>CM077443.1:24851820-26205526 GCA_039654765.1 Mylopharyngodon piceus | reverse complement strand
GCTGACACTCAGCTGATTCACGTGACCTATAGGAATAAGAAGCCTATCGCCGCATTCGTATATATATGGTCCATTCAGTATTATCAGCAGCTTTAGCGCATTGCTCCAAGAATAATTACCCTCCTCCATCCCCAGCTCCTCCTGTGTCCAGTCAGGACTTGCCCTTCTGATATTTCTTTTGATCAAACTCATTCTTCAATTACGTTGTTACATTAATTATTGTCATTAAGAAAATTAATGATATTGCAATACTTAGTTCTGTTCTGTTTTACCCTAAGGGGGTTATCGCTGCTCTCCCTGCTCTTATCCATGCTAGGCTGCATGGATGGGCAGAGGAGTTTTTGCCCAGAACAGAACCATACCGCCAATCCAAACTGTATGCTAACTGCCAGTTATCTTTGACGATAAGTGATCCTGACAGTAATAAATTGCAAGTTATGATGCCATTTGTATATTTTTTATTCCATGGTGGAAATGGGCTTTTTTTTTTTTTTTTTGTTAGTTAAATAGTGGAGCAGAGACAACTATAAATGGGCTATTGTAGTCAATCATACTAAAAATTTATAGTGAAACAAACATTCTGACTGCTGTAGAAACCTTTTTCAGATCAAAATGATTCAGAAAGTACTATTAACCAAGTATGTATTAAGTTGAGAGAACAGGAAATGAGAGCAACAAACATCTTTTGAGAATTTTGTCATCCTGTTTCATCCCAAATATACAAGGATGGATAGAAGGAAACTTATAGCCTCAGTCATTAGTGATTCAGTGATGACTGCATGCAACAAGATAAAACATTTATTAAACACCTTTGTTTAAAACATGCTGTTTCTTCCTAGAAGCAGTTAAATGCTTAACCTGCTGCCTATTGTTGTCTTTTGCAGATTCAGATGTATCGTGTATCCCACTAAGCAAAAACTGACAATATCAACAGCCACCCTCATTATTGTGATAATCTGGGTCCTGGCAGTCTCCATCATGTGCCCCTCTGGCGTCATGCTTCAGGTGACTAAAGAACAAACCATGTCGCGTGTTCCTGGGAGATGGTAACCGAACAAGCCCTTTTCTCTACTGGTGCAGGGAAATTCCTGGCCCAACCAGGAGATGAGGAAGATCTCACCACCAACCGTCCTGTTTGCCAACATTTACCTAGCTCCTCTGTCACCTCCATAGTGATCATGTATGCAGAGGATTGGGATCACTACTGTTTGGCGCAGCTGTGCCGGCGGGAGACCCAATTCTGTGGCCTACAATAACCGTCACTCTGTGTCGAAGAAAAAACTGCGGGGAAGAGATGATCAAAGTGCTCCTCGTCGTGGCCTTGCTCTTCATCTTCTCCTGGTTGCCTCTGTGGACGCTGATGATGCTAATAAGACTATGTTAAACTTACTGAACACCAACGTTTGACAGGATTATTAACATCTACATCTACCCTTTTGCCCACTGGCTAGCCTTTTCAACAGCAGTGTCAACCCGATAATTTACGGGTTCTTCAACGAGAACTTCCGCCGTGGATTTCAATTTGGCCATCTTCAGAAAGTTCGGCCTGTGTCCTGTCGGTGGTCAACATCGGACCTATTCTCACAGGTTGCAGGAGTAATTCTGTGCAGCCGGTAAACTTAAAATGCAGCCCTCCACAGAGCCCATCTTCTCTTAATAGCCTGGAGAACAACAGCTTGGGGAGGATGAACCACGTCAACGAGCAAGACTTAGTGATGGAAGATTTAGAGAAAGTGTCTGAATGCAGTATGGAAGGAGACTTCTCTTTAAGGAGGTTTCATAGGGATGTGAATAATAATGTGGCGGTGTTTTTTAGATAACAATAATGTAGGCTACCTAATGAGGCTCGTTACATTTCAAATTGAAGACTATTATTTAATAAAACATTTTTAAAATGACATTGTTAACATTGTATAAAATGGATTTTACTTACATTTTTTTTTTTTTTGAACAACAGTCATTTGCTGCTAACATGAATGTACTTTCTGGCACATCTGGCAGTTTATCAACTGTAGTCTTGTAAACATTGCAATTTGTAAAGATAAATTCAGTTTAAAAAAACTAAGATTATTGTAAAATTATGTATATATATATATATATATATATATACAGAATCATTTTGTATATTCACGACTGTATACTGATGTAAACATCTGGGATTTTACAGTAAATTTATTTATTTATTTAATTTTATATGCAATCTGAAAGTATCAGAACTGCCATAATCCAGAATCGTTAATTGTTTCTGGATTACAATATGGGATTTAAGGCACAGCACTTGCATCATAATACTAAAATTAAACATACCTCATTTGTGACAAATCCCTCTAAATGCTGAATGAATTTCAATGGGAGTTGTTTTTTTTTGTTTGTTTGTTTGTTTTTTTTGAGACAATGGACCATAATTTTTTAACTCGTGCCAAAACAGGGTAAAATGAGCCTTTATAGATTTATCTGATTGTATACCATACAGAACGTGTAGTAACCCTGTTCATCAGTGTTACTGTTTGTTAAATTGTTTTACATAGGCAGGAGTAGGCATCAAGAATATTTGATGCTCATGAGTCTGGATGTATGTAACACTGTGATTCACTGGCCTAAAGCTAATTTATTCTTACTTTCTCCCCATGTTTGTCATCTGTGCCAAAACCAGACATCATTTAGTTATTTATTACTATTTTCCACTCTCTCTTTTTGTATGTTGAATAACACCACCTACTTGTGGGTTTCCTGTCAGGGTTTTTAAGTTTAGTTTTTTAACTACCCCCATCCTTCGGCCTACATTATCTTGTGACAGCTTCACAAAACAATCTGTAGTGAGACTGTTAAAGTCGGACTGAAATCTCTTTAAAGATAAGCCTCAGCTCTCTGTTAAGATCATACAGAAGGATATACAGAGCAAAAGCCAGGACAAGCACAAGGTTTAGGAATAATTGTTTCTGTCTGTCCTACTTTGTACTTGTTATTCACCATGATTTAGAAGGACAGAACAGGCTGTTTTTGCAGATCAGTTTCAATAAATCTTTTTATCAAGTAAGTATTAATAAATATATATATTTTTCAAACTGGGAAGGATGTTCTGAAAGTTGACTTTTTACTTATTTTGTATCTCTGTCATATTTGCATACCCACTCCAGTTTGCTTTGGTGAAGTTCCAGAATATATGCCAGTGTTTGTTTATTACAGTTTTATTTCTTTTTCTTTTTTTACCTGAATTGAATGTCCTACATTCAGTGTGAATGTCAGCAGTCTTTTCTCACCCTTCAACAGAGCAAAACATTTCCTTTTCCTAGACTATTTTCATTCAAATATTGTGACAGGAATTTGTTGGATTACTTATCTGAACCATTAAAGACATCCAAAAATACCTACATACAGAGGATTTGTCCTCAAGTAATTCTACAGTCTGTTGTCGGCAGTAGATTAAATCTATCGGCAGTCAGAGCTGTGTTTTTGTGATTATCATAGCAGATGGGAGATGAGTATGTTAATTCTGCCCTCTTCTTGACAGCAGACACTACATAAACCAATGCAATCTCAACATGATTAAGGTAGCAACACCGCTGTAAAGTGAGATCGGAAATTAGCCGAAGGAATGTGATAGAAACAGACAGAATACATAAAAAAAAGATGTCTGTGATTACAAGGTGACTCTGACTTTATGGACTCTCCAGGTCTGTCACACGTTATTGCAAGATTTGACATGGACACATTTCTTGAAGAAACATTTATTTTTCTTTTACTGTTTACTGAACATGAACATGCTGTTTATGAAGAACAGAGTACTTACTGTGAAACTTAATTTGTGTATTTCTAATGATGTATTTGCAAAAGCAATGCTGTAAACTGTTGATATTTAAGGCTTCGTGAATCTTGTTATATTAGTGTTGGCTACATGCTAATAGTGAGTGCAATTGTTTCAAAAGTGATTGTGACTGACTCATTTTGATTTTATAAATGCACTTTGCAACAAGGAGTAAAGCAATCTGTGTTCAGGTTTACCTTTTGGATTTAGACTAAAAGCAGTTTGTCCATCAGAGTGCTGTTTATATTGTAGAGATGCTATCATGCTTTGGTGTAGATTAATAAAGCAACTCAATTGCTTTTTTTGATTTGATTTTTCTTTTCTTTTTACACTGCAAAAAAAAAAAAAAAAAAAAATTGTACTGTTTTCCAGTACAAATGTCTAAACATTCTTAAAATGACATAAGATATTAAGGCTTGTTTTCTGCAAAATGTATCAAAATTAAGTGAGTTTATGCTTAAAACAAGAAAATGGGGTCAGAAAAAAAATAATTCAAAGGGAAAACAAAATTATTTTTCTGACCCCACTGGCAGAATTTTTTTCTTGTTTTAAGCATAAACTCCCTTAATTTAGATACTCTCCCCCCAGAAAACATAACTTAATATGTCGTTTTGCTTCTCAAGTAAATGTATCTTGATTTAAGAATGTTTAGATATTTGTACTGGAAAATAAGCAAAATACTAAGAAAGAAAATCATTTTTGCAGTGTACATCATTGCACCAAACATGGCTTTAAACGTCCTTCACTGGTGCATCATGTAAAAATATCGCAATGTCTTTATGCTTTTTGGGTTTAATTTTGAGTTGACGTCTTGACACCCCTCATCATTGATTCTGTCACCATTTCCTTTTCCTGAAGGGCTGAATGGGATAAAATGATGCAGATTATTCTTTATAGGTGCAAGATACCTGCCATAAGCCTCCAGACTTTTGTGTCTTGAAGTATACAGCATTTCAATGAAAAGCAAGACGCGTCTGATCAAACTGCCGTTTGATTCATCACGGATCTATTCACACTGAGCTTTCTGCTGTCTTTTCTGCTGTAACCAATGAGGGAGCAGAGATCTGCTCTTGGTAATGTAATCAGGCATTGCCTGGCCTAGGGCCTTGTTCCAGCAGTGCCTCTGACGTTGCTGGAGACAGAACAATTCTGGCAATGATTCAACCTGCTGTGCTTTCAGTTCCCAATGAATGCATAGCACTGGTGCAAATCTATTGATGTGTGAATACGATGTTCCAAGTAGTGAGACAAAAACTGTCACAAAGAGTCAAATCAGAATATGAATAGGAGGTTGGGGTGGATGATGAATTCATTTAGGTCACCAATAAGGAACTTGAGAAATGACTCATCATACTTACGATTTTAATGTAATGTGTTAGTGATGTAGACGTGATGTGAGGCAAGACATTTGTCATGATCCAGTCACTGACCTTAACTGCATGTGTAACATATTCATCATGTGCAAAACGATGTTGGCCAAAATGATGACACTGTTGAAAAGGACATCAATCTTACAGACCTGTTATTGTGGCAACGTTTTAAAATTGAGGAAAGTGAATAAAACAAAATGACTGTACTTATATTGTTACGTTTGTTTTCAGTGATCGTTGTTATTTGTCAGAATGGAGTCCAAGGCTTGTGAGTTTCAGAACCATGTAAAACAAACATCATGTGCTCAGGGTAATAAATCAATGTGAAAGGGCTTGAATACAAGTCTATTCTTCATTTACATCTGTGTGCTGAGTGTCACTAATGTGATGCTCATTTTTGTCTGGATCCAATTTCTTATGTTAATACATTAAAAATGCCATTCATGACTTGAATTCACATCATCTATTATGAGCATGTTTTTAATCTCTGAAATAAAATTCAGAATTTTGGGGGCATAAAGCAAAAAAAAAAATGTCAAGGTAATACAACTTCTAAAATCATGTTGGAAAAAAAAAAAACATTAAAAGGATGAAATTCTTGACAAGAAAAAGTAAGTTGTTTGGCACAATCTTTAATTTCATGACTTAGAAGAAAAAAAACAGTGAAGAAATTTATCTAAAAAATAAATATTTGAAAAACTTTTAAGTAATGTGGTGAGACCAATGTAACCCAGGTTAGGCCTACTAAGAGCCCTGTTAATGTAAAATAGAAAAGGGAATAAAAACCATAACACTCGTGAATATGTAAATCAGTACTTTATTTTAATAACATTTGTGAAATAGAAAATAGGAAAATGCATAAATTCAAAAAGAAATAAAACTAATTTGAAAAATTATTCAAATAAAACAAAGTGAAGATTGGTCCAATGAGGAGAACACGCGATGCAAGAGAGAGAAACAGCAGTTCCGACGCGGTCCTGAAAAAGAAGAAGAAACAGAATTAGAACACATAAATTAGCAGTTGTGTCAAGAGAAATAACAGATTTTGAGAGAAAAAAAAAATGTGAATTGAACGTCGTCAGTCGATTATCACGGTTGATGCTAGCACAAACTGTTACAGAGGAGAGAGAAACTTCCAGAGGTTGGAGTTTTGCCTGTCTGGAAACTTAATAACTAGAAAATTCGAATTCTCTTGGTAAGTGAAGTGATTAAATCCTCAATTACAGAGGTTGTTTTGTATAAATGTTCTGTAAATGGTGTTTAACCATCAAATGCGGGTGTATTATGTGCAGTAGTATATAAAAGATGTTTAAAAGATAATCCTCTGTTAAAAACGGGAGGAATATCGAGTGAATGTGTTAAATAACTAATGTTCAGATTTAAAAGTTACTTTAAGCAGTTTACAGGTGTTATTTTAGTTGGTTTTTGTCGTGTATTCGAGCTATGAGAAATGGCTGATCGTGACGCACATGTGATACGGGCAGATGAGGCCTAAGCGCGTCATTTGAAAAATGCTCTTAGCATGTCTATGCAAATTTCAATGTGTTAATGTTAAATGAGCATGGAGTTAAATATGTTGAAATGTTGTTTATTCTCAGATTAACTGCTGTAATGATGTATATCTTGAACGGAATGTCTAATTGTATTTTTGGCCTTGTCTTTTGCAAGGTTGGGGTTTTTGTTGTTGTTGTTGTTTTTCTGTCCTTCCTTTCCCTATCTTCTGTTTTCCATCATCCCTTGAGTCGGGTGCAGCATATTTTCTGGAACCCAGAATCAAGAAAGTGGTAGGATTTTTTTTTTTTTTTTTTCTGACTGAATAGTGCTGCTCAGAACTCAATTGCGGAAGAAGGATCTCGTGTAAGCAGCACTGAACTGGAGCTAAAGTTTGGTGAAACCCTAATCCACATTGAGACTGTTATTGTGAGCAGTAAGGTTGATCTATTGTAATTTCTTTTATTTTCTACTGAATTTTCTACTCTCAAATTCTACTGTTCTTTTGTTTCACTTAATTATTTAGTTTTATTTATTTATTTTTTGTTGTTGTTGTTGTTTTTCCGAAGAACAAGAGTGAAAAGGGTATCATTTGGAAGAATTGTATTCATAGTCAAATTCAAAGTTATTCTCTATATTAAATAAGCCAATTAGAAACAAATTGAATAAATAGGTGAAAAGAAATTCTATACCCATATTAGCAGAGTAAGGGGCCGTTCACACAGAACGCGTTTTTCTATTCCAATGCGCTGCTTTCCCATTGTTTTTCTATGTAAACACGCGCTTGACGGACGTACATGACCGTTACGCTCGCGTCTCGCGTCTTTTGCAGTGCCGCGTTTTCAAGACGCCGTGTCAAGTTAAAAGAATTTCAACTTTTACACGCAGCGCTGTTCATCAATGTCAGTTCCAAAACAGTGGACCAATCAGAAGAACTCGGAGGCGGGGCAAGCGTTGCGAGCTTCTGTTTACAGTAGCAAGTTGGCATGACAACTGTTTTATTTGACTGCAACATGGCGGAGGAGGCGCTCATTATTATCTTATTTTCTTTTTTTCCATGTCAAAACTCGTATCTATCAATTCTGCTGTTTGCCTATTTCTGTTATTTCCGTTATTGTTGTTATTGCATCACGTCTCAAAAGCGCGTCTCGAGACCCTCGTGTTTTACGCTGCGCTTTTTTAAAAACCATTCCTGAGCGCCGTGTCTCGCGTTTTTAGACGCAAAGACGCGTTCTGTGTGAATGGCCCCTAAGAGTCAGTTAACTTTATTAGGTTGAATCTAAATAGGTCAAAAAGAGAGAGAGACAAACAATTAATAAAAAGTACTAAAACTAAATAGAAAATTTAAATATATAAGGGTTATAAGAAGAATACATTTTTTTTTTTTTTTTCATTTATTTTATTCTCCATTACCCCCTTTTTTTTGGGTCACTATTTCCCTTTTCTTTTTTTTTTTTGTTTGTTTTGATGATGTATTGAAACTTTGACTTATTATTATTATTATTATTTTTTTCTCCTTTTATTATTGCGTTATTAATATTCTCTTTAATACATCTTACCTGTTTCTAATGCAGCCAGTGTTGTCATCATTTCCTTCTACCCTTGTTGCTGACACAGTCTCTTGAGCGAGTCTGATCTTCTGGTCGCTGGTCCAAATTTAGAAACGTGTATTTCCGCTCATTTCCGTTATTCACTGTTTGAGAGGGAGGGTCGCGCTTGCACCGCGACGCACGTTACACCAACATCAGGGCATTGAACAGCATTAAAAAGATAACGATATCAAGGATCAAGTCAATCAAATAATTTGACCTTTTTATGACAAGGTAAGGTTAGTTGTCATGTCATGTGATCCATCCATCCATCTATCCATTCTCTAAACCAATTTTTCAACAGCACTTTAAATAACTTTCAAAACATTTTCCTTTTATCTTAAACACATAATTGTCACTGACTCTTATAAAAAGATGAATTTTGGTATTAAAGGGTTAGTTCATCCAAAATGAAATTTCTGTTATTAATTACTCACCCTCATGTTGTCCCAAACCTGTAAGACCTTCGTTTGTCCTCAAAACACAAATTAAGATATTTTTTGATGAAATCCAAAGGTATCTGATCCACACGTAAGCAGCAATGATACTGCATCTTTTGAGGTCCAGAAGGGTATTAAAAGACATTGAAAAAACGGTCAACATGACTACAGTGGTTCAACCTTAATATTATAAAGCGACAAGAATACTGTTTGTGCGCATAAAACAAAATAACGACTTTTTCAACAATATCTCGTGATGGGCGATTTCAAAGCACTGCTTCATGAAGCTTCGAAGCTTTATGAATCTTTTGTTTCGATTCAGTAGTTCGGAGCGTGTATCAAACTGCCAAAGTCACGTGAACCACTGAAAGTTTACTGAAATCACGTGACTTTGGGGCTCCGAACCACTGATTTTGAAATCAGCCATCACTAGATATTGTTGAATAAAGTCGCTATTTTGTTATTTTTGGCACACAAAAAGTATTCTTGTCGCTTTATAATATTAAGGTTGAACCACTGTAGTCACATGAACTGTTTTAAATATGTCTTTTAATACCCTTCTGGACCTCAAAAGATGCAGTGTCATTGCTGCTTATGTGTGGATCAGATACCCTCAGATTTCATCAAAAATATCTTAATTTGTGTTCTGAGGACAAATGACGGTCTTACGGGTTTGGGACAACATGAGGGTGAGTAATTAACGACAGAAATTTCATTTTTGGGTGAACTAACCCTTTAAATAAGATAACTGAATAGGCAAACACTGAAAGATGAATTGACATAAAAGCCCAGTTCTAGGTTTTTGAGTGTTTGCAGGAAGGATGTCAAAAGCAGATGAATGAATTAAATGAATGAATGAATTGCATGAATTTGTCTTAATGAGCTAAGAGCTTTGCACCCGCATGACACTGCAAAACATTCTCAGACATGTCTAAGATGGAGTTGTTGTTCTCTTAAAGCCATGTTAACCAGATCATCATCTTTTGTCACTGTACAAAAACTATAGAGCTGAAATCAAAAGAGATCACAAAAGAATGAAAGAGACACTCTTACTCATTGTAAAATGTTGTCAGTGCGGTTATGTGACCCCAGCATTTATGTCAGAGTCCCCATTGGTTTTTTTTTTTGTGCTCAATCACCTTTGAAATCCACTGTTAAAGTCTTTGTATGCCGAAAGTTGCATTCAAATGATTACAATCTAGTACACTTCCAAGAATGAAGAAACACTCCAGGTATTACAGAAATCAAACAAAAGTTTTATTCATTCAGAACTGATTGCATCTTTTCTTTTTAAAAAGCAATCTGAATATGTTTTGGGCACATGAAGCCTGAAGTGTGCACTATATTTTACCTCTGAAATTCCCTTTCTATAGTCTAAATCCAGCATGAACAGGCTTATCTCCTGCTTTAGTCCCACTTGGTTGCAGAGTGTCAAAGCCTGTTAGGGTTCTGGATGTGGTCATTTAGACAACAAAGAAACCAGCGCTCTGAAATCTTGGCCTTGGACTTGGACCGTTTGTTCTGCCGAATAGCTGCAGGAGTAAGCGGCCATGACATCCATCAAATGTTTCCTCTGCAGGCTGCTCCACTGATCTCTCATGAGATTATTAAAACCTTGACAGAGTAATTGGTTGTGGAATTAGATGAAAGAAGAATTTAGTGCATAACAAATCAAATTCTCTTTTATATGCGCAAAATGGTAAAAACAAGAGTAATAAGACATTGTGTCTTTCACTAAATGCTTTTAATTGGGGCACAAGGAATATTACATTAAGACACAGGACAGATGACCATAAGCACAATTATTGTTCAGTTCTGAAAAAAGACATTACCATCTGATTCTCATTCTATTCTACTATCTCATCTTTGAAGCCTCAAGAGCTTTATTCAGGCTACGACAACAATGAAGTTAGCATATTTAGCATAAGCACCAGGAGGAGCATCATTCTTGTTGAAAAAAGGAATCAGAGACAAGTTAAAGGTGTAGTTCTGTCATTATTTACTCTCCCTCATGTCTTCTGAAACCTTAATGATCTTCTTTCTACCATGAAAAGGTGTTATTTATAGCAGAATGTCTATGACGCTCTTTTCAATACACTGAACGTGAATGGTGACCACGGCTGTCAGAAATGAATAACTTACATTTCGATCTGTTCCTCACACAAAGCTACTGTATCATTTGTCTTGAGATATAGCACACGAGTTTGGACTATGATGCTTTTATGGTTATTTTTTGTCTGTTTGGAGCTTGATAGACCCTAGTCCCAATCCATTTTCAGTTTTAAATTTGTTTGTGCAGCATTTTTTACAATACACATTGTTCCAAAACAGCATTACAGAAAATAGAAAATAATAATAATAAAAAAAGGTGCTCAGTGACCAGTCAAAGGAAACCATGGCAGGAAAGAAATCCATATGAGGTTTAAGCAGAAGAAAAAGAAACCTTAAAAGAAGGCAAGACTCATCTAGGGAAGCCCATCTCTTCAGGCCGACACCAGACGTTGTGTTAACTTTTAATGAAATTTTAAAGGGGACCTATTATGCAAAATTCACTTTTATATGGTGTTTAAACATAAATGTGTTTTGGCAGTGTGTGTACAAAACCACCCTATAATGAAAAATACACCCACTCCTTTTTTTAATCCCCATAAATCATAAGCAGTGTCTCAGAACAAGCCGTTTGAAGATTCTGTACAAAGGGATGTCACTTTGTACAGGCCACGACAGCTGACGGTCACTGCAGTATTAGCACAGACCCCATCCTGAGTGAGTTGTACGCAGACCGCTATTGTCTCGATGTCGGAGTAGCTGTAGCGACAAGATTCTCTTATAAGCTATGAGGTGTTTTGTTGTTGGATGTAAGAGTGAACATAAGTCTTCATTTACTCCCAACATCTGAGCCACTGAAGACGCAGTGCATTAGTTTTGTTTTTGAAGGGAATGCACCACAGATCTAATATGCATGTGATTTCTGTTCCTGCTGTTTATGTTCACAGACATAACCGACTGTGTTTGTTAACTTTGTGCGTTTTTGACATAACCTTTTGTGTATTTGACAGTTTGAACACAACAAGTTAGTTTAATACTCACAGGACGAGCCGTCTGACAGCCATCTTTCTGTGTGTGTGCTTCAGATGTGTGCGCTCAGAAAACAATAAATTATACATTTAAACTGATATAGCTTTAAAACGCATGCAGATAATAAACATGATGAAGAAGTGCAATGTCACTGCGCGTGATCACGATATAGATGATAATCAAAACCAAGCAGATGTCTTGTTACTATTTAGCAGAGTATCCGATGCAAGCAGGAGCTGTGAATGAAGTGCTATTCTGGATAGGGGGTGGGGAGCAGCAGCTCATTTGCATTTAAAGACACATGCACGAAAACAGCATGTTTTTGCTAGCACTCAAAATGGGTATTTACAACATGGTATAATAAATTATCTGTGATGTATTTTGAGCTGAAACTTCACAGACACATTCTAGAGACACCTAAGGCTTAAATTAAAAAGGGGAATAATAGGTCCCCTTTAAGAACATTGACAGATAATTCCATATTTCCCTTAATATAGGCAACTTGCAAAACCCACCACCAACAATAAAACAACAACAAAATCCTCTAACAAGACTTAGAAGTGAAGAAAAATAGGAGTAAAGTTTTAGAGCATAGAAAACACACACACACAACAAACACACACACACACACACTGTTGGGTTTCTATGTTTTATGGGGACTTTCCATAGACAATGATTTTTATACTTGTACTGTATTTCTGTATTTTTAAATTTTTATACATTTGATCTCTAGCTGGCACATATTTAAACAAATTTATTCAAGCAAATGAACGTACACACAAGCATGCGCAAACATTGATTTGAACAGATGCAATCCAATCATACAGTATTAATGATGGTTATATGCAGATATGGCCATGTTTTGTATAGAATTGGACATGATTATTGTATGAAAAACAGCAGTGAATATTTTTCAAAATATTGTGTAAATGTGTGTGTGTGTGTGTGTGTGTTGTATATATGGTTTATGAGGACACAAATGTGTATAATGGCATGGGTATTACAACGTAAACATGGTTTAGGGGTAGGATTAGGGTTAAGGGATAGAATATACAGTTTGTACAGTATAAAAATCATTATGTCAATAGAAAGTCCCTATAAAACATGAAAACCCAACATGTGTGTGTGTGTGTGTTCAGTGGATACAGGGGTGGAACAACTTGAAGGAGAGTAGGCCAATATGATTCATTTTTTAAGCGAACTATTCCTTTAAAGGAGTCATGGCATGAGAAATCATATTTGCCTTGATCTTTTAACATATAAGAGGTCTTTGTACCATTAAAACATCCTGCAAGTTTCAAAGCTTAAAATGTCCTTCTCATTATAAATAAAACATTTTAATTAAGCTCCAAAAACGGTTTGTTTGGATATTGTGGGAAGTCCATGTCATGGCCCCTTTAAATTATGTCACTGAATAACTTTTTTAAATGTGTTCATGTCATTATCTCTTTATGGCATTGCAAACAGTTCCCTGTATTTTTCATGCATCTAACACAAAGGTTAATGCATTAAAGAACTAAAATCCCCCTCACGTAACTGTTTGAATAAACATTAGAAGTTCATTATATGATTCAGAGTAAATTAATTATCTCAGTTTATCTTAGGAGCTTGCATAATGTAAAGAGCAGCAGAGGACAAGGTCAAGTTCTCTTCTATCATACCACACACTTGATAAAGATGTGGCACTAGATACTGCTCAGTGTGGATACCTTTTAATTGATGAGGGTTAAAAGCTATTATACAAAGAACATAAAAATGCAGGGTTTTTACAAGCATTATATAAAGCAACTGATACTACAAAACATCTTAGACTTAAAGGGATGGTTCACCCAAAAATGACAATTCTTTCATTATTTACTCACCATCATGTCTTTCCAAACCTTAATGACTTCTTACTTTCTTTCGCTGAACACACACACAGATATTTCGAAAATTGTCTCAGTGTTGTTGTTTTTTCCCTCTCTTTCCATTCAGTAAATACAGTTGAAACATTCTAAAATATATTTTATATTTATGTTCCACAGAAGATTTTTCCCATTGAAATATTCAAATCAAAATTCTCATAAACACTCAGAATAAATGACCAAAAGTGGAGATATACATCTCTAAAGACAAATAATTGTTTATATAAAGCAATTCAGGTCATGAATTCAAGTCATGAGAACCTGCATTACACAGTCCTTCCTCTATCAATGATAAATTACAGTCTGCCAGAGTTTCTCTTATAGGTGTCTGAAAAGAAATTATTTCACAGGAAGCTGGTCCATGTTTAAAAAACAAACAAGCAATTTTAGTGTTCTAATTCAGTGGCCTTACAACTGAAACAAAAAAATAAATAAAAAACCTTGGTTTATACACTTTATATGGAAAATGGGTGATCCATAGAGGATTGTCACAGTAAACTACAATTACTGGTCTCAGATTCGCCTACCACTGAATTATTCAGTATATGCTACAAGGACAAACTTGTATTGAGTGATCTGTTTTTCTGTGTTCTGACAGGTTGTCTACAATCTGTGAAAAGATCAAGTGCAAAGGCCAGTGTTTCAGAGTCTCTTAAACTTTGAGAACAATAGATCACATTGGCTGCAACTGACAAAACTTGGCTGCCTATACAGTAGAAAGGTGGAAAGAGTTGTCAAAAGTACCGACTTCGGTACCTATTGGTGCTGAAATTTTATAAATGTGACGCTTTGAGCACTGTTGAGCGGATTCGTAAACACCTCTGATTGGCCAGTGTTGACGCGCTCATCAGATATATCTGTGATTGGCTACAATGATCAATGCATGGCAGCGTTTGAAATCACACAGAAGTGTGGGCATTTGAAAGCAGGTGTCTATCAGCAGACTGGTCCGCGATAGCTTTCAAACGCTCCCGTGTGTATCTGTGTAAGCGCTTGGTGAAGAGCTTCATTGATGACAAATTACAAAGTTTTTACAGCGTTGATCACTGAAGCCAATCATAGACATATCTGATGAGCCGTGAACACAATGGCCAATCAGAGGGGTTTACGAATCTGCTCAACAGTGCTCAAAGCGTCACATTTTTAAAATTTCAGTACCGACTAGGTAAGAAGTCGGTACTTTTGACAACTCTAGTGGAAAGAATTGAAATAGATGCTACCTGACTAGAGAAAACAAAGAAAAAAAGGCCGTTGCTTTCCCTTTTGCCAAATAGGTAGGAAAACTTCAACACCCATAATTCACTGAGCATGTTGCCGTCCAGGACCTTAAGCCGTGATCATTGAATATACAGTATCACCCAGAACATGTACACCTTGATCAGACCACGGCTTGAAAACAAAAGCTTTGTTACCAAATTGTAAGTGATGATTATGCCAAATCGAGGATTTGTAAACTTAATAGAATTTCTCATAAAATTGCAGACATCGCGCCAAATTTTAAGAGAATTACCCACGATTGTATTTCCAAACTTCTGGGCTTTCTTTGGTAAACCTGTAAATAACACATCCTGTAGCCGATGTGGAAGCACAGCCAATGCTTCCATATCACGCCAAGCAATCTTTGTGTCAGTCTCTAACCAAATCTTGAGAGAGTGCAGGAGGTGCCAAACCTCCGTTGTTGGGTCTTCTCTGTAGCGTTTTGAGTTTAATTCTTGGGTGTTTCTTGTTCCAATTTGGTAATAAAGGAGTTAATTTCTTTAAAAAAAAGTTCTATAAGGAGAAAGAGGGATCATGGAAAACAAAAATAAAAGTCTAGGAAGGATATTCATTTTGATGATTGCGATCCTGCCTTGTAGTGAAACTAGAAGAGCATCCCATCTCTGTAGGTCTTGTCTGATAGCAGTAAATAAAGAGATATAATTTTGCTTGACAATAGCCTGCAGTGTGGGAAAGATCTGAATTCCTAAATATTTAAAAGTCTTACTAATTGGAATCGAGGTGGACACTAATGTAGTATCAGCCGATGCTGACGGGGCATTAATACAGATTTTTCCCGGTTAATTTTGTAACCACTGACATTGCTAAAACCTTTAAATATTTTAAGACATTGAGAGAGAGAAGTGGAAAGGTTAGACATATACAGCAAGATATCATCCGCAAAAAGAGAAATAATATGTTTGGAACCGCCTATAGTGATGGGGAGATTATGTGATCCTGACGAATTGCCTGCGCTCTAATGAGACTGCAAATAGAAATGGCGATAATGGGCAACCCTGTCTTGTGCCTCTATTCAACTGAAAAGCAGTTGAGCAGCATAAACCTGTAGATACCCATGCAGAAGAGTTAGTATAGAGAGTCTGGATCACGTGGATAAAGCAAGAGCCAAAACCGAAACGAGTTAAGACAGACCATAGGTATCTCCACTCAACCCGGCATCTAGTGAGAGGACAGCACATTGTTCGTTAGCCAGGTCAGATGAGTCAATAATGTTCAGAAGGTGTCTTACGTTATCCATAGCAAAACGTCCCGTAAGAAGTCCTGTCTGGTAATGGGAAATTAGGGAGCTGGCAACTGTTCCTAAGCGATGGGCTAGAATTTTAGCGTATACCTTGGCATCCATATCAATTAATGAAATCGGCCTGTAGCTTGAACAGCAAAGGGAGTTCTTTCCTTTTTTCAGAACGAGAGAGATAAGGGCAGTATTCTGATCTCTGTGGAAATGTATCTATCGCAAAATTTATAGAGTCGAGAAGGAGTGGTCCAATTAGATCCTATAGCACCAAATACAGCTCCGGGGGTAAACCATCCAGACCAGGTGCCTTACCCTTATTCATTGACTCTAAAGCCTCCTTTAGTTCTTTCAATTCTATTGGAGAATCGAGAAAAATCTGCTGCTCATCGTTAAGGTGAGGGAGATTTAGTATTGACAGAAATTCAGTACCCGGTTGTTTGTCCATTGCCACCTCTGATCTGTAGAGATGCTTGTAAAATTCTTTAAATATACAGTTCACCTCACCTGGAGCTGTAAGAAGGTCGCCTGCACTGTCCTTAATGGCTTAATGGCTGAAGCCTCATTGTGCTTCAACCTTAAAGCCATTAATTTACTTGGCCGTTCTCCATTAAAATAGTAGTTTTGTTTAGTGCGGTGTATGAGAAATTCTGCCTTTTTTAGTAAAATTGCCTTAAAATCAGTTCTTGAATTCCCTAAAATCCTACTCTTCTTTTCCATAAAGGTTTTTTTAAGATCCTTCTCTAATAATTTAATCTGACCCTCAAGGTGAATTATTTCTTTTACTCTGGATTTATTTATATAGGAAACAAAAGAAATACAGTTTCCTCTCAAAAAGCATTTAGTTGTTTCCCATAAGATTTGTGGATTAATAAATAAGCGTGGGTTTTCTTTAAGAAACAAAGTCAAATTGGAACGTAGCTGTTTAACAAAGTCTTTGTTTTGCAAAAGGGTTGTATTAAAATGCCATCTTTTTGGACTTATAGGTATATTCGGAGAAGACAGATTACAAACTACAGCAGAGTGATCAGAGATCAGAATGGGTAGGATATCAGTGTGGTTTACACATTGAGTAAGTATTTAGAAATTAAAATATAATCTAACCTGGAAAATGATTTATGACATGCAGAGTAAAAAGTATAGTCCCTACAGTTCTCATTCTTTACTCTCCAGATATCACACAGGTCATTATCCACGAAGAGATCATTTAATGACTGTGAAGCCTGATCCCCATGTACAGTAGAAAAAGATCTATCAATAAAGGGATTACAAACTGCATTAGCATCCATGCCAACAACAAAATTGTAATCAGCAAAACTAAGGAAGAATTTGGTAAGGGGTGGGAAGAAATCTGCGTCATATTTATTAGGGAATTAAACAAAGAAAAAAAAACATTTTTAAATTATTCCATGATGCAGAGGCATATGTAAACCACTAATTTTCATCCCCTCCCGTTTTCTCTATTAGAAACGGGAATCTTCTGTTCTGAAGTATAACAATTCCTTTTGAAGCACTATTATGAGATGAGGAAGCTATCAATTTATAATGTCTATTTTGACACTGAGTCGTGTCGGAAGCCTTAAAGTGGGATTCATGTCAGCTCGCTTGTGATGTAAATAATCTAGGCATTTTGATCTTTTTATGGGAGAATTCAAACCATTGACATTCCACGATATCACATTAAAATCCCTCATCCTGGAATTGTCACGGTATAAACAAACGAGAGGCAAAGGTAACCATGGTGACCATACACATTGGCAATAAGCCCACCCCTTCGAAACACATAAATAATATTATAAACAAATACTGCAAACCCTGGTATTTCTAACAATGTAATGGTTAAACCAACAAAGAAACGAATAACATACTACTGTAGACAGCATGCAGAGAGATTAAACACACTCTCTTACCTGCCTAGAAAGTAAAACTATTCGAGGCCATGCACTTGAACTATGTCATCAGATACCAGTGTTCCACACATCCGGGTGTTCATCACTGCGATACATAAACATGTATCCCTACTTAAGGTGCTATTACACAAATCAAAAGGGCTGTGTTTAGTCCTTAGACATCTCTGCAGACGAGGCAGATATCCATCTCCCGGGCAGGGCCGGCCCAAGCCTTTATGGGGCCCTAAGCAGAATTTTATTTGGGGGGCTCCTCAGTTAAAATAACTTAAGATAAACAGTATCTTCTTATATAAAAAAATAAATGTAAATGTACAAAACGCACAATATTAAATTAAATACTTAAATAATGACATAAAATGAACAGATCAGATGGACCTGTAACAAGATAACAATAATAAATGTATTAACATTAAAGGGATAGTTCACCCAAAAATCAATTACTCACTCTCAAGTTGTTTTAAACCTTTTCTTTCTTCTGTTGAACATAAAATTATTTTGAAGAAAGTGGGTAACTAAACAGTTGCTGGTCACAGATGGCAGATCAAAATCATTCTAGATGCTGGCAGTGTGCAAAGCTACATCTGATAACAATAAAATCTTTTTGTAGGCCTAAAGGAGAGCATATCAATACAAAATACAGGGTTCGACATTAAGCCTTGTCATGTGCTTGTCCTTTGGACAAGTAAATTGGTCACTTGTCCAAGCAAAAAATGTGCTTGTCTTGAAAAATTTTTTTTTTGGTGTAAATATAATTTATTCTGAAGCTATATTCTTAACAGTGTTCCATCAGCTTTTGCATATTTATATCTGCATATTTGTGATATTTACCCCAAGGGCATTTTTTCCCCTAATCTTATTACATGCTTCATCTTTTATTTAATTTTTTTTTATATTTGATCAATAAATTCAATAAGAAAAATAAAGCAGGACTGTTACGAATCAAATTAAATAATTTACACTGAAAAATTACAACTGCATTAATGTTATGATATTCTTTAAATATTTTTGAATATACAAGAAATGTTGGGAAAATTTAAACATGAAACTGAACCGCCAGTAGGTGGCGGCAAGTGACTGTCCTAGTCATTCATTCAAACGATTCGTTCAAACGGCTGATTCATTCAAGAATGAGGCAGGTGTTTTGGAATGGGCCATTGAATCTTTGACTCAACCGATTCGTTCAAAACGCTGAATCATTCAGTAATAAAAACGCAGCTGAGTGTCACTGTGAGAGATGCGCTATGGTTCTGCTGTGATTCGCTGCTGAAATAGAACAAAAACAGTCAGTAATGCGTCTAAAATGTAAGTGACTTTATTAACTTGTATTGAATTTACTTAATTAACTTATTATTGAATGTATAAAAGTAGTGTCACATTTTCAATCGTGATTCCAATAACGCGGAAAACAGCTCTCTTGGTCGTGTGATGTTACGTAACTGTATCATATGTTATAAATATAAAAAAACTCCACATTTTGAATTTTTACAGCAGCATGTTTTCTTTGTGCTGCACTCATTTGTTTCGACTTCTCCTCGAGAGGCTGCGTGAGCCTCAATAGCACAACCTTGTTACTGTCAGCACATTATATATTATTATTATCCATTATCAATCGCCACTTACACTAAATGTAATAGAATCATGCTTGCGTTTTGGTGATTCCCTAGCTATTTTTGTTATTGATGTTTTAATCAGGACAAGTAAAACTCTCTTTCTCTTGCCCCTTCAAAAAATTAAGCGTTAATGTCGAACCCTGATAAGCCTATGTGCCGGGGCTCAGCCCCGGACGGCCCCGGCCCAATTTAACCCCTGGGGACCAGCAACTGTTTGGTTACTCACATTCTTAAAAATGTTCAGCAGAAGAAAGAAAGTAATACAGGTTTGGAACAACGTGAGAAAGAGTGAATAATGACAGAATTTTTTATTTTTGGGTGAACTATCCCTTTAAGGACAAGCGGCAGCATGTTTACTATTAGGCTGCTGTCACTTTAAGACCTGTGTAGCACGCCCACCATCCGACTGGCGGTGCTGCGGTAAGTTTTCTGTTTAAAAATAAACAAAAAGAGACACAGTTGTGCTGCTTTCCGCCATAGACATTATAATAAACACTAGACGCCCTATTGGCCTCTGGACCGTACGTCAACGGCGCCGCCATATTGTGCGGGGCAGCATTCCCATAACACTCATAACTGGAATTGAGAAAAATGCCTGCTTCGTGTGCTGCTTGGGGCTGTACAAATCGCTGCACAATTGAAAACAGGTCTCGGGGAATGACCTTTCACAGGTAAGACTGCACATTTGTTTCTGGTTGTATTTGGTCATTATATAATTATATTGATAGTAGTTGACCACCGGAGTCAGACTAAAATAGCTAGCGATGTTGCTAGTTAGCTGTGAAAGTTGAGACATGAGTTCACATGATTTCTAATATAGTTTTAGCTTATATTATATCTTATTTTATAAACTAAATTTCCTGAAGTTTAAATATGCATCTTTATTTTCTTAAAACCTACTTTTATGACAAGTACTCGTTTCGGCTAGGTGACTGACATTTTGTGAATCTTACTGTAACGTTAGTTAGTTGGCTAGCTTCTCACACATTTAAGGTTTCCCATTGCAAAGACAACGAGTTGAGGAGACAGTGGGAAGTAGCTAGAAGGGAAGTTTCCCGACTCATCTACAAAGAGTAGGTTTGTCTTCTTTGATTATTTAATAGTTTGCCATTAAATGGTGATTTGTTTATATTTTTATTTCCTTTTTAGCCCGTTGCAACCAGGGCTACACAAGCCTCAAGGAAAGCTGAGAAGAGCCTGTCAGTGGACTGTTCTCACCATTTCCAAGAGATTGATGGAAAATATATAGCCTGTTGTTGTTATTATTATTATTATTATTATTATACCAATACTATATTATTATTGTACTAGTCACTATTTAATTTACTATTTTTATTATTGTCTATTTTATTCTGCAATTGATATTACATTGTATTTGCGATTATTATTATTATACCAATACTATTATATTATACCACTTGAGATTATCAATCTATTATAGTTATGCTGTTATATATTATTAGCCTATTATATATTAATATATACATATATGTTATTGTCTATATTCTGTAAATGATACTACATATTCTATTGCTATATTATAGTATTATTATACACGCTATTATCAATATATTATTATATTATTTTATTGTACTTGTACTATTATATAATTGTACTATTCATTACTATTTTATTTGCTGTATACTGTTTATTGACAATATTATATACTTTATTATTGACTATATTATTATATACTACATAAACTATTTCTTATATATAGTGTATAACAAACTATTTACTATTCTCACTTTCTTTTATTTACTATTTGCATTGCACTGTAGTTGTACGTCATATGTATGTCATATGTATTACCATAGAGGATCCATCAGTTATCGTTGTTGTTGTATGTTTTTGGAGTATCTATCTGTAAATATCTGTATCATTTTAGTGCTATAAAAATACAGAAAGCAGCCTGTGTGATTTGATGATTTGTTTAATTTTATCAATGGTGGTCAATTCTAAGCTCAAGAA
This sequence comes from Mylopharyngodon piceus, assembly GCA_039654765.1. NCBI lineage: Eukaryota > Metazoa > Chordata > Actinopteri > Cypriniformes > Xenocyprididae > Mylopharyngodon > Mylopharyngodon piceus. Next base: position 26,183,849 of record CM077443.1, on the reverse strand, counting down.
AAGCTAAAATTGGGTTAAAGACAGAAAATGCCTTTTCCACAATAAGAAAACTTTATTTAATGTGAAAATTAAATTATATCTCAGTATGAGCGTTTTCACAATTCTTATGCAAGAATAAAGCAGCCAAATACATGACAAGCCTGAGCTTTGACTATTTCTTATTAAAATAAATATTTTATATGTCTAACTATAGAGATTTTAAGTAACTAGAACTTTTTGTACACCACGTACATTATAAGCCACTGAAATCGGTTGATAAATGTAAACGTTATTTTTGTTTTTATCCAGAAAAACCGCAGCTCGCCCGTTTACTTGCATTTGTTAACAGCGCAGTCTTGCCCCGCACAATATGGCGGACTCGTTGACGTATCGCAGCAACAGTCCAAAGAGGCCAATAGGGCGTCTAGTGTTTATTATAATGTCTATGCTTTCCGCCATGGAGTCGCTCTTGTAATGGCCTCTTCTCCGCGACTCACCGTTAACCACACAGTCAGCAAAGCGTCTCCCCCTACTGTCCTACTGACAGTACTACACATCACCATTAGGCATAATAACAACAATTGAAATAAAAAAAATAATCAAATAGACGGCACAAAAAAAAAAAAAACCCTAATTATTCCTGTGACTACACATACAGGGTGTCACACCTGCACGCATCTAACAAAAAGACAAGCATACGATTTTCTCTCATATGATTACTTTCACTTTAGACATAACCAACAGTGTTTATGTAAACCTTGTGTGTATTTGACAGTATTAGCGCAATCACATGTAATCAGGTGCTGTTTGACAGGTTTTTAGTGTGCGCGCTTCGGGTGTACGCACTCAGAAAAAGAGCATATCAGAACAGCACATGAATGAAATGTTTAACTGTCAAGGCTTTAAAGCACATGCAAATAATGAACTTTAGTGATTGTGAATGGCGCCCCGTGCAGTGTCCCGTGAGTGTAACTCTGCTGCTACGTTAACGTGATGTAGGGCTGCACGATATTGGAAAAAACTGGCATTGTGATGTTTTGTTTTTCTGCAATATATGTTGCGAATTCGATATGAAATAAATTTAACAGATTACTTGAATAGCTCTATTTGGAAAGAATAATTCTAGAACGATTGGGGTTATTTAAATGAAATAAATGGGTGTTTTACAATTTTCAGGTATGTATTCAGGTCCAGAAAATGAATAATCAAATGTAAAATAACACTGCAGTCTTCACTGTATAAATTGAATATAATTAATCTGTGTGTCACGGTCACCATCTATCTCACCTTCCCCGGACTCCATTTCCCATCATCCCTCCTGTTGCTCACCTGCTCACACTCAGCAATTACCTGCACCTGATCTCCATCACCTTATCAGCACAGCAGCATTTAAGCACACACTTCACCCTAGCACTTTGTTTGGAGGATTACAGGGGGAGATGTCGAGTCCCAAGGCGGTTGGCAACAGCTGTACTGCGAGTGGACAGGAGAGTGTGGAGGGAAGTGACGGATCAGGAAATGAACGAGAAGAGATGGAAGTAGGTGGCGGGATGTATGAAAAATGGGAGATGGCTAGGAATAATAAACGGAAAAGGAAAAATAAAACCGTTGAAAGTGACTCAGACAGGGGATCGACTATGGAGGAGAAGCGGAGGGAGGAGTATGTGGTTTTTGCAAAACTTGTGGACGAAGGGGACTCGTTTAGCGGTATGAATCCAATACAGCTAACGAAATCTCTAAATAGGGAAATTGGTGAAATAAAGTGCTAAAGTATTAAGAAATGGAGCACTGATGGTTATTTGTAAGGATGAAAGACAACAAGGGAAAGCAATCAAAATGAACATAATATATAAAAAGAAAGTAGAATGTTTTATGACTTATAGAAAATTTGCAAAAGGAGTCATTACAGGGATTCCGGTAAACGTATCGGTTGAAGATGTGAAAAGAAACATAAGAGTAAATGAAGTCAGACGTCTAAAAAATAAACAGGAATAGAAATATGCAAGATAGTCTCTCGGTTATGGTCAATTTTGATCAGGAAAAACTCCCGGAAAAAGTGTACATTGGATTCATGTGTTCACAGTAAAAAACGTTGGGTTATTTTATTAACCCAACCGTTGGGTTACACATATTGGGTCACCATGTTGGGTTATTTACCAAAAATGTTGGGTCATTTTTAACATCGTCGGGTTATTTTTAATAACCCATCTGTTGGGTTAAATACGGATCCCGTGACGACGGTTCAAATTTTAACGGTCCAGTGACAGTCAACAGAAAGAAGCTGCTGCAACCTGACATTATGAAGGTAAGTCATGTCGTTTTCGTCTATATAACTTTTATAACATTAGGTATTGTGTACTGAAACATTACATATATTCTAAAACTGAATTTTATATTTTTAAGTTGTAATTTTTTAGTCAGTTTTAATGTTCTCGGTAAGTGAGATCGACTGGAAATGATTAACGTTAGCTATCCCAGTCAGCTCGCTATGGCGGGCCGGAAGGTCCAAAAATATGGCTACCGACTTGTCGCGGGAATTCACTATACAATTGCCAGTAGCCACTGAGTTTACCACTGATAGGCCGGCGGTGCATCTGTATACACACTCTCCTCACGCAGCTGATCACTGACTCTCCTCAGCTGGCGACTCACTTTCCTCACACAGCGGACGACTCACTGTCCTCACACAGAGGGCGACTCTCCTCACGCAGCAATTGACTCTCCTCACGTTTCTTTTCAAATACTGTGATGGTGCAATAACTAACAACATCTAGTAAAGTTTATCATTTTTGTGTTGTAAATGTAATTTATTCTGAAGCAATATTCCCATCAGTGTTCTGTAAACTGTTACTGTTAAGATGTAAACTGTTAATCATCATATTTGTATATGCTCCCTTAAAGGGATGGGTCAATCAAAAATAAAAATTCTGTCATCATTGACTTACCTTCTAGTTCTTCCGAACCTGTATGAGTTTCTTTCCTCTGTTAAACTAAAAATATATTTTGAATGTCAGTAAACAGACAGCTGACTGAAGCGAGTGACTTTCATAGTAGGAAAAAAAAAATACTATGGAAGTCACTGGCTACCATCAACTGTCTGGTTACTGACATTCTTCAAAATATCATCCTTTTTAGTTCAACAGAAGAAAGAAACTCATATAGGTTTGGAACAACTAGAGTGTAAGTCAATGATGACAGAATTATCATTTAGGTTTAACTATCCCTTGAAATTGATTGTCATGGCTTTTTTTTTTTTTTTTTTTTTTTTTAAACCTTTATAAAAAGGTAATTTTCCCCTAACCTTGGCTATCAATTTCATGTTAATTAGAATAACTCACCGTAGGGCTTTTACCATTATTTTTTTCCAAGGCAGAGGAAACAGAATCTGCATCAGAAGTGGCATTTAGATGCATGTATAAAATTGAATATGAATGTGCAAAACAAGCATGAAAAACACTGTTTAACAACTTTACAATAAAGATCTATAAAGCTTTTGTGGATTTTACAAATTATCTTTAATATAAGTGTTTGGACAAAAATAGTCTGGGAATTAATTGCATATTTATGGAGATTTTTTTTTTTTTTTTTTTTTTTTTAAATTTAATTTGTCATGTACCTGCTTTGCAATATTTTTGGGTCAATTTATTTTCTTTGGTATGATTTCGTAAAAGCAAAGCACAGCTAATATAATGGCTTTGCTACTTAAGGGGAATACTTAATTATATTAAAATTACATAAATCACTTTTGTGTTTTTGTTTTTGGGTTTGATGGATCTGAATTTGCTTGATTCATGCAACCCAGTATAGAACTGTGTATTATGTACTATGAAAAAAGGCTCATTCTGAAATGCTTAAGAAAAAACAACAAACATTTTATTTCATTTTTATGAGCATTTGGGGGAAAAAAAAAAAAAAAGAATTTTTATATATATATATAACACAAAAATGATAAACTTTACTAGATGTAGTTAGTTATTGCACCATCACAGTATTTGAAAAGAAATGTGAGGAGAGTCAATCGCCGGCTGAGGAGAGTCAGTGGTCAGCTGCGTGAGGACAGTGAGTCGTCCGCTGTGTGAGGAGAGTCAATCGCCGGCTGAGGAGAGTCAGTGGTCAGCTGCGTGAGGAGAGCGTGTATACAGATGCACCGCCGGCCTATCAGTGATAAACTCAGTGGCTACTGGCAATTGTATAGTGAATTCCCGCGACAAGTCGGTAGCCATATTTTTGGACCTTCCGGCCCGCCATACCCAGTAACCACCAGAGGAGGCCTATATACAGGAGTTGGATAATGAAACTGAAACACCTGGTTTTAGACCACAATAATTTATTAGTATGGTGTAGGGCCTTCTTTTGCGGCCAATACAGCATCATTTCATCTTGGGAATGACAGATACAAGTCCTTCACAGTGGCCAGAGGGATTTTGAGCCATTCCTCTTCCCCGAACAGTGGCGATGTCACTATGTGATGCTGGTGGAGGAAAATGTTTTCTGACTTGCCTCTCCAAAATAGCTTAAAGTGGCTCAAAAATATTTAGATCTGGTGACTGTGCAGGCAATGGGAGATGGTTAACTTTACTTTCATGTTCATCAAACCATTCTGTCACAAGTCTTGCTGTGTGTATTGGTGCATTATCATGCTGATACACTGCACCCCCTTCAGGGTACAATGTTTGAACCATTAGGTACACAAGGTCCTCCAGAATGGTTCGGTAGTCCTTGGCAGTCACGCGCCCATCAAGCACAGTAGGGAATACCATAAAATTGCAGCACAAATCATCACTGATCCACCCCCGTGCTTCACTCTGGGCACTCAACAGTCCAGGTTTTAAGCCTCTTTGGGGCTTCTCCACACCGTAACTCCCACGGATGTGGGAAAGACAGTGAAGGTGAACTCATCAGAGAACAATACACATTTCACACGGCCCAAGATTAGTACTGTTGGCACCAATAAAACCAACATTTGGCACTGGCACGAGTGACCAAAGGTTTGGCTATAGCAGCCTGACCATGAATATTGACTCTGTGGAGCTTCTGATGAACAGTTTTGGTGGAAACAGGAGAGTCGAGGTGCGCATTTAATTCTGTAGTGAACTGGGCAGCTTTTTTTTTTTTTTTTTTTTTTTTTTTTTTTTTTAACAATCTGGATTAGTACCTGGACAACCCTTTACCAGGTCCCTTTAAGACAGCTTCCTCTTACTTTGACAGTTACTCTTGTTGAATGTGGTTTGTCCTATGTGGTGGTATGCCGACATTACCCTGGATACTCACCCTCATGTCTTTCCAAACCTGTAAGACCTTCGTTCATCTTCAGAACACAAATTAAGATATTTTTGATGAAATCCAAGAGCTCTCTGACTCCTCCATAGACGGCAATTTAATTACCACTTGCCAGGCCCAGAAAGGTAGAAAAGACTTCATTAAAATCGTCCATGTAACTACATTGGTTCAACCTTACTTATGAAGCGATGAGAGTACTTTTGTGTGCAAAAACAAAACACAAATAACGACTTTAACAAATTTGTCTCTTCCCTGTCATTCTCCGACGCTGTTGACGTAGTATAGACAGTGCAGTGCTTCCGGGTTCTACATCAGAACACCGACTCAGTATTGGCCGACGCTGTTCGTGTGAGTAGCACGAAGCATGCGTGTGTGTGGGGGGGTACATGTAAGCTTGAATGCATGTAAGCTTGTTTTAAAGCTTTATATATTAATGCATGTATTATATATATTTTAATTTAAAAGCAGTTTAATATTGTCAATTAATATAAGCTAATAATTATATGAATATGTCATGAATTATACATATGTAGCAAATTAGCTCAAAATAAATATGATAATTAATCATAACTAAGTATAATTAATTATAAATATTTGGATCAGTTAATAAAATTAACTTACTGTAATAAAATTAATATTACAATCAGTTAACCTGTTTGGCCAATGAACATTCAGTGTTAATTGCTTATTAATTCTAAGAAATGTTCATTTCCAGGTTATGGGAAATAACAATTTTATGTACAGTACTACTCAAAGCATGTAGTCAGGATCTGCATGAATAGGGACTCCAGTATGAGCATGAAACACAGACAACTTTACGTGTGACATGAACAAGACTTTATTAACTAGACTAAACACTTAACTACTCTAACATTCACACACATACATGCATACAGTTTACCAAGGGAAAGAGAGAGCTGAAGCAGAATACAGGAAAGCAAGAAGTTACAGGATTGTTTGAAATTCAGCCGATCAACAGCCTTGAGCAAACCATCAGTTTAGTTTTAACAGGCCCTTCTTTAAAAGGGGTAAGGATACTCAATGTATCAAATAATGAGACTAAGTTTGATACTTGCATGTCTCGCCAATTTGAATTAAAACTGTCCTAATGCAATTTGTGTAGGCTCATGTTGAATCTTTGCTGATATTGTCTTGATGAAAGAGAACCAGTTGGATTCAGGGGATCTTTGGTGAATGGAAGGTCTAGGCCGAAGCCTGGCACAAGCTTAGAGTTCCTTAGAAGCTTCTAGTACAGCATCATCTTCACATCAGCATTTTTCAGTACAGGAAAAGAAGAAGAGTGTGATCTTGTGATCAGTGATTTTTAAAGGGTGAAGATGTCACACCCTCTTGAGGTGTCTGAGCCAATAAGGAGTTGTTCTCTCGGAGGGAACTTTTCGAGTCTTTGTGCTTTTGGCAGGATATTAGCATAAGACACTGGATTGGATGAATGAGAGAAGAACCTTCTAGATTTTTATAATACTAATGTGTCACAGAGTTAGAAACATGTAACATTAATTAACAAATAGGAGACGGAAGTTGGAGTCTGTAGATACCAAACATGCTACCCATGTGATTTTAGTTAACTATAAATGTGCAACTTTGAAACATTAATACCAAAATAGTTCAAAAGAGAGAATTAATACATAGAATAAACCCTATAAAAGGAAAGTCATGAGATGGGAAAATTGGATACGTTTATACAATTCTCAAGTGGTTTATATATAGAATATATAGGATTAAGAGGGTTTATTTGTCCTTCTCAGAAAGAATGAAGTCAGAGTCACTAGTCTCTGCAAAATTCTTTCTGATCGTAAAAGTTTTTCAGTTTTCCTGTGTCCTGTAACAGGACACCTAGTTCTGCCTGTGTGTTAGCTACGTTTAGGATGCTAGTTGCAGTTTTAGGGGGATGGGTTCACAGAACTTTGAGGGAGTGAGTTTCTTGATAATTCATTAAATATAATGAATAATTGTGTGTCTGATTGGTCCAGACTGTAAGACTGATGCTGGACTGTCTAGACCAAGAGAGGGCTACTCTTTGAGAAAACAAAGGAAATTAACATTTGAACTCTCTTGCAAAATTAGCATCCCCATCCGAGACGCAATCACACTGAGTCAATCACCTCAGCATTGCCTTAATCTACATTTCCTTTCCTTCACCCCCCTCTTCCCCCATCTCTGCTCTCTACATACAGAGATGACCTGAAATTCACCCAAAATCTATATGGTTTAATGTGAACAGTTATCATACAACATTATACATGTTTGGTATCATTTGAAATGTCTCAGTGCGACTGGTACAAAGGTCTCATTCCCACATAAGTAAACCAGAAGGTAATAAAGGTTTTAAGATTTTAGAGAGATTTTGCTTTCTGTAATGGGTGTGTCCACCTTCACAGGGTCTTTCATGCAAATGGCCTTCTGTCCCCAAAAGGTGTAAACTACTCAGTCTAGGACCCTGATTAATGCAAATTCCCATTGTGAACTCATGTTTCCATTTGAAAGAAGTTTCTGTCTTGGTCTGAGTATTTAAAGAGATGTTGCAGGAGGCTCAGGGCGCGATTCTGTAATCAGATCAGCCCTTTAGACACTTCAGACACTCAGCCATGTGTATTTTCCTAATGTCAGGTATGCATCTTTTACTCTGTTTCTGAGCATCTGTTGTTTTGTATTGATCATCTTTGAATTGATTATGTACAGTAATTGGCATTATACATTTACCTGACTAATAAATTGTTATATTTGACTTTATTCTGACGTACTCTGAAATTACTGACTCTAGTAGATTATAAATCTATAATCCCACAAATCTACGCTCAGGTTAGTAACGGACTAAAGTACAGTTTAGGTGGAGCAGTGGGGCACACCAACTGACGTTTTAGAGCTCCGACTAACACATTGGCATTAGTTATGTATACTTAGACTGTGTAGGCTAATAATGGTTCAGAACCATTTCCGTTCAGAACAACATAGGGTTATCAGACCAATCTGAATAGGGTGAGCCTCAACCTCTGATTATTGTAATATTATTCTAACTAAGTGTACGGGGGAAACCACGGCATGATTATATAAAGTTACCATTAGAAAGGTTAGATTGGTCAGCTTGGTTCTATGGTAATGGTCATGACCTCTGGTTAGATATAGTCTTGCTTTAATTCAGTGTGTTCAGATCTATGGGGACTAAATAACATACTTTTAGAAATAAACAAGCATGGTGCGGCGTCTAAAAGTATTAATCATCGCCTCTGTCTAATGACCAAGACTGACGAGTTTGTGTATATGAGATCGAATACCCGACCGGTGCGAGACTCAAAGCGTTATAAGAATCCGAGTAAACAAGTACAGTAAGAGCAAAGAGTTAAATAGAATAATCAAATGTATAGCTAAATTATTATACAAATGACCAATAATCAGTTGACATTCTAAACTAAATTCGAGGTCATAATAAAATGGAGTCAGATAAAAGTTTACTTGGAATTAAACTACTTTGCCACACTGAAAAGACCGAACGTGCCGTTGGGCCGATTGGGCGGGCCTTACAAAGTGGTGACCATCCTCCGTGATCTCCCAGCCCAGGCGAGTGACGTCTTTTCAGTAAATATTGGGATTTGCAACAAGCAAGAGGTTTGATCTTCTTTTCTTCAGCTGCTGTGGTAAGTCAATTCTTATTTGTCTTTTTAGAAGTGTTGAGGGAAAAATAGATCCATCCCATATAGACACATTTATAGAATGGGTCGGCATACCCAGAGTTAAGACCGGACACCGAAATCCGGTGGGGTTTGAGAATTAGACACAACCACATTGCTTTAGGGACATGATAGTAGCAGCGTAGATCAGAAAAGATATCCCTTGCTATAAATTTTTAAGATCTCTTTGTTTGCTTACGCAACAAGAGATCAAACCTAAATTGGAATAACATCTTCCAAATTATATTCTGGCACTTGATGGAGAGTTATAAATAAGTTTTAAAATCAGCAAAATGCCTTCTCTCAAAACGAGAAATTGAGTAGGAATTTGACCATGTGGGGAGCATGTGCTTGCAGTTCATTGGATGTTAACAACAGAGTCTCTCGTTGGGTTTAAGCCTAATTGTTGTTGTACACACAATGTACTTTGCCAGTGCAGCTGTGACTGCAAGACCAAATCACAAGAATTGCTTTCTGCAAAATGAAGACATTGACAACTAAGTTGTTCCAGAAACTCTCCAGAGACCAGAAATAATATTATTTAATTTATACTATTTTTAATATAATATAATTATATTATAAATCAAATTATAATATACATTATATTATAGTCGCCAAGCATGGCAATAAATAGAGAAAGGTGATACATTCATCCTTCCAATTCGATTTCATTGGTCCACTACCCAGTGCCAAAAAGGAGAGGGGGTATGCTTTTATTTATTTTGCCCTTACAAGAGCACTACTAGAAGAGTGTCACATGTGACAGCAGACCAAATCATCCTCCACTGGGGTGCACCATCTAAAATTGAGTCTGACTGGGGAAGTAAATTTACAAAGAGGGTGTGAAATGCTAAACATCAGGCCAAATGAAACTCAGTTCCATGTGACATCTGGAAGTAAAATTGCAATAGACATGAAAATGGTGCAATTGAATTAACTCCACATGTCTGAATATGAAGCTGTTGAAAACTTCAAAATTAACTGTGGTTCTCTCTGCATTTGTTTCTATCTCAGGTTGACCGCTGCAATTCCTTGGAGGACGGATACCAGGAAGGTGCCTGACCCCACCTGCATCAGCGGAATTGTTAGAACATAACCTGAGATGTGGGAGATGGGTACGAAGACACTTCAAGGGGCCATTCACACCTCACAGTACATAACTACATAAGTATCTTCATGGCCTCCCAGTGTAGCACCGGAACTAAATTCTGCAACACAGATTGTTATAGATTAGATTCCACCCATCTCCCAGACATGAACACAGAACACACACCTCCACCATCTTGGCACCTACACCCTCATGGCATCACCGCCTGGTAAAGATCTAGACTATCCAGGCTGAACACTACACATCATAGAAGACAAAGATGGCTTAGATTCCAAAAGTGTTACTCCACTAAAGATCTATTGTCCATCTACACACTAACATATGCACATTACTTTCCTATTTGTGTGAAGCTGAGTTAATCCCATGATGACAGACTAACAAGACACACATAGCATACGCTATTTACAATTCAGCAAAACGTGGGAAATCACTGTAATATACATATGTATGGCTACAGTCACAAATCGATGATGCAAATTCTAAAGCAGAGGCAGATCTGCTGTTAAGATACAGATTGTATAAACTTTCTGATTGTTATTGGGGTGGTTGGCAAACCAGAGGGCCCCTGGTTTCCCAACACATCACTAATAAAAAAAAACATTATCAAAGCAGATTGATTGAAGTGCCCGCACTCCAGATCTATCGACTACAAAAATTTACAATTTGACCATGCCATCCACTGTGACTTAGCCAGCGTAACACACACACACACATACATACATACATACATACATACATACATACATACATACACCAAACTGTTGCAAGGAAAGCACCATCTCCATTCTTGTCTGACTAAGCATGTTCAAGTCACTTCTTCGAAGTCTTAGTTTTGCATAGGTGGCTTGCTTTGGAAGATTCCTGAACAAACAGTGATTATTATATATAAATATACCTCCATAATTGTGATTTATTATTATTATTATTATTATTATTATTATTACTGTTATTATATGGTTTGATGCATACCATCTATTTAAATATGTAATTTATACTGACTTTCTGCTGCGTTTCCTTTGAGTAATTCAGACCAAGAATACTTAAATTCCACTACCATTAAACTCCATCACAGTGGTAGTGAAGAATTGGATGCTTAAATGGGACTACCCTACCATACACGACCTTGAAAAACACTTGAGACCAGATGTACCAATCGCACTTGGTGACATTAACTGACTTTGTTTTTGTTTTGTTGCATTATGTTTTCTTATGCATTTCCTTATAGTTTTGAGTTCATTAAGTTGGATTAAGGATGGGTTCACAGAACTTTGAGGGAGTGAGTTTCTGGATAATTCATTAAATATAATGAATAATTGTGTGTCTGATTGGTCCAGACGTTACACATAATTATAATTTATTTAATATAAATTTAATAACAGCAAAAGATGAGCAATTTTGTCTCTAAAATTTTTTCACTATAAACTGATTTAATTTGGTGCGAGAGATGCAGGGAGAGTGGCTTTATTGCATCAGATACAGGTCACTACTCACACCTGATTGGTCGAGTTTTGGTCTGCTATCTCTAACCCAAAATAAAACCTGCTCCGGAGCAGGTTAGCCGTGTTGCGTAAGTTACCATAGCAATGAAACCCGCTAAAAACCAATCCACCTTCATGAGCCCGAAAAAACAGAGTTTGCTCAAACTAATCTTGAACTTACCTGGGTAGAAACTGAAACTGGCTTTGTGCAACAGGCCACAGGAGTACTTGACAACCAAAACAACAGACATTGCTAACTACCGGCCTGACATGCATCTTACAGAGTTTTTAAGTCATTTTCGTGGATCCGTGGATCCGGATCCAGATTTTTGATAAGTTTGTCCTCTATAACATTCAGATTCAGAAAACCAGTCAGTCATAAGAACTTAGAGCACACAGAGGAATTCTGTTCTAATTAAGAGGCCATCAATAAAGCACACAGAAAACTGCTATTTAGATCTAAATCAAGCAATCTTGAGTGACCTTACCTGACCACAAAAATTAAACTTTTCCTCAAGCAAGTACAAAATTTTGCTTGTTGGCCACACAGTTTGTAAAAAGAAATTGGCAGCTTTTTGCATTACAGCACCAGTTAAAGGGTTTCTGTACATTTCATTACATCATGCTCTTATTTGTATTCCTTAACTGTATATTTCACTTTGTTTCACATTTATCTTCTTCTGTCATTTCAGAATTACATTGGCTTTGTTAGAGATTTAGAGAGAAGTGTGGGGTTTGATCACTTGTTACGTGCACGCTAAGCATTTTCCCATAAAAACATTTTGAAGAAAACACTTAGCATGCAATTTAATGAGTTGCATTCATATTCTGTGGCCGGCTACATAAACTGCTTAGACTAGTCTTCAAGTGTTACGCAACAGCAGAGAAGGGGCAAAGATCCAATTGCAGTAAATTTTAGAAAACACATACAGACTCAATCCAAGTAGGGGTGCAGATACAGGAAGTCCAAAAAAAGAAACATAACATAGATCAAAACAAGGGTGAAGAAAATCAGAGCAAAACATTAATCCAAATGAGGCAGAGACAAACGCAATAGTAGTACAAGGGGGATGTAAAGACATCACCTGACAAACAAAAACTGAAACACAGGGGTATACAGTTTATACACAGGATAACAAGGGGCTAACAAGGGACAGGTGAAGGTGATTAATCATCATGGTAACAAACAAGGGTAACTATGGGAACAACAAGGTAGCAATTGAAACAAAGTAAACGGGAACAAATTACAGGGGGTGAAACAAGTGGAGCAGGAAATACACTTCAAAATAAATGTCCTACAACACAAAACTGGGAAAACAAGACAGGAATGTAACATCAAGACTGGTCATAATTTTTTGTCAGTCAGTTACATATAAAGGTCGATTTGTCTAATCTGAATCTGAAAAGTATGACCAAAGACTATGGATATAGAAAGACGATTCACTCCTATTAGTTATGAATGGGAGAAAGTGCAACGCGCAATATGGCGGAATACATCCCACCTTCTAAGTAAAAGAGCCAATCGCTGATTAATAAAGTCATTGTGTCACTGCAGCTGCCATTAGAAGCTCCGGCTCCCATAGAAATCCGAAACTCGCGCTTAGGACTGCATATGCACATTGGCTCGTCTAGCCTGAAAAATAAGATTTTTTTAATGCTATTTGAGCATAAGAAACAACATTTATGGGATAGTTCATGTCAGATTTTGTTGCTGATTTGAAATTTGTTATTTAATTGTGAGTTCGCAGAGCAGTTTTTGAGATTTCAGGATTTTGGATATGGCCACCGAGTGAACAGACTTTCCTTGAAAGGGACTTTGGTATGACTGATGAGCCCTAAGTACAGTAACTGCTTGTTGGTTAGTTCTTAAAACACTTAGTGGCTATGTTTATGAAACTGGTTTCATCTGCTTGCCTATATAGTCCTATAGTATGCATCATCATTAAGGTGTATATTGAATTTGATCTTTTATTACCACTGTCTTTAGTACAGTAGGGCACGTTTTTCACGTTATGCATTTCAGAATGTCCCACTGATTGCAGTACTGTGGCAGGTGCTGTATATAGATCACAAGTCCCTAAAACCTGCGCTTTGTTCACGTTTTTGTTTTTCTTCTTTTGAGAGGTGATCTAAATATTCATGGTTTGAAACAAAAAGAAAATTGATAGGGCAGTGCTGCAGTTCAATTGAGTTTTTGCCTTCCATGACTGTGCCAGTCATGTGACTGAAAACTAGGAATAGCACACAAATTATATGGACTATATTTATCTGCTTTGCTGGAGCTTGACAGTTACAATCACCATCATTTATCATCCATGAGTTTCATGAAGAAGACATTGGTGCAACATATGAGGGTGAGTAAATGATAGGACTTTCCTATATCGCTTCTGTAAAGCAGTATCACTTTTTATTTAGTTAGTTTTGTGCTTTTGTACAGTTTTCAACTTTAACAAGGGAGCATCAGCAAAAACAACTGAGAACCTGGCCTAAGTAAACAAAAAAGGTCAAGATGCAGTGTGCTGAACTTGGACTCCTCCTTACGCATTTATCATTTAGACTACTTTGGGCACATTACGCACACTACTGTATCTCTATTGGTGGCTGTGGCATCAATGTGTGAATCAGTTGCACAGTTCTACTCGAGTTCTCTGTGATAGCTGCAGCTGGTGTTAAAGTCATGCTTTCATTTAGCTCCAACACTCTGTGAGCCGTCCCCTACAGCATCAACACAATCTGTGTCACTGTTGAGAATCAACTTCTCATGCAGTTAATCTTGTCACTGCTCACCGTCAAAAAGTACCTGTTTTGTATCTCATACTTTTAAATGATACTAATTTCACATAGTATACATTTGGGCAAAAAATCAGTTTTTGGGCTGGCAAGTTTTCAATGATTTTTAATGACATTATTAGCAAAGTGTTCCATGACATTATGTCCATGTAATTTTAGAATTGAAGCTGTTGATGAAAGCTCAGCTAGATTAACACCTAATCTGATGCTTTTTTTTTTTTTTTTTTTGGAGCTGGAGTCTGAGAGAGATCACAACCAGCATGCTCTGATGCTAAATTGCCTGAAGGGGAGTTGTAGCCTTGCTTGTCTTGAAAAGAATTCAAGCTAAGCTCACTGAATGGTGGGTTTTTTTTAAGTCGCTGTGCTGTTGTTCCAGGAGGAAAATAGCGGCTGTCAACCCCCTGTGCTTGCTGCAATTATCGCTCTGAGGTCAGCCAATGCCATTTCTTCGCTCCCAATCTAAGAAACTGACGGGGGCTCTGAAAGATGAACAAAATTGCATGTCATATATAAAGCTCTGTTTTCCATGAAATTGTATTAATGAGAAAAAGACCCGATGAAGCAAAAGTTTAGTCTATACTCAGGTCAACCCTCTCCCTTTTCTCAGAAACCTCCGGAGGAATTGAATGATTTGAGCTGAATTTCTGTGCCATTTTTATTCATACAATATACAATACAATAAGGCGTTCCTTCCGCTCCTGAAGGAATATATGGGAGCAGGTGTTTTTCACAGCCATTCATTTGAGAACTTCAAGGTCACAGCTAAAGAAAAAGGAAACTAGATTTGATTTAAATAATGTTATTTGTTGGGACTCAGTAAGGCATAACATCATTTGGTGAATGATATTTTCAATTAATTTTCAATATTTTTAATAAATATAAACAGAAGCATTTCAGCACTGGGCCTCATTCCAACGCACGCATTAAAGGGATAGTTCACCCAAAAATGAATATTATCCCATGATTTACTCACCCTCAAGCCATCCTAGGTGTATATGACTATCTTCTTTCAGAAGAACACAATCAGAGATGTATTTAAAAATATCCTTAGTCCTCCAAGGTTTATAATGGTTGTGAATGGGGGGCCGCGTTTTGAAGTCAAAAATAATGCCTCCATCCATTAAAAAAAAATTAATCCATATGACTCCAGTGGGTTAATAAAGGCCTTCTGAAGTGAAGCGATGCATTTTTTTTTTTTTTTTTTTAAGAAAAATATCCATATTTAAAACGTTATGAATTTAAATAACTAGCTTCCGGCGGACGACCATACGCAGAATGCGCAAGTCGACTTGCGCCAAATGAGTAATCCTCTAACGCGATGTATGATGCAGGATGTAGGAGTATTGTAAGCTTAGATGCCTCGCTCGGTTCAAACAAATAGGGCTGTGCAACAAATTTAAGCTCCTCTTCTCTTATATCGAAATCCTACAAAATTTCTATTTAAAAAAATATCATTTTAGACTTATAATCCATGACCGGTGATTTTGTTTTGCTCTATCTATTTGTTTTGCGCCTCAGCGTTCGTCATTACATTGTGCGTCAGGTTAAAGGATACTCTTCCGCCGCAAATCGACTTGCGCATTCTGCGTACGGTCGTCCACCGGAAGCTAGTTATTTGAATTTATAAAGTTTTAAATATGGACATTTTTCTTGCAAAAACGCATCGCTTCACTTCAGAAGGCCTTTATTAACCCACTAGAGTCATATGGATTACTTTTTTTTTTTTTTTTTTATGGATGGAAGCATTATTTTTTTACTTCAAAACACGGTGCCCCATTCACTGCCATTATAAACCTTGGAGGACTAAGGATGTTTTTAAATACATCTCTGATTGTGTTCGTCTGAAAGAAGATAGTCATATACACTTGGATGGCTTGAGGGTGAGTAAATCATGGGATAATTTTCATTTTTGGGTGAACTATCCCTTTAAAACTTCGCAAGTACACTTTCGCCATCTCATATGAACAAATAACTACTAATGACATTGTGTTGCTTCATTCACAACGCTCCAACAATCCAATCAATTCACAATGGACAAAATCTAAGAAAGATGATAACTTCTGTTTTATGCCTACTTTAAAACACAATAGTTAGACAAAAAATAGTTACACGTACATTTGCCATTTGTGCATTTTATGTTTGGTTTGTTACTATTGTATTGTAAATTAGTGTACAAATTATGAATTTATAGTTGCTTAGTTCTATTTGTTATAATATTAATAATAAATTATATTTTAAAATGACAAATTAAAATTATAATATATTTTAGTGCAGACTTATTGAATTTTTTTGTTTGAATTTTTTTTGTTTTTTGTTACTCAGATACTTGCACATGCACGTAAATGAGAATGTTTTTAAAGGTGATGATGTGATAATACTCCGATATCAGACTGAAAAAAAAAAAAAAAAAAAAAATCATTTTGAAAGACATGCTCTTGTCCAAGTCCATCTTGGGTTCTAACATACCTGTACTCCACAACAACAATTCACATCACCCTTTTATAAAAATAAGGTACTATAACCCTGCAGCCTCTATAGCCAAGGTGGTAACAACATGTCCTTGTCCTGAAGGACTCTATTACCTTGCACAGGTAAAGTAAAGGATTGACAATCTTTGATTTTGTAAGAAGGATTCTTGGGTGCACAGTGGAAACACACACAGGGACTTAACATTCAAGACCAGCCTTGAGGTGCCATTTCCACACAAATAATTGAACAATATTTGTTCAATTATAAGCATCCTGCTTTTGATGACAATAATATCCCTCTTAGAGTGATGGGGCACTTACAGTGCGCTGATTTTGTAATAGATGGCAAGAGTCTCCATAAAACATCCTGTTTTCAATGATTTTGCTCTGTTGCTAAAAGCAGACAAAATATACATACAATTCAATTTAGAAGACAAATGAGAACAAAAGTCTCAAGTCTACATTGTAATTTGGAAGCTGGAGAAGGGAGTACTGCAAGTAATGAGTCAGTATAATAAGCAACAAGATGCTGTGTGGTACTGTCTGTCTACTTAAAGGGAAAACCAGGTATTAAGACTTGTATGGCTTAATATAACGTAAATGATGTCTCTTACTGAATATGTAGTGGAAAACCCATGGAAGATTTACATTATTTAAAAAATCCACATAGTTTTATACATATTTTGGACAATGGGGGACGCACCATTTTGTTTAGGTGCACAGTGCATTCTACGTCGATGACGTTAAATTGTTGCACTCGGTGAGCTACTGACACTACCCTGTTGTTGGTTTTACCGCAACACAACTCGGAATATGATGCTACATTGTGCGCCTTTTGATTGTAATTTTTAGTCAAAGGCAACAAGAGAAGCGATGTAAGTCTTCACTGCTTTCCTAGCGATAAGAAAAGGAGAAAAGAATGGGAAGTTGTGAAGAATGTGGACAAATAAAACTTCCTAAAGAACCGCATCTTTGTTCTCTCCAATTTAGCCCTGATGCCTTTGATGCTTCTTCATCTGTATACTTTGGGGCAATGGTAATCTAATAAGGCATACAGGTCTTAATACCCGGGGTTCACTTTAAAGTAAATAGACAAATTGACAATATCAGACAATAGACAATTTGGATTCAGTTCATGAGTAAAACAATAGCCCAATTAATGCTCTCAGCCAAGAATCCTGTCACTGCGTTATAATAACAAGTCAGTCTGTAAAACAAATGAAAAGAGGAAAGACCTTTGTAGAGGGCTCTGCTTGCAATGGCGTAGGCACATCATGCATGTGAAACAGTGGACAATTATTGGATTGTCAGATATGAAATATTGCAGTGTACAAATCACACATTTTTGTACATTTCACATCGTACAAATTCATACAAAATTGCCAAAATAGTTGTTTTCCCATAAGATCAGGTTGACACGTCCCAGTATATTCAATTCAGTTCTTACAATGAACACGTCAGCAACTTGGCCCATCTGGTCATGATGACGATCAATTAAGTATAATTTCTAAGCACAGACAAATATGCTATTATTCCAACTACTTTGTAAATAGTGATAAAATTAAGATATGAGGATAGTCAGACAACAGTCCTGCTGTTTCACAATCAGAAAAAGGAGCAACAGAGGTCCCTAATCCTGTCTGTCTGATTTTAACAGATGTGTTAGACATTCACATAAATCTGATTTAATAGAGGTTTGGGCAAAAAGGCTTTTTTTCATGAAAGATTGAGCAGAACCAACTATATTAGAAATGACAGTGTCTGTTACTCATTACACATGCAGAGAAGTTAGCTAATCAAAACAGTGCATTTACATAGAAGTCTCAAAGGTACAGTAACAAAAAATTTTAAGGATGAGAGAAAGGGTAACAAAATTGTGAAATCATGAATAATTTCACAATTTACCTCTCTAGAAATTTACAATAAACACTCTGCTGAATAAAACTTAGGTAAACTGGAACAATGACAGGCAGTCTGGAATAGATTTAAGAGATTTGTCTCAGATGTCAGTAGGAGTGCATTTGCTGTCAGAGAGAAGACACAGAACAGTCATAAATGCTACATGCAACAGAAATGCCTGGCATCCTTTCCCTTTCACTCTGTCGTCCCTCTCCCCCTCTCTCTTGCTCGCTCTGTTTCTCCATCTTTGACCTGTGATTGCTGCTCTTCCTTCAGTGTGTGTGTGTGTGTGTGTGTGTGAAAGTGTGAGGCTGTGTCTGTCAAAGAGAAAAAATGCTTTTCCATAGTTGTGTTTATGGCGGAAAAAGAAATGCAAGTCTGAAAGAGAGAGAGAGAGAAAAAAAAAAAAGAGTAAAAAGAAGTGAAAAACTCTCTTGCAAATCTTAATTGCAAGGCAAGTGCTTATGCAGCAGCTGCTGCCACCAAGATGTCACATCCTGTATATGTTTTGCTCACTATGCTGCTGCTACAGCTGATGTCTACACACTTTAATATGGCATTTTGACACTCAGCTCAAGAGATGGTGTGAATCCCTTAACATGGATTAGATGGTGTTTTGCTGAGGTATTGGAAGTCAACAGTGAGAGGCACTGCGCTACATATACTGGAGATAATCTACCAGGTGTCAGAATTTAGCACAACACTGGCTTCACCTCACTTGAAATATCATCACTATATAAAATCAGTTTTACATGCATTTGGTTAGACTCTTCTCTGTTATATCTTGAGATAGGCAAGTGTATGTGTTAGTAGTAGCTTATTTATTTAGCAAGCTTACTAATTTATATAATGATAATTTTCATAACAATTAACAGATCATTATTTAATGTAAATTAAAATGCTTACAAATGTCATTAAACTTTCAATTCATGTGATCATGCACTTCTTGAAAATTTACAAGGGTCATTAAACATCAGTTCATATTGTAACAAGTTCACTGTAGGTGAGTTGAATGTGAACCCATGTGCAGTTTATTGAAACAGAATACAAAACAAAACATACCAAACAAATCCATGACATGAACTAGAGCACTTGAACATAGACCTGACAAAACTCACCAAAGGTAGTTACACGAACAAAGCTAGACAAAGGAATGATGAAACATGAGGGCTATTTATACACAGAGATTGATGACTAACAAGGAACACCTGAGAACAATCAGACAATGAACCACTGACAAACAGAGCAGAGTATCACATGACTACAGCAACCAATGAAAACATGACACTTGTTTGAGATGCATCGGCGCTGCGCAGACCGATTGGCGTATGCCATCAAAGTATAGCGAGAGCGATTCAAAAGCATAAGGAGTCGTATGCTCTCCCAACGCTCTCGTGGTACTTTGATGTCATACGCCAATCGGTCTGCGCAGCGCTGATGCATCTCGAACAAGCCTTGTTGAAAAACATCCATTGTATTTTGAAAATGGCCACTGATTGGTAAACGCCTATTTTGGTTTTGCAAGTGCACTTCTCAGTAGTCTAATCAATTCCTCCTCATTAGAGAGAAAACACAGGTGCATCCTATACAGTAGTGTTGTTTGTTGAACCACCTGACTTCTCTTGGTTTCAAACAATGGTGCATCTTTCTTTTTATTTCTATGTTCTTTTGTTTGTTTGTTTTTTTTCGTGCTTGTTATTTGCATTTGATTTATTGTTACTGAATCTAATAAGATTAGTAACTTTTTTTAAATAAATAAGTGTTTGAATAAGCCATCCATTTTCTAAATTCTTAAAAAGTACATGCATCTTGCTTTAGTAATATTTATTAGGATATTTATTTATTTATTAGTGCAAGTGACATGAACATGAGCAAGAACATCATACTTTACACATAGCCCATGTATTGCATCTATTACTCAATGCTTGCAGAGAACCTTGCCTTCGTTCCTTTAATAGGAATGAAGGCAGGTGAGAATGGGGGAAGAAAAAAAAAAAGAAAAAAAAAAAAAGAAAAAAAAGAGAAGCACCCTCTTGATAAATGTGACATTGATACTACATTGAGTTGTAGTTGACAGGATTATCACCTGGGACTTGATGCTATCCTGTGCCTTATCTCCTACTCCCTGATTACTGCTTAATCAGGTAATCATACATATTCCTGAATCTGTATTAAATTTGAGGAATGTAACTAATCTCCATTGTACTAAATGAATGAATGAGTTTTTATACAATTTCAGGGCAGGTGACAAAACCTAACTTGTAACAGCCTCTCTAGCCAAGATGAAACAGACAGGGAGTTGAGTAATGGTCTCCATGGTGGTAACAGAACAAACAGAGTTCATAGGCGATCTCTGTGGTCGAGTTAAGGCAGGCAGAGAGTTCACTGACAACCTTCATGGTCTATTTCATAGCATACAAAGAATTTATGAGTGGAAACCGCCGCCTCGGGATGAGCTGGAGTGGACGCCGCCACCTCGGGAGGAGCTGGAGAAGTGTGTGCGGCCCAAACACATAAGATGGCGACTGCCATTACAGGAAGTGCAAATGGCGGTAGAGGCCCCAGGACCACCGGACTCGGGACCACTGGACTTGGGTGTGCTGGGACCACCAGGATGCCGGCCGCTCACACCAACATCAAAGGTGGGTCCGCCAAACTCGAAGCCACTCTCAAATGCCTAGGGACCAACTTAGTAGCTTCAGGTGCAGCATCCATGACGGTTGGAGACTCTGGCGTGGCCGCCATGATGGCTGGCCATCAGATCCACCGGCTCTGTCGGTCGTGTCATTGTACTATAAAAACTTCCCTCATGGGGACAGAGGCTATTTTTTATCCCCCATAGAAAGCAACATAATTACCATATTCAACGTCCAGAAAAGTAGTAAAGACATCGTTAAAATAGTCAACATGACTACAGTGGTTCAACCACAGTATTATGAAGCAATGAGAATACTTTTTGTGCGCAAAAACAAAACAAAAATAACGACTTTATTCAACAGTTCCGTCTCTTACTGAGTCGGCGTTCTGACGTAGAACCTGTAAGCCTGCACTGTCTATACAACATAAACAGTGTAGGAGAACATCAAAAATATCTTAATTTGCAACACAGGTAATTTCCAAACATCAGGTTTATTGAACAGGGTCCGTATTCTTAAAGCTTCTAAGAATCCTCTCAGAAAACTCCTAATTTAGCTTAAAAACTTCTACGTAGGAGTCTTAGCTTAAGAGCGATTCGGGACCAATCTGAGAGTAACTCTGAGCGAGGAAAAGACAAAAACTTTTATCTTAGTGAGGAGGTGGGGCTGACCCTGTTGCTACGTATGACACAGTCTTTTGAAGAAAGTGTTTGTGTTTTGGTTGGTTGTCCAAGAAGGGAAAAAAAAAAGATCGCTTTTAAGTATAGTGTGTATTATAAGCCTTCACTATGAATTAGGCGTAATTTTTCCTGTTTCTCTGTACTCACACTCGCGCGCGCACACACACACATTATATACAGTGTGTGTATATATATATATATATATATATATACACACACACACACACACACACACACACACATTTGTTTTTTTAATTTTTCCATTTACCATGCTGTTAATATTGTACTTATTTGACAGAAAAAGAACAGCAACATAATAAGAGGTTCTGAAAGTGCTGTAATTATGTGATCACTTTGCTTACAGAAGGTTGTGACCCAGATCTTCACTGCTGCATTTGTTGCATTTTTCCAGTTGCCAAATATGTTAATGTAGTGATCACTTCTATTTCTGGCACTATGGCATTTCTGCTCTGTGTCTGAGATATTAGCGTGTCTGTAATAAGATCGGTCACAAACATGATCCCTGTACTATTGTATATGTAGTGTCTTATTAACTCACTGTCATGCATTGTGTGCAACACATTTCTTCTCCCTCTTGACATTTCGTCCATTTTCTCCACTGCTATAGAAGCTCTTAAAAGTCCTCATCTGTACTCCTAACAATTTTGGACCTTAAGACCTCTTTTAAGGGTTAAGATGCTTTCTGAATTACTTTTTTCTTTACTAGAATTTTTAGTTAATTTTAAGAGGAAATGCCCACATTTCTAAGAATTTTGTCACTAGGAGCTACTCTTTGCAGTAAGATTTTTTATGAATACGGGCCCAGATTTGTGAAGACAAGCGACGTTAACAGGTAGGTAACTGATACTTGGATAATTGTAGTTGAACTGGCAGAGAATTGCAGTCTTATCTGTTGCAGATGAGATTGTGGACCGGATAACTGAGGCAGATGACTGAAGGCTGAAGATGGGTGAAGAGGATCACACAGGTAGGTTTCATATAGGAAAATAGTCAGGTAAGTGGTTCAGGCATGAACGACGAGACCAGACAATGGTGAACTGAAGAGTGACTGCTTATATGTGTGTCTGATAAGGTGATAATCAGTGGTAGGTGTGATGATGGCTGACTGAGTGCAGGTGGGGACCAGAAGGGATGCTGGGAAATGTAGTTCTGTGGTGACTGGGTGAGTGACTAAGGATTGTGACAGACAGTAATTGAGTCAACATTAGCTCAGGGTATAGAGCAACGCAAACAACGTTTCTAACGTTCTGGGTGAGTTTCTCCTCTGCCTCACTCCTGGTTGGTAAGCAGGCACAGCTGGGGGCAATCAGCTACTTGCCAGAGAGAATGAATGAGAGAAGAAACAGAAGAAAAAAAAAAACACAGGGAAAAGACCACAGTACACCACATAAATATAATGTCTCTGGACCTAACACTGAGTCACTAAGTTTTAACTTGGTAAATAAGATTACGTTTATATGACAATGATGATAACATTTTCAAAACAATCACTGTTCACACAGAGTTTTCAGGCCCCCATAAGGCTTTTGTTGTGTACTGTAGGTGAATGGCCAAAACACATAAGACGTAAATGGTGAGTCAGTGTGCACAGTGATTGGGGAAGTGCTATAGTGGAGAAGAGCAGAAAACAAAAAAGCAAATTCAGTATGTACATGTGTCATCTAATGTAGTCTACATATGTGGCATGAGAGCCTGAGAAAGCACAAAAACACCTGTCACATCACAACTTTATATTACAGTTGGATGTTTTAAAGAGACCCCTATGTTAATCCATGGTTCATCAATCCTCTCAGAAAATGTTAGTTTTTATTTTATTTTTATTATTATTATTATTATTATTATTTTTTTGGTTTGGGGTTTCATATTCAGATTACTTATGACTGACAATGTGGAAACAAATGTAATCCCACTGGGAAATATGGGAAGTATTGGGACACCCCTCTAAATCATTGAATTCAGGTGTTCCAATCACTTCAATGGCCACAGGTGTATAAAATCAAGCACCTAGGCATGCAGACTGCTTCTACAAACATTTGTGAAAGAATGGGTCGCTCTCAGGAGCTCAGTGAATTCAAGCGTGGGCCCGTGATAGGTTGCACCTGTGCAATAAGTCCATTCATGAAATTTTCTCACTACTAAATATTCCACGGTCAACTGTTAGTGGTATCACAACAAAGTGGAAGCAATTGGGAACAACAGCAACTCAGCCACGAAGTGGTAGGCTTTGTAAAATCACAGAGCGGGGTCAGCGCATGCTGAGGCACACAATGCACAGAAGTCGCCAACTTTCTGCAGAATCAGTAGCTACGGACCTCCAAACTTTGTGTGGCTTTCAGATTAGCTCAAGAACAGTGCGTAGAGAGCTTCAAGGAATGGGTTTCCATGGCCGAGCAGCTGCATCCAAGCCTTACATCACCAAGTGCAATGCAAAGCGTCAGATGCAGTGGTGTAAAGCTCGCCGCCACTGGACTCTAGAGCAGTGGAGACGTGTTCTCTGAAGTGACGAATCACACTTCTCTGTCTGGCAATCCGATGGACGAGTCTAGGTTTGGCGGTTGCCAGGAGAACGGTACTTGCCTGACTTGCCTGTGCCAAGTGTAAAGTTTGGTGGAGAGGGGATTATGGTGTTAGGGTTGTTTTTCAGGCATTGGGCTTGGCCCCTTAGTTCCAGTGAAAGGAACTCTTAATGCTTCAGCATACCAAGACATTTTGGACAATTTCATGCTCCCAACTTTGTGGGAACAGTTTGGGGATGGCCCCTTCCTGTTCCAACATGACTGCGCACCAGTGCACAAAGCAAGGTCCATAAAGACATGGATGAGTGAGTTTGGTGTGGAGGAACTTGACTGGCCTGACCTCAACCCGATAGAACACCTTTGGGATGAATTAGAGTGGAGACTGCGAGCCAGGCCTTCTCGTTCAACATCAGTGCCTGACCTCTCAAATGCGCTTCTAGAAGAATGGTCAAAAATTCCCATAAACACACTCCTAAACCTTGTGGAAAGCCTTCCCAGAAGAGTTGAAGCTGTTATAGCTCCAAAGGGTGGGCCAACTCCATATTAAACCCTACGGATTAAGAATGGGATGTCATTAAAGTTCATGTGCACGTAAAGGCAGGCGTCCCAAAACTTTTGGCAATATAGTGTATGTCTGGCAACGAGAAATGGTTGATTATACACAATCATCAGTAATTACGATGTTTTGAAGGATGTTTGAGGCTCTTTTCGTGGTTCAAAGGTAAATAGGAGCACGCAATCCAGCAGAGCCTTTCATCTCGTTTTCTTCAAGCATCTTACAACACCATTAAAGGTATCACTGCGTAGTCTTTTTACCACCAGAGGATAGTCTGTTTGATACCCAGGGCCTTTGGAGCACCAATAAGATCTTTCTTAAAGTTGAATTGTGCGCATACAGTATACAACACAAAGAAGCAAGCACACACAATTCAACAGGCTTTTAGGTCTTGTATAGTCTTTTGTATGTTTTAGTACAATTTTCAGTGCTGTAAAATGCACTCAAAAAGAGTATGCAAAATTAGAGGACAACTTTCGTTTCGATTCTTGACTTGATTTGTTTTTTTCCCTCTACTTTCAGTCTGCCGATGAGCCTGGATAATGGTCACTCTATCCCATCCAATAAAGGCACTAAAATTGAAGAAATGCTGGGCAGAACATCAGCAGTCCTTACCTGATAGCTTTGTTGTATTGCATTTCATGAATTCAGCAGACTGTGGGTGTTGAAGCGGGAGACACTTGAGACACAGTCAGCAGGAGTCTGATGTGGTGAATGGGACAGACGCAACAGAGCAGAGCCTTTTGAATTTAAGTGTCTGTCTGAGGATGTTTAATGGATGGCCATTCAGATCTAAAAAGACTTTTTCAAAAGAGCTAAATTAATTGAGAAAGCATTGCAGGAAATGTTTTAAAATGGATAATATATTCAGAATCTAATGGGGATCTCTGCCTCATTGTGTGCAATTCACTTTTACTCACGTGGTACTTCTTATACATTACTCCCTGAATCAAGGGACTGGGAGTGAAATGTTACTGAGAGGGATTCTCAGTTATTCTCATAACTTTTGAGTTCATTAGTTACACTAATATATTGGACCTGATTATCACCGTGGGAGATTTAGTGTCACATCATGTCTTTTTGCATCTTATGTTTCTCATTTAACTCAGTTAAAGATTTATTTTTTTCTGTTTGCCTATAGCACTAGGATTCCACAGTATTTCAAAATAATAAAAAGAAGCAGTTTAAAATTCAAGATTAAAATTATATTAAAAGAGATTGAAATAAAAACTTTGCATGTGCAAGTTACTCACGGCAATATTGACAACATGGGCAGACAAGGAAAATGATTGGGGTAATAAGTGAATTTCACATTTGTTTCCAAGTTTCTAATGATTATTAGATTATATATTACTGTCATACTGATTTAGTGCTGTCAGAGCTGGAGTTGTAGGCCTGTATTTAAAATGAGCTGTGCAGTTTTTCTTCTAGGACTTTGTGTGTTAACATTAATTTTCAAAGCATAAATTATGGAAAGGAGGAATGAGTGATATTCTGTTGGTTAATTAATATTTCCAGTTTTACATGTGTATATATAATCCAAAGGCCTTTGGTGAATGGAATTAGTAAAATCTTGTTTCTTTTATCTCAGTAGTAGTTATGGAAGCAGCATCAAGTTTAACATGTTGGACTTTAGTAGTTCCAGAAGAGTGTGTATTCTGCATGGACTCTCGTCCCATCAGGTGACATTTAGTGAAATCCAGCCTGCGACATAAAAATGAGTTTGACACCCCTGATTTAAATAAGAAAAAAAGGATTCTTCTGTGCAATAATACAAAGGTGTGTAGTAAGAAAAAGTTGCACAAGTATCCAAGCTTATCTCTCAACTGCAGGCACTCCACTCAGCATTCTCTCGCCCTTGCCGAGGAACTGCCATTGAATGAAGTACAGCAGAGAGCACAACAGTGTTCAATACAGGCCTCGGTCAGTAAAGAAACTAGGATGCACTAAAAATGCACATCAGTACATGGACAGAAGATGTGCATATACATCTGCAGAGCTATGGAATGTTTGAAACACATTTACACGTTTAACCTTGTTGAGAGGTGTAATAATTTTGTCATCTCCTTTGTTACAAGCTGTTTGTAACAAAAGAGATGACAAAATTATTATGGACAGACTTGTGTTTACCAGTTTATTGTGTAAGAATCCTCTCTACATACTTGATTACTGTAGAACATGAGACGAAAGGTGGTTAGAAAAAACAGAAACCCATGCAATATTCCAGTTAAACTTAAATTTCTTCAGTTTTAAATCACTCAAACCTGTATTATATAGAGACAAGGAGACAAATGACCAGATTCGACAGCAAATATGTTGTACTGGACCTTGCAGTGGTATTAGAGAAGCCCACCATAGTGTTTGTCAGCTCCAACTTTGGCCCCAAATTCAAATGACAAACATTTTAAACAAATATTAGTAGCTCTAATCAGTCATGTTCAGACTGTAAACACCCATCATTATGGACATAATACAAACGCTGATGTGGTTCCCTGAGATGAGGCTTTGCAGAAATCAGTCCAATACAACAGGTGTTTATAGACAGTAATTTCACTGATAGTTATTGTTTTGAATCAGCAGCCTTTGTGCAGGACGTTGTGGTGAATAATAGAAAATCAATGAAAAGTATGTCTCACGGCTAGGCTAAAACATTTCTGGCAAGATATCATGTAACCATATTTGTCACTTTTTCAGTTGATAAAACATCAGTATGTGTTCTCAGAGCTCAGCAGGATATTGGATATAGGGCTAAAGATAAAACATGGTGCTGTAAGGTTTTCATTTTGGGTGAGACAAATCTCGCCTTGCCAATTTTCTCCTATCTGAGCTCAGCTATATTTGCAGGTAACAAGGTTAATAATGTCTTGCTGCAGTAGACAGGTTAACAAATAAATTCATATAGACTTATATAGAGTGTGTGCTTGTGTATACAACCAGACCAGCTAATATGTACAATGGACATTATTCAGCAGAGATATTAGGCCACTAAATACTGTTAGTGTTAGTTCACCCAAAAATGAAAATTCTATCATTAATGACTCACCCTCATGTCGTTCCACACCCGTAAGACCTTTGTTCATCTTCAGAACACAAATTAAGATATTTTTGATGAAATCCAAGAGGTATTTCTAAGGACATCCGTAGGTATGTCAAAGGACTCGTCCATAGACAGCAATATAATCAATACTTTCAAGGTCAAGGGAAAATTTGAAAATTTGATGTTTATCCGAAAATTTGATGTTTATCTGCTTACCCCCAGGGCATCCAAGATGTAGGAGACTTTGTTTCTTCAGTAGAACACAAATGATGATTTTTAACTCCAACCGTTGCAGTCTGTCAGTCGTATAATGCATGTCAATGGGAACACAATCTATAAGAGTCAAAAAACGTGCACAGACAAATCCAAATTAAACCCTGCGGCTCGTGACGACACATTGATGTCCTAAGACACGAAACGATCAGTTTGTGCGAGAAACCGAACAGTATTTATATCATTTTTTACCTCTAATACACCACTATGTCCAACTGCCTTGCACACGGCATCCAGTGCGTGAGGTGTGTACGCGCTCTGGCGTAGTTTAAAGGATTAGTCCACTTTCAAATAAAATTTTCCTGATAATTTACTCACCCCCATGTCATCCAAGATGTTCATGTCTTTCTTTCTTCGGTCGAAAAGAAATGAAGGTTTTTGATGAAAACATTCCAGGATTATTCTCCTTATAGTGGACTTCAATGGTCTCTCCAAATGGTTGAAGGTCAAAATTACAGTTTCAGTGCAGCTTCAAAGGGCTTTAAACGATACCAGACGAGGAATAAGGGTTTTATCTAGCGAAACGATCGGTCACGTTACAAAAAATACAACTGTATATGCTTTATAAACACAAATGATCGCCTTGCACGTGCTTCCGCCAAAACCGCACTTTCTTCAAAAAGCTTACGCTGTATGTCCTACGCGTTCCCTATTCTACTTTCAGAAAAAATGGAACTGGTGCTGCGTTCGTTCCGTAAGTAGAATAAGATAAACATCAAATTTTCATTTTTGTGTGAACTATCCCTTTAACGTTAATACGTTAAAACGTTCTTAGTTAAATATACCTTCTGTAAGTCATTCGTTCGTAAGGTTGGTCTGGACCACTCTTAGCTATACCTTATCGCTGTTGACAGTCTATACGAATATAATTCTGAAGTTGTAATACACCCAGTGTTCAATTAGGATAATGACAAAGAATAAAATGCAAAAATTCGCTGCTAAATTCAAATGTGCTTTGGCGCTGAGCCAAAGACAGACGCACGCTCAGCGCTTGTCATATGTCACAACTATTCAGTGTTTTCAGTCAGGTTTATTTTAGGTTTCAGACATGTAAATACACATTTGAATGAAGTACTAGGCTATATAAAAAAAAGACATTTATAGTTTGTTAAAATCAAATTCCATACATTGATGTCTATGCCAATTTAGCGATTTTGTCACTAGATTTAGTGAGTTCCCCACCCCTTTTGAGACTTTTTTTCAAAAGTTTAGAGACAAATCTAGCAACTTCTTGGACAAACCTTATCTACATTCTTATTTTGCCCACTGACCTGTATTAATATTTATATAGATCAATGAATTTGCCATTATGATGTCATTTAGTGACATTTAGCTACCAGTTTTAGCTACTTTCAATTGAAAACAGTTGGCAACAGAGCTAATAACCCTTTCAATTAAATAATTTGACAAAGTGTTTTATTCATATCAGATACACATTGTGTATGAAACAATAAAGTTTACTCTATTCTTCTCCCAGTTCACCGGCCACATACATGTATTTCAGGGAAAATTTTCTTAAATCCAACAGCTCTGCGGTGCAAATCCATTGCGTGACAAAACACATTCACTTCCACATATTTTACAATCGGAATATATCATAAAAATTCATGATATAGTTAACAAGTTTGTGAATATTTTGAATAAAAAAGAAAAATGAAATAATACATACATATCTGTCAGCTGCATGACACGTCTCCAAGGAATTAATACGTTCTAAAATGATGTTCTAAAATAACAGTCGCCTTAAACTCACGCTGGGGGCTAGGCTAGAATATAAAGCCCCCAGAATATCCCTTGTGAAAAAGAAGTGCACTTAATTGTATTGAAAGTGTACTTTTTGTGTACTTCAAATCTTAAAAGTATACTTTTTAAAAAGTGCACTTGCAGATAATATAATATAATTAAAATTAAAGGCCACTTAATTGTACTTAAAAAGAATATACTTTAATGACAATATTTATTAACACGCTTAAGTGCACTTTTTAAAAATGCACTTTGTAATAATGTTTAAGTTTTACTTACAGAAAGTACACTTTAATGACTATTTATTAACATGCTTAAGTGTAATTTTAAAAATGCATTTTGTAACAATGTCTAATTAAGTTTTACTTAAAGAATGTACAATTCCATGACAATATTTCTAAACACACTTAAGTACACTTTTTAAAAATGCACTTTGTAATCTCTAATTAACTTTACTTAAAGTACACTTT
Source organism: Mylopharyngodon piceus (assembly GCA_039654765.1). NCBI lineage: Eukaryota > Metazoa > Chordata > Actinopteri > Cypriniformes > Xenocyprididae > Mylopharyngodon > Mylopharyngodon piceus. The sequence goes on along the minus strand of CM077443.1, from coordinate 26,153,229 downwards.
CATGACAATATTTCTAAATATGCTTAAGAGCACTTTTTAAAAATACACTTAATTATGACTTTATAGTGTTTTAAATAAGTACACTTATTTTGATGTATTGACTAATATACTAAAGCACATGAAAAATAATTTATTTTAATTTCAACTTAAGTGTGTTGTCCAAAATGACATTTGTTAATGTATTTTAAATGTGCTTAGTCTTTAATATATACTGTGTGCATTAATACACCTGAAATGTATTTTTCTTTTGAATTTCAATACACTTGCTTATACAGTATAATCCAGTACAACTTATTGTTGAAATTTTTATCACCAGCTCCTGCTCTAAACTCAACTAGTGTCAGTTTTCTACATAATATTTGACATAAAATGTCATTTATGGAGTGCTGTATTACTAATGCAATAGTGCTGTACTTTACATATGTGTATAATACTTTTAATATCATTATGTTGTTCTAAGTCGATTAAACATAATTAATTGCAAGCAAAAGTTTAACAAATCTAAACAAAATTAATTTGAATTCATATTCAGTTAAAATACATTTAATTTTAATCAGACTAAACTGTAAAAATGATTGACTTTTAGTTAGGTGAATGAGTCAAGTTCTGTAAACTTACAGTCTAACTACAACAATGAATTAGAAAAACTTCAACTTGAACAGAAATTAAATCATGCACGTATAGCCTATAAACTTTTTTGTTTAATGCGCATGCGCCAAAATATTATGTCATGACGGCGCACTACTTCACCAGAGTTTGAAAAATGCACTTTAAGCCATCTTTCTGTGATCGCGATGCGTGAGGCAACTTTGCTGATCAAAGGAGAAAACAAAGGAGCGCACGTTTGGATGACTACAGGTGAGACGTTACTACAAATAAAGAGGCAAATAAGTATCTTGATATATGCTTTCTTTATTTTTATTTTTTCACCGTAACATAGCAGTTCTTATTGCCATTAAGAGTGTAACTTGTTTAGTTTAATCGCAATATGGAGGTGAATTAATCATGTTTCCTATAATTTATTTATGATTGCATTATAATAATTTCTTATTTATTAATGTGATCGCGTGTGTGGGCGTGTTCAAAGAATTTGGCTGCTGAAAATATAATATTTTAATTGAACTCTTTTTAATTTTAAATGACTTAAAGTTAAATTTGCAGAACTAAATTCAAAGATCTGATCTTGTAACATTCAAAGACATTTATATACATGTAATCCATCTAATCGCTATTATAACCACCAGTAATGTTCAATATATCACCCCCTCTAGAAATACTGCTTATAATCTATTTTTCTTTTTCATATTTTCTAAAGTGAGGTGTTCAATTACTGTTCGTGTTTGTAATATGTAATATGTCTGTGCTTCTCTGGAGTTATATATTCATTTTGTAGGATCAGTACAGATTTGTTATAGATACAGTGCAAGCTGTGTGGAATCAAAGACCCGTATTGATGAGGTGATGTTACAAGTTTTGCCATTAATTCTGCCATTAATTCAGCCAGCACACCCTGATCACACACTACAAGCTAAAACACTGCCATCAACTATCCTTATAGCTTTTAAATGCTTTGAATCTTTTCTATTTTCTATAAATTCTCACCTGTGCACTTACAAATCCCCATCTAATCATTATTTATATATAATGATATTATATCATTATTTTCAAAGCAAAAACGCATTCTGTGTGAACGACCCCTCAATTTGCTTGGGTCTTGGGTTATTTATCTATATTTGTGTAATTGATAAAGTTATGTTTAAATTCCCTGTAAAGTAGGAATAAAAACGTTTATAAAAATGTTCTCTATGTTTAAAGGCCAGTGCCAGTGAAGATGGCGTGGTCACTGGAATCCTGGTGTTTGTGGGAAATGTGAAGGAGCCTCTCCCAGGATTCTACTACAGTGTTGTCCTGATGACTGAGGTAATTCATCTTAGGTGATGCAGTTGCGGTCAAAAGTTTACTTACACCTTGCAGAATGAACTGCTTCATCAGGGAAGTACTAAATAAAAAGACAACATGCAAATTTTTATGGTCCCTCTTATTGTTAAAATTATTAACATTTTGCAGATACTGCGAGGTGTTAGGGTGATTTGCCTGCAGTGGTTCAGGCTGCAGGATGGACGAATGACTAAAGAAACGTTATCAGACAAGAAACTTATAGTTTTCTACCATCTTGCTATTACCACCCACTGCCACTTATATCAACGACGGAAATAAGTGCAGTTACAATAGCAAAATATGTGGGAGAGCATTATGATAGTGAAACAATATTATATTGCAATACATCACACATCAAAGTTAATACCGAATCAAAACTAGTTAGCACATAATTTATAATTGAAATAGTTTAATAATATTTGGTTTAGGGCTGCACGATATTGGAAAAAAATGACACTGTGATATTTTTTTCTGCAATATATATTGCGATATGAAAAAAATTCACCAGATGACTTAAATAGCTCTATTTGGAAAGAATTAATCATTCTAGGAGGATTGGGTCGATTTTATAGGTGAGTGAATGCACATAGAAAATAATGAACAAATTATAAGCATAGATAAACATAGAACAAAGATACAAATGAAATAAATAGTGCTTTATATTTTTCAGCTAAGTCTAACAGTATTCAGTAGGGCTGGGTATTGACACAATTTTCACGATTCGATTCGATTTCTATTCACAAGTTTACGATTCGATTTCGATTCAATATCGATTATTTTGGATGTATATCAGATACAGTAAATGGCAAATTTTCTTGAGGAAAAAAAATCTCTCAAATAATGCTGTAAACTATACGAGAGAGTCACTTGGTACTATATTACTATAATATTGAAGGTTAAAATTAACTTATTTACATACAAACACTTAAATTACACTCAATTATGTTTTTTGTAATAAAGTTATAATACTAACTTTAGAATTACATAACCATATTTCTACTCCAATATAAACATTTAAATCATGGTTGTCATAAATGATTTATTCAAACATGCATTAAATACATAAATGAATTATAAATAAAATAAATATTTAAAATAAAATTATAACAAATATGTAATGCATATATTTATCAGAATGCTCCTCTCTATAGCTGACTAACGAGTTTATGCTGAATATGATTTTTCTAAAGTAAATGTGACATTACGTGGCATTGTTTACAAGCTGTTTTAATGACGTCTTTCCGCGGTTGAAACACTGATGTTATGGATCAGTTGTACTGTATCTTGTAACATACCTTCAGATGTTCATTCATATTTATTTCACACTGTAACTGGTATTAAAGTGGAGGAGATGATCAGTACACAGTACACATCTTGGCCGCAGGCTTCGATCACTATCAGCAACTCTTTGCCTTTAGGAATACCAAATGGGTCTAGGAGGGTGGTGGAAAAGGACAGCAAATGTCTTTGTTCATTTTTTTATTATTTTCAAACCTACAAAGGTGTATATAAACTTTGGAGTGCAACTATATATCTATATCTATTGCTTTCATTCAGTTGAGCCAATTATAATAATGGACTGACTCTGTTTACAAACAATTGTTTTCCTTCTGGGTTTTTTTTTTTCCTCAAGGTATTTTTTTTTTTTTTTTACGTTCCTGCCTCTTTGGAACATGTCCATTTACGCATACTGTGTAGAGATGGTGCGCAGCTTCATGGACATTTGAGGTTTTCTGCCGATGGAGAGCTTCTGGGACATTGACATAAACAGCACTTTTTCCTACAACTTCAAAAAAGTTGGTGACAGACAATTTTGGTTTTCTTGTTTTTGTACCTTTGGAATTCGTCAAGTTTTTTTTGTTTTGTTTTTTCTTTTCAAAATTACATTCACTGTAATGCTGGAGTAATTAAAGTATATTTTAGTTCACATTAATTGCTTGTCAGTACATTCGGAAGTACACTTTTACCATATTTCAAAGTACAAAAAAAAAAAACTGTATTAAAACTGCATTTCAACTATATTTTAAAGATACTAGAAGCAATTACGAAGGTTATCATTAAGTTGTATTAAAGTCCCACTTAAGTGGTTCAAAAAAATCACTCAAAAGTTCAACTTATTGCATTTAATATGAACTTAATCTGTGATACATTTGAAATTAATTACAAATAGAATGCACTTAAGCGATGAAAACATTACATTTAATTCACACTTAAGTGTGTTCTTTTAAAGTATATTATTTGTGCAATAAGTACACTTTATAAAAGTATACTAAAGTGCACTTTTTTTTCACAAGGGATAGATAAAGTACAACTTAGAATTAGTTTATTTTTATACGATCACATGAGTCCTGATAAATGCAATTTCTACTTCTGAAGTGCTTCTTTCATAAAGACCACCGCTTTCTCACATAACGCAGTGAATCGATTCTCGAGCCATCGATATCAAACAATTCAGCACCAGCGCCATGGGCAGCACCTGGTAACGTTGCACTTAAGAAGATATACCTTAAGCAACCTCCTAAGGTATAGTTCGGGGACCAGGCCTAGAAAAGGTATATCTTCAGTTAAGGTATACCTTTAGGGTCTTCGTAGAGCTCTAAGAGACAACGTTATCGGGAAATCCAGCCCAGAAAGGTACTAAAGACATCATTAAAACCGTCGACGTGACTGCAGTAGTTCAACCCTAATTTTATGAAGTGACAAGAATACTTTATGTGCGCAAAAACACAAAAATAACGACTTTATTCAACAATATCTTCTCTTCTGTGTCATTCTCATACGTTGTTTACGTCCAGCGATTCCAGGTTCTACGTCAGAATTCCGACTCATTATTGGCCGGCTCCTGCATCAGCATCACACGCATGCGTAAACACGGAAGCCTTCACTTACTTACTGCATCACCTGCGTAAGGATCATGACAGGGAAGAGAAGAGATTGTTGAATAAAGTCGTAATTTTTGTTCTGTTTTTGCATCATTTCATAAAATTAAGGTTGAACCACTGCAGTCATGTCGACTGTTTTAACAATGTCTTTAGTAGCCTACCTTTCTGGACCTTGAAAGTGTTGATTATATTGCTGTCTATGGAAGAGTCATACCTTTTGGATTTCATCAAAAATATCTTAATTTGTGTTCTGAAGATGAACTAATGTCTTACGGGTGTGGAACGACATGAGGGTGAGTAATTAATGACAGAATTTTCATTTTTGGGTTAACTAACCCTTTAAGAATCAAATATTCCAGAGAGCTATTTAAAATAAACAAATAAACACACACACGCACACACATATATATATATAATATATTGTTTATTGTATATTTACTTGTTATATCACATGAGTAACAAGCTCAGTATCACATGAGTGCTGTTTTTATCCTGAATAGCACGAGTGCAAACGTGATATTGATTTCATACAACAGTTCAATAAATAAGATTTTTTTCTAAGAAAATATTACCTTTAAAGCCAGAACAGAACTGTTGTGCATCTCCAAGCAACCCACAGCAGTGTTTTATTACTGAATGAATCCGCATTTTGAGCAAATCAATCAAGTGAACCAATGGCCCATTCATTAAAAGAGCCATTAGGTATGACATCAAAGTACCGCAAGAGCAATTCGGACGCATACAGAGCCATCCGCACTATAATCACTCATGTGGTACTTTGATGTCATACATCGGTCAGTCTACACAGCGCCACTGCAAGTCGAACACACCAATTTATTCATTCCTGAATGAATCAGCCGTTTGAACTAATCAAATGAATGACTGACTCATTCTCAATGACATTTACCGCACCTACTGGCAGTTTTAGGCCTGGTTTCACAGACAGGGCTTATACTAAGCTAGGATTAGGCCTTTGTTCATTTGGGACATTTAACCCTTGTGCTGTGTTGAAAACCCTTTGATACTTGTGATGTTTCTGGTCAAAAATAACCGGCCATCAAAAAATTGTTTATAAATCTCTCGTTATGCTACCTTATCACCAAATATTGTTTTCAATCTTTTTGTCAACTTGATTTCTTTCAATTAGGATAGGTTTTATGTTTATTTTTGGAACTGATCAATCATAGGCCTTATTTATCTGAGCTTATGTATGTACCTCAGTTTTTGAGTGAAAAAAGCGTTATTTGTGGATATTTTTTTTTATATATAAAATATGAAAAAAATAAATAAATTGCACTGGTGATCACACTAGTGTGTTTTAATATATAACCAGGAATTCTGGCACAAAGTCACACTTGTGGTGTTCACAGTCAAAAATGACTGGCCTATATTCTATATTGAATCAAATAAAATATTTAAATCTACTTTTTTTTTATGCTTTTCTCATTTAACACAATAATGACTTTAAATTATGTTTTGGGGGTAATTTCTCAGCCAAATTCAGTGTGCGATTTGCCATTATTTCAATTAATTAATTGGCACATCATGTAATTAATTAGAGTAAAATGTATAATTGCTTGACAGCCCTGTAAAAAGTTTGAAAACATTACAATTTTTTAACATTTTTGAGAATTAAAATGCTAACCAAGGCTGCATTTATTTCGAAATAAATTATTGTGAAATATTATTACAATTTAAAATAACTGTTTTCTATTTGAATATATTTTCAAATGTAACTTATTCCTGTGATGGCAAAGCTGAATTTTCAGCGTCATTCCTCCAGTCTTCAGCGTCACATGATCCTTCAAAAATCATTCTAATATGCTGATTTGCTGCTCAGGTAAGATTTATTATTATTGTCAATGTTGAAAACAGTTGTGCTGCTTCACATTTTTGTGGAAATGACTGTTGGCAGATGAATCATCTGAGTGCTCTTACAGGCTGCAGCACGTTTGTGTTATATTTAGCTCTATTTTCTATACTCCACTCTGTAAGTGATTCTCTTAATCACTCAGGTGTAATGTGCTGTCAGGTTTGTGTCAACTAGTGCTTACATGAACACGTTCAATTTTGGTGTCATCTGTCAATGGATTCTTCCTTCATATTGTCTATTGTCTGTATCTTTATGGTGGACTTGCTTTATGGTGGAGTTGCTTTCTTTAGTGGTTTCTTCTTGAGTGGACAGATGACATCCATTCCATACTTGTATAATTTATCTGGACGGACTTTGAGGTACATTCAATTCATTATTACATTTGAGCAATGTAGCAAAAAGTGCATCAGTTTTCATGTGCGAGATTTAAAAAAAAAAAAAAAAAAAAACATTTAATTTGACTATAAAGTAGCTCTGCAGAAAACAGTGTCATCTTTCAGCTCAGTTCAGTTCTCATCAAATAGTGTCAGTGCAGTCAGATCAATAAAATTGTTGAATATTAAGTGTCCACAACTAGTATGTACCAGTATTTTCTAAAAATGGTGTGCTAGGCTGAATAGCTTTTCAAACATGCAACAGTGTTGGACATACCAGTGAAAATTACTTGTAGTTTTCCTCATCTGCCATCTTTAAATTTCACTACATGCTATACATGACATTCTTATTCAGTCCTGGCAAACTGTGTATCATTTGGGGATTTGGGACTCTAGCTTGGATATTTGACTATTGTTTATGATAAAAATGGTTACAGTGACAGCAATTTTATAATTTATGTCAGGAGTACACTACAAATTAATTGATTGGTAGTTAATGATATTTACAACAGACTAACAAGGCATCCATATTCAGTCACGTCTGCTCCGGTTTATTTGCGTTCACAGGGCTTTGCTGAATGACATTCATGGGGCATTTAGTCCAAAGTGGAGAAATATTGCCATTTTCACACATTTACTTCATATTTCTTTAGACAGAATCATAATTTCTATTCATTTCCAAGTCTTATTCTGGCATCATTCTGGCATGATACAGGTGCTGGTCATAAAATTAGAATATCATCAAAAAGTTGATTTATTTCACTAATTCCATTCAAAAAGTGAAACTTGTATATTATATTCATTCATTACACACAGACTGATATATTTCAAATGTTTATTTCTTTTAATTTTGATGATTATAACTGACAACTAAGGAAAATCCCAAATTCAGTATCTCAGAAAATTAGAATATTGTGAAAAGGTTCAATATTGAAGACACCTGGTGCCACACTCTAATCAGCTAATTAACTTAAAACACCTGCAAAGGCCTTTAAATGGTCTCTCAGTCTAGTTCTGTAGGCTACACAATCATGGGGAAGACTGCTGACTTGACAGTTGTCCAAAAGACGACCATTGACACCTTGCACAAGGAGGGCAAGACACAAAAGGTCATTGCAAAAGAGGCTGGCTGTTCACAGAGCTCTGTGTCCAAGCACATTAATAGAGAGGCGAAGGGAAGGAAAAGATGTGGTAGAAAAAAAGTGTACAAGCAATAGGGATAACCGCACCCTGGAGAGGATTGTGAAACAAAACCCATTCAAAAATGTGGGGGAGATTCACAAAGAGTGGACTGCAGCTGGAGTCAGTGCTTCAAGAACCACTACACACAGACGTATGCAAGACATGGGTTTCAGCTGTCGCATTCCTTGTGTCAAGCCACTCTTGAACAACAGACAGCGTCAGAAGCGTCTCGCCTGGGCTAAAGACAAAAAGGACTGGACTGCTGCTGAGTGGTCCAAAGTTATGTTCTCTGATGAAAGTAAATTTTGCATTTCCTTTGGAGATCAGGGTCCCAGAGTCTGGAGGAAGAGAGGAGAGGCACACAATCCACGTTGCTTGAGGTCCAGTGTAAAGTTTCCACAGTCAGTGATGGTTTGGGGTGCCATGTCATCTGCTGGTGTTGGTCCACTGTGTTTTCTGAGGTCCAAGGTCAACGCAGCCGTATACCAGGAAGTTTTAGAGCACTTCATGCTTCCTGCTGCTGACCAACTTTATGGAGATGCAGATTTCATTTTCCAACAGGACTTAGCACCTGCACACAGTGCCAAAGCTACCAGTACCTGGTTTAAGGACCATGGTATCCCTGTTCTTAATTGGCCAGCAAACTCGCCTGACCTTAACCCCATAGAAAATCTATGGGGTACTGTGAAGAGGAAGATGCGATATGCCAGACCCAACAATGCAGAAGAGCTGAAGGCCACTATCAGAGCAACCTGGGCTCTTATAACACCTGAGCAGCGCCACAGACTGATCGACTCCATGCCACGCCGCATTGCTGCAGTAATTCAGGCAAAAGGAGCCCCAACTAAGTATTAAGTGCTGTACATGCTCATACTTATCATGATCATACTTTTCAGTTGGCCAAGATTTCTAAAAATCCTTTCTTTGTATTGGTATTAAGTAATATTCTAATTTTCTGAGATACTGAATTTGGGATTTTCCTTAGTTGTCAGTTATAATCATCAAAATTAAAAGAAATAAACATTTGAAATATATCAGTCTGTGTGTAATGAATGAATATAATATACAAGTTTCACTTTTTGAATGGAATTAGTGGAAATAAATCAACTTTTTGATGATATTCTAATTATTCTGGCATCATTCTGGCATGATATTAAATATAATTTTGTCTCATTAATCTGAATGGATCTTAGAAATGAAAGCCTGCCACAATAGCAATTTTGAGCCTGAAGGTATGTGGAGCTAGAAAATGAATGGGCAGCCCAGGTTATACTTTTATATGAACACCATGTGCAGCACCAGGGTAGTGCTCTCAAGCAATTTAATGTTGCAATAAAATGTTTGCCTCAGTGAAATAATAGGCTTCTATAGAGAAGTATGTATAGACATCCATTGTGACAGAAAAAAGGAAATTTCAATGAAGAGCATTTTCCATGCACTTAATTCTGTTTTGTAATAAGAACAAGGGGGCAAACTAAAAATAGACAGACTAAAGCCTGTGCTCTAGCACACATATCCCAACACACATGTGATATCAGGATTTACATAATGAATTTAGTAGGATTCATTAAATGTTGAATTAGCTGTTGCTATTTTCACAAACACATCTGCAAACACAGATTTCAGTCCCTTTAGTAGTATTATCTTAGGATTATAATCGTAAATTTTCACTGTAAAGAGTCTTGTAAGGGCTTAGTAGAGGAAAGGGGAAAATGTGAGTTCACATTTAATCAAACAACAGGGCAAACCTAAAAAGTACTCATAAGAGACAGTGTGGTGTTTATTACTTTCTTTATTGCTATGTGCTCCCCATTACAAAAAAAAAAACAGCCTCAGTAGTGTACACTCCCATTACAACTAACAAAAGTACAAATTAAAACAAAAAGAAATGACTGCAAGCAACTGAAAGTGTCTTTGTAAGCCAGAACAACAATTAATACTTAAATGGACATGGAATTGTGAGGATATGCTTTATCCTTTTGTATTGGGTGTCTGTCTGTGGCTTAGGGATTGTCAATTTAACATCTACTATTCACATTCTTTTGTGTTTCTGAAAGCTAGTTGATTTTATTAGTAACAAATTCTTTGTTAGCAGAAAGTGAACAAGTTTTTTGTGATGCACACAACGTTCACCTCAGCTTTCATCGGTTGAATGAAGTTGTCTATTCTAGAAGATCAAGTCTTGTTTTAGGTAAAGCTACGAATTAACTGTAAAAACAGTTTCGTGTAGGATTGGGGGATTTGTGGGTGAAGGACAATGAATCACTGTAAATGACAGCTTTGTTTAGGATTTTCTCTACAATATTTATATTCTAAAATGGCTGAGAAACAGCTTTCCCTTATAATATCTCAAAAGCTGAGCATGTCTTATTGTATCTAAAACGGAAGTTAAAACAACAACAACAAGGCTATTCATATGTCTACTTTTGTTTCTGTGTTTACTTTTGTGAGCGACTCTTACTACTCAATGGGAGCTTGTGTTTTTGTTCTGAAGTAACAGATAATGAAGTAACACTTAAGAAATGATGTTGAACTTTGAATCTCAATAAATACTCTAAAGTTCTCAATGGTATATACAATAGCTTTACAGTAGCACACAGGTGAGAGTGTGTGTACAGTTATGAACAGCTGAACTCCACTGATAGATTAACTGGTCCCCTTGGTATTGCAGTCAGATGCATTGTGGTTGAGATATTACCCTCGATTATAAAAAATAAATAGCTTTCCTCTCCCTCAGACAAGAGATATCTTGTGCAGTATAAGATCTCCAGAAAGTCCAGCTTTACTCCTTCAAAATCCCACCTGAAACATCCAATTCACAATATATATGATGGGTCTCCTACATTATGATGAAGCTAGCTGCTTAATGACGTTCACACTTAATTTTGTCACTCAATTCTTCTGGCTGAAGGTGAATTCATAAGACAAAATAGGAGAAATCTAAGAGGCAAGTGTCAAAGAAAAGCCTCAACATCACAGGTAAACATTTTACGGGAAAAAATTCTTTTGGAGGAAAACAAAGTCTATGAGAATTTATTTAATCGATGACTTGCTGAGAGGCTGATTCACGAGTGACAGAAATGCTTTTGTAACCAAAAGTAGATATTTCATTGCACTTTTAATGGTATTTCACTGATGTTTTTCCTTTGGCTCACACCGTTTTGGAATACTAATTCTTCAGTGCTTAACTCGTGGGTGAAAGCACATTTCCTAACATATTATTAACGTGTTAATATAAAAAAGCACCGATAATGGTCCTGAATCTCTTATTTTAAAAATCCTCAGCTTGTATGTTTGAAAAAAATAATACTGACATTTTCCATATACAGTATTTACAGGAATGTTCATAAATATTAATTGGTCAAACAAGTTTGGAGCTGTTAAAAATAAAACTGTAAAGATCGTGAAGTTTGATACAACTACAAGCGTTTCCTCACGAGTACCACCGGAGTCTCTTCACGTATGCAAACCAAACCTCCATAGACCAGGATGCTAAAAGGATCATCATAAGAACGTCTTTGGCACATTCCCCTTCACAACAGTGTGTGATTGACAAGTGTGTTCTAAAAACAAATACTGCCAGTGGGGGAATTGAGAACATTTGAAAGTGAACCAGCACTTTTCCCTCTCTTGTTTTTAAATATCTTGAGGACGATCTGAAGGGAACGATGAATGTTAAAGATCTATATCTACAACAAACAAATAAGAGAGAGACTCCAGAGGAAAAAAGACACAAGCTAGCCTTCATCTCTCCACCTCGGATAATGCCGTTGGCCACTGAGTCTCTTGGGAACTTTCCAGCTGCCATGGTGCATCTTTACCGCCGTCCTCGTTCCATGAGCTATGGATCGTCATTGCAGGCAGATTTCTCAGGCCAGGTTTGAGGCGCTTTTGAGTCTTGCTGTTCTCGGGTTTGCGAGGCGGGGGAGTGGCGGTCTGCTTGGCAAATTGGCCTTGTGACGAGGATCCCCGCTGATGCTGCTGAGGGCCTTTCAGAGTTCCATTAACGGCTGAGGCTGAGAGTGTCTCCAGAAGTTGAGAGGCTGAACCGAAGCGAAGTTCCTCCTCCATCTCAGCAGCTTCGTGCAGAAGAGGAGCAAAAGTGCCACTTCGCTTACTGCAGGATTCACAGCAGAGCTTGTTGTAACCTGGTATCGAGCAATAACGAGCCAGAACCTCCATCTGACAGAATATGGACTTGTCTCCTCCGCATGGCTCATCTGTCAGAGAAGCAGAAGGCTTTTATTCGGTGCCGAATAAAACTCACAGAAGATTTTCACATTTCAGCTTTTTTAAAAAGTCAGTGTCTTTATATCATCAATATTACCAAATGCAGTAGGATCTATGTCTCTTTACATACAGTACAGTAAAATAAACTGCCCATACACAGTTATGATTGGTATTTCACCCAAGTGATAGTTTTGACCACATTGGGAGTACACCCAACAGTTCACCCAAAAATGAAAATTTTGTCATGATTTACTCACCTTCAAGATATTCCAAATCAGTATGACTTTCTACCTTTTGTGTTTCACATCAGTATGACAAATCGGTATGACTTTATGCCTTTTGTTTTGTGTTCCCATTCAGTTGACCAGTTTCTGGTTTTAATTTTTGTCAAGTCTGACACTGCACATCTCAGTTTACGTGTCCAAACATGAATATACAATCCCAGTATGCTGTATTACAATCGAAAAAAATCATGATCCTAACCTTTATCTCCACCAAAATCTCAGTTGGCCAGACAGTGATTCATCTTTTCTCAATTGTTAAAATATTGGTGTCTGGGATGTCATGAGTCTAGAGACTCATGAATATTTTTTAAACTATGCTATAAATGAATAGTACTTATAAACAGCTGCTGAGATTGTATTCTCACTTGAAATGGAGTTGACCCAGAAACAGCATTCAACATGTCACAATTAATAAGAGGATAATGGGGCTGTCAAGGTCTAACATGAAAAAGTGAATAATAAAAATATACACACAAGTCCATACCACTTATTCACTTATTGTATAAAATCTTCTTAAACCATACAATAGTTAGTAGTATATGATTTTCAGACTGAATCTTAACAATCGCTCACAAAATGGTGCTTTTGCATCTTTTTTGAAACATAAAAAGTCCTCATTTGTTGCATTGTATTTAAATTGTCTTCAAATGTGTTCCACAGAAGAAAGAAAGTCATACAGGTTTGGAACGACATGAGAGTGAGTAAATGATGACAGAATGTTCATTTTTTGGGGGGTGAACTATCCATTTAGTCTTGATAATTAGTGATGTAAATATGGATAATGTAATTCTGAAGCCAATATTAAACTCAGAGGTCTGTCGGGGATGTGGCAAGTCTGATGCATTGCATAGTGACGCTTATGTGTGGGTGACTCAGATTTGTGTAATTTTCTGATCCCCTCAGCTTTACCATATTTTTCCTCTCTCCTTTCACTGTCCTATTCAATATAAAAGTAAAAGCGCACAAAAAAATGCAGAGGTCCTCAGTAAAAAAGCCACAAAGTCTTTCAATTATTTTAAGTCATAAAAGAGCCATTCCAGTTTTTGAAGTTGGATTATGGACTGTTTGTCACTAGGTAAACCACCAACTGGCTGTGTTTTACAGATGAAAAGAAGCAAAATGCCTCCAGCTCCCTAAGGAGTCCCGCTTTATACACAGATGAAAAGTTAAGCAGTGTGCCGCAAGTGTCAGTTGTAAAGGTGTTTTGTTAACCTTCCACTGAGATGGATGTCATACAGGTGCGGCTTAAGCCATTAAACAGGAATTAGGGGGTGCTGTCATGCAAGCAGACACATAAAGAAAGTGCTATTCACAGTGATGTCTGCTGAGATTCATTTTAGATTTCGCACTCTTATCACTGTACTCAAGGCACACTGTTCTAACAAAAAATGCTGACCAGCTGAGTGTTACTCATAAAAGATTGGAAGAAACTTCTCGAGAGCAGCGATAGAGTTCTCTTGAGCAAAATCAGGCCTTTATGTTTGTTAAGAAACTGTTTTTGTGCTGTAGGCAGTGCACATCACCACAGTCAAACACGATGAAAAAAACACAAAGATAAATGTGCAATTTCAAACTCATGGGGTGTAAAAAAGGTATAGGGAGAAATGCAAAAACAGTACATTATTTAACAATAAGAAATGTTGCCAAAAGCTCATGTTTGGTTCAAGCTTGTAGGCATTATGTGACCTAATTAATAGCTTTCTCACGCGTAATTTGCGTTTCTAAATAAAAGCTCTCAACAGACAACTGAGATGGGGTAAACAAGCTTCTCCAGAGAGCAGTTGAGTTCATAGACCACAAAAGCATTCTGGGAAATTCACTGTGGTTAAGGGCACCATGAATAATGTCATCAATGCAGATGAATTTGTGCATTGTGCAACACTTTCCGTTCTCTTTCAAAAGGCTTTCTTTTGTTGAAAGAACAAAATGAACAGTTTAGCCATTCAAGATCCCATAAAATCGCTTGATGAGTGCAGACTTTTGTCCTGTGCTGACGTGCTTCCTGTTGAAACCAATTCCCTGATTTGGGATGCAGAATTTGTAATGGTGTGTCTATGTCATCTTACCGTGACAGGGTCCTGGCCTGCAGACCTTGTGCGACTCAGGCTTCTCGCCAGTGCATTGATCTCCAATGCGACATGTGACCAGGCGTCGTGCCACACCCTCCCCACAGGACACTGAGCACTGAGAGATAAGAAAGAGGGTGATGGGAACCACAGAGAAATGCACATGGTTTCAAACATCTAGCACTGTGTCCTAAACATGCACAATGCAATTTGTCTGTCCACATTAGGGCTTTTCACACTTTAATAGTTAACCCTGGATCATTCTAAACCCTGGGAAAATGGAATCCTGTGTTATCTTTCTTCACATTTCACACTGCTCATAATTTTCCTGGGGTTAACAATTAATCCTGGGCATTCATAAGATGACGTTTCACACTGTACATTCCTAAACCCTGGGTTAATGTTTTTATTTCCATATTCGTGGTGTCAGTGTTACTAATTGGATGAATGTGCAAGCAATATGTTTACGTAAAGGCTCTAGCATTGCACATCCTCATGTTACATATTGCAGACTGTACTAGTCAGACTTTATAGGTGAAAATGAAATGGTTTCTTCTTTACTCCAATTGTTGCATTTTCTATCCCCATTTGAAATTTTTCCCCTCAAACACTCAAACTACTATGTAAAACCTATTTAAATACAGCACACAGCGTTTCTGGCCAAAGCACCTGAAAATGAGGCAGGCAATTGTCTGTCGGTTGCTAAGCATCTAGTCGTAACATTCTAACAACGCAAAATTTCACACCGCAAAAGTGATGCCAAACCTGCTTCTAAGTTACAAGTGTGAAACGTTCCCTTGCTCTGGGTTAAAAGCAGCGTTTAGAACAACAATAACCCAAGGTTAAGCGCAGTGTGAAAAATTCAGTTGAATCACAGCCAAACAGAAAATATTTGATGTTTAACATACAGTTATGATGAGCGAAACTTTAGACCAATGAGATTTCAAAGTAGGCAAGGATACGAAGAGTGACTATGCAGAAATAGAAGAGGGTTCATGTCCTGACGCTTGTTGCAGTCATAGCTGGTTAGGACAAAAAAAAAAGTAAGCTTTACATGAAAAGATTGCCTTTATCGCACCTCATGTTGCCTTTATGTCCAGTTTTTATTGACACAGCTTGGTGTTAATCCTTTTGCTTGGGGTCAAAATCAATACCACATAGGCTGGTTCACTAGAGGATTACACCTATCGACAGTGTATTAGCTCAAGCTCGATATGTCTGTATAAAATTTTAAATCATCTAAAGACTACTTGGCAATTTAAACACTCAAAGTCTGGATTTTAGCTTTCTGACACAGCTGGGTAATAAGGTCACTGTCATGAAAAAATAATCTATCTGGTTGACTTTTAAAATCATTATTGATAAAATCTATGGAAATGTAAGGCCTCACTTGGACACTATCAGTGCAGAAAAACAATTCTAACCTCAAGGTAAAAATTTCAAACTAAGAGGAAATACCTTAAGTCTTAATTTGTTTTGTTTTCCTCCATACATTTCTTGACTGTCCAAAAAAAAAACAAAAAGAGACTGATATCACACTGATTTCAAGCCCAATTACACCGAAAACTGCTTGCAGAAAGTATTTCTTTCTGCCAAGCTTTGCAAAATATAATTCAACCAATCTTCTCACTTTCCCAAAATGCTATTTTCAAAAACCTTGACAACTATAGCACCTTTGTAATGATAGCAACAAAACATTATGTGACCTGAGAAAAACATACCTCTGACCAGGCCCCAGTCCTCCATTGGGCAGGGCAGGGTATTCTGTTACATGGCCTTCTGATCTCAGGGTTTTCTCCACTGCAGTACTTGCTGTGGATGGAGCGGTTCATGCCCTCATGAAGGAACTGGACACAGCGCACAGTGCGGATTTGGTATCCCAAGCTCCCACAGGTTTTAGTACAATGTTCCCACTCCTCTGTGATCCATCTGTCACACGACAAATAAAATGTGGTTCAATCCACTTGTGACGTACTGAATGCTGTTTCCGGATCCAGGCCTCCATTCACAGTGAGAATACTCAACAGCTGTTTATCAGCACTGTTCATTCATAGCACACCTCTGAGCTAAGCTTTTAAAAATTCAGTGTACACTACAGTCTCGGCTCATGGCGTCCTGGACACCAATATTTTAACAATTCAGAAAAGATGAATCACTGTTTGGCCTACTGAGATTTCGGTATGGTGATAAAGGTTAGGATCATGATTTTTCAGTTGTACTATAGTACACCACAAGCATATTTTAGCAGTGTTTGTTGTTTGCTTTTGGGATCTGATAGATTGTTTGGACCCTGAAATGGTGATGTGTGACATCAAACTAAACATGCGGATAAATGGACATTACTGAGATATGAGATTTGGTCTGGACATAGACATCCACGTGCATATGTCCACAGACCAACAATTGAGCAGACAATACCGGACAAAGAACTAAGGAAACTAAGGGCTTAAATACACAGGAAGAGTTAATTAACCAGAACAGAAACAGGTCGGGATTCATCAGAAACTAATGACCAAAGAACACAGGCAAAACGGGAGCAAGTAAAACTAAACCCATGATGAAACATGATGAAACTAAACAGACATTGACATTAACCCTGACATTACCTTTACAGCGATCGTCAATAATCAGTTTAATGTCTATACTTTTTTTATAAATTAAATTTATAAACCAACTTGTAAAGAAATCAACACACTTTCAGGGCAATTCATAACTATTTTACGTTTTGGTGAATTGGTGGCTATAATTCGTATGAATTTGTATGATCTCACTGGTACTTTTTTATATGATTTATTTATGCCCACTAATGGTTATGATCAGGGTTAGGTTTAGGGGTGGCCCTTCAAGCTCAAATACTGACTACATTAAAATGTTAATCATTCTGACTGAGAAATCTCTCAACCGTTTTCAATTATCCTTATCCGCCTATTATCATTCACAAGTCTGTCCCATTATTTCAGGACTATAAAACTGCACAACACATTTCCTCCTTAAACAGAAGGAGCTTCCACTCATTACTCCTTGTCCCAAGACAGACCAGCTGCTAACAAATCTGTGTTGGATAAAATGAATCAGATGGACTATTTAGCAATCAGAATGTGATCAGAGAATGTAAATGCTCGGTATGATGAACTAAAAGTTGGATGTATCTGAAGATACTTTATAAAGCTCAAAACCAATCATACAGTCATTGAGAATATATCCAGGGCAGAACACAAATAAAATGACACACGGTCAACTCTTGACGATGTATTAAAGACTGGTTAACAACAAATAACTACGTCAGAACATTTAAAGGGAGAGTTCACCCAAAAATGACAGTTCTGTCATCATTTACTCACCCTCGTGTTGTTCTAAATCTCTTACTTTCTTTCTTCTGTGGAATATATAAGCAGATATACTGTACTTTTTTTTTTTTTTTTGTTCACATAATGGAAGTCAATGGTCACCAAAACTGTTTGGTTTCCAACATTCTTCAAAATATCTTCTTTCACAGAAGAAAGTCATCCAGGTTTGGAATGATATGAGGGAGTAAATGATGAAAATGATGCCAGAATTTTCCTTTTTGGGTGAACTATCCCTTTAATTCATTTTTTTAGTGAATGATAGATGCCATATTATCAGTAAATGACTACTTTAGACCCACTCAGTGGTGGATAGTAATGAAGTATTTTTTACTTCGTTACTGTACTTAAGTACATTTTTCAAGTAGGCCAATCTGTACTTTACTGGAGTATTTTTATTTTGAGAAACTTTTACTTTTACTTGACTACATTCCAAAGCATAGGCCTAATTTGGTATTTTTTACTGAACTGAAGAAATTGTCATGTGCTCCGAGACGCAATAGCAGTGTCCAATTCATGGCTGAATCAATGAACCTGTTAAACCGGTTCGCAAATCGTACAGAATGATTCTTTTATGAACTGGACTGATCCGATTGCAGTTGTTCTCGAGTCAACAACTCATTGATTCAATAATCTGTTCAAAGCGAGTCTCTAGTTAACTGAATTTACAAGTCTGGCTCAAAATGAGCCAAGAACCGGGATCCTCGGAGCTTGAGTGTGTGTGCAACTGATGGCACGAAAAGTTAGAAATGCCGAATTTTAGGATTGATTATAGTAAATAAAACTCATCTTTAGGTCACAACTGTCAGTTGTTTGTGAACTAAATCTGTTGTAATAGGGTGAGCTGTAATGCTTGAATGCCCATGTCCATTTCACCATCTCAACAGTGTAGATTTTAAGTAAAAAACATCACAACATAACATTAAAATAATGCACTTGCATTCCCCGCTGCCGTAGTAGTTTTAAATTATATAAAACTAGTACGTTTGCATAGCATTTATACAAATGTTATGCATGATTCAGCCCTATGTGACATCTGTTTTTATTGTTTGTCAACACACATCACATAGCCTATTATGTATCTGCATCCACTAATCTTCCTTACTGACTAGTGCTGGCTACTTGACAATTCATAATAATTCATAATGATTTCAGACCCAGCAATTCTCCCTCCACCAGGTATTTTGAGCAGTAGGATTATAGAAAATATCTAATATAAAATTAAGGTAAAAGTAAATATGTATATAAAAATCACAAAACAAACATTCATCTGTACTTTTTATACTTAAGTACATTAAAAAATCAAGTACTTTTGTACTTTAACTCAAGTACAATTGGAAAGGAGTGCTTAAAACTTTTACTGAAGTAATATTTTATAAGGGTATTGTGCTTGAATTGTGTACTTCATCCACCACTGACTGGACCCACTGGAGTTTGTTTGCATCAGAGAGTGATGTCAACAGAATACAGAATATAAATGACCTGCTACCACCTCCGCAACATGTTTTTGTTAGTGAGGAGCATGTTCTGCGGTTGAACCAGCCTATGTAACAGAGCACTACAGAAGGTCATTTGTGCCTCATTTGTGACTTTATAACTCATCAACATAGTGTATGAGAAAAGGCATCATTGACCTGTGTGAACTGGCATAATTAAACAGTGCAGCCTTTTCTACTGCTCTTGTACATCTTAAACAAATACTGACATCTGTGAGATACTTAGTCATGCTGAAAGATTAAAAAATTACCTTTATTTTACATTAATTCTGTTGAATGGAGAGGGGGATATTTATACAGTATAATATATATATATATATATATATATATATATATATATATATATCGTTGAGGAAGTCAACGGGTCATCCTTTAGTACACAAAATGAGTTTTCTTTTTTTTTTTTTTTTTTAAGCATAAGGTCCAAGCTGCTTTTCAGAATAATCGAAGAGAATGGTGACCACGGATGTCAAAGATGGAGCTTGAGCCACTGATTCCCATCCATTCAGGTTTGGAATGACATTATGGTGAGCAAATGAAGAAGGATTTGTTTTTGAGTGAACTATCCCTTTAATGAATGGGAAGATTCAAATTTTTGACCAGTACTGTATATTCCCCACACCGTGCATGTTTATTTAATATTTCAGTTATTTTAATTAATGCTTTTAGCAATACAAGATGGGTATTCTTATTTGCCTTTCACATATTTTACTATATTTAATTATATTACACAGATTTTACGGCAAAAACAGCCTAGTAGTAGGTCAGCAAAGGAAGCAGAAGAAACTAAAATGGCCACCACCTACAGAGACAGCTTCGAGAATGAAGAAGATAAAAAAAAAATGAAAGAAAATTAGGACAAGCGAATACAAAGGGAATGGGAAAAAGGAAATGCAAGAAGAACTGCAGGCACAATCTCATCCTCCGCAGATGTGAGGAAGGAGGAGCCCTGGTGACTGATGGGCACACAGAGGAAATATCAGAATCGAAATAAGGAGGCGTCACAGCAGCTGAATCTCCAGCAACAGTTCAGCTTGTGGAAAATGAAATGATTCTGCAGCAGCTCCAGTAGTTTAACATTCACACATTAACATTTCAACATCTGTAATTTTTTACCATTTTTACCACCCCAAAAAATTGTCTTTAGTGCATATTTAAGGACCTCATTTATGCTAACTGCATTCAATTTCAAATGTATTAAGAGATATAAAAGAATCATCATGCCTCAATCTGCAATTAGTTTTCTTTCCTGTGCCACATTAGGAGGATAATCTTTGGGAAAGTCTAAGGCTGAACTACAATTATGTGGCTTTCCTCTCAGCATGAAATGTACAAAGTGATGTGGGAGAGTGAACAATTATCATACGTAAGGGGCTCAAATTATAATCTCATTAAAAATGTCTCTTTACTCTGTGGAGCTCTACAGTACTATTCACTCTGTTGCTAGTTTATCAAAGGAACTGATGATTAAAAGAAAAGGTACGTTATAGCTTCCTCTGCATGAAGAAGCAGACATGCATATGTACAACTGGCTAATTAGAGGTCTGTAATCTGGGTCTGTATAAAAGGTGTTTACTGCGTTTGTCTTTAGAAAGCGTCATGTTTACTGATAATGACAAAGGGAAAGGACGTGTGGAAGGCCCATACGTATATGGACATGGTTTGGGTATTTTGTAATGCAAATTACGGTAACACTTTAGGGTCTAATTCTCATTATTAACTAGCTTATTATCATACATATTACTAGGATATTGGCTGTTTATTAGTTCTTATAAAGCACATATTACTGCCTTATTCTGCATGGCCATATTCTACATTCCTAATCCTACCCAATACCTAAACTTAACAACTACCTTACTAACTATTAATAAGCAGCATAATTAGGAGTTTACTGAAGCAAAAGTTGTAGTTAATAATTAATAGTGAGAATTGGACCCTAATCTAAAGTGTGACCCAAATTACTTAACTCTGGCATGCAGTCACTCATTTAGAATACTCCAAATTCATTAACCTTAGAACAAGCTTAAAAACAAATTCTTGTGCATTCATGTTAAGCAGAATTTTTTTTTTTTTTTTGTGAGTTCTCCTGTGTATATGAATATGAATAATCCACACAATTATTAGTGAATGAGTTCTTTCATTTAGAGTATCTTGCAGTCTTACAATATAAGAGTTGATTTATAACGCTCAGTCATCTGTTAGCAGGTGGCTACATCCATTTTATTCCATCACTACAAGTGGATTTTGAAGTGATTTTCCCAAACACTTCAGATAAGAGCTCATGACAGACGTACTGTACATACATTAGAGGGCGCATCTCTGATTATTGAGCAGTTTTCCTTTGTTTGTATATGTAATAATGAGTGATATAATGTTGTATCAATATCACTATTAAAACAGTAAAAAAAATTTATATAATAATAATAATATAATAATTTATATTATATATTTATATAATAATTTGTTTAGAAGCTAAATTATGTACTATTCATGAGTCATGCATTCACCATTCTGTGACATCAAAACCAACACAAAACATTAACTTTCCCCATCTTTTTTAAAAACAAAGTGATTTAACCAAAACAAACTAAATGCGTCAGTCAGCATTGGTCATTTCACATGACATATATGCCTTTTGTCTGGCATTAAATAAACTGATTTTATTTGTAATAATACTGAATCTAATTACTTTGATGTTAAATGTTATCAGAACTCTGCACTGTTTGTTTATGTGCAGGTTATAAGAAGCCAGTCACGCCATCTTCGGCTATCAGAAACGCAGAGCAGTAGTTTGAGGTTCGCAGTTCCCCTGCCGAACATCAGCCCACCTCTCGATCAGATTTCGGCAACACACCGGCAGGAGAACCAGGACCATTTTGGTGAAAAAGGAATAACAGAATATGGTGGATTACACTTGAATAAATGTTATCTTTAAATTATAAATGTCTTCTAAATGTTTGTTAAAGGATTAGTTCACTTTCAAATGAAAATTACCCCAAGCTTTACTCACCCTCAAGCCATCCTAGGTGTATATGACTTTCTTCTTTCTCATTAACACAATCTGAGAAATATTAATAAATATCCTGATGCATCTGAGCTTTATAATGGCAGTAAGCATTACCAAACGAGTATGAGCTGAAGAAAGTGTCTCCATCCAAATCCATCCATCATAATCAGAAAGAAGAAAGTCATATACACCTAGGATGGCTTGAGAGTGAGTAAAGCATTGGGTAATTTTCATGTGAAAGTGAACTAATCCTTTAAACATGTTTAAATATAGGTATACATGAAGAAAAACTGTAAAATATGCTGTTTTTAGAACTGTATTCATCCAAAATAAAGGACGTATTATGTAAACACATGGGTTGTGTAGTGTTACAACATTTTATGAGATTTAAGTTAATCTGATTTAAATATTTACCAATGTATAGGTTTAAAAATGTAGTATTCCTGTATAAATGAACTAACATAAATCAACCCATTATGTTGAATTAAAGTGAACAACTCAACATGCAAGCTTAAAATAACCCATGGTTGGGTTTGTCCATATTTGACCCATCAGTGGGTTGCAAAACAACCCAAATTGGATTACGTTCAACCCTAGCGTTTTTTCAGAGTGTAATACAATTGTAATGGTTTAAATGTAATTTCTATTTACAGTCTATTAAGCCTCATAAAAACATTTTCATGTAGTGAAATTAATAATAAAGAGCTGGGTCAGTCGTGAAAAGGATATTAACAGAAGAAACTGCAGAATATTTGCTGTCATATGGACACTGATTTACTCTGGTATTTCAATTAAGTGAGCCTATGACAAATGCACAGCTATGGCTAATAAAAGCAGAATAACTGCTTGAAGGAACACTAACAACTCGAGAGATTTCAATGTTTTTTCTTTAAGAGCACTTCAAACCAGAGCCCTCAAAAAATGTCAATGCTAATAGGTGAAGAGGAAGTGGGATTGTGATGCTCAGAAACGCCCTCTAATACTGTGATAAACATACTGCATGTAGACCCTACTCTGTCTATGTAAATGAAAAAGATATTCTCTGTGTGGATATGATGTACACTCAGTGGCATGTGTAGGTTGATTCAATACTGAAGGGTCTAAATAATTCGTAAACTCCTTGTGTTAATCATTAAAGCAGGTCATGGGCACATGCTTGATAAAAACAACACAAAAGCTGCTAGATTTATTTGTGGTTTTCCATGGAACAGGAAAGAAAGATCTTCATCTATCAGTTGAAAATTAGCCAAGGCTACACATTCAAGTAGAAATTATAGGCTGAGGCAATCTAATCACAGACATGAAATATACATGCACAATCACACTCTGAGATTTCTTCTTAGCCTCTGACAAGAGAAATGAATGAAGCAAGACCTCCCTATAGTATAAAGCAATCAAAACCCAGCTCTGAGCTCCCCAAGCTGGTGAAGCATGAGTGCTTATACATTATTTAGTGATGTTTAGGTTGAGTTATAAAAGCTAAAAATCACATACTGTACCATGACAAACCATTCTATCTGTCACTGGAGATAAAAGGACAACAGTTATTGTGAGTGGGGTTAAAAAATGTTTAAATTCAACTTACTGTGGTTGCGTACAGTCCTGTAAGTTACACATTCTGCGAATAGGTTTGGGTTTCTTGTTGATGTCACAGTAGCCTCTGTGCACCATTTTGTTGTCACCTTTTTTACGACACCCATATTTGGTGTATTGGAATCCTGAAGAGTAAATAAAATGAAAGAACGGAGAGAAACATGATGTGTAATGAAGTGAACAAGTCTTCAGTAAGTTTTGAACAATCTGGCCTGGCAGAACAAAATCTCTCATACACCTCAATAGACCAATAAACCATGATGTTGTTTCTTGGGTGTCACAATTATTAGTTAATTAAAAATGAATAAACTAATGATTAATAGTATTTATTAATGAATTATAAACTCATAGGCTGTCAAAATTATGATGTTGTATTTTAATTATTAGATACAGTCAAGAAGGTCAAGCCTTCTGATGTGTGACAGACCAAAATCCCCATTTTAAAGAGGATCTCATATATCAGACATTTGATGTAATTAAAAGCTACTTTTTTTTTTAATTATGTTAATTTTAGTTTGATAATAGTTTAACATTTCTAATGGTGTCTCTAATGCTTAAAAAAAAACAAAAACAAAAAAAATCCAAAGTGCAAATTACCACATGTCAAAATGATTGTCGAAAGAGACAGAGTAGCACCAGGAAATATATTTGAGTAATCTAAATAAGTTGAGAGATCACACTAAGTGCACTTTACCTCCAGCACAAGGTTTCGAACATTGGGACCAGCTTTTAAGTGCCCACTCATACGTGTCCTCTTGAATGACATTATTGTTGTTAAGGGGCACCGAATCTTCATGGATGATGTATTTGTACATCAGCGTGGACCTCGTCTCATTGTCTTTAGGTATAATCTAATGGAGAATGAAAAACAATAGGACAAAAGTTTCAGAAATGGCAAAGTGATATTTACAGGCATTTGATTATGTATGCAGGGATTTAGCATTTGTTCATGCATATGCAAGAGTATGCAGATTTATGAGTTGGCCTCTGTGTGAGATGACTCAGACGAGGATCTGTTTAATTACATTTGAAAACGAAACAAGCATGACCAGCCTAACTCCACATGCTTGTGAAGTCGTTTCAAGGACGACTAATTTTGCATTAGTTTTATTCCTGTTGTAACTGCAATTTCATGCGTACTTCAGAAATTCTGATTCTAATAGTGATTCTTATTTTCTTAATATGCCTGCAACCTGATATAAAATCAAAGTCCAAGTCAGAGATTGCACATGCAATTTTAAACGTATTCGCAGAGGTGGAAGTAACGAATTACAACTACTCACGTTACTGTAATTAAGTAGCTTTTTTGGGTTTTTGTACTTTTTTGAGTACATTTTTAAATCTGTAATTTTACTTGTACTTAAGTACAAATTAAGCTAAGTAATCTACTTCGCTACTTGTAAAATCACATTTCGTTACTGAGTACGCCAACAATTTGAATATCCAAACCTTTGACCGGCATATCGGTAGCCAATAAAGAAATCCGATCATAATAATCCCTGATATTTTACCAGCGGCGCGTTCTTATTCTCTCATCTCCCCGACAGCGAGTCTGACACACACCCGCCTCCTCCTGTCACTCACACGTTTCAGTTACAGAGCCTGAATGTCAGCGCGAGATTGCAGGTATTGCGCATAATTTTAATCATACCCGCAGGTTTCTATGGCGTATTTTAATTACAAATGTCGAGAGCGCATTATTGTAACGCGCAGAAAACGACGCGAGCTCTCAAATATACAAGTGGACTGCCTCTCCTCTCACTCAGATATTAAGTGAGCGCCGTCAGACTGTGCAATCGTGAATCTCTCCGTGCTCTTAAATTAAACGTTGTCAGAAGTTATCAATCAGAATATACCTCCATGCCTGACCAATGAAAATGCTACAGGAAATCTTATTGGCTATAAGTGAAATGCACCAGAAAGTCTCTCAACAATCAAAGGTGGATCTTTAATTTCTTTACAATGTAAATATATGTTTTAGAATGGGGCATTTGTATGATTTGTACATAAAAATAGCCTAGTCTGTCTAACTGCATCACTATATTGTACAGACATTACAGGTCAAACAGACATTACAGGTCAAACCCCTCTGTTCTTTTTATCTAAATAAACAACATATTATATGGCTCTTAAAGGGTTAGTTCACCCAAAAATGAAATTTCTGTCATTAATTACTCACCCTCATGTTGTTCCACACCCTTCGTTCATCTTCAGAACACAAATTATATTTTAGATGAAATCCAAGAGCTTTCTGACCCTCCATAGACAGCAACATTATTACCACATTCAAGGTCCAGAAAGGTAGTAGACATTGTTAAAATAGTCCATGTGACTACAGTGGTTCAACCTTAATGTTATGAAGTGACGAGAATACTTTTTCTGTGCAAAAAACAAAAACAACAACTTTATTCAACAATTTCCTGCGTCACTCTCTGATGCTGTTCACGTGAGCACCACGACACATGCGTGTGATGCTGACACAGAATCCGGCCAATAATGAGCCGACGTTCTGACAAAGAACCTGGAAGTGCTGCACTGTGTTTACTACGTTAGCAGAGATTGAGTCAACTAGATCATCCACTGTGAGGGCCTCATCGACACGACAGCCACGACACAGTTCCTCAACAACCGTCCATACCGGCGTGATGAATACGATCCTCAATTGGATGGAACTGGAATAAATACTTTGAATGTTGCGATCCTATTGGACTTACGATGGCAACCTGAATCGTAACAAAGCACTGTTGGCCAGAGGAGAACTGGCCCCCCGACTAAGCCTGGTTTCTCCCAAGGTTTTTTTCTCCATTTAAACACCTATTTGCCACTTGTCTGCCACCTGATGGAGTTTGGGTTCCTTGCCGCTGTCGCCTTTGGCTTGCTTAGTTGGGGACACTTGACATTTGACTTGACATTTGATATTCAACAGTGCTTTGATCTACCTGCATTGACACTATTCTTTAAGAGCTGCTGTGCAGCCAAATAATGTACCAGTTATCAATGTAAAGCTGCTTTGACACAATCTACATTGTAAAAAGCGCTATATAAATAAAGGTGACTTGACTACGTCAACAGTGTCAGAGACTGACATGGAAGAGAAGAAATTGTTGAATAAAGTCGTTATTTATTTTATTTTTTTGCGCACAAAAAGTATTCTCGTCGCTTCATAACATTAAGGTTGAACCACTGTAGTCACATGGACTATTTTAACAATGTCTTTACTACCTTTCTGGGCCTTGAATGTGGTAATAATGTTGCTGTCTATGGAGGGTCAGAAAGCTCTCGGATTTCATCAAAAATATAATTTGTGTTCTGAAGATGAACGAAGGGTGTGGAACAACATGAGGGTGAGCAATTAATGACAGAATTTTCATTTCTCGGTGAATTAACCCTTTAAGATACACGCCATATAACAATTCAGTGTTGTCATATGAATTTAGGTAATTTTTTTTTTTGTTCTTATTTTATGTACAGACTTATGGTGGTTTTCCCCATGGTATTTAAAATAATACTGAATATTGATAATTTTCAAGGTATTGTATTGAAGTTATAAATTGCAGTATTGTGACCACTAATTCATGTACTTCGTCAATAAGGTGAAAGTTTAGAAAGCTTTGTTTAAAGTAGCTATTTTCTACTTAGATCTATGATTTGATTAAATATTTTTTGATAATTTATTAAATATTGCCGGCTAAAAAGTAATTAGTAATTTTAGTACTTTGAGTAGTTTTTGAAAAGAGTAATTTGTACTTTTACTTGAGTACTTTTTTGACACCAGTACTTTTACTTGTAATTGAGTATTATTTCAGCAATGTAACAGTACTTGTACTTAAGTACAAATTTTCAGTACTCTTTCCACCACTGCGTATTCGAAGTAATTTTGGCATTTTGTGATGGTGAGAAAAAGGTGGTGAGCTCATTAAAATGATATCCCTTCCTGAATTAATTTTGAAACATTGGATTTTTTACTGAATACATTCCCATTTGTCACTGTAAATTGAAAGAGTACCTGTAAATTGAAACATCATTCGTATGAATCGTGCACTGATCAGAAACAAGTCTCTGTGTGTAAAGGTCACAGTGCCATTACTAAAATTCATTACTCTGGCCTGTATAAATCCACAGACAATGTTCAAATGGAGGACATTCTGTTGTTGCTCTGCCTAGGTTGTTCGTATGCAAGAAAGGCTAAAAACACATCTCCATGCAACTTTTAAACTGGCTGATGTTCATGAATTCACTTGTGAAGAATAGTGAATATGGGTGTAAATGAAAGGATATCAAAAATCACAGCATTCAAGTCAAATCATTTTTAGAAGAACCACACACTTCATTTGAACAATGACATTTTGTGGTAGAATTATCAGTTGTTGTTTTGTTTTTGTTTTTTTTCAACCTGAGGACCCAGATGACTTATGGTCATTAAAGAACTGATGAATTACAGACTGTAGTAATACATTTTACAGGAAAATATCAATGTGTCCATCCATGAGTTTATCCTTTACAGAAAGTAGGTCATACCACACAAAAAGATCCTCAGAAATATTCAAATGGGATTGTAAAGCTGAAGTAGAAGAACTGTTGTGCTTTGACAAGTCAAAGCCTTCAACTTAATCTAGCTGAATTGTTGTGGCATGACCTGAAATAAGTTAATGTGAGACAGCTAAATTATAAGATCGGTCTGAAGTAAAACCGTAAAGAGAAATATGCCAACATAACATCCCATTCCTAAATAAACCTATTATAGTATACAGTGCCCTCCATAAGTATTGGGACAGTAAAGACAAAATTGCTCTGTTAGCTGTGGTGTCAAGACATCTATAAATATGGTTAAAAGATTAATATGAGGCAGAAGTACAGAATGTCACATTTTATTATTGGCTGTTTCAACACAAAATGTTTTACCAACTAAGAAGAACAGCACTTTTAGAGTTTCATCCCTCTTCCTAATGTGAGCATACTGTAAGTATTGGGATGGTTTAACTAAAAGTAAATATAAATGTGTAAAAGCTCATATTTAATTGTAAATCCCTTGCAAGCAATCGCAGGAGCGAGACTGTGACCCATAGACATCACCAGACACCAGTCACAGTCTCGCTCCTTGGTTTCACACTTTGAAATGCTTTTCCAGGCCTTTAATGCAGCCATTTTCAATGGTTGCTTGTTTTGGGGAGTTTCTGCCTTTAGTTTCCTCTTCAGCTGGTGAAAGTCTTGTTCAATAGGATTTAAATCTGGAGACTGACTTGGAATATCCAGTTTGGAATGTCCTGAAAAAGATAGATACCACTGGCAAGCTTCAGCAACCGACAACAACCAGGTCAGCCAATCAACAGCAGTTGATGATAGACAAAAGGGCTGTGAAAAAAAAAAAAAAAAAAAAAACCTCTAAAATAACTGTCAGTAAAATCACCAGCAACCTCCAGAAAGCTGGGGTGATGGTCTCACAATCTGCTGTTCGCAGGAGACTTCACCAACAGAATAACAGAGGCTACACAGCAAGATCAAACATCTGATCAGTACCAAAAATAGGAAAGGCAATTTGAATTTGCAAAAACACACAGAGATGAGCCAGTAGAGTTTTAGAACAGAGTTTTATGGACAGATGAGACAAAGATTAACATTTATCAAAGTGGTAAAGCAAAAATGTGGAGAAAAAAAAAAGAAACTGTAAATGATCCAAAGAATACAACCTCATCTGGAAAGCATGGTGGAGGTAGTGTCGACATGTCTGCCTCTGGAACAGGCTCTCTCATCTTTATTGATGACTTATTTAATGATGGCAGCAGAAGAATGAATTCAGAAGTGTACAAAAGAATCTTGCCTACCAGTGTTCAAGAAAATGCCATCAGACTCACTGGGAAGTGCAACAGGACAATGACCCAAAACACTAGTACTGCCATCTCAATCAAGATTATCATGGTAAAGACATTTTTTTGGTCTTAG
Source organism: Mylopharyngodon piceus (assembly GCA_039654765.1). Lineage (NCBI taxonomy): Eukaryota > Metazoa > Chordata > Actinopteri > Cypriniformes > Xenocyprididae > Mylopharyngodon > Mylopharyngodon piceus. The sequence goes on along the minus strand of CM077443.1, from coordinate 26,123,020 downwards.
ATTGGCCAAGTCAGTCTCCAGATTTAAATCCTATTGAACAAGACTTTCACCAGCTGAAGAGGAGACTAAAGGCAGAAACTCCCCAAAACAAGCAACCGTTGAAAATGGCTATATTAAAGGCCTGGAAAAGCATTTCAAAGTGTGAAATCAAAAGTCTGGTGATGTCTATGGGTCACAGACTCGCTCTGTGATTGCTTTTAAGGGATATACAATTAAATATTAGCTTTTACACATTTACATGTACTTTAAGTTAAACCATCCCAATACTTATGCTCACATTAGGAAGAGGGATGAAACTCTAAAAGTGCTGTAGGCCTACTTCTTAGTTGGTAAAACATTTTGTGTTGAAACAGCCAATAATAAAATGTGACATTCTGTACTTCTGCCTCATATTAATCTTTTAATCATATTTATAGATGTCTTGACACCACAGCTAACAGAGCAATTTTGTCTTTACTGTTCCAATACTTATGGAGGGCACTGCAAGTATAAACATTTAGTAGCTATAAAAAATTTAAACTAAATGTCTCTCTGTTGAGCTCTTATGAACACGTATCAACTGCTGAGATCTTACTGCAGAACTGAAACACAAAATTTCTGACAAGGTCAATGACAATGTGATCCATGTTATCTAGTGGGGCTGGGTAAAGAATATCGATTTCTCGATTTTAATCGATTCTCATTTTTACGAACCGATATCGATTCTTAAATCCCAAGAATCGATTAGTCTAGTCTGTTTTCAGTTGATGAATGAACAGAACATGTAGCGCGCCTCCCATCCAATAAATCTTTGTGCTTTGTTACTTTTGATATGAAGCAAGTCTCAGATTTCAAATGACGTCCATCTTATTATGAGATTCAAAAAATAAATACCGTTTTGGCGCTGTTTAATGTGACGTGACAGACCGCTGTAGCGCCTCAGTTAAAGAGAAGCGGCAGCACGGAGCGCATGTGAACAGCCTCTCCTCCGCTTTAATACCAGTTACAGCGCGAAATAAACATGAGTAAACATCTGAAGGTATGTTAAAAGATACAGTACAACAGTATCACGTCTCATGTAAAATAGCTCAATCAGTGTTTCAACCTCGGAAAGACGTCACATTTACCTCAGAAAAACCATATTCCGTGACCATAAACTCATTAGTCAGCTAGAAAAGTGAACTCTAGTGAGCAGCATTCTGATAAATATATGCACGTTACATATTCATTATAATTTTTAATGTTCTTCAATATTTAATGCATTGAATAAATCAGTTATTACAGCCACGATTTAAAAGTTATATTTTAAAAAAAACGAATTGGAGTAGAAATATGATTGTAATTCTAAACTTTATTTATTATAAAAAACATCATTGAGTGTAATTTAAGTGTTTGTATATAAATAAGTTAATTTTAACCTTCAATATTATAGTAATGTAGTACCAACTGACTCCCATGTGTAGTTTACAGGATTAGTTGAGAGATTTTTTTTCCTCTAGAAAATTTGCCATGTACTGTATCTGATATATTACATCCAAAATAATTGATATTGAATCGAATCAAAATCGGAAACGAATCGAATCACAAGCATGTGAATAGAAATCGAATCGAATCGTGAAAATTGTGTCAATACCCAGCCCTATTATCTAGGACTGGCAGATGTGTCATATGACAAAAGAAATCTTTTATTATCCCTGAAATTAGTCTCAGACACCAACAAAAACTAATTGTGGCAAAAGCACATCAGGCTTTAGCAAGCAAACATCTGTCATGAATTGAAATTGAATGCAAATCTAATCTTCAATATCCATTGCAACAGCTTAGATGAAGGTCAAATTGTATAATAAACTATGACTTATGATAATTCCAGAAGGCTCACAACTCAACTCTCTAAAATGTTACCAAGAGCAAAACATGAATATTTATTACCTGAGCATTCAGATACCATATATGCAGTACACAGCATGCAACATAAATAATTTATGCAAAAAGGAGGAAAAAGCACTTAAACACTTCTTCCCAATCATCTACAATGTAAATGTGGTTAAACTACAAAGGAATAATCCACATAGATACAATCACATATTCTGTCTTATCACGAATGTGTCATTCACATGCAAAGTACCAGTGACTGAACAATTCTATTTTGCAAAGGCTTAATAAATATATGTTAATTTTTACAAGATCTCCCTCATTTATTTTTACTAAATAACCTGCAGTAACACGGTTTTCTCTTCACATTAATAAGTAAAAGATATTCTCTTAATTCAAAGTAAGTGTCAGTGCAAATCTCTCATTGTCTCTCCTCAAAAACATTTAACACACCACACTACCTCACACCTCTGCTTCTTTTGAAACCACTACTGAGAAAACTCATTCAAAACCTAATGTCACTGATGTCACTTGCATTGTGTTTAAGCTGTCAGTGTATCTAGAGCAATTTCTGTCTTTCTTTCCTAGTCACCTTCCACATTCACACTGAGCTCTGATCTCCAGCTAAAGAATGAGTTCAGAGAGAAGGCTTGAGCTTTGACTGTCACATTCAAAGATGGGTAATCTTCACTCATATTCCTTTAACTCGAGGACCTTCAAGTTCACACATACCACAGCTTCAACAGTGTCTCTTTAAGTGGGTGTTGGTGGAGAATATTTCACACAATAGAAAGTTAAACAGCGGAGCATGTCTCAAGCTAAAATGTTTAAATTGTCTCTTCTAAGGTCGTTGTATCTGCTACAAGCAATGAATTTGATCCAGTCTTTACTGAAAATACAACAACAACAAAAATCTTAAAAGGGAAATCACAACAGTTTTGAGCGAAAAATGAGGGTGTCCAGCAACGCAAAAATAAATAAATAAATAAATTAGAATGGGTCATTAGTGCATCTTATTAAATGGCCTTCTGGTATACATGATTTTGATCAATTACAGCAATCTTCAGCCAAAAATAAATAAATAAATAGTATAGTGACTGCTAAACTCACCCCTGTCTCCAAAAAACTCCTAAACTGTGCTAATAAATCTCTTACATGCGTGGAACAACATTATCAGTTTCATAAACACCTTTTAAAGATGTCAAAGACTGCAAATGTCAGCTTTACACTTCTATCAGAAATGCCCATGAAGGAAAAAAGTGTGCTGCTTTAAGGCTGCATTTCTGGTGAACGAGGGGGAAAAGAATCAACAGACATTAGCAGTATACAGTATATGGTGAGGCACGCTGAGAAACACCATATAGTGTGTGTGGGGGAGGTGTTAGGCTCTGTATGTATCACACACAAGCACACACTCGTCTACAACGACTACGCTTACACTTACTTCACACCCAGCAGTGTTGTTGTTGTTGTTTTTTTTTTTACCATCAATCTATTTTAATCTCACCATGGCAAGTCATGATTAGTGAGCTGTGCATTTTCATTAACATTCTTATTCAAATGATGAGCTGTTTGGCATAATCCATAATTATACTATAATTCCTTCTTACCAATTAAAGAATCAAAACTGAAAGTTTTAATACCAAGAAACATTTGTTAATGAGAGAGGTATTCATTCTTCATGTGCAACAAGAGAAAATTAAACAACACAATGGTTGCTATGGCCAACCAACAAATTTCCATTTCACTGAGTTCAAAACTCAATTAAGGAAATCAGGGGGAAAATGTTGCCACGCAACTGGCCTTTGACAAAGGGGAAAATCTGCATTAAATTTATATCATGTTGCACCTTCTTAGAAGCATGATACACTGTATGTGTCATATATGTATATAAATTTAAATAAATTTGTCATTTTATTTACATAAGATTACATACAGATACAACTACAGTCACAATTTATTATAAAAATATTCCAAAACCTATGAGGACTAAAGATTGCTTTGTGTGAGGAACAGAACCAAAAGCGTCTCCATCCCCCATAACGCTCAAACCAAAAAAATCATTCAAAAATTGACACCTGAAGAAGTATGTCAGATTTGATTGTGAAATGTCATTGGCTCTCATGTGTCTCACTCTCATGAAAGACTGCATCATGCTAGAGTTCAGATTAATCTTTTGAATGAGACATGACTGTGTTAAGAAAGTGGGATCATTTTCAGAAATTAAAACCTTAAGTTCCACACACTATGTTCTTCATATATATCATATGGCTTCAGAAGATTTGGAATACAAAACGAGTCATTTGTAATAATTTTATACTGTTTGTTCAGATTTTGTAACAAATATCTGTGACTACTTTTATTTGGCTGCTACACATTTTATATTATTTAGAAATGGTTTAGGGTATGTGCTCAAAAAATATCTATGAAAGTATAAAAATATATAATAAACTTTTTAAAAAAAAATATATATTATAAATGTACACAAAGAATTAAATACGTCTTGATCTGACACATAAGGCAAGCAATTATTGTAAAAGCAATGGAGTTCCTGGCTTTTAAAGGGTTAGTTCACCCAAAAATGAAAATTCTGTCATTAATTACTCACACTCACCTTTTTTGATAAAATCTGATGGCTCAGTGAGGCCTCCATTGACAGCAAGATAATTAACACTTTCAAACGCCCAGAAAGCTACTAAAGACATATTTAAAACAGTTCATGTGACAGTGGTTCAATCTTAATGTTATGAAGCGATGAGAATACTTTTTGTGCGCCAATAAAAATAAATAATAAATAAATAAATAACGACTTTATTCAACAATATCTAGTGATGGGCGATTTCAAAACACCGCTTCATGAAGCTTCGAAGCTTTACGAATCTTTTGTTTCAAATCAGTGGTTCGGAGCGTGTATCAAACTGCCAAAGTCACGTGATTTCAGTAAACTCAGCTTCGTTACGTCATAGGTGTTTCGAAACGTTTCAAAATTTCAATGGTTCACGTGACTTTGGCAGTTTGATACACACTCCGAACCACTGATTCGAAACAAAAGATTCGTAAAGCTTCGAAGAACATGAACTGTTTTAAATATGTCTTTAGTACCTTTCTGGGCATTTGAAAGTGTTATTACCTTGCTGTCAATAGAGGCCTCACTGAGCCATCGGATTTTATCAAAAATATCTTCATTTGTGTTCCGAAGATGAACGAAGGTCTTACGGGTGTGGAACGACATGAGGGTGAATAATTAATAATTATATATATATATATATATATATATTTGTCTAAATAAATCATTTGAAATAATACAAAAACTAAAATCAAGTATCAATAAATTTAAGGCATCACAACATTATTATGTACAGTATTAAAATGAATATTCATTCTGAGATTTGATAAATAATAACTGTTAATAATCATATCACATTTTTAAGCTTCAAATTAGATTACAGAAAGCTTATTTACCAGAACAACAATTGCATCATGTAGTGGACCATCAGTGTGGAGAGTCTCGACATCATCCTCAATAAGGTAGTCCCACTCCACTCCCATTTCAATGAAGCGCCGAGATCCTGCATCCTCTCCTTTGCCGTTGAGAATGTAATGCCCTGTTGCTTGGTTCTTGATAGCTGCAATCAGAGATTAATTACAACTCTTCATCAGTTCAGGGATAAGAAGTTAACAAAAAGATCTGAATCAAACTGAAAGATCTGTTCAATTAAGCTATCGTATCAGCCATCAAAACAGACGTTTTGATGTGTGCACGCCAGGACAATCACCATTGCTACCAGTCATCAAATGTCACTTGTAATGTGAAAAATGAGATTAGGTTCCAGAACATTAAATATGGGGTGCACTGTCTGGAATGTTTTAAAATAATAATGAACGTACAGCATGAAGCAGAAGTGTGCAAAAGGTTTGATGCAATGAAATCAAAGTTGACTTTTGATTTCCTACATGTTTAGTGTGATGAAATTGTGTTAATTTTTTTCACCCAAGAATGAAAATGTCTTCCATGGAATGAAAAAAGGTTTTGCTCCTCTATACAACAAAAGTGAATGGTGACCAGGAGCTGTAAGCTCAGAATAAATAAATAAATAAAATAACACAATAAAAGCTTCATATAGATAGTCCATACAACTAGGGCTATATTACAAGCCACATCAGAGATTTGTGTGAAGAACAAATTGAAATTTAAGTTGAAAAATCATGGTCACAATTTAGCTTGGAAATTATGCTTTTCCACTTGTGATCTTCACAAAGAATGTCACATTTGTTTTTTGTTTGTTTGTTTTATCGATTTTTAGTTTTGTGTGCTGAAAATAAAAATGGTTTATTTTCCCTGGTCATTTGATGACTGACAAATAGACTGACCTGGTCAGAATAAATGCTGAAGGTGTTAATCATAAAACTAATCAGAGCAAGCAAGGATGCTACTGATGGGAACTCACATGTAATATACATTACTTAATTCATCGTTCACTTATATATTCAATTATCATGCAAATAAATGCTTTTTATCTTAAGAACAAATCTAAAATATCTGAAAAAAAAAGAAGAAAAAAATCTAATGGAGACAGAAACTGGTCATGTAAGGCACATTTCAATTTCACATTATTGTTGAAATTTCTCCCAACAAATTGTCTCGACCTCCCACAGCGTTTACTGTCTCACATTAATCCACATCAATACCGCATCAATTAATACATCACAATACACTAAATACCACTTAATACAAAAAAAACAAAAAAACAATACATAAATATGTAAATACATGACTGGCTGCAGTGCATCAATTTGGTAATTTCTATTTTTTCAGAACCCTGAGGCCTACTGAGACCCCCAACTCTGATTCATTAATTTAACAGACTGGTGAACAAAAGATTTTCCTAATCTGTTCTTTCTAGCATATGCTACTCTTAAGTCTTCAGTTTGATGGAAATTGCTAAGCTTTAGTGTTTTGACATGCAAAAGAATCTATTTACTGCAATCAGTTATGTTAAATATATAGATATCTGATATTTGTGTTAATTAGCTATTAAGCACCCCTAAAGGAAAGTATTATTGAAACAGAAGCATTACCTTTGGAAGACCTCTTGGAAGGTTAACTGGGGCAATAAATTGAAGCACTGAACAACTTACTGTATCTAGCTAATTAAAAATAAGGTTAGGCTTAATTAAAAGGTCAACTACCATGGAGTAATATTCAAAATCCTACAGTACATTCATGGAAAAGTATCTAAGTGTTCTTAGAATAAAACAACTTCAATTCAATTCGTTCAATTATGTGCATTACAAAGTGATAATTGCTGTCTGTATGGACTTCTCAAAATTAATAGAATAAATTAAATGGGCCAATAAATCATTTTGTCTTTCCCTCTTTTAACTCTGTGTACAGTTAAAAGAGACTGTGAAGCTCAGGATGATTTTTCCCCCTACAGTACGTTACAGTTCAGAGACTACAAAAATGAAACCTTGATTAAGAAAGGGCCTCAAAGAAAACAAGTGATTTTAGAAAAACTATCTTTTATTCACATGGCATAGAAATGAAATGCTTACATTTTTATGGCAAACAGACCTGTTCAGCCACAATGTAAATTAGGAGGTCATGCCAGAAATGGGTGGCTCAGGATTTCTAATGTGTTTTTAGAATAGCAGTTTTGATTTATGAATTTAATAAAGTCTGTGGTTAACATTACTTGAAGAAACTTTCCCTTACATTAAAGGAATAATTCACGATTATTTACTCACCCCCAGGCCATCAAAGATGTATATGACTTTCTTTCTTCAGTTGAAGAAAAATTAAGGTTTTTGAGGAAAACATTCTAGGATCATTAGTTAACATGTTATTTCTGCATAAATGGTCTGTTCGTGTTGTGTCCTGGAGGCCTCAATCTTGTGAAAGCTAAAAGGTTACTTCTGCTGGGAAAAAACATACTCAAAATTGTCAAAAATAGTTGTTTTGGACTGTTTTTACAGCGTGAAGGGTGCTTGACATGTAGTCTTTGCACGTTCCTCTTGTAAACAATGGTGCGGTTCTTGCTGCCTACATCAAGCGTGATCTTCCCAATCACTCGAGAGGTTGTGAACTAAACCATCTCATGGAAGCACATCGCAGGGCTGGACCAGGGTGAATATTTGTGTAGAAATTTGTATTTGTATTATTATTATTATTATTATTATTTTCAGAAAGTGACTGATCATTTAGCTAGAGAAGACCCTTATTTGTCATCTAGGGTCGTGTGGATTACTTTGAAGCTGCCTAAATATGGAGTTTGGATCATCAAAATGGACTACTGTGAGCCCGTTTCTCTCCGGCTGAAGAAAGAATTTTATATACATCTTGGATGGCCTGTGGGTGAGTAAATAATCAGGACATTTTAATTTTGTGGTGAACTACTCCTTTAACATTTGTGAATTTGGCAGATGCTTTTATCCAAAGCGACTTACATTGCTTTCAAGGTACACATTCCCTGGCCATTCAAGGTACACTTTCCTTTCCCTGGCCGTTGCTAGTGCCATTCTCTACTGTTTAAGCTACAGGAAGGTTCATGTTTTGTTCTACAACATTAATTTAATTACGTACATTGATACCTCAAATGCATTAAAAACTTTTGCTAACACTGTGGGTAGTCGTAGTACAATATGTTAGCAACTTCTGCATTAAAACAGTTTGAGCTTCTTTATGCTGTGGAACAAAACGTGAAACATGATTTTACTCGTAACTTGAAAACTGCTATTCTAAAAAGCCATTGTAAATTCCAGAAGGAACCCACGGCTTGAAAATGCTCATTCCCTTTCAGGTTTTAGGACTATGGACCACAGTGCCACAGAAAAATGGTGGTGGACAGTGATTGTCTCTAAAATCTGTGAGTATAATTCTGTTTAATGCACTTCCATGCAAATGCACAAGCTACTTTATATGAATACATTGGTGCAATGGATATGTGTTAGAGTGACATGGATCCATTAGGCACAGCTACCTGTACTGTGCACAGAATACATGAGCATGCGTTTGATCTTCTTGCTGTTTAGCCTGGGAAACATGAGGACAGATTTCACTTACCAAGAATTTGAGGAGAAGCCTCATGTTCTTGTATGATCACATGTCTAGCCCCAGGAGGAATGAGAAACATCTTTAGGTAACCTTTGCAAAGGTGAAAAAAGGCAAAGGGAGAGATGGCAGAAGCAATTAGTTAGCTAAGAAGTTCTACTACGGTTTGATCTTTGCAGAGGTGGGCATCTCATCACTAGAAGGCATTTCTACAGTAGTACATCACTAAAGCTTTCGGATTTGAACAGTCTGACTATTGCAACTGTCCATCTAGCAGGGTCATGACAAGCCTATAAGGGAAAAAAACATCAAGACATGACAGAAGGTTCCATATCCATTCATTTCACACATTCACCCATGTGAATAGATGACATCCTTCAGAAGCTCAAATAACAATGTCAGGTGAAACAAGACTGAAAAACCATGAACAATTGTTATCTAAGGCTAATTAAGAAGGACGCTGAATGGCAGAGCCTTGAGTCAGTTTGCAATACATCACACGAGAACACAAAAACACTAATGTTGCCTTCTCTACGAATGCCCATTCCTCTGCAAAGCATGATACCACTCACCCATCACATTTCTAAAATCCTCCGTTTCATTCAGATATACATTCCGAGCTCCTTTCGGCAGCAAGAAGGCTCCTCTTGTTTTCCCTTTAGAATCAGAAGGATTTGTTACGTCATTTTGTCCCACACTCTTTGTCATTGACATGCCTCTAAACCAAAGCTAGACTTTGAACTAGTCTCTATAGCAGCATGATGCCTGTCTGAGACATCGGTGTGATGTAAAACAGTGGCCAGGAGTCTAATCATTGCAATGGAGGATCGAGTCACTTAAGGCAGTGTCTGTTGTGAGGTTTTATCATCAATTAATGTGGACAGGAAGACATCTGCAGGGAAAGAGGGGGATGCTGGGTAATCCTAGTTCAGATGAGGTTAGTGTGCAGGCCTAAAAGAAGCAGGAATAAAATATGGTTGAGGAAAGAGAAAGAGAGATTAAAGAAGATGGACAGAAATAGTGGTTGGTGTGTGATGAAGGTTGGGGGGATGCTGTAGAATATGTGTGAGTAAGGGAGAGAAAGAGAGTATATTTCAATACTAATCTTATTAGATTTACTCGGTTTCATGTTATTTCCATATTATATTTATCCTATTTTGATATTAGAAATATGGACATTTTTTATTAAGCTCTTCAAGACCTTTATTTAAAGAGAAAGTTCACCTAAAATGAAAATACTGTCATTCTAAACCTGTATGAAACTCAAAAGAAGATATTTTGAAGAATGTTGGGGTCCAAACAGCATTGGAGCCCACTGACTTATATTGTATGGGAAAGAGTTGTCTTCTAAGTCAGAGGTCATTTAAGTAAAGCTGAGTTTGCACTACAAAACAATTTTATGTCAATCCTTTAAGGAAGATTCTGAGTTAAATTCAACTCAAGCTTATCTGTGGCATGCTGTCTACTAGAGAAATTAATGTCCATAATTTTGTAAATACAAAGGAAAAACACTTCTACAGTAATGTATTTATAATGGAAACAACAACGAATTGTTTAAAATATGCAGTCACAGTATATATGTTAGCATGACTGGTGTCATAGAATTGCTTACCAACTTTTTTTATTTACTTTTTTATTTATACAAGAATATCAGCAAATGATGTATTTGTCCAGAAATGTTGTTTACATGAAACAAACATCACTCACAGGAATTTCGTTGAAAATGAAAAACAAAAGATTTAGACATCCAGGGGATGATTTACACTTCAATTTTACTGAATAATTCAAGTGCTTCAAAAAAGTATGACCTTCACATTTCTGCTTCTAAACTATTCAATGCATTTGCCCCATGCGCACCCATTGTAAGTGCATTACTGAAAACAGGTTTTTCTTTGGATTTTATAAACAAAGCCATGGAATCAAAGTTATTTTTTGTGGTAATCGACAGCATTACCCAGATGCAGTTGATAGAGTTTAATTTATATCAACCTCGGAATATTCCTTTAAAGCTACAAACTACGGTCAATGGACAGCAGTACAGCAGGAAAGAGAAGTGTAGGATTAGACAATAAAGATACTTGCAGGTTGTGTTTTCCAACACAGGGATTTCTTTTTGGGATCTCTTGCTTAACTTTTTTCCTGTTAAAAAAGGTGATCAATTGAAAATAAAACAAGATCGAGTTAGAGAAAGGTCAAAAATGCTGATTTAGTTCATGCAGACAATGTGTTAAAAGTAGTAATGATAATAAGTACAACATAAGGAATTTGTGATATAAAGTGTCAAATTGTGTACAATCACCCATTATGACATATTTTATGACAACATCATGATGTAATATTATGACAACATCATGATGCAAATTTTGGTTAGAGCCAGAATGTAACATTAATTCATTGTCAGAAGTTAATACAACACTTGTGACACCATGCAAATTAAAGTTGCATTCATAACAAAAACAGGCACATCTGAAAGACTGAAGCTAGAAATCATGCCAAAAACAAGATGGGCCCTATACAATAATGTACATCGTCTCAATAATGCCACATGCCATGTCTTTCAGATGCAACAAAGGCAACACAAACACACACATGAATCCATATTCTTAGACACATTTGTTCTGCCATCTGTGCGAGGACTGTTTAATTATGCATTAGCATGAGTGTGTTTTACCGCCATTGTACAGAACTTTATACCACATGCCAAAATGACATTTTAAAGGATCTGTTGTGATTGTATGTGTCTATGTAATAGTAAAATTAGGAAGCTTGGGAGAATTACTGCAATGAAACATTATGCCAGAGCCACATTGTACATGCCAATGCCTGGTTCCGATGAAGATTTATACTTATCCTAAGAACCTGATTTGCATATTTAGGCTAAAATTAATTTAACATAAGTAATCATCACGTTAGTTTTGTTTCAGAGCAGACACAGCTCTGAAATACTGTATGCAGTAAAGTCCCCAAACATTGCATTCAAATTAGCTAATGTATATCCAGGGCTATACAACCCTTCCAGGGCCATTATAAAGATGTCAGCCTCTTACCCTTTGTGCATTCGAATTCCTCTCTAATCACAAGAATAATACACCGTGAAGTTAAACGAATAGGATTAACAGAGGAAAATAGGTCTTTTAATACATTCTCCATTTGCTTCTTTTCGTATATGCTATTAATTTAACTACAGCATCAGCTAATTTAAAAAGGAACAAAAGTAATTGCAAAAGGATTCTTCGGATATAAAAACAATCTAATAATTAAAGCTGCAAGCAGCGTTGAAAGGGCCCTCACACCTGGGGCCACCGCCACCCGGTGGCGTTAGGAAAACAGTGAACAGTGGGCGACATGCATTTAAGCGGGTAAATATATTTAATTTTCATTTAATTCATGTATTTATTTATAAAGCACAAATAAACACAACGAAAGTTGACCACTGTGCTGTACAGAGTAAAAAATAAAATAAAAGAGACAGTAATAATAATAATAATAATAATAATAATAATAATAATACATCACTAAATTTGAGTTAAAAAGAAACCAAGAGTTATAATAAATACAGGAGAAATATGGCAAAGTCATTTTGATGTGTCACACTTCCTGCTGCCAGCAGGTGGCGCTTTTACTATAACTGAATATTACCATGTAGATGTCTTCAGGCCAGAACTCTTATCAAACATATGAAGTTTGGGACAGGTCGGACATTGTATGCCTGACTTACAACAGCTTCCTGTTTCATGGCAAAACATCAGACTTTGTCAGGCCGCCTCATTAATTGCTTAATAACTGGACAGGCTACTATACAATCATTGCTTTCAGACAAGGAATCATTATCAACATGCATGCAGGTTGGTTGAACAAGCAATATCATGATATGATATGCATTGTGACAATATTGTGACAGGCTTTGCACACAGTCACGGTTTCATGCAGGTGTAAACAACAAGCTTCAGTAGTATGAGAATTGTGCTGTGGGGATTTGCAGTGAAGCCATTACATCTGGTACACAACTGTTCCAAAGTCTGGGGTCGGTATGATTTTTTTTAATGAAATCTCTTATGCTTACCAAGACTGCATTTATTTGATCAAACTAATATAGTAAAAACAGTAATATTGAGAAATAGTTTTGCAATTTAAAATAATGGTTATCTAATATATTTTATAATGTAATTTATTCCTGTGATGGCAAAGCTGAATTTTCAAGCAGCCATTACTCCAGTCTTCAGCATCACAGGATCCTTCTGAAATTATTTTGATATGCTGATTTTGTGCTCAGGAATCTTCTCTATTTATTTTATTATTTATTTTTTATTATTATTATCAATGTTGAAAACAGTTGTGCTATGTAATATTTTCATGGAAACCATGATACATTTTTTTTCAGGATTCTTTGATAAATAGAAAATTCAAAAGAACAGCATTTATTTGAACTAGAATTTTTTTTTTTTATTTACAGAAATTTATTTACTGTACTTTTTTTGATCAATTTATTGAATCCTTACTAAATAAAAAGCATTAAATTCTTTAAAAAAAAAAAGGAAAATCGCACTCACCCCAAATTTTCGAAAGCTAGTCTGTATCTGCTGCAATGACAAAAATCTCTGTTACTGAGATGCAGATGTGGGCAGTCCTCAAACCAGAAAAGCTTAAAAGCTTAATGAAAAGCCCATTATTAGATGTTAATCTATTCCTTTTATATTTTCCATATATCATTTATATGTTCCATATAGCAAATAAAATATGTTATTCTTTGTATTACAATATTTACATATAATATAGCTCAGAAAAGGTAAAAAAAAAAAAAAAATCCTGCCTTTATTTTTATTTATTTATTTATTGGTCATTTAAACACAAAGTCATCTTATTATGACTCTTTGAATCCTTGCTGGGAAGGAAATTTCAAGGCTGGACTCTTTTAGAACTTTAATTGAATACCTCTGCACTACAGTACTGTTAACAGCCATAGTGACAATGTGCCAAAACATCATATAATTAAAACTTTCTTTGAAAATGCAATCACTGTGGGGGAATCTATTTATAAATGAATTCCGGTGTGAGCCTCAAGCTCCCACTAGGCTGCACAACTGGAAAACACCATTAAAAAGTAAAGTGATGGCTGCTTAAGGAAACCAATTAGATCACTACCACGCTTTCTTCCCTGACTGCTGTTGGCTGAATAACAATGACACCCCTCCCCCCAAAAAACATGTCTTTTCTGTGATGGGCAGCTAAAATAAAAGCTTCCTCTGCCTTTGCCCACAGCAGAGCATCTATTGTGATCCCCTGGGTACAAAATGTTCTGGTTTTTAATATGTTGTTCAGTTCATATTGAATTCACTGCCAATGGTACTTGGCTCTCTCTGTCACATAATGTCAATGATAGAGATTGGCTAATCGCCATATAGTGTGATCGGGTGAATGCATGAATAATAAAAGCCAGATCATTTGAAAGGAGTGAGACTTACAACAAACCAGGATCTTCTCCTGCGTGTCTTGGGAAACTCAGAGACAGAATTTAAAAAGAAACTATATGCAGTTTGTATGCAAAGTGTCAAGATGGAGTGGTAATTTAAGTCCTGAGGGAAGCTCTGTGAGTTCATATAAATGCAATAAATGTTGTTTATTGTATCTGTGTTTACAGGTGAGCCAAGCACCTCCTGAGTCAAGCAGCCCAGTGGTCCTGAATGTTAATGTTCTTGGCTTACAATTTGACATGTATTTACTATCTAATTAGGGCCTAAGCACCGATGGTGTGAGAACCATATTGGAATTGTTCCCTTTCTTCTTCTTCTTCTTCGAAATGAATCACATTTTTGAGGGCCTAAACATGCTCGAAAACTCACAAAACTTTGTACACGTGTCAGAAGTGGTGAAAATTTGATATAATTTTTCAGAATTAGGTGTGGCAAAATGGCTCGATAGCGCCACCTACAAAAATTCAACGAAGTGCCCCTCGCGCTACGTTTCACATACAAGTATGAAATTTGGTACACACATGTAACAGCCCAATACCTACAAAAGAGTCTTGTTTTGGAGTAAAATCTGAAAACCAACAGGAAGTCAGATATTTTGAATTTTCTTTGCAAATTTTTGCCATTTCCAGACATTGTACTTTAACAAACTCCTCCTAGAGCTTTAATCAGATCAACATCATATTTGGTCAGTCTAATCTAAAGGCCATTGCGAAGATCTTGAGTTTTTGCTGAAGGGCGTGTCCATGGCGGCCTGACAAATTCAGATATTTCACCATGAAACAGGAAACTTCCTCTTCCTGTAACTCGGGCACACCATGTCTGATCTGCCCCAAACTTCACATGTTTGATAAAAGTCTTAACCTAAAGACATCTACATGGCAATGTTCAGTTACAGTCATAGCGCCACCTGCGGGCAACAGGAAATGTCATGTTTTACACTGTGAATAACTATAATATTTGGTCGGTCTAATCTTAAGTCTAATATTCAGTTATTGTCAAAGCGCCACCTGTTGGCAGCAGGAAGTGTGGAACATCAAAATGACATTGCTATTTTTCTCCTATATTTAGTCGCTTAAATGCATATCACCCACTGTTCACTGTTTTCCTAAGGGCACCGGGTAGCGATGGCCCCGGGTGCGAGGGCCCTTTCAACGCTGCTTGCAGCTTTAATTCATGTTGCATTTATTCCTGCTGTATATCATTCACCTTCACCTTTTGATTCACATGAGAGTGATGTTGTTTTTCACTGAGATTAATAGGAGGTGTCGCTGTAATTTACTGCACATCCCTCTAATGATAAACAGCATTTCATATCATGTATCTAATTAGCTTTGAGGATATTGATTTTAAACAGACAGTCATCCCCTGATACCTAGGAAACATAATGAAAACTCAGACAGCATACACTTAGAATATGTTTACACCTGGCAGTAACATCTGCCTCTGGTGATCTGATAACCAGTGGTCAGAAGAGACAGATTGATGTTTACACTTGGTAGTAACGTCTCAAATGTGTCTCACTTGTGACTGAATTTCATAGAGGGTGATAAAGCAAAAATCCACAATATATTCATTTTAATATAAATCTCAAGTTTTGACAGGTTAGTAAGTGATCCTTCACTCTTAAACTACAAATGCATTTTCATCTCGAATGTGGTTTGACCGATCTGATCATTACACTTGTATTTAGCGCTGACCATAAACGGATGTTATAACAGGCATAAACCGAGACCGAGTCTGAGATTTTATTGGATTAATTAGGACCAATGGAAAGACATTTTCCAACAAATGTCCCTTCTATTTTTAACTCACGGACGTACAGTCAGTGCTTTATTTACATATTCAGACATTTACTTTCATATTCAAAACATTCAGGTTGTCAATGAATGTATACTGTAACTCAGGGCTTGACATTAACTTTTTTTACTCACCAGCCACTGTGGCTTTCCAAATTTAGTAGCCACTCAGCATTTTCACTAGCCACAATTTTGACATTCATATCATGGGGGAAAACTGCCATATAGATATTTTAATATTATCTCATATTTTGACAGCAGGTATATTTGCTGTCACTTTAAAGACCTGACGCATGGATCCATTATACAATTACACTTTGGGTGAGAGCACAAAATCTGCGGAAATGAGTAAACTTATGTGCAATACGTGCAATCCCATGCCAAAATTCAAGTGCTGTAACATAAACAATTTCCATCCAGGGCAAATGAAAAGAGTGAATAAGGGGAGGGTTTGTGTGTCAACTCGTTGTCGAAGAGATGAGAGAGTGAGAAAGGTATCGTGTATCTATTCAGCAGGAAAATGAGTATTGGAAGCGTTTCAGATATTTCAGGATCGATATATATTGAAAAATCTATATTTCTGACAACACTACATTGCACTTAGTTTATTATTTCAGATGCCTTTTTAAAAGACAATTGAAAAAAATTATATATACATTTAGAAAAAAAAGTCTAGCTTTAAAAAAAAAGCTGGACTAAAGTAAAGCTATGACATCAGCTGTTCCATTTAACTACAATTGAAGTACTATGACAAATTAATGAGAATGAGAAATATGAATGAACGTTCTCCAGTTCTCCAGATATAGGAAAAACCTCTAATTTGTCTGATAAAGAATGAATGTAGATTGAGTGGGTCTAATGGACATTTGAGCACGGTCATTTATGTATATATGCAAAGAACAAGTAAAGTTCAGATGCCCTTTACTTTTGAATGTGTTCGTCAAATGAATTTCTCAAACAGCTCGTTCATTCTGTGGTGTCAGAGGATGAGTGTCAAGAGTAAAAATGAAGATGTGAACACAGAATCAGTATTTCAGCTGGTGAGATTGTGGAGTGACAGACCTAATAAATGGTGTCAAGGAGGGGTTGTGAGAGTCACATGCAAATGATACCTCCCAGTGTGAAAAAGGTAGTTTATGTTGTACAGATTCAGACAGAGGAAGACTTAAAAATAAACTTCAGTTTGTGTCTCTCTGTGACATATTAAAAGTCTGTATGATACAACCTCATACATCGAGACTTTCTTATTTACAGTACTACATATTTAAATCTCTGAATATCTATTATTGATTCTAACTGAATTCCAACTACAAGCTCCTCTGTTCTCTGTTACTGCATTACCTGCGTACATTAAGGACTACGGTATCACGAAGAGCTGAAATTAAATTTAATCTTGTAAAGCTTTTCTGAACCCAATCTTATAAATAGATTGATAGATCGTGCAACTTTGGTAACAGTTCAACACACAACTTTCAAAGAAAAGATTCTTTTTATGCAAAGAGTCTTCTGTTAACAAATAATTAAAAGCATTGTTCACACTTCCCCTTGAATACTAAAATAATAATGCTTTTTAATAAATGACTTGTTCGCAAAACTAATAAATGCATCAGGTGTTTCTGAGATGTCATATCTAATATAATAAATATATCATCATATATCAATAATAAATATGTCTAAACTAATATCTCAAAACATTTCAGCATTATCACTTTGCTCATTTTTCCCCAAAAGTAAAGTGAACTCCAGAAGGGTCCTGAAACTAGAGGAATGGAAATATAAACTTAATGACAGGGCTAAAGTCCAGAATAAAGAAGTGCCAGATTTAAGTAAAATACTGTAAGTCAACGGACCAGGAAAGAGGAAAGTATCTTACCAGCTTTCTTGGGCACACGGGTGAAGGTTCCTTTTACAGTTCGGCAGTGGGAGTTGTCACCCCCACACACACCACACTTATCCTCCACCTTATTGGAGCCAATTTCCCTGTCACAGCCCACTTTCTGAAGGAGAAGGAGAGAGAGGAGGATATGCGAGACACTAAGAAAATAGGCAAGATGTGCCATCAGAAACACTTTCAAGCTTTCATCTTTGGATATGTCTGCAACTAATATCAACTATAGTACTATAGATAGAACTTTGATGGTTTTGAACTATTTCTCATGTTGCTATTATTTCCACAGAAGCATAATCCTTAAAAGTGTCACCAAGGTATTGGTCTTTTTCTTTTGAAAGTACAAATGACATTGACAAATATGAGACACACTTCAGCAGTTTGTTGAACAAAACTTTTAAAAAGGTGCTAGATATCTGCAAATAAATCCTAAAGCCTCTGTATACTAGCTGACACACTATCAATCACTTCCTTATCACTATTCATTGTCCATTCCATCTACAAAAATCAATGTACTTCTATCAACCCCATCCGGAGAGAACCATTCTTCAAACAACATTTACTGTGAAGTGGCACTCATCCTGTACACACTGCACTATGAGCTGACTTTTCTCAGAGACATATCACAGAGCCAACCCACAAATTTATAGCAAAAAAATAAATAAATTACAGGACTGTACAAGTGTGACAGATTTCTTAAAATTCAAATTATTATATGTGAGACTAATTTTTTACCTATTCAAAAGTGTGCTATAAGTTTCTAATTGGTGTTCATCTGGAGTAGTAGGCCCAGGTGGGCCTCCTCCAGGGCATGTTGGCGTATGTTTGTACTTCCCTTGCTTAAAGGGTAAAAAGTACTTTGACTGAGTACACCGCTCGTTGGCGATGTGATAGGTCCCAGGCGTTGTTTGAATAGTAAACTATCTCTGCTACTAGACTCGCTATAGGGCAGTAGGCCCTAACAGGCCTCCTCTCACAGTGAGTTCCCACCATGTTGGGCCCCTAGCAGCCAGCACATGCACTGTCAGGTAGCTGGCCTTAACAGGCCTCCCTGTTAGCAGCCCCAGTAAATGGGTTTTCTGGTAGCTATTTCTTATGCCGTCAGATAGTAAGCCTTCTCTGTGGTCAGCCCCATTAGTGTGGATGTTGTAGCAACAAGACAGTAGCTGGTCTTAACAGGCCTCCCTGTGAGCGAGTCCCCAGCACTTTGGTATGTGAAAGCTCAGCTAGCAATGATTTGCTTTTAAATAAGTAGGCCTTAAGAGGCCTCTCTGTGAGCGAGCTCCCTTTTGTGCAGGTATTTTTTAGAATGGTTTAGCCACTTAAAACTGGCTACCAGGCAGCTGGCCTTGATGGGCCGCCCTGTAGGCTAGTCCCCGGCAGTAGTGGACTTGCTTCAGATTGCAGGCCTTAGCAGGCCTCTCTGAGGATGAGTCCCCAGCAGTGTGGGCATCTGGCATCCAGCTGTTGCTTGTTTTCAGTTTGTTGGCCTTAGCAGGCCGCTCTGGAAGACAGCAGGCCTCCCTGTGGGCAAGCCCAAGGTTGTAGGTTTTGGACAGCTAGCTAGCTATTTGCTATCAGGCTTCTGGCCGTAACAGCTACTTTTCGGGCAGCAGGCCTTAACAGGCCTCTCTGAGGGCCAGCCACTAATGAGTAGGTATATGGCAGCTAGCGATGGCCACAGTCAGCCAGTGAATGTTCGCCATTGAGATGTGTGGCCGTAGTAGGCCCCTTTTTGAGGCGAATTTCCCTCAGTATGGTTACTTCTCTGCCAGTCTAGACTTGATACCAGGTGGTTGGCCACAGTAGGCCTCCCTGATGCGAGTTACCAGCAGCTGGGTATTGGTCAGTAGGGTCTTGTTATCAGGTGGTTGGCCTTCAGGCCTCCCTGAGACCGCATGCTTCTGCGTGTTGCTGGCTTGGCTTACCTTTTTCACCTTTGTTTCTAGTTTATAGCCTGGTCGACCTGATAGGTCAAGCTGGTACTCTCTTCACTCTGAGAGTGGGCTTGAGTACTTAGCTTCCTAAGTCTGGTCAGTGGTTGAAGGCTTCCCTCGAAGCCTCCCAGTTAGATCAGCTCTTAGGCTGTGAGCATTCCCCTTGCGAGGGTTCCTTTTTAGAGTGCACGGCCTCCTTAGTGCCTTAACATAGGTGCTTTGTAGATCCTAGGATCGAGCAGACATACTCCCCTCGCTTGCAAGGGTCGATAGCACTTCGCTGAGTCCTGCTCTCCAGGATACCCGTCTCTAAGATCCGGTCTGAGTTGGTCTACTGCCCTTTCTGCAGTCCCTCTTTCTGGATGTCTCTCGTGAGACTTCTGTGTCTAGAAACTCTGTTTCTGAGGAAACAGACAGGTTGTTGGCAGACTAGGTTACTAGTTCAGCTAGAAGCCAGGTCAGCCTCCCTGGTGGCATTTGACTGCGTTCCCCTGAGAAGTGACTGGCTGGGGTTCCTTCTGGCCCCCTAGCCACGCTCCCTTAAAGGGACCCCTTTCCTTTGAAGTGGTTGGTTCCAGGCCTTTGTGCGGCCTTGGCAGGCCTTCATGTGTGAGATATGGAGGCCGCTTTGAGGCTTGTAGCTGAGGCTTTGACTGCTGGGAGCGCTGTCACTGACAGCTCATTTGTGACCCGCAGGGTGAGTGGGTCTGGCATTTCATTTGAATTTGCCGGATTCTGACGTTGTCACTGCCATGCGTGGCATGCACTCCCCTCAGCATGGCGGCGTTGGTATATCGTTCCCCTAGCGCTTTGGATGCAGCGCGAGTTCCCTTTCGAAAGGGAACGTCTCAGGTTACACATGTAACCATGGTTCCCTGAGAACAGGGAACGAGACGCTGCGTCTCTTAGCCATGCCTCGGGGCCCGCCTGCTTACAGTCCCTTCAGACGATAAGCGGATGACATGTTACTTGGGCGCCCCTTATATACACGTGGGTCGCATTGTTATGATGTCATGGGCTGTCGCCGGTCAATATGATATTGCTGAGATTGGATATGTATTTCAGACACCGGTTCCCACGGAGGCATTCCCCTAGCGCTTTGGACGCAGCGTCTCATTCCCTGTTCTCAGGAAACCATGGTTAAATGCGTAACCTGAGACGTTTTCATTTGCTGTTTAATGTTTGATGATCACGTTATTTTACATGTGCGTAAGTAAAGCTTTTATCACTTGTTTCTGCTTCTTCACCTGTGTTTTGATCCAGATATTCTGTACTATTTCAGAAGATGCTTAGCTACCCCTACCGTATAACAGTGAAAACATGGATTGCTGGAAAATTCCATCAATGGCGGGGAAAGAGTTAAAGAGAATAATACTGATTCTGAAGGTGAGCCTAAGCCTAAGATAGCATGGCCATTAAATGCACAAGGACTGAAAATCTGCAGGTTCATTCTTGGCTGGCTGCTACACAACCTCTGGGAGTCAGAGTGCACAGGATTTTATCAATCAATCAATCAACTAACCAACCAACCAATCAATATCAGACTGGTCTATTATAAGTGATTCTAGAGATAATCTAGTGGCTGGATTTTCCAAAGTTTGCAAAGTTCTTGGGGTTGCAGACTAATCGACTAGTCAACTTTAATGTACTGCCATGACGCTTTAAGCTTGATGTGCGCACACAGAAACATTCAGTAGCGCAGAAATGTATTGTCAGCACTGTTCTGTTATTTATTAATAAAATAGCTTAGAAACTGAAAAGTTTTAGCATATATTTCTTAGTAACTAAAACCCACAGCTTCACTATTAGTAGAGAGACGCTGCCAGGTAGAATAATTCACACCCGCGATCGCTCTCTCACTAATGCATTCATATAAAGGTAATCTTAACTGTGCTACTTTATCTGTATCTGATTTAGAACGAGCAGAAATCTGTGAAAAATATAATGACCCATAGACAAAAGAACTGATAAAAATAAGCTGTTATAAGATATAACCTTGTGGGCAGCGCTGTGTCATATGCCATAGCTGTGCACAAGGCGACCCACGTTCGAGTCTCAGCTCGAGGTTCAGGCTTATTTGTTTATTAATGACGTCATCAGCGACTAGTTGACGTCGACTCGAATTTAATCACATAAATGTCGACTTTAAAAAATCGTTTTACCCCCTTATTGCACACCATTACATTATTGAGATCTTACTGAGAAAAACAATAATAATATTAATTTGTATTTGTGCTAATTAAGTTTTACCACACTAGCGCCGGTTCTAATATATGCAAAAGTAAGTATACAACAGTGAAATAAGTTAGTGCATAATGAAATTCAAACACTTACCACACACTCTCCACGCACACAGATGCTGTATGGGTCTTTATAAGAACACCTTGTGCCATCATGCACCAGCTGCTTCATGTAAGCCACGTCACTTGTTTCTTTCGACTGGCAATAAAGGTGACACCTTTTGTTGGCTGACGATATAGAAAGACATGAAGAAATATTATTTAATAAGAAAGGCCACAAATTAAATTCCATACCTTGTTGTCTGCTATAGGTCTATTAAGTTATAAATAAATAAATAAAATTAATAAAATAAAATTATAAATAAAAATAAATAAATAAAATATAAATAAAATGAAGTTATGAGAAATCAATAATAATATTCAACTAGTAAAACTGGTAATCATGCATAATGAATAGTGTAATATAATATTCAAGCAAAATAAAAAAATTAATGTGCTCTTTCATGTCAGGATCTCCACAAGCTTTGAACTGATTAATTATTCACGTGCATAAAAAATTACTTGTGCTATTGTGAAAAATTATTTGGCAGCACAGGTCTGACATCTTACAACTGATCAAACTCTTGAACTTGTATAAAATACCATTAGAATAACTCCATAAAACATTAAACATATGCAAATTAGGTTTCACATTGCAACTGGCTGCTGGGTTCCATCCAAGTCAACAGAAAAAGAGCACAGAAGTTTACTTTTTAAAGGGATAGTTCACCCAAATTCTGTCATTATTTACTCACCCTCATGCCATCATGTCAAGTCATACTGTACAAGCTTGGAACGAGGGTGAGTAAATGATGACAGAATTCAGCACATAGTCATGGAATGCAATGAAATTAATATAATGTTATATAGTGTTTGAATATTAACATGGTAATGTAGACAACATTAGGAAATCGTGAGCGCCTGATCAAGTAACCTAATAAATAATTATGAAGCATGCATTCACAATAGTGGGATTCTGTGGGATTAATTGTACCGCTTAATAATGCAGACAAAACTTAATTAATATGCATGAGCAAAATCCTACTTCACCTTTCTGGATTTGTAAATTCCAGCATACAGACCACAATAAAAATGTGAGGTAACTAATGTCCGTCTCAGAAAACATATTTCATACTTTAAAATAAATGATTATTAAATGTCATGGAAGTTTTATTCATACATTTTTTCATACATTCATATTCATTAATTAATATACTTTAATTATTCTTGAAAGTTCATGGACTACTAATTTGTTAAGTGTTACATACAGGTTTGTATAATGAAAATATAATAAATGTATAATGAAAAACAATAAAAGTGTTATATATACATACATACTGTATGTTAATCAGATGTTCATAAAGTGATAAAGCATTAAGGCTGCTGTTGTTTAGTTTGACAATATAGAACTTTAAAAGTCTACAGTATCTGTGAAGGTGTCTTTTGTCACACATTAAGTGCTTCTTAAGTTTCTATACAGTAACTATTAATTCTGTTTTTAACTACTTGTGCATATATACTGTATATACAAATCATCAAATTTGATAGGCTGAGAGGCCTTCCAGGAGTCCTATATATCACCAGTATCAGCTGGGACTGTTACCACTTGTGGCAGAATTTCTCTCAGCGAGCGGCAAATGAGAAAACCCACTATAATTTTCGGAATTCTACTGTTGCTGTGTCACTGCATGTAGTTTTAAAGGCCAATTCACACTGCACCGACAGATGCCGACCAACGCGGACAATCACAAGATACAGTACGTCATTTCTCAGACATTCCACAACCCGACAATTGGCGTTTCAGCATGTTCAGTCGTCGTAAACAAGATCCGACAGATGCCAACAGAGGGGTAACACACTCATCCAACAAAACACGACTGTGTCTGTTGCCATCTGTCGGTGCAATGTGTATTGGCCTTAAGAGCTTTTCAGGTGAGATTGTAGTAATTTAAACCTCAAATCGGCAGTTTATTTAAAAAGATGGTGCTTATCTGAAATTGAGTTGTGAAGCCTGGCAAGATCTTCTGACATTTGCCCCTGTAGTGGTTAAAGATGAAACATAAAGTGTTTTGGGTATATATAACAGGTAATCTTTGGTCACGTTGGTCTCAATCTCTTATTTGTTCTTGGCCAAATCATTTTGACTGAGGACAAAGTTAAGTTTCATAACTTGATATTTTTATTTAACTCCAGAGCAGGGTATGTTCCAGGATTAGTTCACTACAGGTACACGCCTCTCAGACTAGGTATTCGGCGCATGGCTCTATATCAGCATGGCTGATTACCTGCGGCACGTGGCTGCAATCACAGCCATGTTGATACAGAGCTGTATTGCACTCCTGCTCATGTGATATTGCATTCGTATGCTGTATTGTGATATAACAAAAAAAAAAAAAAAAAAAAGTACCTCACCTGTCCCTAATTTTTTTTACTTTGTCCCTAAAAATGTATTTGAACCAAATGTGCTGCTGAAATAAAGGTAAGCATAGATGGCATATGGACCAAATCCCCCAAACACAGTATCTACTTTATAATACAAGCTCAAAGATGTGTTTTTTAAGTTGAATGGCTAACAGTGACATTTCTCACTGGCTTTAGTGTCTTTCATTTTGTGGGTTACAGCGATATATAGCAATGGGCACAAATGAAGCGACTGCACTAAGTGCAAAGTTTGACAAAAGGCTTTAAAGAGACACTTTGTCAACTCATGAGTTAGGGCACTCTAAAGGGCTGGACAGCTTCTTGAGCCATACACACTGAGGAAATGCGTAAAGTTGTGATTCATCTTGTTGATTATCGAAGTTACAAAGAAATTTTAAAAATTCTTATGGGAAAAAAAATACTTACAGAACAAGGCTGCTGAAAAAGTTGGCATGCACTTTTGTACTATTACAGTGCTCTTGGAATGTAACTCAGCCAAACTCGAGAACCCAGAACTAACTATTATATAAATATATTTCCCCAAGTTACACTGCCCTAAAATCTGACGAACTCACCGTCTGGATGTTCGTAGGGAAGCCAGTGGTGTTTAGTGTTCTGGTATTCAAAGTGTGAGTTGCGATGTTGACATTGCTGAGCTCTGAAGTCCTCGAAGTGTTTGGGGCAATCATCAATGTTACACAGCTGGTACTCATAGTTCACCCCTGGACAGTCCTGTCCTCCATTAGATGGACTAACAGATAAAAGATAATAATCAAACAAAGTCAACAAAGTACTTTAAACGTGGTTTAAAAAGCAGTCAATAACCAAAGTTAATCTAAACAAAGGTCAAATGAAGTTGGCACAAACTGATATCAGAAAACATCCATCCCTTCTTTCACCAAATAAAATATTTAGATCCAGATTCAGAAAAGCTAAGCAATGCTTGGATGGAATGGCAATCAAAAGATAGATTAAATTTTAAGAACAGTTTAAAACTCTGCAGCTTTCATCACAAGCCTCACTTTGAATTTTCATCATGCATATTTTCTATAAGTGCGAGCATCTGTTCAACTCAAATGTTGTTTAACAGGTCCTTAACAAACACTCCATAAAACTAGCACACTAATGTGCTGGCATTAAAAAAAGCTAAATTCATGGTTTTCCTGGTGCAAAAGAAGACCCCTTCTTCAAAAAGAAAATTACACTTAGACAGCAAAGACGACAGCCCCATCTGATTAAAAACACCCTGTGCAGATGTTTCTCAATAAAAGAGATTTAGGGATGTAAACAGGTAATCAGATCATTTCATGCTTTTATAAAATCTCTTTCACTATATGAAAAATTAGCAGGCCAAATGCAGAGTTATATTTGATGTGGCTTCAAATATTAGTTATTGAGATAATACTGAGATAAAGGGCAAACTAACCTTACTGAAGAATGCAAAGGTTGTGATTGACCTTTCATCTGATTGGATAGAATCAATCATGTTAACCCCTGCTGCCTGTATGCTTTATTTCTAGACAGATAATTCTTTTCATTTCTAAGAAATTGCAGCCATCCATATAACTGAATCTGATTATGGAAGTTCACTAGGGTGCCAGTGATTTTCATTAGCAATCCTGACTGAGAGTACAGTAGATAACATACACAGGGTTGTTGCACTGGCGAGTTCTGAAGCGGACGCCTGTCCCGCAGGAGCGAGAGCATGAGCCATACTTGCTCCAGACACCCCAGGCTCCATCTTGCTTCACTTGGTTGGCATTCTTCCACATGCAGTGACCTTTGTAGCACCACTATGAAGGGAAGGAGTGAGACAGAATCACAAAACTGGACAAAATAGGCACAGCAAAACATGGACATATGAAATTACCTTCCCAGGTGCACATTCAGTCCCGTCCAATGGTGGCCCTTTTTTGGTCTTGCAGAAGTAAGGGTTATCTGGATGACTGCACCACAGCTGCTTGCATGGATCAAATGTGCGAAACTGAAGAGAGAGAAAAGTGGCCATGGTTGGATGCTTGGCATTTTAAGAGAGAGAATTAAATGGCAAGACATATTTAAAAGAATTTTGAACTTTTTTGGCTAAGCTACAATTCCACCAGAGATAAGCCCTGACAATCTTTTTCCTCTTTGGAACGTGCTCAAGCTCAGATTCAATATTTTTTTTCTTTTTTTAAGGGAGAGCGAGAGACTGAATTAATTTTCCCTCTTGAGGCTGTCAGTGCCACTCTGGAGCTAGTGTTACTGCTAGACACCCAGGAAATGCATCTGAGAACATAAAAGAGAATAAAGACTTTTTTTTTTTACTTGAGTTTTCTGTTTACTGCAAAAGACACAATCTGAGTCTAGTGAGATTACAAAACAAAAAGAGTGCATATTTTCAGTCCAAAGGAAGGAATAAGTATACATCTATATTTCAATTAATGGGAAGTGGAGAGCGAAATTTATCCATCAGTTATTGTGCACCATTTTGCACACAATACATAAAAAGGATTTGAGTTTATGAGTATTTTATATATCTTTAAAGGATTAGTTCACCCAAAAATTTTTTTTGGGTAAACTAACCCTTTAAAGAATTCTGTCATTAATTACTCACCCTCATGTTGTTCAACACCCGTAAGACCTTTGTTCATCTTCGGAACACAAATTAAGATATTTTTGATAAAATCCGATGGCTCAGTGAGGCCTGCATCGCCAGCAAGACAATTAGCACTTTCAATGCCCAGAAAGCTACTAAAGACATATTTAAAACAGTTCATGTGACTACAGTGGTTCAACCTTAATGTTATGAAGTGACGAGAATACTTTTTGTGCGCCTAAAAAACAAATTATGACTTTATTCAACAATATCTATTGATGGTGATTTAAAAACATTGCTTCATGAAGCTTCAAAGCTTTACGAATCTTTTGTTTCAAATCAGTGGTTCGGAGCGTGAATCAAACTGCAAAAATCACGCCCCCCAGTGGCGAACCATTGAAATGTCAAAACACTTATCACGTAAAGAAGCCTCGTTTACTGAAATCACGTGACTTTGGCAGTTTGATAGGCGCTCCGAACCACTGATTTGAAACAAAAGATTCGTAAAGCTTCGAAGCTTCATGAAGCAGTGTTTTGAAATTGCCCTTCACTAGATATTGTTGAATAAAGTCATTATTTTGTTTTTTTTGGTGCACAAAAAATATTCTCGTCGCTTCATAATATTAAGGTTGAACCACTGTAGTCACATGAACTGTTTTAAATATGTCTTTAGTAGCTTTCTGGGCATCTGAAAGTGTTAATTATCTTGCTGGCAATGCAGGCCTCACTGAGCCATCGGAAAAATATCTTGATGAACGAAGGTCTTATGGGTGTGGAACGACATGAGGGTGAGTAATTAATGACAGAATTTTCATTTTTGGGTGAACTAACCCTTTAAGTGATATTCCTCCCAAAAAATGAAAATTCTGTCATAATTAACTCACCCTCATGCCCCACACCTGTATAAGTTTCTTTCTTCAGTGGAACACAAAAGAAGATATTTTCAAGAATTTTGGTAATAAAACCGTTTCAATTCCCATGAATTTCCATTGTATTTTATGTCCATACAATATGAGTCAATGGGAACCGAAACAGTTTACTGTAACGACATTCTTTAAAATATCGCAGAAGAAAAAGTTGCACAGGTTTGGAATGACATGAGAGTGAATTTTCATTTTTGCTTCCACTATCCCTTTAATTCACCTCAGCTGTGGTTTCTTACACATTTGTTTGTGGGTTTAAAACTTTAAAATGCGATTTTCATGACTATTGGTCACAATCAAACAAATTACATTTATTTTCAAATGAAACAGGGTAACAGTCATTTATCACTAAATTGAGGAGGTTTGATTATGACAAATGTGAATATGAACACAACTAAAGTAAAGATAATTTTAGGAATGACAACATTGTCCACTGGAGGCTGATACACAGCTGGATTTCTGTTCACTACTTTTTCTTTTGATTAAACACAGCAGGAGAGAGTGGCATATGCATTACAATGTGAAGGACTGAAAACACAGTCATTTGCAAGATATTTTTTTCTATTTACACAGAAATGTAAACAAATAATTAAAATGGCAGTCTGGAACACAAGACTGGGAGAGGAAACTAATGGATGACAGCTGAAATACAAGGTTCATCTCTAAGCTCTGTCCTTACAGAGCACTGCTTATTTGCAATGCCGTGTGGAGTAGGAAGGTTCAGAGATAGGGTTAATAAATGGACGGATGTGCCCAAGGGAGAAGCAGCACTATTTTGAAGGCATGGATGGGAAGGATAGTTTCTGTAAAATGAACTTACATTTAAAGCCTCTAACAAGTCCCTTGGCAAACAGCTGGACTAAAGGATATCAGTTGTCTGCTCTGTCACTGGCTCAGTGCTTTATTTTACCATAGGTGAAACCAATTTGGATTACTATATATATATATATATTCATGTTATTAAAGTTGGCATGAAATGGCAATTCACCCTGTCTATATTCTAAATGCAAGTTATTGGCCTTATTGTGAACAATTCGTCTGTTCTCCAATCAATCATTTTGTCCAGTTATACCTCACCCGTTTCTTATAACCGACGCCAGTTCGTATTCAGATCTGTCAGATAAAAGGATCTGTCTGTACTTCTGTTTCATCATGATTTCAATACTTATAAATTAAAGGAATAGTTCACACAAAAATGAAAATTCTAATTCTAATTATTTACCTTCATGTTGATCCAAACCCAGACTGTATGTCTTTCTTTCTTCTATGGCTATCATATAGTTTTAAAAGACTTGTAACATAGCTTTTATGATTTTATAGCTTTTCATGATAAAATCAGGGTTATTTTTTTACACCCTTTTCAAGCTTCAAGGCCTCAGTCAGCGTCAGTGTTGGGGGTAACGCATTACAAGTAACTTGAGTTATGTAATCAGATTACTTTTCCAAGTAACTAGTAAAGTAACGCATTATTTTTTCAATTTACAAAAAAATATCTAAGTTACTTTTTCAAATAAATAACGCAAGTTAGTTTTTCACATTTATTGACTGATGGCTCTCCTGTCCACATGTTGAGAGAAATAAAGTGAAGAGGTGTTGTGTGCGCTGTGTGAACATGATGGTTATTGTAGTTCTAGACTACATGTGAACATGCATTTATACTCATTTCACTTGCACAAAAACACTGAAAAACAGTGAAGTGAAATCTCAGAATTTTACGCAAACCTGTAATAATGAACCATATTAAATTACACAAATATACTTTATGTATTTAATTTCACTTTATTAACCAATGTCTTTGCTGCTGACCTTCAATGATCTAATTCAACCATACTAATAAGCAAAAATGACTTTAGAAACATTTAGAAATGAGAGTGTTAAACTTCCTTCTCCTGTATCCTATTCTTCTTTTATTCAGAATGGCAGCACAGCTGAAAGGTTTGTTTGAGCTGCGCCCTCTACTGTACAGGCGTAAATATGCATTTCCTTCAGCCTGAGGCTTATTCATTTCACTTTTGGTGTGAAAGTGCCTTAACATTTGCCAAAAATAGAACTTATTTTGTTGTTATTAAAAAACAAACAATCAAGCCCAGCCCAGGTGAGAAAAAGTAACGGAAAAGTAATGTAGCGCATTGCTTAAAAGTTACTTTCCCCAACAGTGGTCAGCGTTCACTGTAATTGCACATAAAACACAATCAGAACAAACTTCAGAATTTTCATTCAGAATGTTCATTTTTTTACTTTTGTGTTCCACGGAAAGAAAGTCATACGGGTTTGAAACAATAGGAAGGTGAAAAAACTGTGATTAGATTTCATGCATGTGCCAAACGTAGCTCATCGCAGGTTTATAACAGATATGCTTATTAAACATTTAATATAAATACGTTGTCATGGAATAAAAGAGGAAAAAGCTTTGCTGCAAAATTCCCTTTTTTGTACCACAAACTCCTCAGAGGGCTAATTAAAATGTCACAATGCAGACAGGAGGAGCAACAAACAGTTCCTGACAAATATTTTGTTTACAAGCCCATTACAATCTAATTGTTTCTATTGACACTGACAATGGGGCCACAGAGAGCCAACTGTTTAAAGCATGATTAGTGGGTCATAGAACATTTCATGAGGATGTGAGTTTTTTTGTCGGGCTATGGTGTACAGCTTGGCACAGATTGTTTAGGCATGGCAGAGGGCTGGGAGGAAGGATCACAGCATGTTGCTCTTGTTTACTAGTGTTACAGCCTTTGATGACAGAATGCCAAACATCTTGCCATCTGCTGGTTCTCAGTGTCAGGCCATAAACCAGGTGTGAGGCTCTTTTCCCTGACACTGTACCTGTGATTGGGACTTTTTCAGAACCTATTCATTTCACACTTGAAAGCGTTTAGAGCTGAGGGTTTTTGGGGATTAAGAGAACATAAAAAAAATAAATAAATAAATAAAAGGCCAGAAACCAATAGTAAATTACTATGCATGTCTTTCTTTAAATGTTTTTAAGTGAAACTTGGCTTAGAAATATATAAAAATATTTGAAGCACTTCCAGCTAAAAGACCTTGGACAGAGACCTCAATGAACATTCGTTAAAATACAAAATATTTAGAAGAATGGCTTTTTAGTGCTTGGTTTAATGACTGACATTTATCAGATCTGTCAAGGGAGAATACAGCCTCCAGCTACACTCACTGAAGTACAGATTTTGTATCCAACTCCAAAATCGAAGCGACATTGCTCATCCATGGAGTAATTGATGCCGGGAAGTTCAGGGAGCTGCGGCCAATCATGTTTGAAGGGGTCATCCAGCAGGCAGTCATATGAACTGTGAAAAACAAACAAAGTTGCAGCAGCTGTTTGAGTAAACCCAATAAAGGTGTTTAATGAATGGCCCTTTAAACTTTGAAAGCCACTTTTAAAGTTTGGTAGCAAACGTTAAGCCTAAATTGGACAGTATGATGTAAAGAAAATGAGACTCATACATTCTAGATGATTCTTGTGATTCATATCATTGAAGCGGAACTCATTTTGAACCCTCAAGGAAATAACTGAATCAATCGCATTTCCTAATATCCATTCAGTAGATAATTTACAATAAATGTTCAAAATCGTGAAGTGCTGAGTGAGGCCAGGTCATGCTGAGAAAGTACTTTCAAACTTTCAAACCACGAAGAGATTCTGAACTTCAAAAGCTCTTTAGAGGTTTCCTTCTACCACTGACTAATTTTAACTAGCCAATGATGAGCTCCTCAAGGATTTTCAGTAAAAGTAAAGCCTTTTATTATCAGAAATAAATCTGTGTCTGCTCTTAATCATCAGCATTTCTGCATGAGCACTATTCAGGTTAAAGGTGATGTGAGAGCTGAGAGTAAAACACGATCACACAAATCTACTGTATTGGTAAACGCAGCAGGCCCCATTTGCTTCTGAAAACGAGTCGATTTTCTTGGTGTGAACGGAAAATCATTCATTCGCTGCTACTCAAAAGCTACCGAGAATAGTGACCACTTCAAACTCAATAGACAACGGTGAAAAGGCTTTTCCTGTCATAGAGAGCTACTCAACATCTCATTTGTATTGGCTGCAGTAAGTTGCCAAGATTCATAGGTAATTTATATCCCGTCAGTCCTTGGCCATGATGGGATTAACCCTGAACATGGAGCAGTATAAAAATTCAAAAATCCTTAAGTGGCACTAGATCTTCTGAACTGACTGAGTGAATCAATGAGGGCTCAAATGAATAAATGACCTCAAATTGAGAGGTTTATTACAGAAATCCAGCCCAGAACCTATAGCCCAGATCATAGTGTAACACGTCTCAGATGAGAGCAGTTTGCTGTTGGATCACATCATCTCATTAATTGCTGTTTTTTTTTTTTTTTTCATTGACAATTATCTAAAGAATTACTTTAAAGTGTACCGGGTGCAGAACTAGCCTGTGAAACAAACCGTGAATGGCCAAATGTGTTTTTTTCTTTCAGTATCCATGCAAATTAAAGAGCCATCTCTTCTGATATGCTGTATTTTTTCTAAATCGTCAGGATATTACTTCAAATGAGGTTCAGATTCAAAACAGACATTAAAAGAGCTCAAACTCATTTGTAAAGTGCTTCTATAAAAACAAAACCATTGCAGGAGGTGATTAGTTAATATGCTGCTGGAGGAATGGAGCAAACACCATCATCATCATGGCTAAAGCATCAATTACAGGTTGGTTTAGAGTTAATCCCTGTTGGTCATGTTGTCTGTAAACTGTCGATATCACAGCAATCTACTGACCAGTTAAATTAAAGCCCTTTGATCTCGCACTTCTTCTCTCTCGCACCAAATGACCTATTGCTGACTCTAATTCAGGTAAACAAACAGTCAACTGAACTTGAGGTGAAAGCAAACAAAGCACAGCTCCAATTAAAACACAGGCTAATATTTATGCTATATAACCCATAAGAAATATTTATCATAGGCATACCTGTGAAAAGACACATTTCCATTTAAAATATGCACATAAGTTCAAGGCCTTCCAGTTTGTGTGAGAAGAGAGAAGTGTGAACTCACTGAATATATCTCTTCAGCTCTTGGCCACTGCACATCGACCAGTGGTAGCGATGGAAGGCTGCTTGCACCAGAGGGGCCATGACACTTCCCATGGCTGTTTCGTCACCGCAGCGGTTGCCCTGACCATCATGCTCCATTCCCAGTCTACAGATAAGGCATAATTATGGTAAGCAGGAACATTTGAGTGCAGCAATGGCCAGAAGTAACATTTTCTACCCCAGTTAGCATAGTTATATCTAAATGGGGACGCATCTCTGGCATCTCCCAACATCATTAATGGGTATGAAATTACAAAAAGACACTGTGACCTAATCAGGCGAGACACAAGAAAGCAATGAAAGCTACATTATTGATGCTAATCTGAATCTTTTGCCAAACTAGCTGTGTTGGTTATTTTTGCAGTATTGCAGGGGACACTGAAATCTGATTGGACCAAAATCCCATTCCTCATGTATATTCATGAGGAACAGCCTAGGACAGATTGATTAAATGCTGAAAAACAAACAAATACTACTTCTAAACATCTAGACTTAAAGGATTAGTTGACTTCAGAATTGAAATTTCCTGATGATTTACTCACCCCCATATCATCCAAGATGTTTATGTCTGTTTTTCTTCAGTCGAAAATAAATTAAGGTTTTTGAGGAAAACATTCCAGGATTTTTCTCCATATAGTGGACTTCACTGGGGACCAACGGGTTGAAGGTCCAAACTGCAGTTTCAGTGCAGCTTCAAAGGACTCTACACAATCCCAGCCGAGGAATAAGGGTCTTATCTAGCGAAACGATCAGTCATTTTGCACTAGCTCTGCGATCCGCACACATGACGTGATCACGTTACAATGGTCACGCGTGATGTAGGCGGAAGTACCGATCCAGTGTCTACAAAGCGAATGTGCAAAGATCAAGTCAAATGGCCTTTACAAAAAAAGGTAAAACAACGATTTCGGACAATTTTGAAGTTGGAGGAGAAAATGAGATGGAGTTTTTCGCCCTACCAAGGAACTTCTGCCTACGTCACGCGTGACCTTTCCAATGTGATTACGTAATGCGTGGCGCATCGCAGAGCAGTGCAAGATGAGCATTTGTGGTTAAAAAGTATATACATTTTTTTTTTGTTTTTTTTTAGAAAATGACCGATTGTTTCCCTAGATAAGACCCTTATTCCTCGTCTGGGTTCATGTAGAGTCCTTTGATGCTGCATTGAAACTGCAATTTGGACCTTCAACCCGTTAAACCCCATTTAAGTCCACTATATGGAGAAAAATCCTGGAATGTTTTCCTCAAAAACCTTAATTTCTTTTCGACTGAAGACATAAACATCTTGGATGACATGGGGGTGAGTAAATTATCAGGAAATTTTCATTCAGAAGTGAACTAATCCTTTAAACTACACTTAAATCTGCATTTAAACGTCTGGGGTCAGCAAGATTTTTTCTTGTTTTTGAAAGAAGTCTCTTAAACATTTCTTATTATAATCTATGTTGAATCAGTTATGTTGCTTAATATTTTTGTGGAAACCATGATTTTTTTCTTAATTCTTAAAAAGTTGAAAAGAACAGCATTTAAAAATATATATAAATATTTTGTAACAATGTAAAAATCTTTACTGTCACTTTTGTTTGAGTTTGTCAATTTAATGCGTCCTTGCAGTCTTTCAAATCTTACCGACACAAACTTTTGAACGATAATGTATGCTGGTCTGTAATATTGTATATTTCAGCATAATATACACTGTGGTAGAGATGCATTTATTAATATATTTCTCACCAAATTTTTGAAGACACCGCTCTGGATCATCACCATGCAACTCATGTTTCATTGTGAATCATCACTCCACACAACTCTGCTGAACCACTCTGAATCAAACTTCCCATATTCTGTCAAAAACTTCATTCTGTCTTTGATGTTTTTCTGAGACAGCAATGGCTATTTAAGTAGTGCATTTGCTTACATTTTGCTAATTTCCTGACCAATAATTTGTGGTTAAGACAATTAAAAGATTAGTGTTTAGCCATTTTGGGCTTGGCCCCAATTTTTTTTTTTTTTTTGTATGTGTGTGTGTGTGTGTGTGTGTGTGTGTGTGTGTGTAAAATTCTTACATTACTAATGTCAAACAGAAGGATATGTTTGCACAGTGATTGGTATGGAAAGAGGAAGGACAGAGGCTTAAGAAAGAATCAATTCTATGTGATTGCCAGCCAGAAAATGACAATCTCAAAGGCCCTGACATCTCGCTTTGTATTTAATAAAATGTTATTTCAGTCTGTGGTAATGCCAAACTGAATAAAAGACTATCAGTAGGATGGTGGCAAGATGCAGAGTAATGATGGGTTACCAGTCTTTGTCATGTGCTCAATGAAAACTGGATAAAGGCATTTGAAAGAAAGAGATAAACAGATAGAAACAGAGATGTTTGAGAGGGTGAAGTCCTGAACAATAGTTTCAACATGGAGAAAAAGATAAGGAGGTTGACTCAATGACTAATCTGTGTGTAGATGATAGGTTTTTTATGAAACCCTTTTGAATGTTAGATGCCTACAGACTTTAAGCAACTGTTAAAAAAAGGAATTGAAGTTAATCCACAAAAGGGAACAGGCAAGACTGATTAGGTTTGCCAAGACAGTGGATAAGGACTCTCAAACATGAGCTCAAAAATTAAAATGAGGGATGTTTTGAACAACGTGAGAGACTGACTTTACATCAAGGAGCATAGTAAAGACAAAATATTATCAGATATCCTGACATTTTTTTTTACTATTATATAATGTCCTCAAAAGAGGCATCAAAAATATTTTTCCCATTGTGTTACTCTGAATAAAACCCTCACCTTGAGATCAGAATCAAAACTTTTTTGAATTCAAACCAGAAACCAGAAATAAAACATTGACTGGAGTGGCATAAAACACTTTACAAAAGCTAACATCAATCTGAAATGGCTGAAAAGAACCTGGTCATGTTTAAAAACCTACACATGTCCTGTCTCATGGGCTACAACAAAGGCAGAAGAGAAGCCATCTTCATGATTGAGGGTGCAGCTGCGGACAGGGTGGCACATTCCAGTGACAGGGGCATATCCTGAGAGTGAGTGAGTGACAAAGACAGACAGAGAGGATGAAACAGTTACTACGGTTTATTTATTCTGTCATAACTTGCCCTGTGATTCTATATTCTGACAGCTTGCTGCTTGGTGTAATTTTAATATTTTGAGAAGAGTGATGCTGACAACTCTGCAAAGAGCTGTCCAGGAGAATTAGATTTTTTATTCCTTTTCAGTTCCTTTCATTTAGTTATGACATGTAATGTCTATTTTACTAATAATTCAAATTCATATTTGAGGATTATTGGAGGGGGATGGAAACAATTGGAGTCTTTCCAGCAAAGGTGACAGTATGTGCCAAAACAATGTCAACCTACCATCTGTCATTACACATTTCATTGTGTTAGACAAAGACAGCCACTTTGTTCTAAGTGTAATACGGTGAAATGTGCAATTGTTATAGCATACTAACAATTTGCCATGCAGTCAATAATAATTAATTACAAAAAAGTTGTCAGATAAACGAGTGATGTGAAATGAAAATTTCTCAGTTATAAAAGGATTTTTTTCATGGTAATGACATTCGTGATGATTTGGACAATTGCTTTTTATAAAGTGTCTCTGTGTGTACATATTAACGTGCATTATTACACAGCTCTGTGGAATACTTAATTGTGATTGGTCAATCGTGCCATCCAGCAGTATGTTATTCCCCAATAACAACCGCTAAAAACAGATAACACAGGCTCATGCGGGTAACTGCAGCGCTATACACTTAATGGTTTTTCCTCATGGAAGTTTAGCGTTTGGTGAGCTAATAAAATATTAAAACTCAGTCAAATCAATATTTTGTGTACAATTATTTAATTATGTCATCCGGTATCGCGGACTCGCTCTCTCTTGTTTCATACAATAGCAGCTGCTGCCATTTTGCGACTATTTTGTTCAATGTAATGGATTATAAGATAACAAACAGGTACGATTTTAAATCAGCTTCATCTCAAATCAATATCTCTTATGCCCATAATTATTTATGTGGCAAAATGCTGTGTAATATGTGGTATGACTGTACCGTATCTCTTAAATGTCCATCTAGTGTGAACTTGCCGTTTGCTAGCAACTACTCTTTCAGCGGAAGCTTGCGTTTAAAGAGCTAATAAAATATTTCAACTCAGATCAGTAAAATTATTTACTTATGTGGTAAGTAGCTATGTAATAAGCGGGATAATGTACATCCAGCCGGTTGTTATCGCAGAATAAAACCCCTTCAGGCTGATGCAAGATCACCCTGTCGGGGTTTATTCTGCAATAACAACCGGCTGGATGTACATTATCCCTTATAACATTCACCATAGTATGATTTAATGTACTGTATATGTTCTCATCCTGTTCCCCAAAAAGTAAACACTAGCTATGTTTCCATCCAACTATTTTTATGCACATTTTGGGATATCGTATAAAATACACAGGATGGAAACACCAATCAATTTTTTATCCAATAAGAAAAAATGTGCATAAACTACAATGGAAACACATTTCAATGCGCAAAAAAATAAAAAACAAAAATTATGTGACTTTGCCTCAACAGTGGATGTGATTGGATAACTGGACTAACTAGTGGACCAATTTCATTGCACAGCATCTCAAATGTTGTTTTGATCATTCGGAAATGCCTAAGCCAAAGTCTGTCATCAGAATGATTTGGTATAATGACCTCCGAGAAGTGTCTCACATAATTGCATTCCCAAATACCAGGCATCTGAATGCAAGATAACACGACAGCATTCATTGCATTTCGTCTGCGTGCACCGAGTCATTTAGGATGTAGGAAAAAAGAGCCACAGCAGCTTCCCCGATTGCAGCAACTTCCATTTTTATTACAGATATTTTACCCCAATTTCCAATCTAGAGTTTGAGAGCTCAACTGGCACTGAAAAGTGCATTATAATTCAAAATCAGTAGCATTGCTTGGATGCTAAAAAAAAAAAAAGATTCTTGCGTTACAATGTTCAGTGAGCAACAGTATATTGAGACTGATATCAGACCGTAGGGACTTCAATCACAAGCTCTATGCACTGCAAAGAATGAAACAATACTTTAATGTAAGCCTACAGTTTCAGCTTCACTGAAGATCTCAGCTCTAAAACTACATTCATATCTGGTGTCAATAAGCCAATAAAGCACAATGGCTCTGATTAGCTCAATATCGCCACTGCCAGACAACGAATATGCCGCAGGTAGGTGGAGAGGCCAAAGAGCTCTTCTCAGATGATTAACGAGTGCCGTGAGTACATACAGTGGCATGATAAGGGAAATGTGAGAGTTG
The DNA here is from genome assembly GCA_039654765.1 of Mylopharyngodon piceus. Taxonomy (NCBI): domain Eukaryota; kingdom Metazoa; phylum Chordata; class Actinopteri; order Cypriniformes; family Xenocyprididae; genus Mylopharyngodon; species Mylopharyngodon piceus. Next base: position 26,084,419 of record CM077443.1, on the reverse strand, counting down.
CAGTGACAGCATAAACACTTCATGCTGAGATCAGTGCTCTTCTCAGGAAAAGCTTGAGTTTTCCTGTCAGGTTGAATAGACATTAAATGTGCACTGTGTGAACTTTGTCAGTGCTGAAGGAGATATGCTCTGAGAGGACTGCTGCTTCAGCGGCCGCCTCAAGCCTTAGACAACAAAATCCCTTTTTCTTATGTGCTTATGTAAGTGAGCTTTCATGTCTCTCTTCTGTCCTTTTCCAATGGTGTGAACCTCTTTACACATCCACAATCTGTCTGAAGAGGATCTTGTACACCAAGCAGCATTCTGTCAGACATTTCTTACAGTATTGATGAGGTGCTGACAGAAACCCATGGGGACTGCAAGGGAGTATTATTGAGAGAGAGAGAGAGAGAGAGAGAGAGAGAGAGAGAGAGACAGCCTGACCTTTTTCACGGTATGAACATATTTAAAATGTACGATTTTGTGTGTGAAAAATGCTATACATGACAAGATAGGAAATGTTTGAAAGTCTGAGGCATGTTAAAAACCAAAAAGGTCAAACCTTGCATCCCGGTGGGGCCAAAGCCTTGCCGGGTCAGGAAGATGGCATGGTCGTGATGCTCTGAGTGCTCTGGATCCTCTTTCTGCTGGACAAATGCCCAGCGGCACACGTTCTCCAGGCTTCGTGAAGGGTTGCCACGCTCAATGAGACTGATGGACTGAGAAAAAGATTAGAGACTCATTATGGGACACTTTCAGCATTCATTAATCTATAAAACACCATAAACTGACTCACATTGATCACTGTGGGTCTGTTTATTTATTGTTTTTAAGATAAACTCCTATTAATTAACAGTCAAGAGAATAGTCAAGATCCTTGAAGGTGAAATTCAAACTTTTCTCATTTGTAAACTACAGTGCAATAAACCAAAATTCCATTTTGTCGTTGCTGTTTTTTTTCCCTAAAACATTTAAGTTATTAATCAGATTAACATGTATTTGGCAAAAGACAAACCATGTTGCAATTATTTTAATTACAATACAGACAAAATAACCTCTGTGTATTTGTGGACTGCATTATGAGATCACAAAATAGTATATTTGTATGTATTTTTATTGCATTTAATCGTGAATGGCTGAGTGCATTAATCAGAGGTTTAGATACTCTCATAATTAGGCAAATATAAGTAGCTTGACTGCAGACAGTTGTTGTGCTCTCCCTCTGCCTCTCTCTCCTTCACAGCTTTACACACCTAATTATTTCACATTTTACAAAACAGTGGTGGTAACTGACCTGTGCTGAAATGGCAGGGTGAGGGGGTTATTTAAAAAAAAAAGACAATTTGAGACTCTGTTTTTTCTGCTGCAATTATTTTTGTGTGACTACAGATGTTTTAAAAACAACTGCTGTACCAGGAGACAACCTTAGAAAGAGCTTTTGGATAGTATTCCAAGTGGTGGAGCTTAACCCATGCTGCCATTTCTGGGTGTTTACCTATACATTTTTCAGTTTTACTCAAATGAGGGTGATGCAAAAATGAGTACACCCCACAACAAAAACTATTACATCTAGTACTTTGTATGGCCTCCATGATCTTTAATGACAGCACCAAGTCTTCTAGGCATGGAATGAACAAGTTGGTGACATTTTGCAACATCTATCTTTTTCCATTCTTCAAGAATGACCTCTTTTAGAGACTGGATGCTGGATGGAGAGTGATGCTCAACTTGTCTCTTCAGAATTCCCCATAGGTGTTCGATTGGGTTCAGATCAGGAGCCACTGAATCACTTTCACCCTGTTCTTCTTCAGAAATCCAACAGTGGCCTTAGATGTGTGTTTAGGATCATTGTCATGTTGGAAAAGTGCACGACGACCAAGGGCACGGAGTGATGGTAGCATCTTCTCTTTCAGTATAGAGCAGTACATCTGTGAATTCATGATGCCATCAATGAAATGCAGCTCCCCGACACCAGCAGCGCTCATGCAGCCCCACATAAGGACACTGCCACAACCATGTTTCACTGTAGGCACCATGCATTTTTCTTTGTATTCCTCACCTTTGCGACGCCATACAGTTTTGAAGCCATCAGTTCCAAAAACATTTATCTTGGTCTCATCACTCCAGAGTATAGAGTCCCAGTAGTCTTCTTCTTTGTCAGCATGGGCCCTGGCAAACTCTAGGCGGGCTTTTTTGTGCCTGGGCTTTAGGAGAGGCTTCTTTCGTGGACGGCACCCATGTATGCCATTCCTCTGCAGTGTACGCCATATTGTGTCACGGGAAATAGTCACCCCAGTTTGGCTTTCTACTTCTTTAGATAACTGCAGTGAACTTGCATGCCGATTTTCTTCAACCCTTCTCATCAGAAGACACTCCTGTCGAGGTGTTAACTTCCGTGGACGACCTGGAAGTCTCTGTGAGATGGTTGTAGTTCCATCTTTTTTAAATTTTTGTACCACTTTTGTTACAGTATTCTGACTGATAAGTAAAGCCTTGCTGATCTTCTTGTAGCCTTCACCTTTCTGGTGTAAAGAAATTATTTTCTTTCTCAGGTCTTGTGACATTTCTCTTCCATGTGGTGCCATTGCTGACAGCATGAAATGGGAAAGGGTTTTAACACCCTTTTATAGTCAAATGTCTGCTGGACACCTGTGTAATGAATAATTATACTCACCTGTGGTTGAATTATTGTTAAATTAGACATTTATAGTCTAAAATGTAGCTTTGCTCCAGAGACTTTCAGTGGGGTGTACTCATTTTTGCATCACCCTAATTTGAGTAAAACTGAAAATTTTGTTCTCTAAGTTATATTATTAACCTTACTTTCATGTTATAAGTTAAACAGATGTTATATAAGACTTAGTCTTGTCAACATTTTGGAAATTGTTTTTGTGTTCATTGAGATATTGTTTAAAATATTACTTTTCAAAGGGGGTGTACTCATTTACTCTGAGCACTGTAACTATATAGTAATATATGCTAAAATAAAAAAAATGACTAAAAACTATACAGACATTTTTAAAAAAAAAAAAAAAAAAACAATAAAATGACAAAAACACATGATAAAATTACTAAAACTTTAAAACTAAAACAGATTATAGAAAAATAAAAACTAATTCAGGCAATTAATGGGTTAATATAGGGTAAGAGAGAGTGGAAAATGGTCATGAAGAAGTAAATAAATAAATAAGACTGTTTTTGTCATAAAATATTGTCTTATATAAAAACGTATATGATATAACCTATTATGGTTTATAAAGGCATTGTACCATGGGTCTGTTTGAATACTCGATTCCGATTGGCTGGAAGGTGTGCAATAGTCAGTTTAATCATCGTTCTATATTAATGCACTGTTTTCATTGAAGCACACATACGTCACTCACGCTGTTTTCATTGAAGCACACACAAATCACGCTGCGCGCACACAGAAATATTTAGGAGCACAGAAACTTGTCAATGCTGCCCCGTGACTTAATAAAATAGCTTTGCTACTGAATCGCTACATTTTATTTCTCAGCAACGAGGGGGTAACACCGCTGGTTTTGAAGTAATTAAACAGCTTCAATATTAATAGAGAGATGCTGTACAGACAAAGGTATTCCATTCACATCTCTCTCTCTCTCTGAATTCAAATAAATGTAATCTTACTTTATCTCTGTGTCTGATTCGAAGCAGGCAGAATGCTAGATCTAATGAGCCATAACTGATGAAAGTAAACATAATTTTTACCCTTCCGGTCAAATATTGCACTGCAAACATCAATAACATCTTTAAGTTGTCAATGCTGGCAAATGACCATGGTAAAAGCAGGACAATCCATGGGTAGCTGTGCATTAAAAGATTTGAATACACTCAGCGGAGGCAACCATTGGGCAGTTTTTCCCTCCACGTTGTGAATTAAAATCGTTTAATGCACAGCTTGCCATGGATTATCACTTACATATTTAGCAGTAATTTACCTTAGCATATCCGAGCATTATCATCCTCACAAGCACAACATTAATGTGCACTCCCAATGATTCATCGTGGTAGATCTCATTTACCTGTAAACACATGATAAAAAATACATTATTATCTCCTAAATTCAAAATAATAAAACAACAAAACATTGTTCCTGCCACACGGGGGAAATAAGATATCAGGGATATAGGTTGCATCATCCTCCACCTAGTCATCTATGAAAGATTTTATCAACTCCAGGGACTGCAGAAAACAAACACTGCTGCTTCATCCCATTTCTGAAACCTCGCCATCATTGAAAATAAGCAAGAAAGAGCAAAGCTTTTTCAACAACAGAATCGAGATAAAGAGAGTGGGAGGAAATGGCATCTCAGACCATAAGAGTGGTTCTCTGAGGCATAGAAGGCTTTTTTAGACAGGTCTTGGGGCTACGGTTGGCTTGGAAAAGCCTATGACAGGATGGTAAATGAAAAGGGCCCAGTGTTGAGCTGGTCATACAGAGGCCTTTTAAAGGTTCAGATGTTTTTCCTTCTCCAGCTAAGAGGCTGCTGTATGGGGTGCTGCGTTTTAGAGGCACAGCTTTGCTGTTTGAATGCAGGGTGTAATGCTGTACCGAATGACTACATCCTAAATGGTACAAATATTTCTTCAAATCTATCTGGAGCTTTACTGTAATTGACCCAGTTAAGCAGTTTCAGCCTGGTCTCATTGTTAATACGTAGGTATTAATATGTAACTTTTAAAGACACAAAACATACATTTTTGTACATTTGGATAGGTGCTGAAACGTACAATATGGACGTATTGGCAGCATTTAAACGTAGCATTATTACATTTTTACAGCGAAAAAACGTAAAATATTTACGAATCTTTCATGTCATAAAGATATGTATAATTTCCCTTTTATCATTGTATAGATAAATGTAAGATCCCTAAACCCCACGCCAAACCTAAACCTACCCATTTCATACAGAATATTAAAAGAATAAAACACAATTGACAGAAATGTGTAGGAAAATAACAATTTTAGTAACAATATAGCATTAAAACGATATTTTGAGCCGCTAATCCTACACCTACCCCTAAATCTACCCATAACCATTTCTTAAAACTACATACTGTTATAAATAAAAGAATACCAGACAAACAAGCGTAATCACAATAATTTATTTATTACGAAAATGTCAAAAGTTCTACCAAAAGTAGTTCAAATGATGATGAGTTGCAGTCGCAGTCCTATCTGGCGGTAATATTTTTTATTTATTTATTTTTTTATGGAGTACAGAGCAGAATTTAAGTTATTAATCCATGAAAATATGAATCCGGCATCTCTCCGTGAAGGCGCCCACTCATTTCAAATGTCAATCCACTGAAACACAGCATGTCGCAATCCTGTGACGAAGCAGGTGAGAACCAATGAGCGTTCGATATCAGTGCCGTAAACCATGTCGTAAAGGTTCTCGAGGGCGCAACTTTCAAATTTTAATCATAACGAGCGCGGGCTTTTACCGTCACAGTCGCTGCTGAGAATGAAGATGAAGAACGCTGGATAAAGGGTTGAATTTGGATCTGTTCCTTGCAAACATATGGATTCAAAAGATTTGGAGTACAGCGAACAAATAAAATTGATGTGATTTGTGAATTTATGTTGTGTATTGGTGTATCTTATATGGTTGTATTGTCAGTCGCTGCATAGGAGAAAATGCCTTTTGTGTCTCACAGCAAACAAACTAAATATAACAAAATCATCAAAATCAACTGCTGAGGTATAAATAAAAACTATACCTCAGCAGTTCTGTGTTTCTGTGTTCTAAGGAGCAGCAAAAAAGTACCCGTGCGAAATGATTAAATTCTTCACTGGCATATGAACACAGATTGCCTCAACAACTCTCTAAATCAGCAGAGGACAGTTAGTCTCTTACCAACTGCCCCCCTCTCTTCATCCCAGCTGCCTCATGCAATTAAACAGAAGCTGTTTGATACAGAAAATTGTCCTCTTCAGGCAACAGGGCTTTAAATAAGCATGCAAAGAGCCTAAACACGGAAGTCTGCGTGTGTGAAAGTTGTAGCAATGTTGCATTTTTATACAGAGCTCATTACTTTCTGAATGCTGGGACAATCTTTAGTGAGGGTTTATTAAACATTATAGTGTACATCTCATCAGTGCACTGGTGTACAGAGCAGCAGGGACATCTACTGGAGGAAGGATTTTTAGGAAAGCGGGAAGGAAAGCAGCTGTTTAATCTTAAAATTTTATGAGTGTAAGGCACCAAATACATTAGACATAAGGAGCTTAAAGGCACTGTGTGTCCACAAATGAAGTCTATAATTTATGTGCTGAATCTATAAAGCCTGATTACAGATGCTGTTATCTCCACAGATTACACAGTGCATCTGAGGTCATGTTTCAAAACTCTCCTCAGAACAGCGTCATTTACAAAATGGATATTCAGTTGATAACAATGGATATTCAGTTTTTGTCTTGTGCTAGCCTAAGAATGTGCTTTTCCTTCAAAAACAGGACCACATCTGGACAATTTCACCCCCATACGAGGTCAATCTCTTTACAGCTGCAGTTTAATGACACATTTGCGTATAAGCAAATGTTCACTGCCACCATCCGCTTTCTGTAGTCCAGTAGAGAGGTATTTTGTCATCAGCAATCATCTTGAAATGAATTCATAAAATAGTAAAAACACTTAGGCACCTGTGCCTTCCATTTACGTGTGTCAGAGGACTGAGCCAGGAGGAGAGAGTTAATAGGTTTTATGAGGAAGAAGAAAATTGGCTGCTCAACAATAAAGATGGCCTGATGGTCAGGGGCCAGTGTGAGACAGTTTTGGGCCAGTTGAGGGGAATGCCAGTAAATATGGGCAGTTTAAATCTGCATGTTAAAATATAGTGAATTGTTCATAAAACAATGTTCATAAACTATTTTAAAATATTTTTAACAATAAAGTAAATATTTATAACAATAACCATATGCTATTTATTTATTAATATTTTTAACCCTTAAATGCATGAATGTTTAGCTAATGATTATTACATAATCGGGTCTTTAGTGACCCGGATCTATATCTATCACGGATGGATCTCCACCTGTCGCAATAATATAAAACTCTCCTGATATTAGAGTAACAATTTCAGAAGAATAAAATAAAGCATATTTTGTTACCTTTTGGAGCTTGGAAGGGTTCAGTTTGAGCAGACTGTCCTCGTCAGAACTAATTTTCCAGTACATTCAGCATCAAGTAATAATAGTGACAGTCACACTACATTCACCATCAAGTGACAGTCACACTAATATTTGATTGCGTTCAGTACTTGCTCTGCAGTAAATCGCTGAGCCATTTTAAGTTTTGCTGATGATACTTCCTATTGTTTTGTTTTCTGCCTGCTGTAACTATGAGTGAAACATCACTTCATCGTTGTGTATTAGACATTGCCACCTTATGGAATAAAGGTGAATTTAGTCATCAAAGATTCAATTATTGTGCAGAAAAAAATATACTTGAAGTGTTAGACACCTTGGGTCATTAGCAACTCTATACAATTTTTACAAAAAAAAAAAAAAAATTAAGAAATAAAAAGAATTTTATTATTTTTTTTAAATGTTATATTGATTATAATGAATTGATTGAGGAATACTAAGAAGGTTGATGTCTTAACTTTATAAAATTAATGAGGAGGAGGGAAGTGAATGACATCCTGGGTCACCAAAGACCTGAGGTATGCATTTAAGGGTTAATGATGTGTGTGTGTGTGTGTGTGTGTGTGTGTGTGTGTGTGTGTGTGTGTGTGTTCTTGTATATATGGTTTATGAGGACACAAATGTGTATTATAACATGGGTATTACAACGTAAACATGGTTTTTATGGTAAACCAACTGGCTTAAAAAACATACTAAACGGTGTTTTTTTGAAATTCAAAAAATGCAGACAGTTTCCTGTGATGGGTAGGTTTAGGGGTAGTGTAGGGGGATAGAATGTACATTTTGTACAGTATAAATACCATTACGTCTATGGAGAGTCCCCGTAAACAATATATACAAGTGTGTGTGTATGTGTGTGTGTGTGTGTGTGTGTGTGTGTGTGTGTGTGTGTGTGTGTGTGTGTGTGGCGAAACATTGAATGAATCAATCAATCAATCAATCAATCCTGTTGAGCCCTGCTACTACTCACAATGTTCATGAGGGTGAGGAGATAGTTCTGCACATGCTCTTTCCCATGAAAACGGACAACAGAATCATCTACTCCAAGCAGCACCTCAATATTGTAGTCATCGTCACCAGCGTGCCTCCGTCTCCTGGCTTTCTTTTTGACTTGTTTAGCAATATTGTCCAGCACCCTTGGCGCATCCAATTCAGGCTCTGCAAGACAAAATGGTTAGTCTCAAAAAAGTACCTCATCTTCATCATTTGACAACATCACCATATAAAACCTCTTACGGGCCTCTTTGCATTACTATGAACTAGCGTCTTGCAAGTTTTTTTTTTCTTCTTCACAGAGTGCAAGTGGATGCCAGCCAAGAACAACAGAAAGCAATCCTAACAAGAGTTCTTCATGATCCAACATCAATCCAGGGTATAAACCAATGTATTTTTTAAACGCTTATGCTAAAATAAATATTCTAAACATCTTGCTCTTTGGCTGGCTCTGGTCTACAGTGTGGGGATTGTGAGGAACATTCCTCGGCTCCTACATCCCTTCATGACACATGCATTCTTGTGTGGCCCAGCTCCCAGAAGAGTAAACACGTCTCTGAGGTTCCACTTCAAAAAGCACAGGGCTTCCCCTCATGCTCAGACGTGCCGTGTGTCCCTCGCAGGTTCCCTGGTCCACAGCGTCTCCATGCACACCCTCATTCTCCTGAGGGGCTGCCATTCACAAATGGCAAAGCGAGGATAGCACACACATGGGAAACCTGCGTAACCCGCCTGCCCCAATTCTAAAAATGACTTGTGATGGCAAATGAGACCATCCAGATCACCAGTGGAAATCTACCATGTCTAGACTGCAAAACTGACTGCAGCTCAAAATGTGGTAATCCATGAAGTAGGTAAAAAAACAACCAAAAAAAAACAACGACTACACATGCAATACAGAACTGCTTCAGTGTCTTCTACATTTGCAAGTTTTGTTCATACTGTAGATATGTAGATAAATATCTCCTCATCCAGCTGTCTTTTTGTTTCAGTGCATAAGTGTCCGAATCAATCAAACTAAATTGCAAACAACTTTAGAGCTTTTTGCAAAACCGTTTGACCAAGTGATTCATTCATGAATCTGTCATTGCTGGTTCATGTTCTGAACAGCTGATTGAAAACACACAATAAAATTGCTGAAATATATCAGAGAAAATGGTTGGTATACGGTAATCTCTCCATCATCAGACAAGGATTTATCAGCTATATTTATGAGCAGTGTTGGGGAAAGTTATTTTCAAACGTAATGCATTATAATATTCTGTTACTACGGTGACCGGGAAGAGAAATGTTAGGTTCACTTAGTTTTGTCGATAATAATTTGGATAATATGTTGTGTTGCTGTGGTAACGACATCCTTATGTTGCATGTTGAGGGAACGACATCTTTTTTCTCATGGCAGACAAGGATTTATCTAGCAACACTCCTAATTAGAGGACAGAAAATATCATTACCTCATAAAACAACAACAGAAGTCAAAGTAAGGTCCATACCATGACAGAAAAACAAACGTGTTTGTGTTCACCTCAACTCGATCTCATTTTGATTCTTCACTCGTAAAACACGAGTGGGTTTGCCTTGCTAGCCACGCTCCGCACAATAAAAACTCAGGAGGCTGCAGACTGCTGTGGAGGAGAAACTGGATGCATGCATGGCATCTTTTAAAACAATGGCACAAAGAAACTTTTGGAGCACCATGAGCCTCACCATATTTCAGAGTGCTGAAAATCACATTAATTCTACAGGAGTCTACTTAAAATAGAAAGAGTCTACATAAAAGCTCAATTTCAGATGATTACATGTATTGAAAGTAAAAAATGCACACGCTGTCAAGATGAAAGCATACCTAGTGGGACAAAATGATCAAATTGAGCTGACAGTACACAGCCCCTTTATCATCAGGAAATCCGCTTACTCTGACATTATTTGATAAACAAATTGGGCATGTTAAAACCATCTATGAATCCAATTACCGTTTTATGTAAGGATGTAAAAAGCTTCTACGCAGTGTATCTCGACAAGAGCAGTGTGACTGGATTTCGCTTTTTTCCCTCCTGTTCTATCTTGGTTTAGAAAATAGATCCCTCTGCTCTCCTTACAGAAAACTTGTGAGAGGATTAACGACCATCTCTTTGATGGGCGAAGGTGGTTTTCCTTCCCTGGAAGTATAAAGAATTAGCAGGCAACAGTGTGCTAACAACAAACAGCATCGGGATCAAAAGATGCTGCAGGAGGCAGTTTTGATGGAATTCTTCCACGTGGCGCTGAAGTATTACACCACTAACTGTGATCTAATGTGCTGGGAGCTACTTTAACTCTTTATTAGGAAATAAGAGAACTCTTGTAAACGAGAGCAGCTGAGTTAGCAAACGCCGGCCTCCTAAAGCTGGAGTATGGCAGCAGGGGGGTTACTGTACTTCATGAACACGCTTGGCCTTGTTTGAGGCTGTCAGGTGATCTTTAACTTTTAATTGCGACTCTAAAAATCTTCTTGTGAGATATTTCTTCTTGATTAATTAATTCTTATCTTTTTCTGTTTGTTCAAACGGTCTCTGTACATTTCTACACTTAATCTATTAAGGTGGGCGAGAAAAAATATTTTCTTCATCCCACTGAGACTTGATGTTATCTGTGATTTCTGGTGTTAATTCATTTTCTTCCACTGTGAAAGCAGTTATGAAATAAAACAGTTTTAATTATTATCCCATTCAGCCTGCAGTTCAGAATGAACATATACTGAATGTCAAACGTTTTTCTTTTCTTACTGATTCTGTACTTTAGAATGAACAGGATCCAAATATTCAAAGATGTTTATGAATACTGTATTATATATATATATATATATATATATATATATACATACATACTCACAGCTGTTACTAAAACACATGCAGCTGGGCAAATATATAATGGCCAACTATGGATTCGTACATTGGGCTAGTGAGTTCATTCTGGCTGTTCAATTATTTTGTGCAATAATTAAAGCTTTTCAATGCATGGCAAACCCTGGGCTGACATGTTTGATTATGAGAGATAATTCGTATTTTTGGCCTCTAGCGTTTATTGCACAATAGACAGCATTGCTCTCTAAAAAGGCTTTGTAGTAGTTTAGTAGTTTAAACAAGACCACATACAGCTTCGTAAAATCTTTATGGTCAGTAGGATTTTTTAATGTTTTTGAAATAAGTCTCTTATGGTCACCAAGGCTGCATTTATTTGATAAAAAAAATAAAGTAAAGACAGTAGCATGAAATATTAATATAAACTGTTTTCTATTTGAATATATTTCAAATGTAATTTGTTGCTGTGATGGCAAAGCTGAATTTTCAGCATCATTACTCCAGTCTTCAGTGTCACATGATCCTTCAGTGCTAAAGAAACATGTCTTATTATCAATGCTAAAAAAAAAAAAATTGTGCTGCTTACCATTTATTCATTTTTAATTTTTTTATTTTATTATTATTCTTTATTTATTGTAGAAACTGTAGTACTTTTTTCAGGATTCTTTGATATAATATAATTCATTTCCACTATGAACTTTGCAGTACACTATATATAAGTCTATGATCTACACAGACACATAGGGCCCTATATACACCCGGCACAATGTGACTAGTGCTAGTGCTAGTTTCAGCCTGACGCAGTTATCATTTTCACGTCCAGCGCCCACCTTGTTTAAATAGCAAATGCACTCACGCCCATCTGTTTGCCCATGGGCGTGCTGGTCTGAAAATGAGGTGTGTTTAGGTGCATTGTTGGCACATTGCTATTTTGAGGCAACTGAAAACGACTGCGTCTTTGACCAACAAAAACCTGGTCCAAAAAACTTTTTATTTAAAAGGCGCATTAGTAACATGTGCCTATAGGCGGGTGTACAATGTGCATACACTGCTTTTTACACACACAGGGGTGCGCACAAACATTTTTAAATATTAAAAATAAAAGGATTCCTCTCTGGAGAAGCATTCAGTCTTTCCGCTTGCAAATTCCACCATGTAAATAGCAATCCGCCATGGTTCAAGCGCATCTGGCTTTTAAAGGGAATGGGAGACGAGACTCTGATTGGTTTATTGCAAGTTCCACTCAAAACACACCCATGCCTCATTAAGAGACTAGGTACAACTCTTTTGGACCATGCGCCTGGTGCACAGACCATTTTTTCCGTCATTAAGCAAAAGAGGATTCAGACACGCCCTAAGTGCACCTGCGCCATGGGCTTCAGACCATGCGCCTAGATCATTAAAATAGGGCTCACAAATGTACAGTCAGAGGAGAGTTTTTCTTTTTCCTGCATCATTGGAGTGAGAAAGTAGCCAGAAAACCTGGAGTGGAGCAGGTAATAACAGAACTCTTTGAGCGGGAATGGGAAATCTCTGTCATTCTGCTCCACTCACATACACTGTTCCAAACTGAATTTTAGTCTGTGTGTTGATTGGAAACAAGCAAAACTTGATGTTTTGCCATCTTTCCAATCTATTAGTAGAGAAAAAATATTTGAAACAAATAACCATTTTTGATATTCAAGTTATTCTACTCTCTAAGCTTATTGTTGTACAAAAACAACTTCCCATTTACATTTGTGCTGTTTTACTAAATACCAGTACTGTGATTAGACTTTAGGCATGTGGCCACATAATATTCTGTACAACAGCACTTTTGCTCATAAGATACTGTTTAAGTGTATTATGCTTTTCATTAAAATCAGAAGTGTACTCAAGCTCTCATTACAGCGTTTCAAGTATCTGTGAAACTGATAGGACATATGACAGCTAAATCGCACCGCTGTCTCAAAACACAATATCCTTGAAAGTCAGGAGGGGAAAGAGGAGAGCACTTTCCTGTCATGCTGATATAGTGTTGTTTATGCTGTACATATAATATAAAAACAGTTGGTGTCATTGGGTTCAGCTCTCAAAGGCCTTCTGTTAGCCTTGCACAGCGCACCGTGAAAGTAAAAGAATGAACGTCTATAATTCATTCTTGAGGATGAAAACCTCATGTGGTGTGATATCCTCAACAAATACTGCCCATTACGCTTCACTGAATGCAGGAAGCTTGAAGGATGATGGGATGTGTCATGTTTGACGACTACACAGAGACACTGCGTCACTTCTATTGCATGTTACGCTTTGTTTTCTGGCATGGAATGGCCCATGGGAATGACCTCTTAACAACCCAGATGTAAACACCCCAGACACACACACACACACATACACACACACAGGGAGAGAGACAAACAGGCCATGAAGTTCTTTCCCAGACAACATTTTGCCTCCCCAAAACAAAAACAGATGTGGCCACATTGACGAAAATGCAGATAGAACCTAATATTAAGCCTTGAATAAGTTAAGCCAGGTGCAAAAAGTGAAATTCTTGCTAGAAAGCAAGTGAAAAACGTTAAAAATAAGAAAATGTCATTAGGAGCAGCACAATAAACATTAGTCCATAAAAAATTTAAAAAAACATTAATTCCACAATAAACATTTACAACAGTCAATTTACATTCACAAAGACCTTTCCATAAAGTAAACCAGCTGATAACAGCACAAATGCAAAGTCTTCCTTCCTTGCAGGTGGTTTTTGCTCATTTAAAACGGCATAAAAGCCAGAAGTTATTTAAGCAGGGGCATAAAAAGAAACCCACTGCATAATATATCCACATTAGTGTCTCAAAAGGAATACGTTCTTTGACGATAACCCTCACTGGGTATGATCTCTGCCAGCTCCTAAAGATTTCCCTATTTTCTTTTATTTCTGTTAATAAATTACTCATGGAATAAAATAATCAGTGGTTATGACATCACTCTGTGGGCCAAGAATTCTAAGAATTCCGTCTATTTGCAGTATCTAATTCCAGCAATCCTTGCACAGACAGGAAAGAAGAAAGGCATTGTGGGATGGTAATAAAACCAGTTCTTTTTCACTGCCAGATGGCATGGCACAGGGGTGATTCAATGGAACCTAGACTCACAGAGTAATACTGTAATGAAACATTCAAATGTTGTGAAACTGCTTTCAAGGTTGTCTTTGACTTGACACACTTCAGAGCCAAGACTTTAGGATAATGATAACAATGGCTCATGGAAAAAATGTATCAACTATTACAAATTATTTTCAAAAGGGAATATGGAAAGAATAGTGCCTGAATAATTCATTTCACAGAACAATTCATTTGAGAGGATAATTGTGTCACACATTAGACACAATATTCTCCTGTTGACTGGCTGGAGATGAACTTCAAAAAGGGTCTCTGATGGAGAATTGGAGGGCTGCACATATCTGACAAAAAGGCCAAAATTGGCATAATAAGCTCTGTTTAGTGGTTCCAATTTAAACTTGTGCACATTACTGAACACGAGCAATAGCCAAAAATCGAATTCATTCATTCATTCATTCTCATCAAACAATATTATAACATGAGCAGGTATATGTTTACCGTTTTCTGCTTCAACTAAAGCATTTAGTTTTAAAACGTGAGTGCCCCAAGCAAGATCAGCTTTGTACCCCGTGTTAAACTTGTTTGTAGGATATTCAAACCAAATAGTATATATCAAGTTTGCCCAAAGGCATGCTGAATTCACACTTGTTAAAGACTGACTTATTCTAAGATTATTTATTATGTGTGCCATATTTGAATTATTCAAATGAAGTGCTGCAACTGGCAAAATTTGTCTCAAAGGGCTCTGGGTTCTTTTTGCCATGACATTTTGCATCTTAACACATCATAGAGGGCTAGTAAGTAATCCTAGAAGCCATGTTTCATTCTGTAATGGACCACACTTTACTTATTAAAGTGGATACAGTGCAAGTAAAAACAAAAACAAAACAAAAAAAAACTAAAAGCCTAAATAATGTTTCCTATCCTGTGAACATAAGAATTCTGCTTAATAACATAATGTTGCTTTTATCATCTACTTTGCTAAGATCCCTGATCAAGAAATTTCCAATAGGGTCATCATGAAATCTCTGGCAATTGCACATAGATGGCAACAAGCTGCTAATCAGCTAAACTACAAAGTGTTTTCTAAGAGGATGCCAACCGCCTCCAGGCAAATGCAAATATAATCTTTGTAGATATAAGACTTTGTTTATACCAATTAGCACTCTAAGAACTTCCTACTCAGAAGTGCTAGCGCAAATTTGACATGCTTATGTGTCTTTGTGTGTCAGCAGTAGGTTTCACTGTGACCATGTAGGCTGGGAAAGAAGCTAGCTTTCTATTTTGTACAATGAAAAGGCACTTTAAAGGCCTTTTATTCCTGATGTGGGAAAATATTTATGTTGATGTCTTTGACAGCACAATGGAAGAGGAGGGGACTTTGGAATGGCTCTTTCAGGGATGCCATTACTCACAATTTAGCCCCTTGTGTTCACTGCTTAACCACATAGCTTTACTCTGCTGATCCCTAATGTGTCAGAGAAGCCAACTGTCCTTGCTTCTGCAGCTTTCACTAAGTGAACACAAGGTCTAAAGCATTGGAGACAACAGATGGGCAATAAGCTTTAGAACACTACTATCCACACTATAACTAACCTTTCCCTCTCTTCCAGCCTGATGAAACATATGAAACTATGTTTTGTGGTCAAAACTCGAATTTTGACCACAAGATGTACAACCATAATTGTTTTTCCTGTAAAATATCATAATCATCAGCTGCCATTTCTACTTAATATGATTATTGTGATGTTAAAGGGATATTTCACTCATAAGTGAAAATATTTTATTTTTTCATGCAATGAAAGTAAGGGATCCAATGCAAGGACCCTACTGAGTTACACTGTATGGACAAAAACAGTTCTTCAAAAATATTTTTTATTTTGTGTTCCACAAAAGAAATAAAGTCATATAGTTTTAAAACGACGTAAGGATGAGTAAATGATGACAGATTTTTTGTTTTTGGGTGAAATTTCCCTTTAAAGATTCTGTTTTTTGATCTGTTAATGGTTTCGATGGTTGAAATTTCAGTGCATCCTCTAAAATGTAGCAAAGCAATGAAGAAAAGACAATAAAATCTATTAAGTCCTGATCTGAAGAGTTTAAACAGCAAAAAGGAAAACTGTTGTACTACCACTGATAAGTGGACTAAGGCTGACAAAATGTCTCAGTCGTCCTCAGAAAACAGGTCTCTTTATCTCACTACGTCGGTCTTACCTTTTATACTCGGCTTGACATTTTCTGACACCATACACTTGTGCGTTGTGGAGGGATTATGTGTTTAAGTGGCTGTTTTCATTTTCCTCAGTTGTTTGTATTGAAGGCTCCCCCAATTCCAACAAGCTCAGTGGGCTTCATTTCAAATATAAACAACTATTTTCCATTTGCCAAATTTGGATTGAAACCTCAAGATACTCTCAGGTTGGAGATAAACGCAGAAAGTGCTACACCTCTACACTTTCTAGACCAAATCCGACATGGATTTTCAGAGGTACCGCAGTCTTTTTCTCTCTTCCTTCATCTTTGATCTAGCATGTTTAATTGGAAAGCCTAGCAACTGCAGCATGCTAATAGGTGCCTTACTCAGCATGGTATGCCGTGGCTGTCAGCCACCGTAATTGTAATTCCCTTTGGTTAAACTCATTTCTCCAGGGACTGGAGCCAATCTTTACAGCCGGTGACAAATCACTTGAGGAGTAAACGGAACATGCACTGCAACCAAGACAAAGTAGGTGTCCAGCAGCCTGGCCTGCAATTTAAATAGGTTCTAAAACTAAATAGGTTCATCAATGTCCTGATGTTATCTGTTCCCCAGACCTCATGAACTTTCAGATGGATGACTCACTGTCTTTGGAGGGAGACTGAATCTAGATTACAATGGCAATTTCTGATTTGTTATCACAAGCGAGAACTCTGTGGCAACTCTGTGGCATAATATCACAGTTGTGCTTTAAATTGTTGCTGTGTCGTTTAGGAGCCGTGCTGTCATCCATTACAGCCACTGCACACTGACATGCTGATAAAGCTGTGCGGTACCCATGTTAAATAGATAATGGAGTTGTTCCATCCGCTTTTAATATGGTCCTCGATGTGCTGGTATTTATCTGCATGAAAGCAAAATTCATTAAGTGACAATTTTTTTTCTGTGGCCCTGGGGGAACACTTACCATTATTCACACCCAAAACTGTGTTTGTAGAGTATGGCTCAGATAAGAAGTATCGTTCAGATGATTTACTTCTTTCCCCTGTGCAGTCAAGCTCATTTAAAGAAGAACTCAACATCACAGAATGAGTTTGACTAAATAAAACAGCGTGGCCTGGATTATGTACACTGAGGGAGAGACAGCCCATTGCTAGTCTCATTATGGACTAAACTGTGTAGGCAGCTCTCAAACACCTGGATATAAACACAAGTTGTGCATGGTCATTTACTTTGTTTTACATTTAGATTAACTTTGGCATCATCAAATGCTCAAAGTTCATCAATAAAACCACCAGTAAATTGAATAACCCTGTTAAATCTGCAGTCAGTAGTTGTTTATCTAGTGTTAGCAGGTGCTATCATGAACGATTCGTCCATTTTGAACGAACCTTTTATTTGAATTGGAAATAAAGAGTTGTCTCAGAGAGCGATTCGTTTATTTTGTGCTGGTCGCAAAAACGCATTTGCGTGACATCCTTTCATTTGCAACTAATGTGAAAAGCGCATAGGCTCTATACAGGAAATAGAATTGATTAGTTCACCTCCCAAGTCATAAGGTCCGAGTCGTTCCTTCTTTCAAGTGGCAGCATAGGCTCAAAGTCTGACTCTATACAGGAAAAATAAATCTTCTCCTGTCAGAGTCTCTTTCGTTCATTTGTCACATGACACGACAGCCGCATATATTCTTTACTGGATACAGAAATTAGTTCATAATTCCTAAACGTCTTTATAAAACTGTTTATTACAAACATCTTTTGATAATAATATGATAATTCGTAAATACATACAGTGATGAGTAGCGGTCATGTGACCAATGAACGACTTGAACTGGAGGAGAGACTCTAGGAGAAGTGAACTAATCATGGCTGCGTTTCTCAAAAGTATTGTGAGCTAAGTTGATCGAGACCATCTGTGTCAATTGTTCTACGGTCTACCTAGGCTTACGGTGTTTTTGAGAAGCGCAGTCCATTTCTGTTTAATGTAGAGACCCAATCTAAGTTGTCACATGAACGAGCGACTCTGACCAGAAGATTCAGAGGTGAACTTATCATTTCTGTTTCCTGCAATCTCAGAGCCTTTGCAGCTTTCATGTGACAAGGAATGACTGAGACTAGAAGACCCTGAATTAATCATGTCCGTTTCTCATTATTTGTCATTGTCTGCATTATAATTTTTTATTTTTTTCGAATATGAGTTTGCACAAGTAGACATATTGGGGGAATCTGGCTATTGAAAATGTAACCTTTAATTTAATTCTGCTCAAATGAACGAAATGACTTGAATAAAGATTCATTCATTTTGCTGAATGACATTCAAAGATGCAAGTCATGTAATGGTACACAAACATGATGGTTTGGTACGTACCTAAGTCACAGTTTGGTACGGTTTTGGTACAGCAGGGGGGAGAAAACTAAACATAAAATTGCTTCTTTTTTCTTCTTTTTCATTAAACAGTGTTTTATTGAACAAATGTGTTCAATTTGTTTCTTTCTCTTTAAATAAAGTCAATTATAATTAACATTTTCTTAAGAATAAAAAAAATCTATCTCAGCTAATGCTGTAAACTATATACAGGGAGCCCTTTCTTGCACATTAGTATAATATTAATGGTTACAACAGAGCCCAGATTATTAAATTCAGTTGCTATTTATTTTTAGATATAATAATCAACACTCAAATAAAAACATGTCAATTGCACATAAGGCAGGTTTTGCATTAACTTCTAAATCTAATTATAAAATTATGTTTCAATTTTTTTTTTTTTTTTTTGAACTAACATGCGGTGGACACTAAATGACTTGCCTGAGGTAAATGTAATGCTACGTGAGATATTATTCTCAAGTTGTTTTACTGATGTCTTTCCGCGGTTGAAACGCAGTTGTTCTTCTATTCTGTGCTTTTTCCTGTTGTGGCGGTTAGCAAACAGAGTTGCATTACCACACGCGCCCCCTTCTGGATTGGAGTGTGGATGACTGTAAATGACTGTATTCGTCATCTGACTTTATGCACCGAACCGTGACGGTTCAGGACGAATACATGTACCGTTACACCCCTAGTAAAACACAATAGTAAGTTCAACTGTCTAATTTTCACTCTTTGCATCGTCAAGCAACACTACGCTACTAGCCTAGCCAAGGAGCGTGAGTCGTTTAGTGAAACACCGCAGGTCGTGTCATTTCAACAAGGCAAAATACACAAGGAGGGTGACCGGCACCATACATAATTTAAAAACTAAAAGAAAAAAAAAATTGTGTACATTGTAATTGTACACTACTCATATGACTCTCCACAAAAACATAATTTATTTCTTGTACATTTATACATTTATAAATGTACATTTATACATTTATAAATGTACATTTATACATTTATAAATGTACATATACATTTATTAATGTGTTTTTAATGGGTAATTAAACTAATAGCTGCATCTTTGAATATAATCTTTTGCTAATCTCAAAATCAAGACACAGAATCAGCCTTAATATATATAGCCTTGGTATTGCCGTCACCATGCTATACTGTTTGACCTACAGGAAAGACACTTGCACACCTTCAGATGTAACCTGATAGATGCTTTGGTCTTTTCTTAGAGCTCTAGACACGTTCACTTAGGGAAGGAGAAATTCTCTTTGGTCAGGAGAGTGAGCAGCTGACCTGTGTACCACAGAAGGAGTTCAAATAACACATAACCGTAAGGTTAAGCAGCATTAACTTTCTCACTTCTCTTAGAACTACACAGCTTGCTACCAGGCCATAATTTGAATTAGCTCAGTGGCTGGAGATGCTTTTGAAAGACAGCTGAATGAGTCATGCAATTGAGTATCTTTAGATCAATGTATTTCCAATGTCCATGAGACCAGCCACCATAAAGGGGACACTATGCTAAAAATACAGCTATGCCCATACAATGGGCAAGTAACTCACTGTCAACTTAGCTTAAAGGGATTATATGAATATTCTGTCATCATTTACTCACCCTCAAGTCGTTCCAAACCAGTATGAATTTCTTTCCTCTGCTGAACACAAAAGAGGATATTTTAAAGAATGTTGGCAACCAAACAGTTGATGGACCCCATTGACTTCCATAGTATTTTTTTTTTTTCATAATATGGAAGAACAACTTAATGGTGAGTAAATGATGACAGAATTTTCATTTTTGGGTGAGAGAGGTTTTTCTATATAAATGGATCTTGCATCTTTTATGTAATTCACATACGGCTAAACATTTGTTAGGTTTTACAAGTAGTACATGAAAAGTCACAATAGGTTTGATAGTGGCAATAACTTTTAGGTCTGCTGGCCAAACAGAAAAGACTTTTACTCTTCTTATAAGCAGCACGCTGTGATTATCTAAGCAACAGGAGTGAGAGCGTAATCATCTCTGCCTACGGCATGTTTCCCACCTGGGACAATGAAATGCCATCACATCGCCATGGCAACCGCTACAACCACACAAGCACTTGACTCTTTAGAAGTGACTGAATTGAGAGGAAATCTCAAAAGGTCGTGACTGCACAAAGGGCTTGACTTCCCAGAGCTTCCCACTGTTCGAACGTGATTATAAAATTACTTCCAACAAAAAAAATGTCGGCTGTGAATTGAAAGTGCTGTCAGTCATTCACACGCCCTGATGGTGGTTTGTAAAAAGGTTTATGTGATCTGGTTGAGAAGATGCTGTTCAGCAATAATAGGCTGGCCCACCTACAAAGAATGTCTGACTTCAGACTTTCTGGCTTTAGTACGCCATACATTTCTAAAAAGTGCTATGATGCATTTGATTTCATTTGAGCAAAGGCAATATAAAATATACCATGTGTATCTGTGTAAGCGCTCAGTGAAGAGTGTCAAAGATGTCTATTTACAATATGTGACCCTGGACCACAGAACCAGTCATAAGTAGCACAGGTATATTTGTAGCAATAGCCATTGTATGGGTCAGAATTATCGATTTTTCTTTTATGCCAAAAATCATTAGGATATTAAGTATATTTTGTAAATTTCCTACCATAAATATATCAAAGATTTATTTTTAGAGTGGATATGCATTGCTAAGGACTTCATTTGGACAACTTTAAAGGCAATTTTCTCAATATTTTGATTTTTTTGCACCCTCAGATTCCAGATTGTAAAATAGTTGTATCTCGGTCAAATATTGTCCTATCCTAACAAACCATTCATCAATGGAAAGCTTATTTATTCAGCTTTCAGATGATAGATGTTTTTATGTTTTTTTATAGATGTTTTTATGGTCCAGTGTCACATATGTTTTTGAAGCGTTGATCATTGTAGCCTACAATGATAATTTGTAGCCAATCAAAGACATATCTGTTGAACACAATGGCTAGTCAGAGGTGTTTAAGAATCCGCTCAACAGCACTCAAAATGCTAGGGGGTAATGCTGGTATCATCACATTTTTAAAATTTGACAACATTAGTTGAGGAACCAAGAATGGTTCTTCTATGGCATTAAATGTGAAAAGCCCCTTTTGGAACATTTATTTTTATAAGTGTTGACATAAAATATCAAATAAATCAAGCATTATTAATGTTCTACAACATGGAGCTGTGGAAAACCCTAAGCCTAAGGCATACACAGGAAATAGGACACAGCTAGAATCAACAGATGCACACAAGACTTTAATAATCCAGTGGTACGTACCAAACTGGTGGTAATCCAAGGAGATGTCTGAAGGAGCTTGCAGTACTGCAGACCTGCGATACACCACATGAACTCTTCCTGTCTCCTCGTGCTCCTGTGTTCCTCGCTCCAGAGGCTCAATGAAGTACTCATCAGAATCAGTACGAATCATACCAGCCTTCGGACAACAAAAGAAGACCAATTGTTATCAGAAATGAACAGAAAATTGAAGTCTATCTAACCAAGGACCTTTCTAGAGAATAAACCTATAAATAACTATGACAGACAGATTTGACAGTGTACAAATGAAATATGTTCATAAATGTAGGTGACTGTCATTGGTTACAATAAATCTCACCACTAAATGCAAGGCCCTTGCCAAAACAGATCTTATGGTCTTGTTGGGAGAGCAGATGCTCTATTTATCACCCAACCCTCATCCCCTCATTTACTTTTATCTTTTCATCTAACATATGGTAACAGTCACAACATATGTACAGGTACAGAACACAGTCTCACTTCCAAACATTCCTTCTACTCAGAGTTAAGCAAGCATACATTTTTTCAGCCTCATAAAAATTCCATTGAATTGAGCTGATAAAACAGTCCAGTGTTTGAATTCACAACCAAATATTTTCTGGAAGCCTTGATAGCAAATGAAAACACCAGAGAGAGTTAAATGTTTAATGCATTTGTCAGTGTAATCAGGAGATTGAATCTCCTCTCTGCTTTCTTCTCAGCCTCCTATTCGTTTCAATATCAAAGGCATCTTTAATTCAAAAATGCTTTTAGGATACAAAACTCATTATCACACACAGTTGTAAACAAAACTTGGTTTTCTTATACTGCATAACTCAATAAACTAATCTGATTTCTGACTAAATTCCTTAATGAGTTTGAAATACTTAATTACACAAACTTATTAAAATGTAACACCCTTTACCATAATCACAAGTTTCAGCTTTCATAGCTTCTAAAGCAATTATAAACAGTTAAAAATGTTGTCGGTATTAACAAATCACTTCAAGCTCGAGATTCTGAAAATGTGGATGATCAAGCAGATACACTGGAATTGACTTGAGTAGAACATTTTGGTACATTTTTATTTTTTAACTCACTTATGTTTCAGATTCTAGATTATAATGGTTTCGTTTGTCTTTTTCACTATACCAAATTTATGTCCTTATGTGACAACATAAAATACAGTTTTAAAAAAACATACTGAAGTGTACTCTCCCAGGTTCAGGAAGCTGTCCTTCGTAAAATGCACTGTACACAAGCTAACTTTTGGGTTGTACTGCTCAGAACTGCATTATAAATAAATCTTAACTGCTGGTTACTACTTTCATCCTTTTTTTTTTTTTTTTTTTGGTTGGCCAAACAAAGGGGTTTTGCTTTCGCATATAAACACAGAGCATCTCCACAACATTGGCAACAACACTACAATTCACTGAAGCCTCATCTTCTTTCTTTGCATATGCCTTTGAGTGGGCATTATGCTAATATTTCACATTGTGACAGATGGTTGCAGAAGTAATATCTGGACATTTTAGATAGATCTGGAGATCTAACTTTGCAGAACTTGTACAAACAGATAAATTACACACTAAATAAAAAGGAAACATTAAAAAAAAAACATCATATGGCCCCTTTAAATATACTCAAAAGAGAGTTTTAGTATTTTAAATAATTAAAAAAAAAAAAAAAGAAAGAAAAGAAACTCGCCACAGTGTTATGATCAAATTTTCTATATTTATTTCTTACAGGTGTTTTACCCATATTTTGAATCATGCATTGCATTGTGTATTAGGGTTAAAGGAAATGCCCGTAAACTTATCAGATAATGTCCTGGCAGAAAATTAATTACCAGTACCTTTTTTCTTTGTCTTCTTACAGTGTGACATAATGAAAAATAAAATTAAAGGAATATTTTTTTTTTTTTTAATTAAACTTTTCTATTAATTTGGTATACTCATTTTCACCAGTATATTACTGCATTCTGTGTGTTTCAACTTGTGTACAACATGAGTGGGAGCATGTAGCCAAGTCACTACAAATCATACTGACATCATGAAGACGCCAAACCATCTTGACTTGCAATATGTGATCATCCTTTTAAATGTGCTCACTTCTGTAGTGGGAGCTCATCCATATGCTCAACTGCGTATTTGGCTCTGTGCACGTGATTGGGTGAGTGTTCGAATGTACAGTACTTCAAGTGTGTGTGCATGGACCGACCTCACTGCTCTTCTGAACAGCCTCACAGTTTCACCTCCAGCCCCAGAGCCGGCCTCCTGGACACAGAACAGCCTCTCAGAGGCCATGCTTTGGAATGTGCTGAAAGACTAGCGCTCTCTCTTTCTCTTAGTCCACTTTTTCCTAGTCATAACCTGGCCACCTCTTCTCAGCACCATCCTGTGCGCTCAAAAAGACATGGTTTAACTTTCTCCATGCCTGCTGCCTGCATCCATTTCCAAAGAACTCTATGCTTCAACGGTCAGTTTTTGCTTATGGTACATTTTACAATGCAACCGAAGTATAACTGATTTCTAAAGCTGCACAACTGCACCATGTGAATTGTTCTGCACCCATCAGTCACAATAACACTAGATGATTATGTATTATGAAAATCATACCCAGTTTCATTCAAACTGCCCAAGGCAAGTGAACAGGCCGTGCAATACATGTGCTTGAATACAGAATCAGTATGCATCAAACATATATGTTCCACACCCATGATTCTTCCCTGCAGACCCACAGGTCACTGCACCAACCACCTGAGCCACTGACAAACTATTTGACTTGCGGAGAGGGAGTATCTTTGCACAGTATTGCACTGAGCACTTAATCAATTAAAATAAAAGTAAATGAATGTCCATTTATTGCAGGAATAATTCCTTAATGAATCTGCAGTCCTAAAGTCTACAAGGAAAGCAAGAGGATCTGCAGAAGGAGACCAGTTGAGTGTAACAGAATATTGTTCTCAACTGCAATTTAACCATGTAAAATGCTACTGCCTTTGTGTGGATGTCAATATAGACAAATACTCAAGTCAAACTCTAAACTGTGCTCTAATTAGTCTGTTGTGCACTAACCTTAACTGGCAATCAATCAGTAAAGCTAATGGTTATCCAATAATAATCAAAAAAGTATCTTGGGTCAAGTTTAATCAGGCATCACAGCTGTCCAAAAGGCATGTAAGACGTATATATTGCCGTTATTATGTCAAAAAAAATCATTATTGCTTCTTTTCAATGATAATTGCAAGTCGCTTAAAGGACCCAATATACTCATGCCGCAGTTCTTTTCCATTCTTCGCTATGGGGTAAAAACAAGTTCGAAATATGTGAGCAGTGGTATGCTGTTAGTGAATATCCTGACACCACCCATGCTGCTAAGAGAGGCAGTTAGATGAATATGTTTGCTTAAAGTATACCAGGGCCTTAAGGCAAGAAATAAGGATTTATGCTGATATTGTGCTTTTTGCCTATAGAAAGTTTCCAAACTTTTTGAGAAATGGTTTGTGGAATTAAAGAGCAAATACTCCACAATATGCCTCTCAGTGATAGTTAACACTGTGAGAGTTACACAGGTAACACAGCTATTATTTCCTATACACCAACTGAAAAGACCAGCATAGTTGTTGCTGGTGTCCACACCAAACTTCTTAAAATGTATACATCTGTATGAATGTCTTTCCTCTGCTGAACACAAAATAAGATATTTTGAACAATACAGGTAACCAAACAGTTGATGAACACCACTGACTTCCATAGTATCGACCAAAAATACTATGGAAGTCAATGGGGTCCCGTCAACTGTTTGGTTACAGACATTCTTCAAAATATCTTATTTTGTGTTCAGCAGAAGAAAGAAATTCATACAGGTTTGGGACAACTTGAAGGTGAGTAAATGATGACAGAATCTTGATTTTTGGGTGAACTATCCCTTTAACTAGTTTAACTAGCAAGACTTCCTTACCCAACCAGCATCATCATCAACCAGCCATGGTGATCCACCAACCATACCAGCACCAAACCAGCACTAACCAGGGGTGCGTGTCAATCAGCTCCCTAGTTCAGTACTCAGGGCACTGATCAGGGAGTCGGCCTTTTTAAGGGCTGTCTCAATCGCAGAATCCTTCCAGGGCACTGAAACGTTCGCTCCCTAAAAAGTCCCACAATGCACCGTGAAAACCAGGGAGCATTGATGCTCACCATGCCCCCTTAACGGAAGTTCTGAAGCGCGAAACTTAAATCACGTGAGCCAACTCACTACACAAAACGACGCGCAATAGATGTTTTAAAAAATACAAACCATTATTTTATTATATTTCAGCATAAACATACATCGCTAGACAGGTAATGAACATAATCCAGCAAACATTTATAATTTATTTACGGCTGAAATGTTGCATGTATATGTAACAAGCAAAGTATTTATCATAATGTACTTTAAATGACATTCCAAGTAATGTCAAAAAGATTTCAGCTCTGCTTTTGTTATACCAGTAGTGATGTTGTACAATGAGGACGTTGTCACATCGCCAGAAATAGAGTCATAAGTGTCCCAATGTGTGGTGAGCCAGCGTCCTTTACTGTCCTTACCAGTGCCCGAATTTGTGTACACGATATACTGATTTACAAGCTCGGGAGCTGATTGAGACGCACCCCAGGAAATTTGTGCTGGTCTAAGGTGGTATTTTCAGAAGAGTACATTTATCATTTCTGAGGTGTCAGTGCCAGTGAGAAACAAGGAGGACACCAGGTAGCTCTATTACCGCCCCAATACACTGACCAAAGAGCAGCTTCCTTTGTGAAGCAGACAATCACAGGTGGACGGACAGAGCCTCTTGCTTTTACCTAAATAGCAGCCCTCGAGAGGGATCAAGAGACCTGTGTTCCATCAGTTTAATATCCCCAGCATCAGTGCCCGCCAAGCAGACACCAGCTATGGGCCAAGACAAACATATGGGATTCAGCTGAAGGGGTCCAGTTTTCTAAGACGGCACTCCAGTCTAAACTTCTTAAGGAGCCGGTCTGAACGTGCTTTATTTAAAAAAAGGTACTGCCACTTTCAAAAAAGCGTGGATTCAGCCGACACACTGCTACCTTTCACCCGCCATGTTGTTTAAAGGTGTGTTTGGTTTAGAAATGTGTGTAAACCTTCGTCATCATTACCTGCCATTTTCATCCCTCCTTTAAAAGGAACTTTTAAAAAGTTACACCAGTTAATTTCTTTCGCCGGGAGAAAAAAGAAAAAAAAGAAAAATGTGAGTCATCTAACCCAAAGAGGAAAAGAGGAATCTCTGTATTTTGAGGAAGGAAAATCAAAATAAACAGAGTGAAGCAAAAATATTTCATGTGTACTCAGGAAAATTAACATAATAATCACATTTACACTATACTTTTTAGTACTTTTTCTTATTTCCACTATCTAGCATATTGGTCATTACATAATATGATTGGAATTGAATAACATTTTAATGCCAAATACACTGCCCGGACAAAAAAAAAAAAGTCGCTGTTTGGATTTTAATAGGCAAATACTACTACATCTTGTACTTTGTATGGCCTCCATGATCTTTAATGACAGCACCAAGTCTTCTAGGCATGGAATGAACAAGTTGGTGACATTTTGCAACATCTATCTTTTTCCATTCTTCAAGAATGACCTTTTTTAGAGACTGGATGCTGGATGGAGAGTGATGCTCAACTTGTCTCTTCAGAATTCCCCATAGGTGTTCGATTGGGTTCAGATCAGGAGCCACTGAATCACTTTCACCCTGTTCTTCTTCAGAAATCCAACAGTGGCCTTAGATGTGTTTAGGATCATTGTCATGTTGGAAAAGTGCACGACGACCAGGGGCACGGAGTGATGGTAGTAGACGTGCCGATATTCGGTAATACGATATATCACGATAACGAATTTGCACGATATTGTTATCGCGGGCACTTCAAAATAGCGTAAATAATTATTTATTACGAATTATTCCAATTTTTATAATACATTTTAACAATACTTTCCGTCAACCGTATAAAATGCACAACACTGCTGTCTGCTGCGTCAAATGGACACGCGCACTCAGATACACAAGGCCAACGTGCACGAGAAGCACATGGCGGGACGAGTGAAGGAGACGCGCTGATTGAAAGTGCACGTTCACTCTCTAACAGCAGAGGGCGCTGATGGAACAGCAGAAATTTTGCGGTTACCTGGAAACCCTGTAAACAAATCAACTGCGCTAATGAACAATACCTAAATGCTTCAAATAGCCTTTTAGTTTTTTTGTATTCGAAATGTTGTTCATCACAGCACCAAATACTTAAAGACTTAAAGGCTATTAATTTTCAAACTTAAACATTTTTTATATTTTAATATGGACTAAAACATGCTTCATTTGTTAACATGTTAATTCATTATCACCAAACTGACAATGAAAAATACTTATAAAGCATTTATTAATCCTAGATAATGCTAATTTCTTAGTTAAAGTTTAATAACATTACTAAAAAGTTGTAACTATTATTTAATGGACCTGATCTAAAACTAACAATGATCAGTTGTATTTTTTAACATTAACAAAAAATAATACCTTCTGTAACAAAACATTCTTAATCTTACTTAATGCATTAACTAACCTTAAATAATGAGACCTTATTTTAAAGTGTTACCTGTCGTTCTTTATAATTCTTTTGCACTTTAATCTGTTTGAAACATTTTATTTTTGTGTGTGTGTGTGTGTGTGTGTATTGTGTTATTGTATTTAAAATCCCCCTGAAATCAAAACTTAAGTTTTTTAGCTTTTAGTATTAATATGTTAGCCTTAGTGTTATGAATAAGCTGGTGTGTTCCAAAACAATGACAAAAATTCGCATTTAGGAGATATAAGCATTCAAAATTTACAGTCTCTCACTTCTGCTAAAATGGATCACGGATTTTCATGACATCACATCGCACTTCAGCTTCTCATCAAATCTTCTGTCCAATCAAATGCTCGCTAGAATCTGAAGTCCCGCCCCCTCCTACACTATCAACAGACACTGAAGCTGCGGTTGAAATCGGTCGTTTGTTCACACATTTACTAGTTTCTACATGGTGAATGGTACATAGTGCACTATATAGAGAATTTGGGAACGATTCAGATGGTGTAAATGCTTTCCATTGACGCGAATTAAGTCCGTTTATAGTCCCACGTTTATAGTCCGTTTATAGTTCATGTTAGTATAACGTGAACCACCGCAGCGCGAGCACAGTCTGCTCTGGCCCAGGGACACGAGAGCACAGTCAGCTTAGACCACGAAAGGTATCGGACCCATTTAAATTCTGCACAGAATGCTGTATTTTAAAGTGATATAGAGGAGATTAGGAGGAGAAATGCATTAGATATTAAAAGGAAACAGAGGTTTTACTGAGTTTAACGGCTCTGGCCGAGCTGTGATATAAACGAAATGCTATTGGCTATTTTTAAAAAGGGGCGGGGCTGTTCGATATATCGCCCTGTCTTCCTGTTTCAGGTGAAATCACGTCAACACACTGAAAAATGCTGCGCGTTCCAAGACACTTCAGCGGGTCTTTAAATGTTCAGAGTTCTTTTTGTTATAAGAGTTCTTAAACCTGTTATACTATAACAACACTTGATTTGCATCTTATTTCAATATCGTGATAATACCGTATACCGTGATAAAAACTTCAGCAATTATCGCAACATGAAAATTTGATACCGTCAGATGCCTAGATGGTAGCATCTTCTCTTTCAGTATAGAGCAGTACATCTGTGAATTCATGATGCCATCAATGAAATGCAGCTCCCCGACACCAGCAGCACTCATGCAGCCCCACATAAGGACACTGCCACCACCATGTTTCACTGTAGGCACCATGCATTTTTCTTTGTATTCCTCACCTTTGCAACGCCATACAGTTTTGAAGCCATCAGTTTCAAAAACATTTATCTTGGTCTCATCACTCCAAAGTATAGAGTCCCAGTAGTCTTCATCTTTGTCAGCATGGACCCTGGCAAAATCTAGGCGGGCTTTTTTGTGCCTTGGGCTTTAGGAGAGGCTTCTTTCGTGGACAGCACCCATGCATGCCATTCCTCTGCAGTGTATGCCGTATTGTGTCATGGGAAATAGTCACCCCAGTTTCGCTTTCTACTTCTTTAGATAACTGCAGTGAACTTGCATGCCAATTTTCTTCAACCCTTCTCATCAGAAGACACTCCTGTCGAGGTGTCGACCTGGACGTCTCTGTGAGATGGTTGCAGTTCCATCTTTTTTAAATTTTTGTACCACTTTTGTTACAGTATTCTGACTGATAAGTAAAGCTTTGCTGATCTTCTTGTAGCCTTCACCTTTCTGGTGTAAAGAAATTATTTTCTTTCTTTTCTTTCTCTTTCTTGTGACATTTCTCTTCCATGTGGTGCCATTGCTGACAGCATGAAATGGGAAGGGGTTTTAACACCCTTTTATAGTCAACTGTCTGCTGGACACCTGTGTAATGAATAATCAGACTCGCCTGTGGTTGAATTCTTTTTAAATTAGACATTTGTAGTCTAAAATTTAGCTTTGCTCCAGAGACTTTCAGTGGGGTGTACTCATTTTTGCATCACCCTAATTTGAGTAAAACTGAAAATTTTGTTCTCTAAGTTATATTATTAACCTTACTTTCATGTTATAAGTTAAACAGATGTTATATAAAACTTAGTCTTGTCAACATTTTGGAAATTGTTTTTGTGTTCATTGAGATATTGTTTAAGATGTTACTTTTCGAAGGGGGTGTACTCATTTACGCTGAGCACTGTATGTTTCTAGCATGTTATACTGTATGTTTGGCAACGGTTCTTTTAACCCTTGGAGTGTGTAGCTTTTCATTTCTTAAACAACCATGTAGGAAGACACATCATGGCCATATTCCAGGATGACAATGTCAAGATTCACCAGGGTTAAAATTGTGTAAGAATGGTTCAGAGAGCATGAAGAATCATTTTCACACCTCTGAGTCCAGACCTTAATTTCATTGAAAGTCTTTGGGATGTGCTGGAGTGGAGTACACTTTACAGAGTGCTCACCTCTTGCATTGTCAGTACAAGATCTTGACCAAAAATTGATGTACCTCTTGATGGAAATAACATCACAACATTTATTTCCATCGAGAGGTGCATCATTCTTTGGTCAAGATATTGTATTGACAATGCAAGAGGTGAGCACTCTGTAAAGTCTCCTCTAGCACATCCCAAAAACTTACACTGAGGTTAAGGTGACAATTCATGTGTGAAAATGATTCTTCATGCTCCCTCCCAACAATTCTTTCACAATTTGACTGTAATAATGACTCTTAAGTATCTGCCTATTAAAATCCAAACAGCGAATTTTTTTTTTTTTTTTTTTTTTGGCTGGGTAGTGTATAAAGTGTGCACTGTATGTCACACATCAGCTAATTTATTTGTAGCTCAATCACAATACATATTGTAAAGTTGCTTTACAAAGAAAAGCACCTCACAAAATTCCAGTGAACAAAGGAAATAGTGGCAAAGAAAACCATACAAAGTACTGTTGCAGCTCAAACTATGAAGGAAAGAAAGGAAAAAGAACACACACATCAACATGTCAGCTCACTGTTCTTTAATTTCCTTAATGATGTGCATGCTGTATTTAGCCTGAAGAAGAGCATTTAGCTGAAAACATCATACCACAAATCATATTACCCTGTGCTGGTGCTGAAGAATCAGCTCAAAATGTGCAATCTGTCATTCTAGGGGTGTGTCTGTAAAATGTGCAGTAGCCTATGCAATAATTGCTTTCAATACACAGTCGATAAAGTCTTCATATACAGGTGCTGGTCATATAATTAGAATAATTAGGCTGGCTGTTCACAGAGCTCTGTGTCCAAGCACATTAATAGAGAGGCGAAGGGAAGGAAAAGATGTGGTAGAAAAAAGTGTACAAGCAATAGGGATAACCGCACCCTGGAGAGGATTGTGAAACAAAACCCATTCAAAAATGTGGGGGAGATTCACAAAGAGTGGACTGCAGCTGGAGTCAGTGCTTCAAGAACCACTACGCACAGACGTATGCAAGACATGGGTTTCAGCTGTTGCATTCTTTGTGTCAAGCCACTCTTGAACAACAGACAGCGTCAGAAGCGTCTCGCCTGGGCTAAAGACAAAAAGGACTGGACTGCTGCTGAGTGGTCCAAAGTTATGTTCTCTGATGGAAGTAAATTTTGCATTTCCTTTGGAAATCAGGGTCCCAGAGTCTGGAGGAAGAGAGGAGAGGCACACAATCCACGTTGCTTGAGGTCCAGTGTAAAGTTTCCACAGTCAGTGATGGTTTGGGGTGCCATGTCATCTGCTGGTGTTGGTCCACTGTGTTTTCTGAGGTCCAAGGTCAACGCAGCCATATACCAGGAAGTTTTAGAGCACTTCATGCTTCCTGCTGCTGACCAACTTTATGGAGATGCAGATTTCATTTTCCAACAGGACTTGGCACCTGCACACAGTGCCAAAGCTACCAGTACCTGGTTTAAGGACCATGGTATCCCTGTTCTTAATTGGCCAGCAAACTCGCCTGACCTTAACCCCATAGAAAATCTATGGGGTATTGTGAAGAGGAAGATGCGATATGCCAGACCCAACAATGCAGAAGAGCTGAAGGCCACTATCAGAGCAACCTGGGCTCTTATAACACCTGAGCAGTGCCACAGACTGATCGACTCCATGCCACGCCGCATTGCTGCAGTAATTCAGGCAAAAGGAGCCCCAACTAAGTATTGAGTGCTGTACATGCTCATACTTTTCATGTTCATACTTTTCAGTTGGCCAAGATTTCTAAAAATCCTTTCTTTGTATTGGTCTTAAGTAATATTCTAATTTTCTGAGATACTGCATTTGGGATTTTCCTTAGTTGTCAGTTATAATCATCAAAATTAAAAGAAATAAACATTTGAAATATATCAGTCTGTGTGTAATGAATGAATATAATATACAAGTTTCACTTTTTTAATGGAATTAGTTAAATAAATCAACTTTTTGATGATATTCTAATTATATGACCAGCACCTGTATATTCGCCGTTACAGTATAGGAAAAATGCAAACCTCATTTTCGAAAGCCCAAATTATACACAAGGTGTCAATTTAGTACACTTTCAATATCCCAGCCACAGCTTAATCACAATAAAATCTTCAAATTGCATTTGAACTTGGAAATCCACTCCACTTTCAATCCCACAATCCCCCTGCATGAACCTGCTGCTCCCATAGAGAATGAATAGTAAATGGGCACTCAACTCAGTTTGGGATTTTTTAGGAGTAGCCATGTGCCAATGTTCAAATGATTTTACTAAATTTATATATGTGGCAAGCCCAAAAGAAACTCTGAAAAAAGAAAAAGCAATAGTATGTGACGTCATTTTAAATCCAATTTGAAAATACAACATGAGAATCAAATCAGAATCATTCATTTCTTTTTGTGCCGCTCTGAAAAAAAAAAAAAAAAACACTGAAAGCAAACATTTACCCACTACTTTGAGTGGTGGCAAGACTGGCATGGCTAACTCTAAATAAAACCCAAGCGCTGTTCACAGCAATGACAACAGAAAATGTGGCTTTAAACTGGTCATGATTAAAAATGTATAAATATATTAATAAATCAATAAAAGCAGCCAAACACACAGGGCTAGAGTTACTAGTCTCTGGCCTCTCCTGAAGCAGACCTAAAGAAATAAGTTGCCTCTGCATATCCTCCAACACCTCCCCTCTTCAACCTCAAACCATATACCAAAACAGCTCAGGGGTCAAGCCTCTGCAACAGGCAAGTCCTCGGCTGAATCAACAAAGTACATCAATAACTATTAGTGAATACAACTCTTGTGTACGGGTGCACTTCTCAGGGGGAAGGAACTGGCTCGGTTTCTTTCTCAATCAAAGGCAACCTTTTTTTCTGGATATGCTAAATCCCCAACATGCCCTCTTCTGTATAACTGAAGCATATACAGCATACATATCTTCGCAAATGCTTAAATCATATTGGAGACAGACTAAGGGCCTCTCTTTCTGAGAGAGGACAAGAGGCTTATTACAGGTAAATTGGGCATTTGAGTCTAATCCAGATATCGAAGCATCTGTTTTCTCCAGCCTTTCTTTGTCGCTTTAGATAATGCTTTGCGTAATGGAAGTCTTGCCAGTAAAAACAGAACTTTATGAAATATTTTGGGACTACTGCCAGTTAATTTGCACTCTAAAAACATTCTTTTTGGTGCATTTTAAGTGCACTGAGGAACATAGAAGGGGGCTTTAATTTCTTTTACAAGGCTAAAGTCCTTTAGCTGTAAAAACACGAGCAGAACTGAGGTAACAGTTAAAATCAGGACAGCCTGTTATGATCTAAATGTTACCTGATTTCAAGCTGAGATTCTGAAGTTGAAGTCACTGAGTTCAGCCAATATTTGGTGAAGAATGTTTGTGTTCCCAGAAGGATGGTTTCTGAGTTTAAACTGGTGTTGGACTGAATAAAAGCCTCACCTGAGTTTGCAAAGTTTAAACAGAGTTAAGGAGTGAAACTCAAGCTAATGCTGCTCTTTCCAATGGAAAGCAATAACTTCTGATAGTTATGATAGTTCAGAAAGTTTGCTTTGCTCTCTTTCCTTCAAGCACTCTCTCACTCTAAATATAGAACTTCAAGCCATGCACACAACAATGAAAATCCGGTCATAATTTATCCATCCTTATGTTATTCCAAACATGTATAACTTTCTTTCTTCTCTGGAGCTCAAAAGGAGTTATTTTTAAGATTGTTTTTCATGCTCTTTCCCATGCTATTTCATGCACACAGATTCAAAAAGGAACTTTAAAGCTTCAAAAAGGTCACAAAACTATGATAAAAAAGGGTCAATATTTAAGGAATAATATGAATTCATTATTCACATTATATTTTGATATCCAACCTAGTTCTTAAGAGATTTCATTAGAAAAGTAGAGATGTCAGATTCATGAACAAAACATTATTTTGAGTTGAATCCATCAAATAAAAACTCAAATTCTGAATGATTCAACTAACTGATCCAGTTCTCAAGTTCAAATCACTGACTCAGGGCTTTTTTGAGTAGTTAACAGCTCCGTGGAAGTGAAGGTTATAAATGAATGACAATAAAACATGAGTCATACAGTGCACTTTTATGGTAGGTCCTTCTTTTTGAAGCTTAAAAGCTTCTTTTTTTTCTATTCATTTCGATGCCATGGAAAGGGGGATCAGTACAGTCTTCAGAATCTTTACTTTTGTGCTTCATGGGAACAAATAAAGTCAAATAGGTTTGAAACAACCTCTTTGAGAATAAATGATGACACGGTGTATTTAACTGCTAACTGTTCTATGCATTTTCTAAATGGGTTACAGAATTCTGTGCACATGCATCTACAATTCTTGACCCACTTTTGCAGCAGCTCTGAGGACAGAAAATTTTGCTATAAGGTTAAAAAAGCATGTTGTTTTGGTTGAAACATTCTTGTTCAATTCCACCTTAAATTTTCATGCTCTATAAATCCTATTTGTCATTTTTCAGTTTGTGTCCCAACCCTGGCAGTTACAGATGGTGAGAGTCTGGAGCGTTAAGAATAAGGCACAGTGAGTGATCTACTGAGTAAAGGGTGGGACACACACTGGTATGCCAGAGATGTCAGAGAGCAGAGATGTGTTTACTCTTAAAACAGCGTACACCCACTTGTGACAGTTCAGGTCTCATAAACTGCTTGGTCACTGGCACTTCTGTTTGATGTAGGTCGTGCAGCCACTGTGTGTGAACTTGATAAAAAAATGTTAAAAAAACTGCACAGTTCTGCTGCTACAACTGCAGCTCCAACATATATCCTAACCAGGCTGTGATAGCTGCAGGAATAAATAAAAAATACGGTTGCCTGTTTGATTCAGTTTGACGAATCCTTCACTGAATGAACATACATACACTACCGTTCAAAAGTTTGACGTCGGTGAGATTTTATAAAGTTTCTGAAAGAAGTCTCTTATACTCACCAAGTCTGCATTTATTTGATCAAAAATACACTAAAACGGTACATTTTAAAGGAACCGTTTTTATGTTAATATATTTCAAAATGTAATTTATTCCTGCAATGGCAAAGCTGAATTTTCAGCAACCATTACTCCGGTCTTCAGTGTCACATGATCCTTCAGAAATCATTCTAATATGCTGATTTGGTGCTCAAGAAACATTTTGTTATTATAAATGTTGAAAACATTGCACTGCTTAATAATTTTGTGGAAACCTTGATAGTTGTTTTTCTGAGTTTATTTATTTGAAATTTTTGTAGCAATGTAAAAGTCTTAACTCTTGATCAATTTAATGCATCGCTGCTGAATATTTATTCAACACTGAAAAGTACTGATTTACTAGTTAAAATTATGGGTGTCATTTATATTTATGCTTGTTAGTTGCTTCTTGTTGTCTATGTACAGTAGAGCGATTCAAATCACTGTTCATCAGCTCACTAGGTCTTGGAACAGTGCTAAAACCAGAACTCTTAGAGGAATTCAAGACACGATGGGAAAAAAACAGAGAAGTTCAAAGTCATCTCAGCACTGAAGTGCATCTGAACATGTTAGATTGTTACTGGCAGTGTGGGCAGAAGAACACAGACTCCTCTGACCATTAATATCATTATTCTCTACACAAAGGTGCGTTGGGGATGAAGTTCTGGCTCAGAGCCAGCCTCCTGTGTGAAGCTCAGCCAGGAGTTCAGTAGCACAGCCAGCTCTGATCATCAATGGGCGAGGAGCCTCATTCAACACCCTGGCCACAGAATATAGCAGTATGCCTTAAAGAGGCCAAGCTATGAGTGACACAGAGCTGTAGATTAGCAGAGGATAATTCCCATTGCTTTGGGAACGCTCTGACTGCTGACCCTGTTTTGGTCCCTAGTGGAAAGGGAATGGGCAATGGCTTGGATCTTTGATATTTCTACCAAAGTATTTCTTCTGACATTCCGAGACCTTGTTGAGTTGCTAAGCAGAAACAGAACCGTTCACTTTTCTCCACTTTCAGAGGAATGTTCACAAGCCTGAAACATGCCTGTGTCATGTAAGTGAGCCTCCCACTCCTCCTCCTCCTTCCCCAGCTAAAATCATCCCTCCATCCCCCACAACCTCTCAGCTCAGAAAGGAAATATCTACTTCACGGGCTACATGTGAAGACTTTAAGATCCACGGTGGCTGTAATTAAGACCATGGAAACATATCTTGGTGTCGACTCTGAGTGCCACTTTACATCAAAGACTGTCCACATAAGCATTTGATCCATTACTCAAGAAAGTGGCAATTTAGGTGGAAAATGTAAAGCTACAAAAACCTCAGTGGGTCTGCAATAACAAACATACAGCACGTAGCGAGAGTAGTCTGATGACCTTAATGAGTCTTTCTTTTAATGAATCATTCAATCATTCAAAAAGACTCAATTTGAATCAGTCTGAAAAAAAGTATTTTTATGTATTTATTTTTAGCTGAGGAGGTCATTAGAAATAAAAGACTGCAACATTAATTTATGTTTCTTTTCAAAAAATTCCCACTGACCTGGGAAAAGACAGCAAATGTTCCTTGCAGTCCTATTTAGTCAAATTCTGAATTTGTATTTCTATGATTTTATTGCATCTTAAAAAATAAAGCATCCACTCAAAATGCTACTAATATCAGACAAACAGCTTCCTTTACATGGCTTCTGACTGAGTAACAACTGATTTTTTTGTCAATGTTTTGTTTTGTTTTGTTTTGTCAATGTTTTGTTTTGTTTTGTTTTGTTTTTCATGGGTCATTGGTGTATCTGAAAAGTGCATTTGTAGAAGCTGAAACATTCCACTTAATTCCAAAGAGAGACTGTCATCACTTGATTCCAAAAAAAACATCTTTTCCCACTTCTCACCATCACTTCTTTGCCCATGCTTGTCTGCGTAAACTCTTTGGATGTCTATGCAAAATCGATTTCCCAATTTGACCTCTCTATTTATTGTTGAAGAGTAAAGCTTTCCTCTGATGTTGGACAGGCCCTGTGGTGAGCAGCTTCATCCTATTTGTCAGCTTCCTGGGGTGACCCTCAGTTCACTCAACTCCACTATCACTCTGGACACTCGCCTCAAGCTCGTATAGTCTTTTGTGAGAAAGTAGAAAGGCCAAAAGACACACAGTACAAAATTTCCCTGAATGATCTGACTTGAAAACTGGCAGGTGAGTGGATTAGTACCACCCTCACCACAGCGTCTGCTGAAAGGGGAATGAACAACCTTTCATTTTCACTATAAGCAAGATTTTCAATGAATTATTTACATTTAAGACCATTACTCACACAAAGCTATTGGATTGCTTTAGAGGGCTTGTGAAAAAATAAATGACTCATATGGACTGCTATTTTAATCTTTTTGGCGCTTGAAAGCCATTAGTCACAGTCTATTTGGTTGTATGGGGGGGAAATACAATATAAATGTTTAATATTCTGAAAAACTCCAAATGAATACTTCATACTGTACATTGTAATGTTGTGATGTCTAATTCTTTGTAAATTATTTCTTTTAGTTTTTACTTTTATTTAGAAAATAAACGTTTAATTAACATAAAACTTTAATATTGGCCATTTATTGATTACCAGACAAAAAATTAAAATGAATAATGGCTTATTTATATTGACTATGAATTTGGAGAGCCATGAGAGTTAGTAGACGAAGGAGTGAGGGGGTGAGCTGTCCCTTTAAATAAAGAAAATGTGAAACATAAAGCAAAGTACAAATATTCTGGGTGGAAAAAAAATGATGGTCATAGAAGCAGGTTCCCTGCAGGTTTGGAAAGGAATGACTCACCATTCAATGCCAGTGAGGATTTGCATAAAAGTTAAGAAACCGAACTGCATTGGCATTATCAAGTGCGAAAATAGGCCAAAATAGCTTGTAAGCCATTATATTATATTAACTACACAAACCGTACGCTTTGCAGTTTCTGTTACACTTTGTCATTTGCGCCAGACCCTGCTTGTTAAGTTCATTTCAAAAGTAGTATACTAGGAAAGGAAACAACACTCACCAGTCCATCACAGTTGTTAATGGCGACAGAAGCTCCAGGCACATCCGTGATGTCCCCTATAAAAGTGCAGTCTGTTTTCAGCAACTCCCTTCTAAGTATTCTCTCTGAGTGGGTTCCATTCTCAGTTGCATTCCCAGCTATTTCGATCTCATCATGCCATTCCACCATGGCTCCTGGAGCCACTAATCTTTGGTTGGGATGTAGTCGGAGGTGGAATTCCTTGCCAAAGACAGTGATGTTAAAGAACAGCCGATCTATGGCTTGCGCTGACCCTTCCAAAACTTCACGCTTCACACGCTGCTTGTGATTGGCCGAGAGAAGATGCGAGAGGTAGTGTCCCTCTGCGTCTGTACTGATGGGAGTAATGAGGCCATACTCTTTCAGACGGATCTTCAACAAGTCTGATAAAACATAAGACAAACATGTAGAATTTAAAAGAAAAAAATTAATGAGAAGGAAAAATTACATTCAGTTTTAAACTACATGCCTGTGGGAGAAAGAATTGCTCTAATGGGTCCATTTTGAATAATAAAAAAATGCCAAAATAAATTAGCCATTTGTGGTTATGAAGTCTACTGGATGTCTGTTTATTGCTATTAAACTGCTTCTTACATTTCAAAGCATGCTACTAATGTGTTATGACATATGAATGATGGTTTGCATGAAGGAAAAAATTCAAATAGAAAAATGGGCAGGAGCCAAAAACTCTTAGACTTGCAATATGTTATGGTAGTTTTGGCTAAGCAGGAAATAAAACTGTTTGTGGGCATATACGAAAATAGAACAATTCTTTCAACAATTCATGCCTAATTGAATAAACATCCAAACTAGGTCAGATAAATAAGACATAAAAATGCTGTTCATTTTAAAATATTAAATGTTTTCCATCTACATAGTACTCACTATGTTATAACATTTTTTTTTTTTAACAATAACACAAATATTTCTGTCATTTACTACTATTAGATTTAATGAGTGGCCAATTCCAACATGATTTATTACTGTACATCAGTACTTAAATTCAAAGTGGTTGAAAAAGTGCAATGAACTCATCACTGCAGGTTGTGATTTTGACACTACTTTAATTTTACTTAAAAAGTTATGGGATCAAGTGTGAGTTTTTACAGTGTACAATTAACTTCTTAAAGTTCTCCCACCATTCATTAAAAACAGAAAGAAACGTTTATTATAAGTGTAGCTGACTAAACAATGTATTATCCTATGAATTTGCTTGTCTTTCCCAACTTTGATTAACAGACTATTATTATTAGTGTTAAAGTCTGTTAAAGGTTCTTTAGAGATTGACTTGCATCATCTCTTATGGTAACCTTAGGGCTTTTCCTGTACTGACTGTTAAACAGTTCTGATTAATTTTCTGATTAAAATATTTGTCATTAAACATTAAGATGAGAAGATGCAGGTGATAACAGTTAAACACCACATGACTTGGCAGAGTGTGGCTTTAGTTTGCACTTTGCAGCTGTCTACATAAATTATTAATGAAGCATCAAAAGGAAATGACATTTTCACCCCGAAAAAAAAAAAAAGTTTAAGAAACAAAAAGAGCACAATGATAGCAGAAAAGTTTGAGGATCACAAGGCTGTATACTTTACCTTCTTTATCTATAATTTCACCAGCCTGAAAGAAAAAGAGAACAAAGAGATAAAGAAACAATGCATAAAACATGTAGCCAAGACATTTACAAAACAGCTGAGAAAGTACCATTGGTAGAAACAGAGGATATCATGGGGGATATCCAAATCTGACATTTAACTTTCAATTTCATTTGTGGCAAGCCATTTTTACATGTATTCCTTTTTAAAAAGTATCTATTTTTATGGTACTATTATTTTAATTTCTAGGATGAAACCAAATAGTGACCAGTAGCAAAGGAATAAGCAACTTTTCTATTGTTATTGTTATTGTTACTGTGGTTCAGATATCAATTATTCACTCCAATTTTTGCTAGTACCTATCTATTTTTAATAGTATCTCATTAGGTAAGCTACTAGTACTTTTTGTTACTACTAACATCCAAATTGTTGCTAGTATCTATTTCAGCTTTTCTGAAACATATTAGATACTCTTACCTATTTATGAGACATTAGTATCCCATTCCAGTTATTAGGCTACTAGTAACATTTCTTATGTAACTAGTTACTATTTAGAATGGATAATTTATAGTTTTTGTCTAATTAAAAATGTAGTTTTAGTAAAATTAAAACTGGTAACTAAGAAATAGGCTATTAATAAATAGATGATAATAAAACTAGGTACCAGCACCAACTGAAATACATAGTAAGCTGTAAATAGTCGATATCTGAACCACAGACGTACAAAGAAATCTATGGAAACGTATTCAATTTGTTATCTGTAACAATAAAATTATTTGTCACTTTCAAATAATTACAAGTAGTAATTACAAAGTATGAAAAGTACTAGTATTTAATCAAAGTTACTTCTGAACTTGTTAGTTTAAAGGAATAAATATAAAAACAGCTTGCCATATTTCACGTGTTTTCTGCCATGCCAACTTTCAGACAGTTTGGCTATTGGTTTGACAGCTGGGAACACTCTCCTAAAATGCGCAAGTTTCTCAAGTGTTTGGTTAATACTTTTTCTCCAAGTACTCTGCATAATACAGATAATACAGATAGAACTAACTCAACATACTGGTAGCCTATAGATATTTTTAAAACCGGCTTAAATTTAAGTCAAATTTGAATTCGAATCGTGTTCAAAGCGGGAGGGCGACTGTCACGCCTCAAACATCTCCCGCGAGCTTTCACTTACAGATTACTTTCCATACAACTTTACGTGCATAAACAGTAAATCATTAACACTTACCAGAAGAGCTGAAGTCAGACTTACTACAACTCCTACCATTAGTAACCTAAGTGACAGGACAACCATCACGAGTCGGGTTTTCTCAAATGAAAGACGAGAAACAGAAACTATAATCCAAATTTGGATGTTTTACTACGCGCCTGTCTTCTCTAAAAGTGTCGCGCACTACTTATCCTCAAACAAGAGACCTTTAAAGACTGGTTAAAATAAGCAAAGAGTAATTAAGAGAGTTAAAAGTTGTAGAACTTGGGTAAATGCCTCAGTTTGTTAAACTTATAGGAAAGACATCCCTCTGAAGAACTGTGGTGGTTAAGTTGAGTTGAGCTGGCTGGACAGAGCCTTGTCTGAGCTCTAACCTGGCACTTCGCGCTGACTAATAAACTACAGACCAGCCCTACAGTGACGTCATTTTCTACCCTTTCCCAGGAAAGCACATGGTGGAAAAAAGAAGAAAGGAATATGCAAAGAAAACACATGGCGATGCTTTTCTCAAACCAAGCTGGTGTGAAGATAGTAGTGAAGCTAGTCAGAACAGGTCTGCAATACTCCTTCAGATGTAAAACCAAGCTGCTCCTGTTACTTGACAGGTAAAATAATAATATTGCATAGCATTAAATGTCACTAGTTTTGATTTCCATATATGTTCCCAGTTAAAATGTATTTAGTGTTCATTTTTATAGTTATTTGAATTTTCTAGTGACTTGACTGGCTTTCATTAAAACTTGGAAATTATTTGTTCTGGTTTTCCTCCCTCTCTGATGAGGAACAGAAGGGAGCAACAAAGCAGAGAATACAGTCCTCTCCCATCTCAATCAACATGTTGTTTAATGGCCTTCTACAAGGTCTCTTTATCAGCCAAATTGGCTGAGACAAAAATACCGGGTAATGCAACTAATTTCTGCTGTGTTCTCATTTCTTATGAGGGATGTGTCGATACCTCTGAGATGAAAAAAAAAAAAAAAAAAGGAAAAAAAGAACAAAACTGCTATAAGAACAGACTTTATTACTGTTTGGAGGAGAGTTCGGCTGTGGTTCCATTCCTGAACATAATAACTGAACATCTCTTCTTCTCACTTTTCTCAACCTCTTTGTGGTCTGATTCTGTAACACAAATTTAATTTTTTTTTTTTTTTACATCTTAGCCAAAATTACACTGGGCTACTGGCCATTTCATTCCTCATATTTATACAAAGACCTCCTGCAGTTCTTACCTTTGTTTCTTCTCTTCCACACTCTTCCAGGTCTTCCTGATGCCTTCAAGGCCATGTGTCAGTTAAAATGCATTACAGGTGAGTTTTAGGTAATCTGATCACCTTCACATCTGTAGACCTTATGTTTCCCTCATCCCAGTTTAGGCATGGCTTCCACTGTCTGACGTTCCCAGACCATATCACTCAATAATAGCCCATGCTCAGTGTCGACTGTCTACAAAAAAAGCAGTTTCCATCTGGTGACGTTTTTAGCATGTTTTACAATACAAGGACATACCAATTTTGTTATTTCATTTTAAACTAAGAATTTTGGAGTGTGTATAACTGTAAAATTACTGTAAGATATGAAATTCACTATATATTTTTTATCTTCTTACTTTTGTGAAAAGTTTGTTCTTATTTCTTGAATGCTATATCTGATACATGCAACTCTCCTATGGATAACGCTCATAGAATCACAGTATTTCTCTTTCCCTGTGGTCCTAACTCTGGCTTCTCTCCAAGTGTTACCGGTCTGCTGCTGAAATGGTATATGAAATTCCAGCTGTATTGTTATTGTTGATTAAAGAGGTGCTCGGAGGTCCTGAGAATCTGTCTGCACTCAGGTCCATACACTCTGAAGCTTTTATTAGAAGGTAAAATTGAATGTCAGCAACCCTTTTGTTTTGTGCCTAAGCTTTGATTCTGTAAAGCCAGACTCCAGCTGAGTAATGAGGTTGTAAAGTGGTCAATGAAACAATAAACTATTTGCAACTGTGCTGACATTAAGAACCATACTGTTCATGAAGGGTGCTTAAGTTTGAGGCCTGTCACCTGTTTCATCTTTCAGCCAGGCATTTCTCAACACTAAAGCTCGTTTTAAAACACAAGACTTGAATTAAATCTGTTACCTTAAACTGTAAGCATTTAGTCATGCATTTTGAGGTTAATGCGAAATAAGGACCATTTCCGGAAATAATTCAAATGCTTTAGTCTTTCAGAACAAGACACTTGTGGTCTGTCTAATGTGTGACACACTGACCAGACCACCAGACCACAACTAACAGCAATTTGCAACGGACTGACCTTCCTGACCTCTAAAAGGGCATTCTGATGGCTATATATGAAATAGGTATTTGAATGTCAAGCTGTCCACTTGCTGCCACCCTGTCTTTGTTCCTAACAAAACGTTAGGAACACAATAGCAACTGAAGGCATGCAGAAGTCACAATGTGCATCTAATTGGTGCTTTGACCTCCTGAGAGATGAATGGTAGTTTTTGTCCATGGTCATCTTTGAGTCAAAGAAAAGATACACCAATAAAAATCTGCCATGTAAAGGCTTTTCACAAAGGGAAGGACAATACATTTTGACATTTTAACCCTTACTTGTCTAATTCTGAGGGCAAGACCATTTTTTTTACGTCCCCATTTATCCTCTGGTGTTAATTTTTACTGTTTTACAAGATATTATAAAAAAGAAAGATAGATTGTGACTGTAAAATGTTATAATTATTATCAATTTTATAACTTTACAGGATGTAGTGAATTTTTTAAATAATGTTTATGATTTTCATCAGAAATCCCACAGCACTGTGTAGTCTATGAATGTAACAACCACAAAGTAAGAATGTGAATATCACAGAACTCAATATGTAATATCCATATGCAGAATTATCTAATATTAAAGGATTAGTTGACTTTGCAATGAAAATTAGTCCAAG
Organism: Mylopharyngodon piceus; assembly: GCA_039654765.1. Lineage (NCBI taxonomy): Eukaryota > Metazoa > Chordata > Actinopteri > Cypriniformes > Xenocyprididae > Mylopharyngodon > Mylopharyngodon piceus. The sequence goes on along the minus strand of CM077443.1, from coordinate 26,039,665 downwards.
CTTTACTCACCCTCAAGCCATCCTAGATGTATATGACTTTCTTCTTTCTGATGAACATAATTGCAGAAATATTAATAAATATCCTGATGCATCCGAGCTTTATAATGGCAGTGATAGGGATCAATGAGTATGAGCTGAAGAAAGTGCTTCCATCCACATCCATCCATCATAAATATGTACTCCACATGGCTCTGGGGGATTAATAAAGTCCTTCTGAAGCGAATTGATGCATTTGTGTAAAAACAATATCCATATTTAACAAGTTATGAAGTAAAATACTTGGCTAATAAAAAAGCTTGGGCTAATTTTCATTTCAAAGTGAACTAATCCTTTAAAGGAACAATATGTAAAATGTTTGGATTAAAATATCCAAAAACCACTAGAACAGTGATATATTTTGTTGAAGCAATTTTAACAAGGACACAGAGTGTGTCTGTGCGTCACCTATCAGTGACATCATACCCGCGGTTTCCGGTTTTATTTTGTAAAAATCGGAAACACCAAAGACGCATCAGTATATTATGTGTTTTATTAGACAGGCGAGCAACTGTTTGGATGGATACATTCATCGACAGAAAACTTATCATGTTATATAGCTCAACACAGTAAGTCTTATAGTTTAAATCTCGTTTTCTTGGTTTACAGCGAGTACCATGTTTTACCATGCCTAATATCGATCCAGCTGCAGTGTGCAACAAGTGTCTCATAGTAGCCACCCAGAGCGAACGCAGAGTAGCACTATAACAACTTTCAACACACAAATGTATCTAATAATAAAACAGCGCTGCTTTACCCCAAATACAAATGACCAGAAGAAGCGGAAGTGGTGACTGTGGCATAATAAAAGTTCTGCTGCTCTCGAGACATGTGTCGCGCTCGTCTCTCATTAGCAATTGCTCCAGCCTCGTTTTGCTCGCACAGCACTCTGCCCTGCTCTGCTTCATACTACAGTAACGTTAATAATCTCATCTATGAACATGATTTCTGACCGAGTCCTGTCCTGATTCTTTTCCACCGGCTGAGTTACACCTTTGTTTTGAATAAGCGACCTCTAGCGCCGAAAATTTACATATTGTGGCTTTAATGATAAACTAAATCCTATTGCTGCTAAATTCTATTGTAGATAGACTATTGATATTCATACATGTGAGTAACTAAACTCACAGTCAACTCTCGAGTGTTAACGGACCATCTTTGACTGTTCCAATAGCTGCTAATGGGGCATCCATGTGTGTATACAGGGCTTGTCATTAACACCCGTCAACCCAAATGCAGGTGGATTTCAGCAGTGGCGTGTAACACAGTCACTCCTACTAGCCACTTTGGCAGGTTGAATTTTATAATACATTTTTCAATTGTAGTCTTTTAAAATGATATCTGAAATAATAAACTAAGTGCAATGTAGTGTTGTCAAAAATATCGATTTTTCGATACATATCCATACTGAAATATCTGAAACGCTTCCAGTACTCATTTTCTGCAGAATAGACACAATACCAGCTGCGCTTTCTCGCTCTCTCATCTCTCCGACAGCGAGTTGACACACAAACCCGCCTCCCCTCACTCACTCGTTTCATTTGCTCCGGATGAATATTGTTGGAGCTTGAATTTCAGTGGGATTGCGCAGTGGTGTAGTCTAGTTTTTTTGTAGTGAGTATACTGTGATTTTTCACTCCCAGCCTCATACTCACCCATCCCAGAGCGACACCCCGTAAGCACCACCACACTCACTAATGCACATGCAACTGATTTAAGCTACATGTACTTGAGAGCATTCTGAAAGACTGCTTATGTGTGTGTTATCATGTGTGTCGATTTATTATAAGCAACACAAGACTTTTGACATTTACAGCTAGAGAGACTGGACTGATTTTCTTCTGTTTAGTGTCAATCACCATCTAACTCAGCCAGTTAAGATCTACATTTAGCTTTAGTTGTTATATGAATATGGTCCCTGGAGCATAGGTTTTATCAGCTGGCAATTTTGAATGCACATTTAAGAGTGCAAGTTGCAATTATTATTAACAATAATGGAAAGATGAGGCTTATCAGTATGTCAAAATATCACCCTGTTTGGACTTTGTTTTCTGTTTTGCACCATTTCCTGCCAGTCTGTCATCATAATTATGCATTTCAATTCACAAGCTTGCAATTCGATATATATAATAAATAAATACTATAGTAAATAAAACTTCTTCATAATAATAATATATTTTTACTATTATTATTTTATGCATTACAATCACATTATGCTGTATGAATTATTTTCTGTCTTATGTGTTACAGTTCATGCATTTAATTCCCCCTTAAACTCTTAATATGATCTGCTCTTAAATAGGTTGTAATTGTTTGAAAGATCTTGCTGTACAGAGAAATAACATTAAAAGAAAAGTCAACAAGAAGAATATTGTTTTCACCATTTGTGTGTGGTTCAGGTATTCCCTACATTGTGGGGACCAAATGTCCTTGTGGGGACATTTTTGGTCCCCATGAGGAAAACAGCTTATAAATCATATTAAATGATGGGTTAAATGGGTAAAAATGCAGAAAGTTTTCTGTGAGGGTTAAGTTTAGTGGTAGGGTTAGGGTTAGGAAACAGAATATACAGTTTGTACAGCAGAGATGGAAACTCGAGTGTGCGACGAGTCTGGACGAGTTGCACTTAAGTTCACCCAAAGTTCACCAAAAAATGAAAATTCTGTCATTAATTACTCACCCTCATGTTGTTCCAAACCCGTAAGTCTTTCGTTCATCTTCAGAACACAAATGAAGATTTTTTTGATGAAATCTGAAAGCTTTCTGTCCATCCAGACAGCTACACAACTGAAACTTTGACGCTTCAAAAAGTTCATAAATAGATCGTAAAACTAATCTGTATGTATTTAGTCCAAATTTTCTGAAGAGACACGATCGCTTTATATGATGAACAGATTGAATTTAGGCTTATATTCACATACAGTGTTGCCAATTTGGGGATTTTGTTTCTGCAACTTATATTTAAATTAAATTAGTGATTTTTTGGAGATTTTTTATTGGCAGTGGCTATTTGCACTAAGTGCAAATATTAATAGATGCTATTTACACAAAGTGTAAATGGAAATTAGATGCTATTTACACTGAAAAAATTGCATATTTTCTTAGCGATAAATGCTATTTACACTAAGTGCAAATAGCTGTAGATGCTATTTACACTAAGTGACAATAGCAGCATTTAACTAACAGTAAACTAACCCTTTAAGTTGCAAAAAAAAAATGACTTGCGACTTGACTTGGACCCGTAAACAACTGAGGCCCTGTTTCCACCTGGTATTAATGCTGCCTTTACGTACTCCCAGAATTATTGTAAATACGAGTTTCCTAGGTAAAAATTGCACATGATTGCACATACAGAGAGCATCAGCTTTCGTTTCTGCTCTGAAAGCCGCAAGACCATGGCAAACACGGTGCGTGTATGTTAGAAATCAGGAATGGTGAGAAAACATTGTCCTTGGTAGGATTTTCGTCTTCAAGCCAAACTTGGGTCTTAGGCCGACAAAGTTTAAATCCCATCCGGCTAGCACACTTCCCATAATGTTTACACGTTAGGTCAGTAGGCAGAGAGTAGGCGGTCTTTAGTGGCTGTTCAAAAACATTCAACCACATGAGCAATTTTGCAATCCGGTCGAATGCATTTCGACTACCTCTGGAAGTGGTCGAAGGTGGACAAGCTCAAAACGTTTTATACCCAGTTTACACCTGTATTTAGCATCATCCACTTGTGATCCGATCGATCCGGACACAGTCGATGACTGGTTGTTTCCCAACAACATTCTTCATGATGGACACTCTAATCAACCAATAGCAGAACCTAAAGAATGAGAGATAGCAGAGGGCGAGAAAACAGGAAGAAAAATAGCAGAGGGGGAAAAAAATAAAAACACAGCAACTAATAGCAGAAAGGGGAATGAACAAAACACTAACGCGTAACAGGGACAATATCGACCCTGGCAAAAAGTGGTGGGGACATGTCCCACCCACAAATTACAACTATGGTAAGATCAAACAACAATTGGTGGACTCGCCACAGTCTATATCATGTGATGTTTTGGCAAAGAAAGCGCCTGATGAAGTCACACTTTTAAAGTCGGTTTGATCAAACAACATGTGGCATCCTTTAAACTGAAGACAAAGGGAAGATACAGGAGAAGCCGAAAATGGGAGGAGAGAGAGAGCAAGAGATTCAGCTTCCTTTTTCCAAAGCTCATAGGCCTCTGAGTGAGCAGTTGTTTTAAAGCCCCTGGACAGGTCACAAAATCAACCAATTGGATCCAGCCTCAAATTGGCTGGTTTTCTTATCCATTACCTCTTTGATAAGTAAATGGAAGAAATGCTGGGAGGGAAAATGCCACACAATCCGTTTGGATCACAGTGGTGAAGAGGGCAGATTAAAGTACCACAACAAAATCTGAGTTTCTTGGGTAAGGATGCTTAAAGTAATTACTAGCTAATGTCAGTCAGTGACATTTACAGAGAATATCTCTTCAGCTTAACTGTGGTCAAATCAAAGTTTCTTAGCAGAGGCCTGATAGCTGCTTAACCCGACACAAAAGGGCAAAAGTTGCGTATAAGAACACTTGTTCAGTCATGCCGATTGTGCAATAAGTGAATTCTCAATAGAGTCATGCTGGTTTCCACTTTGCACTGATTACAGAAAAAAAAAACAGTATAACTTTGTAACTTTGTCCACATTTACATTACAAAGAATGTGTGTAGGCTAACTTTCAGAGGCATTAAGGCAAAGGTCCATGAAAAGTAGTGCTTTTATAGTATCTGGATTACTATTAATAGTGCTTTTACATATCCGGATTGTTTTAAAGCAGCTTTACAGTGATGACAGGAAAATGATTCATTGCAACAAAGTTTGTTCTGGCTGTACACCAGCTCTAGAAGAAAATAATCATTGTTTAGCTTGAGTCAGTTCAGTGTTGATTTAGTAAAGTTGTAAAAATCATCAGTTATTTATTTAGTGCATTTCATCTATATATATATTCATCTATATAATATTGTTGAATAGTAGGTGTCCCCAACTAAACAAGCCAGGGGCAACAGTGGCAAGGAACCCAAACTCCATCAGGTGACAGAATTGAGAAAAAAAACCTTGGGAGATACCAGGCTCAATCGGGGGGCCAGTTCTCCTCTGGCCAACAAATAAACGCCGTAAGATTATAATTCAGGCAGCATCACAATTCAGAAGTCAGATTTGGATCGGAGCCAATCTCGCATTCAAAATATTGAATCCAGTTCCAGCTGGTTGAAGATCTGATTCATCACGCTGGTATGGAGATGGGTTTTGCTGAGGAGCTGCGCCGATGGCTGTTGTGTCAATGAGGCCTTCACAGGGGATTGTCTAGTTGACAGGATCTCTGCTGACACTTCAAAGCTGCGATGTGGTCGTGTCTAGGCGCAGGTCCTTCATCTGATCTGGATAAGGCCCGGATACGGCTGACTGCAGTAACCCTGGGATAAACAGAGAGAATAATATTAAGGTAGATGCCATTCTTCTTATGATGTAAAAAGTACATCTAAAATAATGGGAAGTGTTCCCGGTTCCGGATGACTTAATTTATGCAGCCTAACAATCATTTAACTGATTTGAAAATAAATAATGTGTTATGTGTATGCCAGGTTAAAGAGATGTGTTTTTAGTCTAGATTTAAACTGACATAGGTTTTCTGCTTCCCGAACAATGCTAGAAAGAATATTCCAGAGTTTGGGTGCTAAATAGGAAAAGGATCTACCCCTGCAGTTGATTTTGATATTCTAGGTATTATCACCTGGACAAAATTTTGAGATCTCAATAGACGTGAACGCATGAACTAACCGTTCCTCATTTGTCATTGAGAGCATATGTTGTATTTTAGATATAGTACTTGAGCCTTGCGTTACTCCACACTGTAGAACAGTAAAGCAGGTGAGTAATAAAGCAGTCAGAGTGATTATGAGCAGATGGATATATTATGAGTAGATGGATATAGATTAACAGAGTCCCTTTCTCTTCATTTTCTCTTCGTTACCAGGGTGATGACTGGAGCATGGAGAGTAGAGAAAGCACACACCTCTTTGCGGAGAATGGTGAGTAAACAGTTAAATACAATATTCCAAACAATAGCTTACAGGAGATCGCTGGAGTATCACAAGAGAATTTATAGGTAAGTAGAGCGGGTAAGTAGTCTGTAATCCATATTGGAGACCAGACAAAGAGTGACTGTGAGGTGTGTGCTTTTATACAGGTCCTGATGGTAGATGGCATGAACTTTTGGAAATAGCACACTCCTGGAACCCCTGGACGAATCTCCTGATGTCCTGTGCCACACCTGACCACCAGAAGAGATCTTGGGTTTGATTGGTCCCAGGGAGGCCACTGCCCATGGAGGAATGAGCGGACTATCAGAGGGATGTGTTGAGATCTGGGTACATATTTGTGACTGGGGGACACCCCGGTGGAGCAGGTTTGGAGGCACTGGCGATCCTCTCATCCAGGGACCATTTGATCGGACTGCTGATGAGACTGGGTAGGAGGACAGGCTCGGGATTCTCAGGGGTTTCCTCTGGAGACGGGATAAGGTGTCTGCTTTGACATTTTCAGTCCCTGTATGTATCTAAGCACTGGCTCCTCCGGAATGAGGTTGATGGCACAGTCCCATAATCGGTGAGTTGGGAGGCTCGTTTGGGGCAGAAGACGTCACTGAAGTGAGTACGAAATCATAGAGCATAGTCATTAATAGAACTTTTTCTCTGGCGTAAATCATAAAGTTGCTCACCAACTAAAGAATCACCCAAAGGACGGTGGGTGAAGTACAGAGGCAGCATTGACGAGCCCATACAGCATATTGCAGTACTCGTAGTGGCCTGTAGGTGTAACAAAGGCGGTCTTTCACTTGTCCCTCTTACATATCCAGATGAGGTTGTACGGCCTTTGGAGGTCCAGCTTAGTGAAAACGGTTGCACCTTTCAGCTGTTTTAAAGCAGCTGGGATGGGGGAAGTGGGTAGCATCCACTTGCCGCTGCTAAGGTATGAAATCTCAGAGCATAGTCATTAATAGAACTTTTTCCCTGGCGTAAATGATAAAGTTGCTCACCAACTGAAGAATCACCTACAGGATGGTCGAAAACTTCTCTGAAGTGGGCCACAAAGCTGTTGAGAGATTGTGTCACTGGTCCAGCTTGTTGCCAAATGGTTTCAGCCCATTGGAGCACTTGTTCCATCAGCAATGAAAGGATGAAGGAGATTTTGGTCCTCTCTTTGGGGAAGCAATGCGGCTGTATCTCTAGGGAGCGAGCGAACATTGGAGCAGAAAGCCGTTGCAGTGAGTATGCCGCTAGATTGACCATGGGACTAGCAACATAAACCGGAGGAGAAAAGGTGCTCAGTGTACTGACAGGTGCAGTGGTAGATCCAGGTGCTGTGATAACTCAGCGAAAAGAATCGACGATCAGCCTGTTGGGTTCATGATGTTATGGTCAGGTCTTCTGTCAGGTAATACCAGACTCAGGCTTACAGGAGATCGCTAGAGTATCACAAGGAAATTACTGGAGATTCACATGGAGATCGTTGGAGTTTCATAAGGAGATCACTGGAGTATCACAAGGGAACTTTACAGGTAAGTAGAGTGGGTAAGTAGTCCATAATCCGTATTGAGATGTGTGCTTTTATACAGGTCCTGATTGGTGTGCTGATGAGGGACAGGTGCAGGTGATCAGTATTCAGGTGATAGTGAATGTTGGGTGTGTGGGACGGCTATAGCGGCTGGACCAATCAGACACACAATTATTCATTATATTTAATGAATTGTAAAACAAATCCCAAGCCGTTTCGTTATGACGTCAAAACGAAACATTAGCATATTGCCTGCCCACTTATTGCACGCGCAGACACCATGGAAAACTTGAAACCGCTCAAACACTGCCACTACGTGAAGAATCAGTGACTAAAGTTCATCTTAACAATACCACAGCAGTATAGCCCGAACCTTGTGCTGTGTTCCCATCATGGTTAATTGACTGTGATGTGTAGTTACGTTTCATTCCCCTCTTTTCATTCATTCACTTTCACTTTCCATTTTACCCATGTACAGTATGCGTGATTGTGTGTACATGTATGTTTAGACTAGTTATTTGTTTGTGATTTAATTAAATAAAACTTTTGTGTACATTCATGTGAGTATTGAATTCTGTGGTCCTGCTTGCAAATCAAAGTCCCTTTAATGATGCAATTACAGCTATAAGCTTTTGAATAGCACTGTACCCAGTAAGAAAGAGTTATTTTTCTGTGGCCATGAAAAATATCCTTTTTGAGAGTTGATAGACAATTAATACTGAGTGTTAATTGATTTAATTGATTGTAATATTAATTCTGCTACATCAGTAGCAAGTTAATTCTATTAACTGATCCAAAAATAATAAATTATAGTGAGAGAGAAATTAGAGTTATAATTACCCAGCAGCAATGGTAAAAAAAAAAAAAAATAAAGAAATTAAAAAAGTAGATGTACCACCAAGAAACAGCACTAAAAATACTTTACATGTACTCGACCCAGATAAACTATTTATTGTTCACCCACTGGGAGTTGGTCATACTGTATGCATAAGGTGGACAAAATAATAATAATAATAACCAAAACTGTACTACATACACAGGTAATTATAGCCATACATCAAAGTGCATTGACTTTTAAACTGTAAAATTAAGACAGAGAAAAAGATATGAGTTGAATTGCATGAAAATGGGAAAGTGTCAATGCTGCCTTTTGAAACAAAGGATGGGGTGGTATTCTTTCCCGCTCAAACACATGGCACTCCAGCCACTCGCCGCAGACGAGACAGACATGCTCTCCGACACCATCCCACCCTGTTGATGTTGGCATAAACATGCTGTCACAGAGCCTGAGCCCCACAGGAAAGTCCAATATTTGAACTTTTCACTGCTGGTTTGCTGCACTATGGCTAAGAGGGTCAGCTTTGTTGAAGAGTTGACAACCAGACGGAGAAAATTCTGTGGCAGACTTTGCCACAGCCCAGCTCAGATGTGCCATTTGCTGTGAATGGGAGTGAAATTTTTATAAATGTAGTGCAGAGCAAGAGCTGTCCGCTCAGGTTATGCAACACACTGGACCTTTCACTAGGGTGAGATGTGGAATATGGGTTAGTGGATTTCATATACATATACTTAAAATATATGATAAATTTGATTTGTATGCAAGAGTTAATGCCTGTTCAAGAGTGATAACTATAAAGATATATAATGACTATATTAGCATCAACACCAGTGGACGATAAAGTTTTGTTTATTACAAGCATGTGCCGCAGTTATGTCCTCTGAAATGCTCAAGATACATTATGCATGATTTGGATTTTGCATAATAAATGCTGCATGAAAACACCAAGATTTGAATAAAATGTATTATGCTAGCTTGAGGTAAACATATTTGATTTGATAAAAAGACATGAATAAACTATGATAGGAACACGTTTACCGAATTAATTCCTAGATGTGTTTAACACATAAAAAGCTATGTGTAATAAAATGCTGCTTTATTTGCGAATTGTTTTTTCTATATTCCGAATTAATACATTATACAAAGCTGATGTTTTGTTTACTTTTTTGTCTATCAATTTCAAGTGTTTTCAAGCAAATGGTTACGGTTATGATATCCGATTTGCTAGTTATCAAATACTCAGTGATGTGTCATTAAAAATCAAAACATTTCGAATCAATTTAAAACTTGCAGTCTACTGACTGATGAAGGACAAAATGTGAGTCCTACAGATTTTGATTCAAAACACTTACCGCTGCCAGACATTTAATAACCAGCCTGGTTAATGATGGACAGATGTTTTGATCAATGACCAGAAAACCATAAGAATTATATAAAAACACAAGTCTTGTGCTCAAACACTTCTAACTCAAGTCAGCACTCAAGGTGAATGGAGGACAAAGGAAATAAAAATTTAAGTGATATAACTGCAACCTTTAAAGTCTGCTGAGAATGCACTGCTGATCCGCCTCAAATTCAATGACACAAAGTAGAAGTCACATAACACATGACAGAAAATCCATAATTACTAAACCTTTTCAGAATGTCCAATTTTCATGTCTGTTTTGTATATTCTCATCTTGCCACAACATAACAGTTCACATACCGTGCATATTTAATGGATTGAATGGACTGTAGATTTCATCTCTGCCAGCACTTGTGCAACAATTCACTGAATGTCACTAAATTATTAAAATACAAAAAAAGTAACAATACATTAAGATTTGAGCTTTCTCAATAAGTGTCCAAAAAACTAGTAACACTATAGTGTCTAGACCAGAGCCACAGTCCTGCAGATTTCAGCTCCAACCCATATAAAAACTCACCTGCCTGTAGCTTTCTAGTAACCCTTCAGACCTTGATTAACTTGTTCAGGTGTTTGATTCGGGTTGAAGCAAAACTCTGCTTGACTGAGGCTCTCCAGGACCGACGTTCACCACCCCTGGTATAGACAATTTTAGTTTTGTAATTCTTCCGACTGAAAGTGCTTAGGGAAGTTAAAGTTAAACGTAGCCTACATGTGAAAGTTTTAAATAGAAGCATAGACCTCAACTCCACAAACCAAATAACTAACAGTGACAACAAAACTCTATATCAACATCAAGAGCATAAATACACAATCAAAAAGCAAACGATACACATATATCAGTAACCACATATTTTATTCCTGCTGCAAAGCCTGCTGGAAACCACTCTTGACAACACTCACTCACCCTCAACATTCTTCAATAAGAATATGTTTGTTCAGAATGTACGTATGTTTCTATGACTCACACAGCTCCTTATGCTTGATAAAATTCACTGTCTCCTCATTCAGCAACAGATGATGGCAGCATCTGAAGAGTCTTCCTGCCCTATGCCTAACACAGCTTGACATTCAGAACATGAAGAAGCAAGGTGAGCATCTCTCTAACTCTTTGTGTGCCATGACCTGCACTGCATTTATTGTGCTCACAATTAATTTTATGTAGGAATGAACGTATGTTCGTATGTGTGCGCGCGCATGCATGTAATTAGTTTGTTTAACTGGAAAATAAAATTTTAATTAAGAATATGTCCATTTTTTTCTCAGCTTGAGGTGGTGTAATGATGTAATTGCTTTGTACAAGAAATGCTTCTGAACATAGAGGTACATCATTGTTCAACCCACATTTCCCCAGACATTGTCATCAGACTCATATCTGACAAAGCACATTGAAATTGGTTTTATACAACAAGACTCCCTGAGAACAACATAACCAACATAGCCATCATAACCATTGTAGTGAAACAGGGCAGCTCGCCAGCCTTCAAGTTTAATCACAAATGGCCATGTGATTATACGCCTTCATTTGTTCCAAATGTTTGTACAGGGAAACAATGTTGAATTAAGTCAAAAGTTAAATGTAAACAGCTTGAAAAAACTGCGGGGATTTTTTTCTTTCTGATTTGTTTTCTTCTTCCAACAGATGTCTTCAGAGATGTCATTAGGAAGATAATTATTTTTCCTCAGGAGTCATAAAGGTTAAGGTAAAGGTTGTTCAAGCAAAAAAATAAAATAAAAAAAGTCGTTCATTTTAAATTTGCTTCTCAGTGCATGATTATTTGAGTGGCAACATGGCCAACAGATGCAAAGATAAATTTCAAATATGACATCTAGTGATTTTTTTTTTCCCTTGTGAAAAATCCACCAAACACCTAAACACACTGGCAACCTGAATGAGCCTGTCCATTTACATATCTCATCCTTATATTAGCAAAAGCACACAATAGCAAAAGCACACAGATGAAAATCTTTCAGCGTGAGATTGTTTGAAAATGCAATTCACTTCAACATCCTGACAGAGACTGTCACTTGTTCAGGAGTAATTTAATAGACTATAAAGATATCTGTGATTATGTTCAGTAAAATTCATTGCTGCATTACTGATATATTTGACTTAATGTCTGTAGCAAATGTGAGTGTTTTAGAGGCTCTGCCACCATCACAACAAACCCAAGTACTTGAGTCTCTACAACACATTTTCCCAAAGGGATTCTAGAATTTCAACAACTGTGAAGTTCCTAGAAAGTGCATCCAGTTAACACTGGAGAGACGGTATATTTCTAGACTTTACAAAGGAAGAAGCACACAGAATGAAAATGACAACAATGCTTTCTGTCATTCTCATGTAATGAATGTTTACACGCATTCATTAGGGTTATAGAATTTGTGTGGAGAATTTAAAAGAAAAATGTTTAACAAAACATAATTCTGGTTCTGACAAAATTTTAATTGCTGCAGTCTATTTAAAAAATATTCAATTAATTATTTAAAAAAAAAAAAAAAACTTATAATGAATGATTCAGTGACTCACTCAAAAAGACTTTCCGTGTCCAAAATTGCCCCCATAACCTTAAACAGGGCACTGTTTGAAGGAACATTTTGAGTGGTCCGAAACCTTAGTGGACATTATCGAGTGCACTCATTCAATCCCACAATGCACCGCAATAACAAGCGTACAACTGATGTACGCTCAATACCCATAATGCACTGTGAGAGTCGCATGCAGAATGAATTCCCGTGTCTCACCAGAAGATGGCGTCCGTGGCTGAATCATCCATCTATCCATTAATTCATTCATTTTACAAACCCCATGACTACGGCATACAGTGTAATATAATACAGGTATAAACTTATTTTTAATTGATTATTAAATTTCAGACAGAATTCAAGATAAATCCTTTCATCTTACTACTGGAGCTGCCAGTTTGCTAAGATTCAAATGATTATTAAACGGAACGTACAAATGCAAAAGCCCTTCCAGCGCACTCAGTGTCCGAATTCACTCACTCATTTTCAGTCACTCCTTTAAGTGAACTGTATTAGTGAAGTAATGTAGGGAATAGTGAATGAGGGTATAAGGGGCGATTTCAGATTCAACCTTCACTTGGATGAATCAGCATTTTTGAAAGAATCTCTTGAATGAATGATTCAATGACTTGTCGCCACCTACTGGTGTAAGGATGTAAATGATACAATTAATTGAAGCGTCCTCAAGTTACTTTCAAAAGGTGAATATTTTGATAAACATCATGTTTAAATCGGAACTATAAGTGTTTATCCCAGTTCTTCTGTGATAATTTGAATTTTTGTAACAAAGAAATAAGGATATTGTGATCAAAAGACTGCTTTTGAAGCGGTTTCATTTGACATCTGCTCTCTCTAGGTCAGCGGTACCTATCAAACTATACTCTGTGTGTTCAGGAAAGTCTTTCCAGAAAAAGGAGGTGAAAACATTCAAATTAGTAAAGTGAGAGAGAATATTGCGGAGTACAGACCTCACATGTTCCCTCAATACAATAAAACCACCTGCCGGGGCTGTTGCTTTTAATCCGCCCCCTCTTTCAGACTTAAATTCCTCTGCAGCACATCAAGCAGAGGGCCGACTCCCACCGTGGCACCCCTCTGCATGCCATACTTCAACATTACCCAAAGTGAACTCACATCCCAGGGTCTTCCAGCACTGTCGGCAATCAGCCATGTCAGCACAGCTGCTCCTAAGAGGAACACACACTGATTTCAGCTTAAATTCACTTTCTATATATACACTTGAAGCACACTTACAAAATGTCTTAATGGCACTGCATTAGACAACAAAACATCAAATGCCATTTATTTTACAACCCGAATTCTGGAAAAGTTGGGACGTTTTTTAAATTTGAATAAAATGAAAACTAAAAGACTTTAAAAATCACATGAGCCAATATTTTATTCACAATAGAACATAGATAACATAAATGTTTAAACGGAGAAATTCTACACTTTTATCCACTAAATGAGCTCATTTCAAATTTGATGCCTGCTACAGGTCTCAAAAAAGTTGGCACGGGGGCAACAAATGGCTGAAAAAGCAAGAAATTTTGAAAAGATTCAGCTAGGAGAACATCTAGCAACTAATTAAGTTAATTGATATCAGGTCTGTAACATGATTAGCTATAAAAGGGATGTCTTAGAGAGGCAGAGCCTCTCAGAAGTAAAGATGGGCATTGGCTCTCCAATCTGTGAAAGAGTGCGTAAAAAGATTGTGGAAAACAATGTTCCTCAATGTCAAATTGCAAAGGCTTTGCAAATCTCATCATCTACAGTGCATAACATCATCAAAAGATTCAGAGAAACTGGAGAAATCTCTGTGCGTAAGGGATAAGGCCGAAGACCTTTATTGGATGCCCGTGGTCTTCGGGCCCTCAGACGACACTGCATCACTCATCGGCATGATTGTGTCAATGACATTACTAAATGGGCCCAGGAATACTTCCAGAAACCAATGTCGGTAAACACAATCCGCCATGCCATCTGCAGATGCCAACTAAAGCTCTATCATGCAAAAAGGAAGCCATATGTGAACATGGTCCAGAAGTGCCGTCGTGTCCTGTGGGCCAAGGTGCATTTAAAATGGACTGTTTCAGTGGAAAAGTGTTCTATGGTCAGACTGTTCTATGGTCCAAATTTGACATTCTTGTTCGAAATCACGGACACCGTGTCCTCCGGCTAAAGAGGAGGGAGAACTTCCAGTGTGTTATCAGCGTTAAGTTCAAAAGCCAGCATCCCTGATGGTATGGGGGTGCATAAGTGCATACGGTATGGGCAGCTTGCATGTTTTGGAAAGCACTATGAATGCTGAAAGGTATATAAAGGTTTCCAGATTACATCTATTTCAGGGAAGGCCTTGTGTATTTCAGCAGGACAATGCAAAACCACATACTGCAGCTATTACAACTGCACGACTTCGTCGCAGAAACTCATTACCTCGATGCCCAGACGTCTTCAAACTGTTTTGAAAAGAAGAGGAGATGTTACACCATGGTAAACATGCCCCCGTCCCAACTATTTTGAGACCTGTAGCAGGCATCAAATTTGAAATGAGCTCATTTTGTGCATAAAATTGTAAAATTTCTCAGTTAAACATTTATGTTATCTATATTCTATTGTGAATAAAATATTGGCTCATGTGATTTGAAAGTCTTTTAGTTTTCATTTTATTCAAATTTAAAAAACGTCCCATCTTTTCCGGAATTCGGGTTGTAAAGAAATATAGCACAAAAACACTGTTCATGCAACAAGTCACAAAAAAAAACAAACAAAAAAAAGCTCTCTCAGGTTTGAAATGGCAGTGTTCAAAATGAAACAAAAAGTATTTAGACAATTTCCGGCTGTCAAACATTAGTGGAACATGTTCATAGTTAAAGGGGACCTATTATGCCCCTTTTCACAAGTCTATAATACAAGTCTGTGGTGTCCCCAGAATGTGTCTCTGAAGTTTCAGCTCAAAATACCCCACAGATAAATTATTATAGCTTGTCAAATTTGCCCCTATTTGGGTGTGAAAAAAAAAAAAAAAAAAAAAAAAACGCCATTTTTTTGTGTCCCTTTAAATGCAAATGAGCTGCTGCTCCCAGCCCTTTCCAGAAGAGGGCGAAGCTTTAACAGCTCACACTTCAGTTGCTCAACAACAAAGCTGGAGAATCTCACGCAGCCATGTCTGTGTGTACAATTTTCACACCTTGAGAACAGGAAATCCTGCATCGTTGTCAAGACCAGACGTTAGTATGTGCACACCATACGGCTTAACTGTTTAGACAGAGTACTGAACAGACAGCTCAAAATTGATTTGCAATCCTTCAAATAAGCTTCAAGCGTTCCTTTGTATGGCAGCCTGTGAACGAAGATGTGATGGTTTAACCAGTAGGCTATCTCATTCTCTATGCTGGTCCTGAATAAAGCACCTTTCTGCTAGTTTCAGACACAAGGGACAGTAAAAAGTGTGCGGTTTTATCTCATTCAAATGTGCGAATTTTCCTGCATGAGTTTGAGTTTTCTTTATTCTATTCTTTTTTTTAACTCTCTCCTTTCAGATATTGAGCAGAGCTATTGCTATCTAAGAGTCTGTTATCTAGGCAAATTAGATACAACATAGCCAGATACAACAAGGCCTACAACAGATACAACAAGGCCTAATCATGGAATAAATTACACTATAGATTCCACTTTTAAATCTCAGGTTTGCCTTAATCTGCCTCTGGTAAAAAAGTCGATAAAGTTCATTCAATCAGTGCTGCATTTCATGAATGTATGACGGAAATTTCGCTGACCACAGGCTTTGATCTTGCTCCCCGCTGGTGAAAATGTGGTAGTCTAGTTATATAAAAGCTGATTCAGCAGTCAGATTATGGTGAAGCAGATATATACGGCGTAAGGTTTAATTCTTTTCATTTCCTCAGTCATGCAGTTAACCGATCACGAACTCTGGAATGCCAGAGGGATCAATGCATTCTCTCCTATCCCTTTTAAGTGATGCATTTTGGCTATTCATAGGCCCGAGACCCTAAATATGTGATATAAAGCGTGATTAGCAGCAGAACTTCTAATAATAGGGAGCACCTGGTCCTTTCATTCAGTCATACATGACTAATTTTCTACGCACTTCTGAGGGAGATTGTTTGAGGAACGGCCTTGGTTATCACCACATCGGTCACTCGGATGATCGGGAAAAGAGCACACAAAGGCTACAGAGGAATAGCAGGGATTGCATTGGCACCTGACTATTTCCATCTGACATCTCTGGCACAGAGACGAGGATTACTGTCTAATTTATATCTTTCTTCTGAGGCTTACTGCTATCTAAACAGCTTGCCACTTCAAAGTGGAAGACAAACAGGGCAGAAATGGACTGTACTCTTGGACTGAATCAGCTTAGCAGAACTCCATTTAAATGACTGGAGCTCTGAAAGAAAAGGTGTTTTTGATCTCGGAGGGAAAACAAAAACATGGTAAACCTATGAAGGACCTCTGCACTGCCCCTCAGTGCTCATGTGAGGTAGTACACTTAAATTGGGATTAGCTTTAAAGGTGGTGTGTCATTTCTGGTGGCTAGATAGAAGGATGTTTAATTGGCCAGATGTGTGTTTTTGAAGTCAGTGCAATATCATTTTTATTTTGAAAACTCCTGCCAGGGTTAAGATTTTTAGAAACTCCGTTTACAGCGTTGTAGACGATGAAACCGGAGATTTTGGCTTGTGACGGCGGAACCGGAAACAGTAATAAAGCCTTTTTTCCAGGCTTCTGATTGGCCAACATGGCTTTACGGCTAGGGTTATATCGCCACCTGTTGGTTTGGCATGCTCTTAACAGCGTTTTGTAGCTTGTTTTTGCATTTTCATGTGGATGCGATTTTTCTTTAAAACAGTTGAAAAAATCAGTTTATAAAAATACCTGTGTACGTGTGAACTAGGCCTCAGATTTGTTAATATTATTTGTTTAAAGAAGTCTTTTTAAAAATGTAGTTCATTCATGTGATGGCAAAGCTGATGCCAATTTTTCACTAGCCATTACTCCAGTCTTTAGTGTCACATGATCCTTGCCAGAAATCATTCTAATATGTTGAAACAGTTGTGCTGCTTAATATTTTTTGTGGAATCCTCAATAAATTTTTTCAGGATACTTTGATGAATAGAAAGTTCAAAGGAACAATTTTTGTAACATTGTCTTTACTCTTTTGACAAATTTAATGCATAAAAAAATCTTACTTTTGAATGGTAGTATATATATTCTTGTATAAAACTCATTGAAGAAAAATATTAAGTGTGATATAAAAACAACAACTGGCTTTTATTAATTTCATTGCACAAAGAAATTTTAAGAATATTCAATTCTGTAAATGTGTTATGGTGAGATGATGACATGTTAAAGGGACATTTCACCAAAAAAGATCTTTTTTGTCCCACAGAAGAAAGTGATCAGGTTTAGAACAACATGAGGGTATACGGAGCCCCTAAAGGGACATGGGTAGAGGAAAATATATATTTAAATGCTTTTGCGTTCTCTAAAGTTTTGCTTTCCCTCACAAAACATTTTTGTTCCCCCGAGAAACTTTGCGTTTGCTCACAAAGAAAGATTTGCGAGGGAACGCAAAGTTAGGGGGTCCGTGAATGATGTCAGTTTTTTGAGTGAACTTTGACAGTCCTAAAAATACTTTATTGTTATTGTTTTTTGCAGACACCCAGCACCCCCTTGACCCCCGTTTGAAAATGTCTGACCTAGACATTACAGGTTTGCTTGTGTAACCCCAACGGTCCTACTTGCCCTGCTCCAAGCAAGACTCGAACCAGCGTCTCAGGCATGGGAGGCGGAAGTGATAACAATGACGCTAAAGACCGCAGTCTCTAGTGTCAGTCGCTAGTGCGCCTCTTGAGGCCAGGGCAGTGAGGTTTACTCGCACAGCTCTTACTAGCTGGCCTCCGTTACACTTGCAAGTGTGGATAATTGAAGAATATATCTCATTATTATTTCAACCCTGAGCAAGGTACTTAATCTCAGTGTTTTGCTTGGGGACTGTCCCTGTAATTACTGTAGTTTAGTGGCTTTAGGTAAACAGCAACTGCAAAGTAACAAGTAATTATCTCAAATGACTAGTATTAAGGTTATTAAGCTTCAATTTTAATAAAGCAGATGACGCCATATACATCTAAAACATAATATTGGTATATATGCTCCTAGCACATCATGACTGGTTGCAAAAATACAGAAGGATTGATTTCACATGTCTGTTAGTAGAAGTGCATTGCAAACATGAAAATATACCAAGTCACAATTATTTCATGAAGACAATCAGCATGACATTACACCAGAGATCAACGAGAGAAGGGTTATCATTGGTGATGTTTACTTTGGGCTATGAGCTACAACCACAAAGACAGTGCAAGGTGAGCAAAGATTATGACACTTTAGAGGAGTTACCAAGCAAAAGCACATACAAAAGAGATGTCAGAAATGACCAATGGCACACATGAGAACAGATCAAAAAGAGTTCTCACTGACAGTAATGCAAGTGCCTTAATGAGTAAATTTTAAAGCAATAACATTCATTTAAAAAAAAAAAAAAAAAGAAAGAAATACATATTTCAACCAATACAGTATAAGAGCAATTAAACCTTTTTAAAAACTTCCTATTTCTTAAAAACACTGTTTTTTTTTGTTTTTTTTTTAAGCAAAAATAATAAAACAAAGTAACCAGAAAAGAAAAAGGTAGCCAATCTGACCTGGTTTATATTTATACAATAAAAAATACTGATTGTCTTATCTACATGAGCTTTGAAGTATTGAAATATTGTGAGATACTCCATTGTAAATTAAAAAATATATTTATTTTTTTTAAAGAAAAAAAAATTAAAGAAAGTGAAGGTGAAGTTCACAAGTCGGACTGCAGAGTATAAAATCGGTGAAGGAAAGACACCAAATAGGAAAAAGAGAAATCGCCACATCTATGTATATGATAGAAAGCTTGTCAAATTCATATATCACATACCACTGAAACGGTACAGGGCTGATTAATGCTCCGATCTTAAACACATCTGTAATCTCTGCTGGCTTTTGTGCTGCATGCAATACAATATAGAAGTCACTATAATATATGATCTAATCTAGATGATACGAAATACTATGAGGACTTCACTTTAAGTAACACTTGAATATTTTTTGATATGCTTCATAAAAATAACTGGTTTAACCAAGGGTAAGGTTTTTGTTTGTTTTTTTTTTAAAAAAAAGGTTTGAATAGCTTATAAATGACGTTCTTTGATGCAATTTTGATTTTTTTTTTTATCAAACATGTTTTTTTAAACATTGCATAAATGTAAATTATGTACAAGCATACAGAAATTATCTCTAAAATACCTCACTGCATGTAGGGAAATAACTTTAAGCTACTGAAGGTGCAAAAAAAAACAAAAACAAAAAAACACAGCCAAAAAGATGTTTCCTCACTGTAGCTTATTCAACAGTGGGACAATAGCGCAAGACAAAGTGTTTAAACACACAATAAAATAAAACAAAAAAGAGAATAGAAACAATCATATTGGAAGCCTCAGGTGAAGCACAAGCGTAATTCAGCTGGGTGAGGAAAGACAATAAAAGAAGCAAATAAACGTGTGAAAGGAATGCTGATGATCAGCTCATCTCCTCCTCACTCATCGTCGCTTTGGCTCCCCTCTGACTGCTCCTGAAAACAAACACACAATGAAATTACAAGCACGTGCAGACCACAGATCGCCATACACTAGAGCTCTGGTGACCCGCGTCCACCCCCACGCCACACCTGACTGATCGCTGGTCTGCCGAGGCTCATTACTCGTGGACTGAGCTGGTAACTGAATGCACTTCCTTATTTCTGGATAATGAGACAATCTCGCACTGATTCATGGGCCTTGGTCACAAGGCTCTGACATGTTCACACTGACTTGATATGAGGAGACTGCGATTTACTGACGTTCAGACATGAAGCGATCACACTAATGGAAAAAAGCGCACGTGAAGAGAGAGAAACAGAGAGACTTACATTTTCCTCTTGAACTGCAGCAGATGGGATAAAGAGAGAGGAATGAAAGCGAGGTTTAAGGGCACAGTATATCCTTTTTCTCATAAATTATTCCCTCAGGGAACTGCATAACAACACCTCAAATACCTCTTAGTTGTTGAAAGGTAAGGACATGTGGCTAAGCATCTATAAATCTCTTTGTATAGTTTTTAGATGCTGTCTGTGGGCTACATTTTGAGTAGCAGCAGCTCTTTGCAGTTAGCCGTCCCATAAGCGCCCAATTAAAGCCTGTTTTTTTTGGGTGATAATATCCTGAAGCATATTCAATCAAATGTCAATGTATGCACCTGAGGTTTTTGATTACAAGATGTCTAATTAAGTTAAATGTCAACTGGCTAAACAGATTGTACAATGACAGGTCTAACTGATGAGAGGAATGGTGGACCTACGTTCTCTTCCTGTTCTTCCTCGCTGTCATCATCACTGACCACGGGCTTGGCCTTTCCACGACTCGGTCTCTTCTTGCCTTTGTCCTGACATCTCTCGTCCCGTTTATTCAGCTTAATTTTCACCTTCACTGACTTAGCTTGGATTAAAAAAAAAAAAAAAAAATTGTAATAAAAGAGAATTTAAATAAAAATAGCACAACTCTACAAAAGAGATATAAATACAAATTAGCTTATAGAAATTCACGAGTTCACACTTACATATAATCAGATATAGTATAAATATGTGTACATGGCGTGCTGTCAACACATGACACACATCTATTAAAGGCCCATCTCAAATTCCACCCACATCTTTCTAACTCAGTATTTTGTAGTTAA
The DNA here is from genome assembly GCA_039654765.1 of Mylopharyngodon piceus. Lineage (NCBI taxonomy): Eukaryota > Metazoa > Chordata > Actinopteri > Cypriniformes > Xenocyprididae > Mylopharyngodon > Mylopharyngodon piceus. Next base: position 26,018,434 of record CM077443.1, on the reverse strand, counting down.
CCTGTTTGCTTTGTCAATTGGAAACTAAACATCAAAGACCTCATGAAATCCTTAGTGTTTGTGCTTTTAGTCTATCATCTCTGAGGTCATCAATATGCCAGTGTACTTAATAAAAATGACAAAATTCACTTTTAGTAGATTGTCTTCTCTCAAAAATACAAATGGTTCATCCTGCATTGAACTGATTTTTGTCCAATCAGATGCTCTCGAATGAGAATGTCAGTGCAATTGACTAGCAAGTAGAAAATCATGTTCATGCTGTGATGTAACTAAAGCCTTAAGTCATCTTTCCACTATTTTCGACATGTATGTACAGTTGCCACATTTCATCCCCTAGTTAGTAGCTGTCGCATGAAACTTTCAAACTGGCCATGAATTACTCATTTTCCTCCACGTTAAAATGAATGAATATTGAATATTTGAATATATATGGGTCATTTAAAAGTGTAAAAAAACATAATGGAGATGTAATTAATTTTGAAGTTTTATTAAGTGTTAAATTATATGGTTTTTATAATCAATTAACACTGCTTTTGTCATATTTTTATAATATGGACAAAATTTGTCACCTAAAAAGTCATTCGTTTAACCAAAATTTCGGTTTTACCGAATGACACTTTTGGTTGTACCGAATGACGATATTTTCAAACAATGCTAACAGGCTGATATCTAGCTAGCAAAAGGACAATCAAACATTTTATATTTAGTACAAGTTTTCAAAATATTACATTTTCCATGTTTCATAGTGGTTGTACCGAATTACCTGATGTTTCGGGACATGCGTATGAGCAAGTGAAAACAGGAATTTTTCAAATAGTTAAAAGAGAGTTAGTTACTTTGCTTCACCTTCATGTGGTCCTTTGCAGGTGTCTGAATGATGTCACATTCTGTAACATGATACTGACCACATAAATATAACTGCTCATTTTACGCAAATAATGTTTAAATATGAATATATCCAAAAAAATGGCCGCCAATTCGCCTAAAAGAAAAGCATAGTAGGTTTTCTATGGCTAATTAACATAAATAACAATGCAATGTTTATAAAATAATTATTTTGAACATCAATATAACTGCTCATTTTATACAAATAATGTTTAAAGATTAATGTTTTAGTGCAAAAATAAAGATAATTCTCACCTCATGCTTATAGTTTTGATTAAAATACATCACATCCGATCCAATTTAACTGCAAAGGTTTAAATATTTCAACGCACCCCATAAAATTGGATGCGAAAATTATGCATGTGCATATTATGCACACACAAAGCTCCCTTACTACACCGCACTGGAAATAAATGATTTCGGAGATAAGGTGGCTTTATGGCTATAAAAAGGGTTTAGGGCTTTAAAATGTGCCACCCAAACATCCTGTTTCAAAAAAGGAAGGAAAACTGCACTTCTCAAGCAAGTACAAGATTTTGTAGAGCTTTAATTTCATTAGTATCAGTAAATTGGCCCTTTGTTAATGAAAAATCTTACACTCTTCCTCGGATTCTTCCTCATCATCGTCATCATCATTGCTGTCATCGTCACTCTCCTCCCTAGCAATCTTTTGTCTGGCACTCTTGAATACTGACTGGAGAACAATGGAGTCCTCATAGATCTACAAATAACAAAGGGTAAATTACAAGCAATAATTTAAAACAAACACACCCCTTGCTGTGATTATCTGTATTACCTGCAACACAAACAAACAAAGTGAGGAAAAAATAATAAAAGCATAACCTGAAGCACTCCTTTCAAATAAAAAGGGATGCTAAGAACTGTTTGAAAGATTTGATTATATTTGTGTAGACATCTAGACCATCTCCAGATTGTGCTGATTTCAGAAGAGATGAAATATTGATTTCAAACACAGACAAAATCTAGTAAGCAATCCAATAATCACAATACACAATCCACCATGAATACTGTGTAAAGTGATATTCAGAAATAGATATAACTGATCTGAAATATAATGCGCAGTTCTTATAAACCTTTACATAAATAAATCAAATACATCAGGGAATTGGCAGTAATAAACTTCTTCTGACAAACCGAAAATACCATTTTTATAGCACACAATAGCCATGTACAAACAGACCAGTGGCTATTCAAGTCTTTATACATGCTTAATATTTGCATGTATGACAAGCACTTCATAGAATTCATGCAGCATATAATCACTGCAAAATGGTGGTGTGGCACTACTAGGCAATTCATATTTAAGACAGTCATGAAGGGTGTTCAATCCATTTATTCACTCACCTGAGAGCCCTCTAGATTGTAAGTCTGAGCATTGTGACAAAGAAGCATGACGTCTTTCTCCAGATCGCTCACACTCCTGTACTTGTGGTTGCGCACACGCTCCTGCAAAAACAAGAACACCAAAACATCCTTCACCTGTAGGGTGCAACTTTAACAACTGAGGAAATTGCCAATTAGAGTTGCAACAGAAAATAAGAGCCACCGACATTATAAGAACGAAAACATCAATTTATCTCATCTTACAACAAAAGCCAATTCTCTATCCTTTTATCATCCAGCCGGAGTAATGAGTGTGCCAGTCCTGATCGCATGATAATACGTCACAGCAGAACATATAACGTGTGATGTTCAGATGCGTGTAGGCTTTAGGGCCATACTGAAATAAAAGACACACTGTAACTCACATACCTTGATCTTCTTGAAGTCCACTGGCTTCCTTATCAGTTCATAGTATTCAGGGAGCTCTTTCCTGGAGGGCAACTGCACAAAGACCTCGCTGAGCTGACGGCCTGATCTGTGATCAGAAACAGAGATTGAGGGTTATCCTGACTTCCTCTGACTCCACAGTGAGAGATAAACTATGCGATCAGCCTGGGCAGATTTCCAACTTGGTGGAATAATGTCCAACTGGTTTTCATTATCATCATATTGGTGCTTTACTGACCATTATCCCTCAAGCCCACCACAGGCCAACAGGAGACAGCACAAGTCTAAATCCAGGACAACAGGAAATGGTATAAAGGTCTCCAGGAGTAATATTTTCTTGAGACATACTGGCGACGAGATTCTTCAGCTCATATCTGTCTATTACAGTTGCTCTAAATATTTATGACACAGCGCAGATGATTCATTACACATTCAGTGATTAAATCAGGGCTCAAATTGGTGCAATTATGGTGTGTCGACCTTCATACAGACCTCAATTTATAGTTTTTTGCTGCAGATGCATGTTCAGTGTTAGTCTCGGAGCCTAGACTGCAGCACAATACCAAACAGTTGAAGGACGAATTCTGCTCATTATAAACTCAGCATTTAGCTTGGTTTAACATTTCTAAATCGGTGGCTCAACGTATCAAATTTCAATCGGCTCAAAATGCCAGCTATGTCATTATTATGATGATATGCAGCAATTTAAAAAGAAAAATAATACAATGAGTAGCAAAATGATTTGGAGAAATTCTACAAAATGTGCTTATAGGACTAGTTAAAATTAAGGTGTGCAATTATTTTTATTATTAAAATATTTTCTCTTATCCTAGCTTAATATGCAAAGAAAACTACAAGCAAGTGAAAAAATTGTTTTAAAAGGTACAAAAGAATTTAGACATCATAACATTATAATGTACAGTCTGAAAATCATTTTGAGATCTACTAAAGATGTTATTAAATTATTAGTGTTTTTAAAGATTAATTTAAGTGGACATTACATGACAGAAAGGTAATCTAAATGTCAGGAAATTATCATACACAATTAAATATACAAAATCGACCAACACAGATAAATGAAAAAAAAAAAAAGAAAAAAAAAAAAAATTAATACTGGCCACCAACCTATATTAATAATGGCTCTGTGCTCAACTAATGGCTTACATTTTTATGTTTGGCCAACCAATGACCTAAACCCTCTGTTCAAGAAACCTGTTCGAAACCAGTCATTTTGACAAGGAAATTTTCAAGACATTTCAAAATCCCAGCTGAAAGCATTTTATGCTCTGTTGTTTGGGAGTATCATGAAAGTGTGGCACTGAGACTGGGTTTCTTGTCATTTAAAGGGAACCCCTGGTGTTAAGACTTGTATGGCTTAATATAACGTAAATGATGTCTCTTACTGAAATATGTAGTATAAAACCCATGAAAGATTTATCTTATTTAAAAAATCCATGACATATTTGGTCCGATTTGGACAATGGGTGGCACCATTTTGTTTAGGTGCACAGTGCGTTCTACTGCATGTCGATGACGTCAAATGGTTGCACTCACTGAGCTTCTGACACTGTCCTATTGCTTTTTTTACTGCAACACAACTCAACAACAACAACAATAATAAACGATGCCACATTGTGCAGCTTTTGGTTGTAATTTTCAGTCGATGAGCCACAAGAGAAGCGATGTAAGTCTTTACTGCTTTACTAGTGATAAGAGGAGAAAAGAATAGGAAGTTGTGATGAATGTGGACGAATAACACTTCCTAAAGATCTGCGTCTTTGTTCTCTTCACTTTAGCCCTGGTGCCTTTGAGGCTTTTATTAGACCACAGCTGAAAGAGCTTACAGTTGCCGATGGATATAATTGTATGCTTTAACCAAGTGCCTTGCCTGTCGTGGGCAGCCTATAACACATCTCGATTGAGACAGACTGCCTCAAAGCTCGTGAGACAGACTGCCTCAAAGCTCGTGTGTGCCACGATACATGGGATATCTGTGATCGCATAAAACAGTAGCATTCAGGTGATCAGACGATTTTAACACGTCAATCATACAACAGTAGTTTGAATAGCTACAGAGACATTGCACAGCTTCAATGTTTTCATCCTCACTAATTTTGCGCTCTGGCTCAAATTGAAAAGGCTGATCGTGTTTTAAAAGGAACCCCGCGGATATTAAGACATGTATGCTTTACTAGATTACTGTTGCACCAAAACATACAGATGAAAAGTATCAAAGGCATCAGGGCTAAAGTGAAGAGAACAAAGACGCAGTTAGGAAGTTTTATTCATCCACATTCTTCACAACTTCCCATTCTTTTCTCCTCTTATCGCTAGTAAAGCAGTAAAGACTTACATCGCTTTTCTTGTGGCTCATCGACTGAAAATTACAACCAAAAGCTGCACAATGTGGCATCGTATATTATATTCCAAGTTGTGTTGCGGTAAAAATAGCAATAAGACAGTGTCAGTAGCTCAGTGAGTGCAACCATTTGACGTCATCGACATAGAACGCAAACAAAATGGCGCCGCCCATTGTCCAAATCGGTCCAAATATGTCATGGATTTTTTAAATAACGTTAATCTTTCATGGGTTTTCTACTACCTATTTCAGTAAGAGACATCATTTACGTTATATTAAAGGTTTAGTTCACCCAGAAATGAAAATAATGTCATTTATTACTCACCCTCATGCCGTTCCACACCCGTAAGACCTTCGTTCATCTTCGGAACACAAATTAAGATATTTTTGTTGAAATCTGATGGCTCAGTGAGGCCTGCATAGCCAGCAATGACATTTCCTCTCTCAAGATCCATTAATGTACTAAAAACATATTTAAATCAGTTCATTTGAGTACAGTGGTTCAATATTAATATTATAAAGCGACGAGCAAAAAAACAAAATAACGACTTTTATAGTGATGGCCGATTTCAAAACACTGCTTCATTAAGCTTCGGAGCGTTATGAATCTTTTGTGTTGAATCATGATTCGGATCACGTGTCAAACCAGCAAACTGCTGAAATCACGTGACTTTGGCGCTCCGAACCGCTGATTCGACACAAAAGATTCATCACGCTCCGAAGCTTCATGAAGCAGTGTTTTGAAGTCGTTATTTTGTTTTTTTGGCGCACCAAAAATATTCTTGTCGCTTTATAATATTAATATTGAACCACTGTACTCACATGAACTGATTTAAATATGTTTTTAGTACATTAATAGATCTTGAGAGAGGAAATGTCATTGCTGGCTATGCAGGCCTCACTGAGCCATCGGATTTCAACAAAAATATCTTAATTTGCGTTCCGAAGATTAACGAAGGTCTTACGGGTGTGGAACGGCATGAGGGTGAGTAATAAATCACATTATTTTCATTTTTGGGTGAACTAACCCTTTAAGCCATACAAGTCTTAACATCAGGGGTTCCCTTTAAGAACAAAAGCAGCTGTGTTCATTTTTTTTTTTTTTTTCACATTACGTGACTCATCAAGTCATATATTTGAAATAATTGCCAAGGACGTCTGTTTCTAAGATGCTTAAGTACTACCAAAGTGACATTTCTAGATGTCTAGGTTTAAATATGGGCTAGATTAGAGTGATTTGTCTATCACGTAAAATTACTGCCATGTCCAGACAGCTAAATTATTATTCCACAACTGATATGTGCTGTTAACTAGGAGGTTGTCATGGAGACCACCAAGAGAGAAACCCAGCATATGATCAGTGCTACCCTTCAATCTGTGGAATTGCAGCTTAATTGGGTGACACATCAAGCCCAAGTCCTCTGCTCAACCGAAATCAAACCATCACTCTGAAGCTGGTTTGAAATTCTCAAAGGGGAATGATAGTCAATATACCATTACCCAACATCCACTGCATAATGAGTGTGACATTCAGACTACAAATAAGAACACTGATTAATCAACAAAATAATTTAATCAAATTAAGCTTATTAATTGCCAATTAATCAATTTCACTGCAAATGTGTTGGGCTAATCATCTGAGCAGAGAGGAAGAACTAGCTAGAGCTGCAACTCGTGTCACATCCCTGATACAGGTGAGCGCCCATGCAAGCCAGAAATGATGCATGCACCCTTGGCTTGTAAAAATGAAGTGGACTCAACATATTCAGGCGAGGGAGCATTCCATGTTCCAAACAATGTTTACGGTCCCTGGAAACATTGTGTGTTAAAGTACAACATGACAACAAGCACATCTGGTCATCCTTCAGTCTCGCTGACAGAGTCTGATGCATGATGCCTTTGCTAACTGGGAGATTCTGACATAATCATGACCAGATTAATGTTACGTACTGTTCACTGTTTTACACACTGCGTATTATAATTTGACTGAAATGTTAAGTATCTATTTTATGATCCCCTTAAAAATCATATGAAAAGTGCATATTAAGGGCACATTAAATTGATCAAAAGTGACAGCAGCCCAACTGTTTTCAACATTTAGTAATAATAAGAGATGTTTCTAGAGCACCAAATCAGCATATTAGAATGATTTCTGAAGGATCATGTGACACTGAACACTGGAGTAATGGCTGCTGAAAATTCAGCCTTGCTATCACAGGAATATACAGAAATTGAATAAAGTTATCAAACACTTCACAGTCTTCACTGCATAAATTATAAATTAAATATAGATTAGTCCTTATTAAAGCTACAAAAGTTATTCAGTCAAAAGCAACGAGGTTTTTTTTTTTTTGAATAACATTAATGACAGACAGCAGCAGGTCTATAAGGCTGCTGTCACTTTAAGACTTGCGGCACATGAAACGGATCTGACACGCATCCCATTTTCTCACATCTCTCTACGCTTATTTAAGACTTTACTTAACTAATTACGAGGAACTTGACAAAACAGGCATTTTGGCATAATTTATTTTGTGTGTTTTTGTCCATTCAAGCGCGAAAGAGAATTCAATGTGGTACAGGCACGCTGTCTGAAGCGGCTTTCCGTTCTATGTCAAACATACAGGAGATTCACAGACAGCACTTCTAGTTAGTTTCCAAGGTTACTCATTATTTGATTATCGTTTGCACCTGATGATCATTTAGTTCATTGGTTTGCTCAGTGTATTTAAGCTGTGTTTCCTTCTGTTCGTTGTCAGTTTTCGTCGGGTTTACATTGGTTGTTCTGTTCATGTTCTTAGTTCTTGAGTTCATTGTAAATAAACCTGTCAACTGCTTGCGATTAGATCCTGCACTCAACTTTATTTCACCCAGCTGTGACAGAGACAGTACTGCACTGAGTTCTCTTTTGTGTCTTGTCGCGCTTGAATGGTTTAAATGCATTTGCATGAATAAGAGCGTGATCATAAGAGCTAGCCAAAAGATGACGAGAAAAAAAAATGGATACTGCGTTAAATATTTTGAACAATCGCAAAATGCTGTTTACGCTTTCAGGTTCTATGTCAGAACGGCGGTGCTGAACGTAAACAGTGTACGAGAATGACACCGAAGAGAAGAAATTGTTGAATAAAGTAGTTATTTTTGTTTTTGTTTTGTGCACAAAAAGTATTCTCGTCGCTCCAGAACATTAAGGTTGAACCACTGCAGTCACGTCGATTTTTTTCTAACGATGTCTTTAGTACCTCTCTGGACCTTGAAAGTGGTGGTTAAATGGCTGTCTATGGAGGGGTCATATACATCTCGGATTTCATCAAAAAAGTCTTAATTTGTGTTCCGAAGATGAACGAAGGTCTTATGGGTGTGGAACGACATGAGGGTGAGTAATTAATGACAGAATTTTAATTTTTGGGTTAACTAACCCTTTAACATTAACAATTAATCGACTGTTAATTTAAAATGACAATCAGTTATTGACATTCTTGAAAACTGGAATACCTTAATTTTCAATAATTAACAGTTATGCTCAAATAAATCAACTGAAAGGGCATCATGCAGGATTTTTTTTTTTGCCTGCTGCCATTAGGTTTTACAAAGCCTCTCCTCCTTCATGACAGCCCTAAACCTTAAATTATTTCTGGTTGTTACCCCAGTCAAGAGTCATTCCACATGTATAGTCCTGGACACAGTAACAATGCCTGTCAACACACTATTTGTCTATCTCTACACTGCAAATTCCTGGAAAAGCTGAGATGTTGAGAACAGTACAAAACAGTTAAAAAAATGACATTCCATATAGTCCAGGTCATCTTTAATACAAATGAACATACAATCAAACTGTGATTAAGGCCAATTCAAAGAGTCACCTCCAACAATACAGTGAGGTGAGAAATGGGCTAGCACAATGAGCCATTCTTGGAAGTTTAACAGCACTTACGCGTCTCTGTAATTGATGACAGTATCGACAATAGCATTCATCTGTTTCGTGAGTTTGGGTGGGTTTGGGGAGAGCTTCTCTGCTGGAGGGCGTCCTCTCCTTTTCTTGGCCTTGTCTCCGTCCTCACGCCTCATTTCTTTGTCCACATGTCTCCTACGCTTCCGCCTCTTCAGCCGTATTTCCTCCTCGATTTCCTCCAGGTTGCCATCCTCTATAGCCTGCAAAAGTTCAACAGTTAAGATCACATCGAGTAGTTAACGAGGTGGGAAATTATGATATGAAAAGTAAACAAGATACAATTGTTGATTGCTAGATTATATTCACTGTCTACTGGCAATTTGCACTTCCAAAGGAAATTTGGCCAGGTATGTTCAGCATTTGGGACTGAAGCCTTTCAGCTAAATCTTTTAAATAACATGCTGAATCGTATACACGCCAAACAGAAACATACCATCGTTGTGATTCTGCAAAAACAAATTTCACTGATTAGGCTATTATGTGTGACAATGAATATTTGCTTTGAGGACTTCTTCCCAACTCCCCATAGGCAGCCATGAAAGCCATGTTCATTACCACAAACTACATCTAGAAGTGAAAGAAACTACTGACAACAGAGAATTTGTCTATGGGCTCTGATTATGGAGCCATTTGGACTTTCATCAGTCTCACAATCTGACATGATTGAGCTCAGCATTTGTGCAGAGCTGTTCTTAATTAAGTCCATCTGTCTGGCATCTTCTCTCAATCCTTCCCTTCCTTTTGTTACACAGATGGATATAGAGGGATTCTCTCATCTTTCAGTCTCCTCTGAACACACATTTGGCATGAATATTTACAGAAAATTAGTCATTTGCCTTCAGTGAACGTACTGTATGGTCCACTGCATTAGTGCTGTTGCGTTTGGCCCAACGCCTGCAACTGTTGTAAAGCAGTATACAAGTGGTCCTGCTGGGTTAGGTCTGCACAGAAGCACTTCAAATCTCCAAATATGCCCAAAACATTTGTAATTCCACCACCAAAGCAAGACCTTGGTGAAGCAAAGACTTCCAGAGATGAATACACTCTTTGAAAAGCCGGAAACATATCTGTCTTTGTTTTTTGCTCTTCTGTAACATTTGCTGTGAAACTCCAAGGTCGGTTATCATAATACAGAAGGCTTGATCCGCAAAGTAATTCAACACACCTGTTATGCAGCTGAGCCAGAGCCCTCATTTGAGAATAATGCAAATGCACAGAGCCAGAAGTGAACAATGAGCAAATAAACAGACCTAAAAGAATGTCCGCTTTTGAAACCAAAACTCGCATATGAAAACAACTGCAAGACTTTCAGTGGTGCAATTATGATTTTGACTCTCAACCAAGATGTTATGAAAGAGGATCCAGGCCTATATCTACCTAACAGAGCTTGTTTTGGATGACTTCCCATATGAAATCAATGACTAAAAGAATTTGTACTCAGCATAGCAAGCAAATTCAAATGTAAATGTATTGTTTTAAAGAGACTATGCTTTCATTTACTTACAAATAGCTATATTAAGTTTACTTCACATTTGAAATATGATCCAATGTACTCTACCATTCAAAAGTTTGGGGTCTGTAAGATTTTTTTTGTTTAAAAGAAACTGATACTTTTATTCAGCAAGGATGCATTAAACTAATCAAAAGTGACAGTAAAGGCAATAAAAATGTTACAAAATATTTATTTTTTTAAATAAATGTTGTTCTTTGAACTTTCTATTCATGAAAGAATCATGAAAAAAAAAAAATCATGGTTTCAAAAAAATATTACAAACTGTTTTCAGCACTGATAAGACATTCTTTGATCATCAAATCAGCATATTAGAATGATTTCTCAAAAAGATATTTAAGCTAATTTTTAAGATTTACAAATTTCAATTGCATAACTGTTCCATCCGATTGCATTACCCCCTTGTTCCAATCCCTAGTTCCATTAAGATTTATACAAATATCTTTTATTACGCTCTTTTTTATTTTACTTATTTAAAATTGTTAATTCATAATATGAATAATATGTAAGGATTATTCAATTCAATTTGATGGAATTCTTCTATACAATTTAAATTCGTAAATCTTAACACTCAATTTTCAGCAGTTGTTACTCCAGTCTTCAGCTTTGCCATCACAGGAATAAATGACATTTTAAAATAATTTTAAAATGACTTTGCTATTTTAATTTGTAATATTATTTTACAATATTACTGATTTTACTGCATTTTTAATTCAATAACATTAAAGTGCCCCTATTATGCTTTTTCAGATATTACCTTTCATGTAGTGTATAATATAGCCGTTTGTGAATGTAAAAGGTCTGCAAAGATAAAAGCGCACGATAAATACAATTATTGTCTCTCTCAAAAAAAAAGAATCGATTCTGAACTGAAACGAGTCGTCAATAATTCCAGTCTTACTTCCGTAACTTACATACGTAACAATGTAACAAATTTGCATACTGCCCACCTATGGTCTTCATTGGCTGTCCATGAACAACGTCTACATTGACCCACCCTCGCCTCAAACACTGTAGCTGGTTTGTGTTGTGTACATGTTGAGAAGATGCTGTTTTCGCTCAGCAAAAGCAAATAGAAAAAAGTAAATACTTCCAAAGGATGAGGATTTGAAGAGTCAGTGGTTAAAATTACCACAGCAGTATAACCTTTTGACAACTGCTTCTCAAATCTCTGTCTAGGTATAAATGAGATTTACAAAACGCTTATCCATTAAAGATGGAACAGTACCCACTTTATTTAGACCACCCTGCTCTTCAAAATCACAACCAGTAAGTATGATTAAGTATTGAAGTATATATTTTCTACCGGGTGTTCAAAATACGTAGTTTTTATTGTGTAGGTCTCCGGCTAACCGGCTAATTAACGTTATTACTGTCATACTGAAATACTTCTGCTAATCAGCTGTGGGCTATTATTACCTAAAATTGTGTCCTTTAGTGCACATTGTCTGCTGTTCTTACTACTTTGAGTAATGATAAAGGATGGAGTAAGATTTGTTTTACAAACTTTAATGTTACATCAGTCATTCACATTACTGCTCGGCTAACGTATGCACTGTTATTGATACAGTTAATGATGCAGTTCTCACATGTGCACAGCAATAAATCAGAAATATACACATCGGTTTGTTGATGGACATACAGTACACTTGTTAATGCTGATGGTGAAGAATTACAGTTGCAACATCTCATAATGTACAACAAACTAAGTAGCGTATCACTGAGAAACCTCCTGCTCAAGTCGTCCTTGCGATGGGAGGTTCGGGTTGAATAACTAGCTCTTCCAATTTTTCATCATTGGACTCGTGCTCGAATTCATATAGTAACATCGTTACTGTCTTTTACAGTGTGTACAATCGCTGAGGATTTAGAAAGCCTCCAGACCTTAAATGCAGTTATGGTAATGGGCGTTTCATTTCTGACACGCTCTAATTGGTAGACCAATCACAACAGACAGGGCCGTCTGATCAGAGCAGAGTAGGCTCTCAGAAAGGAGGGGTTTAGAGAGACTGAATCTACGGAAATGTCATATGAGAATCTTTGAAAAATGTGGTGATGTGCAATGTGTAATATGAGAAAATGAAAGTGTTTTTTGACATTCGATGCATGTAAACCTGTTGTAGGAGACCTCAAAAGAAAATTAGGAACTTTTAAAATAGCACAGTTGGGGCACTTTAAAAAAAATCTTACAAACCCTACACTTTTGATCGGTAGTGCACATTTATGCATTCAGTTTTATGTAGTCAAAGAGAAAAATATTATCCATGCTTTTCAGCACCACATCAATTTTGTGCATTATGCATCAGGTCAGAGCAGGGGGTACACATCATCCTTTTTAATGCTGTGTCCGGAGCACTCAAATGATGCATCCCAAGGCTGAGATCCTAGGTTCAAATAACAGCTATCTGCAGGGACACCTCTGGCTGTGTTTTAGTAATGCTGAGCCAATAATGGGTAACCTCTCCTCCATCACCTCCACCGTTGTCATAGTGAGGTCACACCTGTGGGTACCAAACTAATCTGAGAGAAAGAGCTCAGCAGCACCTGTGAAAGGATGCGATACTGGGGGAGCAGCATCAATGTCTTCAAAGTCATGGACTGTGTAAGTGGGAGGTAGGAGGTGACAGAGGGCATACGCAAACAAAATGCTTAGTTTTGCCATTCATTTAATTCTGCCTCACCTTAATATAACATTAAAACCGAGCATGTATTTCTAACAGGGAAAATGCTGCAGTGAAAGGTCACATATCACAATCAAATTAAATCATGCATTGACTGCATTCACACAAGAAGAGTGTATATAATAGGTTGCATGCACTGATGCTGGCTTAACAAATCGTGCTACATTGCTGTCCTCCATAGACAGCAATTTAACCACCACTTTCAAGGTCCAGAAAGGTAATAAAGACATTGTTAAAATAGTCCATGTGACTGCAGTGGTTCAACCTTAATTTTTATGAAGCGACAAGAATACTTTTTGTGCGCAAAATATCTTAATTTGTGTTCCGAAAATGAACGGCAGTCTTACGGGTTTAGAACAACATGAGGGTGAGTAATTATTGACAGAATTTTCATTTTGGGGCAAACTAACCCTTTAAGTGACATACATTTTAAACACAGTATTGTCAGTTTTGTTTGTTCTATTTCAAAACTTAATAATAGTTCCAACAAAAGCCACAGCAGAAATGTTGTGCGTCTCCAAGCAACTGTCACAGTTCTAAGGTTGTATCAAACATGCACAACGATGAAAATGAAGATAAATCCAAACAGCCTTTAATAAATCCACAACATGACCCAAACAGAGAGATAAGCATCAACAACCAAAGAGTAGACACAAACAATACCCGACAATTAAGGAGAGAATGGCATGCTTAAATACTGCCGATAATGAGGTGTGCACAGCTGAACAGAATGACAAATTAAATTAATAACCATGACAACAAACTAAGGGAAACTTGTTTGATCAAAGAGAAACTTGTGTACTTTTTCTGGGCGAGTCAGAGCGAACTGCGGTGCTGACAGAGTCTCACGAACGAGCAAGTAGCACAGAAGACCAACAGCCAAAGTCAGGATTTTCGTTAAATAATACATTAAATTTCAGTTTGTTTTTCACCAAACCATATTGTATACCCCCAGAAAACTTGGAATATACAACACGTGTCGCATTGGACCATTTTGTGATTCCTTTTTTTTTTCTTTTTTTCAAAGCCTGATGCTGGTCACTATTTACTGCCACTATGTGGATGAGTGCGAGCTGGACGATTATTATTTTTTTTTTTTTAATTTTGTGGTTTGAAAAAGAAAGAAGGGCATACAGCATTAGAACAACACAAGGGTGAGTAAACGGTGACTTAATTTTCATTTTAGTGTGTAATCCATTATTAAATGGATTGTTGCTGCTCATCTATCTCACTTTTCATGACCACTTTGAACTGCCAGTGCAGTTCCAGTTCTTGCTGCTAAAAATAAACCTTTTGGATGGAAATGTTTTTATACTGTATATAAAGCTAAGCAGTGCGTATCGCATCATATCAAATAGTTTCTTGTATGTTTTTTTTTTTTTATGCATTACTATTAATTATATCTCAGTACATGGGCAAAAACGAAACATTGAAAAGAGTCGCTCAAAGTAACATGCACTTCTCCTTTGACTTGCCCACACTTGACTACACTATTTCACAGGAGACTGATTACATGAGATCCGATTTGTTTATTCCCAATTGTAGTTGTCACAGTGCTTATTAGCATAAAGTTATCTTTTCCTGACTCTGTTTATTCACTGGAAACACCCACCTCATCTTAATGTCGCCTCAAGTGGCCAATTCACAGTGAAAACGAATGACTTGACTGTCAGTGTGAATGACCCCTCTTTAGCAGCAGAAGCACCATGGGTGACTGACCTCTCTCTGGGCATTCCAACACACAAAGTACATGCAAACACCCAGTTTGAAAGTTCGTTTGCAAAATACAAGAACAGATTTTAAGTTGAAGGCAGTATTTATATCCCCTAGACTGACACATACTCTCTCACACCCCACAACATACTTCATTTCCCCAACACAGTTGACTGTTTGCTAAACTCTGTGCAGTCAAGCGTCAAAATCAATTTGTTGAGCCATTGAGCTGTGTCGATGGGGAGATGCTCTGTCATAATTTCCTGTGTAAAAGCAATCTTGGAGAATGACTTCAAGCGTAGGTTACAAAGGAATCCTTTTTTGTGTGTGGAGACTATCACACAGTAAACATTTCCTCACACTTTCATGGTGCGCTTTAGTAAAACACTAAAAAAAAGATGAAAACAGTGAGCCGCTAAATAAGATTAATTTAAAATTGCCCATCAAGCCACAATAAAAGGTGGTTCAGATACTTTTAATCAAAGCGGTCTTTTTCCACCTCATAAAAACTCACAGACCCCATGTTGTTTCTCTGAAAAATCTGATTGCTGTGTGTCAAACTTCCTTCCTCTTTCAGTATACTTTTACTCCTCAGTGGCTCTCTGTTTATCAGGAACTGGCTTCACATATAATTACCTCCCTTGCTGCTTTACACCTTCAGCCTCTGTGCTCAAAAACAGTTTTACTCTTGTTACCTTCCAGCCAAACCCAGCAGCAGACGACCCCTCACCAAAGAACAACCGCGATGCCCTATGGAAACAGTTTTGGCACTCATTATCGACCGGCACAATCCACTGGACTGCTTTGAAATAGTTTAGGAGGACTGTACGGAGTCCGGTTTGTGTAAAAGAAATGACAGAGGAAATGGAAAAAGCTTGTTAGAGAGAAGAACAGTCAATTTGTGCCAGGATGGAGAATAAGAAAATAAGCTATGTGGGTTTGGGAGATTCAGTGTAATGCAATTGGGTTTATTGATCGAGCTGAATTGTTACACAGAGATGAGGGCTGTATTTGTCTTTGCTGTTGTGTTGTCATATTGTATTTGAGATATATTGTGGAAGAAAGATGAGCAGAGCTGGAAAGTAATAGGCACTGTTTGCTATGTTTCAAATGTTTTCCAACCCACTTAATATTTTATTTACAGAATGTAACCAAATACCACTGCATATGATTAAAAATCAGATCAGAGGAAACTTGTGTAATGCTGTTATATGATGTGCAATCATTAGAAATAGTGAGATGTTTTTATGATGTACTTGTTAATTTTTCAAAACTATATTCAAGTGAAATTTTGATGTTTTTCTTTTTTTCTCAAACCTGTTTACTGCCTTTACAATCTCTCCTCGCTGTAACCTCATTCAACATATATTGGCTCCATTCTGATTCTCATGGACCTGTATACTGAAATGTTACTCATATTCAAATGATCAAAACATACAATGAAGCCAGTGACCCCACTTCAAACTGATCACTGCTATAACTGTTTTTTTTTTTAGTCTACCTCCCCAAACCTTTGGCATATATCTAGGCCCAGCAGAAGATTACTACACTCTTACTGGTAGCTGACAGTGTTATCAAATTAGCCAAAATATTTAATAAATAAAAACACAGGAGATTTGTAGAATTTTATAAATGATGGCTGTTTCAATTCTGCAAAAATCTACAGAACTTTCTGTGGATTTTGGAAATGCCAGTGTAAATGTTTCAAAGCCTTCTTATGACACTCACTTTAGATAGATACCACTAGCTGTATAATTGTATGATCATTGGTTGCGTCCCAAATGACGCACTATACACTATGCACTTATACCTGTACTTATGCCATGTAGTGTGTGAATTGTATAAGGTTATTTTGTCCACTACGTAATTAAAGCTGCGACAGTTGAGTGCATGAAGTGTCCAACATTCCACACTTTGTTTTTTCCGTTAATTTAGTGCATCATCTTTTTGGAATTTTCTGTGTGAACGCACTACTCGCACTATTTGTACTTAAAAACGTCATAGAATAGCGCATAAGTACGTGAATTGGGACGCACCTATTGTCTTCATCAATAATGGCTTCATATCAGTTCTTTCAAGATACTTTCATCCTTAATGTCCTTGAAGTTCTCAGTACCAGTGTTGTTATTGTGTAATTAAAACTTTTAAAAATTGTTTTGTGTACTTGAAATGTTGGTGAAATAAAATAAAATATAAATATAGCTGCAAGCAGCAATTACGGGGCCAAGCACAAAGAAGGCACAACAAGCCAGCCAACATGGCTGGCGGCATCAGACCAACTGCAACAGTGAGCAATTAAAGACCTGTTAAGGTCATTTTAGGCAAAAGAGCTGAAAAATCACAAATACAGTCAATAATAAAGATTTACTGGTTCATCACTTTCGACCAATAGGTGGCGCTGTGACCAAATTAATGAGGTATGGTCAGAGTGAGGTGACAATGACACTCGCAAAGTTTGGTGTGAATATGTCAAAGCATTGCAGAGATACAGCCTCAAGAGTCATTTTGGCATCAAGCCTGTATTTCGTTGCTGTGGTAAATGAATACAGTTTCGTCTATCAACACGAAATCCTTAACTTTTTACCGGCATAGTCTGAAGATGATATGATTCGATTTTGGTGAAAATTGGACCAACGGTCTAGGAGTATTTCGAAAAAGTTTTTAAAGAAAATCAAAATGACGGACAGGAAGTTTGGCTGACTATGGCAAAATTGGCATCAATGTTCTCAGCATGACCCATGGAATCAGTTAAGATCAGTCTCATTAAAATAGGCCACATTTATATAAATCTATTAGCATTTTTTAATTTCATTATAAAATTTGACCACAAGGAGGCGCTGTCTCAAAACCTATTGTGTACCTTCAGAGCATGGTGCTGATGGCACATCCTGAGTTTCGTAATGGTACATCAATGCATTCATATAATATTAGTGATCGACCGATATTGATTTTTTAGAACCGATACCGATAATTTGTGTGTTTATGTGGCCGATAACCGATATGCAGAACCGATATTTATTTACTGTTATACTTCTGTTTTTGACACGATTACAACACCACTGAACTAAACAAACCATTTTATTTATAACAATCAATCCCTCCTTGCATAGAAAACAAAACAAATCTTATTTATACACCAATAAATAGAGGGGTCTGAAAGTGCAAAAAATAAAAAAAGTGCACTGTTACTAAACTGTTTTTATTTAAAAAATAAAATCTTCGATGAGGTAAAAACAACAACAACAAAAAAAAAACAGGTAAAATAAATACAGCACATAAAAGTAATTCTAACAGTGTAATCTTTCAGTCATCAAGTGTTGAAAATTAGTAGTTTTTCATGTTAATTTTAATCTTCATATTTCAAAAAATAATTTTATTTATAAAAAGCATCAGCAGCAACACTAATGTTAACAATAAGCAAAATAAATGTAGAATGTCTAATGTTTTCAAATGGAGAAAATAAATTAAAGACAGGAGTCATATCAACTGCAGAAATGTAACTTCATTTTAAACTACAGTTTTAGTAGATTTATAAGCTGTTTAATAGGCTAAAGTGTGAAGAATAATTCGCTGGATAATGTTAAATAACTGAATAATATTCTCTGGAATATTGGAATATAACAAACAAAACATCTTATTTTATTGCATTTCTCAACTGATATGTTATATCAGAATTATTAATGTTTTTGTCGTTCTAGATTATGAAATATCTGCTGACAAAGCGCTGTTTATCTATGCATTTACACAGAACTATACTCAAACTGCGATCACTCGCAGAGATAATAAATAATTAATTTCCATAGAGTTGTGTTTACTTGGATGTTTATTAGCTAATTAACGGTTATATAGTAAATGTTTATATAAATTACAGTGTTTTAAACAAGTAAATCTTGTTAAAAGTTACATGCAGTGGCCGTGCTGGAGCATTTCCTGAGCATCAACCCGCTGAGTGAACAGCAAAATGCAGACGACTTCACGAGACTAACGATGAGCATAGACAACAGAGAGAGAATTAAATTCAGCGCTATTATTTCCAACATGTGCTCATTCATGGCTGTATTATTTAATTCATGCAAAGTTACATTTTTATTGGGACAGGACTTGATGGATTATCTTACGTGTTTCACAACTTTCCCACATACGGTTCTATGGGCTGCCATAGACTCCCAGAGCGGAAGAAATGGCAGAATAATAATAATAAGAAAACTAACGGATACAATAGGTGCCTACGCACCTTCGGTGCTTGGCCCCTAAATATTAGAGGAAAAAATACTGAAATAAATAAGTTTAAGTTGAATTACTAAAAATTACTAAAACTAAAACTGAAATAAAAATAAATTACAGCTAAATAAAATGCTGTAGTGATGACGTATTTTTGTAGGCCCACTCGGAAGTTAGTATCACACCGGTTCCCTCGACAAAAACCCAATAGGATTTTTCACTTGGCTTTTGGATTAATGCAGAAAGTAAGCTCTGTGACAAACAAAAGCTTATGATGCTTACACGTTTTGTTCATCATGATAATCTTCACAAATGAACAAAACTTTTATGAATTTTGAAGCCTAAATACAATTGTCAGCAGTCAAAAGCTAAACCTAGGTTATAAACTAACTACACCACTGTTGCCATCACTAAGCTTCTGACAACTCTTTCAATCTTTATTTAAAATTTATTTAAACTTCATTAGTTCCCTGAAAGTTTAGGTTAGAATAGTTTGCAAGAGAGCTATTAGAAACACAAGGCTGTGAAAGAGAACTAGTGAGTAGATGAGTTTACCTGTTTGGCTGATGACATTAAATGTTGCCGAAAACGTCTGTAAATCCCATTTAGCCACTTGTTAGCAACCGCCTTTTTCAAGACAAGTAAAAAGCTTATTTCAGGCATTTAACCAAAAGCCCATTCAAAAAAACCCATTAACTTCAGGACGATGGAACCAGTGCTTAAAGTGCTAAAATGCTAACCTCTTTCCAGGTTTTGGCCTACAAAAATACATCATCCCTGCAGCACTCAATTGAAATATAAAATTAAAAAATTACTAAAACCTACACTTAAATTAAAATGAAAATATTGAAAATATAAAAAAAGCTAATTCACTATATAAATAAACACTATAATATTATAAAAATGCTACTAAAATAACACTGATCAGTACTAAACCTAAAGTGAAGTAACTTGACAATTTGAAAATGGCAAATATTCATAATGAGTCATCTCTGTGCAACTAATTCATTCAGCATAAAAAAGAGACCTTTGGAAACAGGGGAAGATGACCTGTTGCTACGGCAACAAGAGCTCTCAACATGTGGATGGGATTATGTCTATGCCATGTGTCATTTTACATGTTTGTCATGGGTATGACTATAATGAACTGCAAGTAACACAAGCAGCATACCCTCAGCCACTGCTTTTCCGTCAACGCGTCGCTGTAGTCGACATCTCTGCGGTGACGAGATCCCCGGCCGAAAATCTTTTCCTCCTCCTCCTCACAGGTCAGCCGCTCCACCTCTGCATCATCCTTCAGGATCCATGATGGCAGCTCATCCTCTTCCATTAGCCGAGGTTTACGCTTAGGGTTGCGTGCATCTTCTCGACGGCGGTCCATGTCCATGCGCTAAAAGTGCCATTAATGGATTACATAAAGTTAATTGGTAATTGCTAAGTTTCCTGTTCTAGTCCTAAATAGTTGCAAAATTCACAAAAACACGTGGCTTACTTTTCAAAAAGACAACAATTACTGTGAATCACCATGCAAAGGACTACCTGTGCAAGTAACAAATTTTGTGGAATTTCAGTCTTACCATGAAAAGCTCAAATTCGTCCTCATTACGAGCAATCATTTGATTGAGAGTTTCATCATCTGGAACTTCATCTTCCTCCTGGTATGACACATACAATATATGCTAACAAACACAATTAGGACACATTTAAAACCCCATCTGCAGAAAAATTGGGACATTTTAAAAAATGCAATAGATTTGTTAGTTCTCTTGAACCTTTAACTGACAAAAGTACAAAAAAAAAAGATTTCCCATGTTTTCAGTGACCAAATTTAATGAGAGAATTGTCAAACAGTTCAAAAATCACATTTCCCAGTGCAAGATTGCAAAGAATTTAGGTCTTTCACCATCTATCATACATAATATTGTGAAAAGATTCAGGGAATCTCAGTCAGTGTAGGGCAAGGCTGGAAACCTCTGTTAAATGTGCGTGACCTTTGAGCCCTCAGATGGCATTGCATGAGAAACCGTCAAGCTACTGTGTTAATTACAGCCACATGGGCTCAGGAGTACTTCAGAAAACTGTTGTCACTTAACACAGTCTGCCGCTGTGTCAAGAAATGCATCTTGAATCTCTGTTACGCAAGGAGAAAGCTATACATCAATTCTATGTCAGATGGTTTTGGGAATAACAGACATTGAGTTCTCAGTCCCAAAGATGAAAGAGACCATCCAGACTTTCATTTGAGACAGGTGCAAAAGCAAACATCTGTTATGGCATGGAGGTGCATCAGTGCAAATGGCATGGGTGATTTGCATATGTATGAAGGTACCAGAGACATGGAGGCATATATTGGGATTGTACAGAGACATATACTGCCATCAAAATTACATCTTTCCTGGGAAGCAAGAAAATGCCTCATTCTGCAAATGGTTTCTTAGGCACTCTACACCATAGAGTGGATGTGCTTGAGTGCCCTGCCTGCAGTCCAGATCTGTCTCCTATTGAAAATGTATGGCCCATCATGAAAAAGAAGAATCACACAACGATGACCATGGACTGTTGAGCAGCTGTCTTGTATCAGAAGAGATCTTGTAGAAATTCGTCTTGCAAAACTGCAACAATTTATATCCTCAATTCCCAAATGATTAAAAAGTGTAATTAAAAGAAAAGGTGATACAGTGGTAAACATGTCTCTGTCCTAACTTTTTTGGAGCGTGTTGCAGCCATCAAAATCAAAATTTGTTTATATTTATTTTAAATACAATTAAGTTGGTCAGTGAAAACACTGGAAATCTTTTGTCATTTAGATAAAGGTTAAAGAGAATTAACAAATCACAGATTCTTGATTTCATTGCATTTTACAAAATGTCCCAACTTTTATGGTAATGACTTTTATTTCATATCTGGCTAAGTGGATTTTTAAATTAGCATCCTTTATGGGTGCCTTAGACAATTTTGCTTTTCCAAATCATAAAATTGTTCCAGAATAGACAGTATCAGACACTAAGAAATGCTTCGTACTGTTCCTGTAAGTGTAAGTAATTCAACTCAACTTAACTGCACTCTGGTTAGTCTCCCAAAATTGCATGCCTTTCCTTTAGCCTTTGTCACACTCAAAATCAATAGAAAAACAGACTCTCAGCTGAATTGCACTCTCTTATGGGTCCAAAGCAATTTATGTCGATGATAAACTATAATTTGTTGAACAAATTGCAGTGACATTTTAATAAGACCATGAATGATGAGTCAAGTCAGGGAAAGAAAATCAATTAATCTACAATAACAATTTTATTCCTTGCAATTGTGTACCAATACTTAATGCTTTCATACAACAATATAGAAACATTTCCAAGCCGCTGCTGAAATAGGGGCAGTTAGTTCACCAGAACCACAAAAACCATCAAATGGATAGAATTACTTGCAATTCGCAATTTATAGGGTAAAATGTCTGTTATTCAAGTTTAAAAATGAAACATGAGATAGTTATAAAAATTCTGTCATCATTTACTCACCCTCATGTCCTTCCAAACCTGTATTACTTTCTTTCTTTAGAGGAACATAAAAGAAGATATTTTAGATATTATATATATATAATATAATATATATTTCTTAACTGAGATAATTTCTCAAATTTTACATAGGAATGAAATTATTTCAGGTTTGGAAAAGACATCAGGGTGAGCAAATGATGATAGAATTTTCATTTTTACATGAACTATCCCTTTAATGCTTCTCATTTTGAATAGTGTCTGTTAATTTGGTAAAGCTTTACTACATTATTTCAAAATACAAGCGTCTTTCATTACTTTAGTTTGTTAGTTTACAAATCTTTTATAAGCATAAAAAAAATTAAACAGAAAGGGGAATAAAAAAATATATATTTTTAAAGATCGGACAGCTAGTGTAAATGCTCCTCATGATGCCGTTAAGGCTAATAGCAATCCGATCACTAAAAGCCCCTTCATAGAAAATGAGACTCAGCTAAGTTGAAATGCATCTGATTGTTCAAGCCACGTATATAAACTTCACTCCTCCCAAACAGGCATCAGTGTGCAGAAGTTTGTGAGCCCCGCAATCCACACATGAGCCCTCAATCATGGATGAGACACATGGATGGAGAAACCGTAAAACTCAAACACTAATTGCTTTGTGGGGCGACAAGAGCATTCAACCGCCTGGCATTGGCATCATCTGTTATACAGTATTTGCATATTTATATATTTGCAGGGATAGTAGATTGGATTTATATCCATTTTGCAAAGACAAATTTATGTGGCAAAGTGTAATTTGAATGCATAATGTATGCTTTCATACTGGCTAATAAGTGAAAAAGAATCTGCCATCTTGTTCTTGGCCCTTTTTTCCAATCATTTTTACCTCAGTGCATCATTAGATAAAATTAACCGGTCTATTAGTTACTCCAACTGCCATCTGTGCCTGTTGAAGTGACTCACCTCATTCTGCTCCTCGTGCTCCAGAATGGCCTGCAGGAAGGCTCTGCGTTCATGGCTGGAGGACTTCTGATCAAACATGCCTGCCTGAATGACCTTCTGATCAACATTCAGTTTATACTTGGCTGCCGCAAGAATCTTCTCCTCCACACTGTTAACAGTGCACAGACGCAGCACGCGTACTTCGTTCTGCTGGCCGATACGATGGGCTCGGTCCTGGGCCTGCAAGTCCTGGTGATTGAAATCACAGTTGAGTGTGATTGACATCAGTTACAATCAGAGGGCGAGAGTGTTATTAAGAAGAGGCATGGTGCACTCTTTCTGACTTGTTTAGAGAAGGAAAAATAAACATTTCAAATTGGCTGAAGATTGCTATAGTGTTGTACTATATGTGGAGGCGGGTGGAGGGGTAATTTTAGCATCTTCTGCTGAAAACACGTAGGGAAAAATGCACAAACTTCATGCTGTTGCATAAAATATAAATCATCCAACCAACAACACCAACATACAAATGAAAATAATAAATTAATAAGATAAATGAATAAATAAACCAATAAATATATAAATACATCAAACATCACCTCAAAATCTTTGCTTGTCTGAGGTTAGTTGGCATTAAAAAAGTGCTGTGGTATTAAACACTATACTTCAAAACCAATTTAAATAATTTGCATTTTGCTAATCATAATGCATGTAGCTTTTATGACCTCATATTAATTGAGACTACAAGGATTTATTTTATCTGTAATATTTGTACAGGACCTTTTTTTTTCTCATCAAAAAATGAAGCAAAAACAGTAATATTGTGAAATATTATTGCAATTTAAATTTGAATATATTTTAAAATGTAATTTATTCCTGTGATGGTAATGCTGTGATGACAAAGCATTTTTTCAGGATGAATATAGTTCAGAAGAACAGCATTTATTTAAAATATAAATCTTCTGTAACGTTAAAAATGTCTTTACTGTCACTTTTGATCAATTTTCAGCATCATTTAAAAAAGAAAAAATGATCAGCATAATTTTTTATATCAATTTTCAGCAAACATCCTTGCTGAATAAAAGTTTTAATTCCTTAAAAAAAAAAATCAAACTTTTGCACTATAGTTTATTTTTTTCCTTATAAATTTCCTAAATTTTTATTCTATTTTTTTTCCCCTAATTTTGAACAAAATTCTAACACTAATTCATCAAAATGGACATGTTATATGTCAACTAATATGGAAGCCTGCCTCCACTTCAGATTAAAAAATGAGAACTGGGCTATATTGATGTAAAAATAATAATAATAATAATAATAATCAACTGTGAGAAATACAATCATAATTACAAGAAATAGTAAAAAAAAAAAAATTGAAATTGAAATTGTGAGAAATAAATACACAATTACCTTTGTATTTCTGAATTCCACAATTACCCCACCCAAGGTGAATCACATATACTATGAGATGTTTTTCAAGCTGGACTTATAGATGACAGATCACTGCTGAGCTAAAAAAAACTAGGGATGCAACTGTCTAGTTCCTCTCTAATCACAGCTGTGAATCACACAAACCTGGTGGGGGTTCCAGTCGCTGTCAAAGATCACAACGGTGTCTGCAGCTTGCAAGTTGAGGCCCAAACCTCCTGCTCTGGTGCTCAGCAGGAAGATAAAATACTGGGAGCCTTCATCATTGAATTTCTTTAAAAGCAATGCCCGATCCTCAGACTTCGTAGTTCCTGCAGGACACCACCAGAAGCAAACAAGTGTTAATGAAAAAGAAAGGGCAGCGTATTTGTGTGATCACACTCATTAAAAAAGTGGTGGACCACCAATTGGAAATTCCCAGAATTTAGGTCCTAAAGGACAGGAAAACATTAAAGGAGGATTGCACTGATTACTGACCATCCAGACGCAAATAGAGAAAGTTGCGGTAGGCAAAATAATCCTCCATGATGGTCATGAGGGATGTCATCTGACAGAACAGAAGCACTCTGTGATTGGTGGCCTTCAGCTTGGGCAGGATGCGGTCCAGTAACTCAAACTTGCCCGAGGCACGATACAGGTCAGGTCTAGGACAACAAAATAGCGTGTCTATAATGTTATGTAGTTCAGGAGCCCTGCGATGTGTTTAGTGATCACTATTTGACATGAATGAACAATTCATAATAACTCCTAAGGTTATGTAATGGTCGATTTGATCCGTACTCACCCGTTAATAATGCCATTTGGATATCCCAAGTGTTCAGCAAAGGATTCCTAATAAGCACAAAATAGACACTTTCAGTACAGCTGACGCCATACAAGTAGAAAAATACCATGGCACTGTAGAATGCTTTTGATTGCACATCAATAAAAACAACAATAGCAGTCATTATGTTTATTATTAAGGGAAAAGTTTTTTTTTTTTTTTTTTCATTTTTTGGAGCCATTAAGTTCTTCCAGTTTAAAAAGCAACGTTGAACCAATGTCACAAAATGTGAGGTATATGCGTTAATCTGGAGCGGTGATTGGCTGCAGTGCCTGGAGAGTACTCATCTACAGCATCAGTTTCTGAGCTTTTCTCCACATTTTTCATGAGAATGAACTCAGTCCAATCACTGTACCATGTAATGCATGAGATCACATTACAGAGGAGAAGTCAAATACCATGAAAGACTGTTTCAGCACTGTTTGTTCATCTCTGCCTGTTCTGCTTTGTGTTGTTGTCCTTCAGACACATATGTGTTTGTAATTGTATGTTTCCTCAAAACAGTAACACAAAATGTGGTCAGAGCTGGAGTTTGACTACCAACACATGGAAAATATGACTAATACTATTTAATATGCAGCAACACATGGAGTGTGCATGAGAGAGGTTTCTTAGGGTCAGGAATCTGATACTTGTTATAAAATTAAAATTTCAATTCCTCTTATCGATTTTCTTTGTGTCCATTTTAATACGTGTTAGATTTTGCTGTATTTGGCCGAGCAGTCGTTTGGGTGGCTCGCCAATGTATTAGATTTCTCTAATACATAAAATAAGTAAGCTTGACCAGAGTTCTTGTGGGGAGAAGAATTTATTGAAGGTAGTAGTGTAGCACAGTTCTTCAGCAGCGATGTCAGCGTGTCAGCCTTCAAAACATCTTAACCCAAAGTTCTGTCTGTGGGACAGAACTTTATACATGAAGACAAAAGGGCTACAAACAACAGAAAACTGTTAGGACCTCCCACAGGAGATCGATCTTCCCTGCAATCTACTCTGAGCAATGCTGTTTGTTTGTCATTCACACCCATCAGTTTCTGTGGGCCATACGTCTGTATGGGCCATTTGGTTCACACTTTTACAAACACGGACAGTTGATTGCATCTGAGGCACAGTCACAATGTAAATGCATCTAACTAAAGATAATGAAAATACACAATCTTTCATATGACTATAAACCATTCAAGTGCAAGAAGACACACATCCAAAGCGCGCACACAGAAAAAGTGATTTTAAACCATGTTTTCTGTGCTGCGCACACATCCGAAACGTGCGCACAGAAAGCCACCTCTCATTCTGTATAGTTCTCTTTCGCGTCTTTTTGCACTTGAACGGACAAATACACTCAAAAATTTGTCAAAATATCCTCACACTATATCTAATTTTATATCTTAAGTGAACGTAAACAGTTGACAAAGAAAAAGCATGTAACAGTATATTGGATCAGTGCAGCTCTTAAAGTGACAGCAGCCTAATATTCTTGTTGCCGTCTCTATGATAATGTTAATCAAACAACGAAAGACAGAGAAAATTCACTCGCTGTTGAATGAATGATTTTTGTAACTATATTTGTAATGTATATTTTATTTATAAAAGGCAGTGTTATTGTACATTTGATTAGTTTCTAAACCTGAATACCTGATATACTTAAAACACTGTTTGTTTCCATCGTATCTTTGTTTAGTGGTATTTATTTGTGCGATTGCTAATTTGTTCATTTGTTCTTTTTTTAATTACTGAGTGTTTACTTGTCTCTAATAATACTTGAAATGTATATTAGTTAAAGGGTTAGTTCACCCAAAAATGAAAATTCTGTCATTAATTACTCACCATCATGTAGTTTCACACCCGTAAGATCTTTGTTCATCTTCAGAACACAATTTAAGGTATTTTTGATAAAATCCGATGGCTCAGTGAGGCCTCCATTGCCAGCAAGATAATTAACACTTTCAGATGCCCAGAAAGGTACTAAAGACGTATTTAAAACAGTTCATGTGACTACAGTGGTTCAACCTTAATGTTATGAAGCGACGAGAATACTTTTTGTGCGCCAAAAAAAAATAAAAAATAAATAAATAAACAACTTTATTCAACAATATCTAGTGATGGGCGATTTCAAAACACTGCTTCATGAAGCTTCGAAGCTTTACGAATCTTTTGTTACGAATCAGTGTTTCGGAGCGTGTATCAAACTGCCAAAGTCACGTGATTTCAATAAACGAGGCTTCCTTATGTCATAAGTGTTTCGAAATTTCAATGGTTCACCACTGGGGGGCGTGACTTTGGCAGTTTGATTCACCATCCGAACCACTGATTCGAAACAAAAGATTCGTAAAGCTTCGAAGCTTCATGAAGTAGTGTGTTGAAATCGCCCATCACTAGATATTGTTGAATAAAGTCGTTATTTTGTTTTTTTGCTGCACAAAAAGTATTCTCGTCACTTCATAACATTAAGGTTGAACCACTGTAGTCACATGTTATTGAATGTCTTTAGTAGCTTTCTGTGCATTTGAAAGTGTTAATTATCTTGCTGTCAATGCAGGCCTCACTGAGCCATCGGATTTTATCAAAAATATCTTAATTTGTGTTCCAAAGATGAACAAAGGTCTTACTGGCGTGGAACGACATGAGGGTGAGTAATTAATGACAGAATTTTCATTTTTGGGTGAACTAATCCTTTAAACTAGTTGTTTTTGCTTAATATTCAGCTACAATGCCATAAGACATGAATAAATGAGAACAATAGTTACGTTTTTTTTTTTTTTTTTCCCTTATTGGAATCGAAATTAGGAATCAATAAGCAGAATCAGAATCGTTAAAATTTAAAAGATACCCAACCCTATATTTGTGCAAATAAGGACACTGATACAGTGGTACGTCTGATGATGAAAGCAATGACACAGTTAATTATTCTGATACACAGAAGACAATGATATAGACCAAAAATTCTAAGAATAATGGACAAAAAAGTAACTTTACTTTTTCTGTGTTAGACTGATGTCTGTCATTTATTCAGAGATTGTAAGGCTCGTAAATGAATTACATAATTTAAATGTTCTTCCTCATTTTTCATATAGACCAATAGCTCTGGAAAGTTATAATGCTGATTTGTTGATATTTCTAAGAATAATTTATCAAAACGTATTTGATTTGTTGATAGTTGTTAGTAGTCTCTAATAATAAGGTTTTTTTGAGTTTGCTGTCATAGGGTTAAAAGACATTTAATTTTTATTTCAATTTTAGGTTTAGTTAGTTTTAGTTTTTATTTATTTACAGCAAATAAATTTAATGCTTCAAGATTTCTAATTTTCATTCAGTTCAAGTTTTTCAACTAATATCTATATTTTATTTCAGCTTTATTTCAATTAACGGAAATGTTAGTTTTAGTTAAAAATAATAACCATGACTGAGACATATGGCGATACCTCAATGTGCTGAAACATGTAGGGATGGTTACAGATCTTCTTCAGCTGCATGATGGTGTTCATTAAAGTCTTGGCTCCTCCTTTACCCTGTAGATGAAAGACATCAAATTAAAACCAATGAACATCTGCTTTAATCCACACAGCAGTGTAACAGTAAGTTACCATACAGCTTCGCTCTATACCTTCTTGTCTTTCTCTGAGCCATCAGTAAGCAGGATACCTTTGCCCTGCATGTGCCTGTACAGAACCTTCTGTATGGCTGACATGTCACATTTGATGACATACTCCACCTGTGACAAATTAAGACACAATGCATCAATATAACCTGAATCACATGACATACAGATGTCATTCACATTTTGTTTTGAAGAAATGAATAAAATGTTGTAAAGAATGTTGTAATATTTTTTGTAAAAAATAATATTATTAATAATATTAACCTTTTTAAAAATATTATTTATAGTACATATAATAAAAATAGATCGTACTTTCGTACTGGGGCCTGTAAAATTAGTAATAAAAATTCTAACTGTTGAGACCTGCTTATGAAATGTAAGATTACAATTTCAAAATTTACATTAATTTACATTAATAGAATATTACAAATTTTACCAACAGCAATCACATCAAATTATATTTGCATATTGAATTGTGACTGGTAGTGTCTTCAGTTCATATATCAAATCATTTATAGCTGCTTTGATAAGGCACAGTGACTATGTGTTGTTTTCTGTGTGCGGTTGATCTAACAAGACACATGCTTAATGTCATGCTGAATGTTCTTAAGCAGCATTTCATTTTTAAAGAACCAAAGTCTAAAACCTGAACCTACATAAAGCTTTAATTCTATTCTTATGCTTGGTATCTTAGGAAATGCATATCTAATTTTTCACTTTCATCTCCACGTCTAATAAAAACTGTTTTAAAAAAGTCTGACAGAGTGGATATTTACCTTCTCAGGTAACTGAGACTCCACTTCTTTCTTCAGTCTGCGCAGAAGGAAGGGACGTAATACTTTATGCAAACGGCGGATGATGAGGATGGTCTCCTCTTCATTTAGATCCACCTAAATCAGCGCAACCCATAACAGAGAGAAACCTCATTAAGCTACAGTGTGATGTGTAAAACAGGAAGGTAAATCTATAAGGGTGAAATATAACAGTCTACCCTCTCTCCTGTCATTGCAAAAGGAGCATTGAACCACTGCTCAAAGGTGCTGCAGCTTTTGAAGATGGTGGGCAACAGGAAGTTAAGCAGAGCCCAGAGCTCAGGTAATTTGTTCTGCAGAGGGGTTCCAGTGAGCAACAGCCTCCTGGGAGCGACATAATGGGTGTTCAACACCTGCGTGAGCTTGCAGTGATGGTTCTTCATGCGATGGCCCTCATCCACAATCATATACTTCCAGCGAATCTGTTGGGAAAGAGTCGACAATTATTACATAAACTGGTGCAATTAACATGTTGAAATGTTTCTTGAGCACCAAATCAGCATATTATTTCTGTAGAGTCATGTGAGAGTGAAGACTGGTGTAATGGCTATTCAAATATATTCAAATTGAAAACTATTATTTTAAATTGTAATAATGACCCCAAACCTTTAAACAGAAGCTTATACTTAGAATGCACTTCGGATAAAAGCATCTGCAAATGCATAAATGTAAATGCGTGCCCTTTACCTTGGCGAGAATGTGCTTGTCTTTGATGATGTACTCGTAGGTGGTTATAAGGACATTAAACTTCCCACTGCGGAGCTGCGGCACAAAAGACCTCCTCATTGAAGGAGTGCCCTTTGACAAATTAAAACAGAACCTGTAATTACCTGATTTTATTACCTTTATGCTATATTACATCATAAAATTATATTGTCCACAGTAACAATACACACTGATAATAAAAACCAATGGCTACCTTGTAGGCAATTTTCACAATACTTGGTGCCCACTTGTCCAGCTCATAAACCCAGTTGGACAAAGTCCTGTGAAAAAGGGGAACAAAAATCAATATTGTCATTTTTTTATACTTGAAGCCACTGATATGGAATAAAAGTATTACCTCTAAATGAAGTCATATCTCTAAATGATGTGTGCTGGTGTGATCATGGAGCAAAGTTAATGATGGATGTGAGGTGAGGCTGTTTGAAGACATTTCTGGCCCTTGCACAAATCAATCACAATAACTTAGCTAAAACATGGTGCTGAGGGTCACTTTTCACCATGTCTTATAGGGTTTTTTGCAGACAGGAAGTCTATGTGACATCAGTAAAGTAAGCTAAAGCAGCCTAAATGTAAGCTACTGAGAAAATAAGACACCCCCAACTACACAAATAATGTTACAAGATGCTGTCCCATCAGAGAAATCATTTAATTTTATCTCCAACTAACCATACATGATCAGATAAATACGACAACTGTTCAGTGACCTGTAGTGCTGCCATATGTTGCCTCAAAAACACAACATCACAAATCACTATCGCTGGCGTTTTCAGTCATTAGAGGTCAACTGAACTGTGTGTAACAGTGTTTAGCTACTTAAAGCTATTACACAGCAAATCCACTTAGACAGCTCACCTCATTACACCTCTTATCCTGTTATTCACAGCTTGCTTAGTGGACTTACGAGAGAGGTACAATGATGAGGTATGGCCCGTTGAGCCTCTTGTTTTCCATTAGATAGGTGATAAGTGCGATAGTTTGAATGGTCTTCCCCAGACCCATCTCATCGGCCAGAATACCATTCAGGTTGTTGTTGTACAGAGACACCATCCATTCCAGACCCTGGATCTGAACAAAAAGATTTGAGTTATTTGGTGGTAATATCTTAAAAGCATCACAAACCGAAAACTGAGCAGACACACGACAGAGTCCAAATGGCACAAACAATGGCACAATAGATCCAATTGGTGTTTCACAGCTGCCGAGTGGAATTATAGCATGAATTCTAGTGCTCACTTAGTTCTTTCAAAGGATAAACAGGAGATAAGAGGTCTGTTCTCCTTTTGAAATCCATTACTACCCACCCAGAGGGGATAACAGTTTCAATACAAGCTGCTCGATTTTTGATATTTCCTCTCTGTGTGATTTCTTTCCTGTAGCCTCTTCCATATTTAGAGTATAATCCCTTGAAATACCATTTAAACCTACACAGTTCTCTTCAGAGAAGATGGATTCTGAGCATAATGTCTGTAGAGATGTCTATTCAAAGTTTGGTTTAACTGTTGCTTTACCTGGTACTGTTTGAGGGTCCCATTGATCAGGAGGGTGGACTGCTTCTCCACCCTCTCTATGACCGCATGAGCCACTCCATAGTAAGACTGGGAGCTGGTCTCTCCCGCCTGAACACTGTACTCATCATCCACATCCTGCTTAGCAGACCTGCAACACAGGATCCAACATTAAAAGGATAGTTTACCCAAAAATAAAAATGTCATCATTTACTTAGCCTCATTTTGTTCTAAATCCATAAGACTTTTGGGTAGCACTTTACAATAAGGTTCATTAGTTAACATTAGTTAACAACATTAGTTAATATGACCTAATAATTAACTGCACATCTACAGCATGTATTAATCTTTGTTAATGTTAATTTCAACATTTACTAATACATTATTAAAATCAAGAATTGTATTTGTTAACATTAGTTAATGCACTGTGAACTAACATGAACAAACTATGAACAGCTGTATTTGTATTAACTAACATTAACAAAGATTAACAAATCCAGTAACAAATGTATTGCTCATGGTTAGTTCATGTTAGTTAATACATTAACTAATGACCCTTATTGTAAAGTGTTACTGACTTTTGTTCATCTTTGAAACACAAATTATGATATTTTCAATATTCTCTCATTGTAGTTGTCCATCCATTGAAAGTCCAAGAAAGGAAAAGTTTCACGCATCAAAAAAAATTGTTCTCAACTTAAGTAAGCACAGTTATTTGATGTGCTCTATATGTATGTACATCAGTGTTTATATATGAATAAATGCCTAAATTTGTGTTCTCTTTATGAAGTGTTTGAAGAGTCAAAATGTTTTGGGTGTTGAACGGAAGTCTTATGACATAAGGGAGACTCATGAATAATCATTTTTGGGTGAACTAATCTTTAACATACTGTGTTACCACATCTGCCAATAGCAGTTGAATTGAAAAAAAAAAAAAATGTACCAGCCAATTATTCCCTGCCATGTTACTCAATTTTACACTATTTTTATGAAAATATTTATTAGTCCATTATGATACAATTTAGCTGATTTTCTTTTTTAAATATTAGGTTCAAACAGCGCAGGTCATTAGGTAATCATATACAAGCTCAGTAAAACTGCACCTTTCACAAAACTTTTGTTTGTGTAGAATAAATAAACTAAAACCGGGTACATAACACTTTAAAAGGTCATAGAAATATGCAATATGCTATATATACAGTCTGTGGCCACTTCATTAGTTACCTATTGGTCAGCATGGCACTATCAACGCACTTTCAATGGTTCAATTCCCAGGAAACACATGTACTGGCAAAATATATAGAATCGAATGTAACACTTAATATTCAGCGTCTGCCGAATCCATAAATGTAAATGGGTAGAACGGAATTCTTCACAACAAGGATTCAGCAAGGAGCTGGAAACAATCTATAGAGAATCTGGTCCATGTTGACATGATCTGTCATTCCACCAAAGCGGCTCTACTGTTTTGAAAACTTTTTAATTAAACCAGCTTGAAAAGACACATGCCTTGTGTCTTTACAAATGGCTCTATAGGAAACAAATTTAAAAAAATATAGCAGAAAATGCATGTATAAAATCTGATTATATGCTGACTACCAACAATATGCAAGTAGGCTGTGCCATTCAAACTATGCTATTATTGTATTAAGATTTCCTAATACCATCAGCCTGATGGTTTCGAAACCCGATGTGCTCTTCTATTGCTTATAGCCCTTCCAGTTCAAGGTTGAACGTGTTGTGCATTCAGACAATCTCTCCCGTGCAGTACTGTTGTAATGTGTGTTTTTTTCAGTTACTTCATTTTCCTGTCAGTCTAAACCAGTCTTGCCATTCTCCTCCGAACTCTATCATTGACAAGGACTTTTCACCAACAGAACTGCCAATCGCTGGGTCCTTTTTAGATTTCACATCACTCTCTGGAAACTCTAGAAATTGTTGTGTGTAAAAATCTCAGGAGATCAGCAGTTCCCGAGACACTGTGACCCCATCTGGCACCCACAATCACTTCACAGTCTAAGTGACATTTGTTGGTCATTCAGATGTTTGGACCTCTTCATGAACTGATTACATGATTGACTGATTAGACGTTTACCTTAAGGAGCAGTTTAAATGTGTAGCTAATGAAGTACCCACTGAGTGTATTTAGACAAAAATTTCAGTTAATTGAAATTTGAGATTAATTGCATTAGCTACAAAAAAAAATCTTAAGATTAATTGCTATTAATTATTTTAATCTTTTCACTTGATTATTCACTTCTAACTTTCAATTATTCCCAAATATAGCATGTGCAGTGAGGTTTAAAAGTTTAAAATTAAATCTAATTTAAACCTGGACATAAATTAATTTAATTAAAACAAATAAACTTCATTACAAAAAAAACAAAAACATATGTACAATTCTGCACTGTTGTTTTTGTTTTGATCAAATTTGAGACATTGAATATGTAACTCTTGAACATTTGAACTCCTGAACTATCTTTGTAAAGACGGTTAGATGTTCATGATTCCTTTGAATCTTAAGATTCAAAATATTCACAAATTATGCTGGATCACATGATCATCAGGTTTTACACAAACTTAACTTGTGGAGTTTATGCAGCTCAACTGCAGCTGTCATTAAAGTTAAAATACTGAAAGACTGATCGTTGAACTGATCATAATTTGCAATGAATAAAGTGTATAAAATCAGAAAATTGCAAAATAGAAGCATTTTCACAAGTGAACTTTTGAACCCCACTGTGTAGTACCGATCAAAAGTTTGGACATATTTCTATTTTTAATGTTTTTGAAAGAAGTATCTTATGCTTATCAAGGCTGCATTTATATGATCAAAATACAGAGAAAACTGTATTTAAAATAATGGTTTTCTATTTTAATATACTTACATATAATTATTATAATATTATACTATTATAAATATAATTTATTTCTGTGATGCAAAGCGGAATTTTCATCAGCCATTACTCCAGTCTTCAGTGTCACATGATTTATAAGAAATCATTCTAATATAGATCTTCACAATAACCTGTGATATGTTTTTCAGGACTCTTTGATGAATAAAAAGTTAAAAAAAAGAACAGCATTTATTTAAAATAGACATCTTTTGTAACAATATACACTACCGTTTTTCTTTCTTTTTCTGAAAGAAAGTAATACTTTTATTCAGCAAGGATGTGTTAAATTGATAAAAAGTAATAGTAAAGACTTCTATTTTGAATAAATTCTGTTCTTTTAAACCTTTTATTCATAAATGAATCCTGAAAAAAAAAGTATCACAGGTTCCAAAAAAATATTAAGCAGCACAACTGTTTCCAACATTCATAATAACTAAGTATCAAATCAGCATATTAGAATGATTTCTGAAGGATCATGTGACACTGAACACTGGAGTTATGGCTGATAAAAATTCAGCTTTGCATCACATAAATTATCTTTTAAAGTATATTAAAATAGAAAACTATTATTTTAAATTGTAATAATATTTCACAATATTACAGTTTTTTCTTTATGATCAAGTAAATGCAGGCTTTATGAGCATAAGAGACTTCTTTCAAAAACATTGTATATCCAGCTGAGGCAGATGCTTACAGAAAAAGTAAGAAAAAAGAAGAAGAAGAAGAAGAACACATCTATCACAGAAAAACACAGCTATCAACAGCTATCTTGCTGTCCTACTTTTCTTGCACTCCAGCTCAACAAGGTATTTTTTGCTTTGAAGTGGGAAAAGGCAACATACTCTATGATGTGCTTGGCTGCTGTTTCGGATACTTCATCACTGTTGGGATCGATGACTTTCTTTTCTTCAGATTCGGCTCTGGAGACCACCTCTTCATCATCCTAAAAAGGAGTATAAGCGGATTATGC
This sequence comes from Mylopharyngodon piceus, assembly GCA_039654765.1. Taxonomy (NCBI): domain Eukaryota; kingdom Metazoa; phylum Chordata; class Actinopteri; order Cypriniformes; family Xenocyprididae; genus Mylopharyngodon; species Mylopharyngodon piceus. The sequence continues at coordinate 25,982,133 of CM077443.1, read as the reverse complement.
TCATTTAATGCACTGTGATTGCTTGAGTTACACAATATAGTGGCATATTCAGAAAAGAAAGGGGCTACTAAGGCGGATACTGAAAAGGCTTATGGGAGATGCTTTATGGATGTAGAGAAAAGGATAATAATGTGTGTGAGTTTGTGTACTTATGTATGACTCACTCTACACCAAGGAGCTGTCAATGCTTAATGAGCAGAAAATAAAAGGACACTCACCTCCTCTTCAAATTCCGAGCCACTCTCTTCACTGTCTGACCGTGGAGCAACTTCATAGCTGTTTTAAAGGGCATAATGCACTAGTAAACACTTGAAGCCTTAAAAGGGTTTATTGACAACACAAGCTTAAAAAGGTGCTTGTTATCAAAGCTTTTCCCCCCCCATAGCTAAATTAAAAAAATGCTAAAGGAGGTTTGCACAAAGCTACAGTCTCTGTTGGAAATCACTGGACACATGAAAATGCTCATTTTAAATGGGCCTTTTTAACATTATTCTATTATTTCTATATAATTTTTTAAAATGTCATAAGTGATTACACAAAAATAACATTTTAATCAGTTCACAACTGAATTTTATTCCCTGGCTCTCTGGTATTGTGATGTACATCCGAGTGTTACAGATTGTTGAAAAAGAAAAAAAAGCAAGGCAGTGATTTGATTCTATGACTTGATTGGATGTTGAAATATGGCCGTTGAACTCAAAAGTGGAGAGACCATATGATGCCATTTTAAAATATAAAATAAAATTTTGTTTATTTGGTGTACTTAGAATAGGTTAACCTGCTTTAATGTTCAAAAAACATTATTTTTCACATACTGCACATTATTGCAGCTCCACTATTTCGAGCATGAGATTCTGAAAATGCAGACGATCAAGCAGATCTATCAGAAACAACATTGATCAGAAACGCCTTAATTTTTACCATTATGCTAATATTTCAAATTGCGACAGACGTATGTGGAAGTAATATTTGGACTTCACTTTGATCAATGTGTTTTAGGCAGGTCTGGAGCAGTGTTCTCTGTTAGAATAAATCCCTTCTGTGGGAGACTATGAGCTTTTTAACTTTGCAGATCTTATACATGCACAAACAGATACATTACACACTAAAGTAAAGGGAAAACATTAAAAAGCATCATATGGCTTCTTTAAAGCTGCAGTCCTTAAGTTTTGCCTCTGTGTCGCCATCTCTGTTTGAAACCTGCAATTGCAGTTATTTGTGGCATTATCATCTTTACGTGGGTTGTGCATCGGCACGGCTCCTCAGCGTGGAAGAATCTAATGTTTGCTGTCCGTCACCACATCGGTGTGGATACTGTACTTCGGAATCACAGATTCCACGTCTTGGAAGTATGACCAAAAGAAGAAGTTTCACCGGAAAATGTCATCTGAACAAGTAAGTAACAAATCTGCCACTTTTTTTTTGACCAACTGAGGAAAAAAAGCATTACAATAAATCGCTCTGCCAATGGTGATTAAATCTAACGATCACTTAGCTCGGATCACGTCAAACCATGCAAATTATTGTTGTTATACTTTGTTCTCAAATTGTTAATGTTAACAACATCAGCATTGTGTGACTATGTGTATTTAGTGTGTATTAGCATTACCTGTAGATTTCAATTTCTGTAGCCACTCCGCAGTCTGAATCTCCAGTTGTCACTGATGATTGTCATTTGAACTTTTCTGGATTACAATCCACCATCAAAATGATAAGTTTAATTATTGCAGCTGCTGTGAGAAAAGGCTCTAAATGATCCGCCGCCTGCAGCATCCTCCACATGCCATATAGCCTACTAGCTGGGACTCCTTCTTTATGTATACAGACGTGACGACATGACGCAAAGACGAACGGCTGCATGCTCGAATTTCCCGTAGAAACCCACCAGTACCACTCGTATTAGAAAACATTATTACAAGCTTACCGTTGTGAATTGGGTTAAGGTAAAGAGATAGTTTTGAACACTGGCTGGTTATGTACTTGCTCAAAAATTGTTTTTCGATAATTATTAAATAAATAAAAAAGTTACGGACTGCAGCTTTAATATTATTGTAGTATAATTGTGTATTATTGTGTTCTTAGCAGAAGCTTTAGGATGATATCCAGGCACTATAATTTCTACTCAAATTATATTTAATGTCTATGTATGTATTTATTTGGCGAGTAGTCGAGTAGCATATTTTCTCTTTTTTTCAGTGACCAAAATTTCAGTGCTTCCCTTTCATTTCTATCACCACTCACTGCTGTAAACACATGGCTCACTGCAGCTTCACAGCTCAATCCAAGTAACTGGTCATACTTTTGTGGAAATGTTTTCAATTACCAGACACACAGAGGATGCAATGTTAAGGACAGCTTACCCAGGGTTCATCTCAAGCCAAGCCTCTAACTGACTGGACTTGGGGGCATCTGTCCCCTGTAGCACTTTCCCCGTCTCTGTCTGAATGACTTTGACTGGCAGCTCACTCATCTGGCTGTTCTCATCTATGGGCTGCATGAAAAAGAAAACATGAAAGCAGGTTTTCTTTGACAGGCCATGTTAGATTAGGTTTGACAGAGTGAGTTTACCGAAAGCAGCACACATCAGTCGGTTATTCACATCTACTCTGCTTTCATTTTCATAGCAATTTACTTACCTCTCCATCAGGCCCGATGGCTCCCATTCCTTCGGCATCACCAGCTTCCTTCTGAAGGTTAAACATGACAGAAATAAACAAGCATGGAGTGTTTAATGATCATAAGAATTTCCTAAACTCACTGATCAAACTAAAAAAAAAACACAGTGGGAAAAACTTTAAGGAATTGAACCAAATGAAACTATATATTTTACTACATCAAAATCGGGCATAAGTTATTTTATGGTTTCTTTTCTATAGTCATGTCGCCTAACACCTTTTTCTTCTTTCTCTTCCTCTTCTTCTCCTTGGCAGCCTGAGCAGCCTTGTGCTCGTAGACAAGCTCAGTCAGGTTGGCCACGTATTCATCTGTTTGTTGAAGAAGGTAGGCCAGACGCTTGTCCTTCTTCTGGTCAATTAGCTTCCTGTAACCTTCTTCATCCTCAGCCTAGGGAAAACAGACAGAGAGCCTATCACCAATCAGTTCATTAAATCATTAAAATAATACAGTAAAAAGAATGAATTAATGATCAATAGAAGGAAAAGCACCAGTTGAGCGATTTGTTCAAGAACTGGACAGCACATTTGAGGTGTATGCCCATTTTTACATGAAGTCAGCAAAGACAATGAAAGAGGTTTTATAACGATGTTTGGAATGTGCATCATACCATCAGTCTCCTCATCCTCTCTTTCTCAATTCTTTCAGTCTCCTTCTTCTGCTCTCTCTCTGTGTTGGTGTGCCAGGTGGCGATGGCCTTGGACAGCTTTTGGATTTTTCCAGAGATGGACCTATGATATTCCTTGAAATCTTTTGCATGCTGCAGAATGCTGTTGAGATACTCCTACAAGAAGAAAAATAAAATGACACAACATGAATCAAAGAGCAAAGTCACTTTAAAATTTCTCAACCATCTGTGCTTTAAACAGAGTCATATGATGCTTTTTGTCTTATAAGTTTTCTTCTTGATGTAATATTGTGAAATATTATTATAATTTAAAATAACTGTTGTCTAGTTAATATATTTTAAAATGTAATTTATTCCTGTGATGGCAAAGCTGAATTTTCAGCATCATTACTCCAGTCTTCAGCGTCACATGATCCTTCAGAAATCATTCTAATATGCTAATTTGCTACTCAAAAATGTGATTCCTCATTATATGACCACTTTTAAAAACACTTTTATCAGTTAGTCAATATGTAAGCACATGAATTGTGTATATGAGCATTTTGCTGTGAGAGCTTGTCTATTGTTTTATCAGCATATTGAGGGTGTTCAGTCCATTTATTTGATCATTCCTTGATCACCTGGTGTTTCTGCCGGCGCTTCCTCTCTTGCTCAATTTTCTGCTGCTTCTCTAGTTTCTCTGTCATGCGAGCTTCTCTCAGCGTCTGTCTCTTGCTGCGCTTGTAGGCCTTGGAGTTCAAGGCAGTCTCCAGAGTTGTGTCTCGGCGCATGCAGGCTACAACATCTAGCCTCAGCTGAAAGAGAAAAAAAATCAATCATAGTCATCTGTGGCAAAATGCATTAAGCTAATGAGCTTCATCAAATGATAATCATATTCTGATGCATTTCACACATATTTTGTTCATAATTGTTGTTAATCATAGCAGAACAAGGCTGTGAATTGTGAGGAGAATGTGAGCTACGAATACAACAAGGGTGCCCTCTAATGGTGCGTTTCATCACACAGCATAAATTAAACATTCATAGCACAACTTTGGACACCATCACCATCCACACAATGTGAACAGGACAAAGCTCAATAGAACCTGCAAATCAAAAATATGCATGAGCAATTTTCACTTGGCTTATTGAATGATTTCATTACTTGTAAAGCAATGGCAAATTTGAGAGATTTTCATTAGAAGTGTCTCCCAATTTAATAAGAGTGTAATAAATTACTGGAAATATGCTTTTATCTAAATTCTATCAATTTTATGCACCAGTGAAATTAAGTACTTATTATTTTCATTATTATTATTGACACATATTCTTGGGTCAATGATATGTAAGAATGTCAATGGTTCTGAAACATTTTAGACCATTTTCAAGAAAAGCTTAAATTCAATAAATCTAAAAATGCCATATGGTGTAACCATCAATAAAAAGTAATAACATATTTTCCTTACATCTTGAATACATGTGAATGTACAAATCTTAATCAATATTTAAAAAAAAAGTATAAAAAAAAAATTATAAATATATATATATATATATATATATATACAGTGCCCTCCACTAATATTGGCACCTTTGGTAAATATGAGCAAAGGTGGCTGTGAAAATGAATCTGCATTGTTTATCCTTTTGATCTTTCATTAAAAAAAAAAAAATAAAAAAAAAAAAAAATCACAAAATTCTAACCTTTCATTTAAGTAAAACAATTTAAAATGGGGGAAAAAGCTCATTATGAAATAAATGTTTTTCTCTAGTTCACGTTGGCCACAATTATTGGCACCCAAATTATTGCAGCGTCCTTTTGCCAAGATAACAGCTCTGAGTTTTCTCCTATAATGCCTGATGAGTTTGGAGAACACCTGACAAGAGATCAGAGACCATTCCTTCATACAGAATCTCTCCAGATCCTTCAGATTCCCAGATCCATGTTGGTGCTTCTTCTCTTCAGTTCACTCCACTCATTTTCTTTAGGGTTCAGGTCAGGGAACTGGGACGGTCATGGCAGAAGCTTCATTTTGTGCTCAGTGACACATTTTTGTGTTGGTTTTGATGTTTGTTTTGGATCATTGTCCTGATGGAAGATCCAACCACGTCCCATTATAAGATTTCTAGCAGAAGCAGTCAGGTTTTGATTTTTATCTGTTAGTATTTGATAGAATCCATGATGCCATGTATCTGAACAAGATGTCCAGGACCTCCAGCAGAAAAATAGGCCCACAACATTAAAGATCCAGCAGTGTATTTAACGGTGGGCATGGGTCTGGTGGGTTTGCTGCCAAAAAGCTCTTTTTTTAGTTTCATCTGACCATAGAAGCCGGTCCCGTTTGAAGTTCCAGTCTTGTCTGACAACTGAATATGCTGGAGTCTGGTTTTGGATGAGCAAGGAGGATTTTTCTTGAAACCCTCCCAAACAACTTGTGGGGATGTACGTGCTCTTTGGTAATTTTTTTTTAGGCTTTCTGACCCCAAGACTCAACTAATCTCTGCAATTCTCCAGCTGTGATCCTTGGAGAGTCTTTGGCCACTCAAACTTTCCTCCTCACCGCGCATTAGGACGATTTAGACACACGTCCTCTTCCAGGCAGATTTGTAACATCTTTAGTTGATTGGAACTTCTTAATTATTGCCCTGATAGTGGAAATGGGGATTTTCAATGCTTTAGCTATTTTCTTACAGCCACTTTCTATTTTGTGAAGCTCAACAATCTTTTGCTGCACATCAGAACTATATTCTTTGGTTTTACTCATTGTGATGAATGATTAAGGGAATTTGGCCTTTGTGTTTCCTCATGTTTATACTCCTGTGGAACAGGAAGTCATGGCTGGACAATTTCATGCTCCTAGTCACCCTGGTGTGCTAAAAATGTAAATATGGATGGGAATCAGTGATGGGAATAACGGCGTTATAAATAAACGGCGTTACTTTTTTCAGTAATGAGTAATCAAACAAATTACTTTTTCCCGTTACAACGCCGTTACCGTTACTGACAAAAAAATGCCGCGTTACTATAATTGAGCTCACTGAAGCGGTTTTCATCCGAGTAGGATCTCTCTCAGCCATAGGACCTGCAAAGTTTTTCTCTGGTGTGTGTGTTGGGGCGGGACACATGCTAACTGATGATGATTGGTGTGTGACTAGAGATGATAGACCTGCAAAGTGTTTTGTTGTAAAGAAATAGTACAGGTTAGTCATACACAAATATAATTTTAAACTGATAGCCTACGATGCTCTGTATGTGTGGGTGTGTCAGAGCATGCGAGCGGAGCGCGAGCTCAAACCAGAATACCCTTTGTGACATGCTGGATCAAAAATATGTGAAAGAAGTTTTTTCTAGTCGACTAGTAGTTGTTCATTTAAGCCATTAGTTGACTAATCACATTTATATTACTTTAATTTCTTAAATACTGGAGAGAATAAACCAAAATAATGAGCGTTTACGTAATATAGGCTATATAGCACTCAAGCGTAAAGCTTGTCATAAAGAACCGGCAAAAGTAATGATTATGAATGTGACAAAAACAGCAAGGAGAAATTTTAATTGTTTATTAATAAACTAATGTTTTCTGAATCAGTGTCGGCTGCAAAGATGAAGTTGACATTGCTGACTCTCATCATCTCCGCAGTGGACGCGCCTAAGAGAGAGAATGCACATTTCATTCGGATTACATAATCAGAGAGTAGCCTATTTCTTTTCGTTTTGAATTATTTCGTTTAAAAAGTAGACATTTCAAGCTTTCTATAGATATATTTCTCATGTCTGTGAGACAAGCAGCCGCTGAGTTTCGGTTCATTTAGCCTATAAGACGCGCTCCAGTTCACGTGCAAGTGATCGCGCCGGCGCCTCCATGTCATGATTGTATTGTCTGCTATATTTGCTTATTTATTAAATCCAGGCAATTGGTTGATGAAGCATTGATTAAAATTAAGATACAATTTTTACAAAAACAAAATTCACTTTAAAGAAAGGCTTTCTACAAAACAAAACTTAATGAAGTGGTCAAAATCATGTCTGACTCACTCCATGTCTCACGATATTTTGCGCATCTTATGATGTAGCCTATTCTATCTTACTCATGCTGTTCACTTTTCATAATCAAATAGATGAATTTAAAACATAACATAGGCCTATTTAAACATAAATATGAAACTACGTTTTCTTTAATGGCTACCAACACAGTACAGAGAAATTTCATGTCGTGAGCAAGAGCGGATCATGAGTTACGAGTTGGATCAAGAATAATTTATTTTTAGACTTATATTTAATATTGGGGGCATCCAAGTTATTTTACATATTTGAATTTTTTTTTACAAGTAACGCAATAGTTACTTTCCCTGCTAATTAGTTACTTTTATAATGATGTAACTCAGTTACTATTTGTGAGAACTAGTAACTATAACTAATTACTTTTTTAAAGTATAACGTGCCCAACACTGATGGGAATATACTTCAGAGATATTTTACTCATAAGAATTTCTAGGGGTGCCAATAATTGTGGCCAACATGTATTGAAGAAAAACATTTATTTCATAATGTGAGTTTCCCCCCACTTTCAATTGTTTTACTTCGATGAAAGATTAGAATTTTGTGAATTTTTTGAATGAAAGATCAAAAGGATAAACAATGCAGATTTATTTTCACAGCCACCTTTGCTCATATTTACTAAGGGTGCCAATATTTGTGGAGGGCACTGTATATATATATATATATATAAAGGTAAACATTTTTTTAAAAATTCATGAAATATTATTTCATAAATGTTTTTAAGAGTTGCACCACATGACATTAATATTAAAAAGCACTTGAGAAGTTTAAAGATTATGCTAAACTTCTTAATAAGGTTTTCTTTTGAAGAATTTTGTTTTTTTGCTTTAGTTATTTTTCTTCATTATGGTATCAGACACAGTCACAATTACATTTTGATTGTATTCTCCCTGAAAAAATATCAAAAATTTTACACAGAATAATAACATTTATACAGAAATTAAAAACATGCTCATCATTAAGGAGGTGTACATACACTGTTCTATGAATTGCTTTTTTGAAAAAATTAATAGATAAGAAAAAAATTGAGTGTCATGTCATTGACAAACCTGCCGCTGGAAGTTGAGCAGTCTTAAGGCCTTCAGCTCCACAGTAGCTTTCGTCCTCAGATCAGGTGGCAGCGACCCCGGCAGATTCTCCAGCTCCTGAATTCTGTGAGCAATCCTGGCCTGAAGGCTTTGAACAAAAATGAGATGCCTATCACGATCTGTTTTTTTAAGAATAACAGAGATTTCTACTGTTCATTAAGTGAAAAAAACACAAAAAAAAGCAAAAATGGTCAATCAAGCACAGATCACCAATCTTATTGTTGAACAGAGATGTCTCTGAAGGTGAACTTTCTAGACATTAATCATTTCTAGTAACCTCAGAGTTCTCCAGAAGTATAAATCACCTGGAAGATCTGAACCTTTCACTCCATAAAAAAATATGTAGTACAGACGGTAATAAAAAAAAAAGTGTGTGTTGCTGACCTCAAGGTACATCAAACAATCAACACATTTCTGTTGTTTCAGACAGTGCAAGCCAGTGTAATCAACCAACTTCTAAGGAACTTTTAGAAACCTCAGAGGGCTCCTCTTCCTCCTCTAACATTCATGAAAGCTCACAACTTTCATGCTTTGGTACATTCATGAATTGATTAGGCACAATTGTCCGCTGTTTCCTACATTATCAATTGCTTATGCCATGTTGATATTATACTGGTTTCCTGTTGAATAGTCTTACCCCTCAAAATATCTAGGCATTAGTTCCTTGCATAAGTCATTAAATGCAAAATGGTTGAACTAGTTGTCATAAACTGTCAAGCATATTTTCTATACATTTCTATTAGACTTTTTTTGTAAATGTGTCCTGAATTGATGAATTGCGGAGGTGAATTTGAATTTCACTAGTGAAGGTAAATGTAAAGGGCTAGAAAAACCAATAATCAACCAGTTCTGTAAACTATAGTCAGAGGTGCATCTCATGAAGCTTCATTTAGCAAGCATATATAGACGGAGCACAACACAGAGTTACAAATTCTGACAATGGAAAAACAACAAGGAAACAAACAGGGTCGACAGTCAGGAAGAAGTAGAGGAGTAAGGATGTGTGGTGGAAGAGTACGGAGGCAAAACAGTGGAAGAGGTCAAGATTGTAAACATGTTTCTGATGAAATAAGGGCCACTATTATGGACCATGTTCTCAATCATGACATTTATGGCTGAGGCAGATCGAAAGGTACAGCCGAATGTTGGGAGAACAACCGTGTCCTCAATCATTCAAACATTTGTAGAGAGAACAGGTATGTAATCAGACAATGTTCACTGTACAGTAATACTGTGTACTTACTGTAATGTTATATTACAGTAGACCACTTGCATTTTACATTATACAGTAAATATACTTTATAGAGTTATAGAGACATAATATAACATATACAGTATGTGTGTGTATGTGTGTGTGTAAGTGTGTGTGTGTGTGTGTATATATATATATATATATATATACACATATATATACACACATATATATATAGTCTTTTTATTTATATCACAATTGTACTGTAATTTGTTGACATACCAACAGTAAAAGTGTATTGTAACTGTGAATACTGTCCAGTCTCTTGCAATCAATATCCCATGCAAAGTTATGTGTAAATTTGTACTGTTGAAATTTAAATATGCCATACAGATGAAGTGCAGTCTTGTGCATTTTCAATTATTGTCGTCAAAATCGTAGCCATAGTATACATCTGAAAATACTGACAGAGTACACTGTTATACTTGACAACAGGGCTAAACATTTTGACTATCTTGTTTGTGAACAATGACACAAGGACTTGTCATTCTGATGGCATTGATATGTTCATTGACATAAATACTTACTGAGATGAACTAAGGATTTTGAGCAAGTTACAGGCTTTTGCAGGTAATCCATTGTGTGGTGCTGTTTGTACGAACTGTTTTGCGAAATGCACTTATTGGTTTGCAAATCTTAAGGATGATTCAAGAAATGTACCAAAGTGACTAAGAAAAACTGTAAACCATCTGAATGTCTCAGTTGAGCATTATTTGTTTTTTCAGTTTATTTCACAATGGATTCTTTGGTAAACTAGTGGAAATTTGACGCAGGCTTTCCAAACAGTCTTTTTTTGAAAGATATGGACCAGACAGTAGAGCAGCTACATGTACTGTATAACTCCAAAAAGAGCTCCACATCTAATACTTATTTCATATGCAATGTTGTTACCCAATCATAGCAGTGGCCAGTTACACTGAGGAGACACGCCCCTTTAAATGGAGTGTTTAAATCAGAGGGCAAAAACCAGGGTAGAAAATTGCCTTTTATTTCTAAATTATGAACAGTTTTTGATGTAAAAACATTATAAGTGCACTTCAGGAAACATCATAAAATAAAATAAAAAAAATGCAATTAATGACCCCATTAAAGGTGCAATGTGTAAAATTTGGGAGGATCTATTGACAGAAATGCAATAAAATATACATAACTATGTTTTTAGTGGTGTATAAAGACCTTACATAATGAACTGTTTTGTTTTTATTACCTTAGAATGAGCCATTTCTATCTACATACACCGCGGGCCCCCCCTCCATGTCAAGTCATCATTTTGCGCCGGCATGTTTCTACAGCAGCCCTAAACGGACAAACACTATACAGAGGGCGTTTCTTCACTATGTTGTTCTTCTAAATCGTTCGTGTTTTTAGAGGCAGCTTGTATAGTCACTATGTTGAATACGCACGAAAAAGAAGCAGTAGCAGTAGTCGTCTGGTTTATTAGAAGCAGAGACCGTTCTTTGTTAGAAGTAAGAAGAAACCTCATTGCTTGACTGGCTAACATACTCTCTGCTGTCTCAGACGACGACATCTTTGACTTGTCTGACACCAGACGGCCACTGTAGCTTCTCTATTTTGCTTCGAAAGGGAGGGGCGAGCTGCCGTTGGTTGCAGTTCGCAACATCACCACTAGATGCCGCAAAACTTTACACACTGCACCTTTAAAGCAAGTGTAGATTGCTTAGTGTAAATTAAGTTGAATTTAATTACTAATTACATACCGGTATTCTCTCTCTTGCAAGAGTTCGACGGGGTCTAGACCCTGAGGCTTCTGAATCGGGGTGATACGATTCTGTTTCTGCTGGAGCTGGATGATGAGAGAGGGCTGGCCTGGTCCAGACGGTGGCTGAGGTTGGGGCTGGGGGGTGAGAGAGGTGCTGGGCACAGGTTGTGTGCCTGTGGGGGCCAGCGGGGGAGCTGGAGACGGTCTGCCGCTGGGAGCTGGGACCGCCAGCTTCTGTGGAGTGCTGGGGGTCTCTGTACCTTGACCTGAAAAGACAGGAGATGTGGTTTGTGAACGTCTTGTGAGATTTATTAAAATGTCACGTCTATCAAAGAAATGCTACTAAATCCAAAAATGCATTAAGCTTCTAGTGATTCACAATGCTGTTCTCAGTACGACCAATATAATGCACAATAATGAAACGGCATAAGTAATGTCATATATATATATTTCAGTAGTCCATTGTCGTTAGGATGTTTGATCATACTCAAAGAGTTCATCAAAGCTGTTGTTGACAGGTTTTAAGACAGTTCAAAGCACAGTGTGAACTGAGGTCCACTTCTGACAACAAATCTTTACAAGAACTCTTATAACCTGTTTCAAGCCAAGTTCAATGGCTTAAAGGGCATGCAGTCCCTAAATAAGAGCATGCACACGAGATGATACAAGAGCGTGTTCAGAAGAACAAAAATGTCTCTGGATCTTTATTTCTGGCTAATCAGTTGCTGAACCCGCCATGAGGGCATTTCATAAAATGCAGGGAAAACGTCAATTGACCTGAGATCAATTGAATCTTACAAAACTATAGCCAATAAGCAGCGCATTAGAATTAAATCAGGCTAACTCGCCACTTGAAAAAGAAAGATGAACAATGATCTATAATTTGTGTGAACTTCAGTGACTTTGCCATAAAGATAGCAATCCATAAATTAATCCACTGTCATTTGAAAGCATATTAACGAGGGGATTTAACCCATGTAAGGTTGTCCCTTGGCATTTTCATTTAAAAGTTTTAATCTTTTTTAAAGTTTCACTCATATAGAGCATTTTGACCATGTTTATGTGCACAAGAATATTATATATAAATATGAATTTTGTTCATATTTGAGCTGTAGCGAATAGAAGACTGTATTACATTACATACAAACATTAAAAAAAAAATACATAGATATATGGATTTTGTAAATGTCTCGTTTTCAGAAAGGTTACTGGCTTACTTCCACAGCTCAATTTTGTCTGCCATTTTTTATGGTCATAAATGGGACTGCTTTGATTTAATTATTAAATGCACCACACAGTAATATATGGCAAGAGTGAGCAGATTAGAGCAGCAGGACAAGAATGTGCATAAGTGTCTTAGTTACATCAAAGGTTCACTCAAAATATGCTGATTACCATATATACAGAAATATTCCAATATGTAAATGTCTTCTTCAGGCTTGTGCTTTTACCAAATACCAGAATGTATCTGGATTTGGAGGAAAGCATATACTACATAAAACTATTGCGTTGGAATTTTAAGATCTGTTTTTATTTGTTTTTGTGGTTTTACAGGGCTTGACAATACGGATGGCCCGGGGCCAGTGTGAAAGACGCTCAGGACAGTTGACGGAACTGTCGCTTGCCCGACTGGGCCATTGCATTGAAAGTTTATCGTTTGCACGTGTTTTTAAATCTTGAATCTCAAAATTAAACATTCAAGTGATTTTTAACCATTCAAATTCAAGCACAAGAAGACACAAAAGAAAAACTCAATTCAGTACTCGTGCACTGTTTTCTGTGGGCACATACACAAAGAGAGCAGCGTCTCAGACAGCTCTGTGTTGGCGTGCGAGTACTGAATTGAGCTCTCATTTGCGTCTTGTTCTTGCACAGAAAAATACACACAACAAAAGTATGTCAAAAGTATGCCTGTATTAGCAAGTATTCACGTCAGTTATGCCCAGTGTTGGGTGTAACGTGTTACTAAATAACGCATTACTGTAATTAAATTACTTGTCCACTGAAAAAGTAAAGTAAGGGATTACTGTTCATTTTTAGGTCATTTAATTACAGTTACTTATAATGTACTTGTGTTACATACTGTAAATTAGTTCAACAGTTCTGTATAAATCAATATTGAATTTAAAATCTAAATTTGTCATCTAAAGGTAAAAGTGAACGCTGCCTCTTTAAAATTGTTAGCTGTAGCGAGTTGCACGTGAGTTCGCAACTTCGCACCAGTTGGCTGCGTAGTCGCTGTCTGAAGATGTCGGCAGAAGCGAGTGCTGTTTTGCAGAATGGAAATATTCCAATCACTTCACTTTTTTGACACAGGTAGGCAAGAACATTACGGTAAAATGTAAGCTATGTCCTAGGGAGAAAAAACTACTCGCGTGCTCTCTGAGAGAGGGTCTTCAGTCAGTGCGCTCTCAACCAAAGCGCACACACATAGCCGCCTCTCGCGGATGTCCGATTTTCGCGGTTTATTACACATAAACGTTCAAATACACACACAGTTATGTCAAAACGCCCGTCTTGGCGTATATTCGCCTTGGTTATGTGAATGTGAACAGCATGTGAACAGCATATTGTCTCCGTCCATTAGGTCTTAGTGACAGCAGTCTTTAAAACATGCTACTGTCTGTCTACTACTGGCTGTCTGTATTATAAATGATAATCAAACAACAAAAGAAAAGCTTTAATAAGGATTAATCTATATTTAATCTATACAGTTATGACTATGCAGAGGTATTTTATATTTGATTATTCAATTTCTGTGGTATTTTTACTTACTATTATTAGACCTACCTGAAAAAATATATAGGCCTAGCATTGTTTTATTTGTATCTTTAGATATTTTTACCGTGGTATCGAGTATTGTGCACTTTTGCTGGTATCGGTACCGACTACTAGATTTTTGGTATCTTGACATCCCTATTTGTTACTAAAAAATTTTAAGTATTATAGTATGTTTTAATAAAGCTAAAATGTTTTAAAAAGCTATAAAAGGCTAAACTATTCTATGTTTGACTCATATTTAAATTATTAAAAGAGTTTACGTTCTATTGTCTATCTGGTCAAGCTTTATAGGGATTTTAAGAATTAATTAGTAATGAGTTGAATTACTTATTGAGTAATTAAATTACTTTTCAGACAGAGTAATTAGAAAAGTATTTTAAATACAACTTTGATGATGTAATTAGTAATTAGTAATTAATTACTTTTTTGAAGTAACTTACCCAACACTGGTTATGCCTTACTGAACATAAAAAGATGAGAAAGAAAATGTATGCGTATACTACTCAGTATACTGCACGGGGCATTTTATCTTAAAGTGACAGCAGCCTAATATACCTACATGCCGTCTGTGTCATTAATGTAAATCAAACAACAAAAGACAAAGAGAAAATCACTCACTGATCTTGACTGAACAAATTTTGCAGCTTTAACAAAGATTAATCTATATTTAATTTATACAGTGAAGACTGTGCAGTGTTATTTTACATTTGATTATTCAATTTCTGTACATGAATACTGTTACAGTTACCTGAAAAAACTAAAGCACTGTTTATTTCATTTGTATCTTTGTTCTGTTGTATTTATTTGAGCTGTTGCTTGTAATTTGTCTGTTTGTTATTATTTTATTACTGAAGAATTTTTTAACTTTATATTAGTTAGGCTAGTAGTTTTTGCTGTGGTATTGAAATTGGAATCAATCAAGAATTGTGAAATTTCAGAGGTACCTAAAATTTTGGTGGCTTATTTATTATAATTTAATATTATTAGAATAAATGGGTCAAAACAACAACAAAAAAATTGTTTTTATTTTATTTTTTTTTTATTTTATTTTATTTATTTTTTTTATTTGAACCACTGGCCCGACCAGTTAAATAGTCAGGTAAATATGGGGAAAAGAATGTATAAAAAGAAGTGCAGACAATGTTTTTTCACTGCACTTATATCTGTTTTTATCTGTCTGTATAATAAAAAAATAAATGCATCCCACACTCGCCTTCAGGCCACGGTTTTGGCCCAGAGCTCTGGGTAAGAGTCTGCATGGCTGGAGAGGGACACGGGCCAGTTGCAGGCCCTCCATGAGGCATTGGCATACCTAGCAAAACAGAACAAAGACTATATTATTAGGGAAAGAAGTGCAACACAAATCTAATATGATTACTAGTTTTGTATGCAACACTGTCAGTTGGAACAGGCTTTAAATCATTATAAAAGTTAAGAAACAACTTTCAATTTGTTCTCTTCCCTGTCAGACTCCTACACTGTTGATGTAGTAAGCACAGTGCAGCGCTTCCAGGTTCTACATCAGAACGCCAACTCAGTATTGGCTGACGATGTACACGTGAGCAGCATGACGCATGCGTGTGATGCTGATACAGAAGCTGGCCAATACAGAGCTGGCGTTCTGACGTAGAACCTGGAAGCACTGCACTGTGTGTACAACGTCAACAGTGTAGGAGAAGGGAAGAGAATAAATTGTTGAATAAAGTTGTTTTTTTTGTTTTGTTTTGTTTTTTGCGCACAAAAAATATTCTTGTTGCTTCATAACATTAAGGTTGAACCACTGTAATCACATGGACTATTTTAACGATTTCTATTTTAACGTCTTTCTTTACTACTTTTCTGGACCATGAAATTTGTTATGACATTGCTGTGTATAGGGAGATCAGAAACCTCTCGGATTTCATTGAAAATATCTTAATTTGTGTAACAAAGGTCTTACGGGTTTGGAACAATATGAGGGTGAGTAATTAATAACAGAAATTTCATTTTTGGGAGAACTAACCCTTTAACTTACTGGCTAACACCAAAATGGCCAAAAACATATTCACCTGGAGGTCTGTTGTAGGGGCCAGTGTTGACGGGCTGCTGCTGCATGGTGGGGAGGCTTCTCTTGCCCTGCACAGCTAACTGCAGATTCTCAGGCAGAGGCTGACCACGGCCAAGGATCTTGTAAGCCAGGATCTGAGCCCTGAGTTGCTGTAGCTGGACTGGGCTGAAGGCAGACTGACCCCTAGCCTGCTGTCCCATCCCCTGCGGATCCATGGGCATCATGGGCGACTGACCCTGAGATATTTGCGGCGGGGTCGGCCCTCCTCCTGACATAGGGCTAGGCACATGCTCCGGCACCTGGCCCATTGGTGAGGGATGAGGGGACATGTATCCTAATAAGCAAAACAAAAAAATGTGTATCCTGTATTTATGACGATGACTGCTGTTAAATTGGTTAGTTGTTTGTTTTTCTTTTGTTTGTGAGTGAAAATGTATTGATATTTCTCAAAATTTCTGTTTTTTTTATTTTGTGTGTACAAATTTTAATTAGCAGGAAAAAAAGCATGCATAAATAATATTTATGGTGTGGTCACATTTACAATTGATCTGTGAAATTTCGTGGGCAAAATCTGCATGCTCTGGAGTTTCACATGAGGCCAAAAAAGTTCCCCACACAGATTTTGAAAAGGTTTCAAGTTGGTCAGACAAATTTGTCGCAAGCAACACAAAGATGCTCGGTTTGAAAGTGACTTCTGTCTGAGCTGTGCTTCATGCATCTCTACACTATTGACAATAGACCTTTATGCCCATAAAATTGATGAAATTTCGATAATGTGACCGCACCTTGTTACTATTGTTACTTGTTACTAATGTGTTACTATCAACAACTTTTAAACTTTATCTTCATTAAACAATGGATGACTGTTAATTGCAGAATATTTAATTATGAACATTTAAAGATTAATTTAGGACTGTAAAAGGTACAGATCAGAGAAAAAGTTCCCTTGGTAATGAAGAGAGTAAAGCACAAAGGATCATAGGTATGAGCATATGAGGATAATTAATTACTGTAACATAAAGGCAGCACCAAAGATAAGTACACAAAAAATAAATAAATAAACACTATCAGATAATTGTCTTAATTACCTCTGAGGCCACTGTAGACTAAAATCCTTCAATGTCCTTCAATATAATTAAGGTTAAAATTATAACAGCTGAGTGCTTTGTTATTATAATGTGGCTTATTTGTAATTGCACCTTGACTGTGTTGATCCATAGGGCTCTGTGGAGGACCCATGCCACTGTGCAGAGATCTCATGCCCACCCCCTTCATCTGGCCATAGTGCATATCGTCTCCCATCCCCTTCTCATGCATTCCCTCCATTGGCTGAACAAAGGCAAGAGATTAGTCATACATACTGATGGCATACTGGGCTGGCAACATCAAAAAGACTGTTTGAACCTGCAACAAGTGCTTTTACATTTACATGTACTTATGTTATTTTCTTTTCTGTTTTTGCATTTACTTGACAACTATTGATCTATTCTAATATTATCAAATGTCAAAAGCAATCCTCTACCTTATGCATTGGGTGTATGTCCTGTGGATACTCTCCAGTCCCTTGGCCCTGCATGGCATGCGGGATGCTTGGGGGCCCTGGGCTGGGGCCCATCATGCTGTGTACAGAGCCAGGAGAGGGGCCGGGTCCAGGGCTGGGCCCTAGGATGGGCCCCGGAGACAGGCCAGCACCTGGTGAGGGAC
This sequence comes from Mylopharyngodon piceus, assembly GCA_039654765.1. NCBI lineage: Eukaryota > Metazoa > Chordata > Actinopteri > Cypriniformes > Xenocyprididae > Mylopharyngodon > Mylopharyngodon piceus. The sequence continues at coordinate 25,964,204 of CM077443.1, read as the reverse complement.
CAGCATGGGACATCCCAACCGGTGGCTCATTGGGGGTCGACATCGATCAGCTGAGAATATGGGGGGAAAACGAAGAAAAGCTTGAACCAACTGTAAATGAAGGATTCTCACTATTGTCCAAAATACCAAACATTGTTTGGCATCCAAAATACAGCATTTTACATTTATTACTACCAAAAAAAGAAGCAAAATAATAAAAAGTGCAAGTCAAATATATTTTATGAAAAGAATGGTTTGCTTAAAGCCACTGTAAATTGCTAATAAACTTAAAGGGATAGTAATGAAAAATCATTTACTCCCACTCAAGTTGTTCCAAACCTGTATAAATTTCTTTGTTCTGCTGTACACACAGGAAGATATTTGGAAGAATGTTTGTAACCAAGCAGATCTCGCCCTCCATTGACTACCATAGTAGGGAAAAAAAAATACTATGGCAGTCAAGGGGGGGCGAGATCTGCTTGGTTACTAACATTCTTCCAAATATCTTCCTTTGTGTACAGCAGAACAAAGAAACGTATACAGGTTTGGAACAACTTGAGTGGGAGTAAATGATGACAGAATTTTCATTTGTGGGTGAACTGTCCCTTTAATATTATTAATAAACTATATATTAATGTGGCAAGTTGCTACATTGTTTCTCAAAGCTACAGTTAGGCTAATTAATTTATTTAGCAAATGGAATAAAACGGAATTAAAGCAAATGGAATAAATGTTTATTCTTATGATTAATATATGGAACTATGCATAACATTTGTTGTCTTTTATCATAAAAAAGCAATAATCCAAGTAAGACATTACATTACAGTCTCTTGTGGCTTATTGCATCATTATATAAATAACCTGAAACCAAGTTCTGTCATAATACTGAGGAAATGTATGCAGTAATATTATGATGTTTCAGGGTTGACTAATGAATTTTCATGCTTTTTTTTCTAGCCTGGAAAACAGCATTTTGAAAATTCCTGATTTTTACGTTTTTCATTGACTGGGAACCCCGATACTTGTAGTAGTACCAAATGGAAAATGCCCAAACCATTTTTTATTAAATAAGTTACATTTATATTCTAATGTTGCTTTATTATTATTATTAACTCTCCCGCTCAAATAAAGTAAAACATACATTTCTGAATCAGAATTATTTTTTTCAAATCTTGCTTTATCATTATTATTATCATCATTATTATTATTAAAAACAATCACATAAAGGAAACATGCAGAGAGGGTTAAAACAGAGTTGTTCCAGCTTCATTTGCATAACAATGATAGCAACAACCCGCGCTGGTCTTTGACACGCCCCCCGAGTGGCGCTTCAGAAAATGAACAGGATCATAAGACGCCAATAATGACGGTAAGGATGTGAGGGAATGCACAGGGTGAGATAATGGTACACTTTTATCATGTAAAGGCACGTTAACATTTAATTACACTCTCTACTTAAAATTACAGTAATTATTAGCATATCTATGAACGATAAGAGTTCATTCACGCAAAGCTTCCCAAACGGAAGAACTAGGAATAAACAATCCGTTGTTGAATGCACAAATGCGCTCATACAGGCCTATGTTTAATGTCAAAAAGCATAATGGTGAAAACTTAAAGAAAAAAAGCAACTATTAATTAGGAGTAGTCAGTGTCACCCGGCCGCAATATTATAAGCAAAAAGCTTATTTTAAAAAAGAATCAATGCAATTAATCAGTAAACAAACATAAAGCCCGGTGCAGGGGTGTTATATAGAGAGAGTTGCTCTGATCGGATCATGGCTTCCTCGACCTGCTGTCATGACTGTCTCCCCCTCACGCCATTGCAGTTTCCTGAAATCTCAAACTTTCAGGGACCTTCCAACCACAGCGCACTACAAAATGCATATTCATAGCAGATTTTCAGTTTCCTGACATTACAAACATGTTTTTCATTCTTAGAGAAGCAGTTTATTCACCTGCTTTTATAATGTCAAAGTTAAAAAGCAAGCAAGCAGTAAAGCCCCCCTGTCTAATATTATCGAGCAAGCAGCTCGCTAACCATCTGTACAGTTATATTAGCATGCTAGCCTGTTACATTTTATCAGCAGAAAAATGGCAAAAACGCTGCCCACTGACGTATATGCATCAGTATAAATGTCCAAGCAAAGAGTATTTAAACCCAATTACCTTCTGCGAGGTAAACAACACAATAAAACCTCTAACACATTATTTCAGCTTCAAAAATATGACTGCCATATGTTGGTCCCCTCCCCCTTCTGTTTGCTGACAAGTTGAAGTTCGTGTTTTTTTAGTGTTTTGTCATTTCTGATTCGTTGAGAGCGCAGGAAATACAGTCGTTTCTGTCATGTGATTGGCTGAGGGAGACATCGATCATTTCGTGATATATTTGGGGGCGGGGCTTTTCAAGTACACTTTCACTTCACAGCGCCGAACGTACTGGAACTTTCGCATGTCCGCCAGGGCGTTTGGGGACACACGTTTCAAAATGATCACGCTTTCACACACACTGGACTGAATGTGCTTTATTCACGCCTGTTTCAGTCCATACGTATCTGTAGGAAGAGTCAAGATCAACATTTTTTCCTGTTAGTAGTACACTTAGGAAGAATTGACACAGGTTCCATACATTGCATATGCATAGGTTGCATATTAAGCACGTTGTTGTTGTTTGCTGAACAATGCATTTTATTTAAAACAAGTGTGATAAATGAAAATGTATCTCATACTTAAATCAGTGGTAACAATAATTAACTAATTTTTGGAACGAAATTGTGAGTTAGTAACTTTTCTGCTTCTGATTGGTTCATACACTCGGGAGGCTGTTACCTGATTCGACTAAAGCACACGTCCTCACCATCAAAAACTATGTAGAATATTTAATTATTTAGAAGGTTATTATCAATATTAGAACTGAAATGTTAAAAAATTCTCAGGACAAGGGTATTATTCTAGAACGTCAGCTGGGGGCAAGTTGTCACTTTAAAAAAAAAAAATGCATAATTGTGTACAGTTTAGCCTATTAATTACAATATTTGTTGGCCAAGATTATACGTTTTGGACGTTACTTTTTATTTATTTTTTTTAATTCTTTTGTGTTTCTTTTGTACTGTTTACATATTATCTGAAAATCCTATAATAGGCTGTGTAATAGGCTATTGTGTAAAAATTGTAACTCTGTATCTGTTTCCCTGTGCAATAACGGTGGAAATGTTATTATTTTAATATGTTTTTATTTATTTATTTTAAATAGAGGGAGGTCTATGTGTCTATACGGAAATTGAGTTATGACTTACCCACATGCAGAGAGATATTCGCTGGTGTAAAAGGTGTAATAAAACTGTAGTTTTATAATGTTACCACACGAGGGAGTCCGTTCTTAAGATTTCAATGCGGTTCGAGGGCAATACATGCAAATACAGCTACGAGTCAGTCAACAGTCATTTCATAGTGTTACGAGGTTAATTCATGTGCTCAAAAATTAATACATTGTACCTCATTTATAAAATCAATTAATTAATAAACTAATTGCTAACCAGTTTACTAAATTCCATCCTTTATAATTACTGTTCAATAGTGCACAAAATATGCAAATAAAATGACATATTTTTTAATAATTAAAATAATAATTTATAGTTATTTAATATACAAGTTTTCAGAATTCATGTTCTGTCATTAGAGCATCCGTGCTATTAAACTGTTGGTTTCAGCTTAACTAAAATTTCATCTTAATATTAATCTACATTTACATTCATGGCAAATGTTTTTATATAGCATCTTAAAAAACAATTAGGTTGTGTGGGTAGAAGGAAAGAAGTGAAGAGTTCAGTAAACCTCAAATGTCATTAAGAATACAGTATACAAGTGTTGTTAAATGCTTGAGAGAGGAAGGTTAAACCACAGCATTAGTGCTGTCACAATATTACTACACTGCTGTTTAGTGGGCTGCTTAAATATATTAGGTTAAGCTTTTCATACATTTTTGACTTTTTTGGGAACTTGTTCCACCATCTACCATTCATAATGGGTGAATAAATCTTTAAATAAAACAACAGGAAAACTCTACTAATGTTCCATAACAAACCAAACAACAAAATGTAAGCCAAGACAGACAATTTGCTAATACAAAAATGTCCAATTGGCTCACAGTTGTACCTGAGGGACTTATGCAAATCAGTTTGCATTTTATTGTTCTGAATGGAAAATAATGGAGGATTTTTGTTTGTTTGTTTGTTATTGCCATTTACGTTACTGTATAACGCCAATGGCAATGAATCAAGAAGGTTGTTTTATAAGCTGAAAATTATGACCGTATCTTAAAAAGAGTTTGCAGAGGAGCATTTCTAACAGGTTTAAGTTATGATGAAATAAACATTGTAATCTGGAATCCTTCACATTTATATAAAGTCAAGCTTTAAGTCAATGGGGGGTCATTTAATCTAAGGTTAGTTGTAATCAGATTCTTTGTTTTAATAAAGAAAAAAGTGAAACAACTGCTTCTTAAATTATACAATTAGTTAAAATATCTCAGATGTACTGAAATGATACATTGGTCTTTTGGCTAGTAATTGTGTATTTACAAATTGTAACAGCAGCCCGTACAAAACGTAATTTGGGTTGCAGTGTAACCTTATCACCCATCAGCTTTCTGTGACACCTGGCTGATGCTATCAGGTGAGATAGGCATATTGTTGAATGTGACCTCAGTGTTGGAATGACAGATTGTATTCTTGTGGTTGTTTCTCTTATCAAGTCAATACTAACCGCATGGTAAAATAAATAAAATTTGTCACACAGGTGTAGATTTTATGTCCATTGAAAGCACAGAATGTGATTCAGGGTTTTTAACAACCCACTTAATTTAGAAAGAAAAAAAAAAAAAAAAACTTTAAACAAGTAAAGCATAATTTTTCCAAATGTTTTAAAACATGCTGCAGATATACAGGTTTTTCACAAAGAATATAAAATGTAATGTACCATAATGTGATGTTTTTAATTGAAATAAAATTATGTAAGGTGATACTCGACAAAGCAATTTAGCCCATTATGAGTACTATGAACTTTCCATTAATATTGTGGCATTTCCTCAATTCTGATCAACAAAAGTCAGAATCAGTCAAACGAATCAAATCTTGTTGGACTGCAAGGCACAAACTAAAGGTTGTATTTGAATAGCCTTTGGACAGGTAAACAAAGTATATGGTTTTGGCTCTGTCTCTGCTTCCTTTCCTCAGTAATCCTTGCCATTTTCAAAAAAAGGATGTGTGCAAGGTTCCTGAATGTAAATTCATCCAAATAAAGCCTCCAAATAACCTGAATGGTTAGTGCCACCACTTCAGATTCACTGGTCAGGAAAGGCCAGACCAGCGTTCATTTGACATGGAAAATGACAGTGGACAGTGGTTTCAAAATCAATTTGCCTTAAAACCATTACCTCCTCTGGCTGCCCACCATGAAACTTGCCCACTGTTCCAATTGTGGCGTGCGCAGTCGCCTAACTTGTGCTTATCCTATAGTACAGTCAGGTGATCTGTCAGTATTCAGATTTGAATTAGTCAAATAGGTTAAATGACACTTAGCAGTTTAATGCCAAGGGGTTAAATCTCAAACATGCCTTTAAACTACCAGTTCAAGTGAGCACAACAGTATAAGCACATATAGGCTTTTAGCTTTATGGAAATGTGGCTTATAATAACAATCCCATGTACATTACAATAGGCTCAAGTGTTTTAACAAATGTAATGTATTCACAAAAAGACAATTTTAGCTCTTGTGGGCGTCGTATGAACACATCGGTTATTACAGTTGCCACGGCAGTGTCGGCATTCACCACGCTCTGTATTTGCACAGCAGCCACAGCTATATGTGTATATATATCATAGATTGGAGTTGCTTACATGGGCTACTTTGGCTAATTGCCTGTGTTTTCCAGGTGTGACCCAACCAAAGGCACGTTATATTTAGTTTTACATGTGACATCTGTTGCGAGGGCTTGTTTGTTTTGTACGTGGTGCTGCTGGTATTCTGAGCGTCCCAGGTGGATAACTTTCCTTATTAAGCCTTTCGTATTTAAATGAAGCCACACGGCAGGGGTTTGACACAAGCCATTACACTTGCGAATCTTGTGATTGACACCTAGTATGCCTAAAACAAATATCAGTTATGGAGGATACTTAAAGGTTTGAATATACTCGTGTCATGTTTCAATTAAACACTCGCTAGTTCTAGGCTCTATGGTTTTCCGGGTATAAGTTGTGCCCTAATGAACTGGAGTTATTTTTATCTTCCTGCAGACACTATATATGTCTGTTCTTGTGAAAATAAAAATCTGTCAAGCACCTCTAAATCTGACTTCTTCAATCTAAGCAGTGTCCATTTTGTCCATCCATGGCAATAAATGGTTTCTTAAAGATCCCTCTTGGCCAATTGGCTACATCTTGCCCTTTTTATCTCGCACACTCTGGTCAATGTTTATTTGCTCTTCTGTCATTCCATTCAAAAGTAGATTTATCAGCAGGTGTGGGGCACCTTCCATCACTTGACCCTTTAATTTCGCCGCACCGGTACTCGATTTGCAAACCCCTGGCTTTTTAACAGGCTCTTGGGACCAGCATCTGATAAAGAGCAGTGCTGGAAATCTTTTTCCAAGATGGTGCGAGATTCCAGAGGGGTCACGATGGAGGCTGGGGGGAAGGAAGCGCTGTCAAGTGAGGCCTCTTTGTAGTTGCCTTTGTTGCAGGTGTTCTGCCACTCACTATTATCCTCTGCTGTCTATTCATCATCTTTACCTGCGTGACATCTGCTAAACTAAGACACATTACTATCAGGATAGAGACTCTTGCACTAAAACTTAACACTTAACATGTTGTCTGGGTTTAACAGGACTGAGAATCAGAGAGGTTTGGCCTACACTAAAAGTGATTATCTGATAGTTAAACATCTGCAAATACTTCTTAAAGGATTAGTTCACTTTAAAATGAAAATTACCTTAAGATTTACTTACCCTCAAGCCATCCTAGGTGTATTTGACTTTCTTCTTTCTGATGAACACAGTCAGAGTTATATTAATAAATATCCTGACGCGTCAAAGCTTTAATGGCAGTGAACGGGACCAACGAGTATGAAGCTCAAGAAAGTGCATCCATCCATCATAAACGTACTCCACACAATACGCAAAAACGCAAAACGCAATATTTTGGAATCACAATATTTTTAACACACATATTCTTGCAAAACGGAATATAGCACAAACACAATCAGGATCACTTCAATGCGAGCATCAAATAAGAACTAGCTTCTGAACATCTGTTTTTATTGAGTGATTCTGTAATTTGTCTAATATTTGACTACTACATTAGTCATTTTCTTTAGTCTGGAGCCCTGAAAAGAGTGCGTTGGCTTCTCCGTCTTGCTTCAAATCAAGATGAGCTTGGCAATTTAAGCTCACAATGTGTTTTTAACTTGTCACACTGAATACTTTCAACTCCTGAGGGATGATGTCAGCAAAATACCTGACTACCACCAACGACCAACTAGCATCTGGGAGTAGTTAGAGCTACTTTATTCTCGCACCCTCAGTGTCAAGTGTGTGTGTGTGTGTGTGTGTGTGTGCGAACTGGGAAGACAGTAAACGTTAAAATGTCAGCAGACTCAGCACACATGCTATAGAAATTAAAACATATGAATCTGTGTAATATCTTTATGAACATCTGCAGTGTCCACACTTACACACACATATGCACAAAAGCAATTACACCTCGTGTCCGGCCCTCTGAGGACTTCTGCCGGATTAAGATATTGTTTTCCGAGAGTAAGACAGCACAAGACCAGTCAGTGTCTTTGGCCGTTCTGAACCATGTAATGAATACAGGCCATAGAGGAGAAGTTTCATGCATTAGCTAGCCATATCAGTGGAGATCTCAGGTTTTCAAAACATTTTAGAATGACATGAAGCTTGTGGTATGTGAGAAACTGTTTTGGCCTGACTTTCTATCTTAATTTGTCAGTCTCATATTCTCGGGGGCCAAACGCTGACTCCCAACGGCCATAAAGGAGTCTATTGAATCATCAAGGCACCAAATGGATGCCAGAAAAAGAAAATTAATAAACGAGTGCGCCCTGGTGACAAGTAAACCAAAACCTCTCTGAAAGGAAGATTACAGAATGCAGATCTGTCGTATCATCGACAACTTGAGCCTAGTTTTCCTTTTGCATGCCACATACAGTAAAACATTGACCTTTTTCCTCTTTCATGATATGCCTGAGCACACAAGCTCTGTGCTCATTGGTATGCAATGGGTTTATCTGACAGGCATGCTTTGTCAGACACATGTGATTTGATACAATGTCTCGGGCTTAGTTCGTTTTGGTGGTAATGACAGATTAGTCCCACGTAATTGCCTCTCAATTGACTGTAGACATAACAGTGCTTGTCTTTTTCTGACAGAAGCTCAGATGCCATATGAAGGCGCAGTGAATAAGTTAAGTGTTTACCCCTCTAAATTCACAGTTCAGGTATTCTGCTCAGCTTTGTTGAGCTGCCAGTGGCAGAATGACAGCTGCCCCATCTATAATTAATTTCTGATTCCTATGTACATAGACACCATTTCGTACGTCCCTACCCTCTCACGTTAGCATTCAGAAGGTAAATCTTTGTTTTCATTTTTCACCACTGGAAACACAATGAGGGATTTTTTTGTTATACAGGACGGGTGTGTATGTAACTTTTTCACCTTATTTTATGCTCGTGATGACTTGTTGCAAGAAGAGAAGTCATCAGGTGAATGGCATTTGACATAAGGCCTGAGCAAACACTCACCTGCAACAACTAGTATTTGATAGAGGCTTTTTTTCATCAGACTCATTCAGGATAAAGTTCAGTATGAGCTTTGAAATCACTTTATATTGAGTTACAAGCAGCATGTTGTGCATTTGTGTCCATTTTAATCATTAATGGGTGTCAACACAGCAAACAAAAGTATGTTGTTCTAAGAACATTTTGCTAAGGTTCCCATTAAGTTATGAAAAATATTATTTCTGAATAACCAACATGATCTCATGAGAACAAGTGTATTTTTACGTAAAGTGTGGTTCTAACAAACGTATATTTACTTACGTTTTCATACACACAAAAACATACAATATTGACGTATTTCTAGCACTAAAATGTAAAATACTTACGTATTGACAGCAATAAAACGTAAATTATACGTATCCAAGTGTGAATGTGTATGAATTCCCATGTATTAATATTTAAATCGTGGCATTAATGTTTTGATTTTGTTGTATTCAGTTGTCATATGAATACATGTTTTTAGTACCATTTATTAAATTAAGTAAAAGTTAAAAATAACATTTCTGTTCGTGACTTGTGCTGCAAACTCGTTTCGGAGGATCACATAATGTTAAACAAGACTACACTTTAAAACCTTAAAATGAACAACATTTCTGTAATTGTTTAACTATTTTGTAATATTTAGTTTGCTTGCTGTGACACAAAAGGTGTTTTCTCCTATATGCAGCAACTGACAATACAACAGTAAGATACACCAAAACACAACATAAATTCACAAATCACAACAATTTTATTTGTTCGCTGTATTCCAAATCTTTAGAATCCATATGTTTGCAAGCAGGGACGTGCACAGACATTGTGGGGGGCAGGGGTTCAAGTGGAAAAAAGGGCACTTCTCATAATTATTTATTTAAAAAAAATAATAAACAAAACATTAAATATATTAACACAACTCTGACTTTCTTACCAATTTATTTTAATTCCCTCACACTCACGTAACTGTTTCATACTCCACAGATTTCTACAAAATAATCAGTTCACACAGAAACCATGGTCTTCTTTAGTATTCACTAGGTTTATCACAAGAGCATGCAACAGCAAAGGACACTATGCCACAACGTGCATGTTTTCTACACTACTATTTTCAAGTATCTATATATATTTAGAATAGGGGACATAGTTTCAATAATAATTTGTTTATTTTGCACAAATCAATAAATCGTTTTAATTCTTTTGGTGTTATTGGAACACTTCTTTCATGTAGTGAACAATTTTGAGATTTTGGTTTATTTTTGCTTCCATGTCTTCTTTTACTCTAATGGAAAGAAAACTTCCAAAATACACATTTAGATGGTGTTTGTTTTAAGCCTACTACCCTCTGTATGTTTGCATCTGTAGATTTCTTCTAAATTAACCAAAACAAGCTAATCTGCATATTTAAACACATCAAGAGTTTTTTTCCCCTTAAATGTTACAAGTACAGTATATATATTATAACAAATGCCTGCAGAGGGCGCCAAAAGCCTGGTGATTGTTGTTGTTACACAGCACGATCAAATCCTTGTTTTTGGCCAACCAGCATAATTCAAAATATAATATTAGTTAAATAATAATAATAATAATAATAGGCCACTTCTTTATGATAGAAATGCTATAGCCACTGTAATTTCTGTGGACATCAAAACATGCACACTCAGAGCGAGGAAATTTTATTGATGTATTATCCTGTGTAAGCGTAGATTTAAGAAAGATATAGCATTATGCAATGTTGTGTTATGATTTTTAAATGGTTTTAATAAATCATGCATCCTTAAACTGTCTAATAATGCGGTTTATGGAATGCTCCTCTTCCAGTATTGACAGCCCTACAGATATCTTTACCATGGTTCGAAACGCAATGCATAGCACATTAAAATAATTGAAATTATAATATTACATAAATTGTATTGGTATCAAATCAGGCAGATGCGTTGCTGGTGGCCAAAATAATTAACGCGGCGTTAAACGTATAATCTCACCCTTAAATAGCCAAAAATTTCAAATGTTTGTGAACATAGGCTACCTGAAAGAGATGCACGGGATTCATCTAGGGCTTTTTTCTTTTTCGCTTCTCATCGCCAGACAGCTGTTGTCTTTTCCCGGGCATAGTTGTCAGAAGTCGTCAGCCAGCAGCAGTTTTGCCAGATTGGAAAAGTCCAAGTATCGTACCAGAAGCTCAAAATTACCGTATTTGGAAGAAAATTATCGTACACGAGTTTTTAGTATATTTAAATGAACTAAATTAATAACTAATGATTTTTACAACAGAATGAATCAATACTGAACTTACTTAAGCTACACATTATTTTAATTATATCCACATTATTTCATTCTAGAGCTGCTGTACAGCCAAAATTATGTCACCTCTATCTCTGTAAAGCTACTTTGACACAATCTGCATTGTAAAAAGCGCCATATTAAATGTACAAAAAGTATCAAATGTACAAAATGCATTTATTTATTTAGACCAAATTTTTGACATGACCTGCAAATTACCACTATAGATAAATAGCTAGGCGTACCTTAGTGGGGAAACAACTGATCTAAGCGCCGCGGTAGGAACGTTAACTTGTGCTCGTGAAAGAGAGAGTCATTCTCCACGATGATTGACTGAGAAGACTTAACGTGAGATGAGAAGGAAGACATGCGTGATCAGTGAATATAGAATCCCTTACAACGACCATCATTTGAAGTGTCACAAAATTCTGAAATTATCGTACATTATGGGATTTTTTTCATTATTGATCGTACATCGTACAGAGGTCAAAATTATCGTACAAATACGATAATTAGCTATCGTACGTCTGGCAACACTGGCCAGCAGCAAACACAAGGTGGGGCGGGGCGCGTGTGCGTGCGTGCGTGCGGGAATGAATGGTGTGTCGCGGAGGGAGGGCATAGATATACATAATAAAGGCTAGATGTCTCGTCCGCGCTGCTGGCCAATGGAGGTCGACGTCCGCACCTGGCGGCCATCTTGTCACAGTCAGCTCGCTCACTCGTAACATTGTGTTTTAATGGTGCATGTACTTTTTAAATAATCATAACTTGCTCAATTTTCTACCGATTTTCAAACTGTTTGGTTTGATATAAACGTCAGAGATGTACTTATGACACTGCATACTTATGAATAATTATAACCATGGAATTCCAAATGAAAATAACATTGAACAGAACAGATAGGTGCAATGAATATACACACGCACAAGGTATTTATGTTAAATCAATATATAGGCTACTAAAACTCAGTGTACAGAATGGCAACATGATATATATATATATATATATATATATATATATATATATATATACACACACACACTTTTATAATATGAATATTACTATTATAATAAAATAATTTGAATTATTACGTTTATTTTAACTTCTTCAGGGTTGGGCCATTTACTAAGCTGCGCAAAAGTATGGCATCTTCTCCTATAAAGCCAGCAATTTCCTGTATCATAATGTAAGATGTTTTTAACAAACCAAACCGATTGGAAATCATGTGCAACTTAAGTTATATTGAAAAGAAAGAGCAATTCTGCCTCTCCCACTGATGTAAAATTGCTGGGTAGCAGCTAAACTGTAACTACTAGGTCTCACTCAAAGCTTCTTGTTATTAGCCAGCTAATAACTACAACCACATCCACAAAGATTGTAATTTAGACAAAAGATTAGTTGTCATGAAATCGTTATTGGTGTCAGTAAAACCTGTATAACTGAACAGCTTGATTGTGGTCTCAGCCTTGATAACTTGCGCAAGTAGCCGTGATACACAACTATGCTGCACGATTAAGTCGTTTTTCGAAAAGAAAAGCTGCAATTTCAACATGTTCAAGCATCCAGAATTATAGCCACGTTAATAACGTTTGTAAGAAACCAATCCATTTGTAAATCCGTCAAGATTTCAGCGAGATAAGAGTATTTGTGTTCGTGCAGATCACTCACCTTACATCACGTACCACAGAGGCCGACAGAAAGCTTGCCTGTGACAAGATGGCCGCCGGTGATGACGTTAGAGACTCCGCCGTAAGACATCTAGCCTTTATTATGTATATCTATGTTTGAAATGAGAGCGCACCTTCACGGAGAGATGCCGGATTCATATTTTAATAACTTAAATTGTGCTCTGTACCCCATAAAAAAAAAAAAACTATTACCGCCAGAGAGGGCTGCGACTGCAGCTCATCATCTTTTTAAGTAGCCTACTGTTGGTACGACTTTTTACATTTTCTTTTATTTATAAAAGTATGTAGTTTTAAGAAATGGTTATGGGTAAGTTTAGGGGTAAGTGTAGGATTAGCGGCTCAAAATATAGTTTTAATGCTATATTATTACTAAAATTGTCATTTTCCTACACATTTCTGTCCATTATGTTTTATACTTTTAATATTCTGTATAAAATGGGTATGTTTGGGGTGGGGTTTAGGAATCTTATATTTATCTAAAATGTAAAATGATAAAAGGGAAATTATACATGTATCTTTATGACATGAAAGATTTGTAAATATTTTACGTTTTTTCGCTGTAAAAAAACGTAATAATGCTACGTTTAAATGCTGCCAAAACGTCCATATTGTACGTTTCAGCACCCATCCAAACGTACAAAAATGTACATTTTGTGTCTTTGAAAGTTACGTATTAATACCTAAAGTTACCTATTAACAATGAGACCAGGCTGGAATAACAGTCAAGATGTTAAGAGAATGTTCCATTTTATCATTTTGCAAACATTAGAGGAATTTTACTTTTAAATGTTCTCTGAACATTTTGAAACAGTTACAGTAATTACGAACGTCCAACTAAAATGTTTCAGAAAAAAAAAATATTCCATGAACAATGTATATAAAATTTTTGTGCTAACATCTTGGACAACATTACAGACTATACAAGGTTCTATTCACGTTACTGGAAGAACGTTTGTTCATAACTTTGAGAGAACCTTGCCAAAGTTCTGATAACATTCCCTGTTAGCTGGGAAATGTGCTGCAGTCTTTCTCAACTAATGAATATGCATGTATACTTTATATTCATAAAGCAGTGCTGTGACCTTTAATTGATCTCTTCTTTAAAAATAATAATAAAAAAGTTGTATTCATGCCATGGGGTCAAAGTATTTTGTAAGCAGTTCCCAATGTTATTTCCCATTGTCAGTCAGTTTTTTGTCGATAAATCAAACACGTGAATGTTCTAAATCTGTAAGATGAACGGTATTTGGAGGGCAGCTGCCCCTCGATGGAAACTAACGGTAAAAGGTGACACCTGTTTTCAATGAAACAACAGGTCCGTTCTCCAACTTGTGCAAAATAATAAAATCGTTCTGGCACAAAAAGCAATCATATACTCTTCATCATAAATGCATGGGAGATTCTGACAGAGTTCAGGCATGGTACGCGCTGGCTAGCTCTGTTAGAAAAGGCCAAATGCATTGGCAAGTAACAAAAAAATCCAGCTGACATTCACTCATATGTGACGTAGAATTCAATTAATTTCAGTAAATGAAGATAATGCAGGCTGTTTTCATTTGTAGACATATATTTAAACACCACGGCTGAGCACATTTTCAAGTAGGATTGGCCCAAGCATAATATTTGTAACAACCCGCACTGGATTGGCGAGTTGTTTCTATGCAGGCTATATATATCGTTAAGTGCTGGTAGGCTATTCAGTTCATTGTGATTTTTTTTTTTTTTTTTTAAACAAAACATAAAAAGAGAAATTATGTGCTAGCTAGTGCCAACCTGTCCGCCCTTCACAAGAGAGAGTGTTTCCATACTGTTGAAACAACAACACCCTCTTGAAACAAATTTGGCATATGACTGATATGAGTGATTTGTGTTTCTCAATGAAAGGTGTTGCAAAGTTAATACTTTCTCTACCGCATTCTGCTGATTGACAGACTTGAATAGAGTTCACATTTTGTGCTTCATTTGTTGACCTAAATACAAGCTGTGGGTGCACCTGTGTAGTTTATCATTAGTGTTTTATCTAAAATATGTTTCTTCGTGGTTGGTTGCTTAACTAAAGAATACAATAATGGGGTATTCTGAATGTTTGGAGATTTAAAATTCTTTGTGCCTCTGTTACAATTTTTTGAAATTTATTTCCTTGTATTTGAAACACTGAAAAAATATTTAACACTGAATATTTAAAATACTGTATTCACATTTTGTTGTGAAAAACATATTACTGCATTGCATTGTTGCATAATAGTGTAAATCGTTAGTGTTTTACTCTTATGTCTGATCATGACTATGCAAATCATTTTGTTTAATGTTAAATAATGTTTTTGACTTGAATAAAACGTCAAGCACGATTTATCGCGATTAAATCGCACGCGATTTTGCAAAGGCTGCGATTAATTAATGCAGCTTGTCAGAGCTGTACGGCTCTGTGATCAGTAGTAAATGCTTCTCCATCTGAAAGCCAGAGGGCGCTCTTGCGCAGAAACTTAACATATGCCCTGGCACAGAAGATGCACGCGTCAAATCGCTGTTGCTAAATAAACAGAAGATTTTAACGCTTTGGTTGATTAAACATGACTAATAAACATACGACTGCCTTATTCTGTGTAAGAAGACACATCATCTCACAGAAGGACGCTCAACTGTCGTTATGAAGTGAGTTTGGAGTAAAAACATGTTATTAAATGTTGTCTTTTGTTGGACAAGATGTTAATAAATGCTTCTTATGTCTGGAAAGATGTTTGACGCGTTGCTTTTTCAAATGTACATTATAAGCGATTCGCAGTGCTTTCAGATGGATTAGCATTTGGAGCCATACTTCATTGACAAGCTGCGCATAAAAAAATAATCGCAGCCTAAGAATCGCGTTTAAGTGATAATTGCGTAAGTTCAATGTTATTTTATAATTTATAGTTAGGGCTGAGTGCTTGTTATCACTGACACAAATAGATATCAACAATCAGCATGCAACTATTAATTATATATACAGTACAGTTGTCATTTAATTGTAATAAATTATTGAACTACCAGGGCTCAACGCTAAGGATTTTTTCTGCTGGCCCGGTCGGGCCAGTGGTTCAAATTTTTACTTGCCCTGCCAAAATTTTCACTTACCCCACAATAAAAATTAATAAAGTAAAAGAAAAGAAATTGGGTCTATAAAATAAGCTTAGTTATTGTTTTTGTTGTTTTTGATGCATGTCATCTTAATAAATAGGGTTATGACACCAAAAGCTACTAGATTAACTCACATAAATTTTAAATATTGTTAGACAAATAAACAGTAAGTAATAAAATATTAACAAATAATCAAATTACGAGTAATATAGTAACCAAATAAATACAACAGAACAAAAAATATAAATGAAATAAACGGTGCTTTTCAAGTTTTTCATGTAGGTTTAAACAGGAGATTTTCAGGTACAGAAATTGCAATCTAATGTATAACTATTTAACTATAGATTAAACTTTATTAAATTTAATCAGTCGAGAGTAGTTACAGATGCATAAATAATGTTTTGAAATGTTGAAAATATAAAACGTTAAATACTGTTATTTGAAATTATTTAAAAAATGAAAAGACATTTTAAACGTGAAATTAAACCCGCCAGTAGGTGGCAGTGAATGTCATTGAGATTCAACCGATTCATTCAAACGGCTGATTCATTCAGGAAGTGTTGCTCAATAGACGCAAAACAGTGAACTTTATTTGGAACTATTTTCGTTGGCGAAATAGAGCAAAATATGATTTGGTGTCTAAAATGTAAGTCACTTGATATTAAGTTCTTGTTCATTAAACTGTACGCTGTATAAAATCAATATCACATTTGTAATCATGCTGATATTTGGAGAAAAACGGCGCTCTTTGTGTAATATTGGTTAACTATATTAAATGATATATATATAAAATATATACAGGGGCATTTTTGCCCCTTATTTTGAATTCTGGGGCATTCTAAATGCATTTTAGTTGACTAAAGCACGCAGTGAACGCATACGCTCTAAATATGCACGCGCACTAGTCTAACCTACTAGACTACGTCACGTAGTTTATGCGTGCACTCAATGGGTGTGTTTTTATTTGGTTTTTGTAAAGTGAGGGACATACTAGATAATTTAAGATCGTTAAATCAACAATTACGATATCATAGACGATATATATCACACACCCTACAGCACTGGCCTGATCGGGCAAGTGACCGTTCCGTCTACTGTCCCGAGCGTCTTTCACACTGGCCCCGGGCCATCAGGCAGTCCTTATTGTCGAGCCCTGACTACTAAGGTAAAAATTACTGTGAAAAAACAAGCAATATATGAAAACTACCAATATACTCTAAATTTACGCTACAGATATGTACAGTGTTAAAATCACTTTGCCTTTCGATTTTCAAGAGTTAAAAAATCTTGTTTCACTATCAGTATTAAGAAATGTTGTTTTATTATCAGTATTAATATCAGATATCGGTTATATCAGTATCAGTTTATTTCTGTTCATTTGGTATTTTAATGATCTGTTGTGATTGTAAACTGTGGTTGAGGACATCAAGACAAAAAGCAACCTTTTTCTTTGCATAAGATTCTTTTAAACGGTCACCTAACATACTGGTCAAGGTCAAATCCATGAAGTCACAAACTGAACACAGTGGACCCCCATCCTGCTCAAGCTGATTATCTTTTCCTCTCCTTTTACCAAACAGCAACATCCCCTTGCAGCAAGATCTCAAGTGTCCAAACTCCAAACAGTCCTTATGAGCTTTTCTCCTGCCTTTCAATGGCCGTGGCGCTCTACAAGTCTCAACTTCACCTGGTAAGTGTGCACAAACACAGAAAGAAACTTCCCCCGATTGTCTGATAACAACAGATCTGCCCTCCACATATGTCTGATTCAAAGTTTACGCTGTCAAGATTTTATCATTAATCATATTGGCCCTGTCACACATTACTTTTATTTCCCATCCGAGTCACAAGTTATCACAGGTATCAAATTTAAGGGTTGCGCTGACTTGTTGTTTCCCAATCACTGATCCACAAAACTTTTTTACAATGTTTGGTTACAGTTTGGTCCCACTTCATATTAGGTGTCTTTAACTACTATGTGCTAACATTTAAAATAATCATTTGATACAATGTACTTATTGTGTACATACATGTTTTTTTTTTTTTACATTGTACTTATATTTTAAAAATGACCTGCATGTAATTACAGCTGTAATTAATTTAAGTACTTACATATAATTACACTGTTGAGCCTTATTCCCTTACACGTTAACCCATCCTTAAACATGTAGTTACTTATAGTTAGTCAAATGTATAAAAATCGACTATCGAAATAAAGTGTTACCTTGTTTTGCAATGCAATATGAACACAATAAGTATTTTGTACTTATTTTTTATGCAAGTAGTTAAGAACACCTATGTAAATGTAAAGTGTGACACTTTATTTTAAGGTGTCCTTATTACAGTGTAATTACACAAACGAGTATTGAGTAATATTAACAAAATGTACTTGTTTGTACATGTTTGGTTTATGTTTTTTTTTTTTTTTTTTTGGAATATTGTTGTATTTATTATAAATGATTTATCTGTGTACATTATTTTTTTTTTTTTATTCATATTTTGTGTCCTTGTAATCCTTAATCAAAATAGCTTCCCCTACCTCATGCAGCCATATCTCTTCTCTTCTCTGATGATGATACTGGTGTGAGGACAGGATAAGCTGTCACTCACATGAGATTACAAAAAATATATATAAGTTATTATAAGATAAGTTTGGCTCATTGTCTAGCCCACAGATGTCAAGTTTTAATGATATATCCTACTATAAAATAATTTACGCTGACTGTCAAGATCTTGTCAAATAACCGTGCACTACTAATTTGACAAACAGTCATTGTGTTTTATTTTTCTTGTGAGATTATAGGTCATGGAGTGACTTAAGACCCAGAGTCAGTCACATTCACATTATATCCGTACAGTGTATTAGTGCTGTATTCATTAACACTCAGTTCACATAGAGTTCACTGTGTGCGCTGGCAGAACCAAGGAATCGTGGGTCATGGGGGTTGACTTTCAGTTAAACCACAAAAGATGGTAAATATAATGGTTAAAATGAATATGATTAAAGCTATAGAGTATGGAATGTTAGCATGTCAGTGTGGATGGACCTAAAATGCTAATGTAGAATTGCTAAGAATGACAGTCTCAAGGGACACATTGAGCATTAGCACAGTGATGAAAACGAATGAATGAACGAGTGATCTGGAATGTTTGGGGATCATATACGAGTCAATGCAAGTCCCCCAAGAAATCACAATCCACTCACTGAAATGAAGGAATCCAATCCAAGAGTGCTTAGACAGGCGCCATTTTTTCTAAACAGTGATTAAGTTCTATCGAATATCAGCACGGATCTTAAGTGCTTTTCTGATGAAAGGTCTCTCATCTTGATCCTCCTCATATAAACTTGTGAAATTGGATCTTTCAAGTACTTGGATAACTATTTAGCTTTTGCAAGGTAACCATTAGACAACTCCAACACACACTGAAACCTCTTTACCTAGTGAAAATCTCCTCTAAACCTTTTTTTTGTTTGCCCCTCAGGCATCACTCACAAGGTTTCACTGACAGCTACAAAGACTGGAATTTGTGACCGTTGATCCGGTAGCATAACAGTACGTTGTTTTTTTTTGTTTTTTTTTTACAAAGCAATGTCTAAACAAATGTCTTTAAATTGAGTGGTTCTGTAACCCCGGCAGGCCTCATTCGTTCCTAGGGCAACAATTACTCCCCATAGACTTTGCTAATCCTGAAATATGGACCTGTGACTAATGTTGGAATTTAGCAAGAAATCAGCTCTTGTTTCACGAGGCTTTATTGGAATAAAGCATGATGCGGTTTGTGTGATGAATGCGTCCAGGCAAAGTGACTGGGCTGGGCCTCGGCCTCCTTGTCTTTCACTATCACTTTAGTGCTAGTGCTGATTGGAAGTGTCACAGAAGCATGTAACAAGCCTCTTCAGCTCATTGCCAAAGAGATAAGTTGTCATGTCAACGGCAATTCTATACAACGTACTTCTGAGATCTGCTAGATGTGTTTACCTTTAGAAAAGGCATAAAGAGTTTTTTTTCTTTCTTTTTCCCAGTGTCCTTGAACCTAGTCTACTGTAACTATAACTGAGGCGGATGTTGAGTAAAATGTGTATTTTATGTTGTGTTTGAGGCATTTTGAGCTGGCAAACAGGAACAAAGAAAGTGGCACGAAATGCTAGCAATAACAACATTCTGTGGAAAAACTAAACATATTAATAATATAAAATTATTATAATAAACATAAAAACAACAGAATTTTAAGAAAAAAATCACAATGCACACAATTCTTATATGTACAATAAAGTTGCAGTTACATTAGTGGAATTTTGCATGCAAAAAATACATGAAGCAAAGCTCACACTTGCAAACCAGGAATCTTTCTGTGGGTGAACCCATTGCGAAATACCAGATTGTGTGGATTCCAATTTAAATGACTGGATTTCGCCCACGAAAATTCGCCAAACAACAGTAAATATGACCATACCTTAAGTTATGTGTGCTGTCAATTTCAGTATTGCCATTTATTTTTATAGCTATTTCTTAACTGATACAGTGCCAGTGTTAGTTTGTAATTCTGTGGAAAGTCGACAGACCAACAACATTACACTATATTCTTTGAAGAAAAACAGTCATTTTTCCTAAAATAACTGACATGACGTGTACTGTTTTGGTCATCCAAAGTGACTTGAAGCATACTTATTGCATGGGCAGCTTTGCCTTTCTCTCAAGGGCACAAAGATGACAGTTCCTGGATCACCATTACATGGAAATGAATCTACTTTAAACTTTTACATTAGCAAAATCTCAAATGTTCAAATGTTTTATTACATCACATTACTGACACCTGCTTATATAGTAAACAAATCTATTTTGAAGCCACTGTAGTACAATTAATGATTTTTGTATCATTTATTTTGCATATTTATTGTATAATAATTTCTTTTTAATTATTTACGGTGTTGTTAATTGATCTTTGTGTGTTTCTCTCTCTCTCTCTCTCTCTCTCTCTCTCTCTCTCTCTCTCTCTCTCTCTCTCTGTGTGTGTGTGTGTGTGTGTGTGTGTTGTGTGTGTGGTTCAGGTAAACCCTATATTATGTGAAATGTCCCCACAAAGATATCCGAAATCCTTGTCCTTGTCCTTGTGGGTACATTTTTTGGTCCCCATTAGGAAAACAGCTTAGAAATCATACAAAAACGTGATGTTTTTTGAAAATGTAAAAATGCAGAAAGTTTTCTGTGATGGGTAGGTTTCGGGCTAGAGGGTCATAATATACAGTTTGTACAGTATAAAAATCATTATGTCTATGGAAAGTTCCCATAAAACGTGAAAACCCAAATGGATTGGGTTCAATTAGACTTAAAAACAGACTAGTTAATTGGTATAATATGTATTTTGTGATTAATATGTATAAATGAATGTTTTTTTTGTTTGTTTTTTTTTCTCATTTGATAACCTTGTAAGAATAAAAAAAGAGGAAGAATTTCAGGGATTATATCTGTTAAAGCAGGTTAATTTTTATGCTAAATATTTACTGTCTATTTTTTTATTCAATTTAATTCATTTTTTGTTTTAACTGCAACTACCAGTGGAGTAAAAATATATTTCTGAGAAGGTGTTAGACATCTTGACCTTGTTTTTACACATCCATGAAAAAAAGCTCAATAGCTGAACAATGAACTGAACAGCTAAACAGTGTTTGTTGGTAAATACTGATTTCTGATAAAGAGAATGTACCTCTTAAAATTGTCTGTTACATAAACAAGGGCTGCCTGTATTTGTATAGACAAACTTTATAATCTTGTTTCAAAGATAAACTGTAACCGATGACAAAACAACACACAACAGGTAAGATGATTCCAGTGCTGCACTGCTCTCATTTGTGGATGTTTTCCATTGTCTAGTCTTCCTTTAAAAGTCATAATCAGTAAAATAATATAGTATATAAAACTATGTAGTACAGCCTATACTATAAATAGCACCACTGTAGCCATATTTATTTTATTTAAATATACTATAACAAATTTAATATATAAAAACGTATATATTCCAAATGGTTTATTGAAACAAAAATCTCATTTAAATATAAATAGACATTTGCACCTTAAATGATTCATTACTCTTGCACATATGTCATTTCACTAAACTCACATAGTATATTCCAACCAAAAACAAAATATACCTCAGCACAGCTTGATATCATTTGGCCTTTTATAGACCATTTCAAGCTCAAATATGAACTCTAGGAAGTCTTAATAATTCCCCAGAGGTTGTTCTCCTGGTGAGGAAAGAGAGTTTGTTCTATCATTCCCAAAGTGCTTAAGCATATGTATCCCATTTATGGCTGATGTTCTGTTCACATTGTTCATACTATCAGTCCAAGACCAGCTTTTCTCATTGTGCTATGCGAATCATACATTGTATTTTTTATATATATATATTAGTCATGTTTGTCATTATTACTTAAAAAATAGCATGGTCATTATTGATTCAATCAATTAGTGAAACTGCCACAAAGTGCTGAGATTGTGGTTTTGTGAAATGTGTTTTTCCGTCAGTGTTTTGCCTTTAAACCTCTTATGTGTCTTATCTACCAGCTGACTGAGCACCGCAGAACACCGCCTGTATTTATCTCCATGTTGTGTTTTCTGCTTTGATCCTGAATTACATTTTGCACCCGTACCAGAACAGCTATCAGGGCAATCGCGAAAGTAGACAGAATCGCAGGACATGAGGACAGCTAGAACATCCACAAACAACATTACATCATGCCACCACACGGCCTCCATCACTGACCCACTGCATGCATGGGTGTAAAGATCTTCAAAGCCTGTCAAATGTCTGGAGGCATTAATCAGAGCGGCAGTGCAGCAGGTATCTTTACAAGAGCTCACATTCACTGCTCAAAGCATGAGGAAGAGGAGGGTTCATGGCTCGGCCATGGACTTGACAGATGGAGCCGGTCTCCGTGCACTTCCTTGTGTCTGATTGGTCATTTCTTTCTTGAGAAAGTCCCTGCATTCTTTCAGTGGTGGTGTATCTATCGCAGCGATGAAGCATGGCAAAATACTTTTGGATGCAGGTGTTGTTTGCTGCATTTTGGCACATCAGAGAGGTTACCTGGAAACTGTTGATCGAACACGAGATTCTGACCATAAGGGAACTTTTTCAGGGACTGTGATTAAATTCACGCCTCTGTTAACAAGATAGAGGCGTTTTGATCCTAAACTTTGCTTAGATGAGCATTTTTAGTGGTGTGAGTGGAAACATCAGCATTGCAGTCACCCATGATGCATCTGATCAAGAAAGTGGCCATCTACCATTATGTTATCTCTGTTCTGTATCGTTTCTCTGCAATATTATCAACTCTTATCTACACTATTATACAATGTGGGTTAATGCCCGTATATTTAGTCATTCTAGTGGTCATCTGGGGAAATTTAGCACAATCTTTCCCAACAATCTTGCAGTTTATAACATTCTGTAGTTGATGTGATTCCAAAAGATACAGACGCAACTGCAACTGACTCACTTAAGATGTTATCTTAATACACTGGCTGCCTTAAATCATCACACCATCATCTCAACGAGCACCTGTAACGTGACGGGACACATACGCCTACACATTTACAGCTTAAACAAAGAGTTTATGTGTGATGTGAATGGGACCAGTCTAAACTTTTCCTCTAGCTGATAAAAACGAAACTGCTTTGCGAAAAAATATACAGTCCAGGTAGACACAATAAATGCCGCAGTGGGCCTTTGAAATCCTGCACTTTGAGGTGCAGTGTGGGTAAGATGTCACACATTTTGAGAACACATGTTCCGTATGGTTGTGTGATTTGGTTTAGAGGACGCGCACATGAGTCTCGACTTCCTGCTGTGTGACGGATGGTCTGGTATTTCTACATGTGAAAGATCTGCATTTTATTGATGGCTTGATGAGTCCTTAGTCCCCTCCTTCGAAATGTGTCATGAGTATGCATACTTGCACCTTTCTCCTAAGCCCACCCATATTGTCAGAAATACTGAGTAAAATATTTTTTTTCTCTCTCTCAATCTCTCTCTCTCTCTCTCTCTCTCTCTCTCTCTCTCTCTTCCTCTCTCCCTCTCTCCCTTAATAGATTATTCTGGCAAATTCTGAGACATGAGAATTAGTGTTGGGTAAGCTACTTTGAAACTGTAGTTTCCTAAACTATATACAAGTTACTCATATTTTGAAATAGCTAACCACATTGATGCTATTTAAAGCGATAGTTCACCCAAAAATGACAAATCTGTCATCATTTAATCACCCTCATGTTGTTCCAGTGTGCATTTGTTTTCAGAACTCATAGGATATACTGTAAAGAACACTGGGAACCAAACAACATTTGAGCCCACAGAAGGGGAAAAAAGTAGAATTTAGTTAGCTAATTCAAATTAGGCCTATTTTCTTTTTTAAATATATATTTTATTACCTTATTATCTTTACATGTTTTTAAAGTATCAACTTGTATAATTTAATCAGAGCCATATTTGTCTTTCACAAAAACAGTTGGGTTTTGATTGAATAAAACATCTCAAATAGGGTGACAGCATTCAATTTAAACAGATAATTACTTGGAGAGATTTACTTCAAATACAACTAAATAAAACTAGAATGCACAAATCGAATTATGAACTGCAGCATTTAAAGGGTTCACCCAAAAACTCTGTCATTAATTACTCACCCTCATGTCATTCCACACCCGTAAGACCTTCATTCATCTTCAGAACACAAATTAAGATATTTTTGATAAAATCCGATGGCTCAGTGAGGCCTGCATTGACAGCAAGTTAATTTAGACTTTCAAACGCCCAGAAAGGTATACTAAAGACATATTTAAAACAGTTCATGTGACTACAGTGGTTCAACCTTAATGTTATGAAGCGACGAGAATACTTTTTGTGTGCCAATAAAAAACAAAATAACGACTTTATTCAACAGTATCTAGTGAAGGGCGCTCTCTGTATCTTGTGTGTCTTATTTGGTGTTGTTTGTCCTGTTATATCACAGTGATCTCTTCGTCTGAGGACAAGAGTTTCAAACACATATATATATATATAAAAAGACACGATATATAATGGCGGGAAAAGATCAGAATAAGCAGCAATTCACTAAGTGTGTGCCTCCTTGCACTCGATTTATCTCGGGTGGGGACACACACGAGATGTGTGTTGTTTGCATGGGAGTTGAGCATGCACAGGCAGCTCTCGAGGGGGCTGTCTGTGTACATTGCGAACGGCTCACTCTCAGAGTGTTAAGATCACGCCGGGCACTCTTTAACAACGAGGGTGCCGCGGCCAGTGTTCCCCGCGGATCAGGTCCCGCTGCTGCCGAGGCACAGCGGAGGCTGCATTCATGGGGATTACAAATGGATCTGACAGAGGGCGGAGAGACGGGCCCAGCCTTATCTCTCTCCTTACCTGCCAGACCCAGTGTCTCTCCTCTGGTGGTGGAAGCACGCGC
The DNA here is from genome assembly GCA_039654765.1 of Mylopharyngodon piceus. Taxonomy (NCBI): domain Eukaryota; kingdom Metazoa; phylum Chordata; class Actinopteri; order Cypriniformes; family Xenocyprididae; genus Mylopharyngodon; species Mylopharyngodon piceus. Next base: position 25,938,850 of record CM077443.1, on the reverse strand, counting down.
TGCGGTTTCTTCCCCCCGGAGAGAGACACCGACGATCAACATATCTTCCCTGTCGAGGAGGTTGACGTGGTGAGCGTCGAGACTGGAGATGAGGACCCGCCATCCTCGTCTCCAGCCTATGAGGAGCTGCTGGAGGTAGTGACTAGGGCAGTCGACAAGCTAAAAATAGACTGGCCCGCGGAGAGAAGCGAGACGAAGCCAAAAAGCAAACTTGATGAGCGCTTCCTCCCTGCACGGTCACTACCCCAGCGTCGGGGTCTGCCGTTCTTTCCCGACCTCCACACCGAGGTGTCGAGGTTGTGGAACAGACCAGTACAATATCGTGTGTTCAGCCCTCAAACATCAACATATAGCAACATCATGGGGCTGAAACACTACGGCTATGGGGCGATGCCTCGGGTCGAAGAGACGCTTGCGAGCTATCTCTCGCCCGAGTCTGCATCATCCCTTAAGACCCCGACACTGCCCACCAAACCTTTAAGGACAACATCGGGCTTGGTGGGCAAGGCTTATTCGGCAGCAGGTCAGGCTGCAGCTTGCCTCCATACAATGTCTATACTGTAAGCTTACCAGGCTGACCTGCTGGGGGAAATAGATGAGAGCGGGGAAGCGACATTTGAGTCCATACAAGAGCTGAGGAAAGCGACAGACCTAGCTCTCCGGGCCACCAAGGAGACGGCCAAGTCAATTGGCCGCTCTATGGCAGCCTTGGTGGCCACGGAGAGGCATTTATGGCTCAATTTGTCAGACATTAAAGAAAAAGACAAGAATGTCCTCCTGGATGCGCCGCTGTCTCCTGTGGGCCTATTCGGCGACGCAGTGTCATCTGTCGTCGATAGGTTCCAGGAGACACGTAAACAATCAGCGGCCTTCCAGAGGTTCCTTCCCCGCCGCACTCATCCCCCCGAGGCTGCTGAGTGGGAGCAGCCTCGGCCGACAGCCAGCTCCTCGGCGCACAGAGCGCAGCAGAAAGCCAGTGTGGCCACCTGTGCTCCCCCGCAGAGAGCTTGGGGACCGGGGCGGCCAACACAGGCGAAGCCTTCCAGGGGTAAGGCGGATCCGGAGGGGTTCGGGTATTAAAAAATCTGGTATCCGTTCCCCTTCGGTGTCCTCAGGGGGCCGTTCTGCCAACCCTACCACCCAGTGTGCGTCAGGGCGCAGCGGTCTCCACCGATCCTCCAAGGAGGGTCGGTCGCCACTTGATTCGTTTGTCTGCCGGTGCGCCGTGTCAGACCAACGAGCCAAGTGCTCAAAAAACACTAGAGGCCAGTCTCGAGAGACTGGTTCCCTTAGTAGATTTTATGGCAGAATGGAAACTTTTCCCGAACATTTCAAAATGGGTGCTGCTCATCATAGAACAGGGTTACAGAATACAGTTCGGCTCTCGGCCGCCCAGGTTCAATGGGGTTCTTCCCACAGTGGTGACCCCAGAGCAGTCTCTGGTTATGGAACAAGAGGTTATGACGCTCTTGCAAAAAGGAGCTATAGAGAGGGTTTCTCCTCCCAGCAAGCTGTCAGGCTTTTACAGCTGCTACTTCATTGTTCCAAAGAAGGATGGAGGGCTGCGTCCCATCATAGATTTACGTGTGTTAAATCGATCTGTACGAAAGCTAAAGTTCAAGATGCTTACACTCAAACAGATTATCCCACAGATCAGGTCCGAGGACTGGTTTGTGGCGATAGACCTGAAAGACGCATACTTTCATGTATCCATCCATCCTCATCACAGGAAGGTTTGCTTTCGGGGGCGAAGCTTACCAATACAGGGTTCTTCCCTTCGGCCTATCTCTATCACCCCGCACGTTCACGAAGTGCGTGGATGCAGCTCTGGCTCCGCTGAGACTCCAGGGCATCCGCGTACTGAACTATATCGACGACTGGTTGATACTAGCTCAAACAGAACAATTGGCAGTTCAACATCGAGATGTTGTTCTGTCACACATGAAGAAGCTTGGGCTGAGGCTCAATGCCAAGAAAAGTGTACTGGTTCCGAGTCAAATTACCAACTACTTAGGGGTAGTCTGGGACTTCACCACGATGCAGGCATATCTATCCCCTGCTCGTGTGAGTTCCATTCTAGGAGCCGTGAATGGGGTGAAGTTAGGCCAGTCACTCACTGTAAAACAGTTTCAGAGACTGTTGGGTCTTATGGCAGCTGCGTCCAACGTGATACCTTTTGGCCTTCTGCACATGAGACCCTTGCAGTGGTGGCTCAGGACCAAGGGGTTTTCTCCGAGGGGAAATCCTTTTCGCATGATCGAAGTCACGCGGCGATGCCTCACTGAGAGCAGCTTATATTCCAGGGCATCAAAATGTGGGAGCAGACGCCCTGTCGAGGCAGGGGCCGAGGCCCGGGGAGTGGAGACTCCACACCGAGGTGGTGGAGCTCATCTGGAAAAAATTCGGTCAAGCAGAAGTCGACCTATTTGCTTCGGGAGAGTCAACCCAGTGTCCACTGTGGTACTCCCTAACGCACCCAGCACCTCTGGGGCTGGATGCTATGCTACAGATGTGGCCGAGGCTACGTCTGTATGCATTTCCCAGTTCTGGAAAAAGTACGCCAGGAAGGGGTCAGCCTAATACTGGTGGCCCCGTACTGGCCGACCAGGATATGGTTTGCGGACCTAATGTCTCTATTAGACGGCTCTCCAATGGAGCTTCCTCTCAGGCAGGACCTCCTGTCTCAAGCGGGCGGCATGATACTCCATCCCCGCCCAGAGCTATGGAAACTGTGGGCCTGGCTTCTGAGGGGGCAAGGCTCATAGATTCCGGTCTCCCAACCGAGGTTGTGGAGACCATTCTTCATTCCAGAGCTCCCTCCACAAGGAAGCTATATGCATACAAATGGAAGTTGTTTTCTACTTGGTGTAGTCAACGCAATACGGACCCTGTCCAGTCATCTATTAGCCTTGTGCTCCAGTTCCTCCAAGAAAAATTCTCGGAAGGGTTATCTCCTTCGACATTGAAGGTTTATGTAGCGGCCATTTTGGCTTATCATGCTTCTTTGGGGGGTTCCTCGGTGGGTCGAGACCCCCTTGTTATATGCTTCCTTCGTGGCACACTGAGGCTGAGGCCTGCAGTGCGTACGAGAACTCCAGCCTGGGACTTGGCTATAGTGCTAGAGGGGCTAGCCGAGGCTCCCTTCGAACCACTAGAGGAAGTGTCAGAAAAGTTCCTCACTCTGAAGACGATATTTCTTCTTGCAATCTCATCTCTTAAAAGAATAGGAGATTTACAAGCACTGTTGGTTGCTCCTTCGTGTCTGGAATTTACGCCTGGCATGGTCAAGGCTTTCCTACACACTAGACCTGGCTACGTGCCAAAGGTCCCCACCAACGTCCCGGGTCCTATCGTACTCCAGGCTTTCTGTCCTCCTCCTTTTGCAAGCTCGGATCAGGAGAAACTCAATCTGCTTTGCCCTGTTAGGGCTCTAGATACATACGTCCACAGAGCTGCCCTGTGGCGAAAACAGATCAGCTGTTTGTGTGTTACGGGTCCCCTAAGAAGGGGGGCCCAGCATCTAAGCAGAGGATGAGCAAGTGGGTGGTCGAGGCCATCTCACTTGCTTACGAAGCAACTGGACAGCCATGTCCACTAGCTGTCCGTGCTCATTCCACCAGGGGTATGGCGGCTTCGAAGGCATTAATGTCAGGAGTGTCATTGAATGATATATGTGATGCAGCTGGATGGTCATCCCAGCACACATTCATTAGGTTTTATAACCTGGACGTAAGCTCCACTCCGGGTTCCTCAGTTCTGTCCAGTAGATAACAGACAGGTACTTGGTTTTACGGCTTAGTTGGGACAGCGTTCCCATAACGTCATATGACGTAGCGTCGACAGTTCCCATGAAAGGGAACGTCTCGGGTTACTTGTATAACCCTGGTTCCCTGAATAAGGGAACGAGACGCTACGTTGCGTTGCCGTACCCCCGGCATACCTGTGAGTGTCTTGCTTCGGCCATAATCCAGAAGCTAGCGTTCTTTGTTCTGGGTATGCTTTATAGTTTCCTGGTCCGTGACGTCACCCGCCTCTGACGTCTCGTCTCATCATTGGTTAGATACAAAAGTGCTTCACGACGCAATACGCAGAGGGTTCCCATAACGTCATATGACGTAGCGTCTCGTTCCCTTATTCAGGGAACCAGGGTTACACAAGTAACCCGAGACGTTTTTTAGCTTTTAGTATGAATGTTAGCCTTAATGTTATGAATAAGCTGGTGTGTTCCAAAACAATGACAAAATTCGCATTTAGTAGACTTACAGTCTTACAGTCTCTCACTTCCGCTAAAATGGATCACGGATTTTCATGACATCACATCACACTTCAGCTTCTCATCAAATCTTCTGTCCAATCAAATGCTCTCTAGAATCTGAAGTCCCGTCCCCTCCTACACTATCAACAGACACTGAAGCTGCGATTGAAATTTGATCATTTGTTCACACATTTACTAGTTTCTACATGGTGAATGGCACATAGTGCACTATATAGAGAATAGGGAACGATTCAGACAGTGTAAATGCTTTCCATTGACGCGAATTAAGTCGCAGTTTTCGCGTTAGTATAACATGAACCACCGCAGCACGAGCACAGTCTGCTCTGGCCCAGGGACACGAGAGCACAGAGCGGATCATATCCGTGAGTCGGCTCAGACCACGAAAGGAAACGGACCCATTTAAATTCTGCACAGAATGCTGTATTTTAAAATGATATAGAGGAGATTAGGAGGATAAACGGTTAGATATTAAAAGGAAACAGATGTTTTACTGAGTTTAACGGCTCTGGCCGAGCTGTGATATAAACGAAACGCTATTGGCTATTTTAAAAAAGGGGCAGGGCTGTTCGATATAGCGCCCTGTCTTCCTGTTTCAGTTGAAATTACGTCAGCACATTGAATAATGCTGTGCGTTCCAAGACACTTCAGCGGGCCTTTAAAGCTGCTGTCCGTAAGATTTGCCTCTTAGTCGCCATCTCTGTTTGAAACCTGCAATTGCAGTTATATGCGGAATTATTATCTTTACGTGCATTGTGCATCGGTACAGCTCGTCAGCGCAGATGAATCTAATGTTTGCTGTCAGTCACCATACCGGTGTGGATACTGTACTTCGGAACAGAGACCTACACGGGTCCTGTTTGATAAACCCGCACCCGCAGTTATTAACAGCACACCCGACCCGATATCCGATAGAAACACTAATTTTAGCCCGCACCCGACCCGAACCGTTTGACATAAAAACCGCGACCCAACCCGCACCCGCATTAAATCTCCTACATCAGGTAGACAAAAATATTTTTCTCATGTGGCCTAACACAAGCAATAAAACCAACATTAGGCATTATATGTCGCTGCATCTAATTAAACATTGCATTAAACAACACAAGTAAAATAATAGAACAAAGAATGTTTTAGTAGGGCTATTTAACTGTAAGCTTAAAGCTAGTAAATATTTTAGCAGATTCACATTTAAACACGGTTGTCTCTTCTGAAACTAAGCAGTGTTTACCTGGCCGTTGGTCCTCTTTGTAGCAGCGTGAAAAATATTCTAAAACTTTTATTCAAATTGTAAATAGCCTATATTAAATACATAAAGCGAGCAAAGCGCGCTCCCTTTAATAATCACTATAGCTTTCAATCAGATGCAGCGCGATTGGCTACAATGCTCAGCGCTGCAAATCCTGCTGTAATTAGAAGCCTTTAACGGTCTTCAGACAGAGCATGAACACAAATAAGCACGGGACCATTTGAAAGCAGCTGTCAAATGCACTGAATTGAGTTGGAATAGCCTTGGCTATTGGATCCGCGGTCTACCCGTGCCTACCGCGTGTCCGACCCACACCCGCACCGCACCCGACATGTAAATATTATTCCACCCGTTACATAAAATTTGGCAGGGTACCCGCCTGCGTGCAGGACTCTGCTTCGGAATCACATATTGTAGTCTTGAAGTATGACCAAAGTAGGAATTTTCACCGGAAAATGTCATCTGAACAAGTAAGTAACACGTCTGCCACTTTTGTTCTGACCAACTGAGGGAAAAAGCATTAGGCCTACAATAAATCACGCTGCCAATGGTGTTTAAATCTAACGATCGCTTAGCTCATATCGCATCAAACCATGCAAATTATTATTGTTGTTATACTTTGTTCTCAAATTGTTAATGTTAACAACATCAGCATTGCGTGACTATGTGTATTTAGTGTGTATTAGCGTTACCTGTAGATTTCAATTTCTGTAGCCACTCCGCAGTCCGAAGTCTTTTGTTTTTTGACTATGGGTGAATCTCCAGTTGTCACTTATGATTGTCATTAGGACCTTTCTGGATTACAATTCGCCATCAAAATGATAAGTTTAATTATTGCAGCTGCTGTGAGAAAAGGCTATAAATGATCCGCTACCAGTAGCATCCTAAATGCATAGTCTAGCTGGGACTCCTTCTTTATGTAAACAGACGTGACGTAATGACGCAAAGACGAACTGCTGCATGCTCGAATTTCCCACGGAAATCCACCAGTATCGATTTATTATAAAACATTATTACAAGCTTACCGTTGTGAATCGAGCTAAGGTAAGGAGATAGTTTTGAACACTGGTTGGTTATGTACTCAAAAATTGATTTTGGATCATTTTCAACCCAAAAAAGTTACGGACTGCAGCTTTAAGGTTGAACCACTGTAGTCACATAAACCATTTAAATATGTCTTTAGTACCTTTCTGGCCATTTGAAAGTCTAAATTAACTTACTGTCAATGCAGGCCTCACTGAGCCATCGGATTTCATCAAAAATATCTTAATTTGTGTTCTGAAGATGAGCGAAGGTCTTATGGGTGTGGAACGACATGAGGGTGAGTAATTAATGACAGAATTTTCATTTTTGGGTGAACTATCCCTTCAACTAAACATTTTACTATAATGAGACAACCTAGTGCCGTGGTTGGAATCGAATCAGTAAATCATATTTTTGAATCCGTTCATTTATACAGATTATCCTGAAGTGCCACGATGGGAGTTAAATCGGTGAATCATTTTGAATCACTTAATTTACACACAACTCTCAGAACGAATCAATTCACTAAAATGATTCAGACTTTCCGAGATTGAACCGTTTAGATGTTTGATTTGATCCTTCTTTTCGGTTTGTGCTGCTGTAAAGCTGCATGCACAACACAATATGTTATTAAAACTGCGATATGATGTAGCATTTTGTGTGCCCTACTACATGATAAAAATCGTACTTAGCTTGTTACTAGAAAAGCTACACTTTTGAAAACGCTATATGAGTAAGTAATGTCTCTACTTTCAGTTACACCCCAGCACTCACCCAGAATGGGAAAACTTTTTTTTCCCCTTTAGAGCAGGTGCTCCGCATTTCCACTAACCTGGTTAATAAAAGAGTGTTATGTTACTGCAGGAATGAGAAAGACCTGCTGAAATAATAGCATTGACTTTTGAGTTGGTTGCCACCTTTTTATAGAAAGGTGTATGGATCTTGTAATGTTTATGACTCTTTTGTGTCAAATCTTTGTAAAACTGAAGAGTAATAAAGGCCTGTGGAGGTATCCAGGCTGTTTGGTTTCATAGGTGTTAAGGGTTGCAGAAATGAGCAGGGTGTCTCCGGCACATGAGAGATGATATTTTGATGGAGTTCACATTTGAGGTTGAAGGACCCAAGTGGTGGCTGCAACCTACAGGTTCACTCTGAAAGAGTCAAGTACCCTGTGGCCTTAATCCAACATGTCTCCAGGCAGAAACGACGGCCTCCTCAAGTTACATGGACTGTGGAGAATACAACAGCCATTTCTCCATTACTAACCACATTCAAAACAGTGCTGTGTTGGGACATAGGAAACACCATGATAGGTGCCCTAAACCCTAATTTTCAGGTGTTCAACATCTCTGAGGAGACACAGTGGATCTGTACTCACACTCACCTGCTGTACTAGCTTTGATAAGACATGGTATCTATATTTACATGCACACTGTTAGTAACATAGACTGTAAAAAAAGATGGACGATGCACCTTCACTCTCTTCCATTGTAGTAACTGAAGCCGCCAGTGTATCAATATGGCACTGACATCTTGAGTCTCGAGTCTGCGCATAGTGAACTTGGAGCCCGAGACTGCGCAGTGAGCGCGAAGTGGAGCCACGATATCAAGATCCCGCCTACACTCCCGCAAAATCGGTTAATACTGCAGAACAACACATTATGTCGGTGTGAAATAAACAGTTCTGGAAATGTAGAAATTAAAGTTAAAGTTCCAATCTCCTTCCGAAGATCCAGAGAAAAGTCTGTTAGTGCTTTAGTGACGACTTCGCTCAGAGAAGCTGTAATCTCAGCTGTCAATCATGACGTCAAAACCCGCATTTTTATAGCATCAAATAACTAACTTAAAACAAACTTATTTAAAGAACGAACACTTTAACTAACATCAGTGTGATTAAAAACTGCCTAAAATGACAGAAACCATCTTTGGAAAAAAAAATAGTTGACGTGTAATTTGACTGTTTAGTTTGTCTCACATTCATTACATTACATGGAGAGGGCGGGGTTTATGAACTATACTGCATCCAGTGATCGAGACGCTTTGGCTTCACTTTTCAGGGCTGCGTTCCACTCCACTTTTAGACACGCACTCGCGAACTTCCCTAAGCACTTCCCCTCTAGGAAATACCTGCCGCCATTTTGAAGTGCGTTCCACTTCGTGAAGTGGACGAGGGAAGTTTATATGGACAGACCCTCGCTGCCTCGATTTTGACCGAGGGAGCGAGTCTACTTCATATGTACACTTCAGGCAGCTCCATAACCCACAATGCAACACGATTGTGACATCACCGCATATTGCGTTTAATTTACCCCACCACAAACAACTCTATGATATATTAATTATTTTTTAATATTTAAAACACACATCTATACATATAGAATACTGCATTAAACAATTTCGTAAGGGGAAAAAATTAAATAATAAATCAACTCCATAGCGGATTCCAAGTGATCAAGGGCTTAGGACGTTCCAATTCAGCCCATTGCAAAGGTTCTGCCAGTAGTGAGCACTCGTGCAACGTAAACAATGTTGTACATCCGAGTCAACGAGACTGAGTGAAGTTAGCGAGGGAAGGTCATAAAAAAACGAACTGGAACACAGCCCTGGAATGCAGCCCAGGACTCGTGTGGCACGCTTGGTTAGTAATCAGATCGATGGCTTAGGGGCCGTTCACACAGAATGCATTTTTCTATTCCAATGCGCTACTTTTCCATTGTTTTTCTATGTAAACACGCTAGACGTACGTGTATGACCGTTGCACTCACGTCTTGCATCTTTTGCAGCATCTCGCACATGACACAGCATTCTAAAAATGCGGTGCTCAAGTTTAAAACAGTTAAACTTTTAAATAACGTGTCTCGAGACCTTGTGTTTTTTTCCCCATTCCACTGCCTACGTCTTTTCAAAGCAAAAACGCCCTTACTCGGACTGAAAAGCCTTCATGTAAACACCTCAAGGGATCCGAATGAGCTTGATCGGAATGAAACTTTGGGATGGTGCAATAATCTAATCAACAGGAAAAAATTAAGAACTTAATTGCTTGAATCCGACTATTTTCTCAAACAGATTTAATACCTTGTCGTATGGGAGGCATATGTTTATATGTGTTTTCCGTTATATGAACTTGTGTATGTTTATTTACATTTCAGGTCTTACATTAACTGGTCAGTGGAGTAGACTGAATATTTACTAAATATTTGCTACAAAAGTTCTTCTAACATATATTCCAACTTTCTTTTTAGACATCAGACATTAGTCAACAGGGCAAAAACGGCAATTATACTCACGGTAGCTCTAGTGACATTATCGTGGTGGTTTTTCTGAAAGCTGACTGGGTAATGCACATGCACTGAAGTTTTGTCTGGAATACATGCAATGCATGTGTAAAGAAATATGTGAATCTGATTGCAAGTTGCAATGTTTAGGGTTCTATAAACTGGACTTTCAAAATCTGAAATTGGATTGAATTCATTCCGACTGACAAAAATTAGTGAGTGTAATCGTACATCTGAGTCTAAGGAGTGCCAGTGGATTAGAGATGGAAAGTAAGGATCATCCTCACGGGAGTGATCTGTCTTTCCGTAGAGTCTTGTGAACTTCTTTTTAGTATCAGGTGCATTGTCTTGGGAACCCCAGCTGATGCTCTGAATTAGTTTGAAATTTCCCACATTTAAAGCGCCAAGACCAGGTGGCTCGCCATTAAATGTCCACGCTATGTGGAACCAAATCGGTTTGCATGTCTTTGGACTGGAATGCTTGCGGCCATTTGAACGCAGGTTATTTCTTACCTCAAATCATAGCTACTTTAAATCCGAACTGTCGACAGACACAGATTTTTTACTCGTCTGTCTGAAGAACAGATAAGCATGGCATGTTTTCTGCTCCTATAGCAGGTTTTATCCCTACAACTTTATTTTTAAAAAAAAAGGGTGCTATAACAGACTTTACTTGGTGTAGGAATTGATATAAAAAGAGATGTTTTGGCATTGCGGGTTATTTACCTTTTAATAAATCACATGCAGTGTTATAAATCGGTCAACATTTCTGTTTCTTCTTTGCTATTATAGCGCACATGTGTTTTCACTCCCCAACTGATAATCTTCCAGCATGACAAACTTCATAACTCTGCTATTGTCAGATCCAGTGTGCTCTCATTGGCCCATGTGTTCTGACTTGGTTACAGTAGTTAGATACTTGTGTGACATGTGATGGCTGCACTTGTTGAAGAGGCTTTCTCAGAAGTCCAGGAAACAGAAGAAGCTGTAGCTGATGCTTAGGAAATAAAACGATGAAGAAAGTACATAAGTCATGTCCGAAATAAGATTGTTGTTTGTACTGTGAAATGCCATCAGAGATTTTGTAAGTAGTTTTGCATGCAAGTTATGCTAGAGCTTTTCTCAGGACTAACAAATGATGTTTTATTAACAAAGTTTGGGAGGAACACATTCAAATGATCAAACTAGTCACACATCACTCCAACCAGCAGTCAGCAATCAGCAATCAACATATCCCTCCACCACCCCATCTCCTCACACTCTCCTGGTTACTTTCCTAACCAGAAATACGGGGTGGGGTGGGGGGTGGTACTCTGGGTTCGGGCCAAATACCGAGCTCAGAGCCCTCTCTTCGGACAGCACTCCAAATATGCATACTGTTTACTCCATCTGATTATTTGTAAGAGTGAACTTGTGAATGTTCATGTTTGTAGTTACTTTTAACCAGACGTGTCAAGGTGGTTTTTAGTGGATGAATGAAGTCAGTAGTTTACATGTATCCAAGCAGAGTAACCACAGGTGTAATTAATCACATTAACTATGAACATGTTCCACTTACATTTGACAACCAGAAAGGTTACACATACTTTGTATTTGTTTGTTCCAAATTGCAGATGTGTCAGAATATATGGTGTGATGCCTCTGTATAGCAAATTGTGCATAATGTTTGTCAAATAACCATATATTTAGAAAACAGCCCATCATGTACAGTTGCCTGTGATTGAGAAGCACGTCAAAAACAATAATGACCCTCCGAAAGCTTAGGCATGTAGCCCATTACATTTTTTAAAATCTGTGATAGTTCCTCTGCTATAATGAGCTTTAAAGGCACAATATGTAGGATTTTGGGGTTAAAATATCCAAAAAAAACACTAGAACAGTGTTATATATTTTGTTGACTTGTGTACGTACATTATCGCAAATGTTTCCAAGAATGTTTAAATCCAGAGAAATAAGCAATTTTTAACAAGGACATGGATGTGTCCGACTGTCTGTGCGTCGCCTATCAGTGACGTCATACCTGCGTTACCCTCGTTTTATTTTGTAGAAACCATGGAAACACCGAAGACGCTTTAATATATTACATGTTTTATTAGACAAGGGAACAAGTGTTTGGTTACATTTATAGACAGAAAACAAATTATTGTTATATAGCTCAACACGTTGAGTCTTATTGTTTAAATAGTTTTTTTGATTTTCCGCAAGTACCATGCTTTTACCATGCCTCAGAGAAAAACACTATTTTTGAAGTAGCTAACATAGCATAATCAAATGCAGCTTTATTTTTAGTTAACCGTAATACAGCATTTTCTCCATCATACAATACATTTGTATTTATTTGCATGCCATTTATCAGCACAAGCAATCCAGCATTTATTAATATGATATTCTAGCTTACTGGAGTGTGCAACAAGTGTCTCACAGCAGCCGCTGAGCGAACACACAGAGTAATGTTATAACATCACTTTCAACACACTCAAATGTATCTAATATGATAAAACAGCACTGCGTTACCTCATACGCTTGACCGGAAGAAGTGGAAGCAGTGTCGGCGACTGTGGCATAATAAAAGTTCCGCTGCTGTCGAGCCATGTGTCGCGTTCGTCTCTCATTAGCAATCGCTCCAGCGGCCTCGTTCAGCTCCCACAGCACTCGGCCCCACTCTGCTTCATACTGCAGTAATGTTAATAATCTCATCCATGAATATGATTTCTGCCCGAGTCCCGTCCTGATTCTTTTCCACCGGCTATGAGGTGAAGACGACATCTCCCAAGATTCCGCGCTCAAACTCGGCATCATCAAGCTACGCCTTTGTTTTGAATAAGCGACCTCGAAAATTCTACATACTGTGCCTTTAATCTATTAATTACTAAAATGCAGCAAAGCCTGTTTAAGTTTGAAAGCATTTCAGTATAAACGGACCAAAACTGAGACTTTTGAAAACGTTGGCGTGGCTGCCCACATTCGTTCTGCGTATCCTTGATGACCGTGTAAACAATAACATGGAGACTGAACTGAAATCTTTGCTGGCTTTGTTGTCATTTTTAGCAGCCATTGTGCAGTTAAACTCAGCATTTTTTTAATACTGCAGCTACCTACATGCGCAAGAGGGAACTGTTTACACTTGTACGCACATGCCCAGTGTGCATGAACTGTCATGTGACATGCGTTTTCGGCCGTGTAGTGTAGATGGAGATCGTTTCTGAAACGCTGTGGAAACGCCAGTGTAGACAAGGATCATTTTCACTTTAAAACGCCGTTTTAAAACAAAAACGCACTAGTGTAAACGGGGCCTTAAATTTAGTCTGTTCTTAATGCAAAGTAATCATATCACCTCAGAGGACTTGAAAAAACAAAAACAGCTGAAACATTCTTCAAATATCTTCTTTTGTGATCCACAGAAAGAAGGATGCCATGAGTTAACTATCCCTTTAACACTTATGAACATTAGTGCATGACAGTTGTATGAATAAGAGCAAAAAAAAACAGACTTTTATATGAAAAAAAAATACTGCCCCATATTTTCTAAAATACCTTTCTAAATACCACCCGCAGTGTATTCCAGAGTCATTATAAAACTGAACAAAGGCCAAGGTTCACTGTGCTCTCCAGCCCTGCAGGGAAGACCTGGCTGACTTTGAGGGATACAGCTGGCATACTATCAGACAGGTAGTTGGGAGGATTTAATGTGGAACAGTTCGCTTTCTATGGCAGTGAACCTGTTGCAAACAGAGGAGAGAAAGAGATGTAAGATGAATCCAGGCTGGTCACAGTATGGCCTGGGAAAGCCAGCCAAAACATAGGAGAATGGGTTTCACGGATCCATAAAAGCTTTGAATTTGTCCATGTGAACAATTGAAACAAAAGTACGACACGCATTTGTAATTTTCTGATTTATTATGGAAACGCTGATGACAAAACCAGAAGTGTAGCTGTGTCGATTAAGACGTCTATGAAAAATCCTTCTTCCAAACTTGGGATTTTTGAAATGGCATGAATCACTGTTGTCAATAAGGGGCCAAACGCATGTCTAAAGCACTTAGTTTTGCTAATTTCTTTCTTTTTTGAAGATAACGTGCATGTCACGCTTGTTAGGAGAAAGTAAAAACCTGGTGTGGGACAGCATCCCCGGAAAAAAGAAAGCAGAATGAAAACAAAAACACTCCTGTGGGATGTGTGACAGCTCTCACCTCCGAACCCAGCAGTTGCTCGCTGGTTTCAAATCACCCTAACGACCACATAATGACCTCACTTGAGTCACCTGCTGCTGTGACCAGGCTTGACCTGGCATCTCTTCTGGAAAAAAAATCTGTTGCCTTTTAGAAATGCCTCACAGAAACTATGTGGACCAACATGCCATTTTAGCTGCTCGTGTTTAGATTTTCCAGTTTCATTTTTGTAGGTTCTAAGGAATCCAGGAACCCCGATTGTGTTAAAGTAAATATAAAAAATGTAGTTTTTTATTAAATTGATAAGGAACTCAAACCTACAATGGAGCACATCTGAGATGAGGAATGTTATGGAAAGGAAAACATCTTGCTGGATACATCCTGCCCTGTGAACAAAGGCCTTTGCCAGATGAGACCCCTGGGACCTTTGCACCACTCTTAAACACTCAGAACATTTATGCTGCTTTAAATTTCCTTTTACATCTTTCCCTTGATATCTCAGCTCAGGGATATTGTTTTCCAGAGCTGCAGGTTTTTATTTCGAATGCTCTGAATCACATATGTTCACCTTTCCTGGTCAAAGTTTCGACATGGTTTTAGTTATAAGCTCAAATAGTCACATTCGACAGATCACCTTTGTAGTACGATCACTTTCAATTTCGATCTTAAACCCGTTTTTAGAACAGAATCTAATTGTTGAGTGATGTGATGTTTATTTGGCATTGACAAATGTAGTACTTGAATGCATACTTGAAAATCATCATCTGAGTTGTTGTTTCTTTTACATTTGACACCATAACATTGTTTGAAAAGACATACTCTTCAATGAAATTCACTGACCATTTGGAATTAGGAAGCTCAGCCATTGTGCCAATTCCCATGAAATCTCTCGATATTTCTTTCAGTTGTTCTCCATTCGTAATTAGTCGTGGTCAGGCTGATCAAAGGACTCGGGCGGCCGGTTGCATGTGAACCAGCATCTCTCGTGATGACATCCGCAAACCAGAATGAAATATGAAATATCAAGTTTCCACGGATGCATGGACTTGTAAGGAAAAAAAGCGAAAGAATTGGGGGATTTTCACACCGATAATGTGAAACATTTGGTGCATGTTGTTGGCCTCTGAAGAGGAAAATCCGGAGCCAAAAGCGGTCTGGCAGTAAAACAGAAGCAAGTCAAATGCTAAAACAACAGCAGTCATTGAGAATCACTGATTTAGATGTCATTACGGCATCTTCCTACACTAGATAGCTGGGCTCTCATGGAAGACTAGAATGATTTGTGCGCTCAGGCATAGCATGGCGTGGCTTACCATGAAAGAAACAAAACAGACGTGTTCTTACTTGCGTTCCACTTACACATCACAATATGTTGCCAGAAAAATAACCACTTTTTGCAGCTGCAATAAATATTTTGGTTAATACAAAATGGCTCTCACCATATTTTGCTGTCAGACATTTGGAAGCCCATTTTGTCAGTAAAAAAATAAAACATGTAATTGAGTAAGTTACACTGTGAGATATGAAGTTGCAATTTCAATAAATAAAATCAAAATTTTGAGATATAAAGTAACTCTGTGAGATATAACGTTGCAGTTATGACAATAATGTTTATAACCTTTTACTCTGAGGCAGAAATGGGTTTCCATACAGACAAATATAAAGTGATGTAGAAGGCATGTAATTTTTCTTCTATGGTTATGAGGTAATCATATGTCAGTAGGACCAACTAAGATTAGAAACTACAATTAAGATGCAGAACTAAGGATTACACACTAAAGAAAATGGATTAAATGGCTTTCACTGTATAAATTACTCTCTTAAAATAAATACAACCAGTATTATCTACCGGTAGTTTACTATCGGTCATCTCATGTTGAAATACTGTAAGACACATTTGAGGCCAGAGCCGTGCAGAGCTGAGGTTTGCACAAATTTGTTTATCTGAACCAAATGACTCACTTCATCCTGCTGCTTCATTTGGAGGTAAATGCGGTATAGAATTACCCTACAGCCACTCACTCCATCTTTTGTACAAAGGCTGATTCAAACAGACCGGTAAGAGAGAGGCATTGCTTCCCCGCCCATCGGATGTTCCCCTGCAGCTCCGAATGAAGTAGCAGACTTTGTAACAAACAGCGCTGTCCGAGACAGGTGCAGGTGGCAATCAAAGTCTTAACGACCAAACGTATGGCCTCCTACCAAGCTGTATAAGCAAATAAACAGAGAGCAGCTTCAAGTGGACGGATGTGTAACTTCTGCTTGATGGCGGGCAAAGTGTAACAGAAGCTAAACGACGCTTTATCTGTTTAGCAGACGCGCCCTGCTTAAAAGTGTGGAAGCCATTGCCAGTGCAAAAGGCCACCAGCAGGAATACAGTGTGTTTTTAATTGTCCTCTATGCTTTCTCCATGTGTGGAGGCCAGATCTAATCTAAACAAGTGAGTGTGAGGCAGATTAAAAATGTCTGTGGACTGTGTTAAAAAGTCTTAGCTAGCCTGTCCAGTCACTATCTTAACAGGCTGCACACATGGGAGTCGACAGTACAAAGAAGCACATAAATCTCCAAAGTGCCTTTGTCAGTTTTACACCCAAATTAAGGATATAATGGAACGAGGTGGGGAATGTTTCCCATTGAGATCATGTCACTGACCTTCTACGTCTGAGTCTTAGCATTTGTTTCTGTTACTGTATTACTTTAAAACTGACAGGGACTGTATGAAAACTCACTCAGAATAAACTACTGATTTGAAAATAAAATGTGAAACTATTATATAGTTTTTATTAATTTTATATACATCATTTAAACATTTAGTGTTGTTAAGAGTGATTTTGAAAGAAGTTTCTTATGCCCACCAAGGCTGCATTTATTTGGTCAAAAATACAGTAAAACGTGAAATATTATTACAATCAAAAATAACTGTTTTAATATTTTAATATATTTTAAAATGTCAATTTTATTCCTTGAGCTGAATTTTTGGCAGTCGCTACTTCAGTCTTCAGTGTTCCTTGAAAAATGGTTTCCTTCAGAAATCATTTTAATATGTTGATTTGCTGTTCAAGAAACATTTATTATGATTATCAAGTTGTAAAAAATAATATTTTCTTAATATTTTTTTGGAAACCATAGTATATTTTTTCAGGATTCTTTGATGGAGAATAGAAAGTTCAAAAGAATGTTTTTTTTGTTTTTTGTTTTTTTGAAAATAGAAATCTTCTGACAATACGTCTTTACTGTCACTTTTGATCAATTTAATACATCCTTGCTGAATAAAAGTATTACTTTCTTTAAAAAATCTTTTAAAAAACAACAACTTTTGAACAGTAGTGCATATTTTTGCAGTGGCCGTGTGAAAACTTTAAAACAATCAGTTTTTTTGTTGTTGTAGATTTATGTAAAAATCTATCATAATATTGGCTAGATAACGCCAAATAGTGACAACTGATAAATGTCATAATGTATATCTGAGAGCACGATTTTGTTGTAAATCATATGCGAAATCAAGTCTTTGTGAGAAACAGCAAAGAGGAAAGAACACATAAATGATTTAAACCTTTTATGGCTCTTCAGCCCTGTTGAAACACTGTATACCATTTTGTCATAAAACATTTTTGCTATTGCCAAATGGCGACATTTTATAAGGCCTGTGCCATGATGTAATTTTAGTCTTGATTTTGTAGTTTTGTTCAGTTTGCTTTGATATCATTCACTTCCTTCAGGAACATGGTTTTCAAATTACAAGCTAACTGGCGATAACATAGAGACTGTAACCCTAACAGCACCTAACACATGTGCACATGACAAGTTTTAGGCCAATAATATTCTCTTATATCACTGTGGATAATAAAATCTCAGTAAGGAGCATGCCAGGATTCCTCAAATAGGATTAGCATATATACATAGTTGTTTTAAATATAATGTACTGAACTTTTTTGGAGACTGTGAAAATTGATTTAGACCTCCTCACTTCAATGCTTTTTAACAGTGACAAATGATTTGACTCGTCTTTCCTCCTTTTGTAACACAGCGCCGGCTTTCTGTGTCTGGTTTAGATCTTTTGTTTTATGGGCCGACTCATGGACCACCACCAAGGTCTAATTGCTTGAGCATAACCTTTCACTCCTTTGGTCATGATTAGTTTTCCTACTTCTTTATCATGTGACTGACAAACAAGAGCATCTCGCAAGAGCGTCTCTATTTATCTATCTAATTAAAATTAATTAATAGTTAATAATATTTTTTTTATGAATTATTAATTACTATCATTATGCATAAACCCCTCCACTGTGGGAGTTAATATGTGATTTTTCATTCTCACTTTTTCTTTCCCCACCAGCTCTTTCTTTCTTTCTTTCTTTCTTTCTTTCTTTCTTTCTTTTTTCACCACATGGACCCATGTAGTTGAGCCAGATCTGTTGTTTTATTTCCACCTGCCAAGGATTATGTTATATGAGGACTGTCAGCGTCTCTTTGATGCAACTCTTGGATGGAGTGGAAGTCAACAGCAATGACTTCAACATGTGTCTAATCAGATGGTTGGCGTTTTGTGAACTGGAGCTGCTTTGTAGCTTTCAAACATGGATCAACTTTTCTGAATTAAGGACCTTGACTGTAAAACAAAAATTAAGTGCAGACACAAGCTTTCATTCACAGCTTAAGTCATAGCGGTTGATAATGAAGCGAGTTAAATGCTCTTTGTGCTGGAGAATACAAGGATTGTTTGGCCCCTGAGTCCTAAATATGAATAACCCCAATAAGATTGTATTACATGTATTTCTCTAAACAAATCATACTTAACAGACAGGACTTGTCTTGTGCTTTGCTGTGTTATCTCAGAGAAAGGTATGCATGAAGATTAATTCTCACTGACGCAAAGCTATCTGTTTATATGATCGACTGCTTTCTTGAGCTGCAAGAGCGTTAACAGGGACAGGATAGATGAGTTATCTGCTCGTCTCCCGCTCTCTCCTGCTTTCTCTCTCTTTTTCCTTTTCTCATTGTCTCACAATCTGTTGTGCAGCTTTCCCTCAGTTTAGAAGGCCTTGTGTTAGATCAAGTGTATATTCATATTTGGTAACACTTTAGTATAGGGAGCATGTATTCACTATTAACTACGACTTTTCCCTCAATAAACTCCTAATTTACTGCTTATTAATAGTTAGTAAGTTAGTTGTTAAGTTTAGATATTGGGTAGGATTAAGAATGTAGAATAAGGTCATGCAGAACAAGGCATTAATATGTGCTTAATAATTACTAATAAACAGCCAGTACTCTAGTAATATGCATGCTAATAAGCAACTAGTTAAAACACCCTAAAATAAAGTGTTACTTGATTTTTTTTTATATATATATATATAATTTTTTTTTTTTTTTTTTTTTCCCAGATGTGATAAGCATATTCTTGTATTTTTTTAATTGTTACATTTTGGAGCCATTAAATCTTTTTTATTATTATTATTTTTGTCCCATTGTTGTTACTTGTTCACTGGTTTTCTGTTCCTTGGTTTTAATATATGGACCTTTATTTTGAAGTATTTTGCTGTTTCTATTTTTTCCATGTTTTCACTTCCTGTGTTTAGTTCCTGTCTGCCTTTGTTTCCTTCAGAGGTGGCTGCTTCCAAAATCACATACTTCTCTATATAGTTGCCGAAAAACAGTATGTGACAAAAGCAGAAAGCAAAAAAAGTACTGTGTCCGAATTCACAGTATAAATTAAAGAGTAGGCAAAAAGTATCCAGATGACCTACTTCTCTCTGTGAAATTCTGAAGTGTGCATACAGTGGACACTTTACTATCCCATGAGGCCATGGGAGAGGATTTGTGAATGGCAGTGAAGCGACATAACTGATGCTGGTATGTCACGTGATAAGGGCAACATGGCGAATGACGTCCAAATTACATTCATATACACATTCATACTATATAGAACATACTTTTTTAGCGGTTGTGAAGTAATTACTTATTCAAAATAAGTACCTACTCAAGAGAGTAAGCAATTTCAGACACAGCCACGGTTTATTCAGCGTAGTGAAGATTCTCCTCCACTGACAATCTATTAAAAAAGGCCACTTGTCTCCTTCCCTGTCTAATGCAGCGTTAGCAGGCATTTTTTCAGCTAAGGTTGCAGGCTTACCTTCAAGTGGCTTTGGTTTCCTTAGTTACCCTTGGTCAGCATAGTAATTAATCAGTCTCACCTTTGCCTTGTTAACCTCTTGATAGCCTGTGTATATATACCCCTGTGTTTTAGTCTTTGTTTGTCGGTCGTTGTCTTTACACCCCTTTGTAAGTCTCTTGCGTTTCCTGTTCTACCTGTGGATTATTCTTGTCTTACTTTTGGATTTAAGTTTTCATGTATGGATTATTGCCCTCTGCTTTGCTGTTTTGATTATCTTTTCTTGTGTGTTTATTGAATAAAGAATGCTTGCAATTAGATCCTCACCTCTCCTCTTCCCTGCCTGCTATCCATAACAATTGTCATATAAACAAGTTTTTTTTTTTTTACATGGCAGAATATAATATAAATATTTTGGATTGTAAATTATCTTGATTTATCTCCTTTTGGCAGGTGTAGTAGCCTATTAAAGTTAATTTTGGACACTGTGGTTTTGTGATAATATATTAATTATTTTTTAATTCAATATAACAATAATGAGAGCTCATCTGATGTGGCACACTTGCTGTTTATCATCTACACAAAGCTAACATTTTCCATCTTAGACCAGCCCTTTCTTCAGTTCATGGAAATTTCCAATATGAACAACCTATTCTCTGTTAATACTGCCACATGTTCTTATCAGCACTTAAACACCTTCTTTGTTTTCTGCAAACAAGACTCTGTTTCCTAAAACATATTTGCACCCTCATCCCTTCTGCACTCAAAAACATATTAACATTTTCACCCGGGTGCATGTGGACATTAAAATAACCACAGAGAGAGAGAGAGCTGCCTGTGCATCTCCATTCAAGCAGACATGGAGCTGGAACACTGACAGCAGCGTTCATAAGGTTTCAATATCTGAAAGGTGCCCCCCCCTCTACAGTGTCATGTAATACAAAACTGTGGGAGACTATAAAAATATTAGCATGTGAAACATTAAAACTAATTCCACTTTTCCTGGTCACATTAACACACCATATCTGCCTGCCTCCTCTTGACCTTTTGGTCTATTCAATACAATACCTTTTTTTCTTTTTTTTTTTTCCAAGAGAAATAGACAGACATGTTCTCTGAGCTGTGTGTAAGTGCAAGACAAATCTGGGACAAGTATTGTAAAACAAAATCCTTATTCTGTTCTTAAAAACATTGAAATTTGATACTTATTGAGCTTCTGTTTGTACATAAGTACTGTTACAAATATGCACTGGCAGATAAATATTGTAAGAAAAAAATATTTAAAAATATAGTTACTAATAAAAAAAGTCTAGATAATACTATAAGAGCCTGTCTTTGACTATTTGTAAGGCTTGTCCTGTTATAATGTTCTTTGTCAGCCAAATAAAAATCCAAGTGAATATAACTGCTTTACATTTGCGAGTAATTTCATGACTGTCCAACAGTCACTACACAGTCGCCGGGCAGCTATTGCTAAGGTTTGGCCATGAGCTGACTGAATGTGGACGTGTCTTTCACTTGTTCGTCATCATTCAAAAGCTCATTTGTCCCATCAGCCAGCCGTACAGAAGCAGACAGAGCTGGTCTCTCTGTGAAGGCATTGATTGGCTGACGTGCGATGGAACGTCCTAGTCCTCTCTGACTCCATATTCATTTCTCAGCCTGCAGAAAGGAAGCTCATTTATCTCCAGTGTCACTCCTTTTTTATTCCTTCATTTTCTTTGGCTCTGTTCGTGCACATACAGTCTGTGAGTCACTGGAAGCCTTCATTCATTCAAATGTCAAAAAAATGCTATTTTAGAAGATGGTCATAGGTCATTAATAATCCTTAAAGATTAATAATTTCCGTAGAGGATTTACATGGTATGAGATCAGATGAATAATTACATGCACATTCATTTTCTACTTAGTGTGGAAAAAAAGTGATAATTTACACGTGCAGCAAGGACTAATAGTCTGAGATCACTAGTGACATTTTTCAACACTATTTGGTATTGTTAACACTTTACAATAAGTTTCATTTGTTAAAGGGTTAGTTCACCCAAAAAAGAAAATTCAGTCATTAATTACTCACCCTCATGTCGTTCCACACCCGTAAGACCTTTGTTCATCTTCAGAACACAAATTAAGATATTTTTGATAAAATCCAATGGCTCAGTGAGGCCTGCATTGCCAGCAAGATCATTTCCTTTTTCAATGCGCTTAAAGGTACTAAAAACATATTTAAAACAGTTCATGTGAGTACAGTGGTTCAACCTTAATATTATGAAGCAACGCGAATACTTTTTGTGCGCCAAAGAAAACAAAATAACGACTTTATTCAGCAATATCTAGTGATGGCCGATTTTAAAACACCGCTTCATGAAGCTTCAAAGCTTTACGAATCTTTTGTTTCGAATCAGTGGTTCAGAGCACCAAAATCACATGATTTCAGTAAACGAGGCTTCGTTACGTCATAAGTGTTTTGAAATTTCAATAGTTCACGTGACTTTGGCAGTTTGATACACGCTCGGAACC
Source organism: Mylopharyngodon piceus (assembly GCA_039654765.1). NCBI lineage: Eukaryota > Metazoa > Chordata > Actinopteri > Cypriniformes > Xenocyprididae > Mylopharyngodon > Mylopharyngodon piceus. The sequence continues at coordinate 25,916,232 of CM077443.1, read as the reverse complement.
ACTGATTTGAAACTTCAAAGCTTCATGAAGCAGTGTTTCGAAATCGGCCATCACTAGATATTGTTGAATAAAGTCATTATTTTACTCACAAAAAGTATTCTCCTCACTTCATAACATTAAGGTTAAACCACTGTAGTCACATGAACTGTTTTAAATATGTTTTTAGTAGCTTTCTGGGCATTGAAAGTGTTAATTGTCTTGCTGGCAATGCAGGCCTCACTGAGCCATCAGATTTCATCAAAAATATCTTAATTTGTGTTCTGAAGATGAACAAAGGTCTTACTGGTGTGGAACGACATGAGGGTGAGTAATTAATGACAGAATTTTCATTTTTGGGTGAACTAACCCTTTAACATTAGTTAATTTATTAACTACCATGAACTAACCATGAGCAATACATTTATTACTGTATTTGTTAATCTTTGTTAACGTTAGTTAATAAATATACAGCAGTTCATTGTTTGTTCATGTTAGTTCACTGTGCGTTAACTAATGTTAACAAATACAACTCTTGATTTTAAAAATGTATTAGTAAATGTTGAAATTAACATTAACAAAGATTAATAAATGCTGTAGACGTGCAGTTCATTATTAGTTCATGTTAACTAATTTAGTTAACTAATGTAAAATGTATATATATAACCACAAACCAGCAACAGGGTGTTAGGGGACCAAGGCTCATCGATGCACGAGGTCAACAAAAGCTATCCCATCTGGTCCAAGCCATCAAAAAGTCCACTGTGGCACTTGTCAAACAAAATTGTATGATGGTTATGGGAGGAATGTGTCACAACACACTCTGCTGCATATGGGGCTACATAGCCACAGTCCAATCAGAGCACCTATGATGTCCCCTGTCCACTGCCGAAAGCGTCTATGATGCATGTGAGCATCGGAATTGGCCCTTGTAGCAATAGAAGAAGGTCCCCTGATCCTATGAGTCCTGTTTTCTTTCACATCACATGGATGGCCATGTATGTGTGCTCCATTTACCTGGGGAAGTAATGGCACCAGGATGCACTGTGGGATGACGAGTGTGATGCACTGGGCAATGTTCTTCTGGAAATCCTTGGGTCCGGCCATTCATATGGATGTAAATTTGACACGTGCCTCCTACCTAAACATTGTTGCAGACCAGGTACACCCCTTCATGACATTGTGTTTCCTGCTGGAAGTGAACTCCTTCAGCAGGATAACAGACCATCCCACACTGCACATATTGTTCAGGAATGGTTTGAGGAACATGATGAAGAGTTCAAAATGTTGCCCTGGCCTCCAAATTGCTTATATGATTAGTGACATAATGTAGAAAAAAAAATAGCACACACCAGCAGAATTAGTAGAAATAGCTTGAAGAGCCACAGTAAATCTGCTCTGTATTCAACTTCATATTGACACATGGTGATAAGATGTTAGTGTGTTTGAAGTTTTTTTTTTTTTTTTTTTTCTTTGCCAAAACTGACATTACAGCTTTTGGAAGATGGGGTGAGAGACTCATCGGCACATCTGTAAGCCAACGGAAATACCGAAGTCTTGCATGCTTCTTTGATTGTTACATTTAAGATATCATGTGCGCTACCAGCGCTGCTGCTGCAAAGCATTAAGCTCAGTAACTGATCTCTTGTAAAATATGTTTGGAAATACTATAGACATGGAACGCATGAGCATGAGGATTCCACACGGTTATCCTAGGAGATGATAAACAAAGGGATAAGGTGATATACTTTAAGTGATATATTGAGCACATGTGGGATTGCACAAAAAGAGAGAGAGAAGAGAAAATAAAAGAAGAAGGCTGGGGGTTGAAGACTGAGACTTCACCTCTGATTTATTCTAATCCGTAAAGGTTAGTGTATCTAAGAACAGATCAGTTTGGTAGATCACATCACTGCACATCCGTTACACATTTGCTTCCCTCCCAAATCTTTTTACAAAAGACTGAGAGGTGGAAAAAAAATCTCCTGAAAAAAACAGGTGGACACATGAAGGACAGAATTGTCCAGCCTGGAAAGAGTCTTCCAGAAACAAAAGGAAAACCTCTAGCAGAGATTAATGTTCTCTTCTATATATTCCGATCTAGAATCCAGCTTTTCTTTTATGGCTTTCTGTGCATTCTTTGGTATTGTACGCTTACGGAAATAGCTGCATCACCCTGTTCGGCAGGGCGTTGCAGTAACTACAGGGAGTCCTTTTGGATCCACTCTTGCTCAAGTAAAACAGATCTGGCAAGTTCATCTTCACACAAACCTCAAGGCCTGTGGTTCTTCAAATCTTTTGTGTTAACGTTTATGGAAAGTGTTTATGCAGGGTCAGGGACACCACCTTACACTTCTCTTGTCCTCGGGCAGGGTTTTACAGTGAGGTTGAGTGTTTTGTGTTCACAGAACATAAAAGCAATGTTCACAGCAGCAGAATATGGTTGTCAGTCATGTTTTGGAGTGCTTAAGCCTTTGTTTTGTTTTCAGTGCTAAATATGGTTTAAAATGAGAGCATACTTTCTATAACCCAACTGACTCCTTTTTGTTTTGTGATTTTTTTTTTTTCAGTGCTGAATATGGTTTAAATCTAGTGATATTTTACCTAAACTGACTTCTTATTTAATGTGAATTGTGTGCAGAGCCTATTTAGTCATCGCTATAGATCTTAGAGGGGTCGAGTCAAAGATGTATCATCAAAACCACAATATATCACATTCCCAGGTAAAGCACTGACAGTGTGAGAGGAAGTGGACATTTGCTGTGTGTCCTGCTGAGTCCTCTGCAGTTAAACAACCTGCCTCCCACTAGGGGAAAGCACACCAAAAGGACAAACAAATCCAGGGGAAACATGGCACAAATGCACTTGACATCCTAAGTAGAAAGATAAATAGAGAACGTTAGTCAACGAAAGAAGTTTAGAAGTTCAAACATGTAAGACAGGTTTCCATTGCATTGATTAGTAAGTGCGTGTGTTTCTTGTGCTGTAGTTTTTGTACTCTTCCAGGTGCCCAGGATAATATGGACTCAGTAACTGATCCCATGATGGATGAGTGTTGCATGAAATCCCACTTTCAGATGGACGCTAGAAACAGGAAGATCATATTTATTCTTTTTGATAGGGCACCATTATGAAAAAACTGTTTGACATATTTAGGGACGTGTCAGAACATTTCCTTTGCATTCTTTTCCAGAACTTTTTCCACCCTACTCTTAATGTTTCCAGTAAACATCCCTAAAACACACTAAATTTAATTAAGATGGAAAATTGCATAAGAACATTTTTTTTTTTATCTGAAATTTATTCACATTTATGCTTAAAAAACAAACAAACAAAAAAATGCCAGTAAGGTAAGAAAAAATAAATAAATTAAAGATAGTGAAAACAATTATTATTATCTTATGTAATTTTGCAATATATTTACCTAAGATTATGACAATTTTTTGTTTAGAAAAACAAGAAAGAAATATTGATTAAAAGTGATGTTTTGCTGTGAACCCTTTCTTGTAAATTATGACATACCCCTAACAAATATATTAAACATTTTATTTTATTATTTTATTTTATTTGTATTTTATGCATTTCTTTGATTTCTTTTGTTTTGTTTTTCTTTGTAATTCTCATAACATTTATTTATGAAGGGTTAAGCCACTGTTCCAGTCTCTTCTCTGTAATTCTGAACAAACAACATAAACAATTCATAATGCAGAGCTGCAGCCACATACCTGCTTACAAACAGACGTAAACCTTTTTTTTTTTTTTTTTTTTTTTTTTTTTGCCTTTTTCTAGGAAAGCACAATGCTTCCTCTCACATAAAGTGTTGTAATCAGGTGCTTTTGGAGCTGTGGCATGGTTAACATGAGGGTGTGAGATCTGAACTCTGAAAAGGACAACAGTGCAATCATGGAGAGTACAAGAGAAAAGTGCAGTGAGAGTAAAGAAGAGGACTTGTGGAGACCTGTAAGGCCTCTGTACCAAAAAAGGACCCATGTTCCAGGACCTCTCCTGCCAGTCTCCCATGGATTACCTTCCAGGGACTATATGGATTAAGTGTTCTTAAGAAGCGGTAAGACTATCCAACAAAGTGTTTGGAAGGCTTTAAGATGTCAGGCTTTGAGTGAACTAAGGTTTCGAGGGCCAAGTGATATCCAGTGAGAGCCATGTCAAGCCCTTTGGATGCATAAGAAATGGCTTTTATGGAGCTCTATAATGGACCAAGAGACTTTACAGCAAAATATCTGTTTAAACAATATGAATATGTGAAAATCAGGCCTCCATCCCAACAATAGCTCATAATTCAAGACAAATACAGCTGAGAGAGATTGAAAGATATATAGATAGACTGAAATGTCTGGTTGCAATTATGTCCTTCCAAAGATGGTGCAATTTTGACTGTCAGAGCCCCTACTGAGACCTTCTGAAAGACATGTCCACCAGAATGGAGGCTGGAGGTGTAGGTTTAAGCTAAGGAGCAGCATGCCATCTCTTCTAGGCACCTCTCGACTGGCATACTGCTCTAGAACTTGTCAACTGTTTGTGTTCAAGTTCCCTCAGAAGAATGAGGAGGCCAAGCCACTCATAAATAACGTCTCTCCATTGGGAAGCAGCTGAGGCAGGAAGAGCGGCTGAGTTTTGATACTTATTACAGATGCAGAAAATTTTAGTTTGATACAGCAGAACTGGGTTTAACGACCTCTCTAATCACAGGGGGAAAGGATCCTTGTGCTGTCCATCTGATGTATTTATTAGTCGTGTTTACACACCCAAGGTAATGGAGTTCAGCGGCTAGCTGTGGAGGACAGGGATCAGCTCAGCATCTGAACTACAGGTCTCAACTACATGAAGGAATAACTCTTTCTGCTGTGTTACAACAGAGCCTCTGGATGGGATTTGTAACGGTCAAGCTTGGAAATAGAAGGTTATGCATGTTTGGTCCTCAGGGCCAGCAGGTTGGGGTCTCTTGCATTGAGGTAACAGATGTGAGATGCACTGAAAATTGACAGAGATCCACATTTTGGTAATAATACTATGGACTTTTATTGGATAAGCAGCCTCCCAATTGGTTAGATTTAAGAGTTCTTATGATTCACAATTTAATTATTTAATTATAGTAAGGCTATAAAATTCAGCTTTGCCATATTAATAAATGCAGTCTGGGTTAGCACAAGGGACTTTAAAAAAACATTCAGACCACAAACATTTGAATGGTAGTGTTTTTTGTTGTTGTTGTTGTTTTTGTTTGTTTTTTTCCAGGTGCTGATAAACTTTTCCAAATGGAAATGCCAAACAGATGAGTATCTGAAAGTCTTGTCAGGCAGCACATCCAAAATATTCACCCTGACCTTTAACCTTTAGTTGAAGTCACTAAAGTTGATGAGCTGAAATAGACTTCTTTTACTGAAAGTGATATAAGTATATCCAATAGCTTTGGCAAGCCTGTTTGAGTCCTGATGAAAGCAGGGAACTTTCAGACGATTCGTTGTGAACAAGTCACTGCATCTGTCTTGCGTCACCAATAGCTAAACTGGGTCAGGTTTGTTACAAGCCAGCGCAGTCAAGCATGACACACCAGAACAGTATTCTTTTTTCCTTTTTCCTCTTTCAACATGTGGTGCCTTTTTAAGTCACACAGGCTATTATATGCACTTTGCTTTTCCCATCAGTTCGTCAATTTAAAACCAAATCGATGCTTTGTCATCCTCTGTGGTCCTATATAGATGCTGAGTTTCCTCCAAAATAATAGCCCATATTTTCTGCAGAGATATAAAAATGGTTGAATTGGACCATTAAACAGTTAGCTTGGTCTGTAAGAGCAGCCATGGAAGGTACGAGCCTGGAAGTGAATACTTAGCAGTAATTGTAAAAAATGTTGATTGTCAAGCCTAAAAGGAGCATATCAGCATGCACTAGGTGGGAGGGGTTAAAAGATTTTATTATTTCCTTTGAAAAATTGATTCCAATTTATAAGAGGTGTCATATACAATTCCCCCTTTCTCTCTTCCTACTAAATCTTTCAGGCAGAAGCTTTTAAAACTTCAAATGCACCAATATCCTCTTACACATGTCATGGTATAGCCCTATATACACTTTCCCTGGTCACTCAGTGCCTGAGACACCAACGTGTTCGGTGGAAATGAGGATTTTCCACTGAGGAAGAAACAGTAAAAGACTGCACTAGTGGTCTGGCTTTTCCATCACCTCTGCAAACAGTCCCATCACCTCAAGCATGGCTGACAGGGTGTCCGCTGCATGGAGGCTGCAATCATCTCTGTTGTCATTCATTACTACCACAGCTGTCCATCCTCCCGTTCTGCTGGGACACTGCCAAGCTTCTGCATTTAGTATGAAGATGGCTATGTTGGACTGGATTCAAGAAAGATTTTATGTCAATACAATTATAAAATGCGGATAATGCTGAAAAAACTCTTTGGCAAAGAACTTGAGGTGCTATAAAATAATCTTTTAAAATGTTTTTAAAGGATATATATATTTTTAAGGATCATTGTCAAAATACTAAAGAGCACTACTTTTCTTCTACAATAGTCTAACAGTGATCCTTTTGAATAAATGTTTAAATGTTCATTCTATTATTTTTATTCACAAAAGAAAATATTTAGCAAGTTGTAAATATATATATAATTCCCTATCAGTCAGTCACGTTCGACGTTCAGTGACGAATTGGGATCTCACCTGAGAGCCCAATCACCTTTGAGTAGTAACAAAACAAGCCAATGGACATTGGCGAGTAAGATTTGCATCGCAAACTACTCCCCGTATATACGGGTATAATGGCTGCGTGCATTCATACATTAAGCTTTTGCTTCGGAGCCAAGCATTTCTGAACTGATTCTGCTCTGCAATTATCATTCGTTTGTTACACAAAACCAGGAAGAAGTTTGACACAAAGTGTTGGTGTGACGGCGTGTCAGCGGTGGTCGCCTTCCTGGGAGAGCTTTGCACACTGTGCAGATTTCTAAAAGAGCATTGTGCACTCTGTGCAGTCTTTCTAAAAGAGTTTGCATACTGTGCAGTATTTCTGGATGCGGTCGTTTCCTGTCCTCGTCTGACGGCCACAATCGCTGTCTCACATGCCTGGGCATAAGCATGCTGTGACGGCATTCGTGGGTGGTTCATGTTCTCGTCATGACCACGTCGACACGTCTTGTAAAGGCTTGAGTCCCCTACACCTTGGGAGATCGAAGATTACAGCAGGAGCTCTTCCGCCGGGTAAACCTCCGCGGACCTCTCGCTCCTCAGCGTGTCTTGTGCCATTGAGCTTCCGGGTGTCAGCGCGAGTTGTAACGGCAACCCAGCATGTCATTCGGTGCTCTGGGTGAGATTCAGATGTCGATAGCTACATCGGAGAGAGGGCTATTGTCCTCTGGAGAAGAAGATGATGCTGAACTTCCCGCTTCAGCGGTGTTTGCTCATGCTGAATCGGATTCAGAGTTGACAGCCATGCTTACCTGGGCAAACATGCTTACAAACGGTCAGCAAAAAAAAAAAACACCCCTGAGACAGGAGACCCGGAGATGGAGGGAGCTGCTCTCCCTCAGAGGAAGGCCGGGTAGAGAATCTTTTGCTGTTTCCTCAAAAAGAGTTAATTTCTGTTCTGCCTTTGCCACCACGGCCTGCGGTACCCAAATCTCAATAAAAAAGAGCAGCTTCCTCAATGTCTGGGTCACGAGAGGTGCGATTTGGCAGTGAGTGACGCTATGCCTTGCCAGTCTCATCCCCCTTCTTTCACCAGCAGGCAGGAGTCCTTGCCGCCGAAAGAGGAGGCAGACCCAACCTACCCACCCAGTTCGCGCTTTGCGCTTGTACGTGGACCACATGCAGAGCTTTAGGACCTCAGACCAGCTCTTTGTCTGCTATGGAGGTCAGCTGAAGGTAAACGCTGTCTCTAAGCAGAGGTTGGCACTGGATAGTGGATGCCACAGTCTTAGCGTGCCAGACCCAAAGCCGTGCCCCCTTGGGGTGAGAGCTCACTCCACTCAGAGTGTTGCCTCCTCCTGGGCGTTGGCACACAGCGCCTCGCTGGCAGACATTTGTAGAGCTGCGGGCTGGGTGACACCTAATGTTTGTGAGGTTTTACAAACCCCATGTAGACCCTGTTTCCTTCTGTGTACTGGCTACAAGTAACTAGTAGGAGAGGGGACTCTCTCTGTGTCTCGCTTGCAGCGCCATACCCCTCTAAGGATGGGATACGAGCACCTGGTGAAACCTGGATGGAGTTCCTCCAGCACTCTTCAGCAGTCAGACGTGGCAGAGGCATCTGGCGCTAGGTCTAGCACTCATGTGTATGCCCAATAGGTCAGCCCCTGTGCTAGGTGCCCATGTGTTGTGATTCCCTACGGGTGATCCCACATGTGTATTCTTCCACAGTATGGCTTCCCTGTCAGAAAGCCGTGTCTTTCCCTTGGCAGAGCCCGTTCTGCCGTCTCTGCTTGGTATTGACTCCACCCTAGCATCCCGTTTCCACAATCCCTGTGCCACCGCTGAACGGCTGGGACACTGTATCGGCTCCTCAGTGTAAAACTTAATGTATGAGTGTCTGCATGCTGCCTTTAAACCCATGTATATGGAGAGTGGTTTGCGAAGCAAATCTCACTCACCAATGTCCATTGGCTTGTTTTGTTACCACTTGAAGGTGATTGGGCTGTCAGGCGAGTTCCCAATTCGTCAGTCATTTGTCCTCCTTCAGGGAACGGGAGTTACATTAGTAACCTAGACGTTTTTTTTTTCCACACAGATCTAGCTTAACAAAAATATCATTATGAATGTAAAGTAAAGCCTGCATCAAGTAAGGCCAGCAGAGGTTAATTCCTTCCCCCCCCCCCCCCCAAAAAAAATAAATAAAGAAAAAAATCTGTCAGCATTTACACACCATATCGCTCCAAACTTGTAAGACTTTATGGTGTGCAAAAGGAGATATTTAGCAGAATGTCCAAACTGCACTTCGTTTAAGCTGTACAATGAAAGTGGATGGGGGAAAAAACTAGCACTAACTCTGCTAAATATCTCCTTTTGTGTTTCACACTTAAAGTTTGAAGAAAAAGTTTGGAAAAGTTTACAACATGAAGGTGAGTAAATGATTTTCTTTTTCAATTTTTCAGATTTGTTTTTTATTTTTTTGTTTTTTATTTCGCTGAACTGTCCCTTTAAGACTGAAATGTGCATGCAGTGAAGTACCTTTTTCCACACAATGAGTGACCGAATGAAGCTGGCACTTGGCCATTGCTGTCTTTTATTCACCTCCATGCTCTCATCAAACAGAGTGATCCACCCCATTTCCTTCAAGAATCAACAGCACTTAAAGCTGTGAATTAGTTTGCTGGATGTTTCTATTATAAGCAGGACTATATGACAGATTGTTTTACTGCCATTGGCAAAGAGAACTCATTTGAATCCAATTAGTTTGTGTGGATTTAAAGCTTGAACACACCCTTTATTTTCCTAATCACTGCCATGACTCAAGTGACGGCAAATTGCAACAGAGCAAACAGTAGGGATGTATTGTAAATGGGTTGATACATACAATTTTCTAAGATTAAGTAATTGTAAAGTACAGTAATTATAATGATAAACATGTATGTGCTGTTTAAGCATATAACTTGTGGGTGTGGGACTAATAATGATGGTTTTGAACGTTGCCTCATAGGGTCATATTTGGTGCAGTGGATATAAATCTTTCACTCTTGTTACTGTAATGTGTGCAGGAAGTCTTGCATTTGGCTGCTGCTAGCAGCTGAGCTGCACATGTTGCCCCCCTGCCTCTCAAAAGCGCCTCCTTAATGGATTTCTGAATAGAAAAATACTTTACAATATACTTAAATACATAATTATCATATTATCGTCTTTGAACTAAACACTAAGCGCAAATTTGTACAGTCAGTATTGGTAATGTCAACATATGATCTTTCAGTTGTTCAGTAAGAAGTACTGCGCAAAGATCATTTTTTACAGGGGTGATATAATTTTTTCCCTCTAAGAAAACATGAGGGTTTTTCTCATAGATTTCAGCAGAAGGCCTTTGATCAAATGATAGCCATGCTCCAAGAGCTGTTTTGCAGGTGAGCGTATTTTAAGACTCTTCGATTTTCTATAATGAGCTCTAAGGCATAAATCATTTGCTACCACACATTCAAACCAATCTTAAAGTAACAGCACCAAGAAATGTAGACGTCCCTATGTGTTTGATCATATTTTGTATCAGCCTCTGGTAACCCTTTGTCCCTTAATTTTCGTTGTCTGCAAATATATTTTGTGTGTACAGAGGTATGAAAATATTATCAGTATATTAAAACCATTAAAAATGTCCTGGTTAAAATACTATAAAACGATTATTATTATTATTATTACTACTACTTTAGCCAGAGAACTTTTAAAGGTGTTAAACTAAATAAGTACAATATAAAATTAATTATTAATTTAAATTAAAATATTGTTTTATATATATAAACACAGATCAGCTTGACAAAAAATATGATTATGATGTGGATGTGCATGACGTGTTATATTTCTGAGGTTGTAACACTTCCACAGTGAGGACAGCGAGAGGACAGCTTTTATCTTAGTCCTACACATCAAAGTAAAGGTACGTAGCTTTGTTTCAGGAGATATATCTGATGACTTCAATGTCCAAACTGACATGAGGGGCATCACCCTCGCTCTCTCAGGTTCCCGCTCAAGTCTTTCATGTTGCTGTGTAAAAGACAACACATCTTGTGAAATTTAAAGGTGGAGTCAAGTATGTGTTTTTATTGTTGTGTGCTCTAGAAAAGAATACCTACAACTTTGGAGATCTTGTCCATTGACATTGAAAAGTGTAAATGTATTATTAAAAGGCTTTTGGCAATGTTTCATGATTCATTTAAAAATGATTGTTATATACTAAAACAGTAACTTCATTAAAGGGTTAATTCACCCAAAAATGAAAGTTCTGTCATTAATTACTCACCCTCATGTCGTTCCACACCCGTAAGACCTTCGTTCATCTTTAGAACACAAATTAAGATATTTTTGATGAAATCTGATGGCTCAGTGAGGCCTCCATTGACAGCAAGATAATAACACATTCAAATGCCCAGAAAGGTACTAAAGACATATTTAAAACAGTTCATGTGACTATAGTGGTTCAACCTTAATGTTATGAAGTAATTAATGACAGAATTTTCATTTGTTGGGTGAACTAACCGTTTAATTGCAAGTTTGTGTGTGTATATATATATATATATATATATATATACAGTGGTGGTCAGAATTATTGGCATCCTTGGTAAATATGATCAAAGATGACTATAAAAATAAATCTGCATTGTTTATCCTTTTGATCTTTAATTCATAAAATTAGCAAAAGTCTAACCTTTCATTGAAGGAAAAGAATTGAAAGTGGGGGGAAAATCACATTATGAAATAAATGTTTTTCTCCAAAACACGTTGGCCACAATTATTGGCACCCTTTTGTTCAATACTTTTTGCAACCTCCTTTTGCCAAGATAACAGCTCTGAGTCTTCACCTATAATACCTGATGAGTTTGGAGAACACCTGACAAGAGATCAGAGACCATTCCTTCATGCAGAATCTCTACAGATCCTTCAGATTCCTAGCTCCATGTTGGTGCTTCTTCTCTTCAGTTCACTCCACTCATTTTCTATAGGGCTCAGGTCATGGAACTGGGACGACCGTGGCAGAAGCTTTATTTTGTGCTCAGTGACACATTTTTGTGTTGGTTTTGATGTTTGTTTTGGGTCATTGTCCTGATGGAAGATCCAACCACGGCCCATTGGATTTCTAGCAGAAGCAGTCAGGTTTTGATTTTTTTATCTGTTGGTATTTGATAGAATCCATGATAGCATGTATCTGAACAATATGTCCAGGACCTCCAGCAGAAAAAAAGGCCCACGACATTAAAGATCCAGCAGTATATTTAACCGTGGGCATGGGGTACTTTTTATCCATGTGTGCACCATACCCATCTGGTGGGTTTGCTGCCAAAAAGCTCTTTTTTTAGTTTCATCTGGCCATAGAACCAGGTCCCTTTTGAAGTTCCAGTCGTGTCTGACGACTGAATATGCTGGAGTTTGTTTCTGGATGAGAGCAGAGGATTTTTCTTGAAACCCTCCCGAACAACTTGTGGGGATGTAGGTGCTGTTTGATAATTTTTTTTTAGGCTTTCTGAGACTCAAGACTCAACTAATCTCTGCAATTCTCCAGCTGTGATCCTTGGAGAGTCTTTGGCCACTCAAACTTTCCTCCTCACCACGCATTAGGACAATTTAGAGACACGTCCTCTTCCAGGCAGATTTGTAACATCTTTAGTTGATGGGAACTTCTTAATTATTGCCCTGATAGTGGAAATGGGGATTTTTAATGCTTTAGCTATTTTCTTACAGCCATTTTCTATTTTGTGAAGCTCAACAATCTTTTGCTGCACATCAGAACTATATTCTTTGGTTTTTCTCATTGTGATGAATGATTACGGGAATTTGGCCTTTGTGTTTACACGTTTATACTCCTGTGGAACAGGAGAAAAACATTTATTTCATAATGTGATTTTTCCCCCCACTTTCAATTCTTTTCCTTCAATGAAAGGTTAGATTTTTGCTAATTTTATGAATTAAAGATCAAAAGGATAAACAATGCAGATTTATTTTTATAGTCATCTTTGATCATATTTACCAAGGGTGCCAATAATTCTATTGTATTGCAACAATTTTAAATGAATGTATAAATGAATGGTAGTACAGGCTGGATTTGAGAGCCCATTGTTTCAGAGAAGCCCATCTCAGGTAACCTCAGTAACGTCCAGTCTAGTCCTTTGCCAGATGATGGAGTGGGGGAGGGAGAGGCTGGCAGAGGATCACGCTGGAGGAAATGCCACCTGGATAGGGGAAACATAAGATGTTCACAGCTCTTCCTCAATGTCAGATATGGTATGGATCGGTTTAGTAACAGGCTCCTCTGTGTAGTCTTTCCCCTGTAAGGCAGGTCTAAGTCTTAAATCTACATCTGTGTATCTGTGATGTGACAGGTCATCACACCTAAGTTCTCTGTCATGCAGAGGCCTTCAGTAAGAGAATTAGACACAGCACACAAATCAGGATATTTACTGTTGCTATTTATTTTTAAAAGAAACAGCTGGACCCAAAGGAATTTCATTTGATGGTCTTGGAGAATTTTTGAGACGATGCAGGATGCCAGTATTTGCTCTACTTACAGTTATCCTCTGCTAGTCTTGAGTAGTTACAAGAGTAATAGTAATAAAATCTATTTTAATTATGCACTATATCCCAAGTCTTTGAAAGCCACGCATCTCATACAATTGCTTTGTTTGACTACTTTTATCATGATTTCTTATTGCTTGATTGATTGATTAAATTATTTTAACTGTACCATTATATACCTGTTTTGTTTATGCTGTTGTGCAGTTGCTGCACAAAATATTATGATTATACTGGTATTGTATAATTTATGTTTAATTTAAAAGTTATTAATTTATAAGCTTTGTATAATTTATGTGTAAATTTAATATACATATATTTACACTACTATTCAAATGTTTAGGGTCAGTAAGATTTAATTTAATGCAAGGATGCATTAAATTGGTCAAAATTGACATTAAAGACTTTTATGTTGTTACAAAAAAAAAATTCTATATCAAATAAATTAATCGAATAATCCTAAAAAAAAAAAAAAAAGTATTATGGTTTCCGCAAAAATATTAAGCAGCACAACTGTTTTCAACATCAATAGTAATAATAAGAAATGTTTCTTGAGCAGCAAATCAGCATAAGGATCATGTGACACTGAAGACTGGAATAATAATGCTGAATCTGTCATCACAAGAATAAAATACATTTTAAAATATATTCAAATAGAAAAAAGTTCTTTGAAATTGTAATAATATTTCACTATATTACTGTATTATTAATCTAATAAATGTAGAGACTCTTTCAAAAACATTAAAAATCTTATACCCACCCCGGACTTTTGAATGTATTGTAGTTCAAGCTGATTGTTTTAGTTCACAGAACATCATTTAACAAGACAATGAATTTAATCCTCTAAAAATGACTTTAACTCTATAGAACAGTGCAGATATTCCCTGTTTTGCTTTCATATACAATAGAAGCCCAAACCACATTTGCGATAATGAGTTATTCAAATCAATTCAAATCAGCTATTGTAGTGGTCAGCCCATGCTGATTGTGGCCAAAAACTGAAAAAGTGGTATAGTGGTCAGTCTGCGCCTGTTGTGTCAAATCAAATAGCCTGCAGATGTTTGGATCGTCATAAGATCCCCTGCTGGTTGGTATTTGGACATCATGTCCCTAATGTTCAGAGCGGATCAAAGGTATGAACCAGTTTTATTGCACAACATTGTGCAGGAAACAATCTGTGTTTACATGGCAACAGAGAGATTAGCACACATATTGTTGGCTAAATAGAGTCTAAGTGTCAGAGTAGCAACGACTCAGTCTTTACCCTCCAGCAAGGTTAAGTTTGTGGTGTGTGTCCAAACAAGTTTCTTTGTGAAGCTTTGCATGAAGAACCTACTTTAATGACTTTCAAAATTTAATCATGACTCCTTTGAACAGTGAATCACACAAAAGGCGTCATTCACTGGCTTTCTTGTAAAAAGTGCTCCTGTCAGTCCTCCGCTGGATATCCTGCCACTATGGCAAGAACTAGCCACCATCTTGCCAGGCTAGCATGCTACCCACACTGACGCTGCTGCCGTGTAAATGTGCTTGTGAGGCCAGCAATGGCTATTAAGTTTAACAGCCTCCTATTGTTTGAAGTGAAAGTGAGAGTGATGTTTTACAGGATTGCAGAAAAGAGAATAATGAATCCTGCTATCCAAATAAAATAAAGTATAAAGTAATATTTTCTATTGTTTGTCACACAAATAAGCTTGGCAAAAATCTGATTATAATGTGGATGTGCATGATTTGTTGTATTTCTTAGGTTATTCCATCATAAAAAATAAATAAATAAATAAATTAGGAAAATAAAATAAAAATATTAATTGTATTAATTTTCTATTGTTTTTTCTTCACACAGATCAGCTTTACAAAATATATTTGACGTTGATAATGTGTTTTATTTATATATAAAATAAAATTTAAATAAAATACAATAAAATTCTAAGAAAGAAAAAACAGTCTTGTCTACAGGCTAAATTAGCTGTCTTTCCATATACAACCATTTTCATGTTTCACACCCCCTATTTCACCGCTCGTTGCCACTGAACAATAACCACCCCAAAATAAACCCAAATACAATCCCTTGTGTACATTCCTCCCTCAGAGCCTCTTCACGCTCTCATCAGGGGCTCCTGTGTTTGCTTCTCACCCACTCTTAACCTGACATGTAATCTCTTCCCCTTGGCCTGATCTTTCAGCGAGACTTTGTTCGGCCTGCTTGCACGAGGGAAGTGAGACCTCTCTCCCAGCAGGCATTACCCCAAGAATGCACAGAGAGGAGGAATCAGAGAGCCACGGCCAGGGCAGATGTCAAGTAGCCTCAGGGGCCGGACTCTTAACCCCAAGCTGAGGGTTTGTGGACAGCGATGGGAAGCCAACAGCGTGCTTTCTGGGAAAACAGAGCTGTGTTTTGTCATTGGACTCCAATTATGGGTGATAACTTCTTTAGTGAAGCTACCGCGGTCCCCGTGGGAGCTGAGCCCCCTCTACTAGCTTGTTAACGATTTTTTAATGTTTCCTCATTGAATGGTTGACAGTGTGTTTGAGAAATGGTTGAATTAAATGTAACTATATATTCAGGATGTGTGTGTTGGGGAGGGGGGGTCAAATATTGCCATTTAAAAATTATATTAATTATATTGAAATAATATTACAATATAAAAGAACTGTTTTATATATATATATATATATATATATATATATATATATTATGTTTTATTTTATTTGTAATTTATTCCGGTGATGTCAAAGCTGAATTGTCAGCATCATTACTCCAGTCTTCAGTGTCACATGATCCTTCAGAAATCATTCTAATATGCTGATTTGCTGCTTAAGAAACATTATTATCAATGCTAAGAACAGTTGTGCTGCTTAAAGGATTAGTTCACTTCTGAATTAAAATTTCCTGGTAATTTACTCAACCCCACGTCATCCAAGATGTTCATGTCTTTCTTTCTTCAGTCGAAAAGAAATTAAGGATTTTGAGGAAAACATGTCAGGATTTTTCTCCATATAGTGGACTTCAGTGGGGTTTACTGGGTGGAAGGTAGGGATGCACCGATACCATTTTTTTAAGGACCGATTATGAGTACCGATACTTTTTTCTGGTACTCGCCGATACCGATGCCTATACATTTATTAATTTCTCTCTCTCTCTCTCTCTCTCTCTCTCTCTCTCTCTCTTTTTGGTGATGTTGCAGTTTTCCAAGCACAACACAGTGAGACTGATGGATTTAGGACAGCTTCTTATTACTCTAATGAAAAAAGTAATAATTTTTATGTTCTTGTCACAAACTTAAAGAACAAAAATGTCAGTGTCCAATAACCTTCAAAGGGCATAATTACCAATATATATAATTGTTGTTATATAAAAAGACATTTACAAACAAATTACAAACAATACAACAAATACTATAGAGATACAAATTAAATAAACTTGTTTTTTTAGATACAGTAGGTTTATTTAGGCCTACCATGTATACATTTATTTAACATCTTTTGTTGTTTTATTAACATTAATGACAAATATAGGCTACGGTCCCTTTAAGACCGAATCCATGGATACTGACACATATCCTGTTTTCACCCAAATGTTTACGTCGACTTAAGCCATAACCGACTGTATTTACGTGAGATACTCCACACGATGGACATTTTGACAACTATGTGTGCATTTGACCATTCAGGCGCGAGGAGAACTGATCGCGCGCTGAGTGAGAGAACTGGGATCGCGCGCAAGAAAGAGCGCGCACGCGAGAGAGAGCGCTTCTGGTCTGTGTCATTCAGCGCTATTCCGCCTATCCCGCCTTCACTAATCGATAACGAATTGTGATTGAAATCATGCAGTTCGCAATGTGTGGGTTGTCATCATTAAATTTGAAGTATTTCCACACCCCTGAGGCTGACATTGTTTCTGCTGCTGCCGCCGGTGTCTCTGTGCACGGAAAATTCTGTCAGTTACGTCACGCGAGGTATCGGTCTTTGGTATGGGGGGTATTTTTACGAGTACGAGTACAAGTACACGAGCTTGGTATCGGCCCGATATCGATACTGGTATTGGTATCGGGCCGATACCAATACTGGTATCGGTATCGGTGCATCCCTAGTCCCTTCCACTAGTGTGAATCCCTAGTGGAAGGTCCAAATTGCAGTTTCAGTACAGCTTCAAAGGGCTCTATGCGATCCCAGGCGAGGAATCTTATCTAGCAAAACGATTGGTCATTTTCTAAAAAAATATATATATATTAAAAAGCATATACTTTTAAACAAAAATGCTCATCTTGCACTAGCTCTGTAATGCGCCACACATTACGTAATCACGTTGGAAAGGTCACTCGTGACGTAGGTGGAAGTACTTGTGGAAGTACTGCGTTAGGGCGAAAAACTTCATCTAATTTTCTCCTCCAACTTCAAAATCGTCCGATATCGTTGTTTTACCTTTTTTTTGTAAAGGGCGTTTGGCGTAATCTTTGCACGTTTGCTTTGTAGACACTGGATCCTTCCGCCTACATCACGCATGACCTTTGTAACGTGATTACGTCATGTGTGCGGATCGCAGAGCTAGTGCAAGACGAGCATTTGTGGTTAAAAAGTATATACTTTTTTTTTTTTTTTTTTTTAGAAAATTACCGATCGTTTCGCTATAAGACCCTTATTCCTTGTGTGGGATCGCGTAGAGCGCTTTGAGGCTGTACTGAAACTGCAATTTGGACCTTCCACCCATTGAACCCCAGTAAAGTCCACTATATGGAGAAAAATCCTTCAATGTTTTCCTCAAAAAATCTTTTTGACTGAAGAAAGAAAGACATGAACATCTTGGATGACATGGGGGTGAGTAAATTATCAGGCAATTTTCTTTCAGATGTGAACTAATCCTTTAATCTTTTTGAAAGAAAATTTTTTTCAGGGTTCTTTGATGAATAAAAAGTTCAAAAGAACAGCATTTATTTGAAATAGACATTTTGTAACAATATAAAAGTCTTTGCTGTCACTTTTGATCAATTTAATGCATTCTTGCTGAATAAAAATAATTTCTTAAAAAAAAAAATCTTACTGATCCCAAACTTATGAACGATACTGTATCTTTCTGTTTTAATTATTTGCAACAAATCAGCAAAACAAGCATTTATTAGACTAGAAAGCACATTAGAACAGGTCAAAGTTTATTTTTGATTAGCACTGTTGTACTCTCTGGATTTAGCATGGCATCATTCTTCAGCTCTCATGCTAGGACACTGTAAATGAGCCTAAGCGAAGATCTTTGAAAATGACTTTTGCAGTAAAATCTGACATCCCTCTCCAAGGATTTCCATACAATTTCCATGTTCCTTTCAGAATCGCAAATTAAGACCATGCATTGCTGGATACAGAAGATAGTTTGCTGCTCTTGTACACACAAAACACTCAGGCTAAAATCACACAAAATGCCCTTCAACAATAACAGTCGAATGAGCAATACAAAAACATGCAATGGACATACGTGCCAAGGCCAACCAGGACAGATCAAGACAAAATGTTGTTACAGGCAGCGCTTTACAAACATTTGGATTTACAAGCATTTGCATTGAACTTGAGGCGATTTGCTTATCTACTTGAATGTCTTGGAAATGTTGCGAACAAACTACAACGAAAAACGAGAGCTTAAAATCAGGAGCACAGCGAGGAGGTCAGGACTGTACTATTGTTTGGATCCATGTAAATAATACCTTTGAATAAATACCACAAGCGCAACATGGCTTGGCTTCGATATGAACATCTGAAAGTGATATTCATTTGTACTCCGCTTTACAATTCACACGCTCCCTGACTTGTCACTTTGGCTGATTACTTTATGAACCTGTCATGAAAGGGAGGAGGTGGCATTTTCAGCATTGTTTGTTTAGGGAAAACCTCTTGATATACTCAGCTGTTATTTATTGGAGAATACAGTGAATGTTGTAAAAGAAAGAGTGTTTGTTCATGTGTTGAAACGCTGACAGAGAGGGGTAAGTGAAAGGAAGGAGAAAAGAAAAACATCCCACAGGTGTTAATGATATAAACCTGCCTGACAAGGTTCCGCCATGGAAACACAGAGGATGATGGTAGTTTGTGTGGGAGTGTGTGAGCAGACACAACTTCAACTACCCACATTGACTCCATCAGCTGTCAGCTTAGCAAACATGGTAATTAAGAGCCGCAAATTTGACAAAAGCTTCTGTGCTACACATTTCTTATTATATTACATGTTGCCTTGCAGGAATTCCGCACAAAAGCTGCTGGTACTGAAATGAGGGTAACAAATTGGGATCCCGGCCCTTTCGTTCATGCATTGGTGAAAGCCAATGCAAAATTTACAGCATGCCATTTATTTCGCATGTCAAAATAACCCTGTGGCCTTGTGACTTCCCTGCGTTAAGGTTCGCATGCTCTCCGACTTAATATGTGTTAAATGCGCGGCGTCTTGCAGCGAGGCCTCGGCCTGTGTGCTGTGCAACTGAGGCGACAAAGTCAACAGATTGAGAGATGGGTTTGTTCTGCACCTGGGGAGGAACGAGTGAAAAAGAAGGTGTGAGGTGGGATAATGACGTGGCCTGGCCAGTTTGAGTTGTCCTCACTTACTCTGGCCAGACAAATGTTTTGGGTGTAAACCGTGCAGCAATGCAAATGAACAGAAGTGCATTTTCATTGTTTTATTGATGCTGCACAAAACATTTTCTTCATCAGTACTTTTGTCTTATTTTCCAGTAAAAATATCTAAACATTCTTAAAACAAGATGCTTTAACATGAGAAGCTAAATGTTGTTTTTAGAGTACATATCATGACTTTCTAACCCTATATTAACAAATAGTTTTTGGTTTAGTTTTAAGCATAAATCCAACTATTTAGTGAGGTTTATGTTTAAAAGAATACTTATACATTCTCAAGTAAAAGTTTCTTTTTATGAGAGCTATTTAAAAAAAAAAAAAAAAAAATACTGATAAAAAATGTGATCTTTTTTTGCAGTGAGTGGTGTTTTTCTGTATTTAGATAATAAAGTCTTGCCTGATGTTTTTGTCTGTTATCAAAATCTGATTTTATCTCACTCTTGTTCGCTTTAAAATATTAGTCCTGAAAGACAAAACTGCTTGTTTCATATAAATTGCATCATCATATTTACTCCTAAACTCTGCTTAAAGGGATAGTTCACCCAAAAATGAAAATTCTGTCATCATTTACTCACCTTTAAGTTGTTCCAAACCTGTATAAATGTATTTGTTCTGTTGAACACAAAGGAAGATATTTTGAAGAATGTGGGAAACTGAACAGTTCTGGGGCACCATTGACTTCCATAGAATTTTTTTTTTCCTACTATGGAAGTCAATGGTGCCCCAAAGTGGCCTGGTTACAAACTTTCTTCAAAATATCTTCCTTTTTGTTCAGCAGAACAAAGAAATTCATACAGGTTTGGAACAACTTGAGGGTGAGTAAATGATGACAGAATTTTCGTTTTTTGGTGAACTAACACTTTAAGGAAATATAAAGGAGCAGCAAGGTTCTGACCTGCCTTCCTCATGTGCTAGCAACAGTTTTTAAACAGATAGGTTAACTTAGACTGACATAAGGGTCTAGTAAAAGGAACTGAACAAACATGCTGGCAATGCTAGTGATGGCACTTTGCTAATGTGCTAAATCTGACACTATGGGAACAGGGCTCATCAGTCTTGATGACAACAGCAGATCCAATGTCCTTCTGTTACAATCGACCCTCACTGGCTTCAGTATATTTGAACTCAAAAGCTTCTACTGTTGCAAAATTACTGACCCATTTTCCACATTGCAAGGGTATTTACAGAAAATGTTTACAGTAAATAAGTAAAGAGATAACAGGTAAAATGAGCACAGAACAACCTTCTATAGTGATACAGACAATGTGATCGTTTGTTTCTTGATTGTCTTACCAGGATATACATTCTTCCTAAGAAAGCCGAATTTGACTAACACAACAGCTGTAGTCAATCTATAATTTCATGCTAGCTTCTCAGTGGTTTTAGGAGATATCGTGCAGAGGGCTTTCCTAAGAGACTATTCCCTGCTCCATTTGAAGCCAGAAACGATTCCATCAGAACCAATGAACTGAGCAATGAGCATTTAAACTATAATGTCTCAGTCTTATATTGTTAACATTTATTGGGTCCGTTTACAATAATTTCATATGTAGTTTGGAAATTTCACTTTAATAGGCAGACTAAAATAATGCTCAGGGTTTATTTCACATGATAGAATGGAATCAGACGCAAGCCTTAATGTAGTAAAGTATAATTTGTTAACTTTCTTTTTCTTCCTTTAGCTGTCATTTTTTTTTTTTATCCTCTGAATGTGTCATCTTCAGAATACAATTGCTGCATTTACACACTTCCCAGAATAATCTGACGTCAGCTAAAGCTAAATGTTAAAAAAGAGTGAATTGTAAAAGGGATTTCACAATTTATGGACTTCTCATGTTTCCTTCAACGACATCTGTGATACATGTAAGCAATTAATGTCTTGAGCAGGTGCTCCATATTTGCACATAAAGTGGAGTAAGTTAACAAAATCATTTAACCTTTTAGATAAACACATAGTTACTATATAAACTTAATGGCCTGCGTAAATGGTTGCCTCTCTAACAATGTACACAAAAAGCTCATTGTCATCTGTCTAGAATTAAATTTTGAGTAAGAATCACATTTATATAGTTGCCGTATTTGCACAGATTTACATTGACTCTAGAATGTAACAACAAAAAAGTGTTGCAAAAAAGTGTTGCTAAAAGCCACAATTCAGGATCTAATTAAAAACAAATAAAAGAACACCTCAAGCAATTGTTTGCTAAAATTTATCAGTCATTCAATCATTCTATTTATATATTGTTTTTAACTTTGTATGCATATTTTAAATTAACTGTTGTTGTTTTTTTTGTCTTTTTTCCCCTCATTTGATTGCCTTAATTCTTAGATTCATATAAACAATACTTTTATGTCAAAATAATATCACAATAAGGTATGGTTGGAACATGCGACATTTTAAAATATTTAAAAATTTCATTTTATTGACACGTTTAAAATAGCAAAATTAACATTTACATTTAAATAATCTACACATTATAATGTATTATAATATACAACATGCATGTCTTAAATGGTATGTACATTTTTATATATACAGACGTGTGAAAAAAACAGCATTGCTGCTTAGATTAATGCTAGGACATTTCTTTTTCTAAATGTCCAAATATGTGTGTGAGAATAAATATACAATCAGTGGAAAGTAAGCATCTACTTTTAAAATTCTTCTTTTTAGCAGGAAGCCTTATTGGGATGTCCGATTTAAAGAAAGCGCAGGTCTTTTTAATATGGCCTCCACTGAGAACGACAGAGACTCTCCTGCGTTGACCTTGGTGCTCCACGGCTTTGCTACAAAGTCCTTTCCTGCTCTTTCTGAGCTTTTGAGTCCCACTGTGTCTTTGGCTGTACCCTCCCTGAACTTTTTTGCTGCTTCCTCTAGCAGTTCCTTACAGTACGGCCCATTCATCTCCGCATTCTTGTCATTGAGTGTCTGCTGTATGAGCGAATGGAAGGAGTTGAGCTTCATGGACAGCGTGTGCTTGGCAGCGTCTTTGCTCATGTTGTTGATCACATGCTCATGGCTCCCTACATTTGGGAAAGCTTGTCCATACGCCCTCTTAGGAGGCGAGAAGGCTGAACGGGCACTTCCGTTCTGGCCGAGTCCTGTCTGAGCCTCTCTAGGCCCCGGCTGTAGGTCACAGGGCTCTGGAGCCACTCGAGACCCCTCAAGCCTGGACGCGGCTGCCTCGTGCTCTGGCGGGTGGCTCTCGGTGGAGCTCATCATCTTTGGATCCCAAACAGCTCCAGGTTTCAAGTTCTGGACTGCGGTGGCATTCAAGAGGCACTGCTGGTATAACAGGGCATCGCTAATACTGCTGCTGCCCCGCGGCCACATTACAAAGCGCGGCGAGAGCGGGTATTGGCGATAGGTGGTCGCTACGCTGACGTTTGACGAGATGAGCTCCACGTTAGCTGTCGTCCCACCTGTGGCAGCATACTGCAGGGACAGATCCAGACAGCCAGGCAGAAAGCCGCAGAGGTCTTTGGGAGATGGTTCAACCGTGGATGGGGCCGAGGAGGATGAGAAGGCTGTCTTGTAGGAGTTATATTCGGAAGCATGGACCATATTGCCGGGAAGGAAGAGTGAGGCAGAGCTGGACTGGCTGGACTCGAGAAGCTCCCGTTCTTTATATTCTCGTTCTAGCATAATAGTCTCCAGCTCCTTGTCGGCAAAGGCTCGTCTTTTCCTCATGCGGTCGCTCAGTGGAGGGGGCAAAGCGGGACTGGCACCTAGAAATGGGTCATTTTGCATGGGACGATATCCTGTGAATAAAGAAAATACATTTGGTTTCATTTATATTGAACAGACCGGATTTATGCCACATTTTTTTCTGTCAATTTACGGTGAAGAATTTCTAAATTAGTTTTAAACAAAAACATGTTTTTTATTCAATTAATTTTTTTTTCATCAATAATATCATGCACAGTGTATATATATTTTTTTTTTAATTTTAAAAATATCAAATTAATTCACTTGGTTCCTCTCTGGATATTTTCATGGCATAAGCTTCTTACAAATATATATATTTGTAAGAAGCTTATGCCATGAAAATATCCAGAGAGGAACCAAGTGAATTAATTTGATATTTTTAAAAATTAAAAAAAAAAATTAAAAATTGATTACAATTTGGTCATCAATAATTTTATGCAGTTTTTTTTTTTTAAGTGTTTTTATATATATATATATATAGCAAGTTAAACATGCTGTATTTAAAAGAAGCTTACTCCATGAAAATATCCAGAGAGGAACCAAGTGAATTAATTTGAAATGGACAGAAGTCCAAGAAAGGCTGAGAGAAGAGGAGAAAAGAGGGGTAAAATTAGCTTTAAAAAGAAGGGGAAAAGTGTGAGAAGTCAGATAGATCAATTTTGAGCTTTATATAAGAAGTGAGGAAGAGTTCTGAATTTGAACATGCAGTTTGTTTTATATTTTTACCCACCTTCTAAAATACTTTTTGCCAGCATGGTCGATGGACGGATGTGTCGCTGATAGATACTTCGTCTTTCCACTGGTATTTGCTTTCCAGATATTCCCTTTTTGTCCTAAAATTGTTGTAAACATAGTTATATGACATTTTTTCTGTAGCAATGCAGTAATGTTTTGATCTGACTGACAACATTCAGAAAAGTCTGCCTGTTCACTGTTTTGTTTCACTTTCTTAAGCTTTCGCCCTTACATTTTGTTTCCTCAATTTGATATTGATGACAATAAATGGTCTAAATGGTGTTTTCAGGAGTAATGTATTAGTTGGCGCGCACTCACCTCTGTCGCTTGCTGTCTCCGCAGGGCCACTTGAGCAGCCATTACGCGCTGTCTCTCCACCACCAGAAGGCAGTTTGCACACTGGCAGTCTCTCCATCGGCAGAATCTCTTGTGCCCCTTAAGACAAGACACTACGCCGTGGTTCCTACAGCGGGCGCATTTCGGAGTGCGGCTCAGTTTGCGCTGGTCTCCAGACCCTAGGTTTAAGCGGCTGGGTTTGTCATCGTCTTTGGACCCCGCTTCGTCCTCGCCGGTGCCGGTGAACACCGCCTGATCGTCGCTCTCTGTTTCCAGGCCCTCCACGTCGATCTCAAACTCCGTGCCCGACAGATCCGTCATTTTCAGGACGCGTGTAAATAGATGCTGTCCAGAAGAAAAGAGGAGTAAATAGTAAATTAAGTCTATAATAAATTATTTCCATTCTTTTCAATTAATATGTCAATTAATTATTGTCATTTCTGCTTGAGTTTTCAAAGAGTCAGATTAGATTTGCATCAGTAATTAAATCCAAAGTGGTTGAAAATTTTAACGAACTTATCACGGTAGCTTGTAACTTTGATTTTACTTAAAATAAATAAATAAATAAAGCAACAATTAAACGTATATTCAGTTGTTGTTTTTTTTACAGCATATTTAAAATGTTATTTCTATAGCATTCAGACTTCCTTTTTCATAGACACTTACCTTTCCAAAGCAGACCAATAAAGGATGAGTGAATGAATAGCCAATAGTCTTTATAGTTTTCTCCTCTCTCAGAGATGCTGAAGCGATAAGATGCGCTGCTACAAAGTAAATTAAGCCACCTTCAATTTTTTTCAGTCAGCAACATTTAGACTACCTGATCTGTCACTGAAACGTGGTGAGAGTCTCTCTCAGCCTTTCAACTCTAAGATCCGCGCAGCAAATCTGGCACAGCCAATGGGGAAGCTCCCCTTGCAGAGAGCCAATCAGGAGACGGTGTGTGACACCACATCCCGATTGGCTCGATGTGAACGGAGCTTCCCAGTTGGCTGGAATCGAATCGCTCTCTAAACGAAGTTCTTAATGGGATGAAGTTACAAATAAAACATTTCTAGGAAACTATCAATTAATCACAGAAGACAGTGGGGGTTCAGCTGTTTATACGTCTAGTTTCAACCCCACATGTCTCGGCTTATTAATGTATTATTTATTGCTAAGACTTACAACTCTATTACATTAAATTATTTTCCCGCTTAGAAACGACAGTGAGTGATATTAATAAAGTAGTATTTAATAAAATACATAAATAAATTAAAAACTTGACACTGGCAGATGCTTAAAGAAAGGGATTTGAATATTTCGTGAAGGTTATTTATTTAGATTGCCCTTGCATATTTAGACAACTGAATTATGAAGTTTATTTAATTATAAGCAAACGCGTATTTGCAAGTTACGTTAATATTTCGTTAATGTGCTCGCAGTGGCTAAAGTAACCACTAATTGACAATATTCAAATTACAGTTGGTGAATGCAAAAACTGGCGATGGATTTTCATTTTTATTCAAATGCACCTAACAGCGTTGCCAGACAGGTGTTTTTTGTTTTTGTTTGTTTGCTTTAAGATGTGTATAATTATTCTTTTTAGCATGATTAATTTGACATTTTTAAATAATTATCTTAAAACTTTGAATAGAAAATTATTTAAAATGTTTAAGACATTTGTCTTTATTTATAGGCCTAATTATTCACATAGAGGTTTCAATTCCGAGATACCATTGTATAATTTTAATGATTAGAAGCGGTTGTCTGACAAATGAGTTTGGCTGCTAACAAGACACTAGATCTCTTGTTACACCAATTAATATCTTTCTGAGTTGCTGTTGACACTGCACAACCCTTCGGGGATGCATTTAAACACTGTTTTCAACTTTTCAAGATTGAGCGTGATATGACAGTTGACACAACAAGCGATACTTAAAAAAACATTGACTAAGCATGCGGGAGTGCTACACAAAACACAATTCTCTTTGTCCCGATCGACCTACCATGTGTGATGTTTCTCAAAACAAAGTAAAATCAACTGACACTAAAGAATGTCACAACTACTGTTCATGATGGGTTTGCTCTATACAGACAGC
The DNA here is from genome assembly GCA_039654765.1 of Mylopharyngodon piceus. Taxonomy (NCBI): domain Eukaryota; kingdom Metazoa; phylum Chordata; class Actinopteri; order Cypriniformes; family Xenocyprididae; genus Mylopharyngodon; species Mylopharyngodon piceus. The sequence goes on along the minus strand of CM077443.1, from coordinate 25,889,562 downwards.
AGCATATGCAGGACGTGCACGGGAGAGTAAAGCTTGTGTAAGACACGGGTTTAAATGAACAAATATGTGGTTGGACTTTGCATACAATTTTGTGCTGCGTGTGAATAAATGTCTGGTTGTATTTCAATATCTGGCCTTATGATCTTGCATGTAACAATGGAATTAAAAAAAATAAAATGTATAATAAAATTAAAATAACTTGTAAAATAATTATAATGCGCCTTATAAGGCTCCATGTTCATTTAATCACAAACGAAAACGAGGATCTGAGGGACAGATCAGTGTTTCCCAACCCTGTTCCTGGAGGCACGCCAACACTACACATTTTCAAACTCTTCCTGATCTCCAGGACCAGAAATAGATATCCAAATATCCAAAATGTGCACTGATTGTGTGCCTACAGACCTGGGAAACACTGGATATAGCCTAGGCCTATATTCCATTCGTCGAATTATGCTGTTTTAAGTTTTTTTTATGTATCGTACAGTACATACACGGGTATTTTTTTCTAAGAAAAGATGCCTTTTTAATTTCGCGTCAGCTGAATAATCGACACCCAGGTACAAAACAATCGATTGAACAGCCTGTAGGCTACATCTCCCGCAGCCTCGTTTTCGTTCGCGAAAAAATAAATAGCTGATGGGAAATTGTTCGTCTATATTTTTTTAATATAGGCCTATCTATATATTAAACAATAACAACAACAAATTATTAATTTATTAGCCGTAAAGGGACGAGGCTGAATCCAGTTAGTTATTTGTTACTTATTGACGCGTGAACCTCCCCTTTAAATGACGCGACGCTTCGTTATGACAGTTAGGGGATTAGAAAATGTTTGTGCCGTTTAAATTAGATTATCTCAATGGATTTGGCGACACATTTTCATTTAAGGTAAGCAGAATGGTATTTATAGGGTGATTTTTGGTTGGGCCTAATTGTCTGGTCTTGCCCCGTCATCTCTGTTACTCACATGTGGTGAAGATGTTTGCCGTGCAGGTGCAGCTTTGCCACTCGCCCTTCTTCCCTCTTAATTTATTAGCAAGGTTACGGCCAGCTATCCCAACTGCTACCCAGGGTGCAATTTCCCCATGTGGAATGCTTTGATCTTCTCTGTTGCCTTCTTCTAAACGCATATGACAATGCCAAAATGAAGGGGGAAAAAAAAATCGGAGTGTGTTTATTGTTTAGTTATCTTTATGCGTAAAGGCCTAGACTATCCTACGCAAGCGGTTGTTTTATTCCGCAGAAATTACCTTTTCAGTTCTTTGTCATATTTCCCATATGTAGGCTATATATATAAGATATGTTTGTTTGCAGATTAGCTTGTTTTGGGAAATGAGGGCTTTATGTTTTTATGCCTGCATCGTTTAGGATTCATGTTATAGCTACAATAGTTTACTTTCTATTACAGTAAAATACAGGTCTATTATGGTTAAAACGCCTTCAGACACGTTCGAGGATATTTATTTAGGCTATACAACCAATGTGTGACAAGCCAATCGCGTCCAAGTTTCTGGTTTGGTTCAGGGCGTGTCACATGTTACACACTGCAATGTAACCTGATCGGAGTGTAGAGACAAGAGACTTGTGCGTTCACTGAATCCCTGTTATGTTAATTAGCATTTGAAGACGCTTGATGGATTGGTAACACGTGCAACCTGCCTAATGCTTAACCACTCATAATTTGTCTGTCCGGTTGATGGATACGAGAACAGAGGGCCGTGTTGATTTAGAGGCACAGATTCAAATGTCAATATTAAAAGCTGTCGCTCGGTTAAGTCAATAGATGTGTTAAATAGAAGTGCAACACCTGCACACTCGAGCGACCGCTGGTTTAGCATTACATATACGTTTATAAACACTATGAAACCTAAACAGGGCGTCTTAAACAAGCAACAAGTCACAATAAATCGCCACTGCAGGTTATGCAGTTCTAAATCTAGACTATATGAATGTAGGCTATTATATTGTCGTGTACGTCAGTACCTCAGACGCTGAATATGTTCTGTTTGACATATTTGCATAGACTAATTAACTTGTGTCAGATTGTAGGCCTTGATAGCAAATTATAACTCAACTTTAATGACGTCATGACTTCTTTTATACAATCACAAGGTGACAGTATTGAGCCATTACTGATGTTTGGGGAATTCCTGCACATAGAGGTATATTGATATATATTGAGGTATATTATATATTGATATAATAATAATAATAACAACAACAACAATAAATTAGGAATGATATAATTTCACAGATAATTTCACACAATTCTTACTTTTTTTCAACTAGAGGATGATATTCACTATGAATGATTTTAAATAAATTTGATCTTGTTTCCCATAAAATCAAATTCTAATCCAACACACTTTTAAAAAAAAGTTCTTTACTGGCATCCATGATTCCATGAAGAAACTTTAAAAACAATGGAACCTTTCCATTATACAAAAGATTCTTTATAGTGGAAAAAAGGTTCTTTAGATTAATAAAAATTTCTTCACACTAAGAAAACAATAGGTTATTTTAAGATCTGTTCACTGAAAGGTTCTTCAGTGGCAGAAAAATGGTTCTATGGCATTGCTGCAAAAAAAAAAAACTTTTGGAACCTCAATTTTTTTAGAGTGAAATATTAGCCTGTAATGTTGGCTAGATATGTAATATGTTACGTATTTATGAATAATAATATACTAAACAGGAATCAGGCATATTTTTGAAGGTTTTTTTTCTTCTCTGGGTCAGTAGTCACAAAATTGTCTATTATTAATAAGGTCCACTAGATGGCGCAGTTAGCTCATTTTTCCTGCTATTTCCTATTTCATTGATAAACGCAAATAACTTGATCCATTGAAAATGCTTTGTTCAAAATAATAATTAAAAAAAAAAGTACCCTGTTGTGTTCATTTTTTTTAATCACTTTTTTTTTTACATTGATATTAACGTAAACCATAATTACCATAATTATGAATGACTGGTTCAAAACAAAATGAAGAGAACGATGACGACTGGATACTTTGGTATTATTAGTGGTAGGCTATAGGCTTAATTATTATATACTAAAGAACTATCCAGATCTAGCCTTACAGCTGTACTTACTGCATTAATGTTCTTTGCAGGAGGCTGAATTGGCAGTGGATTAAACGAGACAAGATGGTAGGTATCCCTTTTACATTTTTTATTCTAACGAGTTGCTACTGAATTGTCATTTTTTTCTTAATTTCTTTGAAGAGATATTCTATATTCTAAAAAAAAAAAAAAAAAAAATCCATGCCTTTTAATTTTTAATTCTAAAGAGTTGCTATATTATGTTGTTTCTCTTTCCTTCTTTGAAGATATATTCTGTATTCTAAAAACAAATCTATGCCTAATAAATACATGCCTAATTTATTACCTAATGCTGTTTTTGAAAATTATAAATGTTTGTTTTGCAGATATCTAATACATGTAGCTATATGTTTGCTTCAGGTAAACACAATGACAATAACAGTTCATAGAAGGTTTATTTGCCATACTTTTACATGCAGGACTGCTGGAATATTTTTTTTTTTTTTTTTACAATAAATCGTTATCAATGGTACATTTCATGCAAAGTGGAAATAGAGATAACTGTGCTCAAATATATTAAGTTATTCAGATTTTTTGGTCAAATAATAGTACCTTAATGAATTTCCCCCCCCCCAAAAAAAATTAAAGCTAATGTTATTCCACACATGATTAAGTTGGCACAACAACCCCAGATCTGGTAGAAATACAATACCTCAAGTAAAGCAATGTATATCTTTTCATTGCGCTCCTAGACGAGCAGTGTCTCTTTTGTATCATTTCAAGAAGCCATTTGAAATGCATTTCAGTGCTTGTTTCCCATCCTCCTATTGAAAGCGCTGGAGTGAGCAGAAGTTAGGAGGAAGTATTCAGGATCCTGGAGTCTGAGGAGTCAGATCTTTCATCATACTCCTCATCTGCAGCGTACATGCTCTGTTTGGCAATGACAGGGCAGCTCTCCTCCTGGATGCTGATCCGATGCTCCTCGGTGGGTCTGCTGGTGAGAAGCGGTGAGCTGCGGATCACTCCGGCCGAGGGGCCTGAGAACGGCGGGATATACTGTGAGCGCAACTGATACTGTTGCTGTAAAGTCATGGTATTCCACAGAGTCACATCGTTGTGCACGAAGGGCCCGGCTTGGCCACGGCTCAACGAATTCCTCAGCATGAGGGGGTATCGAGGCGGCTGGGGGAAGCCGTGCTGTAGCGGCATGCTAAGAGGGCCTGGTACAACTCCACCAGAAGGCTCTGAGGAGAAGCGCAGGGAATCGGGAACACGGAAAGCCGAACCGACTGACCACTTGGAAGACGAGACAGGGTAAGAGCTCAGCGGGTGCTCAAAAAGGTGGCCGTTTGACGGGAGAACCAGGGCATCTGAGTTCTCAGACAGGATCTTTTCTGGTTTCATTGTGGAACGGCTGGACAGCAAGATCTCGATGGCTCCAACCAGGTCCCCACCGCAGCCTTTCAGGATGAGCTCCAGGACGGCTGGTTTGTGGGCTGGGAAGATCTTCTTCAGGACCTCCAGTGGAGGTCGGTTGGCCCTCAGACTGAAAGGAAGAGATACAGAGCCTGAGAGGCCTTCGATGAGGAGGTTGGGCTCAGGAGAGTATTTGGGGTTGTCAGCTTTGGGCTCTGGCTCAGTGCAGGATTTAGACAGGCTAAAGCGGGACTCCTCGAGCTGGGGAGTTGGGTCTGAGGTGTCAGGGGTGCAACACAAGTTAGGTTTAGACTCCTCGGGGGAGCTGACTGGCTCTGGTTCTCTGTCACTGGCACTACCTCCGTTCTCTCCACCAGACTGCTCACCAGACAGATCCTCATTTAGGTCTGAAGAACACACACACACACACACACACACACACACACAAGCACGGACTTCATCAACATACTGTATATTAAAAGATGGTAATACAGTGATGCTGCAGCTGCATTATGATTTAAAAAAAAAAAAAAAAATCAAAAATGATTATGAAACCACCCTGTCTAATATCTAAATGTAAATTTTAATTAAAGTCTTTAAATGTCTGACAATTTACAGGCATCTCATACAGAATGACTGAAGTAGAAGTCTCCCTAAAGTCCAGCTAAAATTCTGACTCGCTATACCTACTCAGAGATTGTCCGATTCTGCAGACTGGAAGTGCAACATTCAGGTTATTGACCTGTCAGCACTCCTGTGATTTATAATGGGCGACTTTATTAACTGTTCGCATAAAAACGCTGACGCGGTGGCACTGAGAAATCTGTTGTCGATTCCACTTCACTACAGTTTTGCAAACTGATTACTTTAGAAACATTTTACATTCATTTGGACTTGCTTTGCATTTCAGCTTGACCTTCGCCGAAATAATCGGCAGGGCCTGTCCTATTACCTGTGATGTGCATCTTTCAAACGATCCAAGTTCATCATCTCATCGAAATACGACGGTTAAGACGATTTCGTTCGGCTTCATGTCTGATTGTCTTCAATGTTTCCGTTCTAATTATTCCTGACTAAATAATTTAGCAGAACTTTCAGGTTTGGGATGTTGCTATTTTAATCTCACGTGGTCCTTCGAGGTTTGCGATGGTATATCAAGAATAAATAACACTATAATTAATAGCCACAGTAATATTTTAATAAGAACAAAATTAATAACAATAGTTACGAGTTTATTTTTCCGGGTCAGGAAAAGAGGCTAAACTTCCAGGAAACAAAAATGCCCGCATTAGCCTATGCTTTATCATGTTGTCTCGATCAGTAAGATTGTTGCGTATTGCAAAGATTATTTTTGTTAGATATTTGTGATAATTATGTTTTTATTGTTGCGAACATTAACGTCACAATGTTATTTCAAAAGTAGGCTATTGTGGTTTAAAACTCCAGTCGTGATTTCGTTTATCCTATTGTATGTAAGCTTTTTTTTTTATAGGCTAATATAATTTTGTAACAACAATTAAAAAATAATAAGCAAATTATAGCTAATTATTAAAATAAAACGATTAATTACAATTATTTGGAAAGAACCTTCTAACGTTTCGTCTTCGGAGTAAAATGTCTAAAACATTGTGTTACATGCGATTACCTTGCGGTGGTTTAGGTGTCACTGTCTCTGTGCTCCAGCGGAGGTCTATGTCGCTTGTTCGTGGGTTATTTGGGTTCTGCTCCCCGTTCCCCACCGTGATGCCAGGCAGCGCTCTCAGTGACTCCGGGATCAAACTCTCCAAACTCTCGTTCGCCTGCTGCCGCCTCAGCGCCACCTGAGCCGCCATGACCCGCTGGCGCTCGATTATTAGAATACATTTCTCGCAAGTGCAGTCCTTAAAACGGCAGTAACGCTTGTGCCCTTTCAGCCAGGAGAGCACTCCGTGGTTCCTGCAGCGGGCACATTTGGGGGTCCTCTGGAGGGGCGCTCTCGGCTGGGACACCGGGCCCCCCATGTAGAGGTAGGGCGAACCGTAGCCATTCATTTCTCAAGTCGTTTCCAGAGGTGCCAGAGGCGCAAGTGCATCAGATAAGCAGTAGAGGAAGAGTGCTGTCAAGTATAGTGAAGAGATCAAGCCCCTCTACTGCTCGCTACACTCGTGATGAGAGGTGTTGACTCTTTAAGACGAGGATCCACCTTTCGCCCCGCAATAAAGAAGTGCATCAGGCGATCTGACACGCACTAACGAGTAACTTCTATTTCTCACATCACTGTCACGAGCCATTTACATTCCCCTGATACTGGATGGAGGGAGGAAGTCTCGCTTTTTTTCTAATTACAAATAGAGTTTAAGCAATATCTTACCGATATGCAAACTTTTAATACAAATACCCTACAGATTTACTATTTTTAAGAAGCGTGGGAATTATGTCTGATCTGTTAAAACTTGGAGCCCTTATAAGGAAGTCCAAATAAAAGGCTGAAGGTGTCTGAAAAGTTTGTAGCCATAGCAACTTGTCTGCTCGAGCTCTGGCAGTTAGGATCTGTATATAGGATGATACATCAACAAAACAGCCTACTGTTGTAAATTATTATTTTATTAAGCTATACATTTAAATAACATAAGTAGGCTATATCACAAACAATGTTTTGCTTAAGGCTAACTTCTGTCAGAATCAAATCGGCTGCATTTGACAAACTTGAACACATTTAGCGAAATATCAAAAATTATTGACAGTAATTAATCCTAAAACGTCGACTCCCATAAAAGTCATTGAATAATGCGCATTATTTTAAATCATCTAATTGAATCAACTCTCTAATTGTTTTTCGCTGTATTTTTATACGCCTGGTAGCCTACGCGTAAAAATAAAGAGAATTAAATAATAAGAATAATAATTATCCTACATTTTCACTGGTTGTTTGAAATCGTACCCACAGCGATTTTTCAACATGAGTGCAGTAATTTCAAAAATTAAGTGGGAATGTAGAAAAGAATTCACATAATTCACATAACTGCTGTGCGCTTTTCACGAAAATCCTGCAACCGCTTTGGTATTTAGTTTAACCACACGCTGTGAATTCGAATTAAACACAGGCGACAATAATATGGTGGTTTGCATTTGAATGAGCTCTTAACTTATTCCCATGAAAAATGCTGAATAGTCCGACATGCATGCGAGTTAATTGGGCAATATAATTTGGACTTGTACCAAATGAGTTCTGGAAGGATCAGATGAAGAAGAAAGAAATGAATTGAATCAAGTGAACAGGGCGATGTCATCTACATTAAACAGGCCTATTTTGTTTTGTGCACACAGTAAACATACACAGACTTTAAATGCAATTTGGCGCGCGATGTGGGTGTAAATTGCAGCACACCTTTTTTTAAAATGATGCCCATCGCTTTTAAAGTCCAGTGAAACTCAACACCGGGCACCCTCGAGTCCCGTTTCTGTTCCTAAATGGGTTTATTCAAGCACGTAATGGGATCCCGGCAGCACAACTTTGAGAACTAGGGGCCACGGTAAACTTCACCACATGAACTCCGTTTCCAGGGCTATTAAGCTTTTAATTTGAAAATAGCAGATGAAATTTCAAGGTGACGATAATGCAGCGTGCAGTCTGTGCATGGCGAGGGGAATTCACACCAAGGGGAGTGGGAGGACAACAGAAATTCCAATAAAATTATTTATTTTTCTGCCACTGATTGGCCTCAATGTAAATAGAAAAATAAAAAGAGAATAAGGTGAACATGCACTATATATACCATCCACACAAATCCATTAAATGAAAAGTACAATTTATTTATCAGCTATAATGCTTTATTTTTTTTAAATTTGATAAATTTCTTTGCCTGTAAGATATAAGCATGTTAGATAAAATAAGCAAATAAATCTAACAACCAGCAAAGAAACAAATATCTGGCTCTTTTGAATGTAATTAAAGAAAATGAATGAAACCAAAGCCTATACCAGTATAAAAATCAGATTGTTTAAGATGGGGAGTGAAATTATGTAAATATGTATATGACATTTTTTTTTAAATCTAATACTGTCTTTCTGTCTGTTCAGAACTGCGTGACAGTTTTACTGATTAAACCCACTCAATGGAAGATAATTTTGTAATGGCAGAGAACAGAGAAAGTCTGATAATTTGATAGAGAGATACAATAAACAGAAATGGATAAACATTCTTTTCGGGGTTCATAAATTTTGTGTTCATATGCATTTAAAGTATGGCTAAAATACCACTAATTCAAAGTTAAATGTAGTTTTTATTTATTTATTTTTTAAAAAAGTGTTGTTTATTTCCAATGGTGAAAGATTAGTATGGAAATTTTCTGTGGGTTAAGTGAACCATACTAGCAGCACTAGACTGTGGTTTATCTATGTGGAGCCCAAAAGTTGTTATACTGAGCTGAAGGACAGAATAAAGCCAGTAAATGTCCCATGTCTAAGATCTAAGAAACCATAAACTGAGTATATGACACCAACTAAATCTCTACAGCCAACCACTCAGTGTGGGAGGTACTTTCACTCCCTAATGATTTTACATTATTATTTAGCAAACACAGTTATCTCCAGCAACTTACAAATGAGAATAAGTATTTATATTATTATTATTATACTGTATATTATAAGAGATTAATTTCAGAAAGAAAACAAGTAGTACTATCATAGGTTACACACACAAAAGGTTACTTGCTATTAAAAGGTTTCAATGTTTCAGATAAGGAATACTGACATTCAGCGTCTGTTTAATCTAAATATTTGTACTTTATTGTAATACAGATACATTTATAATGCTCTTAAATTTCATTTAGTCTCTTTTTGTACTTTCTGTCAGGTTTGATGGAGGTTTATAGTGGTAATTATGTATAGACTCAACGTTGAGTCTGTGAACTGTCCATCGAGACCCCAATCGGCTTCTCTTTCATTGCGCCTCTCTGACAGGCAGCCAATAGTTTCAATGTTGTGAGTAATGACGGGACATCTGTCCAGTGAAATGTCTGGTTATTCCCTCTGTATGGACAGAGCCTCCAAGGGCACTCAAATCACTGAGACTCTGACAGGACCCACACCTCCCCGCCACACCCTCTCCATCTCAATGCGAACAAAGGCAGACAACAAAATAGTTGTCTGCCTCTATAACCCACTCTAATGGGACTTTAAATATACAATTGAGTGCAATTGAAACTCAAAGTTAGAACAACAAATAAGTCATTGTAAAACTCACTGACAGCTTCATATCCAATCAGTCACACTCATTATGGATTTCTTGCACAGTTACTGAATTAATTTACATTTTTTGTGCCTGGGAAAATGGGTTTCATGTTCAGGCCATTACATTCACAGGACAGGTGCTTGATCACATTTTTGGCATAGTTGGGCATGTACTAAATTGGTCATAAGACTTAAAGTTATAGTGTGTAGCTTTCATTTTTAAATGACTTAAAACAGTCTAATTATAATGGTTCTTGTCACATTGACATGTTGGCAAATCATACAGTTCTGCTCATAAGTTTACATGCCCCTTGCAGAATATGCAAGATATTAATAATTTTAAGAAAAAAATAAACTTTGTGAATTGGATGATCAGGGTAAATTGTATTTATTTTGTCTTTTGGGAAATATGTAAATATCTTGTGTAGCTGTGTATATATATATATATATATATATATATATTGTGTGTGTGTATATATATATATATATAAAACAAAATGTGAAAAATGTACACATCATCATCCTGTTCAAGGGATCTGGATCTTAAAGTCAGCATGAAATGAAAGTTGCGATAGTCTTTTCTTCCCATATTGTGACACATATCCGAGTAAAACGGCTTCCGGACAAGAAAAAAAAATGTAGGGAGGGACTTAATTTTGTCCATGGGGAATTGATTGGATGGTTGTGGTTTGCCATTGCTGTGATGTCATGCGAGTGACAGGTTGATCCCACCCTCGCGCCAGTAAATACCTCATCAGAGAACAGAAGAGAATGATGTTGTTGCAAGAGAGAGGGGAAGTTATTTTGATTAAAGATTACAGAGGTAGTACATGAATTTTATAAAAAAATAATGTGCATGGATAAATTATTTATAATAATGCAATGTTCCATAAAAAAAAATAAGAGTCAATTTCGATTTCATGGTGACTTTAATGCATTGTGTTAAGATATTCAGATATACAGAAGATGCCAGAAAACCAAAGAATGTGTCTGCAGGATTTTCCTAATGAACAGTGGGCAGTTTAACTGCTCAGGACAAACAAGGGAACAACTATCACAAAAAAAAAAAACAGTGGTCATCCAGGTAAAAACACACAGTATTACGATTCAAGGGTATATAAACTTTTGAACTGGTTCATTTGTGTAAATTCAGTTATTATTTTGTCTTGTGGACTCACTGGCCACTTTATTAGGTACACCTTGCTAATACTGGGTTGGACCCTTTTGCCTTCAGAACTGCCTTAATTCTTCATGGCTTAGATTTAACAAGGTGCTGGAAACATTCAGAGATTACGGTCCATATTGACATCACAGTGTCACGCAGTTGCGTGCCCAAAGTGTGCCAAGAAAATATCCCCCACACCATTACACCATCAGCCTGAACCATTGATACAAGGCAGGATGGATCCATGCTTTCTTGTTGTTTATGCCAAATTCTGACCCTACCACCTGAATGTCGCAGCAGAAATCGAGACTCATCAGACTGGGCAACGTTTAATCTTCTATTGTCCAATTTTGGTGAGCCTGTGTGAATTGTAGCCTCAGTTCCCTATTCTTAGCTGACAGGAGTGGTACCTGGTGTGGTCTTCTGCTGCTGCTGGATATTTTCTCGTTTTAGGACCATTCTCTGTAAACCCTAGCGATGGTTGTTCGTGAAAATCCCAGTAGATCAGCAGTTTCTGGCATACTCAGACCAGCCTGTCTGGCACCAACAACCATGACACTTAAATCACCTTTCTTCCCCCTGTTTTGATGCTCAGTTTGAACTTCAGCAGATCATCTTGACCATGAGCGTGCCTCAGTCAGATCTCTAACTTCCTAGGTTGTGAATCAGTATATTGTATACACTAATTCAGGCACTGGTAAGGACAGTAAAGACCCTGGCTCACTACACATTGGGACACTGCATGTCTCTATTTCTGGCGACATGACAACGTCTTCATTGTACAGCATCACTACTGGTATTTATGAACAACAGAACTGATATCTTTGACATTATTTTTTTAATGTTATTTAAAGTACATTATAAGAAATACTTAGCTTGTTACATATATACTTGCAACATCTCAGCTGTAAATAAATTATAAATGTTAGCTTGATTATTAGTTCATTACCTGTCTAGCAATGTATGTTTCTGCTTAAATATAATTAAATAATGGTTTTTACTGTTTAAAAAAAAAAAAAAAAACCAAACATCTATCGCGTCATTATGTGTAGTGAGTTGGCTCACATGATTTATGTTTCGTGCTTCAGAACTTCCGTTAAGGGAACATAGTGAGCATCGATACTCTCTGTTTTTTAAGGTGCAATGTGGGATTTTTAAAAGAGTGAACGTTTCAGTGCACTTGTATGATTTTGCGATTGAGACAGCCCTTCAAATGGCCGACTCCCTGATCAGTGCCCTGACTACTTAACTAGGGAGCTGATTGAGACGCACCCCATGGGTGCTTCTCAATACTCAAATAGATGCTTCCTCATTTCCTCCCTCCCCAATCCTCCAGCCCGTGACCCGGAAACCGACCAAACTCAGCCATATTGAAGGGCATTTCAATTCTCTAATTGCACCATGTGGAGGCGAGGAACGAGTAGCGAGGAAGCTTCCTGAGGAGTCATGAGCAAGGATACACAGGTGTATCCTTCCCTCGCATCCTAAGGGGCGGAACTATAACGCGAGGAAAGGAAACGAGGATGCACAAATAAGAAATGAGAAGCACCCCATGTCTATATGCCTGAACGCACCGAGTTCCTGCCATGTGATTGGCTGATTAGATATTTGTTAACGAGAAGAACAGGTGTACCTAATAAAGTGGCCAGTGAGTGTATCTATGTAAACATCTGTTCTTTCTTTGAAATAGCATGCATGCTATTTTTTATGATCTTATTTTGTTCATTATTAACATATTCTGCAAGGGGTATGTAAATGTAACCACAAATATTGTTGTACTATTTTGTTGTACTTCTATTCATCTAAACAGGTTATTTGTCAAGAGCAACGCAAGAATGTTAATATTATGTTAATATTTGATTTTGTAATTTGTAATTGTAATAATTATATGGAATATCTTAACACAACAATCTGCATGTTCTCCATAAATTTGACTGTCAAGGTTTTCTATTCTTCTCTCATATTCCGGTAATCTTCTTTAATATCTTTACAGAACCCTCGAAATAAAATGCATTCAATTCAAATAAATGTATTATTACAGATTAAACTGGGCCTTGTTTCAGACCGTACAGTCATCAAACACTTTTATGATGACCTCTTCCTCTCTTAAATCCAAAAGCCCTGACTTAAGAAAATGCAGCTCTAGCACCTGTCTTCCCCCCCACTCCTCCAGTATGCACTGAGACTTTGGGACAGGGGCGGCTTTATCTTTCATGCAGTCGGAGTGATTGATGGCACAATAGCAGCTCAAGGAAAACAAATCCACAGACACTTTTCAGGCTGTCGCTGGAACACAAACCCGGAGCAGCAACAGAAGGACACGGCGGCACGCTGGAGCCCAGCGCTGACAGCCTATGATAAAGCGGCCTTCCTTAACTAAACTCGTAAAGCACGGGACAATAAAACTCAATCTTCTGTAAAATCCAATTAAGTCATTATCTGACTGATTGTATCTTTAATTGAAAACAGAAGTGACAGTAAATTTCTGTGATATATCAGGATCAATCGATACTGCTGTACAATCTGCTCTCCAGAAGTGATTTATAATGCCAAAGCCATATAGGTAACTCCACATTCTTCTCACTAAAACCACTGGGGGATGAAATTAAGAGTAAGTGCATTTAATAAAAAAACAAGATGGTCAGGTTATTGATTACAGCAGATGGGGCAGAATCGAATGAATGTTTTGAGGGTGCAGAGCAAAGAAAATACAAGTAATTTTCATTTCAGGTTTTATATTGTGCTCCCAACAGTCAAAAGCCTTGTGAAAGTCAGTCATCAATAATGATTTTATTTCCACTGAACATGAGAGCATATAAACATACAACGATTGCAAATTAGCTTTTGCATTGCTTTATAATCACAACAATAATAAAAATATTTGTAACATCATGGTGTCTGAGGATAAGAGCACATCCACACCACCACCAAAATACAGTGGGTAAATTTACACATCTGGAAAACAAATTAACAAATGAATCAAACTGTGAACTGTTAGTCTAACAAAATTGCACAAAAATGCATAAAAATAATGACATTTTACATTTGTTTTTAGAAAAAAAAATTTGTCTCTACAAGATACCTACTAATATTTAATTGTATGTAAGTGTAAGTGCAAAAGATATACTGATTGTCGAAGCATACTAAAGGGCCATCCACTATAATAAAAATGTAAAAATCAGATTACACATTAACATATGGCTCATTTCAGTCAGCCTAAGACATCAAACAGAGCCTAAAAGGAAAGAAAGTTTTGTCTCCCTCTTCTCCTCTGTTTGTGACTTGACTGAGGACGCTATCTGTGCCAACACCATTAAAATCAAGGGCACAGCTTCATATTATACAAAGAAAGCTCAGAAGAGCACTGCACATTAGCTGGATCGTGCACAGGAACAGGGCTGATGCAAATCATCAAAAGTTAAATGATGTCCTTTAGTGATGGCCATAAATAAACAAGCCGTTCGCTGTGAGATTGAAGCATAATTTAATAGTATCTCTTCTAACCCAAATGTCCCGCACAACACTGTGGAGATGCTGGAGAAGCCCTCATAGAGTCTGCAGCATGAAGGTCATGGAAAGGAAGTTAGATTATCCATTAGGCCAATGACAGCGATATTGAGCTTGAACCGATATGTGACAATAAATCGTTCTGCTCTGCCATTTCTTTCAATAGCGTTCTGCTAGAAAGTGAATCATTTTAGTCTTTAAAAACTGCAGTGAACAAACTGAAGCTATCAAACTGTATGAAACAAACTATGTAAACTGCATTTCTGATAATCAATGAGAAACTAAGATTATATATCTTAATAGATATCTTAAAAGAATTACCCCTACAAAGCTGCATAACACCACATTGATCAACCTGATCAGTATTAACTACAAAAAATGCTGAACAATAAGGTAGGATTTGGTTACAGAATCATTACACATTTAGTTGAAAGTTACAGAAACAACTCAACAGAAAAAAAAATTGTTTTAAATGGGAGATTGGTGCAGGTGAGGGTGTTTTATTTGGTTGCCCCCTCTATGGCGGAGTCGACGGAGAAGGTTCCAGATTCTGAGCTGCTCTCACACTCCAGCTTGTTCTCAGTGTTGATCATTGAGCTGATGGAATCTTGAGCTCCACTGGAGTAAGCTGAAATAGGATGCATCATGACACATAAACTATTTTTTGTTTATTATTGAAGACCTTTTAAGCAAGAGCATAATCTTGTTATGGCATCTGTGATAAACAACACCTGAAGCATGCATGTAACATGAGCTTTTTGGTTCCTGACATTTTCACATTTAATGACATGTACTGTACAATGGTGCCAAAAAGTATTTGGACACTTAAAGATGCTTGAAAGTCTTTGAATTAGAAACAAAATGTCAAGCCAAGTAGCATTTATCTGAAATATCCATGAGCAAGACAAAAAGTACATATCTGTAGTTACTCTGATAGGTTATCTGTGTGAACTTGAGGGCAAATGATTGAAATGTTTGGGGTTGGTAAGTTCTTTAAATGTTTTTATAAGTATAACCAAGGCCGCATTTATTTGATCAAAAAAAATTGTAAAATATTATTACAACTTAAATACTGTTTTCAACTGTTTTCTACTTTAATCTATTGTAAAATGTAATTTATTCCTGTGATGGCAAAGCTGAATTTTCAGCATCATTACTCCAGTCTTCAGTGTCACATGATGCTTCAGAAATCATTCTAATATGCTGATTTGCTGCTCAATAAACAACAGTATGCTTAACATTATTATCAATTGAAAGCAGTTGTGCTGCTTAAAGGGTTAGTTCACCCAAAAATGAAAATAATGTCATTTAATACTCACCCTCATGTCGTTCCACACCCGTAAGACCGTTCATCTTCAAAACACAAATTAAGATATTTTTGATGAAATCCGATGGCTCAGTGAGGCCTCCACTGCCAGCAACACCGAACTTCTCAAGATCCAGAAAGGTACTCAAAACATACTTAAAACAGTTCATGTGAGTACAGTGGTTCTACCTTAATATTATAAAGCGACGAGAATACTTTTTGTGCACCAAAAAAACAAAATAACGACTTTTCAACAAGATCTAGTGACGGCCGAATTCAAAACACTGCTTTAGAGCTTTACGAATCTTTTGTTTCGAATCAGTGATTCGGATCGCGTATCAAACTGCTAAACTGTTGAAATCACATGACTTTTGCGCTCCGAACCACTGATTTGATTCGTAAAGCTCCGAATCAGTGTTTTCAAATCGGCCATCACTAGATATTGTTGAAAAGTCGTTATTTTGTTTTTTTGGCACACAAAAAGTATTCTCGTCGCTTTATAATATTAAGGTAGAACCACTGTACTCACATGAACTGTTTTAAGTATGTTTTTAGTACCTTTATGGATCTTGAGAGGTTCAGTGACATTGCTGGCAATGGAGGCCTCACTGAGCCATCGGATTTCATCAAAAATATCTTACTTTGTGTTCCGAAGATGAGCGAAGGTCTTGGGGTGTAGAATGACATGAGGGTGAGTAATAAATGACATTATTTTCATTTTTGGGTGAACTAACCCTTTAATATTTTTGTAAAAACTGTGACATTTTTGATAAATTTTTTGATTAATAGTGTAATGTAATTTAAGTCTTTAATAAGTATTTAGTAGTATTTACCATCACTTTTGATCAATTTAATGCATCCTTGCTGGATAATTATTAATTTTTTTTAAAAAAAATCTTAGTTACCATCTTGAATTCTACCCAAATCTGTGAACAATCTAAATCTTTACACAGAACAAAATGTTAGAGTGGAAACAATGCTGTCAAAGTATTTCTGATCTTGAGATTATCAGCTTCTCCAGTCAAACCAAACAGCATCAATTAACAGTATGAGCAGTGCTGTCAGCTCTCAACATTACAACAAAGTAAGACAGTGGTGCCTTTTTCTGAATCTCACACTGCAGCAAGTTCTGGCTACTTTGGCAAACTCACTCAAGCTGAAGATACGCGTATTGAGCCAGTCAGACTGCTGAGCGAGCACAAGGCTATTGAGTGCAGGACGAGTCTGTACTGTGCTGACTTTCTCCAGTATCTGTGTGTAGACTGATAACTAAAATAGCACCATGATATTAATGTAAATATTAATTAAGACTCTCTAAAAAATTACCTTTAGAATCAGATGCTCTGTTTAACATTAAATAAACCCTGAGAGTTATTAAATTACATTTTTAACCCAAAGACCAAATCATCTGCTTAAATAAATGACAATGTAAATGTAAAACTGAAACACTAGCAGCACAAATGTTATAGTTCCCTATAAAAATGGATGGTAGTTTGTGCATTGAGCCAGGTCAGCTCTCATCTCAATGCGCATATGAAGCTAATACATTACAGTCTCTACAGATTCTATCAAAGTTATGAGTGTCGGGAGGGGCAACGCACACAAATCCTGTTCAGCTGCTTTCCTGACCTTCATAACCTGAGAAAAGGAGCATAAAGGCTCTTACTGTGCCTCATCCCTTCTTGCCCTCCCTCTTTTTCATCTGCCTTTCCTCCTCTGCGCTGCTCTGGCGTGGAGGTAATTAAGGGGCCCTGGCGAAAAGGAGTAATTTTTCTCCTCATTAACTTCCTGATTGGTTTCAGGCTACAAAACTTTGCGCTCCGCCTGCAGTTTGTCACCAATTCCAAACTGGCCAATCGTTAATACTAATGTTTGTGTAGCTAAACTGCACCGGCGCTCTCAGTACAACAATAATACACGAGTGAGGGTGAAAGAGGAGGGGCTGGAATTAGCCGTGGCTGTGTTAATTCTGAGGGAGTTCATCAGGGGGAAATCTATGGTGTAATTAAAGGGAAGATCTCGCGGGTGAGCGGACAGGTCGTTTGTAGGGACAGTAAATCAGATGTGGGGCTGTTCGGCGAGCGGACATGTTCTGTGTCATAGCTTCGTTGCCTTTGATTATCATTGTATTAGTGTTTAATATAGACTAATGTTAGATCGGCAGTAAACACTCTGTAATACAGACAATCAGGCCTTTAAATATGCAGATAAAACGCAAATAATAATCAAATAAGTAAATGGAGATTGTTTATTTTTTATATACAGAACATCTTCAGTATTATGACTAAAGAAATAGCTCTCAAAATATTTTTAATTTTTGACAAAATTTGCTGGAGTGGGTTCTTTAAGCATAAGATTTATGAAACTTCCACAAAGTTGCCAAACAAGAAATTTCCAACACACTGGCAGTGACACAAGAATTACAAAAAATAAAAACATCACACGTGTCTGTCAGGTGTAAAACAGTATTGAAACAAGAGAGGATTTAATTTCTGTACACCTAAAAAGAGCTTATTCTCCAATCTGAACTTTTGCCCTATTCACCCTTGTTCGGCTGACTATCTTATATTTCCAAACTATTAAACAGTCTTTGTGTGGTTTAACAAAAGGAACCTTTTTTTTTTCTTTTCTTTTTTTTTTGAAAAAGAGCATGAAAAGGGGAGGGGAAACAGTGAAAGAAGCTCAATCATTTCTGGCAGTTTGGAAAAAGTGAACAAAAGCCCAGATGTGAGAGAAGATGGTAATTCAGGGTTGATCTATTGTGGATAAGCTCTTTCCTCTGCAACTCATATACTGCCAGCACTGGGCCATGAGGGTCCATAATGCCTTCACTTAGATAAACACACAGAGTTGCATAGAGATAACGCACACGGGCGGGCACACACACACACACATATATACAAGCTCAAACGTGTATACAGATGCACTCATACACACGTGCTTACAGCGATTAAGAATAAATGTTCACTGTATCAGTCTAAAACGGAGTGTTAAGATGTGCACAACATTTGTACCATACTGTACTATATTAATTATAGGCTGATATTAGAGGTCGGCAGGTAGTTGAGATTTTAATGCCATGTCAGCAGCCGAGGTTTTTTGTTTTTGTTTTTTTTTTTAAGTTAATTTTCTACCGATTACGGAAAAGTTGAATGAATACAACAGAAAAAATTAAATTACACCAAGTGTTTTAAATGTACATATGAAACCAATTATAAAATGTTTTCTGGTAAGATCTTATTAAACAACTCCTGAAGAGAGCATACCATGTAAATTTGCTATTTTACATTAAAAGCAGAGTAGTCCAACATAACATATTTAAGAGAAAGGGAGGCTGAGATTAATTTAATTTATCAATATTGGTAAATATTGGATTTTAATTGTATATGCTTGTTTATCCCTATTTTTCATTTTACAATTAGTTAATATTTAAAAACAAATGTAATCATTAGCCAATCTCAAAATGAATATATTTTTTTTTTCATTCTATACATTATAATAAATATTATAATAAATATTAAACAACTGATTTTAGAATTTTATTTTGAAAAAAAAAATAGTACAGAATTGACCATATACAATTACTTTATGGTTTTCGTTAAGCCAGCTTGGGCATTTCCAGTGAACTGTCATTCTGCTGTACATCGACACAAAACCATCAATGGTTGAATTTTATTGTTGTATTTATATTTTAATGCAGTTATCACACTTGCCTAATTTACCAATGAACCAGTTTTATTGATTGCAATAAAGACAAAGCTAATGGGAATGTTTGAATAAGGAGCATTTAATAGCTCATTTTAGCCATTTCCTGTAATAGTTTTCCACTCAGTTTCACTTTTGAATAAATATTAAACATTACAAAATCACTAGGTTTAAAAATACATTTTGTCAAGGTGCAGTATGAAGTACTCACAAAAATCTCATGAAAAACAATTACTTTTCTTGCAAATGAATTACACAAAGCGAATGCCGCGCTCTCCCTTTATAATCACAGCTGCTGTCAGTCAGTGCAGCGCAGGCTTGTGAAAACTCACATTTTATTCAATGAATCTAACTAAAGTGCACAATAAATCTTTAATTTACAGTGTGTTGATGCTTTTTTCCACATGAAAGTGTGAAAACTGATGGTCAAATTTAATTTTGCCAAGGAGGAACACTGACACTGACGTCTTTTTTTGTCATCTTACATTTGAATAACTAAATAAATGCTAGGCCTGACTATTTAAGTGACTATATTCTGATTATAAACTAAGTATTACACTATTGATGCTGTTAAAGCTACCTCAGGACGTTGAAGACAATGACACACCAACAAGTGACATTTCACCAGAAGTTTTCCAGCTGGCTTCTATTACTGCGGAAGTTTTTAAGAACGTTCCGTGCATGTGGTCAATTGCAATAGAGTGGTGCAGGCATGACATCAGAACCCGGAAGACTAATTTGCCACTGGTTCTTTTTAATTTATGAATATAAAGCCTGTGATAAACATAACTTGACGATACTTTGATGTTTTGTTCTAGAACTTAATCTGCACACACTCACACCCCAAACTGTCTTATCTAGTTACTTAATAGGAACTTATTAGAAACATACGTTTTCAAAAATCAAAGTATCGTCAAGTTATGTTTACCACAAGTTTTCTTTTACTCATAAATTACTCATAAATTGAAAAACCCCATTATAAAACCCCAAAGGAAAATCTCGAAGAAACCAGCGGCGAATTAGTCTTTCGTGTTCTGACATCATCCCTGCATCACTCTATATCAGAATTGCAATTTATCCGTTATTAGCTATAAAGTTATAATTTTCTGCAAGAACTGTAGTATTGGTGCCTCCCAACTAGAGGTCGACCAATATGGGTTTTTCTCTGGCCGATGCCGATGCCGATATTTAGAAATCAGGGCAACCGATGGCCGATATATGATGCCGATTTTTTTGGCCGATATGTTTGGTCGATTTTCTTTTTTTCCCCCTTCATCTCATAAAATCTAACAGTTAAGTAATAAGTTATACAGAAAATTGCTTAAATTAAACATTTATTGAACAACACAAGCCTCTCCAATCAGTGCACTAAAAATAATTTATATGTTAAATATTAAATACACAAAACAGGTAATCAAAAATCTAGACTGTCAAATTAACTTAGTAGTAGCCTAATTCATAATAATAATAATAATAATAATAATAGTACATGGCTCAACTTTTTAAGCACCTTCTCAAAACTATTCTGAAGCATGCTTCTATACTGTAAGTCAAATAGCCATAATCTAAGTGATAACAAAAATAAGAGTTCACCCATTTTACACAGCCTGCTGCTCATAACTGCATAGAGTGCACTGGCCACGAGCGATGACGTCGTGGAGGCTATGTGTCGGACCCACAGACACATTTAATGAGGAAAGTTAATATGCATGTTTTAGCCAGAAGTTTCATCTGAATTGCACGTTTCTACTTTCACATGCAAATGACTTGTTGCACTTATGATAAACATGGTTGGCATCAATTCTAGTAGGCTACAACGTAATTACTCTTTCAAAACGGTCTGTTTTCCCCTGCCATCGTTAGTTGAAGCTGTGTGTCAACAAGGCACGGCTGCAGAGTGTGAGTTGCTCCGTCTCACACGCAGCCTCAGAGGGAGAGAAATTCTCCAGTAACGTACAGAAACAGAATTGATAACGTCAGAGTTTATCTATACAACGCAGGCTTGTATAATAATTTAGCCGCTGGGCTCGTTACCAGGTTTTGGTACCCGCGCCTACCTGTAGCCTAAACTACAGCTGGTTAAAGGCTCGCACACCCCGTCCGCGTGCAGGACGATCCGCGTGTACAACAGGGCATGTGTGAGTGACTTGAGAGCTTCAAAACAGCAGACCACTAAATCCGTTTTTCTGTGCTCACGGACAAAGGAGTATACTTTGAAAGGCTCGCGTGCTCAACTGTGCGCAAGATGCAGCGGAACGCGGAAAATGAAGTATAACTGGTCCTTTATGCCGGTGGAATGGCAATCACACCTGTCTATTAATCGGCCTAATTTGCAGCACAATCGGCCGATGCTGATTAATTAAAAAATGCCAAAAATCGGCCCGATGTATCGGCCGGCCGATCAATCGGTCGACCTCTACTCCCAACTTACGCCAAAGGTGAACCATATTGCCGCTCACTTGGCTGTAGTTCATTCATTAACCCCCCAAATTTAAAAATCCACTTTCACACTAACCAAACGGACCAAACTGACATCAAATGAACTCTGTTCAGAACCAAAAGCTGTGAAAGCGCCCTCAGAGACAAACACACATATCCATACGACATGACTTGGCTGAAGATGTGCTGTGGGGAGATGGAGTTCCCTCAAGGAATGACATGCACGTCTCTCTCAATCATTAGAGCCGTGGCAGGACTTAATGGCGCAGAAAACACAGGCCTACAGCAAGGAGGTGGCACTTTAAACAGCTGCTGACTCTTCAAAGAGCGAACAGCCGTGGCTGCTGCAGAGAGACGGATGCTGCTCTAGGAGTGAAGTGCTCACTCATAATCACATTGGCATTGGAGTTTGAAGCACTCAAGGGAGGTGGATGCGGACGTGTTTAACACTTAATGACAAACATGAACTGGCACAAGTAAAATTCAGAAGCATTTGATTTTTTTTATGTATAATATTTCAGAGCACCTTCAGATTTTTTACTGATGAACTGAATACTGGGTATTAGATATTGTTTGTAACTCAGTAAAAATAAGATCTATAGGTGGCACATCTAACGAAACGCAACAATTCTGAAGAAAATGTCAGTGATGTAGCCTGTGCAAAACTCACCCGTACAATGATAAGGTGTTGTGGGCGGTATGATTCAAGCGTATAGTATGAGTCATGCGGGACAAGTTACGCGCCAAAGTGTAAAACTCCTAACCTGAAGTATGAAAAACGAGCTTTAGCAGCAAGCAAGACCAAACATTAAGGTATTTTGTCTATTCAGCAAAAAAAAATGTGGTTACACTATTAAATTAGGTGTCTTTAACTACTATGTACTTGCATAAAAAAGTAATTGTTAGGTACAATGTACTTATTGTGTTCATGGTGTATTGCAAAACACTTCTGCTGCTATTGAGATGGGATACGGGTAAGATTAGGGACAGGTTTGGTGGTATGGGTAGGTTTAAGGGTGGGATAAAGTGTAAGGAAAGGGTCAACAATGTAATTATAGATGTAATTACAGAAATTAATTACAGCTGTAACTACATGTATGCAGTTGTTATACAAGTTCATTATATAAAATGATTAATTTAAATATTATTATATAGTAGTTAACAACCCTAATATAAAGTAAGACCAAAATTCTTTATGTAAACATTTGAAGAGTTAATTTGCAAAAACCGATAAACGCCGCTTTTAAAAAAAATGAACTGACTGCTGTGTGTTATTCTCTACATATAGCACATTCTGAACCCTAAATGTGTTTTGTCAGAAAAGCCGGTATTGTCCACTGTCAAGGCATCGCGAGTTCACGTTTTACAGCAGAAACCGACAAGCGCCCTTGTTGTTTGTGTACAGAAACCGATAAGTCCGTTTTAGCGAATCAGTGCACAGTATTCAGGTCAGGTGACAAGGCTTCTAGTCACTTCAAAAAGACGCGCTAGCTGAGGGGAGTTTCGTCAAAGCTGACTAAAAGTGATCGAGGATTTATAATTTCGACTCCTGCAAGTCCTTGTGTACACCAAACACGTCTTACATGCTGAACCCTTGTTTGTCCTTTTGCGTTTGTTTGTTTGTGTGTGTGTGTGTGTGGCGATCTGTTAGTGTGTTTGAGTGTTTTAAATGCTATTACAAAGCAATTACTTAGTTTTTTTTTAACTCTGAAACATGAAATGTGGAGTTATCTGCTTTTGCTAAAAAACAAACTTTTAATATATATATAAAAAACATACTTTCAATGAACTTTAATTTTGTAAGTTACATGTATTTTTTTGGAGTTATTATTACTTAATCAAAACAACCCAACTGCAGTTTGATTGATATTACTTGGAATGCACAATAAAAAAAACATGATTTGTGAGAATTAATAAAAATGGAGTTCGGTTTTTGCAAATTAACTGTTCGTTTCTTTATACAGTATGAACTGTCTATTTATCAAAGAATCCTGAAAAAAAATGTACCAAGGTTTCCACAAAAATATTAAGCAGCACAACTGTTTTCAATATTGATAAATTGTTGAAATGTTTAAGCACCAAAACAGCATTAGGATCATATGACAGTGAAGACTAAAGTAATGGCTGCTAAAATTCAGCTCACATGTGAGTACATCGGACACTTCAGTCCCCATTATTGGACTATTAGAGATCTGCATGAGTGGCCTGTAACGTCTGACAGGAGGCATCAGGCCAGGGTCAGAGGCTAATTAAACACATAAGCACCTCCAGACCTGTATTGTTCCCCAATCTGTCCCCAGTCTCAAAGTGTCTCTGAGAGAACTGACAGGCCCTCCTCCCTGTTAAATCACTAGCACTGATACAGCTCTCCGCCAGCCCTGCAAATGACCTGTCCGTCTCTCCCGGCCCGTGCGCCGATCCGTCGAAACATTATGGATATACTATAATGACTTGAGACACAGGATCGATGATTTGAGGGATTTTGTGTTATTATCCTTAAAGGAGAGAAAATAATCACAAGTGAGAAATAAGCAGTGCAGGCATCGGTTAGCAAGGCTCTGGGGGAGACTGAAGCCCCCCTGGGTGAAATAAACAACTTCATAGATTCAGTTGAATTAATTATGGTACGGTAGAGGTTAAAGTTGAATAAGACCACATTTAGAAAACATTCTGCTCAAGAATGAATGTCCACCTTCCATTAGTAAGCAAAACTAATTAAATGCTACTACAAATAACTAATTAATTGAAATCTGTGTGGAAAAGGAACTATGAGATAAAGACTCAAAATATGCCAACCTTTTAAACCATTTACACATTTGCTTTTTAATAGCTACAGATTCCCATAAAATAAGCAGCAACTATGAACACGTATTTCCTTTAAGCTGTGTATTTTATAAAATATTTTATTTGACAATAAAATAAGATTATCAAATAACTTCTATTAGAACATATGACAAAATGTTTAATTCTGTGATGGCAAAGCTGAATTTTCAGCAGTCATTACTCCAGTCACATGATTCTTCAGAAATCATTCTAATATGCTGATCTGGTGCTCAAGAAACATTTCTTATTATTACCAATGTTGAATACAGTTGCTGGTTAATATTGAGGAAACCGTGATACATTTGTTTATTTAAGTTTATTTAAAATATAAATCTTTTGTAACATTATAAATGTCTTTACTGTCACTCTTGATCAGTTTAATGCATTCTTGCTGAATAAAAGTATTAATTCCTTTAAAAAATATATATCTTTTGAATGGCTGTATATAAACTCAGATTAGACTCTCTTTAACACAGACTGTCTCGTGAGGAGGACAGTGTGCTAAAAAGAGCAGAACCTTTGGCTGCAGTCATTACCCATTTTATCTCTTCAGTGCCTCAGGAAAGTGTTAATGGAAATGTTGTACAACACATTACGACAGTGCTTGAGCCTGGAGCAGCCAATTACACTGGTATTTAACCGATCCATAGAGAGAAAAGACAGAGCATTTAGCATCAGCACTGGAAAAGGGAAGACAGCACGACATGTAGGAGTTACTGACTGTGCGGTTAAATAACACTCCAGCCAGGGATTTTGCCTGCTGGCCACTGATTCACCCTGATTCATTTACTTGGCTAAGAGACGTCAGGCTTTGCTAATTCTTTTGAAAGTTTTTGAAATGCATTATGTGGCACGTTAGCTATCCTTGTCATCTGTACTAGTGTTTGTTTTGTTTTGTGTGTAGGTGGTGAAAAAGAGAAAAACTTTCTCCTACTGATTTGAGATCAGAAGGGGAAATAGATAAGAACCAGCAATTGTCAGCAGGAAAATATAGAGAGTACAACAGTATAAGCTGTCATGCAACTGGCATCATACAACATTTAACCATAATTCCTTCAAAATCGACACTAAATTTAGTGTATGCAGCTTCTTATGAACTCATGCCCTATCTGTAACCCTAGCCAGGCTTGTGAAACTGTGTAACAACCAAATAAAGGGACACATGTAACAGCACTTAACCTCAAGGGCACAGGCTGTGCCAGAGTTCTATGCATGTTCCAAAGAGGAATAATGCAAACAGGATGGATTAAATGTTAAAAAACGCTCCATAGCCTCTCTGTCAGATGAGAAGTTACACCTCTTCCTGCTCAAGCTCTACCTCTCAATTGTGCTTGAAGCTGGGAGTGAATCATTATTCCCCTTTGTTATTCTCCATTGAAAGAGAATGAATGGGCGCTTTGGTTGCTCCAATAAGATTTTGTGTTTTTCTGGAACTTTTTACAGAGGATCTGATGCCTCTGAAAGTGATATAACATTCTGACTGAGAACAATTGCATCCATTAAATTTGTGGTTTGTAAACGGCATCAGACCGATCAATATATGTCAAAAGCACAGTACATATGATTTGATGTGACTGGAATGTGTAATTAATTACCTGTAAATAAAGCCCTTCTCCATATTTGTATTCAAATAAAAGTGTTGCTGATGGACAGCAACAAAAACTTAGAACTTATTAGAAAAAAGTACTGTGGCAGAAACATGTACAGTGATGTACGAGATGATAATACCACTGTACTATTTAAAATATGTAATGAACCTGAATGAATACCATAGTATTTACAGGGTAGTACTAGAAGGTATTTCAAAGAATAGAATGGTATTAGCTTGGTTCAAGCCAAATAAAACATGATGGTATTACCATAGTACCATGTCCAAAAAAAGAATGTATATACACTCTAAAAAAAAGATGGTTCTTTAAAGGTTCTTTACACATAGTAACAGTTCTATTTAGAACTGTATTGTCCTGTAGAACCCTTTATATGCTGAAATGGTTCTTTGTGTTAGAGTTTAGGGTTCTTTATTCCCGCCTTTTTGTTTTTCACCTCATTACTGATTTTCTGGGGCTTATACAACAGACCGTCAACACACTCTCAACAGGTAAATTAATTCTTTCTTTAAATGTCTATACATTTTAACAGAGATATTGAATTTATTATCCATGTTAGATTTTTTTTTAAATTATTACTTTATACATACCCAGTCACAAAAACATTAAAGCTATCCCATGACTATATCACTTATTCTTTTTAACATGGTAAAGAGCTGACTGTCCATTTTGCTAATTTTGGCCTTCATAAACATAAGTGTTTTTATGTAAACAAATGGAGGAGACACACTGTAACTCTTAACTGTCACGTCCCACAACCTCATCATCTGCAGAAAGAAACTGCCATTCAGAATATACACATAATGAAGGACGTAAAGACATCATGGAGGATTGTGGAGATATTTCACTGGAACTTAGTCTTCATTACATCTATATCATGTTGAATGTCATTAATGTATTCAGCTAAAACCCAAATAGAGACAACAAAATATTATAAAAAGTGTTCTGCTATTGTTACAAGCCGAAGAACCTTAATTTGTTACTGTTTTCTTTAGAGTATATATATATATATAGAGAGAGAGAGAGAGAGATAATTTAATGTGTAATGTGTTACTTTTAGAAAAAGCTTATGCACTACAAAACAATATCTTTACAATATTTTATTCTGTAAGCCACAGATTCTCTTCTAGGGCTGGGCAGTATAACGAGTTTGTACGATACAGTAGTTTGATATTACGAGCGCATCTGAAAAATAGCGGAGGGCACAGTGAGCTGCTGCGGGGAAAGTGCATAATCCAATTTGTCCTAAACATGAGACATGCTTTATATAAAGGACTTCAAAATAACTCCTATAGTTCAAAGCGGCTTGCCCTTTCAGATGCTCTGACAAATACTTGTGCTGTTTAATGCATTTGAGATGTGGATACCTGTGAAACGTATATTTTTCATCTTTAAATATTAGAAGGTCATGCAAATATTTCCATTTTGCTGTCAGACAAGCCTAAAAGAGTCCCCACTAAACTTCACAGATTTAAGTGAACGGGCACTGCCATGTACGCACGCCAAAAAGACAGTGTGCAACAGGAGCGCAATAATTCTGACGAAAATATACATTTTGCTAAAATACTTGTTGTTGGACATTAAATGAGCCATTCAATTTTAAACCTAAAAGTAAGTGTATTTTGGTGACGTAATGGGGTAATCAAATGTGGGCTAAATTTATTAAGCTCAGATGAGTGATGCGTGTTCCTCTTACCAGTTAACAGTTAGTCTGTGCTTTTGTTTTTATTTATTTTAATTTTTAGTTTAGTGAATTTAACTTCTGCTTTAAAAAGCATTATTTTTGTTTTTAGATTGTAATGTTGTTGTTACAATGTTAGAATGTAATGTGGTTTTAACCCCTTTTTTGCACATATAGCATAGCCTGCATGGTTACATTCGCTATATTTGTTTTCATAGCCTTCAATGTGAACATTGTTTGTAGGAGGACAACATTGGGCAGGATGTGAAATAACCTTTTTTTTTTTTTTTTTATCCAAATAGAAAAAGTAGAAAAAACAGTGTATATATTGCCATACAGCCCAAAAAATACAGAGATATTTCACAGAGATATTTTGGCCATATTGCCCAGCCCTATTCTCTTTAGTAACGGTTGTAGGCAAACAGAAAGCCCCCTGTCCACTTTCTACAAAACTGTAAACTTGGCTCAGACTGCAAACAAAACTAACTTTGAATCCTCCGATAATAAACAGTGACAAAAAGAAAAAACAGAGCAGGAGAGAAAATGGTAAAACCCATAGACCGTCTCGTATAACACTGAAATTCCTACATAACTCACATCATCTCACGGGCTGGGCGGCTTCCGCGGGTGGGGGCGGATGCGGGCGGAGGTAAGGCTGCCCTGCCGGGTGATGGAGTGCAGTGTCACCTCCGGCCCAGGCAATTTATGGCGGAGCGCTGCTGACGAGCTCCCAGCAGTAAAGAGCGCACAGGGGCGTATTTCACAGCGAGCTGAGCTTTATGAAGAACACTTCGACGCCCCGGCAGGCTGCCGCTCGTGACGGATGGAGAAAGACGCATGACAAGCTTCATCATTGTTTGTAAATCTTAACTTGTTCCTGCTCACTAACCCCAGAGGCAATTTTCCAAAGACAGCTGTGGGGGCCGCTCGGAAAGGACAGCGTCGCACTCCTGAAGGTTATTTGGCCTCATATTTGGCCAACTGATTACCCCAGTGCCAGGGAAAATAAATACATGCCACACAAGCACTGGAGCCACAGAAAGAGTACAGAGGACTCAAGAGACAAGCCATCTGAAAACCAGGCGCCATTGTATCTTACTGTAAAGCTACTTTGAAAATAATTAAACTTGAATGCTGGTCATTTACTGAGCCTCTTTTTTAATCTCTCATGACAGTACAAGCAGTAATACCTCAAAGTCCTCTATAGTTACACGACAATGCTGGGAACAGCTAATCAGGTCTGATTGTAGAAGTTGTGAAAATGACACAATATAACACTATGAGATGTTTAGGGATCTGACTGAAGAGAGAGTGCAGAGCCCATCAAACTCCGGCCACACTAGCCTGGATGGTCACTGAGTGTCATCTAGTCATCTTCCCTAACCAAAGGATTTGAACAGGTTGAGTCTTGAATGAAATTTTGTTGTGAAAAGTTGTAATTGACCCTTTGCCAGGTGTTTGATTGACGGGCGATCTAGCCAATCATAACGCCGAATCCGCCATTTTGTCCAAAAAAGCAGTCAGTGGAGTTAGTAGATTAACAATTTCATTCAAACTCACACACACACACACACACACACACACACACACACACACACACACACACAAAATGCCATCTATGCTGACTAAGGTTCATTACGGCAGAGGTTGGATGCCAAGGACCCCCAAATACATATGATGATCCCCTTTTGAGAGCTAGCTATATATTTGCATGTACAGTATACTCATTTACTTTATACTGTGTGAGAAAAATAAAATGGTGTTAAAGACATGTACTGTAATTAAATAATTGGCTTTCATGTTGTCATTGTACTGAAGCAAATTAATAATGTGTGTGTGTGTATATATATATATATATATATATATATATATATATATATACATATATATATACACATATATATATACACTTTATTATGTTATATGGTTATCAGAAACAGAAAAACAATTTCAAAACAATGCAGACTGAAAGCGTCATAGTCAAATTCGGTAACGCTTTGGTATGGTGAACACATTCAATATTAACTACGACTTGCCTCAAATTCTTAATTTACTGCTTATTAATAGTTAGTAAGGTAGTTATTGTAGCGTTTAAGTTTAGGTATGGGGCATGATTTGGGAATGTAGAATATGGTCATGAAGAATAAGGCATTAATATGTGCTTTATAAGTACTAATAAACAGCCAATATGCAAGCTAATAAGTAACTAGTTAAAAGCAAGAATTGATCCCCATACTAAAGTGTTACCTCAAATTCTTTAAATGAGTTAAAATTATTGTTTTAAACACATTTAATTAATATCTTAATTTAACACATGAACTTTTCTCTGACTCCCTAGCATCCCCCCCGTGGATCCACAGACCGCAAAACCCGTGCATTAGGGAATCATATAAATAGTAGGTACAGGAAACAAATAATAGATCACAGACCCTTCAATGCTGGGCTCTGAGTATGGGTGTTTTGGAGATTGGACCACCCAACTTGGAGTGTTTTGTGTTGTAATGGAACATAACACCCCCTGCAGTGATAGTGGGGGTGACAGGTACCCTCATGTTGAAACCACTGGAAATCAGCATGTAAAAATCATTAACAGCCAGGGCAGGTGGCAAGCTTAGAGGTATACGGGAATGGTGGATCACAGAAACGCCATAATCATACTCACACTGATAGTGAGAGCTAAAATACCCTTCAACTCTCTAAATTAGTTCAGAATGGTGCACAGTAAGCCATAAATTGTTTCTAAAAAAATAAATAAATAATTTTAGACAGTTCCAGTTTATTGCTATATAGCTTTACAGAATGAAAGGCACAAAAAAAATTTATTTATAATACAATTTATGAATTCTATATGTTCTAAGACTAAAGAGCTTAGCACATGGTCCTTGTCTCTTTAAATCTGAAGTCACCAGAACAAATGATGCTCATAAAAGTTTTACCTTTGAATTTATTTATTTTTATAAATTTTACAGCGCCCTTGACTCAGAGTATGAACCTCCCTCAGATGTACTTGCTCACACTGTTGATAATCTCTGGATAAAAGTTTATGGCCCTAAGAGCATGTGTGTGTGTGCGCGTGTGTGGGACTGACCTGCTGCTTTGGGCTCAGAGCAGGTGCTGGGTGGGACACATGCAGCCGTGTCGATCCCCTGACTCAGGTAAGATGAATAGTAGGAGTGTGTGCGGTACTGGGGGGGCACATTATGGCTGGACAGGCGGCCATTTCCACTGGGCATCTTTTTCAAAAAGGATTTGATTTTGGGGCAGGTAGGGAAAAAAGAACAAGAGTTAAGTAAATACATAAAGAGTCTGATGGTATGAATAGTCAAGAATCAAAAGACACAAGATCACTTTTTAAAAGTTTTAGGTGCAGACATTCACATTACATAATTGCTCATGAATGTTTTACATCATAATTTTCAAATTTGTAAAATATGTCAAGGTTAGCATGCATGGAACAGCATATTGAACAACTTGGGAAACACAAGATTGAATAGAGCTTGTCTAAACTCTACTCTCCAATAAAATAATAAAATGTAGCGACAATGAAAGGAATGTTAAGCAATATGAATTCAATACGAGTCAGTTCACTTGGCAACAAAATGGTATCATACAAATTGCTTTTTTAGTTCTAATCAAGCTAAAAATAAAAACATCACACTACTGATCTAAAGTTTGGTGTCAATAAGATTTTTAACAAAGAAATAATATTTTTATTCAGCAAGGATGCACTTTCTGAAAAGAATCCTGAAAAATGTTTCAACATTGATAATAATAATAATAATAGAGTAATTGTTGCTTGAGCAGCAAATCAGCATATTAGAATGATTTCTGAAAGATCACGTGACACTGAAGACTAGGGATGAGGATTGAAAATCTATTCCAATTCTGGAATTGGATACTTAAGGTCAGGAATCAGATACTTGTTATAAAATTGAAATTTAGATTCCGCTTATCGATTCCTGTGTGTGCATTTTAATGTGATTTTAAACCATTCAAATGCAAGAAGACGTGAAATTGTTCTCTCTGCTGCCCACACATCCAGAGGGTGCACACAAAAAGCCGCCTCTCATATAGTGCATGCATACTGAATTCTCTTTTGCGTCTTCTTGTGCTTGAACGGACAAATACACACAAAATTTTGTCGAAATATCCTCATAAACATTGCCAGTTATGTCTTAAGTGAACACAAACAGTTAAGAAAGAAAATGCATTAACAGTAACTGTGTAACAGTATAGGATCCGTGCATTCGGTCTTAAAGTGACAGCAGCCTAATAAACCTGCTGCCGTCTGTCATTACTGTTAATCAAAGAACAAAAGAAAAAGAAAATCACTCACTGATTTTGACTGAATCAATTTTGTAACTTTAATAAGGATTAATCTATATTTTATTTATAAAAAGAAAACTATGCAGTGTTATTTTACATTTGATTTCAATTTCTGAACTTTGTTCAGTTGTATTTATTTGTGCTATTGCTAATTTGCTCTTATTGTATTACTGACTGTATACTTGTCTTTAATAATGTTTCAAATTTATATTAGATAGTCTATATTAGTTAGTTGTTCTGATTTTTGTTCATGGTATTCAGCTGCAACGGAATGTTTTGCATAAAGACAGGGAATAAATATGTTTGATATCTAAAAGTTCGACCTTTTTTTTTTTTTTTTTTTACCATATTGGAATTGGAATTGCTAAAATTCAAATGATACCCAGATGATTCAAATTCAAATGATAACCAACCCTACTGAAGACTGGAGTAATGTAAATTTATATATATATATATATATATATATATATATATATATATATATATATATATATATAAATGGCCCATCTCCTCATACTGTCTCTGTTTCAACCGGAAGACACACCAAATAATATACATGGACACACCAGATACAGTATATGGGACACCAACAGTGATGATCCTAAACCAGGTCTTGAGTTCTACTGCAGACTGCATGACACATTCATCTCAGATCACTGAAAACACTTGATAAATCAGAGTCTGTACACTCTGTACATGTGACAATATGAAACTCTAGTCCAGGAGGGAGAAAAAATGGCCAGTGTAAGTTATGGTTGACCTCCTGCCTAGATTGCTTTATTTCTCCCTCTCTTTTTCAAAATAAACTGCAACAAACTGCTCTGGCAAGTTTTCTTCCCTCTTGTGAGAACTTTAAAATAAGCTGTCTACTTGGCAGCACAGAGGCTTTAGGGTGTTTTCAATTTCACTTTTATGGAATTTGATTTCTGTCAGCCAGTAATATGTCACCATTTACTGTCCACCCCATCAACTCTTGACAGGTTTATAAACTGTTATTTAAACAATGTCAGCCTCTTGTATTGCCTATAACAAATATAATACAAATTGAACTGTATTTTTTCAAGAGTACCCCACCAATACATGAAAATAAAATGTGCCACAACAAGCAAGAGACAAACACTGTGTGTGTTTGTGCCAAAACATTTGCAATGCTACTCAGCTATTTCCTGGCTTTTCTATGCCACTCTTAACCTACCATAACACTTACATCCAAATAAGTGCAAGTGGAATAAAATTCATGCATCATTCAACATCATTCCCTGCGATTCCGATCTCTATCTCAGGTATGAACATATCTAGGCAAAAATCTGGTAACACTGCATAGTGCCTGCTTAGGACAGCTTCAGCAGTTTGAAAGTGCATTGTGATTCCCAATTCATGTAATACAACAACTGCTCACAGAAATGATGAACAGGCCTGCTAGTGTTGTTAGATCCAGAGCAGCCTCATTAATGAGGGCTGGCTAGAGTCCTTTACCTCCCTGAGTGAGCTCTTATCTGGCACCATCAGCTGTCTGGATCCTCTACGCAACCCTCATATTTTCATTCTCCACCTGCAGTGCAGCGGAGCCCCACTCGCTGGAGGTGGGAGAGGGCGGGAGATGGACACACTGAGATAAAAGCCAGATGAGGAGGAATATAGCTCCTTGCCCTGTTACTTCCTTATCAAATGAACCCTAATGAAGAGAAGAAGCTATGATGGAAAGTTTCATGGAACAAGTTATGATTTTGCAAATGTAAGAGAGAATACATAATGTTCTACAAACATTGTTCGGCCATACCAACAACTGTGAAGTTTCAGAATTACAAGACACGATCAGAGAATCAGAATCAGAATCAGAAAGAGCTTTATTGCCAGGTATGTTTACACATACTAGGAATTTGTTTTAGTGACAGAAGCTCCACAGTGCAACAGAGTGACAGCGACAAGACAGGACACAGATAACAAAAAGAATAAGAATAATATACAAATATACAAGATAGACAAAGTGCAAAAAAAAAAAAAAAAAATATATATATATATATAATATAGACAATTTGTATGTACAGTTATGATGAGTGCAAATTTGAAATATAAATAAGTATGTGTTTTAAGTAAATGTGTAACGATCTGATTCAATGAGAAATCCTGCTAGATAATGTGACCTAAACGCTTTTATTTCAGGTTCATTGTTCTTACAGAAACACAAATCTCACACTTCTGTTTCATGCTTCTATTTTCTACAATATTTTTACAAGGTAAAAACTCATTCCATTTGACATGACAACCTAAACTAACCTTCATGTCTAGAGGTCTAATAATCTGATATTTTTATTTTAATGACCTTGACACACAGTCTCACAAGTCTACAGGGGTCCTATCTGTGATTTCATGTTTTATAGTTTTCTTCCCTCAAAAAATTGACTTTGATGAAAACCAACAAATGTTGTTCTAATATTATATATATATAATATTAGAACAACAATATTTTTTTTTTTCTGCTTTTTTTTTATGAAATATCAAAATATTACACCAAACTACTTACTAAAAGCAGGTCAAACTACTTAAAGTACACAAGAATTTGAGCCTTTAAATGGGACTCTTCTGTTACAGTTTCATGCAGAACAGTGACAATTTTGCATTAAAAAGCTCTACAGAAAAATATTTAATTTAGAAATGGAAAACATATAGAAATTAGGAAAAAAAAAAAGAAGAAGAAAAAAAAAAAAACCCTGTATGAACATCTGTATGAACTACAGTAGTTCCCAAAAGTGATGTCCGGCCTAGAAAAATTGAACCTGAACCTGAAAAATCCTTCAACCTTTTTTCAAATATTATTCAAAATTTGTTAAAGATTTTGTAAGCATATTCTGTAGTTGTGCTTTATAACACAATGAAACATGGCAAATTGTGTGGTCGTAATTATTGGCCAGGCTGTCATACAAAGAAATTATAAACATGCAAAACCAAGAGAGAACAAATGAAATATTAATAACTGATTATATTGCAGTCAGTGTATTCTTTTTCCTGTGAGCTTTTTATATAGTAAAATAAAATCTGTTACTGTAGTTTTGCCAAATAATTTTGTCAAATAAATACATTAATCAAGTTTAGTGTTTCGTTCTTTCCTTATATTTAAACTATTAAAAAATATATAAAATATTTTCCTCATATTTTGATGGTTTCATTGAACTTGTAGGGTCATTAAAAACAAATATACCCCCCGGACATGACTTTTAAACACTACTGTACATTTTTAATGCATTTTTTTAACATGTATAAATAAAAACAACTCTTGCTAAATGTTAAAGGGTTAGTTCACCCCAAAATGAAAATTCAATCTTTATTTACTCACCCTCATGTCGTTCCAAACCTGTTAGACTTTCATTCATCTTCTGAACACGAATATATTTTAAATGGAATCTGAGAGATTTCAGTCCCTCCACTGACAGTCTACGCAACTACCACCAAAGTTCATAAAGAGATCGTAAAACGAATCCACGTGAATTGAGCAATTTAGTCCAAATTTTCTGAAGAGACTCGATCGATGAACAGATTTAATTTAGTCTTTTATTCACATATAAACATTGATCAGCGAACATGAACAGAAGCTCAATCGCAACGGCTTGATATGCGAGAACAAACCTTCATGAACCTTATTGGTTCTCGCATGTCAAGCAAGCATACTTGAGCTTCTGTTAACCACAACTGTTGTGTGCGTTGATCAATGTTTATGTGTGAATAAAATGAAACCTATTAAATCATATAAAGAGATTGTGTCTCTTTAGAAAATTTTAAACCGCTCAATTCATATGAATTAGTTTTACGATCACTTTAGGAACTTTTTGAAGCGACAAAAAGGTAGTTTTGTAGACTGTCAATGGAGGGACAGACATTAAAATATTAATTAAAATATCTTCATTTGTGTTTTGAAGATGAATGAAAGTGTTATGGGTTTGGAACAACATAAGGGTGAGTAATTAATGACAGAATTTTAATTTATTAACCCTTTAAATAAATTAACATTTTATTAAAAGCTAAAAACAATCCAATAGCTAATGAAAACTAAAACAATAAAACAAAAACAAAGACTAAACTAATACTCTTAGTTTACTACAAAACATCAAAAGAATCACATCATATTTCCTTCATTCATCTTCCAAACAGTTAAATCAGACAATGTGAGATCAGAATTAAAGTCACTCCCCCTCTACAGAGCCGTGATTAAACAGCAGAGCTGTATCTTCATATGAGCAATGTCATTAACCTTTGCAATTCAAACCCTGGTACACACTAAGGAGATGGAAGCAGTAAACCTGGAGCAATATGTCGCCATCAGGGACCCAACTGCGCAAATATGCTGAAATATGGCCCCATCACTGATGTGTGTATATAACACTCAGCAAAGACTCCCTGGAGAAATATAGATTTAATTTACTTCACACTTGAGTAGATCAGATTTGATACAACAGGGATACTTAGCAAGATAAATCAGAGTCCATATACACAGGCTGATCTCCATATGAAAGCCATATTATATCATGGTATGAAGACACTTTCTTATGTCAGTGAGCCTTGGCTGATTAATAAGGGCTTGTAAAACTGTTGCAATGTGATGATGGTTTATCAAAGTTGAACGGGCCATGACTTTGAGGATGCCCTCAATTTCATGCTGTCCAATTTGATATCTTCAAATAGGCATCTTTAAACTTGTGCAGCATGGTCTGACGCAGAAAATGTCCACACTGGAGAGCTGCTGCCAGGAAAGATTCATGTGCCTGGCCTCAGAATTGCATGGTTTGCATCTGACTGAGGGAAGCTCATAATTACTTTGCATTACAGTAAATGTGAATATAACTTGGTGTTAAGTCTTTAACCATACAGTTAATATGTTAATGTCTCTATCATTACAAATGGAAACACCGAACTCCCTCTATTCAGCACTATTTCCAGGTCACTAATCAAATAAGCTAATTTGTGACACCGACCAAGTAAATATTTTGTACAAAAGATCAGATTTCATTGAAGAACAAGATTTTTTTTGGAGCAAAAAGAGGACATACCAAATACTAAGACATTCTGAAATTCATATTGACTTTGCAATCAAGCTCAACATAGTTGTGACTTTTAATATTACAAAATCGAAAGCATTTTCTCCAGTGGTGTCTCAGACTTTTTGACCCCACTCTCTAAGTACTACACAGTTCAAAAGTTTGTTTTAGAAAGAAGTCTCTTATGCTCACCAAAAAAATACAGTAAAAACTGAAATATTATTACATTTTAAAATAACTTTTTTTTATCTTAATATATTTTAAAATTTAATGTATTCCTGTGATGGCAAAGCTGAATTTTCAGAATCATTACTCCAGTCTTCAGTGTCACATGATCCTTCAGAAATCTTTCTAATATACTGTTTTGCTGCTCAAGAAACATTTCTTATTATTACCAATGTTAAAAACAGATGTGATGCTTAAAGGATTAGTTCACTTCAGAATTAAAATTTCCTCAAAAATGTACTCACTCCATGTCATCCAAGATGTTTATGACTTTCTTTCTTCAGTGAAAAAGAAATTAAGGTTTTTGAGGAAAACATTCCATGATTTTTCTCCTTATAGTGGACTTCAACAGCTACCAACGGGTTGAAGGTCCAAATTGCAGTTTCAGTGCAGCTTCAAAGAGCTCTGCACGATCCCAGCCGAGGAATAAGGGTCTTATCTAGCAAAACGATCGGTCATTTTCTTAAAAAAAAAAATAAATAAATAAATAAATAAATTATATACTTTTTAACCACAAATGCTCGTCTTGCACTAGCTCTGCAATGCACCGCGCATTACGTAATCACGTTGGAAAGGTCACGCATGACGTAGGGGGAAGTACTGAGTAAGAGTTTACAAAGCGAACGTGCAAAAACTAAGTCAAACGGCCTTTACAAAAAAAAGGTAAAATAATGATGTCGGACGATTTTGAAGTTGGAGGAGAAAATGAGATGGAGTTTTTTCGCCCTACCGCGATACTTCTGCCTACTTCTGCCAACGTGATTATGTAATGCGCCGCGCATCGCAGAGCTAGTGCAAGACGAGCATTTGTGGTTAAAAAGTATATATATATATATATACACTTTTTTTTTTTTTTTTTTTAGAAAATGACCAATCGTTTCGCTAGATAAGACCCTTATTCCTCGTCTGGGATCGTGTAGAGCCCTTTGAAGATGCACTGAAACTGCAATTGGACCTTCAACCCGTTGAAGTCCATATGGAGAAAAATCCTGGAATGTTTTCCTCAAAAACTGGAATTTCTTTTCGACTGAAGAGAGAAACACAAACATCTTGGATGACAAGGGGGTGAGAAAATTCTGAAGAACTAATCCTTTAATATTTTTGAGGAAATTAGGATACAACTTTTTCAGGATTCTTTGATGAATAGAAAGTTCAAAAGAACAGCATTTATTGGGAATAGAAATCATTTGCTTCAGCATCTGTCGCTTTTGATCAATTTAATTCATTCTTGCTTTCAAATAAAAATTCTCTTACTGACCCCAAACTTTTGAACAGTAGTAACATCAGCAATATATTACACTACATTAAAACATTTGTAATGCAACTACTATAACCAGAAGCTACTTTTAAAAGGATAATTTACTGGTGAGAGCATCAGTATCTCAGCAACATGATTAGAAAACTGGAAATATGTGATTTTGCAGATTAGGATTTTTTTTAAATACCAGATTAAACCAACAAAAAAAACTATTTAGCTGATATTATAAAACAAAAACAGTGACACTAATTGAAAGCAGTGCTTATTTAGACTGTTTGACAGTCTTCTTGTGATAGTCGTACAATGAGGATAAGGGTTAAAAAACCTCCAATGACAGAATTAGTTGCGGTTCCGGGTAGGGGGAGCAGGGAAATGTAAACAGCATGTAAGAGGTGTAGCGTGGCATGAAAGCTCCACACCTTCCTGCTGTGTTTGTCCAGTGGCTTGGAACGATGGCACTAGTATTATCACTGTACACCGAGGACAGAAGCTCACTACGGCCTGCCAACTTCAACAAGCCAGACGGGTCCAATGACAGCAGCCCCTATCAACACGGCTGCAACACACTTAATCACCTTATTACCTGGGCTACATGGGACGCAGACTGGGTGAGTGTGGAGGTGTTCACACGGATGTTTGCTAGCATGCTCGTGTGAGGTACTGCATGGTTTGAAGATACTATATTGTAGGGGGGGTTGAGATTGGGGTCAGTAGATTAATTCTAAATAAATTTGAGCTGTTTTTGAAAGTACAAACTTAAAAAAAAAATCTGTCATGAACACTTCCTGTTTCTTTTACTGTGATGCAACTCTACACACTAAAAAATGCTGGGTTAAAAACAACCAGTTGTTAAATGCCCAGTCTGCTGGGTGGTTTTATTTAACTCAACTATTGTTTAAAAATTACTGTATTGCTCACTTAAAATTAACCCAAAATATATTGGAAATTAATATTTATTAATATGTTTAATAAATGAAAGTTGTATAAGTTTATTAATAAGTTTAATGAATAATAATTAAACAATAAACATTTATTAAATTGCTTATTAATAAATGTTCATCTTTTGATTATTACTGTTGCCTCTAGTAATTATGTGTCTGATTTTTAATTTCCAACCTATTTTGGGTTCATTTTAAGCCAGCCATATAGTAATTTTTTAACAATAGTTGGGTTAAATAAAACTGCCCAGCAGGTTGGGCAAACATTTAACCCAACCGCTGGGTTTGTCCCTTTTCAACCCAACTTGGGTTGTTTTTAACCCAGCATTTTTTTGGAGTGTATAGTGTGTAAAAAAACAATTTAACTATAAAACATCAGGAAGCAAACTTTTCACCAAATGTGAAGCCAGAATAATTAAAGATTAAAGTTTAGCAGGAGAGGGGCAATGTTATTTTCAGTGCATAATCATGCTGTTAAAAATAATTAATTGAAATAATGCATTATCTTACTGGTTACAAATTTACAGTAAAGGTTCCTGAAGTGAAGCGCAAATTAGCTTAGTACATATTATTATTAAACAATATTTATATGTATTAAGCTATTCAGTCACATTTGTGATACTACTACTAATACTACTATTAATAATAATAATAAATATGTATTATTATATAATATAGCATATATTAGTATAGAATAAATAATGTATAACATTAATTTAAAACCTGAAAGAGCAGTTCAGTTGCACTTGACGTGAGGAGCAAATCCATTCACCTGGTATTGCTGGTAGTTGTACAGGTTGCTATAGTAGGACGTGTACGGTGTGGGCTGGTAGAGGTTGTAATAGGAGGCATCCACCATCAGTTCAGATGGGCCCTCAGTGTGCCCTCTGCTGGTCATTGCAGAGCTTAGAGCCAGCATGGAACGGCTCTCTGAAACATCAGACAATAGGTCAAAATGAGGTCAAAATTCTCTGACAAGCCCATCAGCTTCAGATTTAACACAATATACAAAATTGGAAATTGTATAGCTTTTAATATGCCAGCTATATAAATTCATAAATGCACTTTTGCTATAAACTATATAGCAATATGCAAAATATACAAAATATCACAAATGCACAACATTACTGATTGGATCATCTTTTTTAAATCAGTCAACTAAAACTTATTCCTTCCAAGCTATTGTCACATTTTCAAAAAAAAAAAAAAAAAAAAAAAAAAAAAAAATGTTTGCAAAAAGTTTGCAAGGCATAAAAAACATAGGTGTATTATCAACAACAAATGCAAAATTTAGTAATGATTAAACATGCTTCAGTGGTTAAAGGGTTAGTTCACCCAAAAATGAAATGTATGTCATTAATTACTCACCCTCATGTCGTTCCAAACCTGTAAGACCTTCATTCATCTTCAGAACACAAATTAAGATACTTTTGATGAAATCCAAAAGTTTTTTTTTTTTTATCCTCAACAGAAAGCAACGAAATTACCACATTCAAGGTCCAGAAAAGTAGTAAAGACATTGTTAAACTAGTAAACGTGACTACAGTGGTTCAACCTTAATGTTATGAAGCGTCGAGAATACTTTTTGTGTGCAAAAACAAAAATTAACGGCTTTATTTAACAAATTCGTCTCTCCCCATCATTCTCCTATGCTATTTATGTTGCAGTGCTTCCAGGT
This sequence comes from Mylopharyngodon piceus, assembly GCA_039654765.1. Lineage (NCBI taxonomy): Eukaryota > Metazoa > Chordata > Actinopteri > Cypriniformes > Xenocyprididae > Mylopharyngodon > Mylopharyngodon piceus. The sequence continues at coordinate 25,848,205 of CM077443.1, read as the reverse complement.
TCTACGTCAGAACGCCGGCTCAATATTGGCCGACGCTGTTCACGTGAGCAGCACGACGCATGCCTGTGATGCTGACGCAGGAGCAGGCCAATACTGAGCTGGCGTTCTGAGGTAAACACGGAAGCACTGAACTGCGTTCACTGCGTCAACTGCGTACGAGTCTGACTGTAGAGAAGAAATTGTTGAATAAAGTCGTTATTTTTGTTTTGTTTTTGCGCACAAAAAGTATTCTCGTCACTTCATAACATCAAGGTTGAACCACTGTAGTCACGTTGACTATTTTAACAATGTCTTTACCTTTCTGGAACTTTTATGACAGTAATTACGTTGCTTTCTATGGGGGATAAAAAACCTCTCAGATTTCATCAAAAATATCTTAATTTTTGTTCTGAAGATGAACGAAGGTGTGGAACGACATGAGGGTGAGTACTTAATGACAGAAATTTAATTTTTGGGTGAACTAATCCTTTAACATGATATTACGTGTAAAAAACTTTGAGACAAAAAGGATTTTATATTTTACTGAACTAGAACTTTGAGAATATAGTATTTCAGACTTACTTCTAAAATGTAATGTCCAAGAGATATTCTCACATTTTTGCAAATGTTGAAGTTTGCAAGGCATAAAAACAAATGCAAATTTTAGTAATGATTTAAAAATCATTTAGTGATGGTGACAGCACAGATTCAAAGTAATATAAAATGCCAGTTAATGAGAAGTTTTTTTGTCAGCATGTGTGTTATGCCATGCGTCACTTTATCTCTAACGACAAATTCTGAAGACCACAAACTCCTGCTTCATCTGTCAGCAACCCAAGAGGCAGCTGGCTAAATCACAGAGCATATGCAACCTTGACCTGTCTGGTATCCAACTCCTTCCTTAGTCCTATCAGAGAACCAGGAACACGACGTTTCTCCCACTCATCGAACAGCCCTTCACAGACATGGTCTGGCACGACACAATCGCCATCTACGCTGATAGCCTCCCCCCTCCCCCTTATGAGAACAGATGTGCACCTCACCGACTGTACTGTGTTCTGGGGAGGTTGTAATGAAGAATGAAGAATCATGGGATGGTTACAAGATGTTCATGGTCATGGTTCCTTTAGTTTTTTTTTCTCTGCCACTGCCACACAGTGGATAGTTCAGGGGGTCAAGATGTACTTATCTCTTCGTTTTCCCATGGTAAAGTGACTGAAGGCCTGATTCACAGAAACCTCCTACAAAGAGTTGAGCTTAGGTCTTATTTTAATAAAAGAGGGTGTAAATTGATGGAAAAATTATGAGAATGAAGGTTGTAGTAATTGAACTTCTGATGCCAAGCTTTTTTTTCTTTTTTTTTACTTTATAAGGCTCTCATGGTAATATAATTTGATAGCATGCCTTTCAAAACACAAATGTTAAATGGTTTTGTTGCATTAAAGGGTTAGTTCACCCAAAAATGAAATTTCTGTCATTAATTACTCATCCTCATGTCATTCCACACCCACAAGACCTTCGTTCATCTTCGGAACACAAATTAAGATATTTTTGATGAAATCCAGATAATTAAGATATTTTTGATGAAATTTTTTTTATCCTCAATAGAAAGCAATGAAAATACCACATTCAAGGTCCAGAAAAGTAGTAAAGACATTGTTAAAATAGTCCATGTGACTACAGTGGTTTAACCTTAATGTTATGAAGCAACGAGAATACTTTGTGCACAAAAACAATACAAAATTAACGACTGTAACGCAGTTCATAAATAGGGGAAGAAGGAGGCGGGAACCGGCGAACGTTTAAACAAACTTTAATTCAAAACAAACAAATACAAAACGAAAGTAATGCCGGCAGACCCTCACGGACGTCTGCCGGCCACACAAACATAATAAAACCATAAAATAAAATCCAGGCCTGGTCCTCTCTCGTCCTTCACTGTCGTCGCTCCCCTTTTATGCTTCCGGAGCTCCTCCATGAGGGACTCGAGACCGGTGCAACGCGCAGCTGATGCTCATTAACACTCGCGTCACCGGCCTCGCGCCGTTCCCTCACGGCTCTCGCCCGCCCTGCTCGTCACAACGACTTTATTCAACAAATTCGTCTCTCCCATGTCATTCTCCTACACTATTTACGTTGCTTCAAGGTTCTACGTCAGAATGCCGACTCAGTATTGGCAAACGCTGTTCACGTGAGCAGCATGACGCATGCTTGTTATGCAGATGCAGGAGTCGGACAATAATGAGTCGACGTTCTGAGGTAGAACACTGAAGAGATGAATTTATTGAATAAAGTCGTTATTTTTGTTTTGTTGAACCACTGTAGCCACGTTGACTATTTTAACTGTGTTTTTACTATTTTTCTGGACCTTGAATGTGGTATTTTCATTGCTTTCTATTGAGGATAAAAAAAAACTCTCAGATTTCATTAAAAATATCTTAATTTGTGTTCCGAAGATGAACGAAGGTCTTACGGGTTTGGAACGACATGAGGGTGAGTAATTAATGACAGAAATTTCATTTTTGAGTGAACTAACCCTTAAGAACTTTAGAAGAAGTTTAAAGGGTTAGTTATATAAACATTGATAAGTGAACATAAACAGAAGCCCAACCGAACCTGCTTGACACACGAGAACAAACCTCTTGCAGAGCTCATTCGTGCTGTGTAACACACAAGAATGAAACTCACTGGTTCTTGAACATCAAGCGAACATGCTTGAGCTTCCGTTTACCACAACTGATGTGTGAGTTGATGAATGTTTATGTGAATATAGCCTTCAGTAAATTTGGATTAAACCGCTCAATTCATATGGATGAGTTTTACGATCTCTTTATGAACTTTTTGAAGCATCTAAGTGGTAGTTGCATGGCTGTCTATGCAGGGACAGAAATCACTCAGATTTTATTAAAAATATTTTCATTTGTGTTCCGAAGATAAACGAAAGTCTTACGGGTTTGGATCGACATGATGGTGAACTACAGTATCCTTTTAAGAATTTTAACAAGTTAAAAAAAAAAGAAAAAGAAAAAGCGTAGCATCAGTAGTTTCATGACTATGACTTTCTGTATTTTTTTCATTCTCATCATTTGTCCACTTTCTGCAAAATGTTAATTTTAACAATATTAAAATTAAAATTGCATGTTATATTTATACTGCCTTCAGCAAGCCATTTCACATAAAATTATCCAGCTCAAAAGTATACATACACTACAATTTCTCTCGTTTTGTTAAAATTAATAACATTTTGCAGATTCTGCAAGGTGTATGTATGCTAACTTTTGATCACAACTGTAGTGTGTGACAACATGCTCCAACCTGACATTTTGTGAAAGATGCCCTTACAGTTAAAATCTGACTTGATTATATATTTGACTCTTGCTTCAATGTATCCCAGTGTGATTTTATTTTGTTTACTTCTTACTCAAAAACAGCTATTATGTAGGCTATAATGTATATGATGACGTTGTAATTTTTGCTTAGTTTATAAAACAATGTTTTAACTAGGTGTTTGAACCCAAAATACTGTATATAGCCATTTCCACGTCTTAATTGGACTCAAAACTATTATATTAAGATATATCCCTTGTGATAAGTATTGTTTTTGTTAATCATCTAATTAATGAGGTAAGTTTTCTCACCTAGGTTGGTGGGAGAGGCCGTAGCGCTGCTGGTGGTGGGTGATGGCGGTCCTGAGCTGATAGTAAACACATGATCACCCACGACCTCGTTCTTCACCAGAGTGTCTGAACCGGACAGGTTAACCGGACTGCAAATGCCCATCTCTTCCTCCTGGGCCTGCTGCCTCCGTAAGGCCACCTAACACGACAAACAATGAACTCAAGGCCCAGCCGAAACAAGTTTACTCTCTAATGCATTAAAAGTATCACGAGACATTTGAAATATAATTTCGTTACAATTAAATTACTTATTGCTTATAAAATGATTGTTATTCTACAGTCTGTTTTATTCGTAAAAAAGGAAGGGGGAAAAACGGCGCCAAACTGCAGCTAGCTGAAACAGTCACACAATCTGTTTAACAATGTAGCTACCAAACGTTACTATGATTGTAACGATTTATCATTATTATTGTAGCAAACAATACAATTATTTGTAAACTCGACTGTAAACTGGAAAAGCGACTAAAAACATGTCGTTCTTTAAGTAACAATAAATAAATAGAAAAAAAACGATAGGGGGAGGCAAGCTATGAAATATGGAGTAGTTTTAAGTTTATAAACAACACCTACACAAACAGTGCATTTAGATCACAAAAGAGCGGAATACACAACGAAAAAGGAAAAAATAAAACTCAAATCAGACTCTCGTTGAACTCGCACCCTATCAAAGATGGCTCGTGTGTACCTGGGCTGCCATGACCCGCTGTCTTTCAGCGATTAGTCTGCATTTCTGACACTGACAGTCCCTCCAGTTGCAGAAGCGTTTGTGGCCCTTCAGCGGAGACACGAAGCCGTGGTTCCTGCAGCGCGAGCACTTGGGCATACGGGACGGTTTCCTGACGGACAGCGAGCCGTTACTCTGCTCTTCCTCACTCATCCCTACAGGTGGTGATGACGGTCAGCCTCTTCTGCTTCGAATATGACACGACAGCGGATTATAAAACTTTTATAAGGAAGGGGGGTCTGAAGTTTGATACAATAGGCAAATATTTGGCGCGAGCAACCTGTGCGTTCCAGTGCGCGTGGGAGCTGATGTTCAGTTTCTTCCCACTGAGACCAAAGTGACTCCCCATGTGTCTCATGAATTCATAGATCATAAGACACAAAACAAGAAGCGAGGATGGCGTTTTAAAGCATGGTTAAATTTAGTTTTATATGGGCTTCAGCCAGTTTGTTTAGGTAAGCCTATCACAAAGTTTCATGATTCATCAAATTTAAGTGGTAATAAGCAAATAATTTAAAATAAATTAATAAAAATCAATTAAACGAAATGAATAAATAAATTACGACGGCCAAAATGTTTACAGAAATAGCTGACCAGACCTTATAGGTTTTCAAAAAGGGTCCGGGAATTCCCAGTGGGCCACAAGGGACTGCTGGGGGGTTATCGGGAAAGTTCAGAGAAAAATAGAGTAAAAATAATGAAATAATTTTATTCAACAGTCAACATTTCAGGTTACATCTAAAATACTTTGATGTTTGGAAGGAAAAAAGGTAAGCTACAGAGTCAACATAATAATAAAAAAAAGGAATATTCTCCAGGTATTGTTTTTTTGTTTGTTTGTTTTTACACATTTTATAATATTTTTGTTTTTCACTGGACAGGTGCAAGAAGTTTGAAAACCCATGAGCTAGATGACGTCACCGTCCACCGACAGGATAACTTCAGAAAATGCTTTCTGTGCAATGCCACAATTTATGTGTAGTGAAAAATAAGTGACTAGTTTAATTGACTTTATATAAAATATTATATACAAATGGCCTATGTTGCTCGAAAAAAAATCGTCAGAATACATACCTAATTGGTCAGCAGAGAAAAAAAAATGTTTTTAGCAGCATAATGGTGTAGTTAAGGTATCAACCAGCAGGGGCTAACGAGCCATTACCAGCCAGGACATTGATGATGATGATGATGATAATAATAATAACCCTCTTTGCAGTGTCCATATCTAAATGGCATCTTTAATAGAATTGAGAAGCTGCTCATCATATATTCATTCCTGCAAATCCCACCCCCAAAAGACTGCAACAAGCTAATTAGTTGGCACAGTTTTAATTAGGCCTACTTTATTAAAATATAGTAATAAATTAAATGTTTAATATTAAATTATGTTTAAAAATACATTGTTTTAATGTAAGTAATTACATTATTTTCAACTGAATATTTCCTGTTTGAATAATAGTGCCTAATAAGAAAAGAGAGCTCAAGACAGCAAGTCATGTCTAAATGAATTTGAAATGTACATTAGCTGTCCTTTCCAGTAGAGGGAGACATTGTACTGTTGACCTGGAAGAAACTGGAATACTGAAAGGAAATTTTTACAGGAGAGACTGAAAAACCAGGAACAAGCCATGTCGTTTTAGTACTTTATTATTGAGTTATAGGCTACTGTCGGCAGTTATCTGTTATATTTGTGACTACACGAAAAGCCACATATTAGATGCAAGACATAAGTTTATTACATAAAGGCCAAGCTATTACATCTACATATCGCAAACATACAGTATATACAATGAAAGTACAATTATTTCCTGATAAAAACTTTTAATTGGTAAATATATCTGAAATTTTCTAAATACTGTGATTTTTAAATAGATAAAATGGCAAGTATAAAATTAAGGACCATTTCCAATCTAGAAATGTATGTTTAAAATAAGTTGAAAGTCTGTATTTCAACTTGTGATACGCACTGGACATCACTGCTGAGGTTTTGATAGAGAAGAAAAGATTTAAACCCCAAAGGCTGAAAATATCGGGCAGCATATACATGGTTCAAATATAAAACTCATTATCAGGCAACATTGGCCACATCTTGGAATTATAAATTATTGATTCTTAAAAAAAAAGGAGAGAGAGAGAGAGAAAGGAAAAAACAACTTTGAACAAAGCTATAGATAAGCTTTAGGCCACTTAAAGGAAGAAAAATACCAAGACATATTCATATATTATAAAATTCCACATTTATATGAGAATAACAACATTCTGAATTCAACTCCATAGCCACGTTCCAGTTGACGTCTAGCTCTGCTATTACGCTGGTGATTTCAGGCAGAAGAATACTTCGTTTCGAATACATTCAGGGTGAGTACAGATTTGAGGTCTTGAAAGTACTGACTCTTAGCTAGTAAGTCCATTTGTATTATATAATCTGAAAGCCAAAGAGAAAGACATAACTAAGAAGAAGTTTGCAAAAGTGCTCAGTATAATTGCCTACTGTCCATTAAGTGAGGTTTGAAGGAAGTTTTCAGTCTTTTAGCTGTAGATTTGGTTTCTAGCTGATGAAAATGGTAGGCATGGCAGAACCTGAAAAAATAGCAGCTCAGGCAGGGTGGGGTAGAAGCAATCAAACATGTCCCTTCCTTGTAGGACTGGGTGAAGTCTTCCTCCCAAGTCGAGGCGTACCCTGTGAACAGATGACAGACATAAAAGGAATGATTAACAGTAAATGGAGCCAAACATGAGTCAGCTGCAAAATCTATAACCATTATAAAAGGCCTTCTTCAGACCCTAAACTCTGGTATTACAAAATAAATTGTCATTCTCCACTGAAACAGTCCAACAGGTCAAGATACTTTATAATATTAGTTCTCTGCAAAAAATATTCTGATTGTTTTCAGCTTCTTTCAAAAGAAAGAACATTTGAATTATTACTATAATGTACAAATACACAGATAAAATTAATGAATTGCATATGAGCTGAATGTGAAAGTGTGGCCACTCACTGGTGACTGTGCTTTGGAGAAGTTCATATGGGCATACAACAACACTGCTATGTCCTTATGACCCGCTTCCAGAGCAATAGACAGGGCATTGCTCTCATCCTAGGGACAAGAAAACAAACATCTAAATGACCAAATGCCTCATTAGCCTTACTTGCCGTCTCATTACAATACCACAGTATCCACTATGAGAAATGAGTTGGACACATTATAGAAATATACATATTTGGTGGATTATCTAGTTTACCCGAAAGATTTTACGTTTTGAAATTTTACATGTTTTTGCTTCATCAGAATGGGATGACACTTGGTGACTTTTGTCACATTAACTATGTGAACACACAGAAAAATCATGGACATGATTCAGATATGTTAAAGGGTCGGGGAAAAAAAAGTCACACTTGGCTCCTTCCTGGTCAAAAATGACCGACATACGAAATTAATGGGAAATACAAAAACTCAGAGAATCTATTGGTGGTACAAACTACAAATCAGCCACTGTGCAGAAAAAAAGTGCACAGCAATGAAGGGGTGATACTCTAAAATGTCAAGAGTGCAAAATAGAGACAGATCAGACCCAGAATGATTAAGCTGTGATAAAGCATACCTGTTCATTTTTGTTACATTTTTTTTTTTAAATTTTGATGTAATGTGTAACAAAATATCCTCCTCTGTGTCCAGGTTTGACTGTAATAAAATTAATGCAAAAACTGACACTTCAAATCAAGATTTCAAAAAAAAAAAAAATCTAAACCTTGACAAAAAGTAGTCTTTGAGAATTTGAGAAAGTATAAATCCAAACCCACAACTTAATAAAAATAAGTCTTTATGTCTAAAAAAAACACTAGAGAATTTATAAGCCACTTTATATAGAACTAAATAGGAATCTAGTGGTTACAACATGGCATTACATACGTTTTTCTTTTTTTACTCCCACCAGATGGCACTAATCTACCTTCAAAAATGGATTTTAAATGCCTTGTCTCTATTTTAACATGGAATACTGGTTTAATTGAAACATAATTTAAAAAAGAAAAAAATTAGAAAAAAATTGTGTATTATTTTCAAAGGGGAAAAATAGCTAATAAAAATTTTATAAATATTGCATAGTATCATAAAATCCCCTCAAAATTCTGAATAATAATCAAAAAATATTATTGAACAAAAATATATTACATTGGTTTTCCTAGAAAAACAAAAGTTGCATTTCAAGGCTTCGGTCACTTTTGACCACGAAGGAGCCAAGTGGGTTAAAGGGTGACTCTGCTCACTCACATTATCACTGAGTGTGGCGTCGCAGCCCGGCCGAGCCAGCAGCAGCTTGACTATCTCAACGTGGCCATGTTCACTAGCGCACATAAGTGCAGTCGAGCCCTCATCATCCTGGATGTTGACGTCTGCACCGCAGGCGAGCAGAGCCTTCACCATGTCCATTCTGCCATGACTGACAGCCAGCATCAGCCCTGTCTGACCAGCCTGGATTCACAATGAGATCAGCTTAGACACTTCTAAAGCAACTGACTACTGTGTGAACAGCTATTCATCTAAGTTAATGCTAATTTATAAACATACTATTTTGCTGATTCATGTTTGTTAATAATGCACAAACACTTTCAGTGTAACTGTCGGATCACACTGACCTGGCTGGCTTTTGCATTGACATCTCCTTTGCTGAACAGCTCTTCAACCACCCTCATGTCCTTCGGGGCCTCAACGGCAGCTAGTGCTGCTAGCATGATGGGAGTATAGCCTGCCTTGTTCTGCTGATTGACATTGCAGACATCTGTAATGAAACAAAGAACAGGGGAATCAGAGAGACCGCTGAGCCCACCCTTGAAGTAAATGCATTTGGAAGGAGGCAGTCTTTTGTGTGAATTTAAGAGTGGGGACATACAGGGCTATTCAGACTCAGAGTCATGGGCTGGGGAATAAGAGAAGGACCAAAGCGGGGCTTCACTGACTGGCAATGGGGCAAAGATGGCCAGAGGGTCTGAGAATGGAAGCAGACAATTGAGACAATGGGGGCCGCCCAAAAAGAGTCAGACAGTAGAGGAGCACAAAGGCGATGGGATAATAGCCTTTTATTTTCAAGAGTCGAGGCACCTCATCATGTGGTATTCAGAGAGGTCTTTGGTGCTTTTTGGAGGGGGGACAGTGGGAAACAGCATGATTCTGGATGTGGCTGCAGAATTAGCCATTAGCTTACATTCACTACCATTCAAAAGTTTGGGCTTGGTAAGATTTTTTTTAAAGAAGTCTCTAATGCTCACCAAGGCTGCATTAATTTGATCAAAAATACAGTAAAAACAGTAATTTTGTGAAATATTACTTCTTTTTTTTTTTTTTTCAATTTGAATACATTTTAAAATATAGTTTATTTCTGTGATGGCAAAGCTGAATTTTCAGCATCATTACTCCAGTCTTCAGTGTCACATGATCCTTCAGAAAACATTCTAATATGCTGATTTTCTGCTCAAAGACATTTCTTATTATTATCAATGTTGAAAACAGTTGAGCTGCTTAATATTTTTGTGGAAACCATGATACATTTTTCAAAAATATTTGATGAAAAGAACAGCATTTATTTGAAATAGAAATCTTTTGTAACAACATAAGTCTTACTGTTACTTATGATCAATTTAATACATCCTTGCTGCTTATAAGTACTAATTTCTATCAAAAAAAAAAAAAAAATTACTGACCCCAAACTTTTAAATGGTAGTAAATTCTGCAGCTGAGATGGCAAAGGTTTTGAGCCATATATAGACATTACACACACCCATATTTGCCAGTGTAAAACCCATCACCATGATGATAGGGTATTGTGGGTGGTTGCCAGGGTGTTGCTATGTAGCTACTAAGGTGTTCTGAGTGATTTCTGGGTGGTTACTTACTGGCTCAAGTCAAAAGACCACTGGTAAGTTTTTCTGACTCCGTTAACACCTGGTATTAACATTTGTCTCTAGTGATCCAATCACAAATGCACAGCGCTAACTACAGGTGTAAATGGGCCCAAAGTGTTGTGATCAAAAGTACTGACTTCGGTACCTGGTCGGTACTGAAATTTTAAAAATGTGACTTTTTGAGTGCTTTTGAGCGGATTCATAAACACCTCTGATTGGCCATTGTGTGTTGACATGCTCATCGGATCTGTCTGTGATTGGCTTCAATGATCAACACTTCAAAAATGTTGCACAGATACACACGGGAGCATTTGAAAACAAGAGTCTCGTGAACCAGTCCGCTGATAGACGCCTGCTTTCAAATGCTCCCGCTCCCGCTTTCAAAACGCTTTCAAACTCAAACGCTCCCATACGTTGATCATTGTAACCAATCACAGACCAATGAGCATGTCAACACAATGGCCAATCAGAGGTGTTTACGAATGCACTCAAAAGCACTCAAAGCATCACATTTTTAAAATTTCAGTACCGATTGGATCGAAGTCGGTACTTTTGACAACTCTACATGTTGACTTTTTATTCATGCCGATGCATCCCTAACAACACCAACAGGGCACCTTCACACTCGTCAATCATCCACTGCTCTAAAAAGCTGTCTGTAAGTGGCTTTAAAAGAAAATGTGGAAATGTGGAATGTGAGTCACATACTTACCAGCATCCAGCAGCTTCTTCACAATGTGGAAGTTGGAATGGGATACACTGTAATGGAGGGCGGTGTTCCCGTTGCCATCGGCCATATTTACAATGTGTTGTAGCAGGGCAGGGCAGATGCCTCTGAAAGCATTCAGGTAATCCTCCACCATCTCCGCCACGGCCGTCTTCTGACTGGACACACGGAACCACTCGTGCTGCACTGTGTTCACATATGGCCTCTGGAATGACCCAAAATGATAAAAATGATTGAGAACACTATGTATTACAGGGGATTTACATGGTTTGTGCTCCATTGTAGTAACACTTTAACATGGAAGGAACCCTAAAATCAATGTAAAAACATAAGATTGGTAAACAGAACCAAAACACAGAGAAACATCCAGCATCTTGTTACATAATGATCCTAATTAGTCTAAATTATGTCCACTTATTTGACACAGCCTTTCTGAAATTCAGGACAAATACAGCTTTGACTCGAGGCTGGACTTAACAGTAGGCCTGTCAGTGCACAGCTGGGTGCGTCTCAGACCCTCTGTTCGGGGGTCAGCAGAAATAAGTGTTGATCCAACATTCTTTTACACCACGTTAACCACAAAGGAGCCAATATCCTTCCCGTTCAGGTGCAGTGAAGCAGAGCATGAAGAAACATCTAAAACTCTAATTTGCTTTGAATCGCTTGTTTGTTTGGCAAGATTGGTGAGTGAGCAAAAAAAAACTTTTCACCAAATAGTTTTACTAATCTGGAATCACGGATATTATTTTTGTGCACTGCGAGTTTACACAAGGTTATATTTTCTTACCACATCTTTACTAGATAAAGTCTTGGGGTTGTTGAGGTGGGATTTCAGCATGTTGCATGCAGAAAGCATCTTTTCATTCAACTCATACCTGGGAAGAACAACAAAAAAAAGCCACATTACTACTACTGTAAATATATGACACTTCTGACTGCTAACCAGTATTGGGTAAAGAACTCTGCAAATAAACATGCATTTTTTTAATTATAAATGAAAACCACATTTGGAGGGGGATTCTGGAAACACTTGACAAAGATGTAAATGCTAATATATTTTCATTATATCTGCATAGTGCATAACCTGTAATACAGAGGTTGTGCCAAAAATAATTATCCACAACTCAAGGACTGAGTCAGTTTTCCGTCATGCTCTATTTTCCCGTTAGAACAAAGAAACTCTGCTTGGTATTTTCTTAACGTGACATAATTTCACAAGAACGTCTGTGTCTTATGCACAGTTCTGTGGCTTCTTGGCTCTCACAATGTAAAAAAGACAACAGACACTGCGGTCTTGTGATCTGGTTATCCGATTTAATGAACAATATCCCATGAATTATTCTACTGGACTAAACCAGGAATCTCTTATTTCTCTCCCGAAGTCCTCACTCACGTCTCTCTATTACTCTATTTAAAACTTTATTTTTCTCCCCTTCACTTTAATCTCTATTAGCATATTTTACAGATGGAATGCTTGTAAAGTAGGGAAACGCAATTGACCAGATACATTCTTTTTAAATGTCTGTATTTAGAACTATGTCAATGTTTTTTTTGTTTTTTTTTTAAATTAGCTTTCTATTTTGCATGGGTAAATGCAATCAGCTCTCTAATCACATTTGAGATGCACAGAAATGCAAAGTGTCAATGCATTCTAGCTAAAGAATATCCAGAAACTGTCCAGATATGAAATAATGTTAATTCCAGGTGGAAAGAGGACTACTTGGAGATTATGAAAGGTAGTACTTTAGGACTCATGTCAGGCTTGGTATGCAGGATTCTTAACTGATATGATTATACAGAGCTCCCATTCCTGCCTGTCTACATTCCTCTTTTAAAAAAATATTCAAATATTACATTGCCGACATCACATCCAAAATACCTTAAATTCTCTTTCTAATGAAAGTGATATTTGATTTGGTCTAGAGTCATAAATGACACAACACTAGCTATGAATCACTTGTTGCATCTGGATCTAAGAGTTACTGGCAGTACTTGCCTCTGCCTTTTCTCCTGGCATAAATCTTCAGTGTCTCTATCTTCATCCACTGCTTCATTGTTCCTGAATTCTTCTTTCCTCCTTTCTCTCACATTCCCCATCTTGTCTTTCTCCTCCCCTTCATCCTCTGAACCAGAGGAGCTGCTCTCTTCTGAGCTGGAGTCATCACTCGATGTCGTCTCATACCTAGAGATGGAAAACAGCATGGAGTTGAATCTACGCATATTTACATAATGCTTTTGAATACCTGATTCTGACTGTTCAATTGCAGCACTGATTTTGTAAAATGACCACTTATCCGTACATTTCTTCATGGCAACATGCCTCAAGTGCAAGTTACTGAGAATATATACATTTATATTGTAATGATGTTGCAGCTTAAGCTAAACTACAAGTAATATTTTCTAATTATTTGTAATCAATATGCTATTTTGTAAGTAGCCATTTAATAACCTTTGCTTTTTTTTTAATCTTTTTTTTTCTTTTTCTTTTTTTGGCAATAATGACCAGCTGGCTGTATGCCTTACATATGACCAACTTCAACTAAGAATTTTTTTTAAATCATACACTTCTTCCATGAGAAATATTTTTCCCCTCTTGTGAAAGTGAACCTACCCTCCATTCACACCAACAAACTGCAAGTTCTTTTTTGTGCCATTAGGTCCCTGGTGACCGTCTTTCTTCATGATGGACTTCAGGGTGCTGTGACTGCCTAGTAGAAAGGATAAATGCAGGCAATCGACAATTATTATTTTATACTGTTAAAGTGGAGCCTTAATGTTTACATTTTAAATCAAATATTTTTCTAGGTACAAATAGTAGACAAGTATATTCAAGCTTACATACATATTTTTAATATAGATCTGCAAACAATATTTTGCCTCCACCACAAATGCTGACAGAAATCTACACACCCTATCAAAATTGAAAGAAACGCATAAAGCTGACATCATGATTTATGAAATACAGTGTTATTGCTGTTATGGGAAATGAACAAGCAGAATCTACTTTTGCCAGCAACAGCTAATCAAGACCATAAGCTGGAACTGGCTACATTACTTTTCCAGATCTGACAGACATGTAGAATGTCCAACCCTTGTTGTTGTTTTCAACAGAAGAAAATATAATCAGGCACCGCTAGTTCAGGAAAAAAAAAAAATTGTTGCATATCAAACATGAGTTTTGAAAAAACTAGCCTATGTGAAGCAAAAGATACACATCCCGCAGCCTAAAGCTATGGCAAACATGTTAAATACAGGCTTCGCTCTGACAAATACCAAAGAGGATCGCCGCCCCTCTCCACAGAGACTGAAAAAAGAACAGTTCTGAGAACTGCCAGAACTTGCCCTACAGATGGACACACTCCCTCTGACTGTCTGTATCTCTTACATTGTATACGATGAAGGCACTCATTATCCACGTTTCCCTTATTTTGACAGGTGAGAGCAGTTGAATCCCTGGAACTATGTGCCTCGAAGCTGTTAATCTGTTACATGCTCTACTAAGACAGTCACACAAGGGTTGCTTCATGAAAAAAGCCATCCGTCTAGGGGAGTTCAACTTGAAGTGGCTTCTTTTATAATGGTTAATCCCGGTCTTGGTAGTTCAAGACAACGCACTGATTATCAACTACAACTGGCAGAACTGGGCATACCATGCAATGCTGTGGACATTTGCTGGTCCATGCGGCTTTTCTGTGTAACTGTGCTCTGTTCACGTGAGTCGTCAGTATAGACATTTTCTATCCGTGTGGCCTCTGTTTTCACACTACTCGAGTGGGAATGGACTGCACTGACCATCTGCGTTTCTGGATAAATAGAACAAGAAGAGAGAAAAAGGCAGACATGAGGTACAGCAATGCATTTCTTTAAAACAACATACATTTTAAATAGATGTTCAAATCTATTTGAAAGTAATATTATTTTTTGTTTTAATGGCATTTTGCTGATACAAAGGTGGAGGTACACATGAAAGGGTAAAGAGAGGGATCTGTGACTGGAGTCTTGACCTTTTCTGAAACACCTCCATATCAAATAAGTGATATCACAGTATTCCTTTCAGCTAATTGAATGTTATAGTTTTGAGTGTTTTAAAAAAGAACAGTGGAAATATAAGTGATATGTGACTTAAACGGCTTGAATGTTTTATCAGGAGATATTGATTTGTTGTGTCTCTTGAAATTCATCCTTGCAGAGCTTGAAAGAACTCAAAGTGCATGTCCAAGAAACCAAAGAAAAAAAAAAAACCTTTCTGCTATATAAAAACAAACGACTTGGCAATTGATTTTTTTAAAACCGAAGGCTTTCATAATCACATAACAGCAGACAAAAATAAAACAAATTTTCATGTAGAAATGTCTGTTGTTGCTTATATTTAGGCTTGTGTGGTGCCACAGATAGAGGCCTTTAAATCAACCAGTCAGTTATAGTTTTTCTAGGTGCAGCTGCAAACAAGGTATGATACTGTACATAAACCAAGACATTATGATATAGATCCTGCCAAAACAGAATTGCTTGAAAAGGACAACTCAAGATCACAAAGAATTGTGTCAGAATGCTGTTCTTACTGATTCTCTCACAGTTTTAGATAATATGTACAATGGTTATAGTATGAATCTGAATTCAAGTCTCTAGATATTCTTCATATCATATGGTCTTTTATTGGAATGAGCCAAATGTAGAAATGTGATAAAAACATTTCTGCAAAAGAATGTCTGATATGGAGAATACCTGAGCACATCTCCTGCTTAATCTAGAGCCAAATCGGTCCACAGCAGACATGGAAACACTAAAGTCTTGGCAGCAGTTTTGACTGACCATTGGCCATGATACTCTGATGTGCATGTAAAAATTCTCTCTCTCTCTACAGAGTAGAAGGAATTATTTATAACTTCAGAGCAGTCCATAAAAACTCATGCTGGTATTTTTAAAGAAAAGATGAGAGAGAAATATAAGATTCCTTTTAGATTTAGATTAGATTAACTTTTAGATTCCTACAATTTTTAAGCCTTCGTTCCTGGAAATAAAAACAGAAATACTTGTGCACATACTTAAAGATACGCTTCATGAGGCTGGCCTTATAGAGAGAAAGTCTTTACACAAGGTTTCTGTCTATTACATAACACAGTGGACCTATGAATCAGCATCAGCAAAGACAACAACAACTAGCCATTTAGCACAAGCTGCTGCCTTCCAAAAGAGATGAGATCACTGTTGGATTAGAGCCAAAGCCCCCCCATGCATTTTTCAGGGTCAGAGAAAACTATGCCCTGTCAGATTGTGTCAGGCATCATTACAGACACAAATGCACCATGTACCCTCTTGTCTTGTCCCTATTCCTCAACATACTCAGCAGGAGCAGGGGCCTGAGTGTAAATATAGCAACTTTGAGTATACAGCAGTGCTTTATACTAAAC
The DNA here is from genome assembly GCA_039654765.1 of Mylopharyngodon piceus. Taxonomy (NCBI): domain Eukaryota; kingdom Metazoa; phylum Chordata; class Actinopteri; order Cypriniformes; family Xenocyprididae; genus Mylopharyngodon; species Mylopharyngodon piceus. The sequence goes on along the minus strand of CM077443.1, from coordinate 25,831,788 downwards.
ATTCAGTGATATTTTTCTTCCTCCTGCTTGTATGCTCTTTAGGTTGAGAAGGTAAAATGAAAAGTAACAAAAGAACAGTGAAATATTTAGCATATGAACATTAAAACAAAATTTTAACAACAGTTCACTTATACCCACTAAAACCAGACAAGATTAACGAGGTCATTGCAATATGCAAAGTGCCGTTTTAAAATCAGCAAAGGTCCTTAAACATCGAGCATATAGGATCAAGCAAACTGCAACTAACCTTTCACATTGTGGTCTGATTTCTCCTGTTGGCTTAGAAGGTCCATAGTGCAGAGTTCCTCAACACTTCCATACTTCATAACTGAATTGATGGATGATAGAGTAGTAACTAGCTCACTGTTGATGGAGCTAAACTGGGATTGTTGAGGTGGGCCGAAGGCGTCTGCCAGCTCACTGTAGTTCTGAGCGAGCAACATCTGCTGTTCCTGCAAGAGCTTCTGCACTCTCTCTATGTAGTGATCAAGTCCAACACCTGCCCCAGCCTGTGACTGGATGGGTCCTGCTGATGACATTGATCCCACAGCAACACTCATAACTTGGGTTGGGGTAGGAGACTGAGAGGGGCCACAGGCAATGTTCCTTGTCTTCTGACCGACTAAGAAGTTCTCATGTATGCTCACGTGGCCAACCCCAGCCTCTTTGGTTTTGCAAGATGCTGACTTATCAAGCATAACTTCTTCAGATGATGTAGTACCTACTGAAACTGAGCGTGTTTTCAATGTGGCCGGCACATCTTTTACAAGACCATCCCCGATGGCTATCGTACGAGTCTCCACTGGTACAGTGCTTACTTGTTTGTCTTTTGAATATGGTTGTGTATTCGTGCAGGAATCAGTAAGAACAACCTTGTCTGTATTGGTTAACTTGCCTATTGTCTCAATTTCTGTGTTTGTGAACTGTGAAGCACAAGTGGGTAAGACCATGACTCCAAAGTCAGTTCTGTGAACTTCATCTGTTGCTGAGCTCTGGGTTGCCATCTCCTTGATGGGCCTGACCATTACATCCACTGAACAATCTCCACATCCAATAGACCTGAACTCCTTGGCTTGTTCAGCCTCTCTTTTGCTAAGTCCTAAACCTTCGGCTGTTAACTCAGTGTTGATCCCCATTTCACATACACTTAATTCCACTCCCACACTCTGGTTGCACATCACAACCTGCCTGCCGACACACTGATCCTGAACCTCAACACGTTCTTGTACAACCAACAGCTCCATTGGCAACTCAGGACCCACCAAAACATGCCTTGCATCTGGTCTGCAAGTAATGCCTACTGAATTCATTTGTTGGACATGATTTGTGCTTGCGTCATTAAACTCAACATGGTTGCCAACACCTTGGCTCGCTGTGGACACTCTGGCCTCCACTGAAGTGCTATACATCTCTGGCCTTGCCATCAAACCCTTGTCTGTTTTTTTTCTCGATCCAGCCACTTGAAGCTGAAGCTTTAGCTTTCCCATCTCCATTTCGTGGGTGGTCTCCTTAAGTTGGACCTCCAGTCTGTAGATCTTCTCTTTGAGAGCTTCGATGGTCTGATGCTGCATCTCAATTTCAGCTTCTACCTCACTGCTCATGCCTAGCATGGCTTCAGTCACACCAACTCCTGTGCTCTTCACCTCCTGCTCCGTTCCAACAGCCACATCTCTGCACTGCCCAGGCGACTTTCGGTAAACAACCACGTCGTTCATGTTCTCATCAGCTCCAACACCAATGGACTTGCTTTCACGGCTCCACCTCTGGATGTTTTGGTTTGTTCTTTGCTCCGTTTGGTGTAAGCTGTGCTTCATTTCCTCATTATTGTCCTGTATGTTCCTCTCCAGAGCCTCCACTTCAGCTGTCAGTTGCCTAAACTCTTGAAGCCTTTGAGTGCTCTGCTCAGTGTTCTCTATCTCCTCAATGTGAAGTTCAGAGCCTGTCCTGAGCTGGGTCAGGGGTTCATACTGATCAGCACTGCCAACACTATAGGAGCGCTTCCTAAAACCTCCACACGGACCCTGTCCCGCTACCTTGGAGCTCTTCATCTGGGACACTAGCTGCCTTTTCTCTTCTTGCAAGACTGATATCTTGACTTGAAGGATTGGGATGGTCTTTACCTGCTCTTCCAGTTCTTTTAGTCTCTTTAGAGCCACTACCATCTGTTCTCGAATATGCTGGAGGTGCAGGGGGCTAACATTGGTCACTGGTGTGGTCATGCCTGAGCTGAGGGGACTGTGGCGTATTGAACTACCCATAGAGGATGTGAAGTAGGGGTTGTACTCGCCATTGCCTAGATGTCCATTATTTTGGAAAGAATGTGGGCTAGGTGAAATCTGGCTTGGCCCATAAGAGCCACTGTAAGAGGACAGGGAACTGGAAGAGCCCATTCCGCCAAAACTGGCCAGTCGCCTGCGAGGTGGCTCGTTGACTAGTGGCTGCATTAGGAGCCGCTCTTGCTCCAGTCGCCTTCGAGTCTCCATCAGTGTTTTCTCCACTTGGGGGTTATGGCGAAGAAGGTGGGGAGAAGGTGGTGGCAGCAGCTGCTTGGTCTCAGGGACGTTCACAAAGGCTCGGGGAGCTTCATGGACTTGGGCAGTATGGCCAGGGGGGGCTACCTGGTTCTGAGGAGTGAAGTAGACAGGTGACTGTTTGCTCTCATCGCTGTTGGAAGAGGACAAAGAGTCTGTTGAAGTCCACTCAGTCTGGCCACTGCAACTGCTCTGAGGAGGCGGCACAGACCTGACCACTTTTGGCTTCCTCTGGATGTTTAGCTTCTTGATGGTGTTGCCCCTCTCAATGTCATCAACATACTTAAGGAAGTCCAGGTCTAGCTGATATCCATATGGGGTTTCCAAGCAGTAAGGGTCCTTCTCATCATCATCTTTTTCTGAAACAAAGTGAAAACAAACAGAGAGTGAAATTAGTTATGTTATCTAATCATTGTGTAAATTTATTAAATGATCTCTTTAAAATATACAAAATTAAAATGAGAAGGAAACGTATGATCGGTCCTTAAAATGTGTTACTCTTTATATATTTAAAAAAAAAAAAAACAAAAAAACAAAAAAAAAAACTTTATAACAAACTCATTCACCAAAAAGAATTTAAACAGCCAGCCACTCTAAAAACAGAAATAAATCTTCATTTTGACAGAATGCTTCAGTCTCAGTGAGTCCTTGGTACATTAAGACATATTTATAAAGTTTGAAACCAACTCCTATGGTTGCAGGCACAAAGGTGTGATAATGGTGTGATCACTACGGTCATACCCAGTAATCATAACAGTGTGAGTCAGTCATTCCAACACCACTTTACACTTAAACAATACATTGCTAAGATTTTTTTCCAAGAACAGTCAAACCATTAACTAAGAAACAAAGTTGAACTTTCCATCTATCGGTTTCCAACACTAAATATAAAGATGTATTCTGCTCATTTTCATGGCAAAACAAACTCCATGTGTTTGCTGAGCATTTGCAAGGTGGGGGCAAGTGGGGGTGGGGTTAAGGGAAAACAAGGAGAGCAAATATTTCTTTCTATCCAAAGATCGATTTGGTCTGATGCAATTGGCAATATTTTAAACATTTCACTCACTTACTACCTAGCAGACAAGAAATATCTTGACAGAGAGGCAAAAACGTTAATAGTTTCTTTTCAGCTAGAAGCCAAGGAATATCCATCAACAGAGCTTATATCACAGTCCAAATTCCACATCGGACAGAGAATTCCTGCCATCAGTTAGACAGATTAACTCTCTGAAAGCCAAGACACTTTCAGATGATTTAGAGTGCAGACACAGCGCATTAAGCACAAACAACAAACCATTGAACACATTTTCTTGGTACGTTTTAAGGACATATGTAAAACGCATCAAAGTTTACTTGACCGTGTAACACCCATTCAAACATTGCCTCCCATGTCCCTTATATAGGTTTAACTGAAAGAGGTTTTGAGAAGGTTAAGGCAACCTAATCCCTCATTGTTCAAGCGTCACTTACCCCAAGTCAAACAGCAGTCCTCATGCAGCGGTGCCTGTTCCCTTACAAGCCGTAATAGTTTTATAACTAGAACAAGCTGCAGGCAGCCTCCCCTCACTCACTGAGCACTTTCTCAACCTTCACTCCATAAGGGGAAAAATTCCACTATTGGTGTAAACTTAGCCCAGCTCAGCGCCGCCTGTGATAGGCTAACTGCCTCTACCAATCATGCAGCACTTACACTGTTTCTTCTGTCTTGCCTCTCTGAAAGTGCTCTTTAAACACTTCGTAACCCCTTAAAACAGTGGTCCCTTTTTAAACACTCTTTCCAGGCATGTCTTTGTCACATTAAGAAGCCTAAACTCACCAGACACATAATACAAGGTTCAGTAAAGCTTTTGCTGCTCTTTAATGTGAACTATGCTTAGGATCACAGATAAAAACACCAAGTTATAGTGACATGAATACGGCTTTTTTTCAAATGACAATAAAAGTTTACAAGGTTGGTAGACCAAAAGAGACATTTTTTTTTTTAAATACTCCAACCAAAATAAAAAGCTTCATTCTTTACTTAGCCAAGCAACAATCATTCAACAGCACTGACAAAACCTCTTTTACTGTATTTGCACAGCAACAATCGCTAGCTTGTTAAGCACACCCGCTAGCTTTCCTGACTATAGCAATAGCACAACAGCAATGTCATGGAGAGAGACACAGGCTCGTCTGGTACGAGGAACAGACACTTAGGCAGCTGAGCGCTGACCTCACCGGGAGGGGGTTGTAAACCTGTGACACTAAAGGGACAAGCGAGAAGCAAGGGAAACGAATAAAAGCAGTGTAAGAAACGGCTCCAAGAATAATCCACCCACACTCTCTTTTAGCAGTCTAGAATTACACTACTCACCATCAGACACAAAAACAGCCTAGAGGATGTTCAGATCAAAATAGTTTATGCTACGGGCAACATACTGAAGCAAACTTACTCTATGTTGGAAAGCACTTTTAACAGTGTAAGCTAGAATGGTTTAAAATTCAGCAACTAGCTGGCAGCAAGTAAAATATTAAAAAAAAAAAAAAAAAAAAAAAAAAAAGACCAAACTGAGACAGTACTTACAGAATAAAACATTTTTGATTTATACATAAAGACATTCACACTCCACCTGTGTTAAATTCAAAACGATGGTAGTGCTCTCCTGTATTTAGTGCAGGCTAAAGTTTCAAGTTATAGTCCTTGTCATGAGAAATTTTTTTTTTTTAAATGTGATTGGCTAAAACCAAAAAGCAAGGATATAGCAGTGACTAGTAAGAGAGAGAGAGAGAGTGAGAGAGAGAGAGAGAGAGAGAGAGAGACAGAGACAGAGAGAGAGAGAGAGAGAGAGAGAGAGAGAGAGAGAGAGAGAGAGAGAGAGAGAGAGAGAAGAAAAAAAGACTCATGTTTCTGACAGGTGGACAAACAAACTTGACACACGATCATTTGGCATGTCTGTTGTCACAAAGTTATTTGCGGACAAAATAAGCAGAAAGAGGTCCATTTAAATGGGGTTTGTAAAAGGTATGGACAAGTGTGATATCTACAGGAAGCTTGGTTGTTCAAACACTAATAGCAACTGATTGTGTTAATATAACAAAAAAACAAAAAAATACATTCATCCCACATTAGGAGTGATTTAAATGATTGTCCAATTTACTAAACTATTTAAAAAGGTCAGAAAAAATGGCCGATATAGTAGAGAGGAAATGCTTTGGGAAATCGCAAGGGAATATTTTTAAATGTTGTTGTGTTTAAATGTTTTTTTTTCTCCATTGTTTTGTATGTTTACTTGGAAATGCTGATGCACAAGATGGCGCGAGAATTCTCACAAGACATCCACTTTTGACCAAATGTAACATTAGTGTCACGTAAACAACTTAAAATAGATGTCCACAAACAGCCCTGCTATTTTTCCTGCTTTATCTGTGCACTGCTTTTATTAAAAGAGATGGACAGAGAAGAATTAGTACAAGTGTGCCTCACAATCTTTGAGTTTAAAAGGTCATGGCTTATCTACTGTGTCTAACAAAAACTGTCTGACTAAATGTCCAAAGACATGTCAGCAAGTAGCTGCTAAATATTTGAGCAATCAGCATTACGTTGTGACCAGAAACCATGCTGCCTTGCAAAACCAGAAACATTTTAACTAGTTCCAATTTGTTTTTGGCCTCTTTTATGTTCTGCCTACACTTGAGGTCTATTCCAATACAACACGCCTGAGAGTATTCATTACCAATTACAAACCCCTAAGGACAATGTTTTCAGTTCTCATATAACACAATGAAATCTCTGTGGATCTCTCACAGAGTTGACGATCACCTTGAGCATGAGATCTGCTGAATGGTAGCAATAAAAATAGATGCCTATTTGAAAGTCTGACCTCAGATAGGGCTGGACAATTAATCGAAAAGTAATCGAAACCGAAATTCAGAACCTCTAACCGACGTAAATTTTCCCATGTCGGTTATTTCGTTTTTTTCATTTTTTTAATCCTGTTAATATTTCCCCCTTAAAAACAAACTACCGCGTGTGTAGCCACGTGACTCTGGCCCGTCCAGTCAGTGGCATGAAAGCAACACGGAGGTGAACGCCGGTTCAACACACAGAGACGGCGCGCGAGCGGTGAGCCTTGCGTCTTCATTAAACTTTGTCAGTTGCATGTGTTTTAAGGTTTGCCAGTTTGGACATTCATGTGATTTTAGACGATTGGATGTATATTATTTCGAGCTACCGTGCTCGCGCAGCTGCATTGTGGCACGAACACTCATACAAACAGTAGCTGTGTAAAACGAAGATCGAGCGCACAGAGAGGAACGCAGAAACTAGTCAGCGCTGTCCTGTGATTTATCGCTAAAGTAGCTTAGAAACTCAAAACTTATTATAGCATATATTTTTCTACTTTTGAAGGAACTATTTACAACCCACAGCTTCACAATTAATAGAGAGACGGTATGACTAATTCACACACGCAATCGCTCTCATTACGTACTGGTACTGTGCTAATTTATCTGTATCTGATTTACAACGAGCAGAAATCTGTAAGAAATGTTAGGAACCATAGATAAAATAACTGCTGAAAGTGAGCTGTTATGTCAGATCACTCTTTCAATAGGAAAAAATATCCTCCCTTTAATAGTCAATTACATTTACAGTACAAACTTTGTCAGTGAACTATGAGGGCAAAAAACAAAAAAAAACAAAAAAAAAACAGAAACAACAAAATCGTTCATTAATCGTAATCGAGGTAATGCCCAAATCTATGATGTGGGAGGAAAAACAAACTTCGTAAATCAGCTTGTTTTGCTAACCACAAAACCTATATGGAAATTTAAGAGATCAGCATGTCAGGAATGACCTCCATACACCCAAGTTATCTTTCACAGTATATGTGCAGCAGGAAAATACATGTGGTGGAAATACAGTAAGCATGAAATGTTTGAGAAAACAAAACAAAACCTTATAGAGTTTCAAAATCTTACAGTGAAGTTTCACACCAGCAGAATATGCTAGCCATCTCCCAGACATAATCTATTTAATGACAGCTAAACCTTGTAAATTCCACAGTCTACAATATGTTTGCATGAACATTTAGATTTATTTTTACTTTTACCTGAACAGAACAAAACATGTAAGAAACTGTAAACTAAACAGTTACATGAGCGCTTGATAAGTAAATAAAACAGATTTATTAGCAAGTAAATAAAACCAATAAAGACCATTAAGAAAATAAAAACTTTTTTTTTTTAACACATATTTCTGGGGAAAAAAAAAAAAAACAAACTATTATTATTACAATAAAAGAAGCCTGTAAGCAGCTGGAGCTTGTGAATATGGATATATGGAATATGGTCAGGTTTGAAACATTTATAGGTATTTCAGACGTATGCATTCCAAAAACTAAAAAGCCCACATCAATGGCCTCCAGATCTTTATAATGCCAGTTTGCTTCAAACTGACCCGTGCAATAACAATGTAAGTTACAACAGTACCTAATGTAGGACAAGGGGTGTAATATTGCCTGGTGGACAACATATTTTCCACAAAAACCTGTTGTCCAAGACCCTCCAATGGAGTCCCTTTCAAATATGATATTTAACATTAACTACAACAGACCAGCTTGAAACCTGAAAAAATACAAATGCAACCTTCTTGAACATTTCCTTTTAAACCAAAGCAGCAAAACACAATTGACATAAATCAGTAATTAAGTATCTACAACACTTGATTCATTTTACTTAATGGCCATTCATTCAGTCTACCTTTAAATGCCTAGAGCACTGAATATAATACTGTTTTGTCACTTACTGGGACAGGAGTTTGGCTGTAGCAGGCTAGCATTACTGGTCTGAGCATATCAGAGCCTTCTCTCAAACACACACACACACAGAAGAGAAAACAGAGGCCCTTTTTCTCACTCTGGCCTGGTATTTCCTGACCCGGCCCATGGAAACCACGTCAGCCTTCTAGTTTAATTATCCCAGAAATCCACGTCATCTTCAAGACCACACTAACAAACACACAGAGTCATTAAACAAGCACAACAATAATGCTGGAACAGATACAGAAGCTTCTCTAAGAATAGTCCTGCCATGAAAGAACAGAGCGAAACCAAGAGAAACGGTGAACAGATCCAGTATATTAAAGCATTTATATTAACTAAACCTGCAGTACATCCCAGACAAATGCTAATCCAGCCAATATTAGCAGCAACTGAACCAAGAATATCTGAAAGAATGGCTGTAAATGACATGCAGGGGATTATTGTAGACAGGCTTCAAATTATTACAATTAATAGGTCTGAATCATAGTCTTGTTTCATTCATTACATAAGCAAGGTTTTCAGACGTGCTGCTGTGATTCAGCTGATGTACAACCTTGAATACCCCATGAAATGGCTCGAGGAGTACAGTTTTCTTTTCTGGGCACAATGTGTCACAAAAAAGACTGTAAATTTTAAATGTAAATATCTGATCATTTTGTCAACTTCCACCATAGAAGACCACAAAGCAAACATACATGGGCTAAAAGCCACAAAACTTCCATTTTGAGCTCATGGTTTTGCTTTCATGGTCGAATTCATGTACTCAAATTATGTGCTGATACAAAATATTTTAGCATTCACGTCCGATGTCAGGCTATAAAAACACTTCTAAATGTTCAATACATCTATCAGAAGTTTCTACACTCTAGATCAGGATGAAAGCTTGACTTGCAGACACTCAATACACAAACTGAAAATATGTTTAAAGGTTAATGAGGTACCAGATCGCTTGAATAAAGTAGCCCACTGTAACTCAACAGTAATCAAGTACCATAATACTAGTGTCCAACAATTTAGCACGTCCATTAGCCCTTCAATCTTGACATGCTAATCAGCTAGAACTCTAGACTTTATAATGGCACAGCTTGGCAGCCTTGTTTAACACCAAGTACTCTGGCCTTAGTTTGCTGTGGAGGCGCCATATGGAAAGAGTCCAAGACAACACAAAATCTCCTTTAGGCTATTACTGACCCGAATTTCATTGTGTAAATATCAAAGGTGAGGGTTCACCGACACAGACAACCAAAATGCCCAAAGAAGATACAATATCATAAAGAAAGAAGCTATCTATTGACTGTGTTAGTTTCGTTAAGCTGATTTCCCTAATCTACAACAAAAACATGCCTACTTGACATTAAAGTACTATCAAAATGACCTTTTGTCAACACAAGCTGGCTACATGGCATAAAAAGGAGCAAAACCCATTAATTAAATTTATTTGTATTGCATCACTCAATATAAAGCGACTGAAATAACAGTTCTTATTACTCATGTTGTTGCTCTTTCACTTTATTGTCAGAAGGAATGCGAAGTGGAATGTGTTGATGTTTTGGTTGAGTGTTCGGAGCCCGGCAAGGCTGACATGCAATATTTCACAGCATGCTGTGAAAAATCACGCTCCTGTCCTGTTTAAGAAATGCAGGACTGTACAAAAAATGTGGGCTTGAATCCTCAAACAGTGCTCAACAACAAAACTCTAAAGCAATCAGGTCATGTTCATATATCTGTTCAAATGCTCACCTGGGTCTTCACTTGACAAAGTTAAATCTGAAGTGTGTAAATTTTTTCGATATTAAAATACTTTCTCCTTTTCCATCTTTGTTGGTCTGGTTGTTTGCGATGCTCAAAAAAACAAAAAACAAAAAAAAAAAACAGTGGCTCAACCAATGGCATGAGTCTGGGGTGGGACTGTTTAGGGGGAGTGTTTGGGAAACCTGTCTGACAGCAAGTATTATTTCTGCAATTCCATTTGGTGACTCTACTGGTGCAGAAATTACACACTTAATTTTAACTAAGAATAAATCTAGGCATAAACGCTGATGATACATTAGCGAACAGAACAGACAATCATGCTAATTAAAAGGGAGGGGTGTTACCTGAGGCATTGCCGTTAACGTGCATGGTTTGGGCCATGGCCGCAGACACTTGTTCGAAATCCCACAGAGAGCCTGAATGCACTCATGCAAATGTCATGCATCAAATCAGCTTGCCATGCAACCTGCAAACTGGACAAAACAACAAAACACAAAATGTCAAGACACAATAGCACATGCATGATTCACAACAAATACACATATTATACATATAGTACAAACAATCCAAAGTCAATGTGAAGTTCACGAAACAAATCATGGGCTCAGATCTAAAATAGGTGAGGCCTAAGTGACGCACCTCAGTATTGCAATTTTGTGCTTGTCTGCAAGACCTTGTGGGTAGTTTAACCAAAACACAAGCTTTCATTGAGGTCATTTAATATTTAACAACAAACAGAACTAACCTTCAAATGGTGGGCATATAGAAATAACCTTGTGACAAATCCTACACTCTCATAAAAAAAATGGTTCAAAAGCTGTCACTGTTTCAAAAGGTGCACTTTTGTACCTTATTTACTCCTAAAGGGTGCATATTAGTACCGTAAAGGTACATATTACCTAAAGTGTATATATTAGTACATAAATGGTACATATTAGTACCCTTGAAAGAGTACCAGTAACAGCTTTTTTTTTTTCTTTTTTTTTTTTTTTTTCACCATTGTAGTACCATTTTTTTTTTCTGAGAAGAAATGTTATAGTTCACCTAAAAAATTAGAATTTTGTCATTTACTCATCCTCATTTTCCATATGACAAACATCAGTTTGTTTCTCACACAAAGCTATCGTATGAGAAACAGACTGATAGCCTAACACAGTCGCACACTTCTTCGCCTTATAAGAGCTCTGAAATGAAACTGCACTCCATTCTAAATAAGCTCTGGGACTGGAAGGAACTAAAGACGGACCAACTCGTTTGGCAACCAGCTCACCATCTGTAACCATCTTGAACTACATATTGATTCTGGTGCCAAAACAAAAACTTGTTTTTGTGTGAAGGAGAAGCTGTTCATCCTTACATGTTGGAGCAGCAGTAATATCAAGAACTACGATTTGGTAGTGCGGGATTCAGCATTCAGCTTGACCAAAAAACCGTTTAGACAGCAGATCGGGATTTTTTAAGCAAAGCAGTGATGGAGCAGCAGACATTCATGTGTGCAGCAGATACAGTGGTGGGTCTCATAAACCCCTGGTGGAAGAACGGCAGGAAGAGGAACCAGTGGGAGGTCTGCTATGTTCTCTGAAGAACACAGACTTGGGAAGCTAGTAAAAACAATGATTGGACCAGTCCTGAGTATTACGAAACACAGGACGTGTTAAGGAATTTCCTCCATCTCGCACAAAACACATATTACAACAACAGCACGCCTCCGTTTTTGCAGAAACATACAGCACAGCCAAAGTTCACAGTCAAACTGAGGTAACCACTTAGAAATGTTGTCTTATTCAACAGACACTAGGACAAACATTTGTGAAGTTTTGATATTTCTTTTTTTTTTATTTGAATAGAAGACAAAAGGACAACTTTTCCTTTTCACCATTAACAAGCACAGCAAAAGAGTTCATCAATAAATCACTTCAGTCTGTAAACAATGAGACATATTCAACACTGTGTGGACATTTGTTTAGTTTTAAGAAAGAAAATGACTCAGTCTCAACAAAGACACAAAAATGTGGAATTGGACGAAAATACGCACATGTGGCTGAAAGTCAACTCTGAGCTTGTCAAAACATGCTAAAATGCTGCCATTAAAAATGAATGAGTGGCTTACATTAAAATACATTTTAAACCCAGAATGCGTGATTATTTAAAAATATCATACAGCTTAGTTTGCATCACTAACTCTACAGACAAAAACACTTCAAGGGTCAATTCAGGTTCAGTCAAAAATGCATACACACACACACACACATTAGATATATTCTATATTCTATGTTCATGCTGCAAAGGTGCAATGCTGCAGATGTGACAGACTAAAAAGCATACCTACCTTGTTCAGTCATTCTTAAACTTCTTCAACATCTAGTCACAGGGAATGAAGTTACTACGGCCTTGCAGTCACCTATAAGCCAAAGCATCTACACAACGCAGAGTGTATATTACAGCTAAGATTAGCTAACTTTCTCAGATGTCAGAGGTCCTATAAGAGGAAAGGATGCATCCGTCCGTGTTGAACAGATCAGTGACCAGACCATTAACAAGAGACCCTCGGTGTAAAGAAAAAGATGTCCAGTCAAACACTCTTACAATGTTAAGTCCTCTGTTGGCACACAATGGCATCAAGAAGGTTGCTTGTTAATAGCAAACAGGGTCAGCCTGCTACAGATTGACATGTAACTGCAGGTAGATCATTCTTACTGATAGTGAAAAGAAACGGAAAGGCGTGTTTCATAATTTTTACTCATTCAGTGTCACTCCCTGTTTTTAACACCCTGTTAGCAAAGTCTGTACTTGAATATTAGAATATGAGTGAATCTTTTCAAAAACAAAAATTAACAGGAGAGATGCACCTCTGGACATGTGATATGGCCTGTCTGAATCAGATGCCATTGAATTTAAAACAGTCTACGGTTAATGGCAAGGACAGATGTTCTCATCAACTTGTTCCAGGTATCTCAGCAGGATCTTGCCATTAACGAGGTAAAAAAAAAATAAAGAAAATACAGGCTCAAAATGACAGATCATTGATAAATTAAGACATTTGTAATCAAAGACGGCACTTAAAGCCTTGCTAACAGGTAGATACTGATGATGAGGGGGGAAAAAAAAACAAGTTAAACTATAATAAAATATCCACCTTTAAATTCCTTTTATAAATTTGCACTACTGAACTACTTAACTATTCAGTTTCAGTCCCTAGGAAGGGGGCTACAAAGCCTTGGTGAGTTTCTTAAAAGAGTTTCATGAACATAGATGAGAGGGAAAGTGACACAGGAAATATCTCTTACACAAGAGAACGTGGCATGCTAGTGGGAGGTATAGCACATCTCCAAAGGTGAGGGCAGGGTAGCATGACGAGGCAGTCATCTGACAACACTACAGTCAGAGGCAGCATTTAAACATGGAGTGCAGGTCCGTACAAGGATCTGCATTCAAACACACATGCACACAAACATACGCTCCACTGCTGGAGACAGATCTAAAAATGGGAGTGGTAAGGTGTATTGCTTTAGAAAAAAAAAATGCACAAACACGCCTACTTTCCCTGTCACTTGTCATTAATTTAAATGCTCTTTTCACCACACCTTCCACAGAATTCATTGTAAATTGTTTGAGGAAAACATAGGATTCATGGGCTATAATTCAAGTGTAGTTAAAGGGGGGGTGTAATGCCATTTCATGCATTCTGACTTATTTACACTGTTGAAGAGTTGGATTCTCATGCTAAACATGGCCAAAGTTTCAAAACACGAGTTGGACGTATGATTGAGTATTTCTGTGCCAAATGACTACTTCCGGTTTTGGTACAGGTTTCGGAGGTTTTTTTTCCAAGTGAGTCCTGAATGACGTCAAAAGAGACCGGAATTCCTTGTATAGGCACTTCTCCCTGATAAGCGTGCGCACACACACATCACTCAGAGCAAGAGCAAGAGGACGCCCATCAACGCGTTTCGTTCGGGATACGGAAGCCGAGAGATTTTTCAACAATGGCTGTGTCCCAATTCAGGGGCTGCACCCTTTGAAGGCTGCATACATCATCGGTCTCATTTAAAAAAATAACCGTTAGATTGCAACGCATGAAAGAAATTACAGTATTTTACACCTCACAATGAATATCAGTCAATTTTATTATGGTTACTTTTCTTAAATATGACATCCTTGATGAAGTATTCAGCATTCAAATGCGACCTCTGAAGGACGAAGCCTCCGAAATGATACAGCTCCTGTCACCAAAGGAGTGTGTTTTTGGTTGTGAGGGAAAGATTACCTTTTTCAGCTTCCCAAAGAACCTAGCGTTGAGAGAACAGTGGATGAAGTTTGTTTTTCCGGGGCAGCAACGGAGTTGTGCACGTATGTTTGTTTGTTCCCGGGATTTCGGTGATAAATACTTTGTAAATAAGTCCCAGTTCGGCGCTGGATTTGCAGGTCGCGTGTGGTGAGTAAAGCTGCATCAGATGTCTGTGTTTTGCTGGCAATCGGCGCGCAAGTGCATAAAATGTAAACAACACGAACGCTTTTGTTCCTTTTGTATTTATAATGATGTCGCAGCTAGCAGACATCGCAGAAGCTGCGCACGCTCTTTAGCTCTGCTCACAGCACTGATGGCAGATACGCCTCCAGGAACTCTGCTTTTTCCGGAAAGACTCGGTTTAGCGTATCTATCTTTTATAAATATGACAAAACTAAAGACTTTTCAGAGATATGAAGGATGCATTGTTAATCTATATCTACTCAAGATTAACATGAGATTGGCAGAAACTGTGTGTGATACCCCCCCCTTTAAGGCATACATTAGTTTTGAATGGGAAACTGGCCACAATTTAAGTTATTCATTGAACATATTTCCCTCAAAATAATATTTATAATATTGTATGTTTTACTGTATTTTTGATCAAATAAATGCATCCTTGGTAAGAAAGAGACTTCTTTAAAAATAAATAAATTAAATTGTGAGACAATAGAGCTGTACAATTCTGGATAAATTGAGATTTCTTTAAGAAAAACAACTAAACAAAATAGTCTATTTTAAAAAAAAAACTACTTAATAAATTTGAATTAATTATTATTATTATTATTATTATTATTATTATTATTATTATTATTATTATATTATTATTATTATTATTATTTTTTAAATCGGTCTGAATGAATGATTCAATGACTCGCTCATAAAGACCCCACTTGTTTCAATTACTGGATGAATAAGTGTTTTTGCATGAATCTTGAATGAATGATTCAATGACAAATACACTTTAAACAGTCACTTGTCGCCACCTACTGGCGTAACAATGTAATTGATACAATCTTTATATGAAGCGTCAAGTTTCAAACGGTGATTTACTCTATCATGATCGCTACCGTAGACATCAGTGTTTATATCCGAATTATAACATTTTATTTCAATACTTGTGTAATAATCTGAAATATTGTAAGCAATAATGATACTTTTGTGGTTGAAAAGACTGTTTGTGAAGCGGTTTCATATCTATACATGACAACTGCTCTCTCTGGGTCAGCGGCAGCACCAACACAGATCTGAATGTTCCGCTGTGATCGTAGGCTACTTGTCAAAGGTTTAATAGACACAGCCGAATCATTGACATTTAGAATGCGCGGCTGTTTGATTCGAGATCACGATCTTTTAACGATTAATCATGCAGCTTTATGTGACAGCTATGTATATAAAGCTATGATGGAGGGGAAGATTATCAGTTTCTCATACAAATCTATCATATGGCTTCAAATGTTTTGAAATACAGCACAGGAGTCATATGGGCTACTTGCATGATCTTTTTTCTTTTTTTCCACAAAACACAAGTGATATAGAGCGATATGACAGATTTTGTTTCCTTTAACAACATCCAAAAAGCTTTTTAAAACTAACCACTTTAAACCTGAGACCACCTATAGAGCCTCATGTGGTTCTCACAAAAATTCAGATAATGGGTCAAAGTAACATGATCTTTACATCCTCAGGGGAAGAGGAGCATCTGGGAGGCCACACGGCCGATTCGGATATTGCTGTTGTAGTTTGAGGTGGAGCTGCAGGTGTGTCCATTGACAATTTTCAGAGAGGGTCTCCTGGCATTTATAATGTGACACAACCTGAAGTTAAAAAATCGAGTGGGCAAGATTACATACTCAAGTGAAACGATTTAGATGACCAAATTATTTTATGACCAAACCAGCCAGCAATAGACAAGTTAAACTTCATAATGCTACTTCCCTCCGAAACTATGTGCCAGAAACACACTCACATGTACAAACTCCCTTTTGATCTTCCACAACAGTGTTTAAGAGAGTGGGAAAAAAACAGCCTAATGTACACTCATAAACACCATTTTCCCCTTCCCATCAGCCACAGTCATTATGAAGACAAGAGTTGGGAGAAAAGGGGGATTTGCCAGCAGCAACTTGACCATGAAAGCAGGCAGCTGAATTTCATTATAGCATTGAGCTTTGAATAAGCCAGAACTAAAGAACTTCAGAAAAGAGAGGGGCTGAACACACCTGTGCATTCGTGTTAGCTTCTGGCAGGGGGGCCAAAAGTCTGACCCGGGCTCAAATGCCCCCAACCATTACTTACGACAACCATGCTGATCCCCCTTCTTCCAAATCCAGCTTCAAAGCTTATAATTATCTTGACAGGCACAGGGGGGTTCTGAAACTGCAGACCACTTTTATTTTGTCTTTGGTTTTTCAGCCTAAGCAATGCAAAACCAAAAGAAATAATCTTTACATGCAAATTAGACAAACACTGAAACCCTGCAGTGTATTAAATACTGCTGCATTGGTTTATTCCAAAAATCCAAAAATTACAATAATTTAACCACATTGTGATTACCCGGTTCATCCGAATCAAATGTATCCAGGATATTCCAAGAGCTCGACATCAACTTACTGGAAAAGCCAAAGTCAAACCTCAAACTGTGAGCGCAAACTCCTGCAAGCGGCTGATGCACTAGATGGCCAGTTCTAAACTGAAGATCAGACTGAACGGCCCCAAACCTGATTTAGGTCAGCTAAATATAAAGAACCCTGAAGAGAAAGTGACTTAATCATAACCACAGACCTGTTCGCATGGGCTGTAGGACACTATTTTTATCATTATCACCCTCTTGTCTGGTCTGTTCGCCTTAAACGGCGTCCTGTGAAGGCAAAGTGTTTGCTTATCAGTAACAAGGACCTCACTCAAAGCTACTATAGCCTCTTCTTGTTTTCATACTCCCTAAAACATAAATACTGTATATGCAATATATTATGGAATATGTGGAATAATCAAATACATTTTGATACGTTTGGAATCAATAAACAACTTTAAAGCTTAAAGGAAGACAACAAACAGTATATGACATGGACACTATTTAGAACAAATCAGTCTGATTGCAATGCAAGACCATATTAAAAGTCCATTTGTGCCTTTCCAAACCACCTTATCTAGTGTTGTCAAAGGTTAAAGAGGTTTTTGACCTTTGTACGTCATGCTGACAGAGAAATTGGAGATAATAGATTGTTGTGGAATGCCTTAATAATGAAAGATTATAGATAAACTACTGTTCAAAAGTTTGTGGTCGGTAAGATTTTTTTAAATGTTTTGAAATAAGTCTTTTATGCTATATTTGATCAAAATACAGTACAGAATGTGAATAAATTTTAATTTACTTTATGTAATTTACTCCTGTGATGGTAAAGGTGAATTTTCGGTAGCCATTACTTTGATCATTTGACACTGAAGACTATTCTAATATGATGATTTGGTGTTCAAGAAACACCTAATCTTATGATTATGATCTTATGATTTATTATGATTATTAATGTTGAAAACCGTTGTTCTGCTTAATATTTTTTGGAAACTGATATTTTTTTCCAGGATTTTTTGATGAATGGAAAGTTCAAAAGAACACCATTTATTTGAAATAGTAAAGACATTTATGATGTTAGAAAATTGTCACTTTTGATCAATTTATTAAAAAAAAAAAAAAAAAAAAAAAATCTTACTGACCCCAAACTTTTGAACAGTTGTGTATATAGCAAGACTCATTTGACATTTTTGAGCTATGATTGTGCATATTAATTTTTATGAATAATCCAAAAACATTACACCACCTCTGTGAAGAGTCTAATCTGGTAGAGACACTGACTTGCAGTAATGACAGTTTTCAAAGAGCCGCTTTTGAAGAAGAGCTGAGCTCTTTCCTTTATAATCTAAAACTCTATTTCCTGATAACAGAAAGGGTTGCATGGGCTTTATATATATATATATATATATATTACACACACACACACACACACACACACAGTATATACACACACAGAATGTGTTACAAACAAAGACAGCAAAGTTCTTTCAAAGGTAAAGAGCTGACCAAATTAAGTAAAATACCACACAAAACTACCATTTTACAACTAAAAAATACATATCAACAATTTTTACAAATGAGGACATCCCCAAAAGGAGGTTTTGGCAGATTTAGCTTCTGGTTACAACATTTGTCCCCAAAATAATGGTTAGGTAGGCACACACAAACAAACAAACTGAAGACAACATTATTCCCAGAGAGAGCATTGATAGTTTATTTCTTTTGCACTATAATTTGCCTTTCCAAAATTATTCTTTCCCAAAAATGAATCATATGAACGATTGACAGTCTAACTTTAGTGACAGGCAGATTTTCAGAGCGAATGAGATAAGAATATGAACCCATAAATCACAGAAAACTGTAAACCCAGTACGTCTTCAAAAGTGTCTGTAAGCAGAGGATTCTTTTAACCAAATAGTTCCAGGAGGATCCAACACAATATTCAACTTCTTTTTAATAGCAGAAATGTACAGCAGTGAACACACCTCCACTTTTGTCCGCTTGCAGACGGAGGACATAAATGAAGCCAACAGACACTGTGGACTGTGTCAACTTCTCTATGCCAAACTAAACTGGGGTTTCACTGAGCTAGCCAATGCTACAAGGCTTTTGTGCAAGTCCAAGTGCAATTTTCTGACAACACTGCCATCTACAGGCCTGTATTCTTCAAACATACACATTTGCAGTAAATGGGTGCATGAGCACATAAAAACTTTAATAATATTAATTTATTCATTTTCCCCCCAAGCACAAATACAATTAAAATACATAAAACTATGAAGCATCGTCCATATGAAATCACCAAACTAACTTCAATTAAATTACCAATTTAAAAAAAAAAGAAAAACATACATACCAAAAAAACAATAGTCCATTTGTCTCACTGCTCCAATAAGAGAAAAAAATACAATTTTAAGTGATGTAAAACAAGCACTCGATAGGAAACGGTTCACTCCACACAGCGCTGCAGAGCAAACTCACTGCTTCATTTAACAATGACCCACCCCTTCCACTCCACAGGGTGTGTAGAGGAGAGTGGGTAGTCCCTATATCGGCCACACGCTCTCACTATCTTTACCCTCTTTTGTCTGACAGATGGATGTCTTTTTCTACTCATCTTATTCTACCACTTTTGGAACTAAATAAAAATCTCCTCACCTCTGTCCAAGCGTGCATTTGACCAAGGACAGACTGGAGCCAGTTATTTGTTTAGCTCTCCAGTGGAGCCAGGCAGACTGAGAGGCCCAGCGGCCGTTCTTCTCATGATAAAGAGCCTTGAGAGGGCTGGAGGCCAAGGGAGCCTCCCAGAGTTACGGCTATAGAATGCTGCACTACCATGCTTTATTCATCAAAACACATATCAAATTATAGTGCAGGATTAAGAGTAAATTGTTTGGTTCTTTGTGTTAGATAATTGCGTCTATGAGGCTCTTTGACCTTAAAAAAAAAAAAAAAAAAAAAGTTCCAGGCAACCCTGTGAAAAGGATGAAAGGATAAACATCTTTAGT
Organism: Mylopharyngodon piceus; assembly: GCA_039654765.1. Classification (NCBI taxonomy): domain Eukaryota; kingdom Metazoa; phylum Chordata; class Actinopteri; order Cypriniformes; family Xenocyprididae; genus Mylopharyngodon; species Mylopharyngodon piceus. Next base: position 25,811,836 of record CM077443.1, on the reverse strand, counting down.
TGTGTTCAAACTGACACAAGTTTACCTCAGAGGACCGTTTATGGGAATCAAATATTAATCCTCTGCTTTTATATAGATAATATGGACCAATTAGACATTTGTATTATATTTCGGTAACACTTTACATTAAGGTTCATTAGTTAACATTAGTTAACTACATTAGTTAACATGAAATAATAATAAACTGCACTCATACAGCATTTATTAATCTTTGTTAATGTTAATTTCAACATTTACTAATACATTATTAAAATCTTATTAACAGTAAATGCACTGTGAACAAACAATCAACAACTGTATTTTCATTAACTAACGTTAAGATTACTAAATACAGTAACAAATGTATTTCTCATGGTTAGTTCATGTTAGTTAATACATTAATGTTTAACTAATGACCCTTATTGTAAAGTGTTACCTATATTTCTTATATTATTATATAAAAAATATAAATCTTTGTTATATATTTTTTACGGCAAAATAAATACATAAAATATTTTAGTTTCTAACCTCTCATGTACTCACGTCATATGGCCAAAAGTATTAGGACACCCCTCCAAATCACTGAATTCAGGTGTTCCAATCACTTCCATGGCCACAGGTGTATAAAATCAAGCACCTAGACATGCAGACTGCTTCTACAAACATTTGTGAAAGAACAGGTCGCTCTCAGGAGCTCAGTGAATTCAAGCGTGGTACCATGATAGGTTGCCACCTGTGCAATAAGTCCATTCGTGAAATTTCCTCACTACTAAATATTCCACGGTCAACTGTTAGTGGTATCATAAAGTGGAAGCAATTGGGAACAACAGCAACTCAGCCACGAAGTGGTAGGCCGCGTAAAATCACAGAGCGGGGTCAGCGCATGCTGAGGCGCACAGTGCGCAGAAGTCGCCAACTTTCTGCAGTCAATAGCTACAGACCTCCAAACTTCGTGTGGCCGTCAGATTAGCTCAAGAACAGTGCGTAGAGAGCTTCATGGAATGGGTTTCCATGGCCGAGCAGCTGCATCCAAGCCTTCCATCACCAAGTGCAATGCAAAGCGTCGGATGCAGTGGTGTAAAGCTCGCTGCCACTGGACTCTAGAGCAGCGGAGACGTGTTCTCTGAAGTGACGAATCACGCTTCTCTGTCTGGCAATCCGATGGACGAGTCTGGGTTTGGCAGTTGCCAGGAGAACGGTACTTGCCTGACTGCATTGTGCCAAGTGTAAAGTTTGGTGGAGGGGGGATTATGGTGTGGGGTTGTTTTTCAGGGGTTGGGCTTGGCCCCTTAGTTCCAGTGAAAGGAACTCTTAATGCTTCAGAATACCAAGATATTTTTGGACAATTTCATGCTCCCAACTTTGTGGGAACAGTCGGGGGATGGCCCCTTCCTGTTCCAACATGACTATATATATGCACACACATACACACACATAATATATATGTAATACATAAATATAGCTACTGCTACATAAATTTAAAACAGTTATAAAACCAGAACATTTATCTTAAATGATATATTTTATTATATTAATATATTGTTATATATACACATTTAATAAAATATATTTTCCATATATTTATTATGCATAAAATATTTAAATAGTTTATGTATAGTAATGTATAATAATTACATACATTTAAAAATACAACCAGACCACTCTTTTTTTATATCTTTAAAATAATGTAAAATAATCATTTAAAATGTATATTAAAATATACAAATATAGTTACTCCTACACAGAATAATAAAAAAAAAGATTCACTTTATTCATTCAAAGGATGCTTTGTTCCTACAATTCCCACCTACATGCTAATTCCAACTTAAGATTTACAGTTTACAAGTTTTTTTTTTTTTTTTTTTTTTTTTTTTTTTTTTTAAAAAAAAAAAAATCACTGGGAACCCAAAGGGCGCTCCTTGTTGACAGACACTACAGGAATGTTTTAGACAGCAGTTACAAAGAAGCAGAAGAAATTCCAACGTTAAACACACCTTGCCAGCCTTAATTAGAGCTGCGTTTAAAGGCTAAAGGGTTTTGTTTGGCTTAACCACTTGAGCTGGCTAGGCTATAATGGTGCTAATGAGAAAGGGCCCATTCCAGGGGGCTGGGAAGAGAAGGGGTGGAATTGGCTGGGAAATGCATGGAATGAGCAAACTTTACTACTTGGCATCCAATGGACATTAACCCTCCAAAAACAATTACCAGCAGAAGGGACTGGTACAACTTACACAAACTCAGGTACATTTAATTTAACCACTTCAGAACCGTTGGCTTTAGCACAAGCATCCCACCAGGTTTTGTTTGAAATGCGTTAAAAATCAATTTTCCCTCTGCTCCCCACGCTAGAAGTCCCTATGATCCTGAAGCCTCCACAGCTGTTCCCCTACCCGAAATCAGCACAACAAAGACCCAAAGCATCCCTTGTGAAAGTTTGGGAAATCATTCATCCGCTATGCTTTCAATCGAGTGAGCAACCGTAAAGGAAGCAACAATATGTTTCAGGGAGGTACTCGGTTACGCTTTGTAAAACTCACCCTAATAGATGCCATCAACAGACGCAGGTGAAAGAAAGCAACAACTGGCTCAACCTCAGCTACCAAAACAGCTTCCAAATTGAAAAAGAGACATAACAACAAATTAACATTAATGTGTCAAAGGATCTTGTTAGTGGCGTAATGTATTCTGTCTGAATTCATTTTCTAACCCTCATCCACTGTTTATGCACAGCCATCTGTTGAGCGGTGACTGGACCAGCTGTCAAAACCCCAATATTTGAGTCTCAGAGTCAGATAGGATCTCCACTAGCCAGTCACTACTCTAGTAGTCTTTTGTCTCCAGCTGGTCCAGAGGGACTTCTGAGGTAACGTCATGGCCAAGGATGGCCATTAAATGGCTTCCTTCAGCCATTCATGCTGATATTAAGCAGACCAATATGCCATGAGCTTATCAGCAGTAACTGAGAGATGCTCTTTAAGGTCGAAAGACACGTAGAACAAAGTATTCCCATGGCTAATTGATAAGACGTATAATGTTGTCTGAAAATTAAAGAGGAGCGCTTGGTGGGAAAAGAAATTAAGTAGAAACCTTAACGATTCTGACACATCAAATGCACTTTATTAAAAGTCTTAAGTTAACAAATAAGAAAGCAAAAGAGATACCCAAGTCATAGCCATTTGTTGTCTGAAACAGGGTAACAGATTTCGGATGTTTACTGGCAGCAAGTGTGGGAGAGACATAGATAATGGTGTTGTCACAGTGAAGTGATTTGTCTCACCACACAGTCGAGGAAGAGAAACTGTGAGGATCCCATCTGGGTTAGACACTGGTAGACGAAGCCAGTTTGAGGAAACCCCCACATTTACACCCTGTAACTGCCATCCAGCACACACACACACACTTGCACCAGTCCAATTCTCCCCATGGGATCTGTCGGACTGTCAGAACACTAAAGCGTGCTCTGTAAAACCTCTCATGACTAGAACGAATGCACTAGACACAATCTGGCAGTAAAAATTTTAATTGCTTCCTGTATAACAACTGAGGCTGGAATAGGCTGAACAATAGTGAGAGGGGGTGCATGAATACTTAGATTGGGCTTTGACTTGCTTCCCACACTGGCACATATCATCAGTCAGTCAATCAACGGTCATTAAGACATTTTACTTTTATTCAGCAAGGGTGTATTAATTTGACAGTAAAGTCAAAGATCTACTTCAAATAAATTATGTTCTTGTAAATTTTCCTTTCAAAGAAACCTGAAAAAAAAGTCTCAGTTTCCACAAAAATATTAAGCAGCACAACTGTTTTCAACATTTATAATAATAAGAAATGTTTCTTGAGCACCAAATCAGCATATAAGAATGAAGGACCATGTGACACTGAAGACTGGAGTAATGTCACCACAGGAATAAATTAATTTTTTAAACACTGTTATTTTAAATTGTAATATTAGACAATATTACTGTATTTTAATACAAAGCTTTGGTGAGTATAAGAGACTTTTCAAAAACAATTAAAATTTTACCAACCCAGAACTTTTGAACACACTGTAAACCCTAACGCTCAAAACACTTAATTGGTTTGAGTAGGACAAACTTAAATTTGTTAAGTTAAATTAACTGTTATGAGTATTTAGAACTTTCTTTTTATTTTGAGTTCACAGCACTGACATATTTCAAGTAAACTGAACCGTTTCATTGTTTTGAGTTGTATGAACTAATTTCTTTAAATTTAGACTAACTTAAGTTTAACTGAAACTGGGCTGGGATTTCCATTTCCCAGCATGCTTTGTCCATGGCACTCGAAAGAGAGAGTAAATGCTAAAATTAAGTGTTACATAATGTTTTTGTGCAAGATTAATAGGGAGATTTAGTAGTGATTAATGTTTTGTTATGTTTGCTAATTTAGAAGAGTTTCTGTTAATGTGGGTTTTTGGAGAGTTACCAGAGTTTACAGTGAAGTAAATAACTCATTTTGTTTGCAAGAACTCAAAAAAGTTAATTAACTAAATCTTTTATGTTAATTGTATCAAAATGTACTTCAAGTTAGGAGCAATTAACATGCATTACAGTGCATGAAAAGAAGTTTAGACTACAAACAAAGAATAACTGAAATGGTTAGCTGAGGACATCAAAATAATCATTTACCAGATTAAGACCTTGTGTGTGTGTGTGTGTGTGTGTGTGTGTGTGTGTGTGTGTTGCTTTCCCTAGTTCTTTTGAAAGAGACAGTCTGTAAATGGACTCTTATGTGTGCTCTGAAAGGTATAATGAGTGTTGTGGTTGACAGCATGTCAGCAGCATCTAACCATTGACAAGTATTCAGTATGTTCACAAAAGGTCTCCGTCTGAGGATTCACACACAAGCAACTAAAGTAAAAATCACAAACAAGCCTCTAAATAAACACCCATCAGTTTTTTTTTTTTTACCATGAAAATAAAAAAATTCAAGAAATTGAGGCCAAACTGACTTTTTAATAAAACAACAGCCTTCTGGCATTTGTTTACAAATCAAGGCATTCATGCATATACCCTGTCCAAAATGGCTGGCTCATTTGGTAAGAAAAGAAGAAGAAAAACAAAAAGTTCACCTGCTGTTGAGAGGTGAGAAGGCCCACAGTTTTCAGAGCTTATGATCTCCAAATAAAGCATGCAGCAGGAAAGCCCTTTAACAGATGACAAGCATTGCCTGGAGAAAGAAAAAGAGATATTGAGATCAATAGGATGATGTAGACTGATCCTTTGGCATTTAAAGAATGAAAGAAAAGAAAAAAAGAAAAAAAAAAAACAACACACACACAAACACGGGCATAGGAATGTATAAACATACACGGATGAAGAAGCAGCTGGTTCTCTGCTGTAGTCACTATCCATGATATCTGACATACTATGAATTTAACTGTCCCCTTCAGCTAAAGCTGATTTTGCACATGGACATGATGATGCCTGTTTAATGTTTCTGATGTTCAGACATGCTGAATGGTGCTGACAGCTGTGACTACTAGTCATTTCAAACTTTTCAGAGTGCATATGTGCAGCTGATCAGAAATATACACGTAAAGAGCAATACATTTCATAAAGAAAACATGAAGACAAACCAAAACTTTAACATGTATAACAATTCTGTAAGTGTCTGTAAGAGCTTTCAGCAAAGCTCATTACACCAAGAAAACACAGAGATTAAAGACTTTATTTTATTAATCCATCTCAACACATCATTTGCATATGCCCAGTCCTCTCCACAAGCATTATTTTCCATTATTACATGGCTCAGAGATAAGCAATTTTGGAAAATTATTTCAGATTCTTTAAAAGTAACAATTTATTCATGTGAAACAGTAGGACAACTTCAGCTGAGCTCCTTGGGACCATCTGCCCCTCCTGACTGATATTGTTTTTTTGTTTGTTTATGGTGTGAGGGGTCAAAGGGTCATAAGGTTATGACAACACTAGCGCACCCTCCTGCAGATAATGCACTGTATTGTGTGGAGATCACCGAAGCTCTGCTCTCAGCAGGAAGTTGAGAGCTGTGATAAGTGAGCTCTGGAGGAGAACAGACAGTGCCATTGTGACCCTACAGGTCACTGTACGCTCACATCAAAGCAGGAATCCCATATCCAGCCCGTCCCTGTAATTACAAGAACTCTGAGAACTGCAGGAACTCATGAGAAAACTATAATATGAGAAGATGTGCAAATTATAAAATGTGTGAATCGGATCTTGGTGAAACTTACAATACATATAGTATTATATGCCATACATCTATACCATTAATTACCTGTTACATACTTTTGAAATAATCCCATAATACTACACTGTAAAAATGCCTTTCAGTCTTTCTACTTCAAAATTTCTCATTTAAATCAATGTGTTACCTACGGAGATAGTGCGCACGATTTATAAATCATGGGAACGAATTAGCAAATCGAGCAATGAAAATAGTAAATCGTCCACATGATTTATAAATCGTGGGAACGAATTAGTAAATCATGCGCACAATTTACTTTTTTTTTTCTTGCATGTCATGTGCGGGGCTCTATAGTTACTTGTAAATTCTTTGCATTTCTGAGTGAAAATTGTTTTAAAGTAAAACATACACCAATTCTTTTTTCAGTGTACATAAAGTATAAATAAAATAAAACAAACTAAAATAAGATAAACTTAAATAAAAACATAATCTACTAAAATTTGTTGGAGTGCTCCACATATATGTCGACAGAATACAAACATAAATTTAGTTTTCAATAGGGCTTGCATCAATACTGCATCGATTTTTTTTAAATTTATGGTTTCATTCATATTTCCTACAGATGAAGTCTTAAAGTGCATTCAAATAAGAAAAATCTAAGCAAAATTTGACAGGCAAAAAAAGTACATAGCCCATTGTCAACAGCGTATAAATGTATCAAACAGAACACGCATATAAGTCACTTTACGGCTTTTCACACTTGAAATAGTTAACCCTGGGTCATTCTAAACCCCGGGGAAACGGAATCCTGGGTTATCTTGCTTCACATTTCACACGGCTCATAATTTACCCAGGGTTAACAATTAATCCTGGGTATTCATAAACTGACATTTCACATTGTACATTCCTAAACACTGGGTTAACGTTCTTATTTGCAGAGCCGATTGGTTGTCTGTTGCCAAGCGTCTAGCTGTATCATTCTAACACCGCATAGTTTCACACTGTACAAGTTTGGCACCGCAATGTGGGGTTAACACCGCAAAAGTGGTGCTAGCCATGCTCCGGAGCAGGGTTCCAAAACCAGGGTTTCAAAGTAGTGCTAACCCCTCTTCTAAATTAGTGTGAATCGTTCCTTTACCCAGGGTTAAAAGCAGTGTTTAGAATGACTATAACCCGGGGTTAAGCGCAGTGTGAAAAGCCATTTTCAAAACAAGCAGCTTTCTGTCACAGTGAATTCGCATGACTAACTTGAACATAAGCAAAATATTCATGCGGGAACTTTTTTCAGAATGACTAGAATTTACCCTCTAAATTTTGCAGTGTCATCAGAAATATTTCTATGAGAGACATTCTTCCAATTTTTGTTCAACTTTGAACCCAGTAATCTGCATTAGCAAACCCACACAATGGGCAGCTTGAGAGGAGTCAGATGCTCAGTCTTGTCTACAAGCTGCCCGGGTCCATTAGACATGCCACCCCAAGTGGACTGATCTTGCAGAACACAGCTCAGCTCATGACCTTGACACTAGAGGAATGCCTGGGAATGAGCTCAGTAATTGTGAGCATGGCTTAACGAATCAATGAGCACTGATCAAATTAGGAGAAGCATTGTCTATCGACCGCAAAGCTGACTCCAGGGAACCCTCCTCTCGCCGTGGACATGTGGAGGAGTCTGTAAATAGACCCCTCGATAGGGGTTCTGTCACGTAGCCACACAATCACGTAATGTTTGGGTTTGGAGCAGTAGCTAGAGGGACTTGCACATAATCTGGCATTACTGAGAGGGGGAATAATGGACATTTAGAAATAAATAAGGATAAGATGCAAGATTCTTAAATTCTGATACTTAAGGCAGTTTTATTGGGACTTAAGATGGATTATCAAAGATCAGTTCAAAAGTAGGATGAAGATTTGTGAATCTTATGAAGTAAACACTTAAAAAGCTTAAAAAAAAATTCAAAGCTACTGAATCCTTTTAAACATGACCAGTTCTCTGTTGCTTAGAGGCTTTACCGGGTCAAGACAGTATTAATCTTCCTCTCATGGAGAGATCTGTCATTGTACAGCAGACTTGTCTGCCAAGGCTTGAGGTTAAGGAATTTTTAATCAAGTCATCACACCACAAGCCCCTGGAAGAATTTTACACAGTCCAAACACTCTCACATAATACATAACACTGCATCTAACTGCAAAAGAGTCAAGTATCTGTGCCTCAGAAGACAAAAGTGGTGTTTATCTGATAGTCTTAAAGGGGTGGTTGATTATGATTTCACTTTTTTAACTTTAATTAGTGTGTAATGTTGCTGTTTGAGCATAAACAACATCTGCAAAGTTAGGACGCTCAAAGTTCAAAGCAAAGGGAGATATTTTCTTTTAAAGAATTCTCTGTTTAAGGACTACAACAAACGGCTGGTAGGGACTATGAGCTTCTTCCCGGGTTAGTGACATCACTAACCCTAAAATTTACATAAACCCCACCCCCGAGAACACACAACAAAGGGGTGAGGCCATGTTATTGCAATACAGTACATAACACAAATGCAATAGCATGTCATAAAAGCAAGATGACAACACGACAAGTTATAACCGTAATTAAACTAAACTATACCTGTTCTGTCTTCATGCAGCATATATTCTCTGGCTCTGTAAGAATCTTACAACAGTTCCCGATTTATAGATTATCATGACAGAATATGCTAATGAATGACTTTAAGATATCCCACATCAGCTACATAAATTAAGCAACTAACCATTCAGAAACAACCTATTGCATTCTTCTTGAGTCTCTCCATCATTGTCCAACTCCGATTTGAACAAAAGGATGAACAGTTTGACATTTTCAGTGAGTGAGGTAATCGGCGCTGCTAACAGTACTATGTGCTAACACAAGCTCTTGAAACTCCACCCTCTTCTTGGGAGCAGCAGCTCATTTGCATTTAAAGGGACACACACAATAACTGAGTGTTTTTGCTCACCCTCAGAAAGTGACAAATTTAGCATGCTATATAAAAATGATCTGTTAAAAATGATATTTTAAGCTAAAACTTCACATACACACTCTGGGGACATCAAAGACTTTATTTTACATCTTGTAAAAGTGGTATTATATGACCCCTTTAACTAAAGGCGGGTGCCCACTGTGCGATTTTGGCCACGATTTGGTCGTCTGAGACAAATTTTGAGAATCCTAAAACATTCCTATAATCCTAGGCAAAAATCTGTAGTCTTTGATCGCTAGTTTGACATGTTCACCGACAGCCGATTAATGACCGTTGCGTTCAAATTTTACCTCAGACGAAATTCTGGCAGTGTCAGAAGATTTGGCGCACAGTCCTGCATTGTGACTTCTCCTATGACAAACGTCAAATTGTCTTCGTTTTTGAAGATAAGCCGTGATCAAATTAACGCTAGAGATTTCTTTGCTAGCCACCATTTCAGTCCCACGTGTAATGCAGCTCACTGTCACCGAATGTGTGTGGGTTGATGATGTAAAACTCCAGACAAGTTTTCAAGCGCGCGTTTTTAACGCGTCTTGACTGTCGTAGTCTGACATATAGGACAGCTGAGATCCCACAGTGTGACATGAGGATCAGGTTCGTACAGTCTGACAAGCAACAATTGTAAAGGACTATTATAAATCGCACAGTGTGCACCCAGCTTAACAGGTTTCTAATTTGTCCTTGAAATTTCATTTTTACACTTACTAAAAGCAGCAATACACATGTATCATATCTCTTGATAAATTCATGAACACTCACTTAGGAGAGTTAGAATGCCTTACATAACATGTTGTGGGCATGAGTTATTTGTTTGGCTAGTGAACTTTCCAGTGTTTTTCAAGATACAGTATTGCCAAGATGAATGTATGAAAGATGCATGCTTTTTATGTACTGTAAAAGAGAAACTAAAACAACTGTGATTGAACATCACTTTCATATTTCCATAAGAATAGATTAAATAGACATTATCAGGGACATTTACTTTCCCTATAAAAATAAAGCACTCAGCTACAACATTAAGTATGCCCAGCCACTCTCTTGAGAATGAATAATGGATGTTCTAGCAAGAGAAAAGACTTTACACAGTGCAGTAACCATATTCAAATACATAAAATGTAGCAAACCATCCCTTGAGATTATCATGAGATTAAACCTCTATATTTGCATGTACATTTCTGAACGCACTCTCTCAGCAATGTCACGATTGCACTCTAACTTAGAATCGCACCTTCACTGTGCTGTCACACACATTAAACTATTATAAACCTTAAACTATTATAGTTTAAAGTTGTTTGGTTGTATTGGTTATGTTATGTGCAAGTAGAATTCACTGTGAGACTTGCTCTCAGCCCTTAATGCAGTGTAGTTGATAAAAAGTCTGGGAAGCTCTGATTTACAACATTCTCCTGTAACTTAGTTGCAACACACACTCATTGCATTTATAATTATTTTATGTTCTGGTAAATTGGTATGATCTCTGTCGTACCTTTTCGAACGATCTGCTTACACCTCCAAAACTCCTTCACTGCAAACGTCAGGAATCATCAGCGACAACGATTTTTCCATAGAATTTCCCTATTCCAATAATAATGCATTTGCATATTTTGTTAATATTCATGAATATTATGTCCATTGCAAAATTCAACATGTTGAGCACCATACCCTCAGAAATATTTTTAATCAATCAGCTAAAAAGGTCGTGTTGATGTGCAGGTGGCCTGTTCATTTCAATAAACAAAGTAGGTGGTGAGATCCTGCTCGGCAGTTTAAACAAATGCACAAAACTTTGTTGTGATTTTTTCTTTCAATAAACATTAACTTGTTTGATTTTTTCTTGAAAGCATGAAGGGGAGGATGAAAAGACACATTAGAAGGTTGAATCCAGATGGAAATTTGGTTACCTAGGTGAACCTGCCCCTATTAGTGAAAACAGAAACCTGAGAGGACTATTATGAACTGGGCTTTGCTTTAGCTCGGTACGGAGCTCAGAGAGGCCAAGCACTGAATCCCACACAGACACAGACAGCCTGGTTATTTCAGGTTAATATCAAGCAGAAAGTGCCAGACAGTACAATATTCTGTTTGAAATTAGGTAAATATGGAGCGACAAAAAAGTGCAAGAGAGACACTTTCAGGTTAGGTTAGCATGTTGTTATCAGTGCATATAAGTGAAAACATTAGCAGGCTGTGTGAAAAACCACAAGAACAGAGTATTTGTACATGTGTTATCAACAGAAGTAAAAGAAATTAGCAACATAAAGCATGTCTGAACATAAAGAGCTCCACATAAGGAACAAGCCTGTGGCAGCATGATAAGATCACTGAGAAATCAAGCCAATTGCTAAATGTTTCGCAATTAACAGGGTGTTCACAACAAGTATTTGAAGGAAGTCGACAGGAAGAAAAATAACATTATATGGATATGAACAGCATGAGGGTATAAGTAAATGATGACACTTAATTTTGGAGTGAACTGTCCCTTTAACTACTGTACTAAAACACTGTTAGCTGGATTATCTAGAAGCTTATTTCAGAGGGAGGAAAGCAGCCAACAGCTGCAAACAGAAAGCATGGCTTAGAGGAGAAAGAAGAGCCTGATTTAAAGGGGTCATGACATGGATTTGTTTTAATATGTTCCTTGTGGTTCACTTATAATGTTAACAAAGTTATTTGCACAGACAAAACAGTCACAAAAATGATTATTTTCAACCCTCATTCTGACCCTCTGTCCAAAAAGCTGATTTATGTGGTCGTCTCCCTTAAGTCTTGTCAGTAAATGGCCACTGTCAATGCTCACTCTCTTTTACACATGAGTAAGTGTTTTGAAAACATTATCCATATAAAACTGTCATTCACAGACAAGGCATTATCAAATAGTTTACTTACAGTTACGGAGACGCAAACGAGCCGTTTAAACAGGATGCGTCAAAACGAACGTTTTTACTCTTCCATTTGTCCTGTTGTCAGCAGACTCAAGTGCATAGGGTAAGTGCATTTGTATAATATCTGCATCCAGTGTATTTATTATTAATTATTATAATGGGTTCTACTTGCTTTTGACACAAAGAAATATTTGTGTCTGGTTAAGACAGGTGTCAGCTGTTAAGCAAACCAAAATGATTTGTTGATGTCCTGCTCTAGAGGCAGACATCATCATTTGTTTATAATGAGGAGTATGTTTTATGCTATGAAACTCGTCTTAAATGGAACAAAGACCTCTTATATGTCAAAAGATCAAGGCAAATTTGATTTTTCATGTCATGATGACCCCTAAACCTAGCAAGCATCTTCAAGCCACATTACTGCTTACATATATGGGTAAAAGAGAGACAGTGAAGCCAGTCACACACAGGACGAGAAGTGCCACGGACTGCCGTGTTGTGGCTAGGATAGCAAATATCGGACACTGGACACACTGCGTTCAGTTCAAAGTTACTGTCCAAAACAGTGATTCTAATCACCAAACAGGAAAAAGTTCACTTCAAAAACAAAGTGGCGTCGACGAGTTTGAAGTTTGATGATCTATATTATTATAGCTCTATATGAAGCATATAGACTGCATTCAAGAGACAGAAAGTCAAACATTTTTGCTGAAAAATCGAGATGGTCCTCACTGCAGAACACTAGATCCAGGAGGCGAGGTTGGATCCAGATCCAACTCCTCCCACTTTACATATCCCTAAACCTACCCGTCTCCACCCCCAGGATCTGGATCCTGGATCTAGTGTTCTGGTGAGGAGCTACTGGAAAAATGCACAATACACCATCTTCCAGCTTAGGGTTAAGTCATTATGTACATTGTATTAGTCCCAAATCATTGTTAATGTAATTTAATGGAAAACTATGTGAGTGGCGTGCTGTAACATTGCAGGATTTTGAACAGCCTTCAGATTCGGAAACGTAGCTGGGCACCACAGACAGACACCAAGTGGCACCGCCGGTGTGCGTGCACTCATAAAAACAATGTCTTCACATTAAGGATGCGGTATGAGACCTCCTTTAGAGTTGCAATTAAAGACTATCCAAAACAAAGGTGTCCTTCCCATTCTCAACACCAATAATGAACCAAATTATGTTCACCAATAACTGAAAGCTTTAATTAATAAGGCACTTGTAGATCCAACATCAACAATTCAGAGTTTAAAAATTAACATCCTTTTACTTTTGAAGCTATACTTTAGGCTTGGCTTAATTTTAGGACACAATTTTTAAAGGTGCAAAGAGCGAAAATTAGACAATGAAACACTTCATCTTGTTTTACCAGCAGAGACTACAGAAGAATCAGTACCTGTACGGCCAAAGAAGCAGACAGAAAGACCAATAAAGACAAAAAATGAGTGTTAACATTGGTACGGCGTACACAAGGTGGAAAGATTTGATGAAGAAAATCCTGAGTAGTGATGTCCAAGTTGCTTCTGTTTTTGCTAATGCTAACTAAACAACTAAACAGCTAATGCTAACTAAACAACTAAACAGCTAATGCTAACTAAACAACTAAACAGCTAATGCTAACTAAACAACTAAACAGCTAATGCTAACTAAACAACTACTGAATGCATCTTTAAGAATGGAAAGTTCTGAAAGGAAAATTAACGAGGCTTTCTTTGTTTATTGCTTTCAGACACACCATCAGCATGTAACCACTGGACACCTAAAGGTAGTGTGTAGGAGGACATCGCTGACATTGATGGGGTAACTCAAGCAGTCCGACAGGCTGAGGTAGACACCTTCACCTGAAACCTGAGATCAGTGGTCAGTCAACTAAACTCTCTGTAGGCTGTCAGTGTGCCGCAACACATACGGTCAAATATGGGCTGTTAAATACATTAGAGTTTACATACACACACAGCCCAAATAATGGCTTATTTGTTACTTTGTAAGCAAGGAGGTCAATAATACCTGGAAAAACTTTTACCATTCCCATTCATAGCAATGCCAGCTGCTTAGCTGATAAAAATTTCTACCATCTTTGATCAAGGGTCTTTTGCTCCAATACTGCTATAATAATCAAAATAAATCGATCACCAGTTATTTGTATATTGTCAGAATATAAAACTAAACCTGTGAGGGATAGAATTACAGTGCGTTCAATGGATTGTACTGTTGTTTAACAACATCCCATTTGTTTACCTGACGAAACACATTTCAAAATAAAAAACTTTCAGTAAACAAAACCTCTATAAAACTGTTTTAAAAGTTGTGAGTTGTGAAAATTACGTGATCCAGAACCTTTAAGTTAAAGACTTTAAGTTTATCCCTTACAGCCTTGTTTTCACCCGTGTTAAATCCAATATGTTGTCTAACCTGACTAAGGTCTATAGTCCACACATTTTTAACAGCAAAAGACCAGCTACTTCATGATGACTAGGGTTAAAATGTGTAGAGAAAGGTCTCAAACAAGGCAGATTTCCATAAATATTGGGCACTCAATTGAGCAGTGTCTGCAGCAAACCATTCTCAGAATTTCTCACACCCAGGACTATTTGGCACTTGCCTTTCCTTAGTAAAGATGTACGTTCCTCAGACCTGCCTGTTCCTGCCCCAAACCTTCAGCTCAGTATTCATCAACGCTACCCTTCACTGCATTCCATTGAGCTCTGAACTTTAGAAGTCAGTGTAGGGGAGATCAGAGGAGGGTTCATTCCCTGATATTTTTTCCTCACTTCAATCAGACTTGCTGGAATCCTGTTATAAAATGTCTAATGATCGACTCAGTTGCTGAATTCGGAACCACATACTAGCACACTGCTCTTACTACTATTTTTATCATATCTTTCTATGGCAAGAATAGTAAGAGTAGTATGCTGTAATTCTGAATATAGCAAGTGTCTTTTTTGCTCCTGTCTACATGAACAGCCATCAAAACAACCAATTAGAGCAGGCATCATCAAGCACAACATTTCTTACGAGTTCCCAGGGGGCATTCTTTCTAGTGTAGATTTGATGGCACAAATTCAAATTCACCATGCCACTGTGCTGTATGGACTACAACAGTAACCTGACTGAATTTATTTTAAACATATTTTAAAACACTAGGCATCATACTCTTGTCGTATTTCTTAATTGCAGAGAAAAACTGAGCATCAAACACTAAACTACTGCTACATACACTACACAAACACACAGAAATATGTGCCTTGTTCCTAGGAGATACATGACAAATAAAAACAATATGCATTCTGAAATTGGCTCAAAATGTTTAATATCCTCAGACTAATAGTCTAAACCTAAAAAAAAATTAAAAAAAAAAATACCTGAGTCTGTGCCCATCATACACTTCATGTTTTTCTGTGAAATCTGTAAACTTATCTGCAGACTGGCTTTGACTTTTAGCAACTAGCGTTGACTTGTCCAGACTGTAAATCAGGGCAAAAATGTGTGCAAAAGTCATCCAGCGTATTCCTTTAATCATACTGCAAATGGCCTTGGCTTGCTCCATAGACATAAGTGACGCTCGGTATATATTTCGACAGACAGATGAAGACAGTAACTGTACATGTTAACATACTGAATGTATAGGAAGCAAGTCAACTCTGGCTCGGTCAGACAGAAAACAGTCTACCAACTGACTTATGTTTACTTCACTGTCAAATGGCACAGTTATGTAAAGAGTAAACCATATTTACAAAAATGAATGTCACTTGCAAATGTGGGTATGTCATACGTCATGAACAACAAAAAGACCTCTGTGAAACAACTGACACATTGAGAATGTAGGAGTTTTTCCTCTGCACCCACTAATCCCAGCTGCATCTTTGCTTAGAGTCCGTTTTCCCTCGTCACCTGACAAGATCTTCACGCTGCTACATGTGAATCTACCTTCATTTTGATGAAAAATGCTTGATGAAAAAGTGAAGATATGGTGAAGAGCCATACAGAGAAACCACTTGATAAGTTGGAACAACTGTGTGATGTTATCACTTTTAAAAATGGATAGTGAAGTGATGTCATCGGCCACTTACAAGCATGGAATAAATGATGAGGGTCACCATTTGTCTCATTCTGACATTTTAAAAACTGCATTTAATTATACAACCTGCATACTGTGTTCATCTTCAATGCAATGACAATGTTTTAAATGGGAAACAATAAACTTTAAACTCTGCCCAACTTGAGGAAGGAGATGGAAACCAGCCAACTTGTATTGTTAATGGCAACATTATATTTATCCATGTTCAACATGTAAACATGAACCAGTGGATGGATGGGTAAAGCATTTCTCTACCTCCTACTCTAAGAAATCAATCCAAAACTCTGAAACAGACTACAATAAAGTCACTGTGTTAGGCAGCCAACAACCTTAAAGTGCTGAGAGCTCTCTGGGATGCAGTAAACCTGATTCTTTGTTTCTCTATTTTACTAGAATGCTTCTAGCTAAATAAAAGAACCGTCAAATGACCAGGTGTTCCTCTTAATCCAGTGTTTTGGACTGAGTGTCAAAATGCAGCATGCCATTCAATCTGTCCATTCTGGGTAACAAAGGAAAGGACAAATTTTACCAAGTAGTTTAAGTCTGTGACCCAGTGATAACCATGTAGAGACAGCGAACCTAAACAAGCAATTCACGTTACACAGGTTTAAAATATCACAAAGGCGTTTCCTTCATTTTGTTCATCTAATTAAGAGTCTTCACTAATTACTTTCTCATAAGTAAAGGGGAAAACCTGAAAGCAATGCATTGATACTACTGACCAAAGAAAGATATATTCATTTGGGAGGTTTTAAAGGGATAGTTCACCCAAAAATGAAAATTATCCCATATTTACTCACCCTCAAGACATCCTAGGTGACTATCTTCTTTCAGACGAACACAATCGGAGTTATATTATAAAATGTCCCAACTCTTCCAAGCTTTATAATGGTAGTGAATGGTGCTCCTGATTTTGAAGTCCAAAAAAGTGCATCCATCTATCATAAAAGATATCCACATGGCACCAGAAGGTTAATAAAGGCCTTCTGAAGTGAAGTAATGGGTTTTTGTAAGAAAGATATCCATATTTAAATCTTTATAAACTAAAATATCTAGCTTTCGGCAGACGGCCTACACAAATCAATTTACGACAAAAAAGTAGCCTAACCTCTGACCTGATGCATAATGCAATGACAAACGCAGAAGTGCAGAAGATAGAGCAAAACAAAACATCAGTCACGAATTAGAAGTCTAAAACGAGAATTTTTAAAGAGAAATATCGGAGGATTTCAATATAAGAGAAGAGGAGCTTGAGTTTGTTGCCCAGCTCTATTTGTTTGAACCGCGAGAGGCATCTAAGCTTACGCTACTCCTACATCATTTCAGCAATTACTCTTTTGGCGCAAGTCGATTTGTGTAGGCCGTCTGCCGGAAGCTAGTTATTTTAGTTTATAAAGTTTTAAACATGGATATTTTTCTTACAAAAACCCATCACTTTAATATAACTCCGATTCTGTTCTGAAAGAAGATAGTCATATACACCTAGGATGGCTTGAGGGTGAGTAAATCATGGGATAATTTTCATTTTTGGGTGAACTATCCCTTTAAGAAGCTCTTTCATGGATGCTCAGGGCAAAGCTGTGAACAAAGTACACAAAACTACAAAAAGCAAAGCAATATTCCATTCAATTGCCTATAGCACTTTTTTTTACTTTTGTTGTAAATATAGCAATCATTAAATGAATGAGGAAATAACAAGAGGAAGTTCCCACAGGACTTTGATTGTCTAGATAATTAATTCCTAATTAATATGTAAACATGAACGTCTAGACAACATCCTCAGCAAAACGCCATTCTGGAGTTTATCTTGATTCTAGTCAGCATGAGTGTCTTGAATAGTGTCCAACAAGCCAATGTGATGGTCCCTGATTGGATACGACCAGTTAACAACAACAAAAGACCGGGACCTCCTGCCTCTTGATTTTAATTGCCTTGTACCCAAGTCTCTTCCTCAAATATACCCCTCCTTGAGGCTAGCAGGACAAAAAAAAAGGGTGCATTATTATGAGAAAAGGCTTTAACTGATGGTACATTTACTGCATGTGATGGAAAATGACTGATTTGATTTCAAAATGTACATCCTATTCCACCAAGAAAAACAACAAACAAAGTTGATGAGGCATTAAATGCAGGCGATTAAAACACTGCACAGAAATGAAGGCAACTAGCAAACAACTCATATTTTCCACCAGGAAGTCAAAGAAATAGGTGTTCTATTTTGAAGAGATAGAAAGCACCCTTTACTCTTATGATGGCGAGTTGACGAATATCAAATTAACCTTATTTATACCTACCCAATTGAATGAGTAACTCAAATTTATAACTGATGACTAATTTAAACATGATTGCATTTCTGTCTGCATATTGTTCAACAATATAACTAACAAGTTTAATTATGACACAACAAAGCATAAACTATAGCCATTGAGTGAATTTAACAGATTCGCCTACATTACCTTTCAAAAGTTTGGGGTCAATAAGATTTTTTGGAAAAAAAAAAAAAATAGCAAGGATGCATTAAAGTGACAGTAAAGACATTTCTAATGTCATAAAAGATTTATATTTCAAGTAAATGTTGTTCTTTTAAACTACCAACCTATTCATCAAAGAATCCTGAAAAAAAAAAAAAAAGTATCAAGTTTCCACAAAACTATTAAGCAGCACAATCGTTTTCAACACTGATGATAATAAGATGTTTGTCTTGAGAACCAAATCAGCACATTAGAATGATTTCTTTATGTACAAAAAATATCAATCAGAAGCAGTTTTAGAAACCAGCCTCAAAAGTCATGGTAACCCATCCACAATATAGTGAGAGATTCTCTATACTAGACATGTTTGGTAGGCTTGGAGCGATGGTAAAGGGGGTAGATTAGATTTGCAAACAATTCTAACCAAGCAGCAAAGTGGAAGTAATTTCCTCTGTATAAACAGGCAGCAGTGTGGATTTTACAGAGAGAGAGAGACAGAGAGAGAGAGAGAGAGAGAGAGAGAGAGAGAGAGAGAGAGAGAGAGAGAGAGAGAGAGAGAGAGAGAGAGAGAGAGAGAGAGAGAGAGAGAGAGAGAGAGAGAGAGAGAGAGAGAGAGAGAGAGAGAGAGAGAGAGAGAGATATATATATATATATATATGTGTAGGTGACAGTTCCCTTCACCATGAACTGAGCTTTGATCCCAATGTGGAAAGCTTTCTCAGCAAGGTGCAAATTGAAGAGGCTTCTGCCATATGTCCATGAAGGCCTGAACGTACACATCTTCACTTCCACCCTACAAAATGTTGTTTCAAACCTTGGATTTCCTTTTTTCTGCGAAAGGAGATATTTTGAAGAACGTCTAAACACCCTTTTTTGGGTGTTAAAACAACATGAGGGAGAGTAAATGATTTTTGGGTCCATCCTTTTTAACTAAAATTGTAGCAGTTTTATTTTGTTCTATTTATGTATTATTTTGTAACAAGTAATGAGAAACCAAGCCTGCTGTTGCTAACAAATGCATGTTGGTACAAAACAATTAGAACAGGATAAATATTTAATGAGGGACACAATGTGTATAGAACATCCTTTTGTTTTCAAATTGACAGGAGCATGTATGTGTTCACATGGACAGGAAGTGAAATTCACATACAGCTGCACACTGTAAGCACATTCAAATCTTTCTCATTTGAAATGGCCACATTGCCACCCATGAACAGCACTCAGCTTCAAAGAAAAGTTCTAGCCATCTCACTTTTAACAATAAGATTCCCTCTGGAAAGCAAGCATAAAGGCAGACAGGGATCTCACATTCTTTAATATGGTCTTTCATTATGTCATCGTTGAAAGGAGGCTTTAGAAGACTTTCATCTTGAAACAGTTCCCTCTTTAAACAACTGGGACTACCTCCAAAAGATGTCTCGGCATCACAAAGCCTGCTTCCATTCATAGTCTCGGAGCAGAACCGAACAGTTTACACCCTGTGGATGTGCCAATTTTCCTCTGGATTAGCCCCTTACAAAATATACTATCACAAGTTTAATGCGGTCTAACAGGTCACAGACTTCTTGAGGAGTGCAACTGGAATAGGAGAGGAATCCAATCCAACAAAGAAGAATTTAAAAATTGTCTGCTGTTGAAATGATGGGTGAATGCATCCAGTAAATGATATTTGAAAGGGGAAAGGGCTCCCTTGTTTCAGATACACCAAACAGAGGTTTCATTTCTGATGGTGATAATATTTGTAGGTCGCTGACAATCCTTTTCACTAGAGCATAATAATGTCTTTGTGAGAAGCTCCTGCAGACTGTACATGGCAATGATGCCAACCTGGAAGAATGAGAATGCCAACACTGCACACACAATGCACAAGTTATATTTCAGTGTTTCTGACTAAAAGTCCTCTCTTGGACTTTATGAAAAGCCACACTGTTAAAAAAAAAAAAAAAAAAAAAAAACAAACATGTTTTTTAGTGAATGTTTATGCCTTTATTTTAGTGTCACATGAGTTACCCTGATGGAGTTTTGTCTTTGTTTGTATGACGTGGTGCACTGTCTAGTCATGGTTTGTATAGTCACGGTTTATTAATGTCACATGATGAACTTTGATTCATCAAGTAGCCTTATATTTTTATCGCATGTATTATTAAGGTGGCTTTCAGTATATTTTAAGGTGCAAAGCAGATTTTGGTAGTACAACTAGTAATGCATATTCCTGGATAATGACTTATAAGATATGATAATATATTCAGTAGTGAAAGAACGATAAGAATTTTATTGCTGTTTGAGAACGCAAACCACCACCAAACAGCTTTAGGACATCAATCGTTTAGAGTGAGGTTATCATGAAAATCAGTTCAAACTTCAAACTTCCTGAAATCTGCACAGGAAAGGCGATCATCGTAATTACTTCCCGTCAAGTGACCTGAGGACTGCATCTGAAGAGTTTCGAAATTTGCTGGACTTCATGTCTAGGGAAATATATTTCTACTAGGGGAGACCAGGGAGTGTTGTAACAGTCTCTTTAACCAAATAGAAATGAGCTACAGATTTTTAAACTACTTTAATTTTTAACAAACAAATATAGTAACATCAAAGTTTGAGACACGAAATCACCGAGTTACAGACCTTGAAACAGTGTTACATCACCCCTGCTCTCCCCTACAGGTACCCAGTTATGAGAACTACAAACCTAAACTAACCATTTAGCAGACAACTTACATTACACACACAAACAAACAAATAAACAAATAAATAAATAAACGCATGGTGTAGCGAGGGGAAAAAAAATCAAGAACGCATGCTTCCTGACAAAGGATATAGTTGCAAAAACTCTCTATAGGCCTATTGAAACAGGTGTGTAAAAACACCCTTTCTCCGAATAGTCTCAACACACAACATCTGAAGAAATTTTTCCCCCACAAAGATCTGACCCTGTTAACCATTAAAATGATATTGTAATCTCTTATCTTGCTTTGAGACAAGTAACAAGAGTCGTGCGACACCTACAAATGTCCACTGCAGCTTACATTCAGTGTTTTTTTTATCCCACTGTCACAATTCATTTATTTTCTCATATATTTAACCTAAGACAAAATTTTATCAGCTTAACATATCCCACAAAAAAAAAACAGTGTTTGCAGACCTGTTGTAGCTGCTGGATCAGGTTTCGCACGCGCCATGAAGACAGTGAGCGATAAAGTCTAGTTTATAAGTATGCGGCCAGCGGTTTTTAAAAAGGAACAATGAATTACCTTTTTTTTTCAAAGAAGTTTGTTTGTATGTCCCTCTCCCGTCCTTGCGCTCCCTTTGTAAAAGTCCCGGTAAAGTGTCCTCTTCGCTCATGCGCACTAGAGCAGCACGGATCGTGCTTCACCAGACTCGAGCGCACAATGTTCCCTGACGTGAGACGTGACGTACAAATAACTGAGTACACAAAGGCAGGTGCTCCTCTT
This sequence comes from Mylopharyngodon piceus, assembly GCA_039654765.1. NCBI lineage: Eukaryota > Metazoa > Chordata > Actinopteri > Cypriniformes > Xenocyprididae > Mylopharyngodon > Mylopharyngodon piceus. Next base: position 25,789,776 of record CM077443.1, on the reverse strand, counting down.
ACTGCTTACTATATCAGCAGGGCCTTTGAAAGTAACACAGTTTCTAAAGGTTTTAAATAAATTATCATAATAGTTTATAGGCTATTTTAAGTTAAAATGTTTATGCTAATCCTACAGCTGGATATTTCCTAGGGCATTTTCACTTTTTCTCAAGTCAGGCCGACAATAGGCTATACATGAACTTTGCAAAGCTGTAACTTTTATTTTGGTTTTACTAAATGTTTTTGGTTTTACTAAATGTTTTTGGTTTTACTAAATGTTTTTAGTCTTTAATAGGATCCAAAACATTAACCTGAATGTTCCCACTTCTGTTTTAATTATCTTTCTAATAGACTGTATTGATCTCATTCATAAACTAAATGTTCTGACAGTTATTAGGATTTTGAATAATCTAATGTGGAGCTGAATAAGGAACCAAGCAGAAAACTTGCATGCAGAGATACAGTTGTGGTCAAAGATTGACATGCACCTTGCAGAATCTGCAAAATGTAAATATTTTAACAAAATTACAGGGATGAGGGATCATAAAAATTGTTTATTTTTTATTTAGTGCTGTCCTTAAAAAAAGAAGCTATTTAAGACCAAATAGCTGAATTTATAAAAAATTACCCCATTCAAAAATTTACATATACGCATGATTCTCAATAACCTGCTTGTGTCTGGATGATCCATGGTCATTACTTCAGTTTGTTTGTTTTGTGATGTGGCTGATCATTAAGGGTTGAGGTAGGATGTAGGGGAGAGCAGGGACGAAAGTACCATTTTTCACAAAAATGTCATTTTAAAAGATAATGTGACAGCGATATATTTTTGCTGTGGTCAATAACTCACAAGTGTGGTCTATCAATACCAGGTGGTATTTTGTACAAATGTAGAACGGCTTCAGTATAATTTCACTTTGAACATAAATTACACATTGTTACTTTCGACCCCGTCAGGTGGGACGAAAGTAACACACAGGTGGGTCAAAAGTAACACAACAATACAAGCTAGATTTTTTTTGTGTTAGTCTTGTTTTTATTAAATATACCTGACTATGACCTTGTTAATAAGTAACTGCAAACATATTTTGTCCTTTATCTTTGCAAAAAAAATATTAAATTATATCTTCGTTTTAAATTGAGAATTTCAGTTTCATCAAATGTTTCAATAGTAATCCGACAGTACAAACTTGAATTGTTTAGAATATTTTTTTGGGGCAATGTCAATTTATTTTATAAAACATTTTTTCAACAGTTTGAACAATATGAAAATTAAATTAGCATAATATAAATTCTCAACATAATGTAGCAGTAGTCATGTTTCCAATCCAGCTGTTTTTATGCATAAATTCAAAATATGCATAAAAACATCTGAATAGAAACACTGCAAATTCATAGGTGGATGTGGAAAAGCTAAGGTATGGCTAAAAACTAAGGTAAATGTAAACAGATTGAGTGAATAAATGGTGACATACAGAAATCAGCAACAGATATGTCCAGAAACACCCTCTCATAAACATCTGGCTGAATCAGACCTCTGTCTGTCTTTCTGACCCTCACTTTTGGCATATTCTGCTAGTATAATATGACATGAACATGTTTTAATAAATGCTGCAACGCAGAGAACGCCACCACATTAGCAGTGGGACAAAATAAACTCTTGTTATCACTGCAGCGGGACGAAAGTAACAAGTGTTACTTTCGTCCCGACAGGAACATCTGACATTTAAACCCGATTTACTTTCATACTGAAAAATACTGACAAGTCAAACTTCAGGATGTGTTACAGCACTAAATAACCTGTAGATTGATCATTATTGTGACACATGAAACGAGAAACACAACTTGTAATTAGAAAAAAAAAAGTACCGCTTCAGCAATTTACCGTACTCGAAAACTGTTTTCCAGACCTAACCGCGGGAAACGATGACGAAATCACATGATATTTGGCAGCTCCGTCAAGGGTTGCGTACTTAATGTGCTGTCATATCTTGGAATGCAAATGTAGTCAGGGCTCTGAGAAAATCGCTTTGTTACTTTCGTCCCGGTTCTCCCCTATGGCTTCAGAGCGTAAAGGGTCTGTTAACCAGTACTGAAATCCACCAGATACTGGCAATCACTGAGGTGGCCTCTGCATGGACTTATTTTATAAAGTATGAGAGAATTTCTGAAGATATTAGGAAGTCTAACAGCAGCATCTTGGATGTTTTCAAAGAGACATACAGTACTGTCAATCCAGGAAGGAGAAAATTTAGGAAGGATGTTACAAAGTGCACATATATCAAAGAAATATGGCCTACTAGTTAACCGCCTTGAATGGAGGTAGTTCTGTAGCTTATTGCTCTTTATTATCCCAATACTGAATATTCAGTCTGTTTTAATGTTTATGTTTGTAATTATTCAAAGTTTATGAGAACATTTGCTGAAATGGGCTCATCATGCCTTTTGGTGGGGAGCGTGAATTAACAAACATTTAATCAGGGCTGACCTCTAGTGGTTACTACAGGTAGTTCGGTATGGATCCAGAATACACAAAATGTAAAAATTCATCAATTAAATACTTAGCAGGGCCTATGTGAAACAGCTAGCCTTAAATTGTTTAAAAAAACAAACTCTGCCATCATTGTATCTTTCTCATTATAAGGAAAATGCTGAATATTTACAGCATAAATGTTTTTGCAATGATAATTTCCTATAGCTATGTAGCTCTGACTGTAAATTGCATATAGCCCACTACTTAGCCTACATTTCTTACTGTCTGTATCAGACAAATGTCTGAAGTATGTTTCAGTATATGTTCAATCTCTTGCATACATGAGCATGTGTTTTATGTGTGGGGGAACTATTTTAGTTGTTTGTTTACCTCTATTTTAAGGTGAACTGTACAACAACTGAATAAAATAGGTAAAATTAAAATAGCTCTCTAAATCCAGCCAATAAACCAGCCTGACAAGTATGTAAGACAAACTAAAACCTACAGTACAAACATGGAAGACTGAAGACTGACTTCCATTATAGTTGACTTGACCACTCTCTGAAAAATATTCAGCAACTCTTTTAGGCCATTCAAACTCAAAAGGAAATTTTGGTTAGAAATATTACAGGTGGGATTAAATAAATTAACAGAAGAACCTGAATTCGCCCTAAAACTGCTGCTACTCGTATACTGTAGTAATCTCAGCTCGTCAGTGGGTCAAGCCCATAATCATGATGACACAGCAGAGATCAGGCATGTGGGGGGCTTTCATTCACGCCACCGTTTCCACAATGCAACATTGTTTTGAAACTTCCACGCATTCAGTCAGCCACACCTCTGAGCCTCTGGCTGTGCACTTCTCATTGGTTTAGCTCTCCATACACCCCTTTCCAGCACCATTTCCGCCTTCATATTTTTGTTTCCTCGATTGAATGAGTTGCATGAATACATATTATTAATACAACAGCGAGATTTTTTTCTTTCTTTTTTAAATCAGCAAGAAGATCTTTAAATCTGCAGTCATGTCAGACCGGGGATCTTTCGACACTAATGTTGTGACTTTGACGAGATTTCTGCTTGAAGAGGGCAGAAAAGCTAAAGGCACAGGCGAGCTGACAACACTTCTGAACGCGATGTGCACGGCTGTGAAAGCCATCTCGAGCGCTGTCAGGAAAGCAGGTATCGCCCACCTGTAAGTATTTCTTGTGCACACCTCTGACAGGATCGATTGGAACTCCAAAAAGTTTGGGTTGCAAAAAACATTAGTTTAAAAACATTGTCCATGTTGTGTTTCATTGCTATATATATATACCCAAAATGTGACCGTGATTTCACCAAGTACAACATGTTCCTGGATCAGCATCCTTGCTGATCTAACAACATTTTAATCAACCAATCACATTTGAGGGACAAGTTTAATATATATACAGGTACTGAGTAATATCAATTAACAACATATAGTTACTATAGGTTTAGAAATAGGGTTTGGTTTAGGGTTATTTGCTTGTAATAATGCATAATTTACCCTTATTACTATAGTAAGTACATGTAACGTGTACATGGACACTGTAAAAATAGTTTTACCAAAGGTTATATTTTAGATCATTTATATTTTTTGCATTGTGACATTTTTTTAAATAAAAATGTATTTATATATTTATGTTTGTTTGTTTATTTATTTCATTTTTGAGTGAAATATGGCCTGAATATTTTCTTAAATTTTATGCATTTTAATGAAAAATGTGTTTTTCTTGCATAATTGCTCATTCAGACAGCAATATCATGCTGGTTTTTCTTATTTTTCCCTCCCTCTTACACATGTGATTAACATGCTGGTCTATGGTCTTTAAAAAAATGAAATATAGCCCTTTATATCGCAAGTTTGTTTATTATTCAGTATATCAATTACATATATTATGTTTGCAGTATCACATGAGCAAACAGTGCTGTTGTACTGGAAGTAGTGTGATGTTGATATTTTATACAACACTTCTATAAACAACCATTGAGAACCAATACCTAAAAACTCATTTCAGTCCTTCTGATATGATTCAACTCATGACTTTGAAATATTTCTGGCAGGTATGGGATTGCTGGAAGCACCAATGTGACAGGTGACCAGGTTAAGAAGCTGGACATCCTTTCCAATGATCTCGTCATAAACATGATCAAATCCTCATTCACCTCATGTGTACTGGTCACTGAGGAACATGACAGTGCAATCATTGTGGAGCCAGATAGACGGGTAAGGTAATACTGTAAGTGTATAAACAATTTATATCAAAATATATTTTGTTTAATGTTTTTTTCCAAAATCATAGCCAATGAGTTCACAGTAACTTTTCACATTCTATTCCAAAAATGGAAAAGTGTGTGTTTCAAGATAAACTTGCCTTTCCTGTGCAGAACATAGAGACCTAGTCACATGACTCTAACTGATTTTAGCTGCTAGAGATGCCTTTACCTGCAGTGTTGGCCAGAAACCCATCCTGAATCTAATCTGACATTCAAGAATAGGAAACCGAGAGACATTTCCAGTCCTGGATATTACACACAAATCTTAAAAATCATGGAAATGTAATTTTGAATGTAAATGTTTCTAGTTCTCTGCTCTAGAGAACATTGTGAGTTCAATTTCTATAAAAATCACTTGTTAAACCCTTATCCAGGATTCATGAATAACTAAAACTCATGGAAATACATTAGTCAAAAGATCCCTGTTAACCCTGTAAGTTAAAATCAGACATATATATATATACAGGTGCTGGTCATATAATTAGAATATCATCAAAAAGTTGATTTATTTCACTAATTCCATTCAAAAAGTGAAACTTGTATATTATATTCATTCATTACACATAGACTGATACATTTCAAATGTTTATTTCTTTTAATTTTGATGATTATAACTGACAACTAAGGAAAATCCCAAATTCAGTATCTCAGAAAATTAGAATATTGTGAAAAGGTTCAATATTGAAGACACCTGGTGCCACACTCTAATCAGCTAATTAACTCAAAACACCTGCAAAGGCCTTTAAATGGTCTCTCAGTCTAGTTCTGTAGGCTACACAATCATGGGGAAGACTGCTGACTTGACAGTTGTCCAAAATACGACCATTGACACCTTTCACAAGGAGGGCAAGACACAAAAGGTCATTGCAAAAGAGGCTGGCTGTTCACAGAGCTCTGTGTCCAAGCACATTAATAGAGAGGCGAAGGGAAGGAAAAGATGTGGTAGAAAAAAGTGTACAAGCAATAGGGATAACCGCACCCTGGAGAGGATTGTGAAACAAAACCCATTCAAAAATGTGGGGGAGATTCACAAAGAGTGGACTGCAGCTGGAGTCAGTGCTTCAAGAACCACTACGCACAGACGTATGCAAGACATGGGTTTCAGCTGTTGCATTCCTTGTGTCAAGCCACTCTTGAACAACAGACAGCGTCAGAAGCGTCTCGCCTGGGCTAAAGACAAAAAGGACTGGACTGCTGCTGAGTGGTCCAAAGTTATGTTCTCTGATGAAAGTAAATTTTGCATTTCCTTTGGAAATCAGAGTCCCAGAGTCTGGAGGAAGAGAGGAGAGGCACACAATCCACGTTGCTTGAGGTCCAGTGTAAAGTTTCCACAGTCAGTGATGGTTTGGGGTGCCATGTCATCTGCTGGTGTTGGTCCACTGTGTTTTCTGAGGTTCAAGGTCAATGCAGCCGTATACCAGGAAGTTTTAGAGCACTTCATGCTTCCTGCTGCTGACCAACTTTATGGAGATGCAGATTTCATTTTCCAACAGGACTTGGCACCTGCACACAGTGCCAAAGCTACCAGTACCTGGTTTAAGGACCATGGTATCCCTGTTCTTAATTGGCCAGCAAACTCGCCTGACCTTAACCCCATAGAAAATCTATGGGGTATTGTGAAGAGGAAGATGCAATATGCCAGACCCAACAATGCAGAAGAGCTGAAGGCCACTATCAGAGCAACCTGGGCTCTTATAACACCTGAGCAGTGCCACAGACTGATCGACTCCATGCCACGCCGCATTGCTGCAGTAATTCAGGCAAAAGGAGCCCCAACTAAGTATTGAGTGCTGTACATGCTCATACTTTTCATGTTCATACTTTTCAGTTGGCCAAGATTTCTAAAAATCCTTTCTTTGTATTGGTCTTACGTAATATTCTAATTTTCTGAGATACTGAATTTGGGATTTTCCTTAGTTGTCAGTTATAATCATCAAAATTAAAAGAAATAAACATTTGAAATATATCAGTCTGTGTGTAATGAATGAATATAATATACAAGTTTCACTTTTTGAATGGAATTAGGGAAATAAATCAACTTTTTGATGATATTCTAATTATATGACCAGCACCTGTGTGTATATATATATATATATATATATGAGATGATTTTTTAAGATGACTGAGGATTTTGGAAAGGTCAAATGTCTTCATATAATAGAGCAACATCATTAAATGGCTGTGATGTATGGCAGCTACTTCAGTAATATTTATTTAACCAAAGCTTCTTGCATGTGTTCAAGGGTAAATACGTGGTTTGTTTTGACCCTCTTGATGGTTCATCCAACATTGACTGCCTTGCTTCAATTGGGACCATTTTTGCCATCTACAGAAAGGTATGACTGAATATATTTAATAGATATGCAAGTATACAGCCCATGACAGTCCACATGGATTCCACCCTAGTATCTGAACACACTTTAATGACTGCTCTGTTCACAGTGCACAGACAGCGAGCCATCTGAGAAAGATGCCCTGCAGCCTGGTAGAAACATAGTGGCTGCTGGATATGCACTGTACGGCAGTGCCACCATGGTTGTCCTCTCCACTGGTCAGGGAGTGAACTGCTTCATGTTAGATCCAGTGAGTTTGTTTTACTTACACAATTTTGTACACATCACTTTTGGGATCATTTAGCAGTGAATCAGTCGGTATCACAGTTTATTCAGTCTACGCACGCAAGCTAAGAATGTGTAGATATGTGTAGTTATCATTTGTAGCTTGAAATGATATTATTCATACAGCTAGGAGACATAGTTTAAAACTGTTTACACTCTGAGAAGAAAAGTGTCTATAGAACCTTAAAGGGTTCTGTCAGGTGCTTCATATGTAGAAGCTTTTAGTGGTTCCCATTTTGGGATCATTTTATGGATTTAGTTTTAATAAATTAATTTTGTTTCAATTATTTTTTTTATTTTTATTAAATTTTATTAATTAAACAGCTCATAAACATACTTTATCACTAGAAAAAATTTTAAATAACCTGTTGAAAGTATTATAGTATAATTTAAAGTCCCCCTGCAGTCAATAATTTTATCCCTTAAAACTCATCTTTGATAATCAGTTTGATAATGACATATTTAAATGTTCTTTTCCTGTGAAAATAATTTCCTCATGCCTTAAAATAGCTTGAATGTAACTCTACACCCTTGCTTAATGAATACGCGGACCATAATTATGCAAATTAATCCCCGCCTCCACTTAATCACACCAGCTTGGACCACCTGATCAACTCGGTCAACTGTAGTAAATGCTACACAATGGCAAGCAGAAATATTGGTTTAATTCAGCCATGTGTGTTTGAACCAGAAATGGATTTGTGGTATGTATCGCTCTCTATAACGTTGGACACATAACGGTAATAGATTGATTAGATATCAAACAGCTAATAATGTGTTGCTAATGTTACACAAATCATGTTCCCATTCGCCATCTCAGAGTCAGACAGTTGCCTTTTAAAAATTAGCATCCTTAGTAATGTCAGTTGAGAAAAGCCCCGTCCCGCACGTTGACAGGATTGGTTACATGTTTGTGACGGTAGGAAACGGGGCTGTTTCAAACTGACTGTTTTTGGGAAACTGCGGTTTCAAGGAGAAAATAATTAGCAGTGGTGTTGACTGATGAATTTGCTCATGGTTTGTCCACATAGACATATAAACAACCTTACAAACTTGATCTTCACCACAGGGGGTCTGTAAGGCATTTGTCCTTATATAGAACCTTTTTGGCATAAAGTGTTCTTTAATATTGGGTCAAGAACTCTAGTGTTCTGTGGAGAACCCCATTGAACCTTTTTCTAAAAGTATAGTAGTTTATCTTTTTTTTTTTTTTTTTTTCATGGCTGCCAACTTGCCCCAATTTAAGATGTTTATTACTGTAAAATGTGTCTATTTTTAACTGAGGATGAATCTAAGTTATTTTTGTGGTAATTGAGAGCATATCACAGATGCTGCCCAAAGACATTAAGTTCTAAATAATACATGCATTAATGAATTTAAATGTCAGGCTATTGGGGAGTTCATTCTGGTGGACAGAGATGTGAAGATTAAGAAGAAGGGGAAGATCTACAGTCTGAATGAAGGTTATGCCCTTTATTTCGATCCTGCCGTCACAGAGTACCTGCAGAAGAAAAAGTTCCCAGAGGTTCAGTATGCATTTTTTCCTAAAAAAAATATATATTGTTCCTAATCATAATAAAAGCTGAACAAACTTATACATTTCAAATACCGATTTGCAGAACCAAAAAAGCAAAAACATGGTACATCTGAAAATAAACATTGATTATTTTATAATATCCATATAATAACTATAAAAATGTGTTCAGGATGGCAGTGCGCCATATGGAGCCCGTTATGTAGGCTCAATGGTGGCAGATGTGCATCGGACGCTTGTTTATGGAGGAATCTTCCTTTACCCTGCAAATGTGAAGAGCCCCAAAGGAAAGGTACTTCTAAACATACATCTAAACATTGTTTACATTCATGTGACTTTGTTTATGTGGACACCAATAAATCAACTGTTGAGCTTTTTTCCTGAACTGCATTTAAACACTGAATACAGTTATATATTCACATATATACTGTCATGTATTCAGATGAATATAGTCATATATTAATTTAATGATGTTCATAAATATATTCACTTAAGAGTGTCCTGATAGTTTTGGGGACACTGCACTATTTAATGAAATACAAGAATGAAGTGAAGACATGAAAAGTATGTATGACCTTTGCTCCAGTTCTTTTGTTTGGTGTCACATCTACAGGCGTGTCAATGTTTGTTCTCTCTTATACGTAAGACCTGAACAAGGATCCATTCCATTACATTATACTTGTGTAAAACCTTTGTGCCATGCTATTACTTCACAGTATCATAATTCAAATACCGTAGCTTAGTGAGAAAGCTTTTGAAGCTTCACTCACCTCTGTCTGCATTCCTGCATCCACACTAAGGCCTGTAGAGGGAGCTGTAGCAATAGGAGGAAGCCGTAACTAAATGTTATTGGATAAGTAATGTGGGTGGGACTGATAGAGACCTATAAAACTATTTCACTCTCTTCAGCTCAGACTGCTCTACGAGTCCAACCCCATGGCCTTCATCATGGAGCAGGCCGGAGGAATGGCCACCACAGGGACCACCAACATCCTGGACATCCAGCCCGAGAACATCCATCAGCGGGTACCTGTGGTGATGGGCTCCCCTGATGATGTCCAAGAGTACATCTCCATCTTTCTGAAACACCATAAATGAAGACCAATAGTCAGAATTTACGACTCTGAATAATAAAGAGGATATATAATACTTGACACTCCAGAATAAGATATCAAAATATATTCTAACTTTCAAAATACCTCTGTAATGTAGATCTAATTCCATGAAACCAAATGTTTTTTATACACTTTATACCTCCATAAAGAAATATAAGAAGTATTTTAGAGAACACGGATTAAGCAGTGGTTATTTTTTTACTGAAAAACTTGAGACCAAAACATTTACTTTTAGAGAAACAGTGTTATCATACACTAGACAATCTCTGTGGGTGTTATTGGCAGCTGAAATTATTGTTCACCAAAAAGACAGAAGCAAGTTCATGAGGATGATTTGAATTTAAATTGATCACATTTCTGTCTATACAGATCAAATAATCACTTGTGCCTTTATTGCACCCTATTAAGGGAAGCTGTGAATAAAGTTCTTGGCAAAACAAAAGACTTGTTGTTGCGTTAGTCTTTTCTTCCCTATTGTGATGTATATCCGAGTGAAACAGCTTCTCGAACAAGATAAAATGTGAGTTTGTCCATGGGGAATTGATTGGATCATTGAATTGTTGTGGTTTGCTATTGCTGTGATCTCATGTGAATGACAGAGGTTGTCCCACTCTTGCGCCAGTAAACACGTCTTCAGAGAAGAGAAGAGAAGAAATGTTGCTGCAAGAGGGAGGGGAAGTTATTTTGAATAAAGATTAAGATGGCACACAAATAAAAAAATAATAATGTGCACGGATAAATCATTTATAATAAATACTGCTATATAAGTATTGTCAATTTTGATTTCATGATGACTTTAAAGTATGTCAATGTTTTAATTGTGTTTCAGTAAGTCTCTGAGAACACTTTAATATTATTTGTGAATGAAAATTGCTACTTTTCCTTCGTCATACTCAATGTATTCCTATATAAACAGAGATTTTAATATACTGTACAACAACTTTGAGCAACCAAATGAAGAGCAGATGACCTTTTCTGTAAAGGCCAGTAGGTGCATAGAGCCCAGCTGACATTTGAGACACATTTTGGGGTGTTGCTCTACATGACCTTGGTTAAATTATATGCATGCAAATCTGTTTATAAATTATACCCTCATTTTAAGATGTTAATGATAATTATTTGTAGCATAGTGCAGTATAAAACAACCTTTGTGTATAGAAATGATCAGAGAAATGCTTTCCTGTGTGTTCAGTGATTTCTCCTGTGTTGGAGCTCACAGCTTTTCTTCTGTGAGTGAAATGTTGTCTGGAAGATTCTGATCCTAATGAGTTTATTATTTTGGGCTCTGTAGCAGAGGAAGCACTCACATTTAAGGCAATAAGAGCATACTTGTTTGGAAATATGTCTGCCAATCTGCCAAATCTGTTGAATCTGGAGAGCGACGTCTATAGCAGTGCTTAAATATATTGCGTAAACAGTGCTTGTTGAGGATTACAATTTAAATGAAGTCCTCAGAAAGCATGTTAATTGCACTTTTCAGTGCTGTGAATCAAATATAATGCATGAGCAGCATGGTGTTTATCCATTTTCTTTAAATGTGTTTGATGTGTTTAGTCACAGTTCTAGGTTTGATTTTGAGTTATGAGGACACATTTTCATATAAATAAATACACAGTTTTATTAATGCGATCCATTTAACAGACCTCCAGTGTTCATTAAGACGTGATTGTCATAAACAATCATGAGCTTTGATTTCTGACCCATGACCTTCTAACCTATGAGTATATGTCATGTGTCAACAGTGAGCATAAATAATTAGCTGAAAGCCAAGGAACGTGCTTTATAAGTTGGGCTCTTTGAGCTCTGGCTCTACTAGCATTCAGACTATACAACTGTCACTTGATCTGCTTCACCAATATAACCTTGGCCTTCTTCCACTCACTGTGTATGTAAAAAGACTGCCTAGAGTCTCTTCAGTTAGTCTCTGCCTGTCCAACCGCTGCAACACTCGGGATACTGTAAGAATGTCGGATCAGTCGGTCTTTGATGTGGACGTATGGACCCTCACTCGCTTCGTGATGGAGACGGGGCGGAAGGCGAAGGGGGCCACCGGAGAACTCACACAGCTCATCAATTCCATGTTAACAGCTATTAAAGCTATTTCATCTGCTGTCAGGAAAGCTGGACTCATTCATCTGTAAGTTTCATTGAATTATTTTGCATTATTAGAATGAATATGCTTTACCTTACCTGTGTTGTGAACACATGCTTTTACTGTATGAAGCAGAAGAGGGTGAAAGTTCTTTCAGCTCAGCCAATGATAAAATCAATATGTGAGGTCAAATACACAGACCTAGTTATGGTTTTAGAGACTAGTTAAAGAACTGTAAAGTTACAGTAAATTTAAAGATACAGTTCTAGTATGGTTAATTAAACAATAAACTGGGTTCGCTTTATTTTACAGTACGTGCACTTATGTGTATAGTTACAGTACTTACCTAAGAAAGTATACAGTAATATAAGGGAACTACATGGGTTAAGTTTAGGTTTAGGAGTAGGTTTAGGGTTAGTACTTAGTTATTACCTAGTTATTGGAAGTACATAGAAACAGGATGAACGGGATACAAGAAACTTTAATGAACACGGAGAAATCAACAAGCCACTATACATTAAACGTCAACGATTACTCAGATGATGCCGAACAAACAACCAAGAGAAACTGAGGGTTTATATACACAGGGAAGATAATCAGTTAAATAAGGAACAGATGTGAAACCATAGCAACAAATAATGAAGGAGAACTCAGGCAAACAGCGACAGCGAACACAAACAGAACAAAACATGACCGTTACAACATGCGGAACAGGACTGAAAATTAAAAGTGCTACCAAAAATCTTTTTTTTAATACTTTGTGATGTTGTCTTTGTAAATAAATAAATAATAATAGTATTATAATAATCCTAATAATTATAAAATAATATAAATGATTGATTACATTTATATAATTATCATGGCAGTATTATTTATAGGAATAATGAAATGCCACCCTCAGTGTTTTGGCATCTGAACCTCAGTATCTGCTTTTTAATAATATTAGTATGTTGTGGTTTCCCTGAACACAGTCAAGGCATTGCCGGGCATGTGAACGTCACAGGCGACGAGCAGAAGAAGTTGGATGTGCTTTCCAATGATCTGATCATCAATATGCTGCAGGCCTCTTATGGCACCTGTTTGATGGTTTCTGAGGAGAACAAGGATGTCATCTACACACCTGCTGAGAAAAGAGTATGAGCTTTGTGATAAGTCTTCTTTATGAATATTTTTTTTATTTTACTGTTAAAGAGAAAGGTCTGTCATTATTTACTCATCCTCGTGTCGTTCCAAACTTGTAGGATGTTTTTCTTTACACAAAAGTTGTTAGGCAGAAGGTTTATGCTGCTCTTTTCATGAAGCCAATCAAGCTCCTAGAAGTGCATTATAGTACTCATTATAGTCCAAGTCTTCTGAAGCCATTTGCTTCAGAAAAAAAAAAAAAAAAAAAAAAAAAAAAAGGAAATTTAAGGCAATATTCACTGAAAATTTCCCCTCTGCTGTAGCTCTCAGATCTCATTTATGCTACACTGAATATGTGCATATTCGAATTTGGCATTTCATGATTGGTTATGAAAATTCACATCCAACATCATAAGTGTCAAACGTGTCTTGACATGCCATATTTGGATGTGAACATATATAATAAGAGATATTTTCATTGGTTTGGCTTACAAAATTTTGGAATTGTAGCATGAGTCTTATTGATACTTTAATGGTGCTTTTGTCATTTTTTTGAGCTCGACAGGCCCTGGTCTTTCCTTTTGTGTTCAAAGAAGAAAGAAAGTTGCCTAATACAGGTTTGAAACACATGAGAGTGAGTAAATGATGACAAAATATTTTTAACTATTCCTTTAACACATGATGTCATGTTCAAGATTGTGTTATGAATGAACCAAAGGTAGAAGGAATAGAATAAATATAAATTGGAGTTATTTCAGCAATGAACTCTGGTCTAACAAGTAAATATTAATGTGCTTATGAAGGGTACTGCTACTCTTTTAGATAAAAGAGAGAATAATCAAGCTCAAAATGTGTTGTTTAAAACGTTGTTGCTTGTTTTGAAATGTAAATAACTGAAGACAAATAAATCCCAGATTTATTTCTGATGTTTAGATTAGAATACTTAGTAGTTCCTTGTATTCATGCCAGCAGGATTTTTCTCTCTCTAACTAATAATAATAATAATGATAATAAATATGTTGAGCTGCATTTTATCAAAATAATTAGAATAGGAAAAGTATAATTAGTTTCCATCACACACACAAAGTTAATTGAGGGGAAAAACTTGAATAGTCAGGGAAATAAAATTGCACGTCTGGAAGAATTAAGTAAAACCTTAATTTTTTTTTAAAAAAAGTTAAAAACCTTACAAATGTCTGTGTGGTTTCAAAATAAGTTATGGCTGTTATGTAAACTATTTATCTCAGTCTAATGTACCCTGTGCAAATGCCTATTTGTTGGAGTTCATTCATATAATTACCACATGAGGTCGCCGTCTCATTTCGGCTGCATACTCAGTTCAGGCTGCTGTTTGTCACAGGGAAAGTATATAGTCTGCTTTGATCCTCTGGATGGCTCCTCCAACATTGACTGTTTGGCCCCCATAGGCACCATCTTTGCCATCTACAAAAGGGTGAGTGTTTGTACTGCATCTGTTCACTGCAAGATTGGAGTTGCATGTGCATTTGGAGTAGGCCTACTTTTTGATGCATGCGAGAAACCCATAAGCAAATGTAAAAAAATAATAATAATAGAATTGTATTTCCATGTAAGCTTCCTGTCATGTGGTGTATGAGATGGATTGGCTTGATGTTTGGTGTTCTTGTGCTACTTTTCCATGCAGATTGACGAGGTATGCTGACTGCTTTTGACCCTGCCTGATGACAAATATTGGCTAAGCAATGAATTCAATACAACTTTAAATTTATTTTATTAAGTACACTAGAGTGTAACGAATAGCAACGGTACAGCTGATCTTATTAGTCTATTATTTAACGTTTATTATTTTTTAATATTAACTTTTCTTAATACTAATCGTTAAAAAGTTACACTTCACGTAGAACTGCAGTAACAAACATGTACTCTAGGTGGTGTCATTGGGTTTGTTTAATGTTGATGTGCATGTACAATTACATTTAATCACGGTGAGCCTAAATTCACTCTTTTGTCTTTGTAGACAGACTGCTGATTCAGTTGTTTTTCCTGTTTCAGGCCTCAGATGGAGAACCGAGTGACAAGGATGCCCTACAGCCAGGCAATCAGATCGTGTGTGCGGGTTACGCTCTTTACGGCAGCGCCACGCTAGTGGCTCTCAGTACAGGAGCTGGAGTTAACTTCTTCATGCTGGATCCAGTACGCACAAAATATTCAATCTGCTGAAATGATATAGATTAATAATGAATAATAATGCCAGGACTAAATAAACTAACAAATATTAAAGTAGGCTGTTCTGATATCAGATTTATGGTCACAGTATTTGAAGTTACTATGAATCAGTTCATTAAAGGCGCGCCAAACGATTCAAGTGAATCATTTACAGCTTAACGACTATATGAGCAAAGTGCGCAGTCACCAAACATAATATTGTCTTAAAAACAAAAATAGTTATGTAGTAAACTGTGAAACGTCTTATACTTGTAGAACAATGTGTTACTGAGAGTTGTTTCACTTCTCTTTATGGTTTAACATCTTTAGTTTTTTTTACACATTAAAAGGGGCACTTCTTTTTTCAATTTCGGATAAAATTCTTTAATATTTTGTGGCTGTAGTGAAGTAGTTTTGATTCCTCATCCTTGGCTAATTTATATTTAGTTTCTCAGTTTTACTACAACATACAGGACAGTTGTGTGTCATTGTGTAACATAAGCTCATGAGAACATGAATTGTTTTGATGTTCCTCTTCTTCAGGCGATTGGAGAATTCATTCTGACAGACAGAAATGTGAAGATCAAGAAAAAGGGGAAGACTTACAGTATCAACGAGGGCTATGCTAAGTACTTTGAACCTGCAGTCACTGAGTATTTAAGGCACAAGAAATACCCAGAGGTTGGTTCTGTACAGAGACTTACATAGCCAAAGAATGTTGCTTTGTCTGTTTATATTATTTTGGGAAAATCTTATTGTTGCTAGCCGAGATTTTTTGAGCTAACGTACACAGCACAAATCAAACCATTGAGTGTACATGGTGATTTGCTGTGTACAACACATCATGTGATAGAGCCATACTCACGTGTTCATGACGTGTTGCGACAGAGCAGGGAATGTTGCTTAGCTGGCCTGAAGATCACTTAGTTTAAAACAAAGTGAGTCTGAATAATGCTTGCATGACTGCATGGCCGTGCTTAGCATCAGCTGATGTTTACACACCTTACATATGCTGGAAAGTGATGAGCGACTTCCTCTGCAGAAAGCTGATCTTTTTTCTGACCTGGAACATAAAGACTCAGCATATGTAACTGATTTGAGAGTGACTGGGTGCAGTGTGATCATAAAATATGCTGAGTATTAATTTCCAGTGGGTCAGCTGGTTAATTATTAACATTATTTTTTTAGTGAACAGATGTAAGATCTTGAGTTTCCAGGAATATATGTTTTTGTTTCTTCATTTTAAGATCATCTTAATCAGTCTGATGGTGATAAGAAGTAAAAAGTAAACAAGAAAAAATTGAAGAGCTTGTCTTAGATAAAATACTGCATTACGAAATGGGAAACTTGCTAATGACATACATTATGTTATCAACTCTGCCATGTTTTTATATTGGATATCAAGTTGTTTTCGTAGAAGTGTTGTCAGAAACATGCTATCTCTGACCTCATGAAGTATTGATTTGTTTGCGTATTGTGTCTGTCATTGCTTGAGGTGGGGTTGGCAAAGGGAACATGCTGCCACCTCTTAAAATCCAAATTTATAGCCAAAATTACAACTTTATGTAGTTTCTTTTTGTTGTTTTTACTGTTCTCCTATTTCTAAAGGAAAGGGCATTACATTTGATGACAGATGTGTGGGTTACACTTTATTTTAAAGTGTTCTTGTTACAGTGTAATTATACAAATAAGTACTGAGAAATATTAATTAACAACATGTACTTACTATATAATTAGGGTTAGTAAGTACATGTCAGATGTGTAACAGAGGCACTGTAAAATAAAGTGTACCGATGTGTTTTAGCTGTCCAGCTGGGTTTCTGTTTCCTGGAACTTCTCACACTACTTCCTGTTTTCCTATCCTCTTTTATTGAAGCACTTGTGATCTTTGTTCCCGACAATTTTTGTTTTAGATTGTTTACAGACTGTGGTGCAAGTCGAAATTATTTTCAATTTCTTCAAAAGCCTAGAAAGATCATGTATAATCAAAGTTTCTAATTCAAAGCACAAATAATATATGAAGAAAGTTTGAGTTTTTGTTCATATAAATAATGATGACATGTCCTGATATTATATTTGATGAAATGTAATTGTCTAACAGGATGGTAGTGCCCCGTATGGTGCCAGGTATGTTGGGTCGATGGTGTCTGATATACACCGTACCATCGCCTATGGTGGCATATTCATGTACCCAGCCAATGAGAAGAGTCCAAAAGGAAAGGTTAGTCGGCTATGCCTTTACAACATGATCATTTTTAGCTCATGTGATTTAAGATATTCAGGGCAAACAGTGGAAACCAGTCATAAAAAAGCACATCTGGTGATAGTGATATAATAAAATAATGAGTATGATGAAGATGAAAGATAATAGACTTTTATCATATTATGTTACAGTAAAGTGATTCATGCAGCATATGCTGTCATGTTAATCTTATGGTTGTGTCCAGTGTGATTTTGGTATTATTTTATTCATTAATATTTGTTATTTTTATATTTTCAGTTTTATTATAATTTTAGTTTAAGTCTTAGTAACATTGTTATGTGCTGTTGTCATTTTGATAAGTTTTTTTTTATTTTTTTTTAACATTTCTATTTAGCTCTAATTCATTTTTATTTCAGTTTTAGTAATTTTAGTACTTAAGCATATTTTATTTCAGTTTATTTCTCATTTTTGTTTTTTAGTTTACATTTTCATCTAATATTTACATATTATTTATTTCAACTTTATTTTAATAGAGTGCCGCAGCAGTGACGTCAAAACCCGGAAGACTAATTCGCCAGTGGTTCCCTAAGGAATTTTCCTATGGGTTTTTATAATGGGGTTTTTCAATTTATTAGTAACATAAGGTCTGTGGTAAACGTAACTTGATGAGTATCGTGAAGTTATGTTTACCACAGACCATATTTTACTCATAAACTGAAAAACCCCATTATAAAAACCCATAGGAAAATCTCGAAGGAACCACTGGTGGATAAGTCTTCCGAATTTTGACGTCACACCTGCAGCACGCTATTAACAATATTTACGTTTAAATTTTAACTTTAGTTGACAATAACAGCACTGCAGCAGACTGGGTAACTCCAACACTTCAATTATTAATAAGTCTCTGCAGTGTTTTATACTGTAGATTACTTTATGGTTTACAGCAGGTACAGGCAGGTCGAATTGTGATAACCAATAACCTCTCATTTGAGCTGTGTCATTCCTGACAATGGGCATTGACCAAACACACAGCATAAGCCTAACCTGGAGCAAATACACACTATAGCATGAAAGCAGTGACCCAGATATAGTATCTACAGTTTATGCTGCTTTTCAAGAAATGCCAGTGTATAAATTTTAATATGTATTTACACAGTCCAGTTTCTCTGTTCTACATAGATAAGACTAAAATGAATCCATTCTGAATGAACTCAAAAGCATACTCAATGACCCAAATTGACAATTGATAAGAGAAAATGAAACATATCGGCTTCAAACTCAGAGGTAAAACTAGGATAATTGTTCACGGTTTAGAGACCCTTTGAAAAATAAATTGGTTTATGGGTTTATCAGTGTTTTGTAACTTCTATGGCTCTCCTTTTTTCTCATGTGTTTCATACTCTCTAGCTGAGGTTGCTGTACGAGTGTAACCCCATAGCCTTCCTGATCGAGCAGGCCGGAGGCATCGCCACGACAGGAACCCAGCGCGTCTTGGATATTATTCCCGAGTCACTGCACCAGAGGGCACCCTTTGTGGTGGGCTCTCCAGATGATGTGGAGGAGTACTTGTCCTTTGTCAAGAAACAGAAAAAATAGAGATTTCGGTTGTGATTTGATCCACTGAAAACCCACATGACATTGAGTTGAATACAAAACATCACAGTAGCTTTTTTAAAATAGTAGAAGCAATGCTTTTGTAAACAGAATCACATTAAATTTCCAGTATTTTAAGTCATTTTTTCTTTCCTTATTTCACAAATCACACATTCAAGGTCTTTCAGTTCAGATTTAGTCTTCTACCCCTTTCGCAATCTGTCTTTCTTCCTCACTTATTTTATGTGAACATAATGTGCCTTCAGCAATGTGGTGTTTGTTAGTTGGTTTACACCCTCTCGTTCTAACAGACCCCTCCCTACTAGTACAAGAGCCAAAACCCTAGTAATCTCCACCCCACAAGTCTTAGTTTGCTGGTCATGATGACGGCCCATGTAATGGATACATGCCAAGAGATAAACAAATAGGACACATTGTATTGCTAGAGCAAATGAACAGCCCTCCATGTTAATATTCACCTCCTGAAGATCACAACACATACAGTGAAGAAAAAATAGAATGTGACGTGGTATGTCTGGAAAACGTTTTTTTTTTTTTACGCCCCCGTGAACATGACACTGATCCCAGATATGCTGCTGCATATGTTTAAGCTTGAGAAAGCAGTACTGAAAAGCAGTACCATTCAGTCATGACCAGTAAACTTCCTGTTTTAATAGGCTAAGGGTACACTAGTTTTGGATTTTGTTTGCTCATGTCAGTCAACAAAATGTCACAGTGAGGTGATTGGAATAAATTTGCAAATGATATGTAAAGTACAGTAAAATATGCACAATATTGTTCAAAAGTTTGGGATTGTTTTTGAAAGAAGTCTCTTATTCTCACCAAGGCTACATTTATTTGATCAAAAATACAGTGAAAGCAGTACTATTGTGAAATATTATTACAATTTAAAATCTGTTTTTGATTTTAATATATTTTAAAATGTAATTTTTTCCTGTGATGTCAAAGCTGAATTTTCAGCATCATTACGCCAGTCTTCATTGTCACATGATTCTTCAGAAATCATTCTAATATGATCTGATTTGGTGTTCAAGAAAAAAAAATATGAATGAACTTTTGAACAGTAGTGGGCAAAATTATGCTATATTTAAAACTACTGGAAGAATATAAATCCAAGACAAACGGAAACAGTTACATTTTTAAAAGTTTAATTGATCATACAGAAAGTAGAAATAAAAAACACATTTGTACATTGTGACTTAAACTAAATAACATGTATTTACACTGAGGCAAAAATCAACTAAATCGATGCCATTAAAATGACCAAAAAACAATTGCATAAAGTCCCTAAAACAGTGTCACACAATACCTAGAGCTTGAGGTTTTTTTCTCACAGTCTCATTCAGGCTGTGAGACACAGTCCCCTGTGTCAGGCGACTCCTTTTTCACTACACTAGTGGATTTCAGTAAACCACTCAGGTACCCGAGACAGTAATGTGGTCTTCTGGTACAATGTTTTAACACTAGAGGTATCTTCCTTAGACAAGAGGGTAGCTAGCTGCTGTAGCAATACCACAGTGATTGTGTCTGTCCTTTGCCATGTAGATATATCCTTTATCACCCCAGTTCTCACTCCAGCTAGAATAGAGAAAAGCCACATTGTGTTAAAAACACTGGCTTTAAACATTGGCCATTCATGGTTTTATATGAATGTACAATATAAATGATCTTCTTACCTGTTCTTGACAATCCAGTACTTCTTGCCATCAACATCCTCACCCTCAAAACCATAACCAACCGCAAGAACGCCATGATCTAGCTCCTCGCTGCTGCAGTCTTTCTCATAGTAGATGCCTATAACAAGAGATATACATCTGTTAGTTCACATCAACAGACTTCTCTCCTTCACTAAATTGTCATAATTCAGTCATTTAGCAGGCTTAACAACTAGCAGTGAGTAATATACACACCTGACTGGTAGAACTGGAAAGACTCATGTCCAGCGTCAATAGCCACAGACACGGGCCCCACAGCGGCTATAGCTTTCATCAGAGCATGTTCCTTTCCACTGGGAATGTCAACGAATCCAGTGTCATTGGCTGCACTGTTTTTAGGATCGTAATGGCAGGGCTGATCGTCCTGAAAACAAATGTAAAAACGAAGCATGTATTATATGGTAATACTTTATGTAATTACTCAGAATCATTTCGGGAGAATAAAGTGTCAACTTACAGTTCCCAAGTAGGGGTAGGACTCCTCTGAGTCTAGACCATTTTGGTCCTTGATGTACTGGAAGGCCTGGTCCATGAGACCTCCGTTACAGCCCTCATTGCCTTCAGGACGGGAGCAGTCCACCAGGTTCTGCTCACTCAGAGACACCAGTTGTCCAGTCTTCCTGAACATCTGACCCTCCATGGCTCCAGTAGTGCTGAAGGCCCAGCAAGAACCGCACTCACCCTGGAAATATCATATTTGAAAATATTTTAAACCAGCAATAATCAACCAGGGGACCGGGGCCATTAGATGACAAAATAATTTGGGCATAAAATAATCAAGATATTTCTTATTTTGGTTCCCCCTTCAACATCTTTTATTTAAAGGACCACTGTCTTGAAAAAGATGGATATATGAAGATGTCTAATTTTAAAAATGAGATTTCTAGACATGGAAAAGTCATCTAAAAATATAACTGCTACTGGTTACTAGTAATGGCAAGCTCTAAAATATTTTATTGTGTAGAAATTGTGAACAAAAATAAAACTGAAATTCTGAATTGTAATTATTTTATTTGATTTTTCTGATTATTTAGTTATTTTAAATATAATTATTTTAGTTACTTTTTTAATTTATAGAAACTATGAGTGCCCATAGATTAAAATGAGTTTTGAAAACTAGGGCTAGTGGGCCTTTGAATATTGTTGTGCACAACGGGGGGCCTTGGAGTTAAAAAGATTAGTAATTTACTAGTTAGTTTACCACTAGTTTAGACAAACGCTATGCATGTATAGGCATGTGACGTTTTCTCTGTGCATACCCGGAAAACACAACTATGATCTTTTTACACATCATATGATATACATCTGATTTCCAAAGTGGTCAGACCAGTTTTGTTTTTTTTTTGTATGGAGTTTAAATACAAGCCGTGGCTCGTATTCAAATGTACATTATTTCTAGCTATTTAAGATAAAGGCAGCTATCTCACCTGATCTTTCACGGGAGTCACATATCCCTTTTCTCTCCAGTCCAACTTGTTTGGGACCTCCAGGAAGTTGGGTTCCATGAAGAGGGATCCAGTGAATCGTCTTTCCTTCTTATGCTTGAAGCCATTCATAACCTGTCTGAACTCCTCATGAGTCTGTAGATATAGAATAGATTGATTAATGCTGAAGGAATTTCACAAATCAGAATGTATACTCCTCAAATAAACTTCTTCTGCAGTCTTACCATGTCACCAAAGTGGTTCATTCCGAGTCTGTAAGTGTGTATGCCCATGGAGTGCTCAAGATTGTGCAGTTCGATCTTTTTCAAGTTTTTCTCCCAGACCATTCGCCTCCACCCCTCCTCCTTCTGTGTTGAAAGAGATAACGCTGAGTTCCACATCTTGCTTCGTTTTCAACTTGTTAATGTAAAGCCATCAATGAACCTTTAACACTTACTTCATGGTATTTTTTACTGTGCCAGTTCTTCCATTGCTCCCAATGGTCGTCTAACTGCTTGTCCAGAGTTGGAGCAGCAAATACAGCACTGAGGCACAACGTAAACACTGCCAAATACACCCTCATGATCAAAACACTGCGGGGAAAAAACAACAACAGGTCAGACATGTTGCAACAAGTGACCATGAACTTTTTGTATTCCATGTAAATATATCAAAACATGTACAAGCTGCTGTTCTTTTTTGTTTGTTTGTTTGTTTGTTTACCACCACAATTTTAGTTCTAATATTTTGAATTGTGACATTTTTTAGTACAAATATTCAGTCTTGTATGGAAGCCCATTTCTTTGGTAGATCATATGCTTTGATAGATCATAATTATAACATAAAAGGTCATAATTTTGAGATAAAAAGTCGAAACTATAAGAGAAAAAAAATTATGAGTTAAAAAAAAATGAAATTATGGAAATAATTCGACCTTTTAAGACCAGAATGTCATAATTTCGACTTTGGTAGAACTTTATTTTACAGTCCTGTTCCCCATGAACATACTATGTACATATTTTAGTTATTACAGTAACTTGGTAATAACTAGGTACTAACCCTGAACCTACTCCTAAACCTAACTCATGTAGTTACTTTATATTAACCATTAACGTACTTTCTTAGGTAAGTACACAAGTGCACGTATTGTAAAATAAAGTGCAACCTCGACTTTTGAACTCATTATTATGACTTAGTAAGTCATAATTCCAACTTTCTGTCATATCTTATGTGGCGGAAATATGAATTATTTTAATTAATATGCTCCTACATGCTGCATAAACCTATTGAAAATGGTTTCAGATAATGTTCCGCAAAACATTGCTTAAACTCCTTGAAATTTCATGCCAAATGTTCCTTAGTCAGTCACCTCACTGCTGTATAATTAAACGTTTATGTATATTTAAAAGAGCAGGCGTCGACGTGAGATCAGATTACTGCCACGACATATTTGTTTACACCGTGTAAATAACCACCAGCAGGCAGATGTGGTTAATAACTTTGTTATGAATAGTAAATAGTGAATAAAAGCCTGTATGTATAAATACAGATAAAATGTATCTGTATCTGTATATCTTCTAAAAATATATTTGTTCACACGGGCCTCCGGACAGAAACACTGGTCTGGATACAGAAGAGAATACGGTGTTCCTTTTGTAACAGTCACGGGATCTGGGAGGGTGGTTGCAGCCCACAGATTCCCAGGAAAAGAAAACAAAGACCGAAACCAGGCCACGGAAATCGAAAAAGAAACTATTGGAACCATTTTAGAGAAATGGTTATAGCAAAAAGCGCTATGCGTTACTCATCTGTTAAATGAACCTATAACCGTGTGTCGAATACAGTTCATACGGATGTATTTTGTATACAGTTCATAAGAATGTATCAGCAACAGAGCAAACTAACAAGCTCCATTCTGTTCTGTGTAATGCTAAAAACATCTTAAACAAAACAAAGATGTATGTAATAAATTTGCATAAAAACGGTCCATGTAGACGCTTCTTTGAAAATAAATGCAAAACAACAAAAGATTCCAGAAAGCTTTAAAAACACCCGACTCACCCTGTCGTCCTGAATCCAGAAGAAAATATTCTGTCGCAGACGCCGGGCCACAAGTTTATAGCGCATCTGAAGGCAAATTCCTCAATTTCTCATTGGTCGAGACTCTTGCCTATGGATCTTTCGATCCCGCCCCCGACGAACGTCATAGCATGTGACCCACCAGCACGTGATTGGGTTCCCGACAGATGATCTTACTCATAGAGAAAAAAAACAATGTTGCTATCTGAAGAAACAACCTAAACAAGACAAAATATTGTTGCATTCGAGTTTATAAATGTAACGTTATATATATATAAAAATGTATTTTTTTAAAAAAGCACAAGTCAACAGCTAATAATGAGCTAACTGTTACTGCTTGTCAACTAATAGCTACGTTTTTAGAATGCACTGATCGATCTATTCTTTCTTTGCAACGGTATATTTGTCTAATAATGTTAATTCATTCACAAATCAAAAGCATTTCAGTTACTTATTATTAACCAGCCAGTAGTGCTTATGCCTCCTAATTGTTCAAAAACAAGCTTTTCAAACAACTAGAAATCTATTACAATTGATTGAAAAATTTTAGCTTTAATTACCAAACCAAGATTCTAACTAGATAATTTGTGAATAAATACATTTAAAACGTTTATACAAAATTATGAATGCACTGAACCCTGCTCACACATCAAGAAAACACCAAAACCAGTGTATATTGAATTTACTATCAGTATGTCTATGTGAGGACATCAGTGCAGGTTATCTAGTCCTATAACTTGACTCTGTAACAACATTCCACATTGTTTACATTCACTGCAAAGCTTTGTGGCAGGCCAGAATTAGAGTGCTGCTGAATCTACATAACAACAAAGGGAAAACAGACTGATTAATGGGCTCGTCTGTCACAAGTAGTGCACAATAGCTGTGGATGGGAAGATTGCTCTTATCACTTAAGCCTATCAGCCCACCTCCTCTAGAAATGATCAAAAAAGAGCAGTTAAAAGATATACCATTGATCAAGTATGAGCAACATATACGCCAAACATGACTCTATGTTACATTAGTAGTACATTGTCACTAAATAGTTTGTTTTTTTTTTTTTTTACAGTCAACTACACTCTTAAAAATGAAGATTCTTTATTGGTATGGATGGTTCCATAGATAAAGATTCTTTATAGTGGAAAAAAGAAACCTGCTTTTGGAACCTTTATTTTTTTAAGAGTGTATAACAGAAACAGAGCTGTAAAAGGAAGAGAACAGCAAAGCTTCAATATGTTATGTTGAAATTAACGTGCTTTGGTAATTCCGTTTGCTGAGTAATGCATGCTCTGTCATGCCATACACTCTGACTCCTCAAAAAAAAAAAAAAAAACACGCACATGACTGATTATTCATCATGTAATCATTATCATTTTCGTGGGCCCTGCTTCTCATGGTGGATTCGAAAGGCCTCAGAATTACCCAGAATTTACTGGAGGGCACATGAGAAGACTTTACAATACATGGATTGTTACTGGGACATGTTTTTTAGCATATTGCATAATTTAGACCAAGGAATCTGCCATTTTGTAGGGGAAAATTTCCTGTCCTAAAAAAAAAAATCTTCCTGTCCTTGTGATTTCGCAACATCTCTACAATCCCTCCTTCAAATCTCAACTACAAATCTATCTTTTCTCTCAGTCTTTCAGCCCTACTCTGCGAGAGTTTATTTAGTGTTTTTATTATTTTTGTTGTTTGCTTATATATAACAGTTTCTAACTGTTATGTCTTCACATCATTTATTTTCTTTGTACAGTGCCATTGAGCTTGGGTGCTTCATAAATAAAATTCATTATTATTGTCCTAAAAATCTATTTCAAACAGAGAAATGTAAATGGCAAAAAAAGCATATAATGCAATCGAGTAAACAATTTATTATAAAAAAAAATGTAGTACACTGTAAAGTTTAAGGAAGTATTAAGGACATGGCATTCAGAGACATGCAAACATAATATAAATAGAGAAATAATGTGAAGGTCTTGTGCAAAGAGATGACTGTACAAGTCTTAAATACACCAGGATAAATTCCACTCTGATTTACCCTGTTAAAGTCTTAAGAGGGGAAATCATAAACCTCGACCACAGCTAAACAGAGAAAGAGCTCCATAATACATAGACTTAATCACAATATAAAAATGTGCCTTTTGGAATGATAGAACAAAATAAGCCCGATTCCCTTTTAAAAATGTTTGTGGATTTTAAGCCTGCAAGGGGAATGACGAAGGGTTGGAGGATAGACCTGTCCCAAAATATAATATGGAACAGTTCTCTTTTTTTAGACATTAAAAACATGATGAAACTGCAACTGTCTCATTTAAAGGAGAGCAAAAGAGTCATAGCATGTGTTTAGATGTAACAGAGAGTCTTTGCTGCCATCTACAGTTCATTTGTGTCCAGTATACCACATTCATTACAACCAGACAGGTATTCCTATAACTGAGGAATGGCTTCACTTTTAACAGTTTCAATGTAAATGTTGACATTTTATGACATTTTTTTTTTTTTTTAATTCTCCAGTGTAAAGAATACACATGACTAACTGTTCAAAATAAATTTGTCTTAAACACTCAACAACAGTGTAAATGTGTGAAACAGAATATATTGATATAACAGCGGAACAATTGCAACAAAGATCATGCTTATCAATACACTGAAGCAGACATCATTTTTATATATAAAAAATGAAATCTTATTTGTCATGTAAGTGCCTGGATTATTTCATCATTTCCATTTGTCAGGTAGTTATAACTGTAAAGTTTCTCAAAAGTGAATGTGACAAGTGTGAATAAGACAAATGTGAAGGATTTTAGAAACCAGATTTTAAAATAATTTACCATGTATTTTCACTTTTCAAGGAATGTTTAGTATGTTGGTTTGTGCTTCATCAGTCAAATAAAGTCCTGTCTTTGCAATAAGAAACATTCAGGTAGTAAATGTAAACTACACAGTTTTCTATGTTTGAGAACAAGCATTAATCTATTGTCGCGTAATAGATATGTTCATTAAAAGCTCCATAAGACAGGTAAACACTGAAGCACTTGCAGAGGTGCACATCCAATTTTGAAATCTACAATGATGGCTCTTTGTCAACAGTTTACCATCTTCAAGGCACTCAAAAGCTTGAGTCATTTATTAAATAATGTTGCCAAGCACTTAGTGATCTATCATTCGGTCATCAAATTTAGTATAATTCCCCTATAACAGCTGTCTGATTATATAAAAGTAATTGCAAACTGCAGATTTATTCAGTAAGGACATTTTGAGAAAGCCCGTCTACAGTTTCACCTTGGGAATGTGAGACAGTCGATAAAAGATTTGCAGGGGAAAAGTTACATAGGCACCTTTTCAGAGACACCGAGGATGAACATTCAGAAATCGCGAAGGGCAACAAATTGGACATGAACAGAGTATCTGATTCAAATACTTCAGTCTCAGGACACCAGGGAGTTTGAGATTTAACACCACTCTTGTCGGTTAATTGCACATTTCTCTATAGACACCAGTGACGTCCTAACGAGAGATCACGGAACTGATGGAGTTGTAGGATGTGCCGCCCCCATTACACACCGGGCTGTAGGGCTCCGGTGGGGTGCCCAGAATCTCCAAGTTGACTCGGAACACTGGCGCAGCTCTAAGGAGGAAATCTGCTGCATCCCGACGGCCAAGTTCTCGCAACTTAGCGACCAAAATGCCTATGGTTGAATCGGGTCGTTGGCTCCACTCTTGCAGGAGTGTGGCTGTGGGGCTGAGAAGGGAAAGAGGGTCGGCAGGCGGAGTCCCGTTGGTGCCAGAACTGTATTTAGCAGCGAGCTCGCTAAGGCCCAAGTTCATGGCGAGCAGGCACCAGTCCTTTCCGAGGGCATCAGGTGGGTCCAGCAGGCGGCAGAGCTTGCGTCGAGCCAGGTGACTGACTTCCGCCACGGGCACTTCCCCACCAAGACTGCCCTGTTTGTAGACCTGGGTGCAACCTAATGCTATGATACTGACAAAGCTCTCACGATAGCCACCCATGGTGTTCGACAGCGCATTCTCACCTCGTGCCTGAGCGCGGAAAAAGTCCCTCGGCTGGTAAAGCATGACAGGGCCGTGGTGTTCCCGCAGCTGCTGAGGGCTTAGATAATGTCGGGCAGTAAGCAAACCGGGTAACGTAGCAGCTAAGAGACCCTCTGCCATGCCGCACAACGTGTCCAACAAAGCATAGCACCGTCCGGGATCTGTGTCAGGTCCTCGTAATTGTACCTCCATTCCCTGCCCGTGGTTCACAAGCAGCACTAGAGCCTCAGCACCACCGAGTCCAACCCGAGCTCCACCGCTCCACAACCTCACATCCTCAGCCTCGACCTCAGGCTTATGTTGCCGGCTCCACCGGCATAAGTTCACTTGAAACTTATGAAAAAGTCCACAAGGGAATGGCGCCAAGTGCTCCGCAGGGACCACGCGCACTCCACCGTAAAGCAATGCGTCCTCACCTTCGATGTCTTCCTCATCAGTCCAGGTGTGCTGTAGGCCACCCGTGCGTATCAGTGCGGGGATGTCCACCATTCCTGGGTTGGCTATGTCACGAGCACATACGTCCATGGCGTCGAGCACTTGGAGAAGTTCGTCGATGTCACCTTCAGAGACAAGGTTTTGGAGTTCTTCCACACGGTAGCGGCCTCTGTAGTGGTGGATCGCTTTGGGGGTTTCAATTGAGAGAAGCTTGCCAAGTACGTTACTACAGAGCCAGCGAGGATCTAACAGGACAACATCCTGGACAGTCTCACTCTGCATGATGTTAATCTAGAGGAAAAAAAAGAAAAAAGAATAAAAATGATTGAGTGCAAGCAAATGGGTGATTCTGATTGCCGTTTAAAGGTCTGTTCACATCAAGATGAATATTCAGTGCAATGAAATTTTTATTTAAATAGACAGCTGTTAAAGGGATAGTTCACCCAAAAATGAAAATTATCCCATGATTTACTCACCCTCAAGAAATCCTAGGTGTATATGACTATCTTCTTTCAGACGAACACAATCAGAGATATATTTAAAAAAATATCCTTAGTCCTCCAAGGTTTATAATAGTTGTGAAGGGGTGGGGGGGGCACATTTTGAAGCCTCCCCAAAAAAATGCATCCATCCATAATAAAAGTAATCCATAAGGCTCCAGGGGGTTAATAAAGGCCTTTTGAAGCAAAGTGATGCATTTTTGTAAGAAAAATATCCATATTTAAAACTTTATAAACTCAAATAACTAGCTTCCGGCGGACGACCGTACGCATACTGTGCAAGTCAACTTGCGCCAAATGTTTAACCTTTGATGCGATGTAGGAGTATCGTAAGCTTAGACGCCTCTCACGGTTCAAACAAATAGGGCTGGGCTTAAGCTCTTCTTCTCTTATATCAAAATCCTCCGACATTTCTCTTTAAAAATTATCATTTTAGACTTCTAATTCGTGACTGGTGTTTTGTTTTGCTCTATACTCTGTGCTTCTGTGTTCGTCATGCGTCAGGTCAGAGGTCACTCTTCTGCCGCAAATCAATGCGTATAACCGTTTCTAGTTAAAGTTCTAAATATGGATATTTTTCAGAAATGCATCAATTCACTTCAGAAGGCCTTTATTAACCCCCTGGAGCCGTATGGATTATTTTTATTATGGATGGATGCATTTCTTTTTTTGGTTTCAAAATGTGCCCCCACACAACCATTATAAAGCTTAGAGGAGCAAGGATACTTTTAAATTGATCTCCAATTGTGTTCGTCTGAAAGAAGATAGTCATATACACCTAGGATGGCTTGAGGGTGAGTAAATCATGGGATAATTTTAATTTTTGGGTGAACTATCCCTTTAATGTGTCTGTTCAGACCGACACAAATATTCACATGCTGTCAGTGTGAAGGATTTGTTTTTATGTAGAGATGTTCTAAATAGTTTTCAACTGCACAATGAAGAAAACTGGTCAACCAATAAGATTCACACTTTTGGTCACATGCTCAGAGCCGCTGAAGTTACATAATACTACAACTTGGTGGCGCTCACCTACAGACTATTTTGCTGCCAGTAAACAGCAGAGGAAGAATCCAGAACCAGCTCTCTATACTCTTGTATTTGGTATTGTTTGATAAACACCATAGTGAATACAAAAATCTGAACAGCTGTTTGAAAACATTGTAAATCCTTTTTTCTCCTTGACAAGTGGGTGTCAAAACAAAGTTCCATACCGTTTTTGACTGATTTTCTAAAAGCGCCAACTACTGTTAGTCAGTGGATCTGCATTTTCATTCAGTCAGTCTGGTGTTTTCTATGCATTAGTCTGAACAGACATATCATATGTGAAAATCGGACCAAATATTTGTGCTGAATATTTGTGTTGGTGTGAACCTATTTGTGTTGGTGACTTCCATAACAGTTCAGCAGATCCGTCGATCCAAATTTAAATTGTCACTTTTGGACAGAAAGGTCACTTTCTCAATTTAAAATAATTATTTTTTCAAATAAATGTGATAAATCATCAGTAGATGTATATCAGTTATAAGGGCAGAATTTAGGTCTGTTCATCACGCAGAACTATTGTATGGATTCGGAAGACTAGAAATACAGCAAACACATTGTATGTAAAACTTTTATGAAACTCAAAGAGTGATTTTTCAATTTTTGGAGCTTGATAGCCCAAGATTGAAATGCATTTTTATTATATTGCAAAAAGTGGCACGTAGAAAACTGAAACAGGCTGACAACAACTGTCATCTTTGGGTGAATTATTCTTTGAAGAGAAATTACATAACAGATATTAAGGGGGGTGAGGTTAAATACAGGGGAGCTGAAGCCCCATAAACAGAGTATGTTATGTAAGTAAATGTTAATAAAGCTGAATCACAGCTTGGCATTTTAGCCCATCAACATCAAAACATTCCCTAAAATGTGTAAGTGTTGCTGCTGAAAAAACAAATGACTAATATTGATGAGAATGACTCATTCACCTGTCCTCTCTAACGGTGAAGCTGTTGTTGTAATGGTTGTGGGTGGTCAATAGACTGAAAAAGCCCCTATTCAGTTGCTGACGCCCACCAACTCATTTGGATCCACATAAAAACGTGTTTGTAGATGTTCTGCATTGTAGACTTTGAGTGTTTTGAGGTAATGCATGTGGCATTAATAGCGGGGGCATGTGCGATAGTATAGCATAATGCATGAAAATAATCATTTTAATTAATGATACAGTGCAACCACCTCAAACACACTTTATACCCACAGCTATATACCCATAATTCAAACATGCATACATATTTAATCATCTGCTCATCATCACACACACACACACACACACACACACACACACACACACACACACACACACACACACACACACACACTCACACCTTCACTGGGCCGCCCACCCACACACACCTCTCCCATGCTGTGAAGTTGTGAAGCCAGTTCCCGCAGATTCTCTTCGCTGGCTAGAGGGTTGATTTGTTCTTGCACATCCACAACAAATTGTTGCCATGACATCAGCTGGTTTGGCCCATTCAGTTTCCGCCAGGAAGGCAGAGTGGACAACAGCTTCTCTGCCAGCTGAGTCATCGGCCTGCAGGACTGTCAAAACGAGAGAGAAAGCAATTTTTACATTTCTGAAGAAAACATGAGTGTACTTGTCAATGGGGTTGTCAAGTCTTTTTGAGTGGTTCTTAACATGCTCCTATGCAGTTGCTAGGGTTTTATGAGTGGTTGCTAGGTAGTTACTTTCTAGCCCAAGTCAAAAGAGCGGACCCCCAAGTCTTTGATATTCTCATCCTGAAATATTGTCCAAATATAAGTCTAAAGAGTTTTTTTTTTCCACCATTAACCAAAAGTAGGAGTGATAGTTGAAACCACCACTGATAAATGAATGCCAGACTTCAACACTTCAAACAAATTGTTCTATATATTTCATAAATAAATATACTATTGTAAATACTTCTTGATATAGTATTTTTTTTCTTTATAACATACTGGACGTGTACACAAAAATCCATTCCAGACACAATATAATGGCCGATGAGAAAGAAATCAGCACAGGTACGTGTAGGAGTGAGAGACAGATGAGAGAGATGTAGGAGGGAGCATCTGAGTGTCAGTGTTTGATATTATTGTGTATTTCTGAGACAAAACTGTGTGTGTGCTGGTTATTTGACAGTAAAGAGAAAGGAGCCTCATTATTGGGATCAGACTATCAGAAAACATTTCAATCAGAGTTTCACACTTTTTGGCAAATAAATTTCCAATTCCTTTTCGGACATTTGTGATTGCTGGATAAACATTTTAAAAATCATTTTATACATCAAAAACACTCAAAAAAAGCAACGTCTTTAGAAAGTTTCACGTCTTTTTCATAATTAATGCGAATCATCAATGTTAAAACATGGGGGTTTCAGTTCTTTTAAAGGGTTAGTTCACCCAAAAATGAAATTAATTACGCACCCTTCATGTCATTCCAAACTAGTAAGACTTTCATTCATCTTCGGAACACAAATTAAAATATTTTTGATGAAATCCGAGAGCTTTTTAACCTCCAAAAGACTGCAACGTTATTTCCACTTTCAAGGTCCAGAAAGGTAGTAAAGACATCGTTAAAATTGTCCATGTGACTACAGTGGTTCAACCTTAATGTTATGAAGCGACAAAAATCTTAATTTGTGTTCTGAAGATGAACGAAGGTCTTACGGGTGTGGAACGACATGAGGGTGAGTAATTAATGACAGAATTTTCATTTTTGGGTGAACTAAACCTTTAACATGAATGCTACATCTAGGCAATTGAAAGTGTAAAGTGTTGGGATTGTGCAGTAGAGTGGAGAACGATCTTACAGAGATGATGGCGTTGCGGAGCTCTAACAGAAGGTTTCTCAGCAGCTTCATGTCTTTGGAGTTGGACGCTCCTGCATCCATGATAAAGAGCTTCTCAGCGATCTGCAGATCATTCCCAAACCTGATAAAATAAATAAATAAAATAAAAAATAATCAGTATCACAATCAATTTAATAGAAACAAATCACATTCAAGGCTGGGTAGATCTAACTCAATTGATCATTTTGGCTTATAATGATGTTTTATCTACCAAATCACTTTAATCAGTATGATTTAATCTGTGCTACATAGAGTAAAAGGCTCACTCTGCCAAATATTGTCCTTGTAGGTCTCACAGATCCAAACTGACAGTTTATATTGATTTAATCACCTGTTTCTGACTTCCCTAAGTAGAGATCTCTCCTTGTCATAGCTGAACTCTCCCCCAAACGATCGGGGCAGATTCACAATGTCAGCATGTGTGGCCACCAGCACCACACGCAGTGGATTCCTGATCTTCCCTCCAAAGACTGCGGACACAACAGAGCACCAGTCTTATTCTCTGTTCTCAACATTTTTAATCTCAATTCATAATGTCAATTCTGAACTATTTGAGAGCCATACACCAAGAACTAGATTCCTAGTTTTAGACTGATGAACTGACTCTAATGAAGGCATTATCCATAACACTATGGATGGGCCTGCTACAGTACTTACACAAATTCATCAACCATCACTACAGTGCAAGCAAAGGCAAGTCATGAACACAGAATGAATGCATTCTGTGTGAACGGGCCTGTCTATCTCAGACAGATAGACAAACTCAACGGTAAAAAAACAAAAAACATTTGCCAATTATTGACTTATGTTGAATGACATGGAAATAAAACAACCAATATATTGTTCTAAAAACATATTTTGTTATGTTTAGTCAGTGCTTTACTCGTTTACCACAATAATGTGATATCATGTAATTAATGTGATTAAAAATGTGTAATTAATTGACAGCCCTACTTTCATAGTAATAGGGCAATGGGTAATTGGATTGTAAAGTTATTGGTTTTCGTAGCTTACTAATATTACAAATGTTAGTAAATTTGTAATGTTAGTAAAATTGATTTGACTCATTACGGATATGAGAATTTCAACAGTATGGGTAAAAGAGGGGCAGAGACTGATGAATAAAACTGAGCCTTAACAAAAATGCAATAAATGCAGATATGTTATGGTGTAATTGCATGATTGCATTCTTGTAAAATAAATAAACTAACCAAGTATAAAATGCATTTTAATACAGAACAAATTGTATAACTTCTTCCTAAGACCTCTTAATCACAGACTTCACAGCTTCAGCTGATCCCTGTAATTATTGTAATGGAAATCCCTCTACAAAGGAGGAGGAAAAATCTATACATTGCACACTGTAGTCACACACATACCGATGTTGTCCTCTGGCAGCATGAGAGCCTTTAGGCAGTTGAGCCAGAATGTGACCTGGTTGAGTTGAGTCTCATAAGGCTCCTCCAGGCTGAATAAGACCAAATGAATTGCTGTGGCGTCATTCGCAGCGAAGTAGTCATATGAGCAGTAGTAGACGGGATTACCAGAGAATTCCCAAATACTGAAGTCTCCAACTCCTGAAAACACACCCACACACACACAAATAAGCATACATAAAATATAATACAATTTAGAAAATAAAAAATATAAGAATCATGTGACACTGAAGACTGGAGTAATGGCTGCTGAAAATTCAATCACAGGAATAAATTACATTGTAAAATATATTAAAATAGAAAGAAGTACCTTTAAATTGTAAAAGATATTTCATAATAATATTATTTTTACTGTATTTTTAAATAAATGCAGCTTTAGTGAGCATAAGAGACATATTTTAAAAACATTAAAGAATTTATTATCTTATAATCAGATAACATAGTAACTAACCTAGATGCCACTATCATTCAAAAGTTTTAGATTGGTAAGATTTTTAATGTTTTTTTTAAGTCTCTTCTGTTTACCAAGGCTGCATTTATTTGATCCAAAATACAGCAAAAACAGTAATTTTGTGAATTATTTTTACAATTTAAAATAACTGTTTTTATTGGAGTATATTTTAAAGTGTAATTTATTCCATTGATGGCAAAGCTGAATTTTCAGCATCATTACTCCAGTCTTCAGTGTCACATGATCCTTCAGAAATCATTCTGATATGCTGATTTGCTGCTCAAGAAACATTTCTTATTATCATCATCAATGTATCATCAATGTTTCTTGAGCAGCAAATCAGCATTTAGCATTAGAATGATTCAGCTTTGCCAACACAGGAATAATAAACTTGAGTCTTTCACCATTGACATTGGCATTCTGGATGTCGATGGCTTTGGTAGCGGTGTCGTCAGCCGTGGAGAGAGAGTTATGAACAGGACTGAAGACCTCCAACACTCCTTTAGTCAGACTGGGCTCGAACATCATACTGCGGCTACGCACACTTACATTCTCACAGCCTGGGTACAGGTTAGAGATACTGACAGACACTACAGACACACAGCAAAAAGAAAGAAAGACTGTAAACTACATGGAATTGTATATGGCTCCTTATAATTTATTACAATACATACAATACGGATATATTTGTAACTGAAGGATAAATTATGTCTATTATTTGAGGTTTTATTAAAAAAAAAAAAAAAAAAAAAAGTTTCGTTTTTATAATTTAATGGCCTGCGGAAACACACCACATGGGGGAGCTCTTTGCTAAAGTCCTGATTCCAGCTTTCCCAGTGTTGACAGGAAAAGAAATATTTAGGAAAGGTTTTATATATAGTTAAAAAAAAACATACAGAAGATTTTTAAAGCAGAAAAAATCTCTGCATAGTAAGGGAACTGTTGCTTAGTTAGTTAAAGATATGGGCTGGTAAAGGAAAAAGATTGTGTTTAAACCCCACAATAGATGATCCATTATCACCACATAATATATACATAATTTAAAAAGTTCAGCCAAAAAAAAAACAAAAAACATGGGACTGCAATAGAGCATTTTATTTTGGAGAAATATGAGAGTCAGATGACTCAAAACTCCTTTTTTATACCCTACAAACGTGTTAGTCACACTGCGCTGCATATGTCTCGCACAATCAACGCCTTCCACTGAACTTTGGTTCTTTCTAAAAACTTTTCTCACAGAAACCCTGAGACGGCTTCCTCAGTTTGGCAGCGGCAGTATTTGTGAGAAAAGAAACGTAGCTTCATAGGTAATGCATTATATTGCCGCGATTCCACCTTCCAAGGATAGCGCTATATGACGTGCGTGTGTTAATCTGGGAATGAGTGAGGGAAACAACAAGAGAACAAAGTTGCCACAGTTTCATACTTCGAGTTGCCAAGCATAATTTTCAGCTTTTCTATAGATACAGAAGGAAGACACATCACCCTACCTGCAGGTTTGGAGGTGACCGGTGAGGCTGGGTGTCGTACAGGGTTGGTCAGCCTGGTTCTTCTCCTCCTGAAGAAACTCCGTAAGATGCCACACTTCAAAGACTCCACCAGAGTGCTCTTCCCTGCTCCCGAGTGACCGAACAGCTTGAGTTTGATGCGAGGTTGAGGGGTCTGTGTAGGCCGCAGCTGTTGGATGTAAACACTCTTATGGTTGTCCTGTAAGACCAGTCACAAAGGCCATGTAAATTAACACAATCCAATGGCATTACAACATGACATATGGACCAATGACATAATGGTAATGAGACTGAGAATGTGCAGTGCATCCTAATAAGTGTAATTTATAGGCTCTTTTATAGGCTTTTATACGCTAGTATTTTGGGTCTGCCAACTGAGCAAAATCCACATTTCCATATTATTAAATCATGTATGTGACGGTCAAATAAAATGACTTTCAAAATATAAAGTCAAGATTGTGTTTAATAGACAAAAAACATACATCTGAGCAGTAGATCAAATCAGAGCGATTGCAGCAATAAAATGAGTTTTAAAAGAAACTGATGTAGACTGAAGATCAAATTAGAAGCGACTGAAAGATCTTAACATATGGAAAAACATTTATTTTTAGTCACCTTGAAAATGCTTTCACCACAGTAAAAGACTATGCAAGAGATTCAAAATGGCATCTGGGATTTTACTGGGATTAATTGGCAGATCTGGTGCTATGTTTCACATTGATGGGAGGGGCTGTGGGCTTCAGTAATGATAAATACCATGGAACTTATTTACTACCATATCACTGTACCATCAAATGTACATGGTATTCCAAGGTTCTTTAAAGAATACCATAGAACATATTCAACAAATCATAGTAAGAACATGACACTATAAAGTGTATTTTTCCCATTCATTTTCCTCTCTTCGTTAAAGAGTTGTTAACCATGAACCAAACCAACCAGCTATGAGTTGAATCACAACATTACAAACTTTGATGAGAATCAAAGTATTTGAGAATCAGATAAAATGACAAAAGGTACAAGACTATGAACTTATATCATTGCAAAATATGCATGAGACTATTTCGTCATTCGCAGGGCTTCATTGGAGTAGGCGGACACTAAAGATTTCTTGTGGCATGATTTGCTTGACGCTATTCTCTGATTGTTGGAGATTTTTTTTTAGCAGTGTCATGGGTAATGTAGTTTTTCACCAGGAATTCCTATGTTAAACATGATTATTCAAAAACAGTTGAAATAATGCAGACTGATGGCTTCAGCAAAAGCATATGTAGCTCACAGTGGGTCTGTTTTTAATGGTTTGTTATCAATAAAAATCAATTCCAATATGGAAAATATGAATGGTATTTTTACTTCTGCAACCTGACTGTTGCACTCTTTTTGGTACCTTTCTGTAATTCCTTTGTAAGTCATTATGGTTCAGAGATGCCCATAAAGTTCACTGGACATTTAAACATTAATTAGCTTCAACATTTAGTTTAGCTATACATTATTATAAACTGTATTATAAAAAAAACAACTGCTGCATGGCATATAATCATAGCCAATCTGAGCATATTTTGTGGTGTAATACACAACTATATGGAGATGGATTTTGGGCCAATGAGATTTCAGTTGCTTTGGAATATTATAAATACTATTTAAAAAAATAATAACCCAACTATTTATAATTGTTACATTCAGACCAACAGCAGATCAATGGGTTAAAAAATTAAATGTTATGCAAGCCAAACATTTATTTTTAAAGTAACAAAATCAGTTCTTCTGCATACATTTAAGGGGATGAAAGGCATTATTGAGAACAAAACTGACATCCTTTGCAGGTGTCATAAAAAAAAGGATCTCATAAGCCTTAACAAAGCATTCATGTAATGCAAATGAATGTCTCTTGAGTCTTAGTGAGATGAATAATAAACAAAGCCTCACACCTTTTTCAGCTTGGCCAGCAGCACTGCTACATGCTCCTGCTGCTCTGCAGTCGCGAGATCCTCCGCTGTCTTTCCATCCTGCAAGAGACAATGACAGTGATGGATAAACTGCAGCGACAGAACATTACAGGCAATACAGGGCCCGTCAGCGTCCAGTGACATAGATGAATGAGTAAAGCTAGATAAATAAAAGTCCATCAGCCTTTCATCTGCTCAGTATTACCAGACCACCGCACTAATAAAGCTCTGACAGATAGAGAGAACAAGAGAGTCAGTGAGTTTGCAGGGTAAGGGTGTAAAAGAGAAAGTGAGAAGCTAACAAGAGAAAGTGAGAAAGAAAGAAGAGAGAGAATATCACCTAACAGCTCAACAGTGTGACTCACAGTACGTTACAAAAGCTGTTAGAGATAGAACAGCGGGTACAGTAATGATTATGGCTGAAATGAATGAAAGGTGTAATGCGGCCTTCAGCTCACATCAGACGAATGTATATTTGAGATGAGTGCAGATGAAAGACACCACAAAATTGTAATCAGTCAAAAATGATGGTTATCAGTCAAACAATATTAAGTCAGTACCAGGGTCGTTCTTTCTACAACACTCATTTGCAATAGTTTCATGGGATTGCATGTGCTTTCCATTCCACCTGACTGCTGCGCTCATCGAAAAAGAGTTGTGATACGGTAATCTTTCTCTGAACAGCTCCCTGAACTAAGTTCAACTATTCACCCACCCCCTCTCACTTCTGCTGCTATCTGTCTGTCCGCCCATGCAAACAGTCTCTTCACCTGCTAGAAGCCATGTTAGCACCATATAGTTCAGGTAAAGTTCATTACATCAGAGAAAATGTGCGTCAGTATAAAATAAATTCTTTGACATTTGAACTTGAGATATACAATAAACACTACAGTTCAAAAGTTTGGGGTTGGTAAGATTTTAACATTTTTCACCAAGGCTGCATTTATTTAAAGACTCCCTGTGGTGAAAATCAAGTTTTTAATGCTGATTATATGTCTGTGTGGTGTTTTTAATATGCTTTAAGACAAACCATGTGCAAATTCATAAGTCAACACCATTGTTGAGTATTTTCTCCTTTTCAGTGAAAAAAAGACCGTCTCAAAAACGTGGTTTGAAATTGCCGGTGTTCTCTACGTCACAAACTACGTTGTAACCAATCACGTCAATGTGCGGGGCAGGCTTTAGCATATCATTAACTATGCTGCGAAGCAGGGGAGTCTCAAGAGAAGCCAGGTTATACCGGCATATTTTTTCTGTTTATATGAAAAATCGGGTACATTTAGCAATATAGCAGGTGAATTGTGCAAATGATATTACGATGTTATGAACTATATGCCTCCACTGACATTTTAAGTTGTTCAAAGCGTTTCTAAGAATACTGATTTTTTTGAAGGCAGCTGTCTGACTCTGAGAAGGCAAACGGGAACATGGTTTGTGTAAACATTAACACATTATTAGCTGTTTGATAACGTAGTCAAGCAAAAGGCTGTTTTATTATTAATTACTGTTATTTGTACTATTTTTTTTTTCCCAGGAAAAAACATTTAAATGTCATTTTGGTGATCAAAGAGGTGCAATTTGTAGAATTTTCTGTCCGCTAGAGGTCGCTAGAGGCCTATTCAAAACAAGGGCTTAGCTTGATGACGGCAAGTTTGAGCGTGAAATCTTGGGACATGTGGTCTTCATCTCACAGCCGGTTGAAAAGAATTGGGATAGGACTCAGGAAGAAATCATGTTCATGGATGCGATTATTAACGTTACTGTAGTATGAAGCAGAGCAGGACCGAGTGTTGTGGGAGCTGAACGAGGCCGCTGGAGCGATTGCGCAACACACGGCGCGAGCAGCGGAACTTTTATTATGCCGCAGTCGCTGGCGCCGCTTCCGCTTTTCCGGTCATGAGTGTGTTGAAAATGATGATATAACGTTACGTTCGCTCGGTGTCTGCTGTGAGACACTTGTTGCACACTGCAGTAAGCTAGATCGATTTTAGAATATCATATTAATAAATGCTGGATGGCTTGTGTTGATAAATGGCATGCAATTAATTTTAAAACGTATTGTATGATGGAGAAAATTCCGTATTACGGTTACTAAAAATAAAGCTGCATCTGATTATGCTATGTTAGCTACTTCACAAAATAGTGTTTTTCTCTGAGGCATGGTAAAGCATGGTACTCGCCAAAAAAATCAAGAAAATTAGATTTAAGCAATAAGACTAAACGCGTTGAGCTATATAACAATAATTAGTTTTCTGTCTATAAATATATCAAAACAGTTGTTCCCTTGTCTATTAAAACATGTAATATAAGCGTCTTTGGTGTTTCTATGGTTTCTACAAAATAAAACTGGAAACCTAGGGTAACGCGTATGACGCAACTGACAGGCGACTCCTTACATGTCCCGGAGCCTTGGTTAAAATTGCAATTTTCTCACGATTTACAAATAGTTGTAAACATCTGGGATATTGTAAGTACTCAAGTGAACAAAATATATAACACTGGCCTAGTGGTTTTTGGATATTTTACTGCAAAATTCTTACATATTGCACCTTTAAGGGATACATTTATTGACTACAGGAGGACTTTAATCAAACATACAGTAAAACAGTAATATTGTTAAAATGTTCTATTTTCTATATATTTTTATTTATATAAATATATATATATATATATATATATGGTAACACTTTATTATAGGTAACATGTATTTACTATTAACTACGACTTTTCCCTCAATAAACTCCTAATTTACTGCTTATTAATAGTTAGTAAGGTAGTTGTTAAGTTTAGGTATTGGGTAGGATTAAGAATGTAGAATATGGTCATGCAGAATAAGGCATTAATATGTGCTTAATAATTACTAATAAACAGCCAATATTCTAGTAATATGCATGCTAATAAGCAACTAGTTAAAACACCCTAAAATAAAGTGTTACCATATATATATATATATATATATATATATATATATATACACACACACACACACACACACACAGTTGTGCTCAAAATTATTCATACCCTTGGTAAATATGACCAAAGAAGGCTATGAAAATAAATCTGCATTGTTAATCCTTTTGATCTTTTATTTTAAAAATCTACAAAAATCCAACCTTTCATTGGAGAATAAGAATTTTAAATGGGGGGAAAATCTCATTATGAAAGAAATGTTTTTCTCTAATACACATTGCTCATAATTAATCATACCCTTTTATTCAATACTTTTTGCAACCTCCTTTTGCCAAGATAACAGCTCTGAGTCTTCTCCTATAATGCCTGATGAGTTTGGAGAACACCTGACAAGAGATCAGAGACTATTCCTTCATGCAGAATCTCTCCAGATCCTTCAGATTCCCAGCTCCATGTTGGTGCTTCTTCTCTTCAGTTCACTCCACTCATTTTCTTTAGGGTTCAGGTCAGGGGACTGGGATGGCCATGGCAGAAGCTTCATTTTGTGCTCAGGGACACATTTTTGTGTTGGTTTTGATGTTTGTTTTGGATC
Source organism: Mylopharyngodon piceus (assembly GCA_039654765.1). Classification (NCBI taxonomy): domain Eukaryota; kingdom Metazoa; phylum Chordata; class Actinopteri; order Cypriniformes; family Xenocyprididae; genus Mylopharyngodon; species Mylopharyngodon piceus. The sequence continues at coordinate 25,747,615 of CM077443.1, read as the reverse complement.
ATTGTCCTGTTGGAAGATCCAACCACGGCCCATTATATGACTTCTAGCAGGAACAGTCAGGTTTTGATTTTTTATCTGTTGGTATTTGATAGAATCCATGATGCCATGTATCTGAACATGATGTCCAGGACCTCCAGCAGAAAAATAGGCCCACAACTTTAAAGATACAGCAGTATATTTCATTGTACACATGGGGTACTTTTTACCCCTGTGTGCACCAAACCCATCTTGAGTGTTTGCTGTTAAAAAGCTCATTTTTTTGTTTCATCTGACCATTTATTAATTTATTTGATGGCAAAGCTGAATTTTCAGTAGCGATTTCTCCAGTCTTCAGTGTCACATGATCATTCAGAAATCATTCTAATATGCTGATTTGGTGATTTGCTGATCATCAATGTTGAAAACAACTGTGCAGCCTAATATCTTTGTGGAAATTTTTTTCAGGATACTTACAGACACCATCTTTTTGAATGGTAGTATATACAGTATATATTATTTAAACCCCAGTATTAACCATCAAATTAAAAATCCTGATTAATTGGAAAGACTGGAAGCTTTGTATTATGATTTGGCACTAATGGGCTAAACCCCAGGTGTCATTTATATCTAGAGAACCCCCTGGAAAATGGTACTCATTTAAGTCAGTTAATGAGGACCAACCAATCTACATTTCTAATCATTTTACGTGGCAGCAATGGAATGATAAAATACATAATGAAAGCATCAATTACACACCTAATGCACTTTCTGTGCAATTAATTTTTTTCACAAGCATTAAAAAAGCTTTCTGTCTTTGTGTGAAAGTGAAAAAGAGAGAGAGAGAGAGAGAGAAAAAAAAAACAAAAAACATCTGTGACTATTTCATTACAACCAAAATGACGCACATAAGAACTTCCCAGGAGGCTTTGACGGCAGCACATGTGTGATTGTGAAATCAGCATCAGGAAAGGGGTTGTGGAGGGGAAATGACTATCAGAGAGTGCGAGCCTGCTCGAAGTAAGTATATTCCACAGAAAGGTCATATGTAAAATGGTGTTAAAACATACAGTCTTAAAGACAGCATAAGAAAAAGCTATGAGGCAACTCTGCAATGCTATACATAAACCTCAAGGCAGTCTTGGTTATATGAAAAAAATCTGTTTACCCAAAACCCAGCAGAGTCACAGCCTTTGACCAAAACCATTAATGATTAAACACCTCGGGATACACGTACACAATCTCACTCGCAGCAACACAAACCCACATATAACACCTGGGGCCAAAAGCACAAGCAAACCACACAACCAGAAACAGCTGTGTTCCTCCTCAAACAGACGGGGACAAATGAACCAGCCTCCCTCTGAAAGAGAGCCCCCGCACACCCCCACGCAAACCACAGCGAAAGAGGATGTGATGAACACCGCAGAGGTGTTAAAGCACCGATGAAAAGGATAGAAATGGGAAAGCTTTGCTGCACTGTAATTACTCTTATCTAACGCGCCTTTCCTACAAATTAGACTATGAGATATGACTACAAATTCTGCTGTTCAAAACAGCCCATTTTCTTATTCACAGACTCTTTTTGTGTCTGTCTGCTCGTCTCCAGCTCATACATGTGTCCCCATGAGGATGGGCTTGTATTCATTTATTGATTTGTGGTTGTCTCCCAAAAGATTAAAGATGCCTGGAAATCTCAAGGCTGAATGGAGCATCCTGACATGAGGCAACCAAATCTAGTGTTTGTTTGACACATTGAGACCACAGCTTGTCATTATCGTATTGGAAAGGGAGACATGAAAAAAAAATAAATAATGGTAGGTGCTTGGAAGAGATGAACAAAAACAAATCAAAGTGGATTTTCATAGTGGAAAATCTGAGTGCTATCATGATGCTTGGGCGTTGTGTGTGGGTTTTAGCACATTGCTATGCAGTTGCTAAGGTGTTTTAAACAGGTGTTTTTGCTCGTATTATCGTCAACCAGGTGAAAATCATATGTCTGATAAATACGCTATTATTCAAAAGTTTTGGTCAGTAGGATTTTTTTAAAATGTAACACTTTTATTCAGCAAATATGCATTAAATTGATCAAAAGTGACAGTAAATGTTTTTATAATGTGATAAAAAAAATATATATTTCAAATAATTCCTGCTCGTGAACTTTCTATTCATCAAATAATCCTGGAAAAAAAAATATATATATATCATAGTTTCCTCAAAAGTATTCAGCAGCAAAATTGTTTTCAACATTGATAATAATAAGAAATGTTTCTTGAGCAGCAAATCAGCATATTAGAATGATTTCTGAAGGATCATGTGACACTGAAGACTTGAGTAATGATGCTGAAAATTCAGCTTTGCCTTCACAGGAATAAATTACATTTTAAATTACATTTTTACAGGTAATGTAGTTAATCTTATTGTAAAGTGGTACCAAAAATAAAAAGCGTACACACCCCAAACTTTTGAATGGTACTTTGTAGCCTGACAAATCACTGAAAAAAAAAAAAAAGAGCAAAATACAAAGACCGAAGGCCACATTAATCAGCAGCTTCCTATATGTGGAAGCCATTTTTTCTTTCTTAAGCCACTGACCCATATGCCTCTGGCAATGAATTATGGATTCTCAAAATTCCCGTGTGCTGTAACATGCATTGTGCATCAGCTGCTCTTCAATATTAACACTGAGGAGGAGCGCTTTGAGATGGTGTTGAGGTAGGGGGTGTGAGCGAGGGGCGTGTGGGTTGGCCGAGGGGAGGGATGTTGGGGTTATTGATTAGAAACATACATTGTTTAGGACGAGTTGGTTGGGGGTTCATTGGGACATGCTGTCCTTCACCAGTGCTGAAAGTGAAACAATGATTCTCTGCTGGCACAGTTTCATTAAGCTTCACTCCGGAAATTATATTGCACTAGGCTGACAGCTTACTGGAGAAGGTACACCCTTATATTACAGAAAAGAAAAAAAACAAAAAAACAAAAAACAAAAAAAAAACCAAAAAAAAAAACGCACAAATCTCTGAACACTTGATAAAGACAGACAGATATATCCATACAAATGCATATTAAGAATCAGTCAGATTAAGAATTATTCATCCAAGAAGGATGATGATGATGGGGGACACCCATACAATCATATAAGAACACGCAAACCTACAGAAACCACCACACATCCTATGGGACAGGCTCTATATAAGACGAGACGCAGATGATTGAAAGATTAAGGATTAAGGAGAGAATGGTAATCTAGGCTGTCATGAATGATAAATGAATACTTGTTTAAAGAGATGAAGAGACTGCAAATTGATTAATGTGCTAAGAGGGCAGGACACCAGATCATTAGTGTTCCACATCAGTCTAACACAAAAAGAAGACAGTAGTCGAACAGAACCCCAAGAAAGCTTTTATAGCATGTGGATTTTTTTATTTATTTATTTTTTTACTTTTCTATATTTATATATAGAATATATATAAATATTTATATAGTGACCTAAAGGCATATACAATACTGTTCAAAAGTTTGGGGTTGGTACGATTTTTTTTAAAGAAGTCTCTTATGCTTACCAAGGCTGCATGTATAAAAATACAGTAAAAACAGTAATATTATTTCATGATATTACAATTTAACATAAACTGTTTTCTATTTTAACATATTTTAAAATGTAATTTATTCCTTTGATGGCAAAGCTGAATTTTCAGCATTATTACTCTGGTCTTTAGTGTCACATGAACCTTCAGAAATCATTTTGATATGCTGATTTGGTGCATAAGAAACATTTCTTATTATTATTGATGTTGAAAACATTTGTGCTGATTTTTGTGGAAACCATGATACATTTTTTTTTCTGCAAAGATCAGCATTTATTTGAAACATAAATATTTTGTAACATTATAAATGTCTTTACTGTTATTTTGATCAATTTAATGCATCCTTGTTAAATAAAAGTAATAAATTCTTTTGAAAAATCTTACTGACCCCAAACCTTTGAATGGTAGTGTATATATATATATATATATATATATATATATATATTCATAAATAATATAAATGTATAATACAGTACATAATACAGTAAAACCCTGAAGGATCTTGAACTTACATTAGTGATAGCCTCAGTGTTTGCTCCTGTAACGCAGAGATGACGCACCACCTCCAGACCACCGTTACTAGCTGCCAGGTGAAGAGGTGTTCTCCCAAACTACAGTCAAATAAAAAACAAACATCTCTAAACACTCTCTTTCTGAGCATGATTCATCACAAGCAGTAACTAGAAAACAAAAGTTAAAAAAAAAAAATGTCAGAAAATTGTTCAAGTGTGAACAACAACAATAAAAGTGCAAAACGTTGATGATTTGATTTCACATTATGATAATTCTGTTCCGCTTGACCCGTAAAGCCCTCATTTAGAAGAAACACAAATCTTCTTCCAGCTGTAATGGAAGTGCCATTTAAAAATTTCACACAGAAGTAACAACTTGGCTTGAATAACTGGCATGTAAAAATTTCAAGAAAATGACAACCAAGTAAATGGGGTCAGTTAAGGGGACTTGGAAAAAAGAGTGGATGATAATTCAAGACTGAAAAGAAAAAGTGCTTCCTTAAGCGCAATAATTAATACTTGAATACGATAAAAAGGCTAAAACTAGGGTTATTATCGTTAACTAAAACTAAAGTTATTATTTTGTTAGATCAAAGAAAGCATCTTGGAACGCTACTTGTAAAGTACTCCCAGAAAGTGCTCTTTGGTTGGGTTTTAAACACAAAAGAAACCAAGGCACTTCTTCCAGTCCAAAAAAAGTTAAAAAGCCTTTATTCACATTATGGCTAGTCACAATAGGAGAAAAAAAAAAAAAAAAAAAACACTGCACACTGATGCATTTCGGCCTTCAGCCTTCCTCAGAAGCTGCGTCCCAATTCAGAGGCTGCATCCTTCGAAGGCCGCATTTGAAGGCTGATTGCGTCACCGCGGCACAATGAAGGCTGTCCTAATTCAAAGGCTCCTTTAAATGCGGCCTTGAAATGTGTCCTTCGTTTTGTGGGTAATGAAGGATACAACAAATGGATCCTTCGCGTCCTACCCTACTCCAGAATTCATTGTGTGCCAGTGACGACAGGATATTTTTGAGAGAAATTGCCGGATTACACTTTTAAATGTAAGTACTGGGTTTCAACTTACTCAAATCATCTAATGTATCTAATGATACAAATGTAAAAATAAAAATAAAAATATATATAAAGCAGTTCAAATGTTGACTTAAATCTTACCAAGATGCGATTTTATATAGTTTATGCTCTTTATTATGTACAGAAATGCCCCAAGTTGAACATATTTAGACAGGTTTTGAATCCTGTTTTGTTTTTAGGCAGTTGAATATAAAAGCAGAGTACAAACGTTACTGCCACTCATCAACGGCAGCTGTCACAGTTGCTAGGCGACAAGAACAGTCCTTCATAGGCTAGACCGTCCTATTTAACAACACTTGGTCTGACCTTCGTGGCCTTCGAAAGATGCAGCCTCTGAATTGGGATGCGGCTAGAGCGTGTCAGGTACAAAATGAGGTGCAGGTGTAGATGTAATCAGTTACTTTGTAGAGTTGGGAGAAACCAAAAGAACCACTACAGGGGGACCTACAATATAATATTGTTACCCATTATAAAGTATGATGGCATACATCAAACAAGAAAACAAGAAAATAAATTAATAAAAAAACCCCACAAACTTTTTAACTTTTTTTGTACTGGAAGAAGTGCCTTGGATTCTTTTCTAAAGTATACGTTAATTTTGTTAATTGAAATAAAGCTGAAATATAAATATTAGACAATAAATAAATAAGATGAAGCATTAAAATTAGTAACTGAAAATAAATACAAACTAAAACTGAAATAAAAATGAAACCTAAATAGTAATATAAAAAAAACTAATAAAAATTACTAAAATATTAAAAATTAAACTAAAATTAAAATGAAATATTAATAAAAACTATGATAGTAAATAATACAAAAATAACACTAGCTAAAACACACAATTAAGGGCCAAAAAAAAGCATATTATACAAAATGTTTTCTCCATCCTAGTTTGAATCTCACTTTGTTAGGAATATCCAGATTGGCTTTAGCAGCACAGAGCCGCGTGACCACAGGCAGGTTGCCGTCCTTGCAGGCGATGTGAAGGGGTGTGTTGCCGTGACGATCCTGGTGGTCCACATAGCAGTGATGGCTGAGCAGACACTTCACCACTTCAATTTGACATCTCCTCACCGCCAGATGCAGAGCGATGTGACCGTCCTGAAATATATAGATACAAACGAACCATGATAAGGATAGTCAATAATTATTTTGACCTTAAACGAACCATAAAACACCCAACCACTGCAGTAGTTAATGGTTAATATTTTGTAAGTGTCTGTGTTCACCTTATCAGCAGACTCCATGTCTGCCCCATGCTCCAGCAGACACTCCACGATGTCCTTGAAGCCGCGGGCGGAAGCGGTAAGTAACGGGCTCTCACCCTCACGGTTCCGGGCGTTGACATCACAGCCAGCCTCGCACAGGACTCTGGCCACCGCCGAGTAACCGTGCCATGCTGCACAGTGTAGAGGTGTCTCCTGCTCCTGTGGAGGCATGAAAACAGTCTTTGGCATTCAGACCAAGAGCTCGTGAATAACCTTGAACACACGGAGCTAACAAAACAACATTACTCTGTGTCAAGGCCATTTCACATGACGAATTGCTCTTAATTAGCCTGCAACCCTGGTTGACACCTCCAATGAATGTAACAATTTTAAATATACAACACGTGGCTGTGTCTCCCTCCTGGGATGGCATGTGAATATAGGTTTTCTTCAACAGAGCAGGATATTACAGTAAACGGGAGGGATGCAAAGTTGGGATGGAAACATAAAATGTTGATAATGGTAAAAGCAACCACTCTAAAATGAATCTGTAATACTATTAAATAATAATTTAGTTGTGCACATTGTTTATCGTTAGTCTAATAATTGAACTCGCACACACAACGATTTAAACGATTATCTTTATTGCATTTCTCTGAAGTGGTGCTTCAGGCTCAATAATCTGAGGAACAGCAAGTTTTATATAGTGACTATTTTTTATCTTGCCTGTTAGTCAATGGAAGCAATATTTCCAAAAACACAAGAGACTATGTGCCTGTGAAAGTTACTGCTGTGAGCTCATAGTGCTGAACAAATGAAGTGAGGCACGGACATGATTCGTTTTCAGCACTCGTGTCACGTCAGCACTTGCAAAACCATTTATTATACCATTTACTTTCATTCGCATTTCTTACTGTCATCAAAGACATCTGAGATGAAGCATTTTCTTTTCTTTTTTTTTTTTTTAAAGAACATTTTCTTCTTTCAAGTTATCAACATTATTAGAAATACTTCCAAAGACACTACCAATCAAAAGTTTGTGGGTAAGATTTTTTTTATATTTCTGACAGAAGTCTCTTAAGCCCGGGACACACCAAGCCGACAACTGGACGTCGGGCAACGTTGGACCGCTTTTAGGTGTCGGACGACTAGTTTCCCGGTGTGTTCTGCACCATTGGCTCTAGTCGGACTCTGTCGGGTTTTTTTGGGCAGATTCAGCATGTAGAAGAGAGAGAACTCTGATTGGCTGTTCAGTTTAGTGAACGAGTCGAAGCGCGAGAATAATAGCAAAACAGTGAGCAAACAAGTCCAGGCGGTACAGACAGAAGGCTGTTCTAATTTTACGTCATGTACCTGAGTGTTGCTGGGCGAATTCGAGTGGAATATAGAAAGTGATCTGCATTAATGATATTCAAAACGGTAAGCACGTGCTGCTTTGTTTATGGTTTGTGTATCTGCAGCCTGCAGTGCCAGTCTCCCTTTCTGAATTACAAATATAGAGGAATATATATGAAAAAATGGACAGCGATCTCCTTACAGGCAGGCGCAGAATGCACGTGCTGGCTAACAGTCAGCTGTAGTTCTCTCGGTGTGTTCACGTGCAGTAACGCAGGTGACACGAGGCGACAACACAGTCGGCTTTTATCAGCGCTAGTTCTTTTGCGTCGGTTTGGTGTGTCCCTACCCTTATGCTCACCAAGGCTTGCATTTTTTTTAAATCAAAAATACAGTAAAAGCAGTAATATTGTAAAATATTATAACAATTTCAAATAACTGTATAACTTTTAAAGTATATCAATACATTTTAAAAAGTGATTTATTCCTGTGATGGTATTTTCAGCATCATTACTCCCATTTTCAGTGTCACATGATTCTTCAGAAATCATTCTGATATGCTGATTTGCTGCTTAAGAAATGTTTTGATTATTATCAGTGTCCAATGACAGACATTATCAATGTTGAAAACAATTGTGCTGCTAAATGTTTTTTGATTTTTTTTTTTTTTTTAAGCATTTTTTTGTGATAAATACGAAGTTCAAAAGAACAGCATTAAACTTCTTTACTGTAAGTTTTGATAAATTTAATGCATCCTTGCTTCTTAAAAACTTGTAAACTCTAGTGTATATGGAAAGGAAAACTACTTGAATTCTTAATTATTTTTGAAGTAATACAAAAAAATTTCTTCATTAAAAAAGTACATAAAATAGTATCATGTGGACTCACATGAGAGTCCAGTCATATCAGCAGTCTAATAAAAGCGGTTTAATTTTACATGGAGCAGGTTGCCTCATGGGGGCAGACATCTCATGACTGATGAAAAAACTGAGATCACATGACCAGTCTAACACTACTCGTTCGTCTTATCTCTGTAATCACCCTTTTATCAGTCATCTATTAAATCAGATGACTGTTAATATCACATTTGTACAATGATAACTGAAAATTTTTATTTTTTGTGATGCTACATTCAAACCGCTAAGTGTCATATCAGTCCATAATGGCTTGGGCTGTTCATTGTTCAGATCAGTATAGATCAGTGTGTGTGTATGACACATACCCGGTCCAGTAGGTCAGGGTTGGCATGGATGCTGCAAAGGTATTGGACCACATCCACGTTACCATAGCGAGCAGCCACATGCAGAGCCGTTTCTCCAGACTAGAACAGAATGTCAAACATTACTCACATTATGAATTACATGCTGACGTCTGCCCATAATTCAGTGATGAGTAGGCATTTTATTAATGTGATTACATTTTGATGATCTGAACAAAAAAAAAAAAAAATGCAATAACCATGTGTATGTGTACATCAGGGAAACAATCAAAACTGCTGAACAAGTCTGCTATGAACTTCATTAAAGTATTTCCCTGATGCCGAAAAAAGGGTCAAAGCAACCGAAAAGCCTGCGTAAACAGAACGTGACCAGTTTAAGGGAAATCCTTGTGTGCTGAGAATTGCCAAAGCCAGTCCCAAATCAGCTTTGCACCAGATCTGAGCACAGTGCTCCTCCTAGCAACAGTTTAGGCCCAGGTGGACGTTTTAAGAACTCAATTTACACCCATAATGAAGCTGCGGACACTCCAAGTGTGATTCTGTATGGCACTCCCGACAAACTCAACAACACTTTACCCCGCGATTTCGCTTGACTGAGCGCACTTCACTGACTAGTGAGGCAGTCAACAAACAGTCAACAATTATTTCATACAACGGCCAACCTCAGGCCAGTGAGTAACCATAGCAACTGCAAATTACCAATGGGAAGTAGAGAGGCATGTGAACTCAGTAGGAAAGGTTTTCTGGAGAAAAGGTGCCGGATGGGGAAAGCCTTTGAAAAATCAAATCTGTCCTCTCCCTGGTGCTGTGATTGTTGAGTGTGTGTGTGTGTGTGTGTGTGTGTATATGTGTGTGTGTGTGTGTATATGTGTGTGTGTGTGTGTGTGTGTGTGTGTGTATATGTGTGTGTGTGTGTATATGTGTGTGTGTGTGTGTGTGTGAGAAAGAGAGATGGAAGCACCTTATCTTGGATGTCCAGAGGGCACTTCTTTTCATGCAAGAATCTCAAGGTCCCCACATGGCCATGTCGGGCAGCATAGTAGATAGCGTTGGCTCCAGTCTGAGGAAAAGAATGGCATGTTGAGCAGAATTGTACGTATTTGCAGCTGTTTTGCATATTTGATGTCTATCATGCCCATGTTTACCATTTAAACTCTGTTAAAACTACTGGTAAAGCATGTCTTCAGTACTATTGAATGTTTCTGGAGCATTTTGTCTAATGTGTATACTACCATTCAAAAGTCTGGGGGTGGTACAATGAAATTAAAACTTTTATTCAGCAAGGACATTAAAATGATCAAAACTGAGCACCAAATCTTTTCGACCCCAAACATTTGAAAGCTAGTGTACATTATTTTTTTAATTTTCTTGTACATGAATTAAATGGGAGCATGAATTACAACACCTTATCAAAGGCTTGAATCTCTGCCCCTTTTTTCATTAGCACATCAATGATCTGGACGTTTCCACAGCCCGCGGCGATCAGGAGCGGAGGGGTTCCGTGCTGAAGCATGCACAAACACAAAAACAAACAGAAACACACACAAACAGGAATCACTGTATTGAATATAACAAGGCACTAATAGCTACTTGAAGCTTTCGAAAGCAGCTTTAATTAAGCCTATAATTCCGAGTCAGTATGAACGTGGCAATTCAAATTAGCCTGATTCATTTTTCAATGTTCGCAAAGCAGTTTTAATTGGCGAAGAGTGATCACAGTGGTTGGTAAAAAAAATCCTACAGACACAAGACTGAAATTGTTTCTCAAGACTGGCGATAAACTCCTCTGAATGAATAAATGTATGAGAGTCATGGGAATAGTTCTCACTGTGCATACACAAACACAGATAGCGCCGGACAGCTCTGAGCAATGCAATTAAAAGCACGCTTGTCTCTTCACATCAGTGAGCAGATTACAGTTTCATCAACCTCGGCCTTATTCCCTCCTTCTACACAAACACTTTCCCTGTCTCACACACACACACGTGCACATACACACACATTCACTGAACACACACTCACTGAAAATAATCTTAGATCTTAATCAGTATTTTTGTCTTGTTTTCTAATAAAAACATTTAAAACTGGAATAAAATCTGAAACAATAGTTTTTGTTTTTTTTTGTTTTGTTTTCACAGCATAAACCTTATTAAATTTTGTTCAATTTAAAATTAAAACACTAATTTACTACTGGGGTAAGAAATAATCTTAACTCAAGATAGTCTCCCTTAAAACATATCTTGCTAAAGAGGACCTATTATGCCCTTTTACAAAGTCTCTTAGAATAGGTTTTCATGCCTGACTTTTCAAAAAACATTATTTTTCACATATTTTATTTTGTTGCAGCACCTCTCTTCCCAGTCTGACAGTAATGCTCTGTTTAGTTCCTGTCTCTATGAAGTCCCTCTTTACAAAAAGCACAATGTGCTCTGATTGGTTGGCTGGATCAATGTCTTGTGATTGGTCAACCTCTTCAAGCATGCCATAACCGCGAGTTTCAACATACTACTCATGCAACACAACCAGGCCTCGCCCCTTTATTTTGCATATGCCTTGGGCGGGAATTATTTAAAGGTGCAGTGTGTAAATTTTAGCGGCATCTAGTGGTGAGGTTGCAAATTGCAATATAGAGAAGCTACGGTGGCCAACACAAGACAAAGATGTCGTCGTCTGAGACAGCAGAGAGTAGCCAGTCAAGAAAAAAGCTCTCTGTAGAGCAGTTTGTCCGTTTAGGGCTACTGTTGAAACATGGCGGAGCAAAATGGTGACTTAACATGTAAGGGGACCTGCGGTATGTAGATAGAAATGGCTCATTCTAAGGTAATAAAAACAAAACGGTTCATTATGTAAGGTCTTTATACACCACTGAAACATAGTTATGTATATTGTATTGTATTTCTGTCAATATATCCTCCTAATATTTACACATTGCACATTTAAATGAGGGATATTGTGACGTGTATGTTCCCAGAAGAAAAGTCAAGACTACAATCGAGGCATTTCAGGGAGTTTAAAACAGAGCTTATATAGAAAACAACTCCCTTTGTAGTGGACTTGGTGCTTTGTAACTTTGCAGGACCTTTTTCATGCTCAAAAAGCAACATTACACACTAAAGAATGTTGAAAATGTAAAAAAGCATAATAGGCTATCTTTAAATCATTGTTTTTTTTGTTTTTTTTTTATTAATAAAAATATTTAATTTAAAATGTGTCTCAAATATATCAAGATCAAAGGATCTTTAAAAATATTTTTACTGGCTAAAAAATACTGATTAAGAAAAAATTTAGCAGTATTCCCTTGCAAGTATCCGGAATGATTAGCATAATACTGGTTATTAACCCTCAAGCCACTTTCATTCTATTCAAAATTCCCATTATGATGGTGACTATGCAAAGCACAGCCACACACAAATGGGATGAGATATGGTCTAGTGGCTGTTTCTCAGTCACATGCTGCACATCTCAGACAATGTAAACTCAGACGTCATGGGCATACAGTGACACTGATACACTTATCAGCTCAATCAAGCTCAGGTTGGCTACTGATCACTTGGACCAAGACCAAGTCAAGTATAAGCATGTCACTCTCTCTATCTTTTTCCTTCCCCATATCACCTCTATAAGTCGCGCTTTGTCTCTCTCACCTTGTTAGGTTGATTGATATCATAGCTGGTCAGGGATCCAAGCAGGTGTTTCAGACCTGGAACATTGTCGTCGTTGATTGCGTGGATAATAGCCTTCATGACAAATGAGTCCTCCTCATCCTGTCAAAAACAAAATCTATAAATTACTGAATCTAAACAATATCTTCATGATAACAGACCAAAACACATGATACAAGCACACATGACATATTTTAGTATAATACACGACTGTTCAAAAGTATGGAGTCAGCAAATTTTTTGTTTTTTTAAAGAAATTAATACTTTTATTCAGCAAGGATGCATTAAATTGATCAAAAGTGACAGTAAAGACTTTGTTACAAAAAAAGATTTTTATTCCAAATAAATTGTTTTTTTAAACAATTAACAGTTTTATATTCAAAGAATCCTGAAAAAAATGTAACACAAAACTTAGTTTCCACAAAACTAACTATTTTCAACATTAATGATAATACAAAATGTTTCTTGAGCAGCAAATCAGCATATTAGACTGATTTCTGAAGGATCATGTGACACTGAAGACTGGAGTAATGATGTTGAAAATTCAGCTTTGCCATCAAAGGAATAAATTAAATTTTAAAATATATTAAAATGGAAAACTGTTATTTTAAATTGTACTAATATTTCACAGTTATTACTGTTATTACTATATTTTTAATCAAATAAATGCAGCCTTGGTGAGCTTAAGAGACTTAAAAAAAACTTTTAAAAACTTTTGATGGGTAGTATAGGTTTTCAGGTCAAATGTATTTATTCATTTAATTAAATTAATAATTTTTGTATAGATTTGGGCTTTTTTTTAATATACTTCTACAGATTAGAACATGTCACAAACCAGACTCAAACCCATATCACCCACGTGAGCTCCACAGTTCCAACATGTCGTTTGCACAGCTCTGACTTCATCCATTTGTGAATTAAAATAAATTAAGAGCTCAACTTCAGATGAAAAACTGCTAACATGACAGTATTTAGGCTGTAATACAATATGCTTTGGAAGCAAAAACAAAAGCAAGCCTCCTTTGACAGTCACACTTTGAGCAAATCCTTTTACGCTCAGTAGTACTACGGTTGGTCTTATCAGCAAATACACAGCGTGAAGTCCTAATCCTATTGAATAATGCAGACGAGGGGCGGCCCACAGACAGCGCTTTCTCTTCACCGCTCGACCACTGCTTAGTGTGCTATGTGACCCAACCACCTCCAAACTGCATCTGACAGTTCAGACGTGTGTGTCAGAAGACTCAAATACACGGCTAGAGGGAAACTGGACTGGCCGTGAGGGACAGAAAGAGAACGAGAGAGTATGTGTGCTTGTGTTTAGTGAAGGAGTGTACTGGAATAACACCCAGATAGACCCACATACACATCTCATACAAGACGAGTGTATCCAATTACACAAAACGCACGCTCGAACACACTTTACAAACAGCCAGAGGCTTTTACAGGGAGTGATGCTAAAGTCACTCCTGGATTGTAAAACATGACTCCTATGTGATTTTGTGTCATTTTACGTGACCTTTAGGGATTTCTGTGTTCATGAATTTGGGTGTAAATTTGTTCTGTTCCTGGAAAAATAAATAAATAAAGTGGCACTACTATGGTACAGTGATGGTATCAGTTAATAATCCCATGAACTTCACAATATATAATAAGGTACTGACTGATATTCAGTAGCATATTTTACAGTCCTGTTCCGCATATACATAGTATGTACTTATTATAGTAATTACAATATCTGGGTAATAACTAGGTACTAACTATTATCCTGCCTTTAAACTACAACTTAACCAATCATATTACCAGTACTTTCTTAGATAAGTACAATGTAAGTACACTTAAGTGCACGTACTGTAAAATAAAGTCCATAAAAAAATAAAATGGAATTTAAAATGCATTTCAAGGGTTAGTTCACCCAAAAATGAAAATTCTGTCATTAATTACTCACCCTCATGTCGTTCCAAACCCGTAAGACCTTCGTTCATCTTCGGAACACAAATTAAGATATTTTTGATGAAATCCGATGTATCAAACTGCCAAAGTCACGTGATTTCAGTAAACGAGGCTTCGTTAGTGATAAGTGTTTCGAAATTTCAATGGTTCACCATGTGACTTTGGCAGTTTGAAACACGCTCCGAAAAAATGATTCGAAACAAAAGATTCATAAAGCTTCGAAGCTTCATGAAGCAGTGTTTTGAAATCGTCCATCACTAGATATTGTTGAATAAAGTCGTTATTTTGTTTTTTTGCCACACAAAAAGTATTCTTGTCGATTCATAACATTAAGGTTGAACCACTGTAGTCACATGAACTGTTTTAAATATGTCTTTAGTAGCTTTCTGGGCATCTGAAAGTGTTAATTATCTTGCTGGCAATGGAGGCCTCACTGAGCCATTGGATTTTATCTTAAATTGTGTTCTGAAGATGAACGAAGGTCTTACGGGTGTGGAACGACATGAGGGTGAGTAATTAATGACAGAATTTTCATTTTTGGGTGAACTAACCCTTTCAAGGTATTTTCTCAATTTTAAATGACAAAAAAAAAAAAAAAAAAAAAAAATGACAAATCACAAACTGGTGTCAAAATCATCCACTTCTGGTCAAAATGATTTTGAAAGAACTCTCACCAAGGCTGCATTTATTTTATTAAAAATAGTTAAAACAGTAACATTGTGAAATATTAATATAATTTAAAATAATGTTTTCTATTTTAAAATGTAATTTATTTCTGTAAGCTGAATTTTCAGTATCATTACTCCAGTCGTCAGTGTCACATGATTGTTCAGAAATCATAAAAAACGCTGATTTTGTGCTCAAGCTACATTTCTTCTTATTATCATTGTTTAAAAAAGTTGCGCTGCTTAATATTTTTTTGGAAACAATGATACAGTTTTTTTCAGGATCGTTTGATGAATAGAAAGTTCAAAAGAGCAGCATTTGTTTAAAACTGAACACTTTGGTAACATTATAAAAGTCTTTACTGTCACTTTCAATCCATTTTTAATGTATCCTTGCTGAATAAATGCATTAATTTATTTAAAAAAGTAGTGTATAGATGGATTATTAGAATGATAAAGATTTCACATCTTGATTTTTGCTGCTGACACCCTTCCTGTGTGAAACACACCCATTTCCTGTTCTCAAAGATACTAAAAATTGATCACATATTTAAGTGCACTATAAAGGTTGAAATGTTTCTTATGGTTATAATATTACCATAATGCCTGTAATATAGTAATATATAGATATTAGAGTTATAAGATTATTTCAGGTGAAGGTGGAGTGGATGAGGTAAAAAAGACGTTTATTTTATAGCAGTTTAACAGATGTGTGACGTGTACGAAGCAGGGGAAGAGAGAGATAGTAAGCTGTAAACGTTAGATAATTTATGTAGCACAACGGCATAACACTTCACTCTTCAGGCTTATCACACATCACTAAGCAAATATCTGGACAGCAGAAAGATCATGCAAAACCTCACATGACCATATGAGTGTCGATGAATGTGCGCATATTAGTTTGGATGAGTCATCTGACTTTATGGCAAGCTTCAATATAAACGTTCATGGCAATTAGCAGTCATGCATGCGCATTAATGTGTTAAACCGTATTCTTCCAAAACCTGTAGAAACCAATTACAGCCTTCAGACAGGACTTAAGTGCAAGTATTTCATTATGTCCAAGTCAATTTTATGTGGAGCTGTTTTGTGTGTCTGCCTCTATTCTCAGATGTGTGGGAAGCTCACGGAGCTCATTAGAGCCGTTTCAGCCCATAAACACAGTCCAGTCCAGGCCTCAGGGATACGGGGGTTCCTCTGCTGTTGCCAGGCTGATCATGTGTCTTTTTAGGAGTTTTGTTGTTCTTTTTGCCAGTTCCTTCTGCTGTTTTATGTTGTGGTTTTTTTGGGGGGGTGTGTCTGAACTTGAACTTGTTTTTTTAATGTACACATTTAAAATAAAAAATGCATCCTCTTGTGTCTGCAAATCCTTAACACAAGCTTTGTTTTTAAATAAGCTTCTAGAAAGGTGACTTTAACTGTGAGCTCTTACCAGTGTGTCATCACTGCGTGCCACACTCATGTTGCTCCTAGACAGGAAGGAGCGAGAGAGCCGGTTACATAGAGAGATGAGACGCACCGATTGCTATGGAAGACAGGTAAAACAAACAAACCATATTAAATGATGATATGACAAAGATGATATTCATGATACCTTCGGTAGAATTTGTAACAGGCTTTTCTATCTAAAGCATCAAACAGCAATTAGTTCTCTTTTCAAAAAGATTAAATGACATTTCAACTCTTTAAATAAAATATTAACCAACTATTATGTGTTTTTTGACATGAGCTTAATTCTGAGCATGAGGGCACTGTACATATGTGCGTGCTTCTTTGTTTCATAGCTCCAAGGGTTTGTTTTTCCATGCTTTTAATAGTGTGTGTGGAAATAGTGTGACTTGTTGGTGTGGCACATAATGCTGACTGAGGGCACAATACTGATCACGCTTTATGTCAAATGTCTGGCTAACATAACGTCAATGTATCATAGCAAAACATGGTTAAAAATGAAATGAAAAAAGCACCTTCCACTTTCTTCTGGCAGCAAACTTCTTAAATTTCTCCATATTCACAGCTGATTCCTTACGACTCAGTGCCTGCTGTGTGTCCTTTGGCTTAAAAAAAAAAGAGATTGAAAGATTTAACCAACGTTAAGGTAATAAAATGTTTGATACGTGCTTCATATGCAGTGGTTGTTGAACAAACCTTGATCCAGGGATGTTGAAGACTGTCCAGGATTGTCATTCTTTTTCTGTAAACATGAAAACATAATTTCACTTATAATATTAATTTAGTATATGTAATAAATGTAGGCAGGCAGTCTGTGAATCTCTCTTCATCATGATACTTTCCATTTAAGTTAAAAAAAATAAGCTCTTACAAATAAGCACATAAAGGACAACCTTTAGAAGAAACTAGAAGGCATTCAATATACAAATTGAAAGATGGTTATCGCACTGTGCACACAGATGGAATTGTGGGATTAGGTTTTGGAATGTTGTATATCAGCTTTCGTGACAATGTTTAGGCCTAAACAGCATTTATGTTGTGAATGACGCATTTTAGTGAAGTACTGAGGGGACTTCCTCAGAACTAGTTTTAGTTCTCTTTTAAAAATCATGGTGGATGGAGGTGGAGGTGAATGAGGTCAGTCCACAGTGTAAATAAAAATGAAATGAGAGCAGTCAACGACAGAGATGCAATTTTGTAGACGAATATGGAACCAAATTAACAGGAATTAATATCTCCACCTTCTTGTGCAAAGCACCTGTTCCTGTTTGTTGACAACCCACATCCTCAGTAATATGATTTGTGGCGAATGTTCTTTGTCGTTTTCACTGATTCAGACAGTATAGACAGTCAATTTACAAACTGTTAATTATTATTAATATTACTAAAAACTTTATGCAGTGAAGACTGTAAAGTGTTTGATAACTTTATTCAATTTCTGTATATTTTCTACCTGTTAGATCAAATATTTAAAATATACTGTCTTTATGTTGTTTCTACATTAATTTGGAGATTAAATGTGAAATTATTACAATGTAAAAACGTATTAAAAACTTTACAGAAAAATGTGCAATTAATTATTTATTTTTTTAATCGAAACAACTAGCCTCAAAACCCTACCAAAAGACCTCTAAACATCAGAAGCTACTTCAGTGGTCCTCACTTTGGATCTTTTATCAGTAACCGTGCAATGAAGTCTTTGGCCAGAACACTGGTGTTGCTGAAGTACTCCTCATCGAACTCGTAGTCCACAGCTGACACGTTAGCAAGTGTCTCCTGCTTATTTTCACCCAGGAAAGGTGAGGCACCACTAAGCCTGAAGATACAGAGAAAAAAGAAACCATTTTATCTACCATTTATTGAATGTGAAGGTCTTCAGTACAGCGGCATTCCATAAAGTCAAGTTTGATGTGAATGTCTGATGCTGTGATATTATAAACTACAACCCAGCAGTTTCCTGACCATTACTATTAAAGTGTGAGAAAATCAGCAAAGGCCATTTAGTGTTTAACACATAAATAATAACCACTTTATTATACGTTCTGTGTTCCATTTTTTCCTTTGTGATAGTAATCTCCGTTCTAGACCATAGTACCAGATAAACATCTGGTCATACGAGCTGTCTTTTCACTATTATAATTAATATTTATTGCTGTTGCAAATTAAAAATCTTAACTGATAAATATGTGGGGTAATAAACACTATCAGGAGATAAACTTGATTAAATATTGTAAATATTGCTGGATTAATTATTGTAAAGTTACAGAAAAGTCTCACAGTGTGAGAAAAAGAAAGACAAGTAGAACAGGAATGCAAGGAGAGCGACAGGATTAGATGTGACAATGGTGTGCAATATCTACCTGATAAAAAGCTCTATTTTTATTTGCCAATGATGAAAGAGGAGTGGGAGGAACAGCCCTGAGATAGACAGAACTTTCCAGCTCTCTTTAGACTGCTAATATTAGCACATGTTAATGGACGGATAGTGATGGACAGATAAGATGGAGAAGAACAGACATTTTTTGGATCAAATGTGGCTCTAGCAATCCTAAAAGTAGGCTTAAATGTAATGATCTTTATGTAATGTAATTTATTTTTTCCTCTTTTGAGTATAGGGTGAAATATGAGTCGGATATTTCCTGACAGTTTCCGTGAGATTCACCTATGTTTATGTCAGAGACATGGGGATTTGGTTCCCATCAAAAAAGGAGGGTCCCCTCAGGTCTTATCACAAGCAACAGGCAAGTTCCATTGTTTATATTGCTCTGTGATATGCTTAGTTCCCTTTCACTAACACACACACACACACACACACACACACACACACACACACACACACACACACACACACACACACGTACAGAGTTAACAGCAACCTCAATGTTTCCACAGTAAGACCAACACCAGCTTTACAATTAGACACTGCACTTAGAGGTTGCACTAATAATCATTATCCATCACTTTGACGGACTGGGTTATAAATTCCATGTCTATTTTTGTGTGGCAGTAAAACACTGTACTGCTTGGTATTTTTATGTGACATTGATATCACAAAAACTTCTGTGGCAAGAGCTCTTTCAGCCTTATCAAGTGCTTGGATTTTTCTTTTTTTTATCTGTCAGTGTTATTAAAATGTGGTAAATGACAGAGAAAAACTGTCAATGCAACCTTTGACTGTGCAGCTCATGGAAACATCAATGTATGATGCAGCACTTGGCTGGATGGAAGATCTTATTGAGCTTTATCATTTTACTTCAAACATCCATCATTATGAGAGTTATAGAACGACAAGAGTTTATTCTGTGACACTAGCTGATACAAGCCTGCAAATTAAGGTAATAAAAACACTTAGTTCAACTTTATTTCATATTCAGCTAAATTTGGACACTAAGCCTTCGTTTTAATACAGAATGTGATTATAGCCATACTTTGAGAAAAATAATTCAGTTATGAAAATGGATACTATTTACCGCCTAAGTGAAAATCCATAAATGTATTCCAATTTGATTTGTAATGATATATACTATATTTACAACATCACAACAACATTGATGATTATGAATACTCACAGAATATAAGTGATCACCCCAATGCTCCTAGAGTTAGACAGAAATAAAAACACAAGATTAGCATAGGAAGTGAGCTAACAGTGAGGTCAGATAATGATATAAGATAACGCTCATTCTCACCACATGTCTGCCTCCAGGCCAAGAGGCTCATAGTTTACCACTTCTGGAGCTGCAAATCAAAAAACAATATAGAAGAGATTGGGGTAAGCTGTGCCAGTTTTGACTTAAGTCATCCTATTGGCAAAGAGAACTAAGAGCTAAAACTTATATACCTAATTATATTTCAGGATGTCTACAAACCAAAACTAAACAAAACAAAAACAAAACAAACCAGTTGCATCTTATCAAGGAGCAAGTTGAATAGGTAGGTAAACATTCAGATTTCAAATAAAATAAGAACATAACGGAGAAAAAAAATCTACTAATGCAAATCACATACAAATCGTGTTCAATCAAATTTTGCTGTATATCATTCACATTTTCATACAACCAGGATAATATTTCATATTTGAATGAAATGAAAGAAACAATATCAATAGTATATGTTATAGCATTTCATGCATTTGGAAGTAAATCCTACTATAATTTTTAAAGTCTGCATGAAATTAAAATTGACCCTATTATATTGTTAGCGCACATTACTAGTCTTGTGGTAATAATTAATCTGTTCAAGTTTGTCCACAGAAAAAAAAAAATGTTTGTCTTTGTAATTAGTCAAAATCAGAAAATTTCTCTGATGACCCCAGCCCTGCCCTCTATATCTATATCAGCAATTCAGACCTGGATAAGTTTGCTTAAAACTAATTTTATCTGCCATACAGAAAATCTATTTCGACATACAAAATACAGTTTTTAGCATTAAAACAATGCTTTTCACTTGTGTGCATCTCTCAAACAGCTATATATGGTAGCTATATATGAACTCTTTCTAAATATATGGTTAATGTGACAAAAACAATACACAGTTTGCAAGATGAAGGGGTGCAACACATCCTACCCCACTCTCCCTAACAAAAAGGCCTGCAAAAATGTCTAGAAATGCTAAGTCGATACCAGGATATTTTCGTAGTTTCTCACCGTGAGCTGTGAAATGAGTCATTGGTTTCAGAGGATCTCAATTTCTGATGTGTTAATGAGAAAACAAGGAAATAAGGCTGAGGTGGGAGAGATGCTGCTGCTCTCTATACCTGAGAATTGATTTAGATTTACCATTTGTCTTATCGTGCACTGTCTGGATTTGGTCATTGACCAGGGATGCAAAGGAGCAAGTTTCTCTTTGACCCTAAGGCTAAAAAATAAATAAATCAATGAAGTCATGCCTGTGTAATGGGCTAATTGTTCAACTACTGGGACTGTTTTGGATTAGTGTCTCTAAGACCATGTGTCTAGCTTGACCGGATTCTCCTCCATGAAGCCTGATCGTAATTTTAAGCACTGAAATAGACTGCACTGTGGGGGAGCTGGAACTTGACCGTGGCCTTTAGCACCGTCTCTGTATTAAGACTGCTGTATCATCACTGCCTGCAGCCATACTGGCTGCTATTCAGGTAGGACTGGATGCGATGCCAATGGCATGGAATGGGGGTGGCGTGGGTGTGCATGTCTGTGTGCTTTCTGGGACTGTTTAGGGCTTGTTGTTGTAAAATTTGATTGAAAACACAACAGAGCTGACTTGTATTGTTAAAATAAAAGCAGTAAGATTTAAGGAGAATTGTTATGTAGATGTACACAAAATACCAACCAAACACATAAACACACTACCGTCTGAACACACATGACTAAAATAATGTTTCTCATTATCTTAAAAGCTTGTTAATCTAAAAGCCTATGCTTAAACACAAGAAAATACATACATACAAATAAATAAATATTATATATATATATATATATATATATATTTTTTTTTTTTTTTTTCCCACTTAAGTTTAAATATTTGCAGGATTCATCCGATCACAAAGCAGTGATCAATGGTGTTTCTTTACAATTATGTCAGGTTTGTGGTTCAGATTACACATGAAAGGAGAAAAGAAAGGATTGGACAGAGGACCATAACAATAAGAGCGGGTGTAATTACAACACATCTCTATAGACTGACCAGTGGATGACACTGACCTACAAACTCCGGGGTACCAAAGATGTTTTTGAAATCGTTGCCAAAATCGATCTTGTGGGCCAGGCCAAAGTCAATGAGCTTAATGCGTGGGTGAGGCACACTCCGGTTTAACAGCATGATGTTCTCCGGCTGAGAGAGATGAGAATAGAGAAAGAATTGGAGGGAGAATGCAAAAGAGAGAATCAGAGGAACTAATGATAGGTACAGAACAAAAACTCAGCAGCAGAGGGGGAGAGTGTGAGAGTGCAGGAAATCTGCCATAACACATGGAAATCACATGCAAAGCTACAGAAACGTTCTCTAGAAAGAACAGGCATACTCAAGCATGGCAGTAACAGATCCCTGCCTGGACATTCCATAGAAACAATACTTCCTTCAGTGGGCTTTATTCATGCACGGACTAATCTCTTAAAAGCTCCAATGACTTCAAAATATTTAACAGAAATGTTAAGGAAAGCTGTGTGGATGGCTGCTCTGAAAGCAGCGGATCTAATTACATAAACATTGTTGCTGGAGTAACACGAAGGATTAGACATAAAATGATAATAATGAGAGACTCAGTGACTGTTTGACTATTTCATTTTATTCTTTAGGTCACAGTTGATCAATGTAAATGCTGGTTGCTTTGATGTTAGTTTGTCAGTTAGACTGGTTACTCAGGTTAAGTGATTTTAGTCAGAAATAAAAACTCAATCTACATCCGAAACGTTCAAATCAGTTACTAAATAATTAATGCAATTTAGCAATAACTCCTCTCAAAAACTACATAGGGAAAAAGGACTGAATTTATGACCATCCCAGCTCTGGGACACCCAGCAATTATGTAAAAGGTGGAAATGAGTGGATAACCAGCAGGGAGGATAAAAGCGCCTCAATTGATTTGTTGTGGCTGGTCTACAACAACGTTAATCACCACAGTCTGGCATTGGGGTGAAACTCAAATGTGTCTCAGTACCTTCAGGTCAAAGTGGGCAATCTGTTTTGAGTGTAGGTAACTGACTCCATCCAAGATCTGCTTGAGGAACTCGGTGGCCTCCTCTTCACTCAATGACTCTTTCTCAGCTAGAAAGTCAAAGAGTTCCCCACCTGCCACACTGTATAGAGAGAGGACAGATGTTGACACTTGCAATAGAGCTAGTTATTTAACCAAGATAAAATTAATCGAGATAAAATCTCTTTTGCAAGAGTGACTTGGACAAGATGGCATCAAAGAACACATTAAAAAATTATACACAACTGCCAAATCCAACACAGGCTCATTGGAAAAACGTACCTCTACTTACATTTTTGTAGAACACAAAAACACAAACTGCAGTTTCCAACTGAAATGAACACTAGGGGCAGTAAAACAGCAACAACTTTTATTCCTTTTCACACAAATTTATGATTACTCTAAATTATAATGTTGACATGCTTTGAAACCATATGTATTGTGAAAAGTGCTATACAAATAAATGTGAATTGAACTGAATGATTACAGGAGCAGATTATTGATTAAGAAAGACTTTTATCACACGATTCCTTGCACAATACTATGCTATGACCTCAAAACATTTTTACCATAGTGCATTATTTGTAATACATTTTAATGTTTACATCACATAACCAGTCCCGTATGTGTCTTTTCTGACGTAGCGGTAGCAGACATGCTTGGTATCTCACCCAGTACAGCATTGCACTTGTGATGCAGTACCATGAGACACACACGAGTAATGACAAAACAGATCAAAGACTTGAAGCAAGCTAAAATGGCATGGTTGCTTCAGCAAATATGTTTATGTCATGCTTGCTTTTGTTAACACAATCAGGTATGTTTAGGGTTTAGAGTGTCATACATTATTTTCAAATGCTACAGGGCATTAACTATAGGGATTCACGTTCATCTGTTTCGGATAAACCTGAATACACTTTTAGCACCACTCGCTGGGAGTTTCACTATGAAAGTGTTGTGAAACATGCAAGACACAACATAATATTATTATTTCGCAGAAATATTGCCACAGGTATGTTTTTTCCAATGAACCTGGGTTGGCCAAATCAGGATAACTGCAAATTGCAAGAAATTTTGAAAGAAACAAAACCAAAACCAAAAACACAAAACTCGCATCTAACATGCCAGATAAGGTGTATCACTTAATTTTCAATGTTCAAACAGAGACAAGACAATAGATAAATAAAAGTTAAATCTTAAAATGTGATTTAGGCAATTCTTTTGGGAATCAGATACCCTACAAATCAGGATTCACAGAATTACATAGAAAGAAACACCAATAAAATTATCTGAGAATTAAATCTGCAATAAAAAGATATGTCTATGGTGTAACAAAAAAATAATCACATAGAGTGAGTCTGGTTTATTAAGCAGAAGAACCAGCCTCTCTAATAGTTCTGAGAGATTCGCTCTGGCAGAAATGGCTGCTGGCAGGGCTATAATCATGGCTTCTGGGAGAGGACCAACAGGATCCGGGCATATATTTATTCAGCAGAGGGAAGCTGCAAACCAGCTGCACCCTGATGACATGATAACGTTTGCTGCTAATGGTGAGGCTGAGCAAGTGCAGTGACGAGCCACCCAGCTGCAAAAACACCAGGGGCAGATATGTCTCTATTCCCCCTCACAAAAACAGAAAGAACAACACCAGCCCCCACCCTGAACAACACAAGTCTCGTAGTCAGATTTTTGACTTGCGGCATAAATTCTAGTCATCATTGCAGCTTGTTCTGGCAAAGAAACTACTTAATCAGGAAGAGACCATCTGATGGACATATAAAACAAAAACAAAAAAAACATTTAAGGTGGGTTATCTGAAATAGATTAAACTAAATTAAATTAGTTCTACCTTGCAAACACAACTTTGTTTCAAGGCAGACTGATAAAAAAAAAAAAAACATTTTCTTAGAGGGGAAGTTGCGTAGTGCAAGCCAGCACTTGCCATTTTTTAACGCATCAGACGGTCAGTGAACGGACTGTGGGCGGTCCGTGAGAATGCTGTCTGAGACTAGAAAAACACATGATAGCTTGTAGCTTCTCACTTCTCACTACTGGTTGGGAGCACAACGGTTTTGAGAGGACGCCAAATGACCTGAAAATGAAACTTGACCTTCAGTTCCGAGGTCAGGATTGTGTGGTTATGTCCTTTAGCAAGGTACTTAACTCCAGATGCCTCAGTTAGTAAACAAAATAACTTCACTGATGAGTAATGTGTAACAAATATGAGCTCAGAACAGCTGCAGGGATGTCAAAGGTTATGAAGTAGCAAAGAAAACCAGTTGGGTGAGGAGACACTTCAAGAGGTTCTGAAGAAAGACACTTCCTTCACATAATCTATGTCTAACAAAACATTTCTGCTGAAATGGTGAGGTTTGGCATTCCAGACACTAATGACATTAACAACTTTTTGTTTAGTATTTATTTACTAAATGACAAAGTATCAAATTACATGGCTCCTTAAAATATTTGCATACAACAAAAAAAACATTCTATTCTGTTGCATGTAAAATTACGCAATGTAATGAGTGACTCAGTGACTGCTTGACTATTTTTAGTTTAGTTCTTTAGGTCGCATTTAAGTTGCTTACAATGTTAGACTTCATGTTGATTTTCAGGTTAGACTGGTTACTCTAGGAAGTGATTCTTGAAGCACAACAGGGTAATACTACATCTTAACACTGTACAGCACCAATGAGTGCATTAGTGCCTGCTCACTTTTTCAGCAGCCTTGATTCCAGAATTTTCCCATTCATTTTCCCCCTTTTCGTTAAAGAGTTATGAAACTATGAACCAAACCAACCAGCTACAAGATGAATCACAACATTACAAACAATTATTTGAAAATTGTACAAAAAGATAAAGAAACAAGACATGGCTGTGTACTTAAAGCACTGTTTATTTCATTTGTATCTCTGTTCTACTGTATTTGTGCTATTGCTTATAATTTGTTTGCTCTTACTTTATTATTGATTGTTCACTTGTCTTTAATAATGTTTGAACTTTATATTAGTTGGGCTAGTAGTTTTTGCTGTGGTATCAAAATTGAAAATAAGAAATATTGGTGCGATAAGCTTATTTAATAGAATACAAGGTTACAACAGTAAAAAGCAATGAAAACAATAACTATTTTATTATTATTAATATTTAATTATTTACTTTTGTAGTGGGGCCAGTGAAAATTTTGGCAGGGCAAGTAAAAATTTGACCCGGGGCGGTAGAAAAAAAAGGGCAAAGTATTGAGCCCTGACTTATAAATTAAAATAAACTTTGCTTTATCAGCCAAAGGTCTTTGTTTTTGTGCACCGGTATAGTTAAGACAGTACAAACATCAATACATGTCTTTTCCATTTGAACACATTGGCAGTAGTGTATGAATGTGGACAGCACAACAAGCAAAACAGGTTCATCTTCTAAATAGACTGGTTCTCCTCAACCCCCCACTGTTGACCTTGTCAAGTGTTTGCTTTGTAAGTAAAGGCTGGTGCAACTGAATTCATTGAGAAGCCCTAGACAACTTCTTTTATAGATTTATTCATACTGTCATGTTTCAGAGCTTTAAAAGTTCATGTCAGTTGTTCATGTACTACTTACGTCTATTACTGATTTAGTGATTTTACTTATTTAGTTTTTAATTGTGCCACAGAAATAAGAAGAATAGAGGCTCTTAATGATTTCATGATTCAGTAAATGCAAGAAAAACAATGACTCACAGCTCCAGGATGAGAATGACCTCATTCTTGTTTTCAAACACATCGTGCAGGGTGATGACATTTGGGTGCTGGATTTCCCTCAAGATGCTGACCTCCCTCTCAATGTCCTCTTTGGAGACCCCTCGCCGACTAGATTTGCTGCGCCGCTTCTTGATAAATTTGGCTGCATATTCCACACCAGTGTTCTTATGACGGCATTTCTTTACCAAGGCGAACTGACCACTGAAAAAAGAAAAAAAAGTGTTGTCATTTTCAAGCACAAACAACCAAACATTCTGACCAAAATAGGACTAAATAAACATTTCAATACAAACATCTGGACATTTAGCAGAGATTTATTGTGTAATAAATGTAGAAAAGCAATATTTGTGCATCCAGAAAATGACACAATGCTCTAAAATTAGAAGAGAAAATGACACTTTAATGTGTGAATTCAGTTTTGCTCCTCTATAGCATATTGCCAACAGGCAGGACTCCACATTCCCCTTCGACACATTCCCATCTTAGTCTCCGTAAGCCACAACATGCATTCTGAACCACCGCCAGAAACCAACAGTCAGCCAAGCTGAACGCTCACAAATTGCCAACAAGATCAAGTCAGACTGACCGTCACAATCACATTTAAATACTAATATCAAGCTGTGTACGAATGTAAGAATTTCTTTTGAATGACATAGATAAGGCCTAATACTTCAGCATATTAAACGCATGATAACTGATTTTCCCACATACTGTGGATATTCATTGCTGTTCAATGGTTGATATTATCAGGGTGGATAACAATGACTCCCACGCTATGCCATTCAAAGCCATCACACCAAACACACCAGTATAAAATACAAACAAGCACATTTGGTCCCCTGAAGCTTATAACTCTGCCGATCAAGCAGCATATATTGTGAGGAATATCCCAATAGGATCCTCTCAAAATGTCATAGCTCTGCAACATTTCTGGCTCTTTTAAAAGAGGCTGTTATACAGCTGTTGGGAGGTTTCTTTCCACAGAAAAGACAATTGTTTTTGGGCGAAGAAACAAAAAACTAAACAACACGGAAAAGGAAAGTGGTCATTGGGATGGGGCTTTCTCATGCAAATACAAAACACAGGGCCTCTATTCTTGCCTGCTCCACCTTTTGTCACCCAGACAGCAATCAGGCCCCACAGCAAAATGAGACAGTACATTTGCATTTTATCTGGGGCCTGAAAGGTTCGGAGAAAGCAGAGATCCTCGCTGTGTAATCTTAAAGGAATAGTTCACCCAAAAATGAAAATGGTGTCATCATTTGCTTGCCTTCATGTTGTTCCAAACACATATGACTTCTTCTATGCAACACAAAATGTGAATTTCTGAAGAATATCCTGGCCATTTCTTTCCACATATTAAAGTGAATGAAGACTGGGCCTGTCAAGCTCCAAAATGATAAAATTAGCTCATATGATTATATTCCATGTTATATATTGTGAAGCCATATGAGCTTTGTAAAAGTAACAGACCTCAATTTCAATCGTTATTCAATTATAATCTTCATATCCAGGGTTTTTAAATGGTTAGTTTGGTCAAAAATGAAAATTCTGTCATTATTTACTCACCCTCATGTCATTCCAAACCCATAAGACTTTCATACATCTTCAAAACACAAATCAAGATATTTTTAATGAAACCTGATATCTGTCCCTCTGTCGAAAGTCCATTCCACCAAAACTATGATGCTTCAAAAAGTTCATAAAGACATTTTGAAAGAAATTCAAGTTAGTTTCTTGAATTAACAATGAACTAATAACAGAATTTTCAGTAACACTTTAGTATAGGGAAGACAAACTATTAACTACAACTTTTCCCTCAATAAACTCCTAATTTACTGCTTATTGATAGTTAGTAAGGTAGTTATTAAGTTTAGGTATTGGGTAGGATTAAGAATGTAGAATAAGGTCATGCAGAATAAGGCATTAATATGTGCTTAATAAGTACTAATAAATAGCCAATATTCTAGTAATATGCATGCTAATAAGCAACTAGTTAAAAGACCCTAAAATAAAGTGTTACTGAATTTTCATTTCTGCGTAAACTATTCCTTTAACCACCGCAAGCAAATTATTGAGTCAGTATCGAGTCGAGTCCATTCACTAACCAGAACCATCTGATCCAAATCATTCTGAACTGTTTTATGAACTGGATCAACCAATTCACATTAAAAGATTTGACTAATGAATGACTATTTTACATATAGGACAATGCTACTTCTCAGTACAGATGACTGAGAAACACTGTCACTAAAAAAAAGTCTTACATTTCAGTCTGCTCCTCACACAAAGTGTTCTATGGAAGAAAGTGATACAGGTTCGGAACAACATTTTAATTTTTTAGAACACAAATCTTTTAATGAAGAACCAGAAAAAAACTCCAAAAAACAAACCAAAAAAAAACACTGATTGCTTATAGCAAATTGTATTGTCATTTTTTGTTGACTATTATACTAAACAATAAACAAATAATAATGTACACAGGCCTGGGCACATTTCAAGAGCTGAAATAAAAAGAGCTGAAAATCAGAAAGTCATGCCTCATGGTTTTGACAGCGTTACTTTTGGCATTCAGGCATGTCTAAATGCTTTTGTCAGCGACACTCCTCAGTGAGAGGAGGGCATGGGTCTTCAGCTGTGCCAGTTTCCATAGCAGTGCTGGGGGCAGGGCAGTAGGAGAGGAGGGGGTCGTGTCAGCTAGAAAGAGGCCTGCAGAGCACAACAGTCCACAGCAAACATCGTCACACATAGCCCGGCAACCGGCCGACAATAGACACGGCGTGTTTTTCTCTTATACAAGTTAGTCCTTTTCAGAGCTGTTTCTGCCCGCTCTGAATGGGAGATGAGGCAAATGTGCGTATCAAGATGTCAGTGTAGCAGGGTTCATGCTCATGAAATCTGGAGCGCCATGGTGATGAAGAGCCATGGCAATCACAGCGGACTTTAAAGAGCTGGCTCAGAGGAAGTACTTTTTAGAGTGGGCACAAGATGCACACACAAGATGGGCACAAGATTTGCACAAGATACAAGTTCCCATTATCAAGGCTGAAGCTGAGCTGGCATTCATCTAGTGTCTGGAGTGCTGTAAGTCACTCAGGCTTTGTCTTAAAGTTATATGAGTTTGGTTAAACTATTGAAGTTGTGGCTATATGTGGTTGAAATTTACTAGCGAATTAAGAGTGAAAAAGTAAATCCAACGCCATTTTTTAGGGTATATGAAACTTCACTATGAAAAGATCGATATCTCTGAATACGAGAAAACAAGAACAGTGTAAAATTCAAAGAATTGTGTATAATAGATCTAATCATGTTGGAATCAGTTACATTAATTACAGTTACTGGACTTTGCCCTTTAGCCTATAAGAGTCAAAACATTTTCCACAGTCATGGGAAATGCTGCTACAGTACATCACATGACCTCTTTTACATTGTGCACCAGAAGGCACAACTTCTTAGAGGGCTGATTACTTCTGTATAAGATAAAGAAAGCACTGTCAGATTAAAAACCAGATTAAGTTTTCCAGATTCATAACCAGGATTACAACCTGGGACTTGCATCATGTATGAGACAGAATGAAGCACAAAAATGTAGGTCAGTAACACTATCAATGACAGATTATAAAGCTGATCCACAATAATTAATATTTGTTCATAGTGTGTTAAGAAAGTACCTTGAGGGAGTTTGAAGGTGAAGCCAACATGCAGATGCAAGACCTGAAGTAGTATTGAAAGCAAAGGGCTGTGTTTGAGAAAAGACACAAACCTCCTGATTCAGTAAAGTGTTTCCCCAAGTAGTGACTTTTTGAAAACAACTGTTCAGATCGTCTTGAAGGAATAGTCATTATTTACTCATCTTCTCATTTCACATGCTCTCATTTGTTGTCTTTTTCCCCATAAAACAAAAAGAAACAAATATGGAAAACCTTTGTTTAAGTCTTTACCATACAATGAAAACTGTTATACACTGTTTAAAGGACAGTAAAGACATTTATAATGTTACAAAATTTTTATTATTTCAGGTAAATGCAGTTCTTTTGAACTTTCTTTTCATCAAAGAATCCTGAAAGTATAAAGGTTTCCACAAAAATAAAAAAAATTATGACAATAATTTACAATATTACTGTTTTACTGTATTTTTGATCAAATAAATGCAGCCTTACCGACCCTTAACAGTAGCATATATATCCATATGACTGTGTGCATGTATGGAAATGGTGTCATTCAGTCATACAATAGTTTTTGTATGAGGAACAGAATGAAATGCAAGTCATTATTCACTGATAATCTTCTCCTCCAGTGAGCTGTTAATACAAGAACTGCTCTGACCATAGCAGATTTATTTATTTATTTATTTATTTATTTATTGTTTGGAGCTTAACCATGAACTATTGTTGTATTGTATTGAACTATTGAACTATTGTATTGTTGAAAAAAAAAAAAAAAACTGAATGGAGATGCTTCCATTCATAACATATATAATCCTTTGTTTCACAGAAGTAAGAAAGTCATATGGGCTTAGAACGACATTGAGAGTGAGAAAATAATAACTTCACTTTTGGCTGAACTATTCTTAAATATGAAAATGCATAAAATTTATATAATAAACGTCCGTAATCACTTGGACAGCTTTGTGGTGAAGTGATTGTGCAACATTCTCCTAGCAATACAGCCAGCATACACACCTTCTATATCAATATCAATTCTGTATCAATGGTCATTTTAAACTAATTTTTCCATCACAAGACAGATATTATACAGATGCCAAGGGGCAGAGCAAAGACATGATAAAGATCTAATAAGAATAAATCAGAAACAGTCAAATGGTCAAAATATGTTTTTTATCAATAAATGGACAGGGGGAAATGTAATAATATAACTTTGTAATGCATCTGGAGCAGCGCTCCATGGCCAGGTTATGAACAAGCCTAAATGTCAACAACCCATTCAGTGGAAAAATCCCCCTCTGTAATTATTCCCATAGGAGAGACCCCATGCTTTAAGTGCAAGTTACACTCCCGCTCAACCTCAATGAGGCAAAATAGCCTATCATTAATAATGACTTAATTTGCATGTTTAAACCTAAAGGACGCATCAAAAATTATGTAAACAAAGAGGGCCAGCAAACTCAGCTTTTACGCCCAGACACACACTATTGCGAGGGATTATGTTGTTCTTTGTTACTTCTTTGGAAAGAGGCTTCCAACTTTTGCAGTGAAACTTGAGCCAGGTTGTGGAGGAGGACTAGAGGGAGGGATGTGAACAGCCTCTGTTTCCCTTTTGCGTCCTGTTTTCTGTGTACCTATCGCAGTCCGGGCCTGCCTGAAAAGATCTTTAGACCAGGAGAGCCAAGAAAGAGAGATTTGCATTACTCAACACAAATGGGTGAGAATGCTGATTTGGAAAACCACATTTGCAGAATGTGTGTGTTTGATTCAGCACCACATTTATGATGACTAGGCACTCGTCTCGTGAAACCCTTATTGCGAGGATCACTGTTTATTGTTGATTTACTGCAATCCCCATGCATGATGAGAAGAACATGAGTTTTCATTGCTTCATTATACTATTTCCATTTCGGTGCTTTTCCTAAATTTTTTTTTTTTTTTTTTATTATTTTCTCCCACCACAATACATAAATAATAAAAAACCCACCAAATAACTAAAACAAATGTATATGTACCTAAACACATTATCTATTCATTTAATATAATGTAGTAATTCAAGTAATTTAATTCCAAAATGATCATTTTGGCTGTATGAGTCAATCCCTCCACAACTCATACGAATGCAGGGGCGTATTCCCACAGGGGAACACTTTGTTTGCAGGTGCTTTAGTCTTTTATGTAGCCTGCTATCTTCTGAATACTCAATTATGGATAATTTTGAGCTTTTTGAACAAAAGTGTGTGTCAAAAGCAATTCTGGGTTGCAATGAAAGCAGACTCTTGCCCTGTTACATTTTGTACGAAATGCAAAATAACAAGCTGCGCAAATAAGATCAGAGATGTTCCTGTCAGATGGGAAGCC
Organism: Mylopharyngodon piceus; assembly: GCA_039654765.1. Lineage (NCBI taxonomy): Eukaryota > Metazoa > Chordata > Actinopteri > Cypriniformes > Xenocyprididae > Mylopharyngodon > Mylopharyngodon piceus. Next base: position 25,714,533 of record CM077443.1, on the reverse strand, counting down.
TTTGTCATGACAGGTTGAGGATGAGCATGAATGAGCATAAAAGGTTGGCAGGTAAGAAACTCTGAAAAATTAGAGATCCTTCACTAAGTGGTGGGTTCCTAATGAAAACATAATGCCAGGTGCACTCAGTGCCATTAGCGTAACACACACGGAGAGTCCTAACCAGCCAGCACTGCTCTGGATGAATATTTAAGTGGGTTAACGTGGTCTGAATGCAGATTCCTTGTGCCTGGCTCATTCTTCAAGCAGGATTTGAATGTCATTGTCAAAATCCCCAATATCAGCCTGACCTGGTGTCATGGCAAAATCACCTATACGACAATGAAGATGTAATGCTCACGGGCGAATAATGAAGAGGGGGGCTGATCGAATGCCACTATCTCCAGGGCTTGTTCCCATTTTCTTGGTTTCACTATTGTACATCTGTTTTACTTCATTTTGATGCATTTTCTTCCAAATGACCCTCCCTCCTGTGTGCGGTTGAACACCAGTCCAGGTTGCCATTAGGATTCAGAGCACCTTTGTTGTGCTGCACAATCATTATGCAGCATTTTATCCACTGAGATACACAGATGCCTCATCTCTAGCTGACCAAGGGAATGAACAAACAGCCTGTTTTGAATTATATTTTATTCTATTGCATATTCTAAATGCTAAAGTCACAAATAGACAAATCTGCATGTTTAAACCCAAAGCACATTAAATCTGTCTCTATAAATATAGCAACCATTATCAGACACGATCAGACGATACATTCACACTGCAGCATAAAAAAATTTTCTAGTCATGTTTGGAGCATTTAAAGGGAAAGTTCATTCAGAAATAACAATAATGTCATTAGTCCCCCTTGTCATTACAAACTTATTCCAGGTTCAGACTACACAATATTTTTGTCTCTTACTGTCACTTTGTGAGATTATGCAATTTTGACACTTAAATTCTTGTTATGTCGTAGACAAGTAACCTTTCAGACGACACATTGCTTCCCCACGTGTGACGTGTGTGATGTCATCGAGAAGGCAGAACTAGTGACTGACTTCCAGAAACAAGAACGTAAACAAATGTATAGCAAACATGCTACCGAAGCTGCATGTTAGCTTAATGCTAATTCCAGTACTCACTGGGTTGCTCTGCTATCGTTTACCAGCATTTTTTTTTTTCCTCTGTTGTGATAGTCCCTCAAGAAACATCATAAAGGCAGTAGTATTGTTGCCATAACTCCACAAACCTTTCCTTTATTGCATAATTCCACCTAGCAGCACCAATACCATTGTCTCGCTTTCATTTCGCCAAGTTTGAAAGCGGCGTACAGATGAGCTTCTGTGCTCCTATTGGTCCATGTCACAGATGTGACGGAACCCATCGTGGAGAACCGGAAAAAAATTCTTGCATTGTGATGCCCATTGTCATTTACGAATCACCACTACACCCTACTGTCAAACGAATCATGCCAAAAACGGGATGATATGATTTAGTCTGAATCCGGCATCAAATGGCATTCTTCTGTGCAACAAAAGAAGATATAATGCAATGTTCAAGCTGCTTGTTTCCAAACAATGAAAGTGAATGGTGAACACGAATGTTAAGCAAGATTTTCAGTGAATAACAACTCCGGCTTAAGAAAATGTGGATGGATGGATGGATGGATGGACGGATGGATGGATGGATGGATTTATTTGAGCTTGACAGCCGCTGGTACCCCTCCACTATCATTCTATGGAAGAAAACAGCTTGGACATTCTTTAAAATATCTTCTTATGTGTTCCACAGAAAAAAGTCATACTGGTTTGAAAGTAAATGATTTTATTTTTTTGTGAGAATTATCCCTGTAATATAAACTGGAGTAGAATCAATTTTCACTCAGAAACTGCTAGTAAATTTTACAAACAATTACAAAGAAACATCAAGTAACAGATTGAATTACACATGAAATTTTGAAGTAGAAAAATTAAAATAGTATTTTCTTGCAAACCATACTCAAATAATCTAAAAACAAAACAATGTTTTATTTACAACAGTGTAGTTATGTTCATATGTTCATTCAAAGTCTATAATCTATAACCCAGTCAGTCGATGACTTCAGTGTTTTTGTATGCTACCTTGTAAGAAACATTGGAAGTCTGTCTGAAAGTTAACATGACATTATGTCTAATGTTGTAGAACAAATTCAAGTGAGCTCTTAGATAACCGTGCAAATTTAATGACTACAATAGTTATTTCTCTGTAGATCATTTATAAATTAAATTTACTTGTTACAGCTGTCTTCAGATGCCATTTTTCGCCAACAGACAAACCCATTTTGAGTGTAGGATGTCATAAGCAACAATAGATATCTAAACTGCCTTCCGAAATAATCCAGACATAGGCATCTTACTACTGAACAAGATATTATACAAATGTTATAGCTTTTTTTGGACACATAGCAAAGTGTCCAGTGAATTTACTGTTAAATTCTAAGACTGTCACTGATCGAAGATCTCTACTACAAGACCTCCTCCACCCTCCTGCTGTTCTTAGACCAGGCTCAACGGAGCAATATGAAGAAAACGCAGCTGGAGGGCAGAATCCTGCTGTAATCCACATCAAAAAGAGTGATGGGCTCATCAAAACACTTTAATACCAGATAAAATGTCAGCATATCACGAACAGTGACCTTTGAACCCATTACTCAGCCTCATCGGTGACTGCTGACTCCTCTGCGTGTGCCAAAGAGAGAAACACTAGACCGAGCCACTTTATAAAGGGAACAACAATTAATTGCTCATCTTATTTGAAGCCATGTGAAATGTAAGCACACAGCAGTAAAACCTGCATAAAATGCATTTGATATTGAATGACTGCAGAATATTGCTCAGAACAGTGCGCAATGAGACAGCTGTCAACACTTTTTAAAATGCAGTGTAGACATTGTCGATTACGAAGGACACCTACCAATTTTGCACGCTAGCTTGCTCATTTGAGCGGGAAATTGAAAAAGGCAAAGGAGAACAAGGAAGCAGAAAAAAGGACAAATTCAAGAAACAGTTCATTCCTTTCATTTGAGTACAAACCACATATCGATATAAAAGCCGGCAGACCACCAACCTTGGAACAAAATAAAGATGTACAATTCACAAGAAAGATCAGTGATGCTTACTGGAAAGAAAAAAAATATATTGAACCTTGACGGTAATTTTTTTTTTCTTTTTTTTTTTCTTTTTTCTCCAAGATGCCAAGTCAGCTGTTGGTTTTTTCCAGCTTTGGTTTCATTCCCTTCGGTCTCACCACCTCAAGGAGTCATTGTCAGGTGGCTCAGGGAATGTGTTTGCTCCCATCTTGCTTTTAGAATGTTTACACTGTGGAAACGAGATGCATTTTCACCTGGTGCAAACCAACGTCATGCAAGCTTAGAATAGCAGCAGTGAGATGAAAGTGGTCTCAAAGGCCTCCATCCACATGCATGAGGGGAAAACACAACCAAGGGTTTCAACTCAGATGGGATTCAACAACCAAATACAAGAAAATCCCAGGTACTTTTTGTTGGTTAATATAATATAAAAAGTTACTATAAGGATCAATTACATAAGCTGATAAAAAAAACATAAGGTTTAAAACACATTAGCTTTTTCTTATTAATTTATTCTTTGTAATCATGTTGGTTTCTTATGGTTTTGAAAAACTTTCAATAATAAATAATCAAGCAAAGAGTAGTCACCCTAATATTTTTCTTACACCTTGAATGTATTTGAGTTTACATACCTTAATTATTTACTTAATTATTCTTACGTTTTGAAATATACTTTTAAGGTAAAAACTTGTTTACAAATAAAATATAATTCAATAAATATTATTCATAATTACAAATATAAATATATTTAAATAGAAATACATTTATAAATATGACATTTAAAAATTTAAAATCTTAAGTAATATGGCCTAGTCATAGAAAGGTTAAATATTAAGATTTTCTTCTTGGAATTTTTTCTTTATGCCTGGGACTCTTGCGTACGTTCTGTTTCACTCTCATTGGCTATTGCGGGTATCCCGCCAGAGGCAGTCCGATCAAGAGTCGAAAATATTAAACTTTTAATATTTACGATTTGGGACCGGAAAGGCTCTGACTCGACTGGGAGCAGTAAAATTATTGAAATTACAAACATGCTCATCATAGAAGATTTCTATTCAAGTCAATGCAAGTATGAATTGAATCAAGTATTTCTGAATAAATTAATAGATTAACAAAAAATTGGTTGGATGTGGTTATGATTGAAGGGAAAAAGGCAAAAAAAAGGACAACATTAACACTATAGTGTACATTTCATATTGGCTTCTGCCTCGTCTGATAATAACTACTTTGTATAATCATGTCGGCTGGGTTTCGACCCCTGCAAGCTTTATGACAAAGCAGCTTTTGTGCCGGCCCACCATTGGCTCGTCAGGCTGTTCAGTGGGGTGCCTGACTGGTTAGCACAACACCGGCCCCCAGATTGCTTTCAACAACCCCCATATTATTACACCCAAAGAGCCCAGCGATAAGAGTGGCTCATAATCTAAGCCAGTCTGATCCATAAATAATTCTGAAAGCACTACAGTATCAGGATTATCATACAATTCATCCCACCATTTATTGAAAGCCTTGCACTTTTGAACTTTTGAGCAAGGGAGACACACCTGGGAATATGGCGCTGTTTCAGTTACCCTCATTTCCTCTCACTTCCTCATGTCTCCAGTCCAAGCTGTTCTTTTGCGAGACTTAGAAAACAAAGTTGCCTCCTGGCAGCAGACCTTATGCAGACCGTTCCTGCCAAACATCTACTTTTTGAACCATCATAAAGGCATGGAGTCTAACTTGGCGTGCTTCAGATGGTGGGGCACAGCATTAGCCTTGCTGGATAGCTGGGGCTTAATTAATTACAAAAGCTGTACAGAGAGTAGATTGAGCATGGAATCGACAACTAAGGTGAAAACAGCGTGAACGTAACAAATGATGAAGGCCCTGAGCCATAACAGGCTGCCAGTGATTTGCCAATATCAAACAAGGCCAATGAGCGCTCATGTGTACCACACAAAACTATAGAAATTACTTGCATTCGATTTCAATAGAGTTTGCTATTAGCCTGCTGCTAAGCTAACAACGTAATATTCTGATAAGGGGCTCTTTAAATTAGGGATGCACCGAAATAAAAATTCTGGGCCGAAACCGAAAATTTAGGATGCACTTGGCTGAAAACCCAAACTGAAAATAAATAATAAATTAATAATAAATTAATTAATTAATCAAAATTATTTAATGATCAACACTCAAATAGCTAAAACTAAAGTTGAACCACTGTAGTCACCTTGACTATTTTAATTGATGTCTTTAATACCTTTCTGGACCTCATAAGGTGCAATGTCGTTGCTGCCTATGTGCGGATCAGATACCCTCGGATTTCATCAAAAATATCTTAATTTGTGTTCCGAAGACAAACGAAGGTCTTACGGGTTTGGGACGACATGAGGTTGAGCACTTAATGACAGAAGTTTCATTTTTGGGTGAACTAACCCTTCAACAGTAGTCATCAGTCACAAGTAATACCCTGTTAGTAGTGAAATACCAATCTGGGTTATCTGGTTTGAAAGAAAATATATCAGTAACAGTACAACCTTCAGTGCCTTCAGTCTTACAAGATTCATTGTTATCCAGGAAGAAACTGCAAAATTAACTATTTTAGAAATGCTGACTACACACATACAAACAGGTTAGGTACACCAATGCACATGCTGTCAGATCAATAGAGTGATTTTAACACAGCGTGAAGATCACAGGCCGTGGGCCAGGCAATCTGCCAGTTTTCCAGGAACCAAAAGCACTTTTGCTATCGATAAGTTACATTTAGTATATCGCTTTTACCGTAGTTCACTCAATGTTCCAATGTCAACTTTAGAGTTAAGGGACACATTTGGATTAAAAATGACCAAAGACAAAATCTGACTACATTTTTTGACAAAAATGTTAAATTTTAACATAATAAATGTGAACTGATGATAAAAGGATGTTAAAAACACTTTTTAAAAGCTTCATTTTTTACATTACCACATTTAAATGCCTTACAGGAACAAATTTAAAATCGAACTGAAAAGCAAATGGTGCTGTAATGCAATGCTGAATGTGCTCAGTATAGTCAGTATTTTCTGTAGCTTTGTACTCAAAATACAGCGAACCTCTTTTCTATTGGTGAACTGAGTTTTGTTTAGGTCAGAGAATAGTCTGTTGGAAGGAATCTGGCAGAGTCTGAACTGACTTTTCTAGCCCGTTGATCCGGTCCAAGTGTAATTAAATAAGTCTTGCTAGTGTCATCCCACACAATTAAACGTGAACTGGGATTTAGAGAGATTTTAGACTATAACATAGACACATTACACAAAAATCTGCCTCTTATACCAATATTTCTCAGCACTTTAACAGAGTGAAAACATCTGACCAGAAGTATCAGCCATCAAAGCATGTCTGCGAAATGTTTGGTTACTCATATATGCTTAATGGCAATGGGTGGGCACACATCTATATATCTTAACACAAGAAATGAGCCCGTTTAGATGTGCATAATTTGAAATGATAATATGTATATGTGAGTCATATACTGGTTCATTAGCGAAAAATGAATGTGGGTGGACAGTTCAGAGAGAAAAGGGCCCACTAATCTTTAGCGCCCAAACTGCACGTTATGCAATATCTCTTAGTGCCATAGTGCCACACAGGAGTAACCAAGGAAACAGAGCTGTGGTTGGAGTAGAGCTGACACACTCTGAGGTTTGAGCTGAGGATATTAGGGCTTTAGAGCAAGATTGTCTGGGTTTGTGTGTGTACAATCAGCAAGAGCTGATAAGCAATCCTACTCAGAGACAGGTAACACTTAGACTAATGTGGGCTTGCCAGGTCACACTCTGCATGAAACATATACTGCTAAACATCCCCTATAAGAAAGCCACAAGCTCACATAACGTTTTTTTTTTTTTACCTATAATTTTAACTATTTGATGAAGTTCTTCAATAAAAAAACTACACTGGTGTTCAATGTCTACACAAATGCAGATTTATCATCTCAGAATATTCATTAACACAAACTAATCAGCTCAGGGCTAGACTTCAGCAACAGGAAAATTAAAATTTACAATTGAAACTGTAAAATTGCAAAATAATTTACTTTACAGAAGTATTGCTTCAAATGTGTATACACCAATTTTGAAGTAACTGTAAAAATTTATTTTTAATACATAAAAAATCAACACATATTTTTCAGCACGTCAAAAATACATGTGTCAACTTAAGGCGTGTTACATCCGCTGTAGACATGGTGTAACTGCTCTGTTGTTTGATGAAACAAAACTCCTCTAAAGAATTGAAACTGACAGATTCGGTCACAAGGAAAAACAAAAAGGGCAATGACATGCAAAAACTCTCTGCACCTTCTCTTTTTTTTTTCCTCGAGGTATATGACTAATATCTTATTATTTATTACAGCTAGCACTCTTAACTTCACTGGTTAAGGCAACTTGAAGGTAAAAATTTCCTAAGGGGAACTCACTTTCATTGGTTGTCTCTGCATTGTGCAAATAAATAAATAAATATAAATTGTGCAAATAAATAAATAAATAAATAAAATAGGTCATGCTTAGTTTACAATAATAATAATAATAATAATAATAATAATAATAATAATAATAATAAATATATATATATATATATATATATAAAATATAGTTATATTTTTGGTATATATAGTTTTGGAAAATAGCATTCTTATATATATATATATATATAAAAAATTGTAAACAAAGCATGACCTATTTTCCAAAACTCCAAGAGTTTAGGCTAATAGAATTTTTTTGTAAAGAAATTAATTATTTTATTCAGTCAAGGCACACTGAATTTGCTACAATATAATAAAGAATGCTGAAAATATTGTGTAAACATGCTTTACACAAAAATATTATGCAGCACAATTGTTTTCAACAAATTCAAAATAGTAAGAAATGTTTCTTGAGCATCAAATCAGGATCATGTGACACTGAAGACTGGAGTAATGATGCTGAAATTCAGCTTTGCATCACAGGAATAAATTACATTTTAAAATATATTCAAATAGAAAACAGTTATTTTAAATTGTAATAATATTTTACAATATTACTGTTTTTACTGTATTTTTCATCAAATAAATGCAGCCTTGGTGAGCAGAAGAGACTTATTTTAAAAACATTTTAAAAATTCTTACCAACCCCAAACTTTTTAATGCTAATGTAAAAGGCAGAGAGCATTTTCTGATTGGCTAGTTTGAAAGGCTGGGTCACTCGTTTTTTATTTAAAAAATAATACTAGTTCCAGTGATATCTGTGAGGTAATAGGGACATTTTATCCTTGGCATTCCAAAAAAAGAAAAAAAAAAAAAAAAAAATTGATTTGTCCAGAAAGGCATTTGACATGTCAATGGAATGTAATTTTGTCCTTTCAAGTGGATTTAAAGTCACAAAGAACACATTGTGCGAAGAGGCACCGGTGGCAAATGTGTATGACTAGGTCTGAAGTAGGCATTACTACTCTTGAGTGCTCAAAATCCGGCTATAACACAAGCTCACATTTGTAATTCAATCAAAACGGTGTAACCAATCAGAATATCAGCATTGTCTGATTAATTGGACTTCTCCCATGAGAATGAAGGACTGTCTCGCATTCAACCAATCAGACCTCATTTAAGGAAGCGTTGCTAATGGAGGAAGCCCCACAGATGACCAAGCCTAAATGATAGCTATGCCTGGAAAGAACTGGATAAATGGGTGGTTCCCATAGCAACCCAGGGGAGGAGACCTGAAGTCTGCTGCGGGCCTTATCTTCCAAATGCCCTAATGTAGACAGAAACTGACATTCACCTGGTTTCTACAAGCACTGCTTACTGTCAAAACATAAGCGTTGAAAGCACATTCTGCAGCTTTAGTATTGACATCTTAACAGTAACTGAGGATATAGCAACTCAACCCCCTCCATAAAAGAACAATTATAAAGAAAACAAGAAAGCTTTTAGGAATGTGATTAGCCAGAATTAACTATTCTGGACTCACTTCAAGCAGCAATATGAAAGAATTGTGACAATGCATCTCTTGCCATTTTAAATAGGGTCAGATACTTGGTCTAAGTAAAAACAAAGGATAAAAATGACGCTAAAAGGCGAATAAAATGATCAACAAGGCAATGACAATGGCTTACAAGATATGAAGAAAAGCACTTGATATCCAGCTCAGGGAGTCTGAATTCCTTCCACGACATCACTTCAGCAGTAGCTTAGCAACAGCATTAACAGTGCTGGTGCTCTGAGATCTGTGAGAAAAATTCATAACATGTTCACACAAATTTACTGCTCAATATTAACAAATGTGCCTGAGGAAATGCTGTTTCACAGCTCTTGGTCAAGCCACCTTTAAACTTCCAAGATGCAGCCAATCAGTCGCAGTATTTTGCTATTAAGGATCATGATTCAGGAGGGGGATTCCTATTATTCATATTCATATGCTAACACTTGACATTAAATAGCCCCATCATGGCTGATGCGCACAATCATTACAGTGACTGCAGCATAAAACCAAGCACTGAACGAAGAAGTGTTGGCTCTGCAAATAAAGTTGATTAATGGACTATGATCCACTGTAGCAACACATCCTGGACTCTGCAAGAGGTCTCTTGTGTGTATGACAACACCGTGAGGTATTAACTCTAATAACCGGCTGTGATAAAACAGCATTTGTACCCACAATTATATCCACACAAGATGACTCTAGCAGGTGGTGGGAGAATATAAGAAAGGCATGAAGAATGGTTTCAAAATGTAAATAGCACCATGCCATGCTCATTATGAAATAAAAACTTAAATTATTTAAATAATAGGACACTGTGGTGAATACAAAGCATTCATGTCTCAAACAAAGTATAAAAGAAATACAATTCAAATGTTATTAAGCAGAATATTATAATCTCACAGTCCAGTCAAGTCAGCTGTCGAAGGAGTGGCACAAAAAGTAACCAGGTTTCTATGTACAGTACACACATATTTAATCGTGTATAAACACACACAGGCCACCGGCTGCATGATGCATTAAATCTCCCTACACCCAAGCTCATAGAATTCTCCAGTTGACCAGGGTTTCTGTTAATCACAGGAAACGAGAACAGAACTGACACAATCAAGGAACTCTACTTGGAGAAAGCTATCTGTCAGCATTATCATTCACTTCAGTGGTAGTTCCTCAGCTGGCACAGGAACCAAATTTGAATTCTGACATCTTTACTCATGAGTGTCAGCTCTGGACAATGTTTTAGAGCCAATCACCTGAGCTGTAAATGTCATGGGACTATTCACTCTGAAGCCACGGGAAAATGATGGCTGACAACACTGACTGATTGAGACTGTGCTCTTTTTGCAGTACTATCAGCCAAACGCTTTACTATTGACTATCCTGTGCTGTAAAATTATGCATAAATGATCTGTCATATGTAAAACATCTAGGCCTGGTTTCACAGACAGGGCTTAGATTAAGCCAGGAGTAGGCCTTAATTAAATTATGGCATTTAAGTAGCTTTTATAAACATGCCTTAGAAAAAACAATACTGCATCTTGAGACAAAACAATGGCACTGACATATTTTAAGAAATATCAGTGCAAGTTGCTGTCAGTTAAAACAGCTCAATAATTAGCCTGGGACTAGGCTTAATCCTTGTCTGTGAAACCAGGGTCTACTGTAATATAAGGTAGGATCACAATTCTAGCTGATACCAATAATTATTTAAATCTTTTGGCCAATAACTGATAAATGGCTGATTTTAAAATTCTTTAACATTTTGTGTAAATAAATTAAAAATAAAGCACTAAAAACTAAAATCAATCATTTTAAAAGCTACAAGTGAATATAATAAATATAATGTAAATGTGTTAGATGACAGCAAAGGTAATTGAAATGTAAATATTAAGCAAGTAAGCATGCATAAATTAAAAATCCAATATCTGCCAATTTGGACGAGTTTAAAGGGTTAGTTCACCCAAAAATGAAAATTCTGTCATTAATTACTCACCCTCATGTCGTTCCACACCCGTAAGACCTTCGTTCATCTTTGGAATACAAATTAAGATATTTTTGATGAAATCCGATGGCTCAGTGAGGCCTGCATTGACAGCAAGATAATTAACACTTTCAGATGCCCAGAAAGGTACTAAAGACATATTTAAAAAGTTCATGTGACTACAGTGGTTCAACATTAATGTTATAAAGCGACGAGAATACTTTTTGTGCGCAAAATAAGGACTTTATTTCAACAATATCTAGTGATGGGCGATTTCAAAACACTGCTTTATGTAGTTTCGAAGCTTTACATATCTTTTGTTTCGAATCAGTGGTTCGGAGCGTGTATCAAACTGCCAAAGTCACGCCCCCCAGTGGTGAACCATTGAAATTTCGAAACACTTATGATGTAACGAAGCCTCATTTAATGAAATCACGTGACTTTCATGCTCCGAACCACTGATTCAAAACAAAAGATTCATAAAGCTTCGAAGCTTCATGAAGCAGTGTTTTGAAATCACTAGATATTGTTGAATAAAGTCGTTATTTTGTTTTTTTGGCACACAAAAAGTATTCTTGTCGCTTCATAACATTAATGTTGAACCACTGTAGTCACATGAACTGTTTTAAATATGTCTTTAGTACCTTTCTGGGCATCTGAAAGTGTTAATAATCTTGCTGTCAATGGAGGCCTCACTGAGCCATCGGATTTTATCAAAAATATCTTAATTTGTGTTCCGAAGATGAACGAAGGTCTTACGGGTGTGGAATGACATGAGTTTGAGTAATTATTGACAGAATTTTCATTTTTGGGTGAACTAATCCTTTAAACATTTCTAATATCGACCTATAAGCAATATGGTACCATATATATATTATCCCTAATGAAATACTTTTTTGTAAGCAACATATAAATTGCATTTCAGCAGAATACAGGGCTACTTTTTGAATGGCCATAAAAGATGCTTTATGCCCACAGAATGCAGAACTGGACCAAACCTATCGCACATCAACAGCAGAAAGGGGGTAAAAAAAAGCATTAAAAACTGCCATGTTTTTGTCGATGACTAACAATGTCTCTTTATAGGCACTGATTAACATGCTGTGGTCAGATGTGGCCAGTTTAACCTTTGTACTATCCAGGAAGCCCAGTTAAGATGGTTAGTTTGGGATGCTGGGGGGGGGGGGGTTAGGATATATTTTGTATCCTCAAAAGCTGCATTCACCATGCCAAACAGAAAATGACAGACAGAGAAAAAAACCTCTTTCAAAAAACTTTCACTCATGTCTTACACATGCTTCACTGGTCAAGGCTAATACTTCACAGCAGGATTGTCTTACAGTGTACCATGACCCTCCCGGCACGCTCGCTCAGAAATGCTCTTGATCTCATACACATTCTCACACTCTCACCCCCACAGATCTCATTAGGCTTCACAAGAGACACCCAAACTTCACCCACTGAACACACACAGACAGACGAGTAGCTACATTTACGCACTAGTGCACTCTGAATGATGCTATGTGTGCATAGCCACTCATACCAGCAGATATCTTCACCATAATACTAGAGGGCTAGAGTCACATCCAGAAAGGAAAATGAACACTGGACCTATAAGATGTTCTGGATTGGTATATATACACTAATATTATATATATATATATATATATATATATATATATATATATATATATATATATATTGTTTGTTTGTTTTTTTTTTTGTTTTTTGGTTGTATGCCACATCAGTAGTTTCATGGCAAAAGCTAGGTAAAATATTAATATAAAAATAAGTAAATGAATAAATAATAATAATAATAATAATAATAAAGATTTAAAATTCATTGAGAAAAATGGTAGATATCATCAGGCATGCATTAACCACTATGGTTGGTTGGGTAAAAAAAGTTAATCTCCCACTCTCCAACCTCAACACCAGCACCCTCTGACACATTTCACTGGGGTGCAAATATAGGTCAACAACAAACAACTTGCATATTCTGCATATCATTACGGGGGGTGGGGAAATTGTTAAAGTGACCCTCCTCAAAACTGCTTGGGATCTCAGCTTTCTGGAGGAATCTCATTAGAATCACAGTCCGGGTAATAAGTTCTCTGGAGCACACTCTTCAAAACTACACAGTCAGAAGCACTGCCTCTTGAAGCAATAGCGAGATCCAGCAAAAATCTACTCCTCCCCTTTCACACACACAGCCAGAGCAAACAGACACAAAGGGGAACCAATTAGTAGCAGGACAGACAGAGTGCAGCCAAGCTTATAGTCGGTCTTAGAGACTTAATGTGATAGAGGAACGCAGATATCATCACTGAGTGAACTGTAAAATGAGAGGAGCTCCTTATTGGTTGGGAATTCATCTTCGCTTTTAGCATTAGCGTTAAAGCTGATGCTTATCTTCTGAGAGTGGGCTAGAAAAGATCCATACTGCATGAAACAGACAGACAGACAGACAGACAAGACAGACTCCCATTCAAAAGTTGTTCAGTGATGTTTAATGTACTTTGAATATGGTAAAGCACTTGGAATCTGGTTAAGTGAGAGTGGAACTTAAAGGCCCACTGAAGTGCCTTGGAACGTGCAGCATTATTCAATGGGTTGACGTAATTTCCACTGAATCAGGAAGACAGGGCATATCGAACAGCTTCTCCCGTTTTTTAAAATAGCCAATAGCATTTTGCTTATATTGCAGCTCGGCCAGAGCTGTTGAGCTCTGTAAGGCCTCAGTTTCCTTCTAATCTCGAACTGTTTCTCCTCCTAATCTCCTCCATCGCTTTAAAATATAGCATTCTGTGCAGAATTCAAATGGGTCCGATAGGTTTTGTGATCTGCGCCGACTCGCACATATGATCCGCTCTGTGCTATTGTGTCTCTGGACGGAAGCAGACTGTGTGCACGTTGCGGCGGTTCGCGTGACACTAACACAACAGACTTCATTCGCACCAATGGAAAGCATATTTACACTGTTTTAATCGTCCCCTATCTCCTATATAGTGCACTATGTGCCATTCACCATGTAGAAATTAGTAAATGTGTGAACAATTGACCGATTTTAGCTGCAGCTATTAATAATGTAGGGGGCGGGGCACTTTAGATTCTAGAGAGCATTTGATTGGACAGAAAATCTGATGAGAAGCTCAAGCGCAGCATGATGTCATCAAAATCATTGATCCATATTAGCGGAAGTGAGAGACTAAGTTTTGAACGCTAATATATTCTAAATACGAATTTTGTCATTGTTTTGGAGCACACTAGCTTATAAATAACAGTAAGGCTAACATATTCATACTAAAAGCCAAAAAACTTCAATTTTGATTTCATGGCGACTTTAAGCATTTGGGGTTGGACTAAGGGTGGGATCCAATGAAGCATGTGGGGCAGTGTTATTTTAGTGTTATTTATATACTCTCAGTTTTTATTCATCATTTGAATTAGCTTTTATATTTTCAGTTTTGCTTTTTATCTTAATTTTCAGTAATTTTGTTAAAGAGCTTTTGTAATTTTTATTATTTTTTTGTTTAATGTTTCTATTTAGTTTTCATTTTTATATCAGTTTTAGTTTAGTTTCCATTTATTTATTTATTTATAGTTAATAATTTTAGTGCTTCACTTTAGTTCTGTCTTTTAGTTAGAATTTAATATTTACATTTTATTTCAGCTTTGTTTCAATTAACAAAAATGTTTTTATTAGATTTAGTTAACGATAATAACCCTGATGGGAGAAATTTAGAATATTTCATTCAATGTCGCTGTTGGTGCAAAAAATTACACACTTCACCTTCGAGTTGCGGCAGCTCATATTATTAATCCATGAAAAAAAGCAGTGCCAGCCGAACCCCCCCGCTTCAAATTTAGTCAACAGAGCACTGCTCCTCCTACTCTGAGGAGGACCACCCAGAGCAGTTCCCATCAGAATAAAGAAACCTCCTCACTTAAGAGCTTCCAGGGGCTGAAGCCTCATAAGCCCCATAAAGAGAGTCTGTGTGTTTAACCTTAAAGCCCGAGTAACACGCAAGCACCGAGAAATGCCTCAATGCTGGGGGGTACGCTTGACCATTCTGATGAGGCATCAAAGCTAAGCGCTGAACATGGTGGTGAGGAGAATAAAGAAATTAATGGCTGTTTTGGTGTTCTTGGTCCTGATTTGGAGGTTTTGTTAGTGAAGGAGGGAAGGGGGCATTTTTGTTATGCAGGATGAAATGGGGAACTTAAAATCTGCCAGTGGGCTTCAATGATTGGTGGTCCCATTGTTTTATTTCAGACTATTTTGTACACAGTGACATAGATACCTTCAACAAACTGCAATCCATTCATAGTGGGATTAGTAGCTCTATGGCATAACCCTAACTAATCACTAGTCATGAAGCTGTCATGGTGAAACCATAATATTCAAATGTTTTGTCTTCAATACTATTCAAATAATTTTGAATATGTAAAATGACGCATCCTACATACGATAAAAGATTCAAGGACAGCATAAAATACACAATACTCATCATAAACAGAAACATGACAATTAATTCAAGCAGATGCTTTTAATCAAACATTTAAATTACAAAGATTACCAATAAATAAAGGGAAGGTTCATGCATATTTAAATAGTTAAAACACGTAACTGTCAATTAAAAGCTGTCCAGACTTAAACATGAAATCAATACTCATGAATATGCAAATTAACTAACAGCATTTTACAAATAACCAAACTCTGATGCAATTCTTGTGAGAAACACAATCCCTAAGTGCTTTATACTGCTTTCTTACTTCTCTATTACAAAAGCAGTTTAATTCAGTAATAACTGGAGTAAGCTAGTCAGCTTTGAAGTCATTGAGTCAATTATGCAATAAGAACGACCAACAGATGCTGTCATCCCTCAGGAGCCAATGACAAGAACATCTTCAACATTCGATTCAAAGTCCCCTCAGTACGTTTATGCATTATGTAACAGATTTCAGCAAGCGTGAGCAATGCATCGGCATCCTATAGGCTGTTACGTGAGCACTAACACATAAAATATTTCTCTTAAATACAAAACAGCCCAATTTCCCACAACCCACACAAGGAGCAGACTCATCCCTATGTGCGTGGTGATTTATCGCCCACACACAGAGCAGTCAATGGGAATCCAAGAAACTGCATTCTCATGAAAACCAGTTCAAAAGAACATCCATCTCCTGACCACCAATGCTGAAATGTTACACATAATATTACACAAACACCACATTTTGAGGATTTAAAATTTCTTTGGACACTGCAACGGTCATGACTTTACAAGGCATCTTTTTTAAAAACATAAATTCAACATATAATAAATAATACAAATATACAATCTACTCTACTTCCCCACAATGCTGCTAATCTGCAGCTTTAAATTTTTTTCTTTTAATTCAGCTAAGAGGTCACGCCATGATGTATCGATGTTCTATTTGTCACATGTCATTAAAGGGGGACTCAGTGATATTTCAAATTCACTGTTTGGAGGTTAGTCGGGCCGAGTCCAACAACAAACATCTAACCAATCAGCATCAGGGGGCGCATGACGGTCGAGGAGAGAGAACGAGCAAGAGGGAGATTTTGAAAATAAGAAGAAGAAAAAAAAACTGCAGAACAAGAAATAGGACACAATACAAAAGAGCTCAAAAGAATTCCACTGGAATGAAGGTTTATGGCTGGGCAAGCACTTTAGGACCCAGTTTATATTAGAAAAGCTTTCCAGCGCTGGAGAGAGCTAAGAGGGAAGGCCTGAAAACTGCTTTGATCCCGCTTCTCATGTGAGTACACTGGGTTTTGATTGTCTGGAGCTGCTGTGCTGTTTGCGACTAACAACGAACACTTTGTATTTACTCGTGTGTACTGCATGTTCATTTTTTGTGCTTCCTTGTCGTTCGTTCATCAACTGCGCTTTATTTTTCGTGAAGCTTTTTGTTGCGCGTCAGCTGTGATAAACAGACATCCATTCGCATTGCGTGTGTAACAGTGGCCAGATAGTGAGAGTTCTGCAGGTAAACCACTGCACACTGACGACCGCTAGAGAATGAGGTTCGAGACCGACTCAGAGCAGGGTGGTTAGAATTGGAGTATGAGTTTTGGAGACGGAGCAATGAAGAGAGGTGTGTGTTTGTTTGGGTTGATCTCAAATAACAACAATGCCCAACAGCGTAGTTCAAATACCACTTACTGCACCTTTAAGTGATACGAATTCGCAGGTTAATCAGAGTCCACCAAACATTGAAATGCAGCGGAAATGTGAAACTTCTTTACGAGCTTCCATTTCCAGTCTCCAGCATTCACATGTGTGTGAATGGAACAAAAAGTGTAGTGTGACCATCCCTTAATAAGAACTGAGTTGAGATACCCTGCAAAATGGAATCAATTGCTGAATGGATGTCCTCAACAGCCAAATTATTAAGTAAAAATGCAATTGTCATTGAGTCGCAGCATAGCAGACTAACCCAATTTATCTTGATCAACCTCTCAAGTAAGGCTCCCAGAAGAGAAATCTACAAATTGGGCCTTCACAGCCATCTGAACCCCATTAATCAATAAATGCCATTGGAGATCATTACAACAAGAAATGTACGAACATCTGTCTAGAATGACAACCAGTGATTTCCTGGCTCCAGGGGGGTTTGAGATACCCAGTAACGAGTTGAGACCACCCTGGCAACAACCCCACCTTTTCTTACATGGTGTCCAGTAATGTGGAGGTACCATGGTACAGTAATCGTGACACTTAAGATATATACCATGGTACTAAATGGTACTAACATGGTAGCTTAAGCTACTTCAAAGAATACAATGGTATTATCATTCCCTAAAACCCAAGGGTAATACCATGGTACTTTTAGGTACTTTTTTAGTAGTACAGCCCACCCCGAAAGACCTATGCACCAACTTAAAGGTGTCTTGTGTATGCTGATGCTGAACATGGTGTATTCGATGGTTCATTATTAAAACAAACAAACAAACAAAAAAAAAACGGTTCTTTCTTGGAATATATGGTTCCACGAAGATCATTTAACATCCTTAGAACTTTCTATTACACAAAATATTTTTTATTGTGAAAAAAGGTTATTCAGATTATTAAAATGTTATTCACTAAGAAAAAAGGTTCTACTGGAACTCCTTCGATAAAAGGTTCTTTCTGGAACCTGCGAAACCCCTCTTTTGGAACCTTTATTTTTAACAGTTTTCATAAAGTTAATTAGAAACAGATGTTTCATAAATATATATATATGTATATAATTCATCCAAAACAACAAACTGCACGAAATAAATTTCACCTGACGCCCAAAAAATCATCACGTAGCCTACCTCCCGAGTTCGTCTCCAATCTCGTAATAATCCTCCACATTCTCCTGGTTGAACACGGTCATGGTGTTCCTGGGCGCTTCCAGCTCTCCGGGATTCCCAAATCAGCAGCCCATCTCTGTCAACCTAATGACAGTTTGCGGCGAACCCCTCTCATATTCGCTCTGAGGAGAGAGAGAGACGCGTGAGAGAAACGCGCGTTGTGCGTAAAACCGCTCAGTGTCTTCTCGACTCGTATAAAAACCTCTTCTGAGCCACTGACTA
The DNA here is from genome assembly GCA_039654765.1 of Mylopharyngodon piceus. Classification (NCBI taxonomy): domain Eukaryota; kingdom Metazoa; phylum Chordata; class Actinopteri; order Cypriniformes; family Xenocyprididae; genus Mylopharyngodon; species Mylopharyngodon piceus. Next base: position 25,695,880 of record CM077443.1, on the reverse strand, counting down.
CACTCACCGCATGTCAACTACTGTTTGTGTGCGTTCAGATGGCTTTAACCGGTGGGTGGAAACTAGTAAACCTCATACGGGGGAAGGTAACCGTGGTTTTGTTAAGGCGTCTACGGCGATTGGCGTTGCCAAGTGAACAGCGCAGCTTGATATGTGTGTGTGTGTGTGTGTGTGTGTGTGTGTGAGGAACTGCTCGTGATCATACGTAACCCCTGTGTTCACTCACCACAGCAAAAAACAGATAAAGATAACCAAATAACATTGTGTATGCGGTTGGCACACCATATAAAATAAAATGTTTCATTAAAATTAGGCCCCCCTTTTAGGTTTCATGTCGTTAGAGAAACCTGGCGTATACCCACACGGTCTAACAGAGTATAGCATGCTCTTACCGGTAACATGCTTATTACTTCAATAAAAGCGAATAAAAGTAGCTTACCTTTATATTTCCATCGTTGTCAATCCCCAGGCAGCAGGTACGATCCACTGTGAAGCGATAAAACAGCATACCCTTCACGAGAGACATGGAAGTGTTGTGTTGCAGGAAATGGGAGGATTGTAACAATGTAGATGGTGCGGGGCTCTCGGTAAAAAAAGACCGCCTGCCGTCCACCTGAGGGGGCGCTGTGGAGAAATGATCATTATAATCAAAATTATAGTCTTAGACATTTTGATCAATATTCTTCAGATGTGTTAAAATGTAACTAAGACCGAAAAAGTAGAATTTGAATGTACTATCTATCTATCTATCTATCTATCTATCTATCTATCTATCTATCTATCTATCTATCTATCTGTATTTGCCACAGAACACCTCTGATAAATCAAATATAAACCAGCCAAAGGATTTTCATTAACAGTGTAAATCTTAACGTTTTCCCATTGGTAGAGGTAGCCTAATTATAGGCATTTCTATGAAAATATGTTTATTTTACTTGACGATGCTCCATATTCTGCAGCATATTTTCACTACTCAATACTATGTCTCTCGAGAAAAATATGCAATTATTAAAAGTTAATATCTGTAATTCTAATATTTTGATTTGAAGCACTTTGTAGATCGCCTGAGAGCAGTATACTTATAGTTTGACTATGATACACTTGCACCATCTACTGGTACAGATATACATTGCGGGTACTGCTGAACCCCTTTGTACAGGTGTTTTTGCTAGACAGAACAGAGTAAAAGTAAAGCCAATTGAGTAAGACTAGTTGGAACACTAATGTGACCCTTTTTCATATACAAAGTTTCTGGTAACATAGTTCCAAGACAGTGACACATAATTGTGGTAAGCTATTTGTAATTGTAAGAAGACCATGTGACCACACTTGTCAACCACGAAACAATAAAACACATCAAAACTGTTATGCATACACTGGTTTTGACTTTTTTCGTTTAACAGACACTTTGTTTTCAATTCAGTACAAGGGCGTGTTTTTCCGCACAGTGTGGTGAAATAAACATGCCTCACAGCTTATTGTTGACAGCAGATCGTTAGTGTCAGTCTTTTATAGGCTATGTTTTGACTCATGTCTGCCTTCAAGAATGTAGGCTAAGTGTTGACTATTAAGGTGATTATTATCATCCTCGCATTGATGAAATATGTTGGACGGACGGACTGATTTTAGAATGTGTCAGACTTGCACTGTCATGATAATTAACTTTTATGTTGTGCTGTTTATTCAGAAGGGTGACAGATAGACCTACATATCAGATGGGTGAATATATATATGGAAGTAAACTAATGCCATATGTTTTTGAAATAAAAAGCTTGTTGAATTGCACTACTTGGAAAAAAAAAAAATGCATTGCATTAACCGTGCTTGTATTTTAATGCATTGTATTTTTAGGGCTTGCATTTTTATGGGCTGAAATTCAACATGGTTGTATATTTAAGCTGTGAATATTTCAATTCAAATCATTTCACACACATTTTCAGCGTTAAAAATGCAATAATCCATATCCAGTATATATGCAGAAAAGCTGTTAAAGACACAAAAGTTGTGTTTACATTTAATTTAATGTCTTCACTGTTACTTTGCCTGTGTATAGACTACGTAAGCAGCTTTCTCTACAGTGAACGAGATTATAACGTTATTCCCCGATGCTGATGTACAGTTCAAACGTTAAATCTGAGGTAGACATATAACTTTCCTTAACTTTATATCGCGGCGCTGTGCTGCAGTACTGGGGTTTCCCTCAGTACGTCATACTCCAGGATTCCCCTGCCGTCGGGACATATAGAACGCTTAACTTATCTTTATAGACTAAATACAGTGATATAAAAGACCACCAAACTCGCACCTATACTATACTATATAGGCTACAGGCAAGCAGGTTGTCTCAGAATATGGACGTAATGTGCAAAGTTTGACGCTAATCGTTTCCCAGTGAAATACTGGCATAAAGTTGGCTTGACATTGGATGGTCCATATTCGCAAATTTACGGATCGTCTCTAAAGTTACATACGAGATTTCTAACTTCAATAGCATTTGAAGAGAATTACTTACAGCCATAAAACCAACTGTAAAGAATTCATGTAGATTTCAGGTATGATGCACACCTTTTAGATTCTTGATATTGAGTAAAATAAACTGTCAAGTCATATGTAAATATCGTTATATATTTCACTTAGCCTACTGTATGCTCATACACAAAATATACCATAATTTAAAGCTCTATAGTATTTGAAGAGAATGAATTACAGTCTGTAAAGTGTTCATGTAGGTGTGATGCACAACTTTTAGACTGTTGATAAAAAATATGAACTCATGCTGTAGTGAAAAATAGTAATATTTACACATGATTTGACAGTTTATTTTATTAAATATCAAAAATCTACCATATACCATGATTTTAGATTGTTGATATTAAAATAAATATAAGCTCATGCAGTAGTAAAAAATTAGTAAAATTGTTTTATTAAATATAAAAAATCTAAAAGGTGAGCATCATGCTTGACACCTACACGAGCACATTACAGTTTATGACTGTTAGTCATTATCTTCAAATGATATTGAAGTTAGAAATGTGTATACCAATGTCGTATGTAACTTTATAGACGGTCCCTAAATTTGCGAATATCGACCGTCCAACGCTTAGCGTCAAACTTTGCACATTACGTCCACCTGCTTGCCTGTAGCCTATATAGTATAGTATAGGTGCGAGTTTGGTGGTCTTTTATATCACTGTATTTAGTCTATAAAGATAAGTTAAGCGTTCTATATGTCCCGACGGCAGGGGAATCCTGGAGTATGACGTATTGAGGGAAACCCCAGTACTGCAGCACAGCGCCGCGATATAAAGTTAAGGAAAGTTATATGTCTACCTCAGATTTAACGTTTGAACTGTACATCAGCATCGGGGAATAACGTTATAATCTCGTTCACTGTAGAGAAAGCTGCTTACGTAGTCTATACACAGGCAAAGTAACAGTGAAGACATTAAATTAAATGTAAACACAACTTTTGTGTCTTTAACAGCTTTTCTGCATATATACTGGCCCTGATAATCATCACACATGCACTTACCGCTTGCTCCATTAATGTAAATCCGTTTTAATGAATGAAATGAATGACTTGCTCTAACTGTTGCTCTGCTCTTCGTCAACACCAACGCGCGCTTGCACCACCTGCTGGTGAGATCGACTAACAGCAGATGGAGATTATGCTCGGTACTCTACTGCTTGTCCTGCAGTTCCCAGATATGAAATGTTGAAATTTGAACCACTGAATTTGTGGACGCGAAATAAAATGGACAGAAAATTGCCTGCTGAATATTATAGGTTGTATTTTTAAACAAATTTTGGAAGTGAAATCTGAAAGGTGAATATTGATTATTGCATTTTTAACAATTAAAATGTGTGTGAAATGTTTTGAATTGAAATATTCACAGCTTAAATATACAACCATGTTGAATTTCAGCCTATAAAAATGCAAGCCCTAAAAATACAATGCATTAAAATACAAGCACGGTTTATGCAATGCATATTTTTTTCAAGTAGTGCAATTCAACAAGCTTTTTATTTCAAAAACATATGGCATTAGTTTACTTCCATAAATATAGAGCAACTCTCTGCATTGTATTGAGCGTCTGCAAAATAATATGTGGCAACCTTATGATTTTAATCTCTTTAATATCGCACGTTTTAAAGCCTGTTGGAAACATTCAGACAGTCCTGTCAGAGTTTTGATATGAATCCTCCGAATTAAAGCATTTATTCCTTTTAGCGCGCCATCTTGTGTCTAAAATGGTAGTTGCAGCTAGGCTTTGGCCATACATTAGACAATTAGAGAAAAAAAAATAATAAAACGTTTTAAAGTTCTGTTTCTGGGATAAGTGCACCCTCATCTGAAATTAACATAGACTAAATCAGAGAAGATTTTCAGGCTTTGGGGACCCATCTGGATTAATGATTAAACACCACTGCACCCCCACTTCTGGTCGTGGGACTTTCTTTTTCTACTCTCTCTAAAAACAGTCAAGCTGGGAGTCACTCATGTCCTCAGAGAGAAAGAGAGATAGAGAGAGTATGTGTGTGTGTGTGTGTGTGTCTGTGTCTGTCTTTCTACTTTAATTAACCTGAAGTGACAAGTTCTTTCTCACACCTGCTCAGCCTTCATCTCTATCTTTCTTGTGTTCTCATCTTAGGCCTGGTCTTTAAGCTTGGCCATTTTTCACTGCCAAGAATTTGTTAACCCAGTTTACATGAGGACAAATCTTAATCAAATTACTATCAATTTATTACAGTTTGGAAAGACAGATAGGCCTACATCAGCTTGTTTTTAATGGCCCTGAGTAAAAACAATTAAAAAAAGTGAATCGATTTTTTTTCCACAGACCTAGTTTTTTACATTCCTATATTTCATATTCTAAAATAATATCTTTATATTCTAAAGATTCTAAAGATGCTTATATTCTAAAACTTCCCATTTACTGATTCTAATTTCAGAAAAAAAATTATATTTAGGTAAAAAAGAAAACCACTTATATAGAAAAGCAAAGCATTTATGCAATTGGACTTCTGACTGAAAATCTTATAGTTACTAAAATATAGCCCTTGTGACAACTTTATGTTTATGCGGTTGTCAATGTCAGAACAACATGGTCAAGTGTGGTGTTCTCTTTATGACCATTGGCACTCATAAATCACTGGTGTTTTCACAGCTGTTCACACACATTCACGCGTTCATGAAGGCAAACACGGGGCGACATGCACATGGCCATGAGGAAACACCCACAAGTGTCTGTACCTGCACATTTTATGTCCCTTAAGCTTATGTCTTTAATCTATGCATCAGAGTTACACAAACAGCCGTCCTGACAGTTAAATGATAGGTGTACACACAGAGACTTTAACTTACACAGTCTTTGTTTTCTTGCCACTGTGTTGAAGCCACAGGCGTTTTGAGGCTTTTGTTAAGTGTTCACTCTCAATCTCAACATCTTCACCTCGCACAGAGAGGAACTGTCCTTAAAGGAGTTATCCAGACCTCACAACAGTAAAAAATGATAGTAATAATCCATTTCCTCTTACAACCTATTTATTTTGAGAAATAAGTGTAGCTCGTATGAGTGTGAAAAGCAAGTGTCATCTGTTCTGTTTACTTCTTTATGGTCTGTTTTGTAAGCAATAGCAATGACTCAATGAGTGAACAAGTAAAGACATCTGTTAATAATCATATGATCTCATGCAGAAAGCATGCTAATATAACAAAAGAAAACATTCTAATGTATTAGATATGTGAATGTGTTTAAAACGAAGAAGTACAAAAAAATAAAATTTAAAAAGTGTATTTTTAATGGAAACGCCATTGGTTGTGTTACCTTAGATTCCTTCAGTGTTTCAGATTAGAGCTGTGGGGATGTGCTGAACTCATCCAAACTTTGACTGGGAACACATGTTCAATATGTTGAAGAATTTCATTTCATTTTTGCAGGCTCGATTCATCTCTTTCTTTTGGGAGAGGCTTTTAATAAATAAAGCACTCCAGATTCTCTTTTTAATGTCCGGCGCTTTTCATTTCGCAAACATTTATTTGAAAAAAAAAAAAAAAAAAAAAGGAAAAAAAAGTTTGGGCTGCCATTCTTACACTTAATCAAGTCAGCTTATTATATCTTTACACAAATTTTCAAATGAGCTCACATGATCAGCAGGTGCTAAAATGACCCCTTGCTTTCATATGCATTGAACTAAAATGAAATGGAGGAAATGAAGGCAGTTTTTTATTAGCAAAAAGAAGCCAAATCTTCAAAGCCTCTTTTCCAGCAGATTGACTCAGATAAAATGCTGGAGATGGAGGTGCCCAGCAGGGATGTGGAAGAATCGGAACACCTCCCCACTTTATTCACCCTTACTCATATCCCCCATATGGTGTTCCTGTCACGGGATAATGTGCTCCTCTCACCTCTCTCATTTGGCCCAGCTTACATGTTCACACAGTTTAATAGAGACACAAACATTAGGTGTTATTTGTCCTAAAGAAGAATACACTCTACCGTTCAAAAGTGTGGGGTTAGTAAGATTTTTAAAAATGTTTTTGAAAGAAGTCTCTTATGCTTACCAATGCTACATTTATTTGATCAAAAATACAGTAAAAACAGTAATATTGTGTAATTTCTTTTGAAAACTAAAAACCTTTAAACTATGGTTCATAATCTTTTGAACATTAGTGTACAATGAAACATTAGTAAAGGGGACCTATAATGCCCCTTTTATAAGTCTCTGGTGTCCCCAGAATGTGTCAGCTCAAAATACCCCACAGATCATTTATTATAGCTTGTCAAATTTGCCCGTTTGCTTGTGATCAAAAATAGGCGTTTTTGTGTGTGTCCCTTTAAATGCAAATGAGCTGCTGCTCCCAGCTGCTTTCTAAAAGAGGGCGGAGCTTTAACAGCTCGCGCTTCAGATGCTAAACAACAAAGCTGGAGAATCTCACACGCAGCCAAAAAACGAAGTATAACCAGGGCTAAATGGTGTTCACTACTTACAACCGGAGTCGGACACTGATAGAGAGACTCAGGAAGAAGTTACAACTTATAAAATGCATCTGGACGTTTCTGAACGGTTAGTGGATACATTTATGTACTTTCTGTGGAGTTGATTCAACTTATCGACTAGCATGCGCCGTCATGTTAATGTTTTGTGCAAATTCAGCGTTGAATTGACCCTCGTTTGTGAAGCAGTCCGGCGTAAAATGATGGCATGGTAACAACACTGTACTACAACGACTCTTCCTCTTCTCTAAAGCAGCCCAACATGGCCTCTCCCCATTTGTTGCGTGTTCTCAGGGGCAGGGTTTATGTAAATTTTAGGGTTAGTGATGTCACCAACCCGGTAAGAAGCTCGTTGTAGTCCCTACCAGCCGTTTGTTGTAGTCCTTAAACAGCGAATTCTTTACAAGAAAATATCTCCCTTTGCATTGGACTTTGAGCGTTGTAGCTTTGCAGATGCTGTTTTTAGCTCTAACAGCAACATTACACACTAACTAAAGTTAAAAAAGTGAAATCATAATCAACCACCACTTACAGTAACGTTCTATTTATTAACAATAGTTAACTATTTTGTTAACATCAAAGTAGGCCTACTAATGAAAATTCTTCTAAAGCATCTTTTATTCTTAGTTGTTAATTTCAAAATTTACTAATACATTATTAAAATCAAAAGTTGTATCTGTTCATGTTAAACGGTTGTATTTTTATAAACCTAATCAAGATAAATAATTGGCCACATACACACTGCAGATAAATTCGGTTGTCAATCCAATCCTGTTCTGTAGACAAACAGTTCAGTAATTTACAGGAGTGACAGCCTCCTGAAAAATTAAGGTAGTGACAACCGCATTTACAAATATTCTACGCAGTGAGTGCATGACATACTGAACTGTGTCAGAGATGGGCGCTCGAGTTAGTGACTCGGACTCGAGTCGCATTTTAAAAGACTTTAGACTTGACTTGACTCGACTCGACACAAAAGACTCGTGAATATTTTAAAAACAACTCAAGTCTTTTGCCCTTAACTACTGATATAATAAATAATTTGTGTTGTGTTTGAATGGTTTTATAATACCTGCGTCACAGATATTTCCCTACGTGTCGTGGTAGATCGGACTCTTGTCATAGAATCTGATTACTTGTTCGCTGTTCATTGTTAAGAGTTCGATTTTGTTTCTGTTTTTTTTCTTTCTTTTTTTTGTATGTCTATTTCTGTTTTTTTCTCTCAATGCCAGAGGTCTAAGGGACATTACTAAACGAAAGGCTTTGTTCCTCTATGCCAAATCGTTCAAGACTGATTTTTGTTTTTTTCAAGAGTCCCACTCCGTTACCAGCGATACTGCTTTTTGGAAAAATCAGTGGAACAATGACGTTTGGATGGCTCACGGTTCGGAGCGTTCAGCGGGAGTTCTGACTCTAAAAAACTTTTTTGCTGGAGACGTTTTACACCATTTTAGTGACCCAAATGGACATTTTCTGTTTATGGTCATTTGTTTAAATAACACTGTAGTAATACTAATTAATATCTATGGTTATAATAGTTCTCATGAGAATGACTTACTGCTTGAAGTGATAGAAGAGAAGATATTGCTGTGGCTTAATGCATACCCCAATGCCTTAGTTTTCATTGGTGGGGACTTTAATATTGTGCCTGATAATAATCTTGATAGACTACCACCTAAACAGTCTGCCTCTACAAATTCTAAGTTAAAGATATTTATGGATAAAATTGATATTATTGATATTTGGAGGGAGAAATTTCCAAAAATTAAATCATATAACAAAAGTTGTTCTAAACAATCCCGTAATGATTACTGGCTTGTTTCACAATCTGTCAGAGATTTTAATGTTGCTGTTAGTATTCTACCTTCCCCCATGACTGATCACAAAGCAACTCTTTTCCAATCCCCTCTATCCTCAGCTCTCTCTTCTTCAAGACCTCAAACTTCTTATTGGAAGCTTAACTCTTCTTTGCTTAAGCATGACCAATTAAGAAAAAATATTTTATTTTTGATTGAGTATTACTGGATCAAAGTACAAAAGGAAAATAAATACAGCCTTAACTGGGAGCTTCTTAAACAAGAAATTAGCAAATGTGCTAGACACTTCGGCAGCCATCAAACTAAACTTAAAAGAAGTGAAGAGGAGACTGTCATTTCCCAAATAATGACTCTCTGTGGTAAAATGCAGGATGGTCTGTCAGAAGCTGAGTTAGTAGAACTTACTGATCTGCAAACTCAATTAGACTCAATATATAAATATAAGGCAGAGGGCTCTTTTATTCGCTCTAGAAGAAGATGGTTAGAACAAGGTGAGCAAAGTACAGCATATTTCTTTAGAATGGAAAAGAACAATTCTAGAAGTTTAACTATTAATTCTTTAAATATCAATGGTACTGTTATTTCTGATCCTAAGAAAATTGGCACATTTTGTGCAAACTTCTAATCTTTACAAGTCCAAATACTGCAAGGACTCTCTGTCCTTTTTCCAGTCTTTGAAGGATGTTAGGACATTATCTAATGAAGATAAGATCGCTTGCGATAAAGATATATCCATTGATGAAATAATGGAGTCTATTGAAGCTCTTAAGAACAATAAGTCCCCGGGCACAGATGGGCTGACTGCCGAACTTTACAAACATTTTTCCCTAGAGTTAGCACCTTTCTTGTCAGGTTTCATTCCAAACAGGCATACTGCTAATAATATACGCCTAGTTTTAGATTTGTTAGATTATGATGATCTGATGAGTGATGAAAGTTTTATTCTTTTTTTAGATTTTTATAAAGCCTTCGATTCTCTTGAACATGATTTTATTTTACAATCCCTGAATAAATTTGGTTTTGGTAATTTCTTTTGCAAAACTTCATACAAAAATGGCAACTGCTCAATTAATCTTAAATCTTGCACTTCTCCAAGATTTAATGTGTTTAGAGGGGTTCGCCAGGGTTGTCCGGTATCGCCTTACTTGTTCTTATTAGCTGCTCAACTCCTTACTACTTCCCTGTTGAGTAGTCAACTAAAATGTATTAATATAGCTGATAAACAGATTCTTATAACCCAACTAGCCGACGATACTACACTTTTTTTTTTTTTTTTTTTTTTTAAAAATGACTTGCAGATCCCTATCGCTCTTGATCTTATTAAAGTATTCTCTAAAGCTTCCGGTTTATTTTTGAATTTAGATAAATGTGAACTCCTTCCCTTAAAGTCTTGTTCTGCTTCTTTCCTGCATAGTATTCCGGTTAAGACTGAAGTAAGTTATTTGGGTGTGATCATTTGTAAAGATGTTAATATGAGAGGAAAGTTAAACTTTGATCCAGTAATTACTAAAGCTAAGAAAAAATTTAACTCCTGGCTCCAAAGGGACCTGTCTTTACGAGGAAGGGCTCTCCTCGCTAAAGCCGAAGGGGTTTCTTGATTAACCTACCCTGCTCTTTCCTTGTATATAGATAAGTCAATTTGTGTGAAGGTTGACAGAATGCTTTTTGACTTTTTATGGAAACACAAGAGACATTACATAAAAAAATCTGTTGTCATAAATAGCTTTGATCAGGGGGGTCTTAACTTTCTTGACTTTGCTTCTTTAAACAATACGTTTAAGATCAATTGGTTGAGGCAGTTTTTGACTGATTCTGAATCCATATGGAACACTATTCCTAACTATATTTTTTCTAAAGTTGGTGGTCTTCCCTTTCTGTTAGTATGTAACTGCAATATTTCTAAATTGCCCATCAAATTATCAAATTTCCATAAGCAGATGCTTTTGGCTTGGCATTTAATTTACAAACATAATTTTAGTCCCCACAGATATTTTATTTGGAATAACCATAATATCCCTTATAAAAATAAAACTCTTTTTTTTTTTGGTTGGTTGGTTTACTAATAATATTCTTTTGGTTTCCCAACTTGTAAACTCAAATGGTCTTTTGTTTTCTTATTCTGAATTTTTAACTAAATATTGTATTCCTGTCACCCCACGAGACTTTGCCATAGTGATGGATGCCATCCCCAGTGGAGCTATTGCTCTTTTAAAAAACTCAGGAAACTCTTCACCTTTTTCTACCTCTTGGGCTCATCCTTGTAAGACAGCAATAGGGAAGATTTGTTTTTTGTCCAGTCCTTCTCTTAGGAATAGAAGGATCAGACAACTTTTTCAGAACGATATCATTACTGTCCCTTCTGTAATATCTTATTGGAGTAATTGTTTTAATAATATTCCTTGGAAGAAAGTGTGGTCTTTACCCAATAAATATTTAATCACTAATAAGGTTAAAGAGGTATCGTTTAAGTTGTTACACCGTTTTTACCCTATCAATCTTTATATCATAAAAATGTTTCCTGAGATGGATTCTCTATGCTCTTTTTGTGGGGTGGAAGATGAGTCTATCCCTCACCTTTTCTGGGAGTGTGTTCATGTAGCTATTTTTTTAAAGAAATTTTGTTTATTTGTACGTGCTTCTCTTTTTGAAAATTTTTCTTTGGAGTTTAAGGATGTATTATTTGGATTATATAACTTGGATAAAAATCTAAAAGACAAGTATTTTCTTATAAATCTATTTATTTTTCTAGCCAAGTTTTTTTTATACATAAGTGTAAATTTTGTCTGTAAAACTCTTTTTATTATTTTTTTTGTCAAGACTTGAAATGTTATCTCCTCTTCCAGCAATGTCAAAGCCCTAAAGTCCAATTCGTTGTGCACAAAGTATAACATTTATGCCTCTTTATGATGTACAAGGAAGGAGAAAAAAAAAAGAAAGAAAAAAAAAAAAGGGAACTTTCTCTCCTTTTTTTCAATATTAACTTACATTAAGTTATATTACCTCTGGCTCATAGGTTTTTTTTTGTTTTGTTTTGTTTTTTCTCCAGTTAATTTATTAATTATTATTTTCTTGTTTGTTTGTTTCTTTACTGTTTTTGTGTTTGTTTATAATTCTATTATTGTTGTTAAATTCTTTGACTTGTAACATTTGCTTTTATATGTCAATAAAAAAAAAAAAAAATAGAATCTGATTACGTATGTCCGTGTATTACGCGTGTCCGTGTATTACGCGTAAACTCTGAAATGTCATAAGAGTCCCATGAAACATGACGGGAGCCACCGTGCCATATGTTCTTTCGTTTGGGTTTATTTATCATGTCAGATCGGCTAGATGCACAGAATGCGGGAAAACAATTAAAGACACCGGAACGACAACATCAAATTTTATGAGACATCGCATCCACAAAGGTAGTCACATTAACTCAAACAGCTAGCTATATACTGTGGTGAAGCTGCATGGCTAATTTGGATTGCCAGCCTGTTAAAATATGAACAAAAATAAAAATAAATAAAAATCTAGCTTTTAAACCTAACGTTTTATTAATCTTTTCATAGTATATGCATCTTTTCTCTTTCTTAATGTGTCCATAAGAGAGAGATAGAAAGAGATGTTAATCCATTTATTACTTAAAGCTCATATTTTAAGGTATCACAAACAGCATGCGTACAGTTTTCTATTGACATTCTTAAACATTCCGAGGTTTGATATTTTCTGATAATGACTGTCGTCAATAACAACGAAGCTGTATAGCAAACTGCTGTATAACAAACCGACTCACTGGCGCCATCTTGCGTCCGCTTAGCGACTGTATTGAAAATGACTACTCGTGTTGCCAGGGCGATTGTTTTGTACATTGTTATGGATTATGAAGTAACAAGCTAGATGTACATTATCCCTTACATCTTAGGACCTTTATTACAAACAAAACAGATGATAGAAATATCATATTGTTTTGTCTATATAATACAACTAGGATAAAAAATAGGATTTGAGTATGAGAATTTTTTTTTTTTTTTTTAAATGACTCGAGACTCGACTCGGACTCGTGACAAAAGACTCCAGACTTGACTCAGACTCCAGATAAAAGACTTGTGAACATCTCTGGTGTGTGTACAGAACAGGATTAAGCACTAAAAGGTGAAGTGATGACTGAATTTAGCTGCAATGCGTACGTGGCCAAATGTAGGAAATAGCAACCACATTAAAGGGTTAGTTCACCCAAAAATGAAATTACTGTCATTAATTACTCACCCTCATGTCGTTCCAAACCTGTAAGACCTTCATTCATATTCGGAACACAAATGAACATAATTTTGATGAAATTCGAGAGCGTCTGACCTCCCTATACACTGTCATAACCAATTTCAAGGTCCAGAAAGGTAGTAAAGACATTGTTAAAATAGTCAACGTGACTGCAGTAGTTCAACCTTAATGTTATGAAGCGAAAAGAATACTTTTTGTGTGCAAAAACAAAACAAAAATAATGACTTTATTCAACAATTTCTTCTCTTCCCCGTCAGTCTCCTACCTGTTGACGTTGTATAGTGCAGCGCTTCCGGGTTCCAATAATGAGCCAGCGTGTTTACAACATCAACAGTGTAGGAGACATTTCATTTTTGGGTGAACTAACCATTTAAAAATTCTACGCACTGTGTAAGGTGGGTCTTATTTTGTATGGGCAAGAAAAACAGAGGTGTTGCCAGAAAAAAAAAAAAAAAAAAAACAGCAAACAAAAACACGCCCATAATAAACCTAAATAAATTCAAATGCTTTATATTGAAAATAAGATCAAATTGCCGTGGCCCACTTTAATAACTCCATAAATGTGATCTATTTTTGAGCAAAGACATAAAGTCTTTGGCCAAGACCAAAAAATAAACACTGCACGATCTGCGAATCAGTCTGCCAAGCATAAACAAGAGACAACCCATATGTCGATGGTGGTTTAGCTAAAATTGCAGAACATAAATAAACTTTGGTCGCTATAATATTACTTTGGTCAAAAATAGAGGGTACCAAGTATGAGAGAGGCCAGAACATTGCTATGGGTACCACCGTGTCAGTCGCAATTGCAATTTCGGGAGTGAGTCAACTTCCCCTGTCAGGATTCTCCAGAGTTATCAGGTGAATTAAAATGGTTTGTGCAGTTGCTGTATTATACCACATTAGAAATCAATTAAAATACATAAATGTGAGTCTCTGTGAGCTGTTTTAATTAAATAAGATAAACCAGGAACAATAATGTTTCTTTTCCAAATATACATTCACTGTAATGACAGCATACAATAAATGTAGCCTAATATTACAACTTAGATCTTCAAAGACACTGAAGTGAATGCAAGTAGGCCTACCTGTAAACAAAGCATGCTGGTAAGAATAGGCTACACCCGGGGTGTCAAATCCAAACTCAGCAAGGGCCATGCCGAGGGTTGTGAATAAAATCAGGGGCCGGACATATATTTAGAGGTTTTTTTTCATTTATTGAAGAAATATAAGTGCATTAATAACTCTATATATATATATATATATATATATATATTTATAAAATTAAACCACATTTATCAAAACAATGAGGTTTTAATTTTAAATGTTTTAATTTTGAGTTGGAACACATTTGTGTCACAGCAGACTTTTTTTATCTTTATCAAAACAAGAAATAAGGTCGCTGACCAGCATAACTACATAAAACAGTACTTTAAAAACAGCAATTTCGATTTCAGAAAATAATTTTGATAAAGCAAAATAGTCAACAAATGATGAATGAATGAATGAATAAATACCACATGGTATGTAGACAACAAATGGTATCTGATATTGTATTATTTGGCTTATTTTGGTAGCTCTTACTTAGAAAAGACAACTTTAACTTGAAAGGACACATGCACTTGGCATAATACACACTGCCAGTTAAACAAAACAGTAGGCCTACTTAAAAAACAGCTCATGGATTTTAGGAAAAACTGTTTGATAACATTCAACAAATGGTAGGCTATTATAGATAAATGGTATATAGATAACAAATATCTGAAATTGTATTATTTGGCTTATTTTAGTAGCTCTTACTTTTAAGTCAACTTGAACTTGAAAGGACTCATGCACCGGGCTAATGCCAAACCTAAGCAAATTATGATTTTTTTTAAAACTCTTACCAGACACTCTGCACTTTTCTTTTTTAGCCATTGTGCTAGCCACATTTAAAGTCCGATAGCATTTACGTTGTTTACAGTTATTGCCGTATTCTCTGATAAAATTAGCGAGTTGAGTGAAGCGCGACAGCACCACCTGCGTCTCAATGTTGTAACGTAATGTCAAAGACGTTTATTTAAAGCTGCTGTATCTTTTTCCAAACAGTGTTTTTGTCTTATCCTGAATCACTACGGTACACCTATAATACGTGTTTACATTCGGACTATTTTAGACTGTTCGCGTCGTACCGCTGCGGAGTAGCACAGTACCTGCGTGACTCTTCATAGACATAAACAGAGAGAAGTTGCTCCGGCTACAATGTTTTTCCGCAAGACGCATGCAGTTTATCAACCGCTAGAGTGCCAAACCTAACGGACAGCAGCTTTAAACAGCGCACAGGCCACATTAAAGTGATTACTAGAATTTGTTTGCGGGCCTGATTAAAAGTCGTGTCGTGGCTACACTGTGAAATATGGGCCTATATAATTCGACCAGTCTAAAATTAATAATTCACTGAAGAGAGAAGGATTTACCACACATCATTTCGGAAAAGCGGATAATTCAGCCTACTTAATTGTTATATATTTAACTATTACAAAGGCTATTATTTCACGAGCTTCGTTTTTAGCGTAGTGGTCGGCTGCTCAAGACTGCCACCTGCAGACTTAGAGTTTTTGTTAACATTAAGAAGGATAATTTGTACTTTGACTTGTTCATATTGATGTAACGTTAAGCCTACATTTTTGAAAATGTTTGGTTACAGGTCTGTAACAATTTTCATTGACCTAAATTAAGTGTTCGAGTAAAATTGACTAAAACGAATGAATAGGCTAGACAAAATATCACGTGACGTTTTCTTTCATTTGCAGCCTGCACTGGAAACGAATATGAGAGTAGATGGAGATCATTTCCGGTCTGCGAAGTAAAACGGTAGAAAATTCTATACAAAACATGGTTTTGGTATCTAATGGCTCTTCAAACGAGATTTTTCTTATAATCTGGACATTAACAAACCCTCAGTTTTCCCTGGACCTCCATGAAGTTAATTTGGTTTTTCTACAGTGAGTACATGAAGTTGTATTTCTAAACCTATCCACCTTATTTTTCAACGCAGAAGTAAGGTGTTTTCTGTGAAAGTTCGAGACTTCCGATTTATTATTTATTAGAGAAATAACGAGAAGAATATCAAAGTGCCGTAAACTGTAAAAACGGTTTGCGCTACAAACCAGCGTGTTTATAATTAAGACAATAACGTACATTAAAATAATATGGTAAGAAATACCAGTTTGCAGTATCAAGCAGCATAACGAGCTGTTTTGTAAAGTTAAAATAACTGGAAGCGAATGACACCGGAAGCCAGACAAAAGCCAGTCATTCAATTTACAAATGGCCACGCCCGCTCTTACCTGAAAAATAAGGTGGATTGAGCTGTCTATCCACAGATAAGCCTATATGTGCTTATTTACAATTATCAGCACTAGAACAGTTATTAAATTTTTCTTAAAATAATATAATTAAAATTTGCCATATTTTTATTATATGCAATTAAATGATTTAATTATTAAATAATTGTGTATGTTTAATTGTCAAGTCTAAAGTGTTTTTCTCTGCACATCTAGGTGGCTGCGCACTTCAGTCATTCTGTAGCAGCTGTTGACAGTGATGTTCTACACTCTGTTAGATGTTTTCCTCACTGAAGGTAGATTGATGATTTCACCTCTACTCTGTTCCTAATAGGCCCTTTTCACAATGATGTCAGTTAACTTCCGCCTATCCGCAAAGCAGTGGATCTGTTGTTCCGTCTTACCTTCGCGCCGGCGACTTCTCGGGAAAATGCTTTAATAACTTTAAATGTGAACTGTTTGTCAAGGATTTACACAGTCGGGTTCTTCTGGTAACGTTATTTATTATTTCCTTTCTGTAACTACCTTGCTTAGGGTTTCCACAAGCAGAAACTTTAGCAATGTAGACTTGTGTCCTTGAATTGCTGTCAGAGTTTTATCACAATGATTGTGTGTCCACACAAATCTGTTAGCCTATTTAGAATAACAAGAATATTGTCTTTAAAAACAAATCTTTATTTTTAGAAATTGGTAGGCTATGATAACGATATTGTTCTTGTGAGATTTATTTACGAGTAATGGACACCTGAAAGTAGCACATCCACATATAATACTCCGAAGAATTAATGGTGTGAAGATTTTAGATCATTTTACATCATACCAGTTTAAACTGAACTGCTGCAATATATTAAGATTGTATAATTTGTAAGAAGTGTATTGAAAATACCAAACGGAAGTATATGTGTTCATTTAATGTTATTCCCTGGAGAAATAATTTGATTTCATTCATTCAATGCTGCTATAACAATGAGTACTGTTGTAAATCCTCTGTATATTTTTGTATGCGATAGTCTTGTTCTCTGCAATAAAGAGATGAATGATGACGATGTTTTTTTACTATGGTAAAAATGCCATGTACATGAGTCTGTTTTTACAACATTAACAGTCTTCATGTAGAAACAGTATTATATTAAACACAATTTTTATTATGTATGTATGTTATATTTATCGAAATAAAACTGGAAAAATAGACTTTGATATTTAAAAAGAATAAACTTGATCTTCATAGGCCAGTAGGCACTGAAATACGTAGTACATTAAGCATTGAATGAGAAGGGTTTTTTTTATTGCACGTAAATGTCGGAAACATGCGTTTATTTCACAAATATATATAAACAGCTTCATCTGCAATAAAGACAGCAAAGTTTGCAAGTTACTACGGGCAGCAGAAAGTGTATGGCTTCAGTACGTATTCAACTCCTCCGACTTCAAGCAGCAAATCTCGCCGATCGGTAAGTTCGTTTGAGATCTGCCAAACACATCGCCTTGAATTTACATGAAATTAGGCGACTACAGTCATCCTTTAACCACATTTGTGGCATATGTACAATATTGAGTGCACTTCATTCGAGCGGTGCTAGTATTCCACTATGCTGACGGAAGTGAGGATCCACTGCATCGAGTCCAAACGGAAGCTGTGTGACGTCATGTGAAAAGGGTCTATCTAGCTTTCTTATAAAACTGCACTTGTTTACAATGAATATTGTTGGCTCTGTGATGAATTGCTTATGTTGTATTGTAAGTTGCTTTAGATAAAAGCGTCTGCTAAATGCATAAAATGTACGACATGCGTACAAGTTTGCGCGTCTAAATTCTTTCACACTCTATTCATATATTCAACTGGTAGGTCTCCACACTGTTGCATGACAGTATCATGTTAAAACGTGCTGAATCCAGTATTTGTGAGTCTAAAGCAGACCACTCTTTAAAGGGATAGTTCACCCATAAATGAAAATCCTGTCATCATTTACTCATGTACAAGTTGTTACAAACCTGTCTGAATTTCTTTCTTCTGCTGAACACAAAGGAAGATATTTTGAAGAATGTTTGTAACCAAAAAGTTGTGGGGCACCATTGACTTCCATAGTATTTTTTTCATACTATGGAATTCAATGGTGCCCCACAACTGTTTGGTTACAAACATTCTTCAAAATATATTCTTTTATATTCAATTTTTTTGGTTTGAACTATCCCTTTAAATCGGCCTTCTGGAAATCAAGCTCACGGACATTAAAGGGATAGTAACTGAAAAAGTCATCATTTACTCACCTTCATGTCATTCCAAACCTACAGTATATGACTTTATTTCTTCTGATGAACACAAAAGAAGATATTTTGAAGAATTTTTTTGTTCATTCAATTAAAGTACCAAAACAAAATTAGACAATTTGTCTTAATGTATAAAAAAAATAAAACACTATACTCCACAATCAGACATGAACTCACTAAAAGGACAACTTGAATAAAATGTATATTTTTAATATTTTCTCACCTATGCAACAACATACTGAAATGACGCTCTAGTAACCTACAACACAGTGTTATAGTTTTGAGCTTCTGATGCTGTTTTTTCACGCTGTGGTTGTTTTAGTTTAGTGTTTTATAGTTTTAGTTTTTCAGTAGATTTAATTTTTATGCTAGTTTTAGTAAGGCTTTGTTTGTGTAAATGGTTAATAAAATATTAAGAAAGAACTAAATGCATTTTCACTGGAAAAGAATTAAATATTGATTCAGATTTCAGCACTTTGGAAATCTGATTATTCGTGATTAAATTTTAATTGACTGATAGCATTAGTTTTTGTTTAAAATGCATGTTTTGATTATTCATGCACAATTGAGTGCGTTACAGAACACTTGCTTTAGTAGGCTCTGCTTTATGAATTTAGATTACTGTGATACCTGTTATTAAACAGTAACTGTTATATGTAAATAATTTTTACTACTCTAATCAATGGTATTTACATGATCGTGTGCCTGCCTATATTTAGAAATAATTTCAGAAGTGATTTATTTCATGTTTACCACACGCATAGAAGCATTTAAGAAACAATAAAATATAATATAATTACCTGCCCTCGAATTTGATTTGCTGGACGCTGTAACAAAAATGTTGCAGAAAGAATGCAGTCTTGTCGACCTTTACTAATATTAAACCATTTTGTGTTTCCTCATTCTGTTTGAACAGTTGCTTCCATCGATCCATCGATGACTTCCACATAACTAATCAGTTTGAAGTTTCTTCCATACAGGTAATTCTGGTGTTGCTGCCGTTGTCACAAGACTGTGATCTTCTGAAGAACATCAGGCCAATCCTCTCCTGTCCAGAAGGTGGTTTGTCTTTGTCTGGCATCTCAGCTGAGACCTGTCCACTATGGGTGACCCTACCAGTAGTTGTGAAGTACCAGTGGCGTAGCTCTCAGCATCACTGATGCACACAAGCCCTCACAGCACGTCAAGCTGCAAACCACGTGAGGGACCCTAACCTACCCTAACCTAACTGGTTAAAAACCACCGCAAATCAACCAACGACCCAAAACATCCTAACAACCGCATATCAGTGCACGAAAAACCACTCCGAAAAGACCAGCAACCGCACAGCAACATGCTAATAACTGCTCAGAAAACCTTGACGAACGCATGTCAACACACAGGAAACCACTCAAAACATCCTGCCAACTACGTAGCAATGCATTAAAAAATGCTTAGAACAACCTAGGAGGAGCCGCATCACAACAAAATCACCAAAAGCATCCAAACAATCTCAGCAGTGTGCTAAAAACATATTCATCAAAATAAAAAATTACTCTATAAATATAAACTTACTGTATTACTATATACAATATTTACATACGTAGGCCCCGCTGTGTGATATCCCACCTTCCATGTGACACTGTGATGACTCAGTGTCTGGGCTTCTTTCTTCGAGGTTCCTCAGGCAGGGGCTCTTCACTGATGTCCACATGGATTCGTGGAGCGAAGCTTCTGTTGGGTGTGGAGAAGCTCTCAGTGTTCAGGACTCGTCCGTCAGGCTGCTCCGTCTCCACCAGTGAAGGGCAGTTGAGGGTCTCCCACAGCCGCTGCTTGATCTTCAGTCCCAGCTCAAGGCTGTAGGGACGGTGCCGACCAGAGCGTGTCTTCCTCATGGGCTCCACCACAGAGCGGTAAATGCCCTGGTAGTCCTGCACGCTGCAGCCGTGAATGGAGACAGGCTCTTCCTTCTGACACACGTCCACTGAAGAGACTGAGGCTGCTGGACGGATGTCGGGAAGAACAGCAGCGTTCTTTTGGTAGCGCTCTTCCAAACCGTTGGGTCTTCGATCTTTCACATATGGGCAGCTGTAAGTGTGATCTAACCTGATTACAGCTGCCAGCTGTGAAAGGTCTTGAATGGAAGAGACGCCCTCCACCAAGAATTCCTTCAGGTGTGTGGGACGAGCCCTCGATCTTCTTGAGCGACGCTCCTCCATGCTGATGACTGAAGAACAGCATCCCAAATTAGACAAATTGAAGAAACGTAATAATCTGAAGAGTTGTAAAGAGCTTGTAGCACGTATGATCAGACTTCAAGGCTTCGGGGACAGTTGTGTTGATTTCAAATGTCAACTCCAGTTGCTGTACTGACATAGAATGTTGAGGCTCATTTAAATGTAAACAACACTTGATATCAGCAGTAAGTCAATTAGAGCAGCATAAGCTCTGTTACATGTTCTATATGCTTCTCTATTAACTTTATCATCTTCATTTACAGTTATATAGGGTATATATTCCACTTCTGTATGTATGCAGTGGTGTCTATCAAGGCCAGCATTATTAGCAACTGCTTGGAACTGCTCTGTGTTTGTTGTTCATGAACATATATGTGCATTCAATGAATCTTTTAAGTGAACGGATCCTTGCACTGACTCGTATCTCCTTTTGTTCACTGAAGTCTCTCCTTTTTGAAGTTCATAAATGCTTTGGTGACTTTTCCTGCCTTCAGAAACTGACTAGCACTCAAGTGCGACCTGTGAAGGAGCTATTCATTGGTTGTAAATCTACCGAACGAATATTGACAGTCTGTGTTTTGAGTTGTGTGCAATGGCTAGTTTTGTCCTAAAGAAGGTGACAACTGTCGGTATCCTGTGGGCTTCTAAAGAAAGAAGAAAATAATGAGGTTGAGATCTTGCTGGAGGATTTGATGGAAACTGAATATGATTAAGTAATAGGCCTATTGTAATGAATGCCATTGCATTGCATCTTATTTTTCGAAACTGTTGTAATCAGCTGTTGTTATAAATGTCACTTGAATTACTCTGGAAACATTCTTGCCTTTTCCTTTTCTTCCAGGCCAAGAGAAACTGGTAAAAGCAGAGCAGGACATGGAGAGAAAGAAAGTTGACTTGAAAGCTGGCAGAGTGCTTTGGGTGAGTAAAAATCTTGTCACTGATATTCCTCCTCTGTGTGTCTGTCTCTTGAAAACAGGGACTTATAGGGGGCACCTCCCCCGTTCAAGTCCTTGCTGAGTTTGGAGGCTTTTCTTTGTGGAGTTTGCATGTTTGTTGGGTATGGATTGGGCAGGTGTTTTTTACTCCATGTACTCCGGTTTCCCCACAGGAGAGTGCTGAAGGGATGATGTATTTTTGTAGGAAATGAGTTAATATTTTAGCATTTGCGGTTCCATCGTCCTGAAGTCAGTGGGCTTTTTGAATGGGTTTTTGGTTAAATGTCTGAAATAAGGTCTCGTTAACACAAGCTCAAGATATTTAACGTTTTACTCTACGACATAAAATACACCAGTAATACCTCCATGTTTTTTTTTTTTTTTTTTTAACGCTTTTACTTGTCTTGGAAAAGGCGGTTGCTAACAAGTGGCTAAATGGGACTAAAGCGGTTGTTTGGAACATTAAATGTTATCACCAAACAGGAAAACTCATCTACACACTAGTCCGCTTTTACAGACTCGTTGCTTTTATAATCACACTCTTTCAAACTAAGGCTGCGTTCATGCCATGTTGTAATTACCGTAATTATAAGGTGACTCAGAATTATGCTTAACCAAGGGTGTTTTTACTTTTACTTGCAAAGTAGTTGACGATAATAATGTCTAAGGCTGCAGCTAATGATTTTTTTTTTTGATAATCTATAAATTTGTTGATTATTGCTTATATTAATCTCTTTAAAAAAAAAAGGAAACTTTTATTTAAAAAAAAAAAAAATGGTATTCCACTTTCTCAGTGTTGTCCTCCAAACAATGTGCAAAATAAAGGCTTTTAAAACAAATAGGGCATGTATCTATGTAGACTATGTGTAGATCATTGTAATATGTTACTGTCATTTGTAATTCTTTTACAATAAATAGTCTCATAAGAATACCATTTCTTGTGTTACATGTAGAATTTTAAAACCTAAATTTGATGTCCAAAAGAATGAACTAATATTGATAAAAAATAAATAAATAAATAAATTAAAGGCCTCCACGTTAATTGCACATACGGGAGAATTGCACATCAGTGAGTGCTGTCATGTCTATACGTATAGATCAGTGCCGTAGGCAGAGTTTTACTTTTGTCTTGGCCTGGGCTAATTTTCGGTCACGTAGGGTCAAAAGGGTCAATAGAGCCAAAAGAAAACTAACAGACTCAATATTCAGGTCCAGACCTGCCAATATGTATGCATTTTGCGTAGCGGGTACGCATTTTGACCTCAAAGTACGCTGGTACGATTTGTCACTCTATACTACGCAAAAACCTGTCTCTGTGCACACGTAGTACTCAAATCCAGCAAAAGAAAGAGTTCGACCAATCATAGCGCTGGGTTCATTTCCCCAAATAGCAAGAGGGGATGATTGACAAATGCGTACGACCTATTAATAAAAAGAGACTGCAAATCGACAGCAACACAAAATCCCGCAACACAAAATCCCTTCCACTCCCGCCGTCTGACAGTGACTGAATTCTCAAGCGAGGACAGTACAGTAGTCACGGTACTTCTAACTCCTTAAGGTAAACGGGTATAAAATGCTCAAGTAATGTTGAACAACAAGTCTAAATAAAATTGAAATCGCTATATGGCTTAGTGATTATGAAAATGCTGTGATGTGTGACTGACTGACATGCGCGAGTCTGGAGAAACAGGCGTTTATTTATTTATTCTCAGTGTTCAGAAACGTAGCCTACACGTGTTGCGTTATTGTGTTAATACTAACTAAATTACCTAATTATGTTACATAGCCTACTTATTTTGTATGAAAACTAGCACATTAGTTACTTATGCATTTAAAAATACCGTTGTCTCAGTGCTGCGCGAGCTCTCTCTCATACACAAACGCGCGCGCACACAGAGAGATGGAAGATCATTGTAAAATGAAAATTGCCGTGCTTGGTTTAAAATTTGTTCTTGCTTGTTATTTTTCTGTCAGAAAACATTTTGAATTATCCTGCCGTGTTTTTAAGATTCGTTAAATGACGGACGCTTTAGTTAACACAACCCCTCGTTACAGTATGTCGGACTAACTTCTACTCGGTATTCTTGAATACTCGATACGTTTTGCTCTTATTGGTCCTTTCTATTCATTGTCAACGGTTTTCTATAAATATGTTTGTATTGGCTAACCTTTATTCAGCGAATGTTTGTCTTGTTTATAATGTGCAATGATCAAATTAAAAGATGGCACGTTACAAATAGAAACCCTTTTTTTTCTGTGGGATTTAGTATCATATTTGGATATTGGAATAATTAAGTATTTTAAATGAATCACATGTAAACTCAATGTTTTTACTGTTTTCTAAGGGTTTCTTAATTTTAGACTAGTTTTCATTACAAAACCTGTATAAACGACTCGACTGTCAGGTTAGTATGTAAATATAGCCTACTTGAAATTGCAAACAATATAATTATTTTAGTCCATATTAAATAATTGAATGCGATTCACATGTGGTTGTCAGTTTGTATAAGCACACATTATGCAATGCAATATTAATCATGAATTTAAAAAATGCTTTTGAGCAGGTGTAGTGAAATTTTTGAATTGGGTCAAATTCAAAAAAATGTAACCGTCAAAATTGTGTGTGTGTGTGTGTGTTTATGTGTTTTGTGTATTGTATTCTCAAAAATGTAAAAAAAAAATATGACCCCCCCCCCCCCCAAACCCTGTGTGCCGTCCCGTCACACTGGTACTCAAAAAAATTTTCCAAGGTTGGCAGGTCTGCAGGTCATTTCAAACATGTTTTTATTAAAAAAGAAACCGTAGTAAAACACATGCATATTACAGCAAAAACTACTGTACCACGTCACGAAATGGCTGAGACAGCCTGGATAACACGCTTAATTGTCAAGCATTTTCCAAAAACACATTTTATTTATTTTTAGGATTACAGTTGTTGTAAAGTATTGTTGTTTCAATGAAACAACAATACTTTAATAAATAAAATATTTTTATAATAACTGGGTGGGTCTGTTCATCATAGTGGGAGGGGATAAGCCCATCAGGCTCATCTATTGGCTACGCCGCTGACACACGGAACAATAATTTAGGGCAATATTTAAATGCAGTTGTCACTCCCGAAACTTTACAGTGTGTATTTGGCCATTGTACAGTTACTGAACAAAAAAGTAATTTTGTCTTTCACAAGTAAATCTATTTTTAGATCCATTCAAACCATCTTATATGTTCCTTCTTGGTTCCCCAAAGACTTTCTCCAGCAGTCGGCACCACAGCTAGTCTAGAGCCACAAGCCTTTCAGAACCACAGAGGCCCATGTTTTCCTCCCAAACCTGGATTAGTGAAGTCTGATCCCGCAGCCACAGTTCAGCGAGCACATTGCTGGAGCAGTCCTGCACCTAATTAACTTCATTTTGCCTCTGTCAGTGATTCCAATGTGCAGGCACAGCGTCGGGCCAAATAGGATCTGACATTGCTTTCATAAATTCTGTAATCTTACTTCACTGAACACAATGCTACTTACAGAATCAGCTGCATAACTCTGTTCCTGGCCATTTAGGGCAGAGAGAATGTCAACAACTGCCACTCAATCTTTTTTTGATAAAACCCATAACGGATTTAGATTGAAATCTGCTGTAAATTCAGTTTGTTTGGTTAGTGAAACCTTCTTATTGTGAATATACGAGTGGCCATAGCAGAAGCTAATGTTGTGGTTACACTAGTTCTGGTGTAGATGTATCTGCCAATTAGTACTGAGGTATATGGGGCAGTAATGGTACCACAAGCTCTTTTGAAGTGAGTGCTATGTAAATCTATACATGACGGCACATACTACAAAGAAAAGTTTGCACGTCTCTAGGCAACGTTATATTTTCCCAAAGGAAAAGTTTGAGCTCATATAAAAAGATTAAAAAGATTTTAACCATTAAATAGGGCCTCAAACAAAACCCTAAACGAGTGAGTATAACCCAGAGGTCAAGAGTTTTTCTGTGAAAGCCATTTTGGTTTCTGAACACTTCCCTTATGATTATGAATGTTTCATTATTGCTATTATGCTATAATTTTTAGGAGAATACTCTTTTTCTCTCTCTCTCTCTCTCTCTCTCTCTATATATATATATATATATATATATATATATATATATATATATAAAATATATATATATATATATATATATATATATATAATATTTCACTCGATATGCTTGGTGTGCTTTGGCAGTGTGTCACAATCAAGGGCTCTATTATTTTATGGGGTTTATCTCACCACAATGAGCATATCAAAGGAAATGAAAGAGAGAGCAAATTAACAGAAAGGTATTTAGCATAGCAGCGACCTAAATTTGAGATCTAACCAATTTATGAACCCACAATACATAATTACAGTTTTTATTGCTGTATAAACTATAAAATTGCCTTGTAATTTGATGGTTACACACATAGCAATTTGGAGACCTTAGCTGTGCTTTGGCTTTGTTTGTTTGCGTATTTGTGTAACAAGTTCTGCTCCTCTGAAAATGTCAGTGTGTAATTTTCACTGGGTATGTTTTTTCTCTCTCTCTCTCTCTCTCTCTCTCTCTCTCTCTCTCTCTCTCTCTCTCTCTCTCTCTCTCTCTCTCTCTCTCTCTCTCTCTCTCTCTCTCTCTCTCTCTCTCTCTCTCTCTCTCTCTCTCTCTAAAAAGGCACAGCCGCATGACACGTGGATTTAAGCAGTTGTGCTATTGACGCTTACCTCCAAGTGTACGCTTCACTTCAGAATATTGTTTTACTGGATCCCTAAACTCAGTCATAGGACACAGATGCTCGTGCTTAAGGTTAGTTCACCCAAAAATGAAATTTCTGTCATTAAGTACTCACCCTCATGTCGTCTCAAACCCATAAGACCTTCGTTCATCTTCTGAACACAAATTAAGATCCGAGGGTTTCTGAAGCACACATAGGCAGCAACGTCATTGCACCTTTTGAGGTCCAGAAAGGTAGTAAAGACATTGTTAAAATAGTCAACGTGACTACAGCGGTTCAACCTTAATGTTATGAAGTGACAAGAATACTTTTTGTGCGTAAAAAAAAAAAAGACTTTATTTAACCGAGTCATTATTTCGGCCAATAACGACTCGGCATTCTACGCCAGAACGCCGAGTCATTATTGGCCGGCTCCTGCGTCAGCATCACACGCATGTGTTGTGGTGCTCACATGTACAGCGTCAGCCAATACTGAGCCAGCGTTCAGACGTAAACACGGAAGCATTGAACTTCATTCACTACGTCAACTGTGTATGACAACAGTTCAAATTGTTAAATAGAGTTGTTATTTTTGTTTTGTTTTGGCGCACAAAAAGTATTCTCGTTGCTTCATAACATTTAAGGTTGAACCACTGTAGTCACATGGACTATTTTAATGATGTCTTTAATACCTTTCTGGATCTCAAAAGGTGCAATGACGTTGCTGCCTATGTGTGCTTCAGAAACCCTCGAATTTCACCAAAATATCTTAATTCATGTTCCAAAGATGAACGAAGGTCGTATGGGTTTGGAACGACATGAGGGTGAGTACTACTTAATGACAGAAATTTCATTTTTGGGTGAACTAACCCTTTAAGCTGCAAGTTTCAGCATAATAAGTGTGTTTATATGGATGTGATCTGTCAGTATCTGTTATCAGATTACTGTTTGAAAGTAGCACAGAATGCATTACTTTTTGAATTTACTGAAACTCACAAAAGAAGCGCTCTCCCTTACCGTTAGAGCGCAACAAACAGTTCTTGAAAAATGTGTTTTCAGTCTTTACAAATAAGCGGACTTAACTATGTACATAAAATAAATTTAACAAAATCATTCATTTAATTCAATTTTAATACATTCATTACAGTATAGTTCACAGTAGGGGCCCAATTACTTATAGGCCTAAAGTAATTAGGCCAATACTGTGAACTACACGATGCCTTATGAACACAGCAACTCGCACAGTAGCTATGTGTGTTTGCCCTTATGAAAAAGAAGTTTATTCAAGTGTACTATTAGTATACTTTTTTTTTTTTTTTTTTTTTTTTTTTTTATAACTAAAAATAAAGTATACTTTCAGTCTACTTTTTATGTACTTCTCAGAAATATACTTAAAATTGCACTCAAGTATACTTGACTTGTACTGACAGAAAGGTCTAAGTATATTTTGAATATACATGTACTCAATCTTTTGATCGAGATATACTTAAAAGTAAAATTAGGTATTTGACGTATACTTGGCTTGTAGTTGTGTTTAGTCTTTTAAATTGAGTAGCCTATTAAATACTTTTTTCATATAGTTTTACATACTGTCATATAAATATAAATATAAACATACTGTCATATACATATAAATGTACATTCTTTGAAAATATTCTTACAGAAAGTGCCCCTGTCCCCCTCTCTTTCATACATTTCCTCCCAAATAAGAAAACTTTCCAATTTGTTCTGATCTAATTTCCATCGTCAGGCATTAAGATTGAGGCTGTAGGCCCCTCAGAGGGGTCACGTTTATCAGGGTTGGGGACTTTGCGCTGGCCTTTTTCTCTCCATCCTTCAACCAAACCCCCCTGGCGCTGGGCAGCAGGTGTTTCCTCCCAGTGGGGCCGCTATTCCTCATCAACCTGTGTGCCAATCGCAGTAATGGTCTATAAGCACAGCCTAATTATTGGTCTAATTGAGGTCTCCTGTGTGTTTTGGATATTTGGCTAAGCTTCTACACCCTGTATGAAGAAAAACATTGCAGTAACTGCCTCAAGACATACAAGAAGTACACGATTATTAAAATAATTGTAAAATTATTTAAAAAGTAATTCAACTAAATTTAAAAGATTCAGATTCAGAGAGAAGTGTTTCTAAATTTGAAAACACCCTAAAACTGCTTTAATTTGTTTTTCCCCACAAGAGGGCGCTTGAGTTCAGATAAACTCAGTAATGAATGGAGAAGTGCTGAGACTGCGAAACCATTTTTTACTTCTTTTTTTTTTTTTTTTTTTTTTTATACAGCGATTTTTCTTCAACCATCTTCAACCATGACATAGGAAGAGATAACAGATGTAGCACTAAAGGGTCTGAAGTCATCTGGGGTGATGGAATAAGCCAGTGTTGAAGAGTTATTCATTCACACTGTTAATGACAGGACTTCAAAGAGACCCAAAGCCTAAAATAATGTGCTCATGACACAGTTTGGCTTGGACAGCTGTTTCTCTCTCTATTAGCATCTCTTTTCAACTGTCAATCAGTTTACCAGCTTACCAGTCAAAAAATCTAACTCACCAAAATTCTTTATCATTACTTTTTTAAAGTCTTCAAAATTATAAAATAACACAAATGGAAGGATTCAGTGACTAAAAGTGTTGAACAAATAAATCAAATAAAGTTCATCTCATATTTTTGACCTGAAGGAGTTTTCATATGGGCACTTATTGTTGTCGCATTTCTACGTGATCCAACTCAACCATTAAAATAACTATAAAATAACTATAATAATATATTTAAGTGTAATAAGCTATTATTATAGATGGGAAATTCATATATAGGCACAAACATATTTTTTTCTGTCTACTTTATCTAATTTAATGTGTTAAAGCAGTTTTTAGGATCATGAGAAACGAATTCAGTCCAGTTTGTCACACTTTTAGCTGCTTGTGTAACTTGGAGAGGGTACAATTGTGGAAGATTTGTAAATGTGGATTATTTTTGAACATTTTTCAAAAGAACTCAGAACTCTTTATGATCTCTTGACTTCAGGCTTAAGATTAAGCCCAGGTCAGGTGCTGGAAACGCATGTTGACAACCTTTAAAACCAGCAAGTCTCTCGATATCTCAGCTGTAATAATGACTTATTTTTTCTTTCCTCACAGTGGAGATTTGCCCTGCACCTGACACATTAACAAGGCTCCGGAAACACCTCCTCTTCCTCTGCACTTCCATTTTCCATGTCAAATCCTAATCAGACCGACTCACGCGTGAGCCGCTAATGACGCAACAAGTTCCGAAGGTAATAGCTTGTTTGCTTTTTGTTTGTGTATTCGCTCACCATCATCTGCATTCCTGACATTATTCAGATCTCCATGCATCAAGCTTCCTGTATGGGAACGATTTGATTTAAACTATGCAACAGATAGTGTGCTATATCAGGGCAAAATCCAAAGCCAGCCCTTAACCATTTACTTTAAAGGCCTGTTTGTAGATGTCGAGTAGCCTTGATACTGGAGTCTAGACTGTATGATAATGATCTGTATATGATCTCCGTATAAGCCTCTGACTGGCGAGATGGC
Organism: Mylopharyngodon piceus; assembly: GCA_039654765.1. Classification (NCBI taxonomy): domain Eukaryota; kingdom Metazoa; phylum Chordata; class Actinopteri; order Cypriniformes; family Xenocyprididae; genus Mylopharyngodon; species Mylopharyngodon piceus. The sequence continues at coordinate 25,665,775 of CM077443.1, read as the reverse complement.
AGGGCTGTTACTTTACTTAAACTGTCCAGATGTTTAAAATCTGAAATGCAGCATGGGATTCAAGGAGAAGGAGTTAGACCATGATTTGGGATTGATCCCATGAGAATTAGCCACTTTACCTCAGCAAGCATTCCAGCCATTTGAGTTTCCTGTTTGGGGAAACCAACTATAAGGGCAAAGTAAAGAGAGAGATGAGCTTGTAGGGACAGGCCCTATGCAGCAGCTAACACTGATATCAGGCTCTCTGACCTCTGTGCTTTAGTGTCCTACAGGCAGGGCTTGATGAACAAAATGACAGAAAGCTTCCCCTCTGTAAAACCACCATTCCCATTAGATAAAGTGTTGTGCATTATGTAAAACTTGTCATGTAAATTAAATTTTAGAATTTTCAATATTTTCATAATAAACTATAAATGACAGCAATTGACCAATCAGAACTTAATATTGTAACTCAATATCTTTTGACATTCTTTAAAAAGAGAACAGAAGGTATGATATTTCTTTGATTAGTGTTTAAGGACTTGCCCCTGACACATTAGAAAGAATAACAAGCATAGCTGAAGTGCTTTGATTCCGTAAGGGATCGTTGTCTAATAGCTTGAAAGTGGCACTTTTGGCGGATTTTCTGGCTGTTTCTATTCAGTTATTCAGAATAGAAAAAAATGATAAGAAATTAATAAATAAAAATGTTTAAAAATTAGAAACATTTGCCCCCGACCCTGCCATGACCACACCATCGCCCTTGAGATTTTTTACAATTTGACCTCTGCCTACAGGTGTGAATCATTGTGCACACACAGGTCAGTCATCAGGTTATTGGGTACACCTTGCTAGTACTGGGCTAGACCCCCTTTTGCCTTCAGAACTGCCTTAATTCTTTGTGGCAGAGATTCAACAAGGTGAAACATTCCTCAGGGATTTTGGTCCATATTGACATGATAGCCTCATGCAGTTGCTGCAGATTTGTTGGCTGCACATCCATGATGCAAATGTGATGCAAACCACCACATCCCAAAGGTGCACTATTGGATTGAGATCTGGTGACTCTGGAGGACATTTGAGTATATTGAACTCAATGTCATGTTCAAGAAACCAGTTCGAGATGATTTGAGCTTTGTGACATGGTACGTTATCCTGCTGGGAGTAGCCATCAGAAGACGAGTACACTGTGGTCATTAAGGGGTGGCCATAGTCAGCAACAATATGTATGTAGGCTGTGGTGCTTAAATGATGCTCAGTTTATACTAAGGGTCCCAAAGTGTGCCAAGAAAATGTCCCCCACACCATTACACCACCACTAACAGCCTGAACCATTGATACAAGGCAGGATGGATCCATGCTTTGATGTTGCAGCAGAAATCAAGACTCATCAGACCAGGCAACGTTTTTCAAATCTTCTATTGTCCAATTTTGGTGAGCTTGTACGAATTGTAGTCTCAGTTTCCTATTCTTCACTGACAGGAGTGGCACCTGGTGTGGTCTTCTGCTGCTGTAGCCCATCTGCTTCAAGGTTTGATGTGTCAAGTCAAGTCAAGTCACCTTTATTTATATAGCGCTTTTTACAATGTAGATTGTGTCAAAGCAGCTTTACATTGATAACTGGTACATTATTTGGCTGCACAGCAGCTCTTAAAGAATAGTGTCAATGCAGGCAGATCAAAGCACTGTTGAATATCAAATGTCAAGTCAAATGTCAAGTGTCCCCAACTAAGCAAGCCAAAGGCGACAGCGGCAAGGAACCCAAACTCCATCAGGTGACATCAGGTGGCAGACAAGTGGCAAATAGGTGTTTAAATGGAGAAAAAAACCTTGGGAGAAACCAGGCTTAGTCGGGGGGCCAGTTCTCCTCTGGCCAACAGTGCTTTGTTACGATTCAGGTTGCTATCGTAAGTCCAAAGTATTTATTCCAGTTCCATCCAATTGAGGATCGTATTCATCACGCCGGTGTGGACGGTTGTTGAGGAACTGTGTCGTGGCTGTCGTGTCGATGAGGCCCTCACAGTGGATGATCTAGTTGACTCAATCTCTGCTGATACTTCAGGGCTGCGTTGTGGTCGTGTCAAGGCGCAGGTCCTTGGTCTCACCTGGATACGGCCCGGATCCGGTTGACTACGGTGAACCTCGGGATAACCAGAAAGACTAATATTAGCGTAGATGCCATTCTTCTTCTGATGTAACGAGTACATCAGGTGTTATAGGAAGTGTTCCCGGTTCCGGCTGACCTAATTTATGCAGCCTAATAATCCTTTAACGGATTTGAAAATATAAATTGGTAATGTGTTATGTGTATGCCAGGTTAAAGAAATGCGTTTTTAGTCTAGATTTAAACTGACAGAGTCTGTCTGCATCCCGAACAATGCTAGGAAGATTGTTCCAGAGTTTAGGTGCCAAATAGGAGAAGGATCTACCGCCTGCGGTTGATTTTGATATTCTAGGTATTATCAGCTGGCCTGAATTCTGAGATCGCAATAGACGTGAAGGACTATAATGAATTAGGAGCTCGCTCAGGTACTGGGGAGCTAAACCATTTAGTGCTTTGTAAGTAATTAGCAAGACTTTAAAATCTATACGATGTTTAACAGGAAGCCAATGCAGTGTTGACAGAACTGGGCTAATATGGTCATGCTTCCTAGTTCTAGTAAGAACTCTAGCTGCTGCATTTTGTACGAGCTGTAGTTTATTTATCAGGCGAGCAGAACAACCACCCAGTAAAGCGTTACAGTAATCTAGCCTTGAGGTCATGAACGCATGAACTAACTGTTCTGCATTTTTCATTGAGAGCATATGTTGTAGTTTAGATATATTTTTAAGATGGAAGAATGCGGTTTTACAGATGCTAGTAACATGGCCTTCAAATGAAAGATTGGTATCAAAGAGCACACCCAGGTTCCTAACTGACGACAAAGACTTAACAGAGCAGCCATCAAGTGTTAGACAGTATTCTAGGTTATTACGTGAAGAAGTTTTTGGTCCAAAAATTAGAATCTCTGTTTTTTCTGAATTTAGTAGTAGGAAATTACTGGTCATCCAATTTTTTATATCAGCTATGCATTCTGTTAATTTTGTGAATTGGTAAGAATTGGAAGAAATATAGAGCTGAGTATCATCAGCGTAACAGTGAAAACTAACGCCATGCTTCCTAATGATATCTCCCAAGGGTAGCATGTACAGAGTGAACAGCAACGGTCCTAGTACTGAGCCTTGCGGTACTCCATATTGAACTTGTGATCGATATGACATCTCTTCGTTTACTACTACAAACTGATAACGGTCAGATAAGTATGATTTGAACCATGACAATGCAATTCCACTAATGCCAACATAATTTTCGAGTCTATTTAAAAGAATATTGTGATCAATAGTGTCAAATGCAGCACTAAGATCCAGTAACACTAATAGAGAGATACAACCACGATCTGATGATAAGAGCAAATCATTAGTAACTCTAATGAGAGCATTCAGAGATGATCTTCTGCATACCTTGGTTGTAACAAGTGGTTATTTGAGTTACTGTTGCCTATCAGCTCAAACCAGTCTGGCCATTTTCCTTTGACCTCTGGCATCAAAAGGCATTTTCGCCCACAGAACTGCCACTCACTGGATATTTTCTCTTTTTCAGACCATTCTCTGTAAACTCTAGCGATGGTTGTGTGTGAAAATCCCAGTAGATAAGCGGTTTCTGAAATACTCATACCAGTGCGTCTGGCACCAACAACCATGCCACGTTCAAAGTCACTTAAATCACCTTTCTTCCCTGTTATGATACTCAGTTTGAACTTCAGCAGATCATCTTGACCATGTCTACATGTCTAAATGCATAACAAGCAGTTAAACAAATGTACCTAATGAAGTTGCTGGTGAGTGTATATATTTTGAGAGAGAAAGAGAGAGAGATTTTTTTTTTTTTTTTTTTTTTTAAACTTAGTTGCTCTTATTATAGTCAAATCGAAACTATACAAATAGAATTTTGGGAAAAATGCAGAGACCAAAAAAGTTCAAATGTAAGCTTAACTAAATAAAGTAAAAAAAATAACAATTCTATTTAAACAATATTTAAGCTGTATGATGAAATTCATCTTTCATTCATATTTATACACGCATTGTGAGCTAGTTTACAACATTGCTAGATAAGAATTTATTGGTCTAAACTGTCTGTGCCACCAACTACATCTGGTCATCAAGATGGCGTGTAATTAACATTTCCTTTACTGCACCTTTAGGCTCCACACACATTACATAGCTTGTAAGGCTGACAAATTTGGGGTTTACAGAGTAAAGTGTGGGGAAACACTGCTGTTTACATATGTGAATCCCACAGAACCACATCCAAGCAAGTGTCCAAGCAGTTAATTAAGCGATGTGATGAGGGGAGGAAGAGAGAGAGAGAGAGAGAGAGAGGGAGAAAGCGAGAGAGATGAGATGAGACTGTTTTAACACTCAAAAAAATTTTTTTTCCTTAATTGAGGTCATTAGTATAAGCTATTGAGAGTATAGAAATGGTTTACTGCAAAAGATTAAGTTACTGTACTTCAACACTGAATTTATTGGGTTTTACTCAATTTACTTTGGTTCCCGCTACACAAAGTATTTCAGTAGTTTAAACAGTTTATTTCACACGTGGATGTTAAAAAACCTCCATAATTACATTACGTTCAGCAAAATAATTATCTTAATTAGAAATGTTAATTAACATTTAACAAACAAAATATCTAGATTATTTTTTCTTTTTGTCAGATTTAGTAAATGTATTATTATAATATTATAATAAAATATTATAAAATTATTAATACATATATAAGATTGTTAGCAATGAGGTCCCTTTCCACAAACAATCGTTTTAAAATGCAAGATTCCTCATCTTTGAGATTACAGTCTGCAAGCTGTCACATTGTCACCAAGAAATGAGTTCATTCGTCTGGCTACAGAACTCATTTTAAGGCATTTGACAGGCATGTCTAGAAAAGTGAAATACTATAGTGTTCAAGTTCATTCCATTCCAGTCTTTGGGAAGAGTGCTGGTAATTTAATTTATAGCTCAGCAGGCTTCATTACAAAGGACAACTGTTGCTTGCACAAGAGCAACTCTGTAAGAGTTTAGTAAACATTAATTTATCACATTGTGCAAAAAAGAGACACAGTGAAGTCAGAAGACCTTTAGATGGTAGATATATAGAGGCAGTTATTCAATGTTTGTGAATGGGGAGTTTTCATGAATGAGTTTCTGTTGATACTAAAGTCCAGTGCAGAAGTATTTGTAAACTAATGATTAAGATAAGCCACTACAATTAGGCAAAGGCAAGCAAATCTTAACAGTATTGGATTTTATTTTCCAAAACAAAGAGACCTTTACATGAAATGCTAATACAAAATATGTTAGTACACAGGGAATTTGAAAGTTGATAATAAAATACTGTTCATTAGAGTTTACCTAAAACTGAAACTAGAAAAAAAAACAAAAAACAAACAAAAAAAAAAAAACAGTTCCGTAGACAGATATCCAATCAAATTATATATAAATACAAACTCTGGCCATACAGTGAGAGAGCCACTGAATAAAGGCTGTGGGTCTCTGTTTGGTCCTCTCTACAAACTTTTTTCTTTTTAATAGCAGTAATCCCTCACAATGAGGCCTCTAGGACTGTCTGACAGCTCTGACTCCAGAGTCAAATACATGGCGCCTGAGAGGGAAATAATAGCTGCCTATGACCTTATGACCTAAACCGATCACTGAGCTAAGTTAACTGGGAAGCCAGACCTATGAGATTTAACCTTAAATGCTGGATGTAATATAAATTAATTATAAAGAATTGATTTTTATTTATATATATATATATATATAATATTGAAATGAGTGCAAAAAAATTAAGATTTTCTTCAAAGACCAAATTATGTTTTGTGTGGATATTTAATATATAAACTCCTGGTTTCACAGACAAGGTTTAAGCTAGTCCTAGACTAAAATGCATGTTTGAGCTGTTTTAACTGAAAGCAACTTAAAATATGTCAGTGTCATTGTTTTGTCTCAAGATGTACACCATGTCTTTTTTCTAGTGAAAGTTTATAAAAGCTACTTAAATGCCCTAATTGAACTAAGGCCTAATCCTGGCCCTGTCTGTGAAACTGGGCCTATATATATATATATATATATATATATAATATCTTTTTTTTTTTTTTTTTTTTTTTTTTTAAAGAAATTAAATTAATACTTTTATTCAGCAAGAATGCATTAAATTAATTCCGATGGATTATTTTTATTTTACCCAAGTTCTTCTTTGAATGGCTTAATTGGTTCAATATCATTTACCACACATACAAAAGATTGTTTAATCACTTAAATCTCTGATCAAGCAAACAAAACAACAGATTGAATGTATCATACATTAACATTTAATCTCAGATGTGACATTAACATGCCCCCGTAAAGCATCATCTCAATTACATTTACCATGTGTCAGTTTGTTGCTTGCGGTTACTCTAGAGTCTTTAGGGGTTTTAAAATCATTTTCCTCCTCTCAAATATAACCAAGCTTACACACATCAAAACCTGTTATTATTGCAGATTGAATAACTGCAGGGCACTGAAACAAACATGAGTACAGCAATTATGTGGGTATGCCACATAACATCAAAATTTATTAAGCAGCACTGTTGAATTTTAGCATTTTTCATTGACACTTCTAGGTACTGTATTAGATGCTAAAAGGCTCCAAGTAAGATTACAGATGAGCGAGGTAGACGATAGAGACAGGTGGACTTTGTTAATTACATTTTATATATAAAACTGGAGAATGTGGCCTAATAAAATTGCTTAATGAGTAATATTTTCTTGAAATCAAGAGTACCACTACGGTTCAGGCATGATTTAACCACACTCTCAGACCTGCTAAGTGAACCAAGGAGGACTATAATATCTGGAGTAAGCTATAAAATAATAAAAATGGATGCCAAGAAAAGGATAACTGCCGGCTCTTTAAAGTTTGCACTGAATTCATAAATGGTCTTTTGTGTCCTCTCCTTGTGCAACACAGGGTCAAAGGCCCAAAAGACCAGTCATATTTGGCTATGAACCCAGGGCTTGATTAGCCTCAGTCGTCTTCCAATTAGCTTCAGAAAAGTCTTTTCACATACTTACGATTGTGCTTGGCGTCAGCGGCATACAATCTCTGCTCTCATGTGTAGTCTCGCCAAAAACGTTCTAGCATGGATGCAAGACAAATTATTAAAGCATTATTAAAGCAGGGCCTGTTTTAAAAAAATCTCACTGCACTGCTGACAGTCTTCTCAGGCACCAATTAGAACCATTCAGAGCAAAGAGGCAACATGTTGTTTATAATGAAAATGTATCTTTAATCGGTCCCCCTTTATTCAATACAGAAAGGTGTGTGTGTGTGTGTGTGTGTGTGTGTGTGTGTGTGTGTGTTTTGCGCAGATGCAAACAGTTGGACTACTTTCAGTTGCACTAAACCAGTTCCAGATTTCTTAGAAGACAGAATGTTAATGGTTTGCTTATGTCACATGATCAGTCTTCCACTCTGCTAAGTCCATTTGGGCCTCCCGATACATTGCATTAAAAATCCTGCACACTTTCGAACTCAGCACTTCAAAAACCATTACGCCACTCATCTACACATTCAGAGCACACCATCTATTGGCCTTAATACAGAGCGAATTCTTACCAGCACTTGGAGACACTGTAATTCAAAACAAAACGATCTGGATAAAAGATTCTGTTTCTTTCATCGTTTCATATTTTGGCATGCGATAAAGGGTCTAGGACGTCAGTTCTACGGGTGTACAATTCATATGAGACATAAAGGAAAATGAATTGAGAGCAGATGGAATAGTGCACAGGCCCAAATCACAATTCACAAACATCTGGGTTAAGAATTAAGCTTGGGAAATGTTCTCTGGTGGTGCGGCAGGGTAAAATGAATTCATAATCAGTGGCAGCATTTAGAATTACAATTAACTTTCGATGGAGAAGAGCTATGCAATTTACCAAATGCAGCCATTGTCACACAGATGAGGCAGCACATCTGAGAACCATATTGTAAGTCATTTCGAGTTGGACATCACAAATTTAGTGAGTTGTTAAAGGGTTAGTTCACCCAAAAATGAAATTTCTGTCATTAATTACTCACCGTCATGTAGTTCCAAACCCGTAAGACCTTTGTTCATCTTCGGGAAAATTAAGATATTTTTTGATGAAATCCGAGAATTTTTTTTTTTTTTTTTTTTATCTCCCATAGAAAGCAACGAAATTACCACATTCAAGGTCCAGAAAAGTAGTAAAAACACTATCAAAGTCAGCAGGACTACAGTGATTTAACCTTATTGTTATGAAGCAACGAGAATACTTTTTGAGCGCAAAAACAAAATTAATGACATTATTAAACAATTTCTTCTCTACCCTGTCATTCTTCTTCGATGTTAATGCTGTATAGACAGTGCAGGCTTCCAGGTTCTACGTCAGATCACCAGCTCAGTATTGGCCGACGCTGTTCACATGAGCAGCACGACACATGCATGTGATGCTGACGCAGGAACCGGCCAATACTGAGTTGGGGTTCTGACGTAGAACCCAGAAGCGCTGAACGTAAATGGCATAGGAGAATGACAGGGTAGAGTAGAAATTGTGGATTAAAGTCATTATTTTTCTTTTGGTTTTGCACACAAGAAGTATTCTCGTCACTTCATAACATTAAGGTTGAACCACTATAGTTACTTTGACTATTTTAACGATGTCTTTACTACTTTTCTGGACCTTGAATGTGGTAATTTTGTTGCTTTCTATGGGAGGTAAAAAAAAACCTCTTGGATTTTATCAAAAATATCTTAATTTGTGTTCTGAAAATGAACAAAGGTCTTTGGAACGACATGAGGGTGAGTAATTAATGACAGAAATTTCATTTTTGGGTAAACTAACCCTTTAACTGGTGACTTACTTCGATTGGGTCACTGAATCAGTTGAATAAACCCAATCTCATGAGAAAACTTTTATGAGGCAATTTTGTATGAATTCGTATGACGTTATTAATACGGAAACATACGATTTTTAGAAAGAAAAAAAAAAACCTAAGCATGAAGGTCCACCCTTAACCCCATCCCTAAACCTAACCGTCAGTGGAACATAAGCAAATCAAATGAAAACATACAAATGATTTTGTGCAAATTGATATGAATTAGCCACCAATTCACCAAAATGTAAAATAGGTATTTAATGCAATAAGAAGGGTGTGTTGGTCGAATTTACAAAAGAATCATTCAATCTGTGAAACGATTCAACCAGTTTTTCTAAAAAGGTGTGGGCTCAAAAAAAAAAAAAAAAAGATTCTTCATGAATCGGACTTCATCAGTTCTTAGTGCAATACTCAACTTTTTTTTTTTTTTTTTGCTATTTATGAGAATAAAAAGTCAGTTGTTATGCTTTGTAAGGAAAGAAATTATAGAAAAAGTTTCCCATAAGGAAACCATTCTGATAAAGAGTGCTAAACTTGAAAAATGTCCACCATTGAATTTCACCCATATGTTTTTACCTTGGTAAGTTGCAGTTCAGCTCTATGATGCATTGATATGCCTGCAACACATTTCCTTGTTTTCCTGCTCACTGACAGCAAATGAATACGGCAACCTGACCTCAGCCACGCACATGTATGCACTAATGAATGAATAATTCAGTCATGCAGATTTCAGCCACATGAAAGTCTGCTAAGAAAAGGACAACTCTGTTTTTCATTCATTTTCTCTTTCTCCCTGCCAGACAGGCAGTTGTGAAGTTCAATGAAATCACACCTGTAACAGTATATCGCTCCAACTATCTGTCCCTCGATAAACAACAAAGTGCATGGATGATGTAGAAAACCACTAAAAGGTTTGTTCTGATGTTGGCTATGTATAATCAGCAGAGGGTAATGATTAAAAAACTTCACACACATTATTCAGCACATAACGACTTGCGTATGACTCCACATGCACCGCACAGTTTCACAACCAACAGTTTCCAACTGTGAGAAGAAACACATCATGAATTTTTTGACGGCAGTGACATTCAATTCGTCAAATGCTAGAGTGAACAAATGAAAAAAACCTTGACGTACAGTGTTGCATATATATTTATACATGCAGTGAATGGGATCATTTAACTCCCATTCCTGTGCACCCATTACCAGATTAACTTTACAGACAGCTTCAGGCGGCCTCGCTCTCCCAGCATCCCGCACTCTCCCTCTGTTGTGGGCTGCCGGCAGTTAGAGGCGAAGTGCACATGTTGGTGTTTATTTCCATTCTGTCATGTGTATGAATCTGATTACAGGTCACTAAGTCAATATTTAGCTTTTGCGGACGGATTGCAGGCGGTCAGTATATTTTGCTTCTTGCCACTTCTCCCAGCATCTGCTGCCAGTAGCCTGCGTGTAAAAATCAAAAGTGCACCACTGTGACAAATATAAAGACAAACAAACAAGTTCAGAGAGGCTGTGTAAAACAGGGTGGCATTGCATCTATTGTCCTTATTAAAATGTAATGCATGAATCTTAGCTCTTATATAATGCCTTTATAAAATGATAACAGTACCAAATTAGATATCTGTTGAAATAGCATTTGCCTTTAGGTATGGGAACATATGGTTTTAGTGAATTTATTACCTTTTTTTATTATTTATTAAGGAACCAAATGATTTTCAAGACATTTGTTCTGTTATTTATTGGACAGAACATTGCACTAAAATAATAATGGTTCCCTGCATTAGTGCAAAACATACAGCACAAACAGGGAACAGTGAATCAAAAACATACAGATTGACCATAAAATATGATTCATAAAATCTGTTGATAAAATCATTCATTCAGATCTGATCCAATCCGGCTGAATGACTTTTATGAACTGGTTCTTTTTTGTGAACCATAAACAGTTATGAATCAGTTTCTCAATTAATCTTAGTATCTTATTGAAATACAGGTCAATCTCAGCTTCTCACGTACTGAACCTAAAGTCATTAATTTCGTCATGCCTGACTCCATGAATCAAGAACTCATACTGTTACTTACTGTATTTGTGAGACCAAAATAAGTCTACTGGCTGGCTGTTCATATGACATTTTATATTTCAAAGATACACTTTATGATTTTTTTTTCAGTGGTATTTTTATTCTTTATACGAGTACATGCTTTGCTAAATCAAAATCGTGCTTCAGAAGATTTGAAATATAGTGCAAGTTGTATAGATTTTTATGAGGCTTTTTCGCTTTATGAAGCTTATGAAAATGTTTAAAAATGTATTTCTTCACACCCACTGTAAATGTTTCTCTTTGTGAGCTTTGGTTAGGGGTTACCTGTCTGCTGCTCAGCAGTGGCTTTTTTATAGCTGCCCTTTAAATACAATTAATTTGTTTAACAGAAACTTTCCTTAATAAGCCTTTATCTGTGCTTTTATCGTATAAGTTTATCTTACAAGTTCTTCTGTGCTTCACTCACAGATCTTTTGATAGTTTGATAATCTTTATTCAGTTTTTTTTTTTCACAAAATATTAGTTGTTTTCATGCCTTTTGCAAGACATTGCACCATTTCATGCTTTTCATCTTCAGAAATATCTGAATAAATAACCTCCCCATATTGCACGAGAACTGTGACTTCCTTAATAATGTGAAACAACCTCTTTAAGTACAGTTTTCCATTTACCCAAGAAGACATGGCATGTTACTGTATCAATTTCTACAGCATCAGTAACATTTTACATGTTTAAACGTGTGTGTGTGTGCGTGTGTGTGTGTATATATATAATATATATATATGTTGTAGATCACCAAAAACGAGACATGGATTACTGTAAGATAGCATAATGTATTTCTTCTGGGTCTCCTGTCAGATCATTGTAATTTAGGTACAGTGTGTGTGGTGGATTGGTTTTGTGCGTCTCAGTGAGAATTAAATGGAAAGAAAGACACTTTAGGATGTTTTTCTAAATACTAGTTTCATTAGGTTTATATCCAGCTTTCCCAGCTGTTAATACCTCCCTTTAAATGTTATAAATAACCAGAAGATTGGACTCTGCATTGTCTTGCTGATGTATGAGGTGTTGGGTTTAATCAGTCAGACCACAAATAACACATGTTGATTATTATGTTGCATAAAGACTCCTAAATTGGTGTATCACCAATTGGTCGGCAACTCAAAGAATTTGTTCAAATAAGCGGTGCTCACATCATGGACACACACACGCAATAGGGGCAGTTTCTGTATAACACATCATGGTTAAACTCTGCGCCAGTTTACATTCTGGCCCTTAGGCTGAGGGGATTTAAGATTTATTAAAAATAGAGAGAGTATTTTTCTTTCAGTCATGACTCTATTTCAGGGCTTGCACTGTGCAAGCAGACCACACACGCTCCGTCCCATACATGAATACAGACATATGTGAACACTGCGGCAAAAACACACAACCTCACAAATCAGAATGAAAAGGAATTGTTTTCTTTTCTTATAGTTTTTCTTTTTTTTCTCTTTTCCCGGAGTACTTAGCTATAGTAATGACAGGTTACAAAGTGAACTATTAAAACATTGTGAAACTCCCTTTGGCAAACCCTATAACTTGGGGAAAAAAAACAAAAAAAAAAACAACAACATTTATTAATACTTTGTGTTCTTTCTATTAATTCACCCAATGTGAATTCAGTTTAGATTCAAAGCTTTAGTTTAGACCATATATTCATATGCTGTATTGTGTTTGGGGAACACAACAATCACTTTTAAAACAAGAATTCAAAACATAAAATGTTCAAATGATTTGCTAAATCTGGTTGTATGCAAAACAAAAAACAGTATGACAGCATAAAACAATATTACAGATATTTCACAGAAGCCAAAGAACAGATAGGACTTTCAGGTTTTATTTTCGCAAAGCGACAAGTTTAACGTCAATGGAAGTGAATGTTATATACATATATGGTTTATATTAATACACCAGTTATCCCTTTGCCCCTAAAATACCCTAAAAGGTTCCTCAAATTCTCAACGCCTGCCTTCGTTTGCGGTGTAATAGGTGAACAACACGCAGGAAATAAATTCAGCCCCCACCACCAACTCAATTTCACTTAAACTCACACACACATCTGGAATTCATTGTGAAGCAGGGGAAAATGAGAGTGAGGAGAGACTGTAGATTGTAGCTTGAGTTTGGTCCCCTGCCTTACATTTCCTCTGATGCTGAGATACTGTTGTGTGCCGAAATTCTCCTGGCAGTTTGTTTGCCTGACATTTTTGGAATAATGGAGGCATTTTGGGAGGGAAACAAATAAGACATTCACACACAACCCTGCTCGAAAATCTGAGTTAATGCCCAGACAGGGCTATTTTTCATAAATGTTTCACTGATTGTCTTAAATCGAAATGCGGTAACAGAAGCTTGTGCAGCCAGAAGCAAACAGTTTCATTATGGTAAATCAACAGATGGTCATACATAGATGTAGCCTCTCTCATCTATGTTGTAGACCACCAAAAACGAGGCATGGATTACTGTAAGATAGCATAATGCATTTCCTCTGGGTCTCCTGTCAGATCATTGTAATTTAGGTACAATGTGTGTGGTGGATTGGTTTTGTGTGTCTTGGTGAGAATTAAAAAAACAGAAAGAAAGACACATATAGCATGTTTTTCTAATTAGTTACATTAGGTTTATATCCAGCTTTCCCGGTTGTTAATATCTCCCTTTAAATGTTATAAATAACCGGAAGTCTGGACTCTGCATTGTCTTTCTGATGTATGAGGGATCGGGGTTAATAATAGCATGGTAATAGTTCAGGAAAACTCGTATCAAGTTAAACAGACCAAAGGGAAAAGCATAATTGTTTGGATCTCCATTCATAATCAACAGGCCATTATGATAGAGGCTGCAAGTCTCTCTGCGATTAAGTGTACTTGGGATCAAAGCAGCCTGCTATTCAGATAAGGCTGAATGAGAGCAATTTGATTGGTGCCTGATTTGGGAAGCAAACAGATTTTCTCAGTGGATAATTGGACATGATGTCACATTCCCGCCATTTTGACCACTCCCTTCTTGACCTTTTTCAAGCTGTTTTATTTGAGAAAAAAAAATCTCGAGGAACTAACAAAAACATGCCGTTTTGGCAGACGAATCAGCTAACATCCCTGAAGCAGAAATAGCTCCTCCTTTTTCTTACCAGTGGAATTGGAAACACAAGAAAAACCTTTACTTTGTTTTCTGAAGTTTAATTTCCGTACTTTGCTCTAAGTGTTCCCAGCTGCTTTCCCCCCTTTACGTAACACTTTACTCGGCAGGGTTCTGTCTTAACAAGGGTGCCGCACAGTCCCTGGGTCCCAACATTTATTTTGCACATCACTTCAAGTCAGCATTTAAGCACTGGTGACTAAGCTTAGATTTAATAACCAAAGATTTGAGACACAGGGTGAGCCTGGTCCTCATTGTTGAGCGAAACTTATATCTCACTGTCCAACAAGTCAGAGATCTGCGATGAAAAAATACATTTAGTTTCTGAGCTGCTAGTGGCACCAAATACAATTGCAAAAATAAATAATGACGGCTTTCAAACAGGATTCTAAAGACTCCCTCCCCATCAGACAAACAGAAATCCCTGCCTCAAACTTGTTCAAGAATGTCAATTCACATGGATAATAATAATGCAAAAACATATGCTTTAACATCTGTCATACAGTTTCTCCTGATAACTCTGTAACATAGCTGAGAGATTCAGTCAGTTTACAGCAGTCATCAACTGCCTTCCATAGCAGCTGATAAGCGTCACCACAAACTCTTTTTGCACTTGTTCTGTGAATGTGCAACAGTTTTTTGGCTGAGATTTTTCTAAATAAACAATTGAAATCTGCAGCTGCTTTGCAAGAGTCTCCACTATTTATATGTAAACTTCTGCCTTTATTAAAAATAGTAAACAAGTGGTTTTAATGTGTGACACTGGCTGTTGGCCAATGTAAATGCTTTTGTTATGATAACAGGCTAATTTCCTGTAGTTAAGATTTTTGTTTAACTTCAGGCCTATTCTCAGCCACTGCCTGGCAAGAGCCTAGAGCTCTAGTTTTGTCAGACTCTTAACCTTAGCTGTAAGGAGCATACCAGATGTGGCTTCTTTAAGCAAATTATTAGCTGTTCTAGTACATGTAGCTTTCCAGCTAAGTATTTCCATCCTATTTTTGGCAAAGGGAAGAAGACGACATTCCACTGTGGTAAGATCACTTTTTCCCTGACACAGTGACAACTCATGGTGCTTAATCATTTATCTTCATGGAATTCGTGTACTAAGGCAATTAATGTAACTTTACTCCATCTCTGCCTCCCATGGCCTTTGCTGCTTTCAAACATCCCAAATTGGAATGGAAATAATCCGCAAGGCGTATTATGCCTGAAATATATAAGAAGCTGTATGGATTCCCAATAAAGAATAAAGGCACGCTTGTTTTAGGACACTTATATTCAACTATAAATACTATATTCAGCCATAAAAGCAGGGACAAGACCAAAGCACTTGACCATTTCATATGAAATCCGATGGCTCAGTGAGGCCTGCATTGAGAGCAAAGCCATTCAAACTCTCAAGGTCCATAAAGGTTCTAAAAACGTATTTCAAACAGTTCATGTGAGTTCAGTGGTTCTATCTTAATATTATAAAGCGACAAGAATACTTTTTGTGCGCCAAAAAACAATTTCAATACACTGCTTCATGAAGCTTCTGAGCTTTATGAATCTTTTGTTTCGAATCAGTTATTCGGATCTCCTATCAAATGGCTAAACAGCTGAAATCACATGACTTTGGCACTCCGATTCACTGATTCGATTCATAAAGCTCTGAAGCAGTGTTTTGAAATCGGCCCATATAGATATTGTTGAAAAGTCTTTATTTTGTTTTTTTGGCGCACAAAAAGTATTCTCGTCGCTTTATAATATTAAGATAGAACCACTGAACTCAATGCAGACCTCACTGAGCCATCGGATTTCATCAACATCTTCATTTGTGTTCCGAAGATGAACGAAGGTCTTACGGCTGTAGAACGACATGAGGGTGAGTAATAAATGACATTATTTTCATTTTTAGGTGAACTAACCCTTTAAAACTGCTTTCCAAACAAACTCTTTTTTTATGAGTCATTTTATAATATTCAAGTGTAGTGTTATATAACTGAGTAGACTTTTGCTTTGAGTTAGTTTTGCTTTGTTGCTATGTTATGAATCTCCGCCCACAGAGAGATCACTGCCGAAATAAGAGACTTGTTATTGGTCGGCGCTGCAAATTTGTGTCGAAGTTCACCAAACTTGAACCCCACAGCAAAATTTGCATAGCTAAATTTCTTCGCCATCCAAAGTTCATCAAATGAAATTGTAAAATCTTTATTGTAAAATTTCACAGAGCAACGGTAAAAGTGACCAAACACTTACTTTTCACCAACCAATCATAAAAAGTCAAGCCCCTTCCTACTTTTTTTTTCCCTAGTTGTATTTTGAAATGTTATAGTTCAGAAGTGAAATAGGTTCCAAATGAGGATTTACATTTAAAGACTAGTTATTGGGAAATAGCTATTCTAGATTGTCTATATATTTGTTTACACACCATGTTTGAGTTTTCACCCTATAAGGTCTTCCATAATGTCTTCTTTATTACTCCATTTCCTCTTGTCTGTCAACCCTCAGGACTCAGAGGGCATCTAAAATGACACAGAGCTCAGGGTGCCAGCATACTGGAGCTGATTATTCCACATCGTCCATCTCTTTTGCCAACAAGATCGAATTACCATCATAACCGGCCGCCACTCCAGCCCGGCCTTGTAATCTCAGCTGGCGGATTAGATTTCATAATCTCTTTGCATTTTTTAAAAGGAGTTACAGTGTAGACAAGACATTTATTCTGCACATGTGGCTGCATCAGCATGGCATAATGTGTTATGCAGCTAACATGGGGCTCATGATCTTTGCGCAGGAATGAAGGGGGCTGGGAATTCACACGTGTATCATGTTATCATCATCATTACCTTGACGTCCTGTAGGGAGAGGTTAAAATTTCCATATCCTGTGAGAGTCCGAACCAGATCTGAATCATGCATCAAAACATCTGCTGGGGGATTAGAGACTGATGCTGAAGATGTAAGGTGATAACTACGGCATAAGACAAAAGGTGAAGTGTGTCATTTCCACACTACTAGTGGCAACAAATTGAACTGCAGTCTTTTAGACATACATAGTAACATTAACATCAACCAAAGTCATGAGTTAGAGTCAGGAATATTTGTTTGTCCGACCAATGAACAACAGGGGGAGTGTTTGAAAAGACAATATTTTTCCAATTTACATTTACATATATTAATTTAGCAGACGCTTTCATCCAAAGCAACTTGCAAATGAGGAAACAAATGAGCAATTCTGTTGCCAAGAAATTACACTTAAACTGATCTAACATTAGAATCACTAATTGTGCTTTTAGTTACTAAATTGTATCTTTTAAACATCACAGTTTATTTATACTGTTAGATATGCCACATACAAATCCAAATCATCTTCGTCTGTCCTTGAAACTATAAGATGGCATATTTTACCAACAAAAAATGGTAATATTTTAATAATAAGGTTAATTTGTTAAGTTAATGCATCAGATATCAGGAACTAACAATAAATAACAACATTTTACAATATTTATTAATCTATAGATAATAGTATTGTTCACTGTTAATTCATATTAATTTATAATATTAAATTATACAACCTGAAATGTTAAAAATTTGTATTAGTACACTATTCTAATAAAATAATACTAAATTAATACTATAGTATTAGTACATTACTGTTAAAAAAAACGGGGGTCTATTTTTTTTTTTATGTTTTTGAAAGTCTTATGCTCACCAAGAATTTATTTGATCAAAAATACAGTAAATGCAGAAATATTGTGAAATATTATTACAATTTAAAATGGCTGTTTTCTATTTTAATATATTTTAAAATGTAATATATTCTTGTGATGCAAAGCTGAATTTTCAGCATCATTACTTCAGTCATCAGTGTCACAGAAGTCTTCAGAAATCATTATAATATGCTGCTTTGCTGCTCAAGAAACATTTATTATTATTGTCAGTGTTGAAATCAGTTGTTCTGCTTAGTATATTTGTGGAAACTGATACATTTTCAGGATTCTTTGATAAATTAAATGTTCAAAAGATCAGCATTTATTTGAAATAGAAGACTTCTGTAACTTTATAAATGTCTTTACTGTCATTTTGATTAGTTGTTGCTGAATAATTAAGTCCTTGTCTTAATTTCTTAAAAATGTATGTACAAATGTACATCATTAACCACAATTAATAAATGCTGTAAAAGTATTGTTCATTGTATTTTTACTGTATGTCAGCAATTGCATTATCTATTATTAACATAAACATTCTTGTTCATTGTGTCTGTGGTACCCTCAAGATGGCACTGCTCATTAGGAACAGGCACTGTATATCTGCTTATAAACCCTGTTTTGTATTGGTGAGTGCTTGAAAAAGAGGCACAGGACACATGTACAGCTAAGGAAATATTTACAGTAAGAATACATACACATTATGGTTGGTGAACCTTTGAACTCTCCCAGACTACAGTGAGTGCTCTTAAGAGGTGGTGGGTCTGATATATTACTTTAAACAATCAGGGCCAGCTGAGGGTAGGTAGGTCTTAAAAATGGCACTTGTGTAAACATTTAGGAGCAGAAACAGTGTCTGAGGGTAGTTAACGTCTCGTGGGTCTTTACTAACATCGTGCTGTGATGAGTGAGTGAAACGGAGTGCTTCTTTCTGATGTCGAGGTGTTTATCTCTACATTACATAGTTTATTAAAGAAAATAAACATTATATAGCTTAATAAAGATACTTGAAGTGCCAGGAGGGATTTGGGATTGGGCTGGAGAGCTTGAGACACACACTAAAAAGAAATTAAATCAAGACTTTGAAAAGAAAGCAAAAGCAAAACCAGCACTTTTTATTACAATTTTACATCTACAGTGCATTGTACCAAATGTTGTCAATGCTAATAAAACAAAAACACAAAAAGTAGGGAGACATCCTCAGACATACACACACTTAACAAGCTCATAATTGGGTGCTGCATGATGACTTCCTGTCAGAGCTCCATGAGGGATTCTTGTTCTTGACTCCGCTGATGACCCCAAACCAGAAACCTCAGCTTTCATTCCTCTGCCCTTGAAATATGCCCTGTGGCTTTGAAAAGCTCTCCAGTGTATCATCAACTGGCCAGTTTTTATGTTGCAGGCGTCTGCCTTTATCTGGTGTCCCTTGTAGCACATTCTTAGCTGAAACGCCTGTGTTGTATTACTTGTCTTGTATACTGTGAGATAAATCCAATCTTATGATCATAGACAAAAAGATAAACAGAAAAGCACAGCTGTTTTGATACTAAGTAGAAAAGACAGCTACAGTTAATGCCTTCCACTAGAGAGGTTTAAAGACCGATTTTACTGTCAAAAAATGTTTAGGCCTAAATTTTTGCGACAAAGAACTGCCTATGAGGTTGACAGCCTTTAAACCATTTAATGTGGAGAAGCGGGATAAATCTGAAGGTAAGCGCCTTCATGGAATGTGCTAATAACAACCAGACCAAATCATGTTTATCACTGGCAGCTTTTAAGGGAGGCGATCCCTCATCTGAGCAGCACCGAATCTACTGTCTGCACAGCTAAATGCCAAGAGCCGTCAGCCAGCATGAACAACCTGAGGGAGATGATCACTCCTCCAAGGCTTAGATAAAGTCACTTAGTGAACGCAAAAAAGAAACCAAAAACCCAATATCTGCCAATATGATCTTTCCTGGAATTCCTTCCTTTCAGAATAACAAATATTCGTTAGATGAAATAAATATCTTTCACAGAAGACCCAAAGACAAAGTTTCATTGCCTCAACTGAACTTGTAATTAGTTCCACCAATTGTTTCCCAAGTGAGTTCTCACAGACAAGAGGCAAGCCAGTGTAATCCAGGATGGCTCAGACCAAAGATGCCTAATTCCTCTGAGCCCCTGTTTCCCACTGACGACAGAGATGAGACAGTGTCATTATTGTTCTCTCTCTCCCTCTCTCTCTTCTTTTCTCCCTCTCAGTTTCTCCAGCTCCATTTTTTTCCCAGTTGGAGGGTGAACAATAGGTCATTCATGCTCCCCTGTCATCCCTCAATGACATGAAACTGCAGAGATGCCCCTGGGATCTTGATTACAAAATATAAAATACAGATGTACTGCAACAAAACTCAGCATATTAGGGTTTTTTTTTTTTTTCCAAACTTCAGGCTCTTTTTTTGGCCCAGTGGATGATTTCTACTTTTTTTTTTTTTTTTTTCCCAGACCGGGATTTTCAATGTTAAAATATGATAATTCATAATAAAAATATAAATGATTTAAAAAAAAACAAACAAAAAAAAACTATGACACTGTAATTAAATGATTGAGAAATAAACATAAACCATTTGAATATTTATTATTTCTGTCAATTACAGCATTTGTGCCACACCAAACAATTTTGGCGCTAATAAACTTTTTTAAAGTTAGTGTACTAACTTAGTGTACTAACTAGTTAGTGTAGTTTAATAAGGAGGCAACAGTGCTAGTGTGTTCAAGAGGACATATAAGTCAACTATGATTTGTGTTAAATAATTTAATAAAAATGTGAAAATATTACTTAATTGTGTGTATTTAGGATACATATTGAAAAACGTTATTTCCACCATCATTTCCATCTCAGAACAGAATGCTATTGAATACAATATATCATTCGAGATGTGGTGGAAATAAATAAATAAATAAAATACCAAAAGCCAAAAAATGGCTATAGTTAATTTTTATCGAGTGGAAAAAAACAGCTTGGACATTCTTCTAAATCTCCTTTTGTATTTCATGTAAAAACAAAGTAATACAGGTTTGAACAGACATGAGGGTCGGTAAATAATGACAGAATTTTTATTTTTTTGGATGAGTTTTCCCTTTAAATTTAGAATCAACATAAAACTCAGCAGTTTCCCTTTCTCCACTGCTTGATCACCATCACCATAAAAAGCCAAGAACAACATAAAAGCATATTCTTAACTTTCAGATGAGAAAATGAGGTGATCTCCCATCACAGGAGGCTCCAGCAAAACCTCTTTGGTTTCTTATATTAGCATCAAAGGTCGCTGTGTTCAAAGACAAGCATGAAGATAATTCCTGAATGAATCAGATCAGGTACTCACGTAAACACAAACAGGCTACAGTACAAAAAGACATTCCACATAAACGATAAGATTTAAAGTAGGCAACAATCTTTACGGACTGAACTTCAGTTTCGAATAATGATTTGCAGGTTCCTGGAATAAGCAGCTTGAGATCTAGTCATGGCAGTTTTATAAAGCATAGTCAGTTGGAGGATATTTATAAAGCCCTGAAACCATCCTATGCCTGTAGAATTGAATGCATTCTCTGCATTTTTATTTATACATTACCGAAGTGAAATAGTTTGCCTTGCTCATCCTCTGTTTAGTGTATGACATTTAGTGGTTTACACAATGGTCTCAGAGTTCATTCTGCCTGTTTTACTTACTTTTAATCTTACATTCACAACTTATTCTAACACGGCCTGTGTTGTCTTATCCCATAAATGGTTAATGACCCCCCTGCGCGCAGCAGAAAAGCTCTGAGACTGAGTTGTTTTGGAGAGAGGAATAGTAAAATTTACTGCTTCAACCAAGCAACTCTGGACCACCCGGCTCGGAATAACACATAATACAATCCAGAGCTCTCTCTCTCTCTCTCTCTCTCTCTCTCTCTCTCTCTCTCTCTCTCATCCTTTCACCCTTTTTCTTCATCTCCCTCGTGCTCTCATCTGGTGTTCCCCCTCCTTCGATCTACCTTTATTTGGGATCCCTTGATTTGCCGGAATGTTCTGGCCCATGATGTTACAACAAACATCATCTCCTGCAGACCGCCTTGAGCTTTAATTTATGACACAGCAGACTAAATCCTAACCTGTGAACTGGATCCTGGTGTGTTTCAAGGGATGCTTGTCCCTGCATCTATCATATCTGGTGGTGTCAACTGAAATGAACTTTTTGAGTACCTTCACTTTTGGTGCATTGCAGTCCTCCAGATGTCTTTATGTGCACATGATGTTCTAAGTATGATGGCACAAAATATTACAATGATGTCAAAACATTTGGGTGGATCCTTAAACTACAGGTCCATGAAATGTGTCTCTTCTTAAAGGGATAGTTCAGCCAAAATGAAAATTCTGTTATCATTACTCACCCTCATGGCATTCCAAACCTGTATGGCTCTTATGTGGAACACAACAGGAGGAAGTTTGAAGACTGTGCTGGTTACTCTTTTCCATGCAAATACAATGAATGGAGGACTTGAGCTATTAATAAGGACTGCTCAGGTAACACTTTATTTTAATAGTCCACTTTTTTATAACTAACTATAAGTAACAGCAACTACATGTCAACTACCAGTCATTAGAATATTAGTAGACTATCTGCTTAATGTCTGCTAACACTTCATTTTGATGGTTCCCCAACAGACATTCTACTGACTATAAGTAACTTTGCAACTACACATCAACTTATTCTACTAACCTGAACCTAACAGTCTACTAATACTCTAATGAGAGCTAGTTGACATGTAGTTGCAAATTAATGAGTTGGCTGACATGTAGTTGCAAAGTTACTTATAGTAAGTAGAATGTCCAAAGTGGAATATCGAAATAAATTGTAACCCTGCAGAATTTGGGGGGGAGGGGGTGTTGTGGCTGACCTTATTGCATATGTATTTGTAGGAGTTTCCCTTTCAGACACAAAATTTATGGGAGGAGAGTATTTAAATGAATCACACAACGCAATTTACTAATGTTTGCGCTAGTCAATTTACTGGTATTTGCGCCATTATTTAACGCCCCAAATAAGCATGTCTTAACCCATTTTGCGACATGGCTGCAATTGTTGCTGCTAGGAGGAGACACCGCAGAGAACAGAGAGCGCGTGGTAGAAAGGAGAAAATATTTTCCACTCATATTAATTTCTTTGGAATGCCAGAGGAAGACGTTATCCGAACATATCGTTTGCCAAGCCATGTTGGCCTATGAGCATCAGCTCTGCTTATTTGCGACCCAATGCTAATTTGCACTGCTCTTGGTAGATTGCGTTGGTCATTATGTAAATAATTTGACTGCGTCTGTGTTCTTTAATTTGCGTGTCAGCAGTAGATCACATGCAAAACTTGCCATCAGCGCATTTGTGGAATTGCGCTCTCACGCTAATTTGCCCCGTTTAGTAAATCTGGCCCTTGATTTTAAGGTGACGTAGTTACTCATGTTAATGGTAATAACATAATGCTAGTAACTAACCCTAAACCAAACCAAAGACTATAGAATAACACAAGATGTGTCACTGTTATTGTTTTGAATGGGAGAAAGTGCAACGCGCAATAAGTCCCGCCTTCTAAATAAGAGCCAATCGCCGATTGGTAAAGTCATCGCGTCACTGCAGTGGCCGTTAGAAACTCCGGTTCCTATAGAAACAGTCAGACGCGCGCCTCCCAAATGAGACACAAGAGACGTACATTTAGGACTGCGCATGTGCATTAGCTTGATCCAGCCTGAAAAATACAGTTTTTTGTCATGATTCGAGCGTTTAGAAACAAAATTTATGAGACAGTTGTCAGATTTCATTGGTGATTTCAAATATGAAATTTAATCGAAAGCTTGGCAAACAGCATTGGAGAATTTGATGTTTCCCTATTCAAAGAGATAGGAGCTGCACTTGAATGCCCAAGAGGTGTTTCAAAGATGGCTGCCGTGTGAAATGACTTGTCTTAAAGGGACTTTGACAAAACCCTAACCGTAACTCTATAGTAAGAACATGTAGTTAATTAATATTACTCAGTACTTATTTGAGTAAGTACAATGTAATTTATGGCTAATAATGGCCAATTTAATGGCCAATATTTAGGCTGCCGTATAATGTCTTCATCTTTAATGTCTTCAACGTTAAACCATAAAGCTTTTATTTTGGCAGAAAACTGCAGGAAAACTTCTATTTTATTGAAAACAGACAGTATATAGGTAATTATCATTACAAATTGAGTAAAATGACCTAAACTTACAGCAAAAGCAGAGATGAGTTTGTGTGCAGCAGGCTCCAAGACACTGAATCATGAGCTGCTCATGTGTAAATTAACACATGCAGTGTAGCACTTCGCTCTGAAACACACAGCACATACACAAATATATAATCACACTAAGCCATATTGCAGTTTTGGTTTTGTTTCAATTCATTGTGTAGCCCTAGCTATTAAGCATAAAAAAGGACACAAAACCACCAAAAATAGTCTATATGACTCATGATCTATATCCCAGTCTTATAAGGCCATATGATTATTTAGTATGAAGTTTAAGTTGTTATTCTTGCTCTTACAAGCACTTTAACCTAAACTAAATAGAGGACTACTGTCCTGTTGTGGGTTCCCAAACAGAAACTGAGCCTCATGCGTCTGTATTCACTTAATCAGCTGCTCACCAGTATCTGTCATCTATAACTGACACTCAAACTCAGCACACGTGACCTGCTGAGATTGGGATTCGTTCACGAAAATGTTCTTTCTCCCATCTGCTTTTTTGTGGCATGATCCAGAACGAGCTACATGGATCATAAGTTTGGCCAGAGTCCAGTGGGGCTTCCAGAAAAACTGAAGTCCTCAATGAGGTACTCACTGAGAGACATACTGTAGAAGGCCTTCTGGCGCCACAACCTCCAAAAACCTCCTGGCATGATCATCGCCAAGGAACTGCTGACAAGAAAATGTCTGATCCATGAGTTTTAACAATGGAAGAACTAGATTGACTTCCACCACAAAATTCATAATAACTGTGATGATTTATGATGGTTGGAGGAACCATTAAATCCCCTAAAAGACAATCCCCTATACTGAAGAGTTTCACTATGATTCATCTATTGTAAACACAAAAATATTGCAATACTGCATTTATTGTTCTGTCCCAGTAACCCATTGTAATCCCTTAAGTCAAATGAACATCAAGTCAAAAGAGATTGTTTGTAGAAATGTGAAACTTCATTTTGAAGCATGCAAGCCGAAGAGGAATTTCAAGCTGCATGCTCATTTGGATGAGCCTGAATTTATAAATCTGACCACAAGCTTGGACTCTGAGACTATAAAGCTGGAATTATAAACAGTTTATTTGAAGTGGCACCATCTTGACAGTGAGACTACAACAGTGATTAATTTACAATAACAGTGGCATTTATGCCAACTCTGACCAGCATAAACAAACAGGAGATTGTGTTCTGACCCTTTCAAATAAATGCAAACACAAGAGACGTTACATGTCACCCACGATTAGTCAAGTAAACCTAACTGACAAATTAAATCAGATGGTTTCCAAAATAGACATACGCAGCATTTTCTGTCTAAAGGTGCACTGTAAAACTGCATGGAAGTTTGAGGTCTGGTGAATAAAATATGGTGACCCTACACTGTTAGTCCACCAGGAAGGATAAGATTGGATTTAAATATGATAAACATTATAGTTTCTTTTACTATAAAATGCATATAATAATATTGATTATTCAAATATATTTGTATATATACAAATATAACACCTCTCTTTCAAGTTATAGACACTGTGCTACATAGAGTTTAAGATTATTTATCTCAAACCAAATCATTTTCTGAAATAAAATTATAAATAATGACCTCAGAGTAACAGGTGCCCTTGCCTCGAGCCTACTGTGCCACACTATATCCTGTCTAGACAAGCATAATTTCCTTTCTGGTGAGAGGGTCAGCTTGTTTGTATTTTTATGGAACTATGGGGAAAAGTGATGTTAGCTCACATTGGACTCAGGAACAATGCAGCTTTTTTGCGGTTCCTGAGCTTGGCAAGTTTTGACCATTCAGAGGTGCTCCTGTAAACCTAAAACTGTCAAGGTATGCCAGACTAAATTATTCAGTTATAAAGTTGTGGCAAATGAAAGCAATTGTATAATATTTGGCGTATGATCATTTTTTATTTCAAAACAACAGCCAAAATGGAAAGAGTGATGGTGCAACTGCTAAAATTTCTTAAAGTATGGTTTTCTCACACACTGTAAAAAATGATTTGTAAATAAAACAAAGATTATTGTTATATATTGGTTATTATAACGCGTTATATAAACGCCATTTTCAAAAAAATTGAGTTTCCGCCAAAATCAGTATTGTATCTGGTCGGTATTGAAAAGTCATTTATTAATTTTGCGCAAAATGCGATATCCGTCGTGTTATTCTGTCATATTTTCTCCCTTTCTTTCCAAAACGCGACAAACGCCAGTCTCCTTTCTCTGCAGAATGCAATATATCCGCTCAACCAATCACAGCGCACCATTCCACGCACTGTAAACAGTAATGGCGGCACTCTGAATACACCCGGCATCCTAGTTTTCCTTATCTGCTTTGTACTTTGTGATCAACAAAAACAGAAAAATGAATAATTTTGACGGCATTGATGAACCTGTGGTGGTTTCTGCGGTGGGGAAGAAACGCAAGTCATCGAAATGTAATCATTTACGTGAGGAGATTAAGAAGATGAAGCACTCAGGAGGAGGAAAAATGCCGGCTGTTGCTTGTTCCACGACAGCATCAAACTTCTGTCACGGTCCCCAAAACTGAATCATGAACAGTTTTTAAAAGCCGTTTTTAATACCAATGTACTCTGTAAATGTGTTTATTTTAACCGTGCGGTGGCACCAGATACTCTTTAATCAGTAATGACAAACGGAGACATAATTCATTTATAACATTAACAAGATGACTCGTTGAATTCATTTTGGGAGCGACGGCTGAATGTATTTTTAGTAAAATGCCTGTATATAAGATTAGTATTGGCAAAGTTCAGAGGCTGTCATATATGTGAATCAACTTACTTTGTTGTGTATTTTCAATATGAAAAATAACTTTTATATTGATGGATTAATTGCATTTTGAAAAAAATAATACGTTTTTATAATAAACCTTTTAAAATCAAAATGTAGATTTGAATTTTTAATGTTTTTATAACCAAAAGATGCTATGTGAAAGTTTGAAACAGAAAATAGTGGTTTTCATCTTGCCACTTTCTGGGTAAAGAAAACACCTTTTTACTCAAATTAATCAAAATGGAGTTATAGCGTTTTGGAACCAAACTCTTCATATATATATATATATATATATATATATACTGTGTGACCGGTTGCATAAACTGCTTAGACTAGTCTTAAAAGTTCCTAGTTTTTTTTTTTTTTTTTTAAAGTCAGTTACATAAAAAAGTAGATTGGTGTAATTGGAACTGGAAAAGTAAGACCCATTAGTTGGACAAACTAGTTCTTAAGACACAGGTTTAACATAGTGGCTAAGTTTATATACACTGCTAAAAAAAAAATAAAGGAACACTTTGAAAACACATCAGATCTCAATGGGGAAAAATATCATGCTGGATATCTATATTGATATGGACTGGGTAATGTGTTAGGAATGAAAGGATGCCTCGTCGTTTGATGGAAATGAAAATTATTAACCTGCAGAGGATTGAATTCAAAGACACCCCAAAAACCAAAGTGAAAAAAATTATGCAGCAGTCTAGTCCATTTTGCTGAAATTTCATTGCAGCAACTCAAAATGGTACTCAGTAGTTTGTATGGCCCCACGTGCTTGTATGCATGCCTGACAACGTCGGGGCATGCTCCTAATGAGACGACGGATGGTGTCCTGGGGTATTTCCTCCCAGATCTGGACCAGGGCATCACTGAGCTCCTGGACAGTCTGAGGAGCAACCTGGCAGCATCAGATGGACCGAAACATAATGTCCCAGAGGTGTTCTATTGGATTTAGGTCAGGCGAGCGTGGAGGCCATTCAATGGTATCAATTCCTTCATCCTCCAGGAACCAGGAACTGCCTGCATACTATCACCACATGAGGCCGGGCATTGTCGTGCACCCCAGGACCCACTGCACCAGAGTAGGGTCTGACAATGGGTCCAAGGATTTCATCCCGATACCTAATGGCAGTCAGGGTGCCATTGTCTAGCCTGTAGTGGTCTGTGCGTCCCTCCATGGATATGCCTCCCCGGACCATCACTGACCCACCACCAAACCGGTCATGCTGAACGATGTTACAGGCAGCTTAACATTCTCCACGGCTTCTCCAGACCCTTTCACGTGTGTCACGTGCTCAGGGTGAACCTGCTCTCATCTGTGAAAAGCACAGGGCACCATTAATTTAATTAACACCAAAGCAGCTGAAACTGATTAACAACCCCCTCTGCTACTTAACTGACCAGATCAATATCCCAGGAGTTTAACTGATGCTATTCTCTGATTAAAAAGTGTTCCTTTGAGCAGTGTATATACTTGCTTTTTCTTTGTGTTTATTTGTGAAATTTACTAGCAATTTTGAGTGAAAAATCACATCATCTTCTAATTGATTTTGAGTTTTGATACACAAAGCATCAGCAGGCTCAAACTCTCTTTTTATTTCAACAACTGTGAATGAAACATCTAAAGTGAGTCACAGGCACATTATTTGCCCACTCCCTTCTGGACCGGCTCAGACAGCCAAACCCAGTTTCTCCCACCGTCCACAGGAAGTCACACTGCCTCAGAGCGGTCCAAAATGGAAGCTCTGTCAGTTGGGGAACATTCCTTTTGACCTCATATCCTTGGGGAGAAACACACAAACAGCTCCTTTGCAGGCTTGTTTTTAATGCCACTATCAGAGAGCTCACAGGGAAATATGTAACCTCTGTGTTGTCATAGTGTCTCGCAGTCCTGGGAGAGACACTCTATGGAATAAAGCAATGGGACCCTGGTGACAAGCTTCTTCCCAGCAGTTTTAAGATTCTTAGGACCTAGTTTACTAAAGGTTTGAATGTTTAAAATCATGTGCAAACTTGATAGCACATGTAAAAATGGCCAAAATTATATACTAACTTCAGATGCAAAAAAAAGTGCCATGTCATTTTATTTGTGAGTTTCCTATAAAGGATAGTTCACTAAAAACTGAAAATTTTGTGATCGATCACTCATGTCATTCCGAACTTTCTTCTTCTTCTGTAGAACACAAAAGAAGATATTTTGAAGAATGTTCTACAGTTTTTGTCTATAAAATGACACTAGAGCCCATTGACTTCATCTGAAAAGACAAAAAAGAGACCATTTTCAAAAAAATATGGGTAAATATGACAGAACTATAATTTTTTGGGTGACCTAACCCTTTGATGAATATGTAATTTAGGGTGTGCATCCTAAAAATATAGTGTGACGTCAATTCTAGATTTGATTAATTAATTGATTAATTGTACCTGCAAATGATTGATCAAGTCTGAAAGTCATTTCCGAAATAGTAACTATAGTAATATAAATAAGTAAATATAAGTAAATAGTAAAATAGTTTCTGTGCCTCATTTCGAAGGCTGTGCCTTCCAGTCACATTTGTCAACCACTTACGATGTCATAAAGGCTGCCTGATTTCAGAAAAGTAACCATTACATTCCAAAGTAAGAAAAAAATACAAAGTTCTGTCATGAAACTCTAGATGACGCAGGCTTAATAGGTCCTTTAACTCAACCTGCTCATAATCACATTATCTATAGAGCACAGCTGATTGGTTCCTGCTGTATCAGTAGCCAATGAGCTTGCGTGCTTAACCTTCAAAATACTTTGGTAGCATTGCCTTAGCAGTGCAGAAACCTCCACCTTCCCCAGCTCCACCTGAATAGCTCTGCTACGGGTAATTCATGTACGCTATATTGTACAGCAGCAGCATGTCTTACTTGCTCAAGTCCTGTACTTGCTCTGCAGCAGCAGCAATAACCTACAGCAGCAGAAGCAACAGCAATAAAAGCAGCAGTGTAGCAGATCTATTCCGCCAAGACCAAACATACAACACTTTCATACCCATTACTATGCCAAACACTCAGAGAGTTGTCGTGACAGAAATTACAACAATTTACACCTCACAAGGAATACCAGTCAATTTTATAATGGTTACTTTTCTGCAATGAGGCAGTGATGTATGTGGCTGATAAATGCGACCTCCAGAGGGTACAGCTTTTGAAACCAGTTCAGCTGAAAGGCGGGTATTAATCTGACTTCCTTCAGATTTAGTCACTAGACATGGGCCATCTTTCCAAAATCCCGCCCTCCAAACACATGCATGCAGACAGAAATGTTGTGAGACCGTTATAATCATCTCAATGTCACAGTGAAGCAAAATAAAATAAACATTCAAGTTGATGTCAGCAAACCAAAACTGTGAACTCAACTTTACACTGACCTCGTATAAACACTGTAACGTCAGCTGTCAGAAGCAAAGGTAGCATTCTTGCATGACAGATTGACACTCTCAGCTTCCTGGATTTCTATATATGGTCTGGCCTGTGAACATCCATAATGATTGACAGGGAGAAAGTGCCTTAAAGTCTTCTGATTGGCTGAGCAAAGAATCTGACTGCAGCCTGATGTGCTCATATTTTAGTTTAAAGAGCAGGGGCTGTCACAGAGACAAGGGTGATATTTCAGGAGCTATTTCAGTGATGTCTGTCAATCAAAAAGACATTTTTAGCATGCCATTTCATAACATTTTTTTTTTTTTTTTTTTTTTTACAGTACTTTTAAATTAGAGTGTAAAAACCTATTATTTGTGCATCTATTCATAGTAAATTACCCACAATACGCCCATGAAGCACACATGCAATTTGTTAGACTGCAGAAGCACATTAGCATACTTGATTTGAGACCTTAGTAAATCAGAGCATTAGACTTCATTGAGACAGCACAGCAAGATGGAGTCAGTTTGGAAAGAAGTGTTCATGTAAAGACATGTACAGTCACAGAAATCTATAAATCCAAACCAATTTTCTCTGACCACAATTTACACCCATGATGACAAATTTACACACAGCAAAAAGGCTGATGAAGACAGATCTACATAAGACATGAATGCAGACAAAAACATTAGTTTTGATAAATTAAGAAAACATTTGAAATGCCACAACCTTCTAGTGAACTATCAAAGAATAACAAGTTATTAAAAGTAGGTTTTTAGTTGCAAGAAATCAATTATTAAATTTATCAGATATTTAAAATTTAAATATAAAGAAGCCAAACAAAAGGCACTTTATGAACACAGGCATCCTGTTTTAATATAAAAAGACGGTATTAAACTGGTCTGTACTCTCTTCAGAGGCTGTAACTGTTCCTGCTGCTAATGTCACATCTGCACTAAAATCATCAAAGGCCACAGCTCAGTCCATCTCAGTTTCCATGAATGCATGCCAGGGCTCAAACTGTAACGGCTTTTTTCTTTCCCATTATCTCACACTGGCTCCAAAGACAACATGCTTTTCACTAACTTACCTTCCAAAGACAAACTTCTCTGTTGAGCTCTGAGGTCTTACACAGTTGCTGTGTGCATAGCCCTTTAACATTATGTCTATAGATGTGAACTTACATGTGGTGATGTAGTATCCCTGAACATGCTGTGACTCATAATAACACTGTATGAACAAGTGGGCATATGTGAACTTTAGGAAAGGATCCAGGCTTCTTTGAGTCAAAGGGACTTTTTTTAATGAGTTTTTGCTCTGGATCACCAAGTTTTGTCATCAAGTTTGGTTTTTAAGTTAAATATTTTCCTCTCAAAATATTTAACGTTACCGCATAGTGCCAAATAAAGTCAACCATGAGAGTGGCAGCAGTTCTCACTTTCTCTCTCACAAAACCTACCTGGTCATTTAAGGTGTTTAATAAAATAACCCCTGCTGTGCTAAAGGTATTTTGCAAACTGTAAATTTTTACTTGTTACACTAGTACTTTTTTGCCTCCCCCCCGCACCTTGTCAGGGTGTAATACGGCACTTAAAGCGTAACATTTTTTAATTAGGGTGATAAAACAGAAGCGGCTGCCATGCCATCTGGAGTATCTCAACTATCTCAAGTATATCTGTGTGTTAGTGCTGCTCTTACCAAAGAACGTATTTGTAACCTCTGTCAGGTTTAGTGAATATATAAGTGCACTGACATCACGCATTTCTGACAGAAATCAGTTGTCAGATTCACATGATTCACTTTTTGGTAATGACACTACCATTCAAAAGTTTGAGGTCAGTTCTTTTTCTTTTTTTCTGTTTTCTTTTTCTTTTTTTCTTTTTTTTAAAGAAATTAATACTTTTATTCAGAGTTATTCACTGTAATGTAGTTTTTTTGGGAATTTGTATTTGTAAGGATGCAAGTGACAAAATTGTGTATTACTCCTAAAAAATGGATAAACAACCCAAGAAAGAAAATAAGTAACTGTGAAAGACAACACTATCAAAGCGTTAAGAAATCTCAGTGTCATACTACTGCCAACAATTTCAATTTAACAATCCTCTGTGATTCAGTGATGGGCCTATAACCAACTCCCTTAAAAGTTCTATAGCAGGGGTGTCAAACTCAGTTCCTGGAGGGCCACTGTCCTGCAAAGTTTAGCTCCAACCCTAATTAAACACACTTGGACCAGCTAATCAAGAGCTGTGTTTGAAATGCCCCCCATACCCTCATTCCGTATTCACTACATTACTTCACTAATATAGTCCACTTGAAGGAGTGAATGAAAACGAGTGAATGAATTCGGACACTGAGTGCATCGGAAGGGCTGCCGCTTTTGCATACTTTGTGCCTGCTGTTCAATAATCATTTTAAACTTAGCAAACTGGCAGCTCCAGTAGTAATTAAAAGATTTATCTTGAACTCTGTCATGGAAACTAGTATGTATAAACCCTAATTAAACAATTTAATAATCAATTAAAAAGAAATTTATACCTGTATGATATTATGCTGTACCCACATTGGACCAGCGGTTTGGAAAATGGATGGATGATTCAGCTGCGGGCTCCATCTTCTGGCGAGTTGCGGGAATTCATTCAGCACGACCCTCACAGTGCATTATTGGTATTCTCTAGCCGTTGATTGTACATCAGTTGTACACTCGTTATTGCGGTGCATAATGGGATTGAATGAGCGCACTTAATAACGTTCACTATGGTTTCGGACACCGCTACAAATGGCTGTCCCCTCAAATAGTGCCCAATTTAAGGGCATAGGGGGTGATTTCGGACAAAGCCAAGGTCTTTAGGATCACTAGAAACTTCCAGGCAGGTGATTTGGAGCTGGTTGGAGCTACACTCTGCAGGACAGTGGCCCCAAGAGCGGAGTTTGACGCGTGTCCTGGAGAAAGAGCCAGAAAGATTGTATAGAAAGTCTGAAAAATGTTCATTAAATACCTAATTCTGTCATGAAACTCTAGATGGCACAGGCTGATAGGTCTTTAACTCGATTTGGTAGCGATCATAGCTATCTACATAGCACAGCTGATTGGTTGCTGTTGCTGTTGCTGTTGCATTAGCATTGCATTGAGCTGCGGCTCAATATTCCAATACTTGTAGTGTTTGCTGTTAGCAGTCTGCAGCACGCTGTCAGAAACCCTCCACCTTCCCCAGCTCCACCTGTATAGATCTGCTACAGGGTTATTTGTGTGTTATACGTGCAGCAGCAATGTCTGTGAATGTATTGGCAGTAGCAAGTCTTGGTTCTGCAGCAGCGTAGCAGATCTATTCCGCCAAGACCAAATACGTTAACATTGCCATATCCATTACCATGCCAATCTCTCCAAGAGTTGTCATAGCAGAAATAATATAAATAACATAAATACACCTCAGCCAGAGCAGCTGTAGGCCTGTATGTATAATTCACAATCAGCAATGCAAATAACTATTCAACTAGTGATACCCACTTTAACAGTCTGTATCATAAAGCAATACAATTATCATAACTGATCATGAGTGCACTACAGTGTAGCTTGACATTTAGAATTTCAAGTAAAATAAAAACAGCAGCAGATGTGAGTCCATGTTCACTTATATTGTTACAATAGTGGCTGCACCAGGGATGAGGCAGAATCAGACTTCTAGGAATGGGTCTTTATTTCACCAAGGAACAGAACAGCGCACAATCACCAAACAATACTAAACATAACATTAAGAACGGACATGGAGTGCAGGGAGTGAGTCCAACTTAAAGGGTGTGCTGATGACGAGGACCAGGTGCAGGGAATCCAGGAATGGCGGGAAGGCTGATGAGGGAAGTGCAAACAGGTGAAGAACAGGGAGGAACATGGGAAATGGAGTCCAGGACAGACGTGACTGTGACATATATCAGTGTCTTAGTTTTTTTTTTTTTTTTTTCCCTACAGAGGTTAAACATGCAAACATTAGAGGGCTCAAAGAGCTCAAAAAGATCTGAGATCTGGCACAAGACAAATGACGTGTCTGAGATAACATGGGGAAAATTTTAAGAAAATGTTCTTTTGTACAGTGGATAGGTTCTATGAATGTTAAAGGTTCTTAATGGAACCGTAAATGCCAATAAATCTTTTTCCTTGACCCTTTGAATCTTAACTGACACTTGATCATACTCATAGCAACCGATAAGAACTGGAAGACATAGCTGATCATGTGACTTCAACATAGAGCCTACCATGAACGTGTGTAGGAGCGCAAAACACATTAAATAATTTCTCTCATTAGAGAAGCTGTTTCACTCAGATAAGTTATGGAAATAAGGGGAAAAAAGAGAGTTGACAATAGCTATTGACTTCCATAGTAGGAAAAAAATAGTCAATGGCTACCGTCAACTGTCTGGTTACCAACATTCTTCAAAATATCTTCTTTTGTGTTCAACGGAAGAAAGAAAGTCATACAGGTTTGGAACAAATTAAAGGTCAGTAAATAATGACAGAATTTTCATTTTTGGGTGAACTATCCCTTTAAAGTTTTTTAACCAGATTTGGCCAGACTAGTCAAGACTAACACAAATCAATGATAATCGCAAATGACAAATAATATGCTGACTACAATATGATCCAGGCTCCAGGGAACGAAGCACAGAATTTCACAAATCAGCAAAGGCCTGGACAGAAGATATCTCCTGTGTTCTTGGCTCTCACCCTCATTGATAAAGTACCACTGCTTTTGGAAAGTTAAAACTCTCCAGACAACATCAGATCTTTGGAATGTCTGTTTGTATAAACCTGTATAACTTTACTTCTTTTGTGGAAAACAAAATAACACACACACACACACGTTTGTTTTTGTGAATTGTGGGGACATTCCATAGGCGTAATGTTTTTTTTACTGTACAAACCGTATTTTCTATCGCCCTACATTACCCCTACCCCTAAACCTACCCATCACAGAAAACTGTGCACATTTTTACTTTCTCAAAAAAACTCTGTATGATGTAAATTCTGTATGATTTATAAGCCTTTTGAAAAATGGGGACATGGGGTAATATCCTCATATGTCACCCTCTCCTTGTAATACCTATGTCATACCCATGTCATTATACAAATTTGTGTCCTGATATGTCACAAAAACACACACACACACACACGTTTGTGAATTCTGGATGTACTTGGCCAAAAACTGAAACCGAAAAATGAAAATGCTTTTTAAAAAATGATTTCTTATTTTAAAATAGCATATTTTTTTGGTTAATTGTATTAATATTAGACTTTTTAATGAAATTCAATAATTTTTATGATATTGAATTTTTAAAAAAATCCAGTCCAATAAAATAAAATAACCACACTTTTATAGGTTGTTTGCAATCATGTGGTTCTGGTGATGCGCGAAATTACTGTGGAGGGCAAGCAGTGAAAATTAGAGTGGAAGAGATGGAGAAAAGTCCATACTGTGCTGGTGTAGGAAGGTATAAACAGAAAATCACAACATATTTTGGACGTGATCCTTATGTTATGAAGAGGAGCGATTTTTCTACTGAATTGAAAGACTTGACTGCCATCGAGGAGGTAGATATAGAGAATGTGAAGCTGCCGTCACGCCGTGTTCAGTTCTAGAGTGGTTTGTTTATATCATGCTGCCTTTCTGCTAACTTAGTGACATTAAGGGCAGTATTTTTGATTTTCTGTCGTGATTGTGAAAAATGGCGCCATTGTAGGTCATTTATGCTGAATCGTGAATTGCAATAGGAACTCACATCATCGTTCAGGGAAAAAACTGGATGTTGTAATACAATTTTCGCCTTTTCTACGTGTAAAAACACTAAGGGAAGCAGGTTGAGGGGAGATGCCGTATAGCAAATCTAATAATGTCACTGATTGAACCCACTCACTCCCTATCAATCAATAAAATAATCACATAGTTGAGTGTTTTTGAAAGTGTTGTATTTTGTTTGGTTTAATAATTAACATTTGCGAGTATGACTCACTCGGCTTGTGAATGAGTATAACTTGCACGGAGCCAATTCAAAACTGTTCACAAGCTTCTATGGGTTTGATTTTGGTTGTCATTTGTTAAAAAAAAAAAATACAGTGTGTCGGTGTCTGTCCGCTGAATGTGACCTTCTGATTCTTCTCAGCGGCCATATGGGAAAGTGAATATTTACAAAGAAAACATTAAAACTACAGTTACATTTACACCCTTCCAACAAATAAATTTATCAACTTCTGTCAGCTTGTTGAACACATTTTTTTTATTTGGACATTTTCTACCATATGCAGCGCGGGACAATGTTTTCACGTTAACCAGATCAACATTTTGAACGGAATTCTACAAAACTTAAGTGAAAACACCAAATGATCATGCAATGGGTTAAAATAGCTTCTCTTCCCTGTAAACGATACCATGAAGAATGTTAATATTTAACCAAGTCAAAAACAAATAAGGTAAGCAGGTTTTCATTTCAGTATATCAGCAGATGCAAAAGGCTATAAAAAGTGACAACTTTTAAAGTTAAAAAAATGATATAAGTTATGTAAACGATAAAAGCTCATTGTGGTTTCTTGGTTTGATAGATTTAAGCAACCATAAATGACACAAAACATAGGAATTTTGAGTTTGTGATAGGATTCCTATGTAGAAAAATCACTCCTTGCCCTCCAGCCTCATTTCGCGTGCAGCAATGACGTCATGTGCAAACAACCTATTGAAAGTAACAAGCTAAAATTGGACAGAAAATATATTGATATTAAATATATCATTCTTTATTTAGTTCTATGCAACAAAATCAGATTTAACAGATTTATTTTTGACCAATTATCCAAATAATGTATAGTCCTACAAAGCTGTAATTATCTGAACATGTGTGAGCAAAGTATAGCGGGAAGTGGATCAGTGAATGAAGCCCTGTTTACACCTGGTATTATGTGTTTTGGTCGATCGGATCACAAGTGGATGACGCTAAATAGGGATGTAAACGGAGTCTAAAAGTTTTGAGCTTGTCCACTTTCTACCACTTCCAGAGGCAGTCGAAAATGCATTCGACCGGATTGCTTTCGTAGTATAAACGCTCATGTGGTCGAATGTGTTCGAACAACCACAAAAGACCGTCTGCTCTCTGCTTACTGACTTAATGCATAAACATTATGGGAAGTGCGCTAGCCAGATGGAATTTAAACTCTGTCGGCTGAAGACCCGACTGAAGTTTGGTTTGAAGACGAAAAACATACCAAGCACAATGTTCTCTCATTCCTGATTTCTAACACAAACTCACCACGTTCAGTGTGGTGCTCTCTGTGTGTTTTTCTGTCGCCTCCGTGCGTGTTCATATGTAAATTGTGTCAGCTTATTAGATCGAAAGATCTGAAAAAGCCCATATATTTACCTGCCCATAGATCCTCCCCTCCAAGAAATCAGGACAGAAGTGGTCGAAAGTGGACAAAATAGATGGATTAAAACACCGGGTGTAAATGGGTATGTGTCTCCCTCATCTACTTGTGATCCGATCGACCAAAACGCATCTTAATACCAGATGTAAACAGGGGGTAGTGTCATTTTACCAGTGTTGCCCAGCACGGCTATATCAAACCATGTTACAGCACAGTAGGCCTACTGCAAACAGAAACAAGTATACTACTACAATTTCATGAAATTTTATGTCGGCACGTTATATGAGCGGACTTTGCTTTTCCAATGAGCATGAGCAGTACATGAGCAGACCGTTCACATGTGCCATGAGCAAATGAGCAGAGCGCACGTGCATAGAGAGGAATATTGAGTGGAGCATCACACCGTACGGCTAGAGCGAGAGTGAAACGGCATATATTTTTGGTCTCTCTTTCGGCCAAAAAACAAAAATGCCACTTTCGGATGATAATTTTATATATTACAATGAAAGTCAATGTCCAGTGTTGTTTTGGACCCCACTGACTTTCATTGATATGGACAAAAACAATTGTTTCATTATAATAACTTTTTTATGTTTCACAGAAGAAAGTTATGCAGGTTTGGAACAACATGTGAGTAAATGATGACAGAATTTTCATTTTTCGGTGAACTGTCCCTTTAAGGAGCTTATTCTGCCTGACTGAACCCATAAAAAGTACTTTTGTTGGAATAACTTTATGTATTCATGTTCATTTAATCAAATTAATATTTTTGACTATAATCAAACTTATTAATTTTGATTTTACCACATTTTTAGGTAACAAAACGTGCTAAGAAACAGTGTATGTATGAAATCATAATTACTTTGCTGTCATATAAATGCATGTCAACAACACCACAGGTCTGAGAGCAGTTATTCTGAAATGTAACAGCTTTCTAAGGTCAAATTTATAGAATGACAGAATCATTACATTTGTTCATAACAATGCTGTGACATCAGTTCCCCCATATATCTCTAAGTACACCTGAACCTTATTCGAGGGGCATATGTGCTTGTGTGTGTCTGTGAGATTGAAGGGGCTTGATAGGAACCTGCATCTGGTTTTTGACCCTTATCATCATCTGCTAGACCTGCAGCTGCAGCCGCCCCCATTCCTGTTCTTACATACATGATTACACACACACACACACACACACACACCAGCAGCTGTCACTACTCAGAACTCTGGTATCGCGTTTCTTGTGGAGTGCTAGCTCTCCACATTACCACCACGAGACGCCAACACACACAAACACCACGAGAGTTTGATACATTCACCCTGGTTTCTGCCAGGCTGACAACAGTTTCACTAGCTATTAGTCTGGCTGATTGCTATAACAAATTACATTTAGATTCTGGCTAAAATCTCTGGAAGGGGAGGAGTAAGACATCAGTTTAACACATACCATACACAACTTCCCCTCTCTACCTATCATCAGGCTGCTTCATGATATTGTGCTTCACAGTGTGGTAATTTGTGATGAAAATGAACAGTTACACTGCTCCCCACTCCATCAATGGCCCCCTGAAAACCTTCAATTATGTCTAATAGTGCTTTTCATTACATTTCTCCACACTGTTAATTAAGACATCAGCAGAGCCATTCATCAGCCTTAAAGACACAAACTCCAGAGCAGAGAGCATGTGAAGAGCATGTCAATAAACATATATGAGACAGGTGAAGCTGAAACATTTGACGCATTGCTGAGGTTACAGGCTGATGTTTAGAAATGCTAAACTATTGTCTAGATTAAAATCTTGGGGGGAGGGTAAATATAATAATTATAATAAAAAATAATAAAGCAGTTTGCCGTAATCTCTTTTTATTTCTCGAATAAAATTTATAAAAAAAACATTCATTTTTTAAAAACATTAAATATATCTTTGAAAATATGAGTAAAATGTGTGCATTTCTTGAAAATGGTATAAAAGTTTTTCGAAACCATATGAAATCAGCCATTTTCTAACTTACAGTAGCCTATATGCCATTGACTCATTTGCACAATTTGGGTATTGAGGATTAGTGTTTGACTTAAAGTACATTAAGCAAAACATTCAGATTTTTACCAAACTAAAAAAAATTATATATATATATATATATATATATATATATAACATTCCCGGAAAAGGGTGCGCTTAGGAAGTAAATAGCCACGTTCGTGTATATCACTTCTACTGATCTCAGTTGCTGGCAAAGGTGAGTGATCTCAGGCTTGGCTGGTTCACGTCTATCTCTGGGTGGAGCTGCTGTTTAGGGTTGTCACTCTGCCCTCATCAACTCCGGCTACATGAACAATAGAAATGCTGTTACCCTCTCTCGCTCTCTCTCCTAACCTCTCTCTTTCTCACTGGGCAGGTATTTCCTGAGGGAACATGGGCCATTATCACAGCTGAGGGGAGTCGGGTTTCTCCACTAGACTTACTGACCCTCAAATCAATACCTGCCTCTGAATGCGTGGGTCTTTGCCAAGCTGCCCGCCCCCCTCAGCTGAGGGAGCCCACTTTGTCATGCTCAATATGGCTGTCTCACTCCGAGGCCAGGGCAGGATGCAGGCTTGGGGGCCCTAGAAAAGACTCAGAGGCCCCAGAAGAGACTGAACAAGAAATACGCAAAACATTGAAAACGAGGGAGGGAGGAAGAGAGGAGAAAGCCTGGATACAGGTGTGCAGCTGCTGGTAGGCTGAAGTTACAGGTTGAGAAGGTCACAGAGAATGGCAGTTTATCATTCAGGGGTGCATTTCCTGTACAACGACGTAACTTGTTGCTTAACTATCAAAGTACGATGCATCGTTGTTGAACCTAACTACAGCTGTTTCCCGAAACAGTATTATCGCAAATGAGTCGTCCAGCCACGTTGGTTAATGACGTCACGCAGGTGGTAGAGTAATACGTTTTTTTAATTAATCTGTTTGAGGTTTCTTGCTATAAATTGCAGACATGGCATCTGAGAACTAATTCTCTTTTTTTCTCCATTACTTTGCTTTATTTACAGATTCAATAATTGGCTCGTTCTTACGTACAAGAGCATGTACACACATGCACACTCTTCAAAAACAGCACTTTAAATCTCTTGACAAACTAAAAGACGTAAATGAAATTTGTATATATTAGAAATGAAAGCTATAGATTGTAATGAATGTCAGCTTGCCTATTTTGCTCAAGAAAAGTCTACGTCATACAAACAAGAAACTATACTTCTAACCACAGCTCGAGAGCTGTCGTTCCAACTGCTCAACTTTACGATGCAGTTTGCGAATGTTCGTTGGAACTATGGTTTCTGGAAATACCAAATAGTTGAACTATGCTGATAACGACGGAACTTGCGACCATAGTTGGCTAATGTTGCTTTTGGGAAATGCCTCCCAGTACTGTTAAAAATGTTGAGCATTGGAAATGAAATACTGAAAAACTCCTGGGATGGAAAGTTCTATAATGTAGGTTCCTGATGTTAACAAATAAAACCTTATTGTAAAGTGTTAGCACATTTATAATAAAAAATGGCATCATGCAGCCTCATAACTTGTTGTCAGTTGCTTTGAAGGCAAAACCCTCATCTGATATCCAACATGAACCCATACTGATCATTTAACTGAGAGGACTCTTTTGATTCATGACTCGTTTTCAGGGGCAGGAAGGAGTCAAAATACAGTATGTACCCCTAACATTTTCCTTATCTTCCTTATATAAACAAGAATGATATTACCCAACCCCCAAATATCTGCAGAACTGATAATGGCGATGGAGAGGTTAGTTGGTTGGTGTTGTGGGAGTACGAACTGTAAAGGTGAATCATATTGCTGTCAAAAAAGGAAAAGCAACTGAGTCTTTCCAGATGTGCGTTTTGGTCTTTGTCTGTGATGAAGATGCAGCTATCTGGACATCGTAATCCCAAACTGGCCCGGCTCCCAGAACTTCCCCTTATGATTAATGGGGCATCTGTGAAGAGATGGAGTCATGGTGAGGGGGTACTCTCCTGCCTTTAGCTGATGCAATAGGGACAGGTGCTGATTTAGTGCACTCAGTAATTTACAACATACAGAAACCTGGAAAAAAAAAAAAAAAAAAAAAAATACATTTTATTAATAATTACAAATAATTACAAATAATTACTTTTGCATGTTAAAATATAAAGACTATATATAAAGACTTTTCTCCAGAATGGATTCCTCTGGGCTTTTAAGAGGGTAATCAAACAATCTCTGCATATGTAAGCAGTGACAGGCTCTGTACTCACATTACAAGGAAAATATGACAGATCAATGTTTCAAATCTACTGTGCCATGCGGGGATAGGGGATCTCAGCTGGTAGACAGTAAATGAGCTTGTTACATTTTGTCAGAGAACATATATATTGCTGAACGGTTTCAATCAGCGTTTCTGTCTATTGCTAATCAAAACAAGAGGAAAACATATTGAATATGCTTGTAAAATGAAGGCTATTAAAAACTCTATGTTTATAAGAAATAATTGACTTTATACATCTTATATATGGCCCAATTATTAATGTCTTGGCACAAAATGGAGGGCATTTAAATGGTTTTAACAAGTAATATTAACTATGGTTTTGGAGTTTTTATGGAGACAGAATAGAATGACTCACAAACACTGAGAAAAACTCATTGGAAATGGATGTCTGCCAAAGAGTTGGCTCTTATACGTTGCTTGAGTTTGAGTTTTGTAACAAAACAAGTTTTCCCCCCTCACAGAAATCACAAAATCTTGACTATTTCATAAAGACTTTGATTATATCAATTATTTTATTTGGTCCCTATATACAGTTTTACCAGATGTTACATTTTAAACTGTAGAAATAATTGCTGATAAATGCTAACATTCACATTTCCAAACAATCCCCTTTAGCATCAGATTCAGTCTGGTTTTCTGTGAGTTAGATATGTAACTGATTCTGCAAACATTATGATAAGAAATTCACATGGCAACAAAGGCCAAACTACAGATGAAAAATATTTTTGTTGCTCCAAAAGCCCAAGGCTATTAAAAATAATAATAAAAAATGCAACATTTCCATGGTCACTATCCAAGGTGAAGAAGGTTGATGTCTCTTGAAAAGAGGTAACACTTCATTTTCCTTCCTCTCCCAAACCCCAGAGGTCCTCTCAAAAATCTCAGCTGAACATCTGGACTTAATATGCAAGAAATAACCAGAAATAAAATAATTCAGCACTATTCCTGAGGAGCTTCAACCAGTTGTATATTGTGGGAAAAGGGCAGATCATGATGATTTAACTTTCCAGACGCAGACTCTGTCAATCTCTCAGGCGACACCAACTGTTGTCATGTTCTGCAGATTAACCGCTGCATATTCCCCTTGAAATTTAAGGACACAACCCACAACCACCTCATGGTTTGTGCATTAGCGTCTCTTGCTTCTCTGGAATGATCGTTTGTGTTGCATATTTCTTTTCCCCCCACGTTTTTTCAATCCATTTTACCTTTTTCCATGAAGGCTTGCTAAAAATTTTGATTTGTGATGGAATGGAAATGTATTTTCTCTTGGACTGTGTTTTGTTTCCTGTTTTGTCTCTAAGCACCCTGTTTTGTTTGTGTGCATTTCATATAAATGCTGAATCAGATTCTTTGTTCCCATATTGTCTGCCAAGTGATACTTTTACCTAGAATGGTTTTCTTTTAAGCATACGCATAATTCATAGTTTAAATTTGCAGAAATTGAATTAGCGTTCAGTTATTTTATGATTGGCCTACGTGTGTTAGATTGTATTTCACCTTGGTGCAGATGCCTGGGGCCTTAACTTTATTTTGTTGGCGTTCGCTTTTAGCCAACTGCCATTCTGGTGCACGAGGTTAGCCTTGGAGATGGGCGGGTACGTGCATGTCTGTTGGCCCTCAGTAAAATTAGCCCATCATATTGAGTGTTGACAGAAATGCTGAGTGCAGAGGAGCTCTAGAGGGATCCCGAAGGTGACATGGCCCCATCTGTCAGAGTGCAGGGCCAGCTGCTGCTGTCAGGTAGGGCCTTCTGCGGTAAATCACCACTGCGCCCTGGTGGGAGTGGCCTGCTCTTTTCTCCCTCACTATGTTCTGATGGGGAAAGCAGGCCCCAGCCTCGCCAGAGAGCCAAAAGGAATTCTGTTAACTGTCTCAGGACTCAAGGGGGTCGACTTTCAATCCCAACTGCATCTGCAGAAGAACTGGTTTGTGTCACAGAGCAGGAAATTGTTAGATGAAGACATTCTTCACTCTCAAACATTTCCTGTTTTCTTGATTTTTTAAAAAGTAATATGGCTTAATATAGTAACATAGTAATATTTGTATGCATGACATTTTAAGGAGTCACATAACCGGAAGCAAAGCATTTGTGTTAAACTGACTGGCACCCACGGAAACAATAGGGCTGGGTATAGATACAAAGGTCCCGAATCAATTTGATTTTGATTCACAAGATTACAATTCGATTACAATATCCATTTTGCTTACATGATAGAGAATATCTCCCAGCTAATGCTGTAAACAAACTGTTATGAACATTCTTTTGCATCTATTCATTTAATTTGTAAATATTACATGTCTGAGCCATTTAATAACTGGAGCCTAAACAAGTAATACCTAGAGAAATTAAATTTCCTATGATCTTTTTTTTTTTTTTTTTTTAAATAAAAAGCATTCAATGTACTATCAAAAACATACTGTAACTTGCAGGACTCAAAACTTCCTCTCCAGTCCAAAAAAGACAATTTATTGACATTTTTAAAAAATTATTATAATGTTCATTTTGCTTGCATGAAAGAGATTATCTCCCAGCAAATGCTGTAAATTATACAGGAAACCCTCTGACTTTAATACATTATAAAACAATAATTGTATTTTAAAAATTCTAAATCTATTTTTTTTTTTTTTTTAGAATTTATAAATGCTATTTTTTACTACAATATTCTATCAATGAAAGTAATGATAACATGTAAACGTGATAATCAGTAACTGCTCAGAC
Organism: Mylopharyngodon piceus; assembly: GCA_039654765.1. Lineage (NCBI taxonomy): Eukaryota > Metazoa > Chordata > Actinopteri > Cypriniformes > Xenocyprididae > Mylopharyngodon > Mylopharyngodon piceus. Next base: position 25,621,033 of record CM077443.1, on the reverse strand, counting down.
AGATTACAGGGCCATTTACACAACACCATTTTCAAATAAAAACAGAAAACTTTTTATGCGTTTTGTTTGTTCATTTACACGACAACAGCATTTTGGGGGTCTGAAAATGCAAACTTTTGAAAACAGGTTTCAAAGTGCAGGTTTTTGAAAAAGAGACCACTATCATCTACATATAAAATACAAAAATGCAAATTTGTGAAAATGATGACGTCATGCGCGTTGATGATGACATTATGTTTTCAGTTTATAGGCGTGTAGTGTTTCTTTACAAAGTAACATCGCCAACTACTGGCCTGGCAGCATAATACAGCATTTATAGTCATTTTCGCAGATCCGTGTAAACGGGGATCGGGGATTGACAACATAGTTGTCCATACATGAAAAACGCAAAGGAAAAACTTTTCTGTTTTCTGTTACATCGTTGTTGTGTAAATGTACCCTAAGTGAATTAATTCAGTGAATGATCTATCAGACTGATTCATTTGGTAACTCCTGATGAGGTCTTTTTCGATGAGGACCATCTCATAAGAGTCACTTATTTTTGTGAATGTGACTAGTGGTTTTGGTGAATGTTTTTGATTCACCAAAAAGAACCAGATTAAAAGAGTCATTTCGAAATTAATCAAACTACACTAGTCACGCCATATGTACTATTCTACTCATTCAAATGAAGATCATGATTAATCAGAAAATCCATATTTTTACCTATCCATAGAAACAACATATCAAATTCATATTGGCCATATGCTTGAAAGAAGAAGCATTTAAATTGATAATACACTGATAATACATTCTAGATCATAGTGATTCTTCCAAATAACTCCAGAGACATCCATCAACCTTCCAGCTATGGACATCAGAGAAAACTTTTTACTTAATATTAAGTGCAGGAGATCTCCAGGGCTCTTGTTGTCTCCATCCAGACACAAAGAGTAAAACCGGATAGAAAGACACATGGTGACCATGTGGAGGCCACCTTATCTCAAGTTCAAAGAAATGGAGGAGGCCAAAAAAGCTTACTCAACCTCTGAATATGCTTTCATGATAAAGGTCTTTTGGACAGAGTGTTGGCTAGATTGTTTAAGAGCATAGGTCCTTGAGGAGACATGCTAGGACCTCCTTAGTGAGTGATGAAAGCTGGGGCCTCTGCTCTTTTGGGAGAGCACGCAAAGGCCATGGTACACTAACTCCCCTGACCCATCCAAATTCTTGCGTTTTGACAGCTTTGTTTAAATCATCTTTTCCCAGTACCATTACAAATTGTTACCATAACACTTGCTGTTCCAAAGGCTTTAAGAACTGAAATTGTAATAAAACACAAACTGTAGTGAATGTGCTGTGAACATTTTTTTAGCATCTATTCGTTTAACTAAATTACTAATCAAACCCTGAGAAATCAATTTATTTTAAATAAAACATCAAATGTACTATGAAAACATACTGCAACTTGTAGAACTCAAAACTACCTTGAGATGGGAACAGTGGAATGGAGGAAAAAATAATAATAACGCAAGATCTCGAGACACATTTTTTTAAAAAGTTTAACTTATTTTAACTTGGATGCCATGTTTTTAGAACACTGTGTTGTGCGAGACGCAGATGTGAGCACAATGGTCAAACGTCCATCTAGAGCATGTTTACATAGAAAAACAATGGAAAAGTAGCACAATGAAATGTCAAGGTATGTCGTGTAAACGGCCCCTTACTGAGCATAGATTTCATTTTAAGTAACCTTATATGAAATTAATAAAAAATAACCATTTGAACCAAAGAAATACCTTTTTTTAAGAAAAAAAGGCCTACTTTTGGGTCCTACTTTCCATCCTATTTATGAAAAATTTCAAACATAAAAAACTACAGAGCTGTTTAGTTTAGATTAATCTGCCATCATATATTTCATCATGATAAACAGTAATATTATCCAAGTCTTGTTTGAAACTGAAGGAGGATACATCACAGTATGACGGTGAGAACCGACAGCAGCCCTAATAGCTGATTACAAGACATATCTTGACTAGTCCTCGCACCCTTATCTAAACTAACATGTGCTACGCCATCAATTGCCTCTCTTACGCCTTCCAGGAACAGAAAAGTTGACTTTGTAATTGTGTGCCAAAAGTAACTGACCTCTGTCCTGATGCAAGACTTTATAGCCTGTGAGCTGAGGATAGGAGTGCAGGGGCTGTTGGACAACAGGCATAGAGACCTTCAGTCTGATATTATCCAGTCATCTGCCCTGTCCACACGCCTCCACGCTGACAGACAAACAGTGCCTCTGCTAGCCTCATCCATCTTCATTGAGCCCTAAAGAGTGATGGTAAGTAAGCCCGACAGGACAGAAGAAGGTCTGGATTGTTCCAATGTTATCTCAGACTGGCTGGGATTCCTTGTCCAGTGGCGGCTCTGTTTTCCTGGATTTCTGAGGGGACTGTGTTTGAATAAGTGTGTGTGTGTGTAAGCGCACCATTCTCTTCACAGGGTCTCCTGTAACTCACTAGACTTTCAGTCTCTAGACGTCAACAGAATCTGTCCATTTTTTTGTCTGTACATTAAAGGGTTAGTTCACCCAAAAATGAAAATTATGTAATTTATTACTCACCCTTATGTCGTTCCACACCCGTAAGACCTTCATTCATCTTTGGAACACAAATTAAGATATTTTTGATGAAATCTGATGGCTCAGTGAGGCCTCTATTGCCAGCAATGTCACCGAACCTCTCAATATCCAGAAAGGTACTCAAAACATATTTAAAACAGTTCATGTGAGTACAGTGGTTCTATCTTAATATTATAAAGCGACGAGAATACTTTTTGTGCACCAAAAAAACAAAATAACGACTTTTCAACAATATCTAGTGATGGCCGATTTGAAAACACTGATTCGAAGCTTTTCGAATCTTTTGTTTCGAATCAGTGGTTCGGAGCGCCAAAGTCACGTGATTTCAGCAGTTTGGCAGTTTGATACGCATTACACTCAAATGAAATAATAAAGTTTTGGACAAAATAATTTCTCTACCATCTGCATGGGCAAAGCAATGTTCAAAAAAGATTGTTGTTAAAGGACAAGCTAGGGAATCAAACTTCTCTCCAGGGGTTGTTAAATATCCCCCAGCAGGCCACTGCAGCGCCACAGTGCATTCCACTAAGTTAAAACCTAGCTAGGGGCTAAGGGTGTAAAGCTCACTCTTTTCAAGTACACCTAAAGTCCCCGAGGCTAAAGACATAAACCTTTGCTTTCCATGGAGAAGAACACCTGCTTGCTTTCCGAGTTGACTCATGGAATAACAAAGCAACAGAAATTAAAGGTGCTTAAAGCCATTTTACCATTTTGCTACCTTCTGCCAGGCTTTAGTTATTTAGACCACACTCACTCATCAAAACCCAGCCATACAAAGATATGCCAACAAACTCAAGAGTGCATTTGTATCTTGCAAGGGCACTACAGGAATGGGGCGCTACTCAAGATTGGCTCTTCTACGAGGCAGTTAGTGAAGGGTACATGAATTTGCTCACTTTAAAGAATCATTTGATCCTGAGTGGTGTGAATCCTTATGATTCATTTTTAACACTGAAGTAATTTATATAAGTTGCCTGAGAATTGAGCCAATTTGAACCCATTATGAAATATCCTTATATATTACACATTTTATGTATGTTTTTACCAAATGCCCAATGACGAGACGAAAAAGGGCTTTTCACACTTGAAATAGTTATCCCTGGGTCATTCTAAACCCTGGGTAAATGGCATCCTGGGTTATCTTGCTTCACATTTGTTCAGTGTTCTTTACCTGGGGTTAACAATTAATCACATTCATATGCTGGCATTTCACACTGTACATTCCTAAACCCTGGGTTAACGTTCTTATTTGCATATTTGCAGTGTCAATGTCATTGATTGGACGAGCGCAGCACACAGTCCATTTACATAAAGGCTTTAGAATTGTGCATCATCATATTGTACATTGTCAATTGCTATCAAGTTTTTCCTGATTGGACTTTTTAGACTATAAGAATTAAATGGTCTGTTCTTTACTCCAAATCTGTCACTGTTGGCGCTTTCGGTGGTGAACAGGGGTCAGCATGGGAACTCTGAATGGTCTGTGCACTACACTGTGTATTCTGACACCTTTCTATCAGAACCAGCATTAACGTCTTGAGCAATTTGAGCTACAGTAGTTCGTCTGTTGGATCGGACCACACGGGCCAACCTTCGCTCCCCATGTACATCAATGAGCCTTGGCCGCCCATTACCCTGTCGCCGGTTCACCGCTGTTCCTTCCTTGGACCACTTTTTATAGATACTGACCACTGCAGACCAGGAACACCCCACAAGAGCTGCAGTTTCAGAGATGCAGAGATGCTCTGACCCAGTCGTCTAGCCGTCAAAATTTGGCCCTTATCAAACTCGCTCAAATCCTTACGCTTGCCCATTTTTCCTGCTTCTAACACATCAACGTTGAGTCAATGCTTGTTATAGGCAGTGATGTCATGCCTGGTGTTAAACCTCAAATTAGATCTGCTTCTTTGGCCAAAGACAGAGGAATCTGCCATGACAGGCTGTGGACAGCTGTGTGAACCAACTAAATCACACTGCAACTAATATCTTCATGTAAATCAACAGACAGATTGCTTACAAGTAAAATGTAAATGCACCACAGATGGACTTTCACTTTTGTGCTTGGCTTCAAAAACTTTAGGCATCCTAGATACATTTTATCATGGTACTTTTTTTTTTTTTTTTACCGAGATAAAACTTGTTATAACATATAGCATTGTGACAGTCATTTAACAGGCTTGCATTTTTACGAATCTTGAGTTGATTCATCATTAATAGCAGTTAAAAACAACCAGGGTCAGACTATGGTTCTTAAAATTTAATCCATACCTTATGTTGCAGTTCCTTTTAAAAATGACCAGATTATGGTTGGTAAATCATTTATTTACTTGCCAAAACCAAATTTTAAACAATGCTTGTAAGATATGCAGAGTAACATGCTGATTCATACACAGGTCAGACACAAGTTAGTATCTAAAGTGCATGCAAACCAAAAGCAACTAAAATATGTTCAAGAACAATAAAAAGCTAAAAGAGAGTCTAAAGAACTATACATAAATGTTTAATTCTGTTGACTTTGAGAGCAACATTTTTACATTTCCTGCAGTAATATTGTGTATTATTACCTGTGACTATGGGCAACAAAGCATCTCTAAAAGACTCACTCAAATACTGGACTAGTTTTTCACAAAATTACCTTTCAAAATGTGGACTACTGTGGTAGCACCATATGGTACAGTGATAGTATCAGATAGTAATACCATAGAACATTGATAAATGGAACTGACTGATTTCCATATTCATGTACTATGGTATTTATAAGGTACATGTACATGGTAATGCGGTGGTTCACTTTGATAGATCTGCAGTGTACTGTTCGTTTAGTGGCCAGAAAATTGCTTTACCTGCAGTAATATGAATCGCTCACAAGCTTCAAATGCAATTGTTGGAAGATTTTCTTCAATTAATCATAGGTAATCCAGTGGTAGGTAATCCAGTAATCCACATTTTTTTCATTATGAACTACTGTTTACGGAGAGATTCAGTGCGCGAGTGAACTGTCTGAATGATTATTATTGATTTGCGAACCCATTTAGACTATTTTGAAAAACCGTTTCAAAGAACTGACTCAAAAGACTGATTTATTTGCGAATCAATTATTTTTAAGTCCTAATGTGTTCACAATATTAACAATAGCAGACAATGGAGCGTCACACGCTCAAAAGTTGATTGTTGTGCCGTAGCAGGTGGAAAAGTCACGCGATGTATAATAACGAGTCAAGCAAAATGTGGCAAATCTACAAATGTATGGCGAACTAAAAAATAGATAGAAGATAATATAATGTAAATATTAATGCAAAGTAACATATTAGAAATGTTTTTCATGTGACTGTCACAGTTTTAGGGGGCCTAACATTAATTACATTGGTCAAAATTTATTTGATCATTTTTCTGAATTTTTTGTTAGTATTGACATGATTTATGTTTTTCATCTTGCAACAGTGGTCGTGGTCTCACACAGTTAAACTCAATTAAATGGAGCTTTGCCTATAGGATGCTTTGTCCCGGGGCAAGATCATAACATGAGGCCAATTAATAGGCTACACAGGAGGCCACAATGCAAACATTCCACAAGAGTTTAGCGGCAGGGAACTATGTCTACTGTGAACTCAAGTCATAATGCCATGTTTTTATTGCAGTCTCAGCTCAAGTCAAGTGGATATAGTATTCTGAGGCAGGTCGGGAGAGCGAGACAGAGAAAAAGAGGATGGAAATACTAAACAGTCAATCCTAAACTCTCAGCAGAGCACTTGCATGGCTACTTGCACAAGCGCATGTGTTCAGGTCAGTACTCATAAGTGCTATGGTTTCATGCTCCACAAACAGGACATATAACTTGAAGTTCATGATAGGGAAGGTTTGCGAATTTGCGTACTGACAGATATTGGAAACTGACCCGTATTAGAGCCCTGAATACTTTTGATTCTCTTTAGAATTAATGACTGGTGACAGCTCTCCCAGTGACATCTCTAAGAGAAGAGAGAGCAGATGAGCTTTCCATTGTTTATGAACAGCGCTGGTGTGTATATCATAGGCTGAAGGTGGTCCGATTTCTTAAGGAGTGAAGAAAGGTGTGTGTGTGTGTGTGTGTGTGTGTGTGTGTGTGTGTGTTTGTCAGTGCTTGGGAGGTTGTGATTAAGGTTTTCACTGTGAGGTGAAGACCACCAGGAGATTGTGCATGCATTTTTGAGTGAATATTTGCTTGTATGAGTGTGTGAAAGAAAACAATAGATTTATTCTTAAGATACTTGATTCATAGAATCTTTATTGATCAGAAGTTGGACAATGTGATGAAGATTGAATCAAGTCAGACAATGCGTAGACACCTGCATGTGATTATACATTTTTATGTTTTTTTTTAATCCACAAGAGTTTCTGTTTTTTTTTTTTTAACATAATATGTCTGTCAGTGGCTCTGCCAAACTGTTGATCTTGACCTGCTTATCTTATCTGTAATTTTGTCTGCTGTGTTTCGCCAAGCCCAACATCGATTAATATTGATTATTTTCTTGATAAAAGATTCATTTGCAAAGCATTGCTCCTCTGCAGAACCATAATGTACAGGGTATTTTAAAGTTGAAGTAAACACATAAAGATGTGGAGATAATTCTTGACAAGGCTGTTTAGCGTTTTTGTTTGAACATGTTACAACAACACCGGCATATTTATAATATTTATGAGTTGTAATGTTCAGAAAGTAGCATTTATGTAAGGACATACCCAAACTGATATCATCTGTTCTTTTGACTGCATGATATAAGTGTCTACGATCTTCTGTTATAGGCCTATTGTTTGTTTTGATCACCAAGCAACCATGATGCTGCAGGCACCGAAAACCATGATCACTGGGAATAAGCATTGGCAGGTTTCTGCAGCATTTAGTTTCTTATGTTTGGAAGAAAAAACCAACACAATAATGGTATTTATTCCTTAAATAATATTAAATTGTTATTGATCATTCTGAGAGCAAGCCAAAGGTACACCATAAAACGTTTTGGTTATTTGTATATATTTATATTATTATATTTATCTATATAATAAAAATTAGGGGTGCAGGATATATTGGTGCCATATCAGTTGATATATAATTGTTCATGAAGGCTGGAAATGAAAAACGACTTATATTCAGGTGTGCAGAATTATTAGGCAGGTTTTGTTTTACAGGCAAAATGAACCAAAAAAGAGATTTAAAAATTATTAAAGGGTTAGTTCACCAAAAAATTAAAATTCTGTCATTAATTACTCACCCTCATGTCGTTCCACACCCGTAAGACCTTCGTTCATCTTCGGAACACAAATTAAGATATTTTTCATAAAATCCGATGGCTCAGTGAGGCCTCCATTGACAGCAAGATAATTAACACTTTCAGATGCCCAAAAAACTACATATTTAAAACAGTTCATGTGACTACAGTGGTTCAACCTTAATGTTATGAAGCGACGAGAATACTTTTTGTGCGCCAAAAAAACAAAATAACGACTTTATTCAACAATATCCAGTGATCAAAACACCGCTTCATGAAGCTTCGAAGCTTTACGAATCTTTTGTTTCGAATCAGTGGTTTGGAGCGTGTATCAAAATGCCAAAGTCACGCCCCCAGTGGTGAACCATTAAAATTTCGAAACACTTATGACGTAACGAAGCCTCGTTTACTGAAATCACGTGACTTTGACGGTTTGATACGCCCTCTGAACCACTGATTCAAAACAAAACATTCGTAAAGCTTCGAAGCTTCATGAAGGCAGAGGGGGGAAAAAAACAAGATAGCAAGGCCACGAATTTAGAAGTTTTTGTACCGCATTGTACTAATTCGTTCCCTTGATTTAGTTAAATGTTCATTAAAGCTGCATTCCGGAAGTTTTGCCTCTTTGTCGCCATCTCTGTTTGAAACCTGCAATTGCAGTTATTTGTGGCATTATCATCTTTACGTGGGTTGTGTATCGGCACGGCTCCTCAGCACGGATGACTCTAATGTTTGGTGTCAGTCACCACATCGTTGTGGATACTGTACTTCGGAAACACAGATTCTACGTCTTGGAAGTATGACCAAAATAAGAATTTTCACCGAAAAATGTCATCTGAACAAGTAACATGTCTGCCACTTTTGCTCTGACCAACTGAGGAAAAAAGCATTAGGCCTACAATAAATCACGCTGCCAATGGTGATTAAATCTAACGATCGCTTAGCTCAGATCATGCTAAACTGTGCAAATTATTATTACTGTTATACTTTGTTCTCAAATTGTTAATGTTAACAACATCAGCATTGCATGACTATGTGTATTTAGTGTGTATTAGCGTTACCTGTAGATTTCAATTTCTGTAGCCACTCCGCAGTCTGACGTCTTTTGCATTTGACTACGGGTGAATCTCCAGTTGTCACTGATGATTGTCATTTGGATCTTTCTGGATTACAATCCGCCATCAAAATGATACGTTTAATTATTTCAGCTGCTGTGAGAAAAGGTGATAAATGATCTGCTACAAGCAGCATCCTCACATGATATAGCTTCTAGCTGGGACTCCTTCCTTTCTGTTTACAGACGTGACGTAATGACACAAAGACGGACGGCTGCATGCACGAATTTCACTCTTATTATAAAACGTTATTACAAGCTTACCGTTGTGAATCAAGCTAAGGTAAGGAGATAGTTTTGAACACTGGCGGGTTATGTACTTGCTCAAAAATTGATTTTGGATCATTTTTAACCAAAAAAAGTTACGGACTGCAGCTTTAAGTTTGAAAAGAAGTGGACCAAGAAAAAAACTTCAGACTTTCAGACTCTTTCACAAAGTAAGTGCTCAGAGTAATAAAGATATCATGTCTTCTATAAGGCCTCAAAACCTGACAAGTTGATTTTAAAAACCATGTACTAGCACGGGCAACCATGACAGGGCAATCGCACAACATTACAACCCGTGGTAGAAAAGTGCAACCTCCCTGCACATAAATCTAGTGTGATGTTTGTAACCTCGGCCTGAACCATACTCCGGGAGGAAAAGAAGCAAGTTCCTGATGGATTACTGAGCAGTGACCTTTAGGCAAGAAGTGATGAATATGTCTGAAGACATCTGTGGGACTCCAGAGTCATGAGCAATGGCATTACTAGCAAAAACCAGACACTAATAATGAGTGCGTTATTGCAAAATACCAGCATCAAGATATATTGTCATTAACCAAGCTCAGCTGAGAGTGAAGTGATGAGTGTTGTGTGGGAATTTTAAGGCGTGTATTGCAAATGAGCATCTGTTTCTTGGAAAGATTCTTTAAAGAGTGTTTTTCATATAGATTAGCGACAGCTTGCATTCTTGATCATTTATAATAGTAACAAATAGGTTCATAAAACGCTGTGCTACGTGAATGCTGAGCATGCATTTTCTCTGAGTGAGATTTATGCATGTTGTGAATAATCACTTGGCTAATAAGGTCACATCTGGTCACAATTAAAAACAGCTTTATTAATGGATGCTGTAAAATTTTACTGTGGCACAACACTTTCAAGCATATTTCCTTTCATCCCTGTCAATAGTATGCTACGTGACAACATATTTATAGGTGCTAAAAGAAACTGCTTGCCGGCGAAATGTGATGAAAGCTGCTTGAATTCTGTCAACTTTGGATGGCACAGGGTTATTTGTTTTAGATTTTCAACCTTGGAATGCAATTGTTCATGGAAATGTATTTATCTGAGGCTAGTTCAAGACCCAATGTCTCCATAACTGCCCAGCTACCTGTTATTAACCTGAGACTCTTGTTTCCCACTAGAATCATGTCAAAATAATCAAATGTTTTGCAGGCACAATCTTGCTTTTATACACATGGTTATGCCTAAAGCTGAAGAGCAGACAATATATTAGTTGGGCTGAGAGTTGTACAGATAACAGAGAAACCAGTCAGGATCTGATAATCATACACATACACAACAACACGTGCAAACCCACCCTGTTATTCTAGCTTATCCTGTAATACCCCTACACAATAATTTGCCCTGTGTAATTCCATGAATAACCAGATATTAAATGTCTAATTGCTATTTAACAGTGTTGCTGTTTTGAATTCATTCAACTCAATGTGTAATATGTGACTCCACAGTGACCGTAAAAGCAAAGTTCTCACAAAATTTCCAAACCCAAAGCTATTTAGATGATTCATAGTCTTCTCATGGGAGTTTCAGCAATGGTATTTTTATAGTTGATTGTGGATTGCAGAGTTATTAACTGATTCTGTGTGAGTATTTATTGCAATTACATGACTTTAGTGTGTATTTAAAGGTTAAATGTAAATGTAGACTTATTGTTCTGCCTCAATATAGTCTGGACCAAGAAAAACATGCTGGATCAAAACATTAATTTTAATACACATTTATTTAATAACACACATAATGTGCTATATAAGTGTTTTAAAATGTACACTATATACCGTTCAAAAGTTTGGGGTCAGTAAGATTTTTTTTTTATGTTTTCCAATGAAGTCTCTTATGCTCACCAAGGCTGTATGTGATCAAAAATACAGTAAAAACTTATTTTAAAGTAACTTTTCAATATATTTAGGGCCCGAGCACCGGTGGTGCGAGGACCCTATTGTAATTGCTCAGTCAATTATTCTTCTTCTCCGAAATGAATCGCATTTTTGAGGGCTTGATAGCGCCACCTACAAAATTTCAATTAAGCGTCTTTCGCGCTACTTTTCACATAGAGATATGAAATTCAGTAGACAGATGTAACAGCCCAATACCTACAAAAAAGTCCCTGGGTGCAAAATCTGAAAACCCAACAGGAAGTGAGATATTTTGAATTTTCTCTGCAAAATTTTTACAGTTTTTGCTATTTCCAGACATTGCACTTTAACGAACTCCTCCTAGAGATTTTATCAGATTAACATCATATTTGGTCAGTCTAATCTTAAGGCCTTAGCGATGTTAAATTGCAAAGATCTTGAGTGTTCACTGAAGGGCATGTCCGTAGCAGCCTGACAAAGTTCGATGTTTTGCCATGAAAGAGGAAGCTGTTGTAACTCAGGCATACAGTGTCCGATCTGCCCCAAAAAGAGTCCTGGCCTAAAGAAATCTATATGTCAATATTCAGTTAGTCATAGCGCCACCTGCTGGCAACAGGAAATGGCATGCTTTGCATTGTAATTCACTCCCAGAAACACATTTAAATATGCCATGAAGTACCAAACATGCTAGAAACACGTTAAATCATGCAACACTTGGCTAAGTACTAAAGTATGCAATTAACGCCACGAAACAGGAAGTTGTTGTAACACAGGCATACAATGTCCGATCTGCTCCAAACTTTACGTTTGATAATAGTCCTGACCTGAAGACATCTACATGGCAATATTCAGTAATAGTCAAAGCGCCACCTGTTGGCAGCAGGAAGTGTGGCACGTCGAAATGACTTTGCTATATTTCTCCTGTATTTACTCGCTTACATGCATGTCGCCCACTGTTCACTGTTTTCCTAAGGCCACCGGGTGGCGGTGAGCCAGGGTGCGAGGGCCCTTTCATCGCTGCTTGCAGCTTTAATTTTAAATGTAATTTATTCCTGTGATTGGAAAGCTGAATTTTTAGCAGACATTTCTCCAGTCTTCAGTGTCACATGATCCTTCAGAAATCATGCTGATCATTCTAATATTTGGTGCTCAAGAAACATTTCTTATTATCAATGTTGAAATATTTTTGTGAAAAACATGATTTTTTTTTTTTTATTCTTTGATGAATAGAAGTTCAAAAGAACAGCATTTATTTGAAATATAAATCTTCTGTAACATTATAAATATCTTTATTGTTATGTTTGATCCATTTAATGCTGAATAAAAGTGTTCATTTCAATCATTCTTAAAAAAAAAAAAAAAAAACATGTATTAACCCAAGACTTTTGAACAGTACTGAATGCCCTTTTCTTTCATATTACCAGAGAAGTCATTACCCTTCACTAAATGCTCTTAGTAACAGGTAAATCACATTTAATAGAAGACACTCATGTAGAGAATGTGACTGTTGTTGTAATCTAAAACAGAAAATGTATTGCTCAAGGGCTTGACAAATGCAATTTCCTTAACATATGCCGATGGGAAAGAAAAAGGGAGAGACAGAATGCTAGTGAGATGCAATTACGTGGACCCGAAGTGATAGCTGATATCATCTAATCAAAACGGTAAAATAAGAAGGGCAGGGCTCAGCTCCACAGCTGCCCAGAATGAAAACTCACCATTTCTCAGAGGAGGAAGAGAGCGAAAAATTGCTCTTACAGCTCGCAGATGGGAACGAAGGGGGAAAAAAATTTCTGGCAGAGCAAAAGGGGGCTAGGAGTTTTAACAGTCTCCCTACATCTGTTTATTTAGAGAAGAAACCATTGTGTCATTCAGTTATTCTAAGCTTTGCGGTGGCCAGCGTTCAGGCCCACAGTGATCGCTCCAACAAAGCGGCCCCATAACATAACAGGGGCCACGGCCGTAAGGTACCAAAAGGAGGAATCATGCTAAAGGTTTCGCATTACCTGCTTGTTCTTTACGTCTCCATAACCAGACGGGTCAGGCCAGGCTTTTTGCAACAATTGGGGGCATAGGGCGATGGGAGAGGGTGATAGTTGGGCTGATTATGGAGGAGGAGTTCTGCATGCCATTTTTGACACTTACCCTTTACCATCACAAGGTTACAAAAGGTTCAGCGAGCTTGTGTTTTACAAGCTATGCTTCTTTTAGATACCAATACAGAGCTGACAAGGTGTTTGAAACAGGCTTCAGAAATTCAGAGAACATCTTCCCACCATAACCACAGCTTGACAGGTGTGGTTATGTTTTATTTGGCTGTGAATATTTTATACTCTCTAAACTAATACGCTTTTGAAGTATTCGTGTAATGAATGCAGCTTGCCAAAAACATCAACAAATTGGCGTATTAACTATTATGAAAGATTAGCAGGGCTGTGCAGAATTGCATGTGGGTGTGAGACACAACACAGGCCAATAATTAAGTGCAAGTTTTAAAGAATTACTCATATCTGAATTATTTGTACACCTGACCTCGTATCCAAAGCTTCAATTCTGAACAAACAAGTCTCAGGTCTGCATTTGCGTGACTTAAGCATTCTAAATATCATTAATGCCCATAAAGAATGTTTGTGGTTGCCACTCGTTTTTACTGTCAGGCTTTGTTGTGTCTCATGCAGTAAAATTTTTCCATGCTGCACTCCATGTTTGTTGGATTAAGGTCATGTCTGCGAGGGGTTATGTCTTTATTGGCAGGCCCCATATGCACACATGGCATTCTTCTCCTCTTTGCAATGGTATGAAGGGCCCTTAGGCCTGTATAAATAGTCACTTGTAGTATGGAAAGGGAAGGGGGCCATGTGTTGGAACAGCTGGTCTGTGTGTGTGTGCGCTGATCAAGGGAGTTGACATGGCTGTGGGTTCAAACAAGACTTGGCAAGATATCGGTCCTCCTATCTGGTGTCAGTCAGAAGATGGGATGGCAGCTGATGGCAGTGCTGGAATGGAATGAGAGTGAATGAGGTTTTTAGTCAACATCCTCCCTGACTGCGATATTGATGTCTGGATTCCATGGGATACTCCACATAGATACAGATAATACTCCCTGAAAGGCTCAATGTCTTTGTCTTCGGGGTTTTTTTTTTTTTTTTTTTTTTTTGTATACATGAAATGGAATGATGAAGCGCAATTATGTCCAGATTTAATGCTTTTTTAAAAATGAAAACTATAAAACTAGAACTATTATGTTATGTTGCATTTTAAAGCTTATTACTCAATTGATTCTGGACAACACTATAGAGCAGCTGTCTATATCTCTATCATGGCGCTAACAACAGTTGGTGGTGTGTTTAGAGCCGCAATAAAACCAAGAGCAGCTGCTTTGTGTCACAACTTCCTGTAGGAATGTTAATATCATTTTGATCATAATTTGGAATCAATTCTATAAGAATCCTCTAAGAATCAATTAAGAACCAACTGGATGAACTGGATTCAGTTTATTTTTAAGGAACTTACGTTTATCCAGTATAGGATCTTGGCAGATTTTAAGAGCATTTTTATTTGATCCATATAGGATGGTTCCAAAATAGAGCTAAATCGTGTTTGCATAAAAAATCTCAAAATATTTTATAGCCATTTGCCTTGATCCTGCTGAAATGCCTCTGTTTCCAAAAAAAACCTACACTGTAAACCTGAATAAGTTGGCTAAACTCAAAAAAATTTAGGCAATCAGTTGCCTCAAAATTGTTAAGTTAAGAAATTCAAAGTTTAAGTAAGCAGAACTGGCAGGTTTTTATTTTGTACTCATACATTTTAATTGTTCTTAACTTGAAATGTTTGAGTACACTAATTCATACATTTAACTTGAAATTATCATGTAACCTCAATGTAAACGTTTTTATTAGTGTAGCATAACAAAACATTAATCACTACTAAATCTCCCACTTAACATTAATCTTGCACACACACAAAAAACATTATATAACACTTAATTGTAGCGTTTACTCTGCCTTTCGAGTGCTATGGACAAAGCATGCTGGGAAATAGAAATCCCAGCCCAGTTTCAGTTAAACTTAAGTTCGTCTAAATTAAAAGAAATAAGCTCATAAAACTCAAAACAATGAAACAGTTCAGTTTACTCAAAATATATCAGTTCTGTGAACTTGAAAGAAAAAGAAAGTGTTAAATACTCATAAAAATTGATTTGACTGAACTAATTTGTTAATTTAAGTTTGTCCTACTCAAACCAATTAGCGTTAAGGTTTACAGTGTTATTAAAAATATTGGTAACACTTTATTTTAGGGTCTTTTAACTAGTTGCTTATTAGCTTGCATATTTCTAGAATATTGGCTGTTTTATTAGTACTTATTAAGCACATATTAATGTCTTATTCTACATGACCTTATTCTACATTCTTAATCCTACCCAATACCTAAACTTAACAACTACCTTACTAACTATTAATAAGCAGTGAATTAGGTGTTTATTGAGGGAAAAGTCGTAGTTAATAGTGAATATGTGTTCCCCATACTAAAGTGTTACCAAAATATCTAATGTATTTTAACAGAAATCTATTGATAGTCATTTAAATTTAACAATTTACAGGTATTATATATCATTATAATTTAAATGACTGATTAATGAAAATGTGCAACACACTGTTAGCATTAATAAAATATGTTGATAGAGTTCATGTTCTGTCTGTATGATTTCAGTGTTTTGCTATGTGAACTGGAATATTGTTCCTGCAGTACTACCATGATACAGTGAAAAAGAGGGGGAAAAATTATGTGAGTTTATTCTAATTACAGCACGGGTGAGTTTTTGTTTGGGGTCATCCATCAGGGTCAGGAATTTGGCAACAGCACCCCACGGATTATTGTAAGGAATCTGTTTCTCATTAAGTCCTCCAAAAGTGTAAGAAAGGTATTCTTAGACCAGAGCAAAAAAATAAAGGCAATGGGCATTCTTTTATCCATATAAAGTGCATTATTTATTTTAAAACCGTTTAAATTGCTACATGTTGAGCCAAAATTATAATCTGTGACTTTCACCTTTTGCCTTAATGATTGCATAGTAACTGTTAACATTTGACTGTAATACTATGGCACAAAATATTAAGCAAACAATCATAAACATACCTTAATATTTTAGAACATGGAGACATAAGAGACAAAACATTTTCTGTTCATTTCAATTACCCTTTTAACTAATAATAATTCTGCTTTAATGTTCTTATAGGAATATATCAAAATGGATTGTTTCTGTATACTTTACTTTCACTGTATCGACACAAATCAGCACTGATTTACGACACCCAAATATTTCCAAAGCCCTGCTCAAAAATACCATCTTGTTAGTGTGTATTATTTTACTAAAGCATGATAGCATAAACAAGTCAAGCTAATAATGTTTACCAATTGAAGTTTCTCTTATAATGAGCACGGAAATACATTTGTGCTGTGACTTCATTGCATTTGTTCCATTATTGAGGCTTGTATCCCCATTTAAAGCTGTGTGCTGTTAATTTAAATGAATCCCCATTTAAAGTAAAAGCATGCAGTTCTCTTTTGCATGAGCATCTGGCTTATTTAAATGCCTGCCTGCCAAAGAAAACAGTTGTTTATAAATGTTTTCCTCCCTCTATTTAGATCTCCTTTAGATCCAAGAAAAAGCTGTTATGGATTCAGGTATTAAGAGAAAATAGCAGGAAATGTGTTTGATGAACAGCATGCTGTGGTTATTTTGCTGCAATATTTAAATTCACCACAATAGAATTGGAATAGTTACTTGTTGCTTGTGTGGTTGCTGATCTCACTATAAGATACTATTATCTCTGGATCAAATCACTGTGCTCTCAAGACTTCTGACTCACAGGGGTATAGAGTTCCCTTCATCCATCACCTAGAACCGGTGCGAAAACGTCATTGTCAGATCTGACCATCCGTAACTGACATTGAGTTCATTGTTTAGGGTCAGAAGCTCGATGCACAGTGGCCTAAAGGTACATTCCTAACTCCAGAGTAGTGTTTGAAACACAAACCCTTATTGTGCAAGGTGGATCCACTGATCCTCCATCCTAAGCATCAGCAAATGCCCTCCTTTTGATGTTCAAGTGTAAACTTGCAATGTTATCATCTTACACATAAGGAGTCCACCTTTCTTCACGGCTCATGGTTACATTTTATATCTGAACCCAGAGTTGATATTGCTGCTTTTAGCCAATGTCTCTTTTTCTATTGTCTAATCGACTAGACACAGTGGAACAAGCCAAGAACTATCATTTTCAAACACATTCTTTGCCTGGATCAAGCTGAAATGACATTCGGCCAAAATGCATTTTCCATTTGCTGACTGTGAAATGTAAGATTTTATTTCATAAGATCTTGTCTAAAAGGACAAAAACTTATAGAATGAAATCTGGCATGGCAACAGCTATGTATTTTAGCAAAGGCCAAATGTTTCTGAAGTGATTATATACCTCTTGAAATAAATCCACTACAGATGCAGTAAGATCTGATAAAAGAAAACTGACTTTCCACTAAACTTAGATTCCTTTAAAAATCCATGCAGATTTAATGAGCATAGATGGAAACTCACGCTTAAGTTGCATAAAGATGGCTCGACTTAACACGTATAAACATTTGACTCCAAATTAAAAGCTAGTTTCCAACAGTCTGCAAGGAGAAATTGTTTTCTATGAATATCAAGACATTGTTTATATAAGAGAATCTCTTGCGTGCCCTTTGTAATCAGATTTTTTTACTATACAATCGTACAAAAGTTTGGGGTTGGTAAGATTATTTAAAATAAATTTGTATTTTTATTTGGCAAGGACACATTAAATTGATCAAAAGTGACGCTAAAGACATTTAAATTTTCAAAAATTTCTATTTAAATGGTGTTCTTGTGAACTTTCTATAAAACAAAGAATCCTGAAAAATAAATGCATCACCGTTTCCACAAAAATATTAAGCAGCACAACCGTTTTCAACATTGATAATAATAATAAATGTTTCTTGAGCAGCAAATTAGCACATTAGAATGATTTCTGAAGGATCATGTGACACTGAAGAATGGATTAATGGCTACTGAAAGTTCAGCTTTGCCATATTATTTCATAATATTACTGTTTTACTGTATTTTAATGTAATAAATGCAGCCTTGGTGAGCATAAGAGCACTTCTTTCGAAAACAATAGGAAATCAACGATCTTATCTTACCAAACTTTGTGTGTGTGTACATGTTTTTCTGTCCCGGTGGGGACTTCAACCTGAATGCACACAGACTCATGGGGACTTGTGTCACCGTGGGGACCTAAATGCAGAAAGTTTTCTGTGATGTGTGGGTTTAGGGGTAGGGTTAGTCTGGGGTAGGGGATACAATATACAGTTTGTACAGTAAAAACCATTACTTCTATGGAGAGTCCCCACAAGGAGAAAGAGAGAGAGAGAGAGAGAGAGAGAGATAGAGAGAGAGAGAGAGACTATTGACGGAAAATTGCAATTTATGCTTTTATCTTGTTCAGCAATACACTTGCTGGCTGTTCATGGACAGTCATGCATAGTCACAAAATCAAATGCTGTGATACTGCCCAAGAACGCAAGTCATACATATTCGACAAAGTCTGAGAAACAACAGTATAGTCGGTCTTTCTAACTCATTTTCGGCTCTGAGGTAATCCAAACCTTTTGGAGAGAGACCATTCCTAAACCATCATGCCCCACCTCCATTTTCCCGCCCCTTACTTGACGTCGAGATTTGCAACAACAAACGGTCTGACCAATAGGAATCCCTAAAAGTTCCGCAGGAGTAGAATGGATAAAGCAAAACTAGCGGGTCAGAAAGGGGCCAGTGTGTGAATTTGAACGCCGTGTTATTATCTGTTCGCGTCCCTAAGCGTACTTAATGACGGACGACAAGCGCACGCACGTGAATTTATCTGTTCAGTCGGGGAAGCGTGATGTTAGTAGCGCTCGAGCACATTTGGATGTGAGCGAGAGACGCGAAAGGACGAGCTCGTGAGCTCTTCACTTCTGCCCACAAGAAAGACAAGAGGTGGAAGGAGGAATCACCGTACTGTCACACGGACACAAACCGAGAAGATGGAGTGAACAACCCGTTTGCTGGAAATAGCACTTTTCGTAATTCAGGCTTCTTTTTAAGACATGGATTACAGGGAAATGTCTTTATAAATTCACCGCAACTGTGGAACAAACTTTTTTCTTTTGGATGGACCTTGCAAACATGATCTGAGCCGAGGGATTGTTCCCTCCATAGATGCAATGGAAATATGAAATATGCATGCTTAAAACTGACCTGACGGCAACCAAACGATTACAGACTTCGATATGGCAACTTGTGCAAGTTTGGTTCGGGGCGCGCGCACTTTAATTTGGCCTTTCGCTTGTGTGCTTGTTTGTTTTAGTTGTTTTTCCATCGCCTCGTCCAACCACCACGGCCGTCGGTTGATTTGCTGGCAAGCGATATTAAACTGCCAGTCAGAGCCCGAGTGTCATTACGCTTATGACCAGTATTTGCACGCCTGTGAATCGATCCTGACCGGCCAGAGGAAGAAGTGTCCCAGTCACTGCATCTCGTCGCTTGTGCAACTCAACCTGACCAAGAGCGGCCCGGCGCTGGAGGACTGCAGCTGCGCCTCGGACCCCCGCTGCCGGGAGATCAAACGATCCATCGAGCCGTGCTTGCCCAAAACCAGCAGCATGGGCTGCACCGAAGCCCGGCGCCAGTGCGAGAGGGACAACCAGTGCCGAAACGCGATGGGCGATTATTTATTCCACTGCGGGAAACTCTTCAGCGGCTCCAGCTGCTCGAACCCATGCCGCAATGTCATCGCGTACATGCGCAAACTACCCAAAGCTCAACTCCTGGATTCTTGCGTCTGTGATGGATCAGAGCGGACTATCTGCGAGTTTATCAAAACTAGTATGAAAACGCTTTGCTTTGACTCTCCCCCCGTGGATGAGGAAGGCTCCAGTGGGTTGGACGATGATGAGTCTGATGATGAGGATTACCCAGAGCCAGAGCCCACGAGGAACACAGGTTCTGCTTTTGTGGCATGTTCTGTTTTGACTGTGGTGGCATCCATTTTGGCTCTAGTGAGATCACTTTGAAGGCGAGTTAATAATCTGCTCCAACGGCTGTTCGGGAATAGTGCATTTTGTCAATTTTCTCCTGTTTTCCAATTCATTTATGGCAAGCTGTTATGGCAACATTTATTCCTTAAAACGATCTAGTCTTTGTTTTACACGGCCTATTTTAAATTCAGGTAATCCAATAGTGACTATCAACGTTTGTTAGGTGTTCATTAGGTTCTAGTACTTGTTTTTAAGTTACTAGTAGCTATCCCAGAAGTAACTAGTATATATCCCATTTTTTTTAGTAACATTTCTTGTCTCACAAGTTACAATTGCTTTTACTGGTCATTTACAATGACACGTCAGAAAATTCCAGTAAAAAATCATACTAGAAAGGTTTAAAATGTTAACAGTAGACTAGTTTGCATATTCAGTTTAGTACGTGAAAAAGTGGAATAGGTTATATCTGAACCATATGTCCCCATAAAATTTAACTGCAAAGGTCAGCGAATTCATACCAGTAACAATGGATTAGTTACTTGTCACTATTTGACATGACTAGGGATAGTGACTAATAGCAAAGGATCAAGGAATGGAAGTAGTAAGTAATGAATAAATAGTAATAGCTAATGAGTCCAGTGAAATAAAAATAGTCACTAATGGATTACTTGCTAGCAAGTAAAAAATAAGTACTAGTAACATAACAATAGATATTAGTTAGCTTTAAGGAATAAATGTTAATAGAGCTTGACATGGTTTTTCTCCAAAGATTACAAGCTTTGTGTGACATTTAGGTGCAGTTCACATCCAGAAATTGTCACATTGTAAATGTGTTTTGACTCACTATGCAAATTTAGCATTTCAGATTCGGCCCAGGTGAACAATACCTTGTCTAATGTAAGTTTTTATTATCAAGCTAAAATTCTGATTCTGAAGTTATTTAAGAGCAGGGATACAAAGTACTTTAGGTCAGTCAACTGCCTTAAACACCAACTTGCCTATTGCAAGTGCTGTTTTGTAAAAGATAAAAATATTTCCATAAAGATATAGAAAAAGTTTATTTTGTTACATAGACATTTTAACAGTGAAAGTTGTAATTATAAAACTGTGCACTGCCAATGTAAAACTAGATTTTTTTTAAATATGTAAAGTATTTTTATAAAGTTGCAAACAACTTTGGATAAGTAACTTCTGTAAAAAAGTGTTTGGAATGCTGGAAAGAATGAGTAGATCTCTATATTAGCTAGAAACATTTGATAAACCTTATGAAAGTCCCAGAGATTCTTTATTTTTGTCATAAAGTAACCTTCAAAACAAAGGGTGATGATTCCAGCTTTAAAGGGAAGTTAAATGTTTGTTGTAATTATTTTCCTTTTAAGATATTGTACAGTGTACAGATTTTCAGAGAATCTTTTAATTGTGTTATCTAAGATGAACTATTTACTGTGTAGAAATGTCTAAATCCACTGTATGACTGCCTCAGTGATGTTCTTTTTATAGAAGGCATAAAAACTAAAGTGCAAAGACTCAAACCGAGTATGTGTAATTTGTTTATGTTTGCTATATTTCATAGTGTCATTAGGAAGTTTCAAAGCATTGACTCCATGCGTGACCATGCATGGATTCCGATGCTAAATCTAGAATATGCTGGTTAGCACAGCAGAGCTTTTCAGGAACAGATTAAGTATCACACACATAAGGAGCTTGAAGCGCTGACACACGACTTAGCAAACAGAAGTGTTTGCTGAAGGCATAAACTCTGATATTTGGATATCTTTAGAATGTGAACACAAAAGCGCGAGTGGCTTTTCCCTGGGGTGTCCGTGTTGCATCTGGGCCAAGACTGACAGAGGTTTATTTATTTTTCAGTCACTGTGTTTGCTTAAAGGCCTTTGTCTGCACGCCACTACTGCAAGCATAAAGTGGCAAATTCTAAACTAACAGAGAAACAGTAGCAGAACAACATGAACTACAAATTGATTATCTTGTAACAAATTCTATATTTGGATCTTTTTAGCTACTTAAATAGAAAGCCAGCAGAATTCACTCTCAGAAGTGTGTTGACTGTGTTGGATAAGAGTTAACTTCAACTTTACAGTGTCAGGATTCTTGATGTGACTTCCAAAAAGGATTTATTTTATCTATTTTTAAAATTAATTTTATCTGCAGTGTGACTGATGAATGACCCTTGCTGGTCAGTTAGTGATATTTAACTATCTGATTTTTAACTATGTAATATTGCAATAAACTGTTTAAACAGTACATCTATCGCACCAGCGCCCAAGTTGGTGACTTGTGAATTACTCTAATTTTAATTTGTACACACCAAACTTCCACCATTAGAAATGTACAAGTAATTTCAATTATAATTTGTACTTTAACATATACCAGTTTCCTTATGGATTGTGTCAGTCGTGCCAAATTTGTGCCAAGTTCTCTGTATGATGTAATGGCTTGCTTGATTGTTGGTAAACTTTTTCTGCGAAGGAAAAAAAATGACATGTTTGCGTGTTTTCATCTGGGGCATATATGCATATATTGCTGCCTCCATGTCATTTAATCATGTTCAGCTAGGCCTCTCTCTGTCTCTCAACTCCATGCTGTTAAAACCCACCACTCTTATTCTCCCACTCTTGTCACCAGGGTCTTCAAATGGGGGTGATGGTTGCAAAATGTTTTATTAGTGTGGGGACAAGGGCCCTTCAGCCCGCTGAATGGAGGAGAAGTCGAGTGGCACTTTTGTCATGGTAATGTTAAGCACATAATAGTTCAACAGCACAATGCCCAGGCACTTCATTCCTCTAGAGCTCGCTGACACCTCTTCAGAGCCGAACCACGGGGTAGCATGTGGGAAAGATCCGCTGGCCCCTGGTCCACATACTCTATGCAGTCCCCACTGCTGTCTATATACTTCATCATCTTTGGGGGGTAGTCGAAAACCATGTATTTTCCCCTCTTGCGCTCAGTTTCAGCCCATGCAATAGAGCCCAGCATGTGCTGTATGAAATAATGAGAGAGTGCTCAGAATGGCCAATAGGATGGAACAATTGAAATCGAGCATCTAAACTAGTCATGTCACTGTGGCCTGTTCAATAAAAAGATGGATTTTTTGCTGTAACTCTCCTGCAGTGGCATTGTGGGTGAAAGTGGAGAGGAGAGTACTGCCATGGTAGTGTATTTTAGAGTAATGTGTTTCCAGCTGAAGTCCTGAATGTTTAATCTGAGTGTACGTTTTGATGTGTGGTGGTTATTTGATGTGTAGGGTTATATGATAAATTTGATTTTTTTAAATGAAAAATTAAAAAAATTAAAGAAATTAATTTTTTTCTTTAAAATTATTATTATTACATTTTAAACTCATTTTGTTTTTCTATGTTACCATATGAAGTTCAGTGCGGGTTGTATTTTAGATAATGCACCAATTGTCTTGAGGCCATACACTTCACTTGTTGTGTTTTCAATTATCTCTTGGCAAAAAAAAATTGTTCCGTGTCCAAGAGGTACGGGAAACCTACAGGAAACCTCACAGCAGGGCTTTCGAGTTATATTTCAGCAACATTTTGCAACTATTCCTTAGCCCATAAACTTTCAGTACTTATGCTGTAGTGCTGAAGCGTAGGTTAGATTGAAGAATGGTTGATGTCAAACTCTGAGAAATTGTGTGATAAGCGATGAGACATGTAGACAGTTGGTATGGCTGAGCCTCAGCTGAGCATTGAAATGGAAAGCTGATTGGGTAGGATTTAGACTAATCCTTTAAAGTTAGCACAAGGTATTTAATAGCGAGGTCGCTGGCTGAGGCACCCTATGGTCTTGTTCCTAAGTAACAGTTGCTTTCTAAATGATAATACTTAAGGTGTGAGCTGATCTCTGGTCTTTAAACATTTTGTTTGTTTATTAGTTATTGTAAATGGATTTATGGACCCCCCCACCCACACACACACACACACTATGCATATATTCCCTTTTTGACTTGAAGAAACTGTTCTTTTCTTTGTTCTTTAGTCTTTAGAGACAAATCAAGGGTTTTTTTTCTTCACCAAGCTGCCACTTTGATTTCATCATGGAAGACCTTTGTTGAGTTCACGGCTCTTTGAAATGAGTAAAAAGACCTATGTCTTGGCTCTCTCGAGGGGTCTGATGCTTTTGCCTGGGTGCGAAAGCTCAGGATTAAGCCGGTCACAAAGAGATCAGTTACCTGAGAATTCGCTTAAGGCATCTCTTAAATCTCTACCCCATACATAGTGCGATCAAGTTTAATGTCCCTTTCTTATATTGTTGGAACTCTGAAAACAAGTCCTACTATTTTTGTTGTAAATACTGACATGAGCTTTGGTGAAAGTGAAGCATGTTTGTATTTTCCAGATCACAACTGCCATAGTTAAAGGTTTCCCAAACTGGGGTTTGTGAGTTCATGAAAAGCTAATAATGAATTAAATCATAAATATAAAACTGAAAAGAATGATAATAATAATTTTAAAATAAAACAAAATCAGAACAGTTAAAACAACTTTATTTGTTTACTTGCATGTCATGTGACTATTAACCGACATAAAAGAACCATGAACATTCAAATGTGTTGTTAAGTTATTGAAAAATTAACTTAAAGTACTTCAAGTAAATACTTTAGGTCAAAGGGGTTTGGCTGACACAAAATTTTGGGAATCCCTTACTGTTAAGTTAATCGCATATACATTGCGTTGAAGATTTTCAGCTCATTTGATTAGTGCTATGGTGTATCTTGATAACATTGTGTTCATTTTAATTGATGATACAGGCGTTGCTGTAGTCGTTCCTGTTAATTTGTATAAAGTCCATGTGAGCTGGCTTTTGCTAATTGCGCTGAGCTTATTAACTCAAATGTATTATTACAGAGGCAAAGTTCAATGCCCATATATTACGGCTGAGCTCTTGAGAAGCAATTTGCTTTGAATATTTCATTACCGTTCATTTCTACCATGAAGTTTATTGAACAACTATACAGGTAAATGAGAATAATGAAGTAATTCATGCCTGCTGTAACAGTTGGCGCTAGTGAAACAGCAGAACTTTGGTCACTCTTAAGGGAATAATGGTAGATGAAGGAGACGTTTTGCCGCTTGTTTTCACTCAGGAGGATAATGAGGTGACGGAGGGAGAGGTGTTTTTTACTAGAGCAGAGCATAGCCCATTTTTTTGTACCAACAGCCATAAAATCTATCTGACAGCCAGTGCAGGGGAGGGAAGCGTGCAGACGCAGAAGGAAAAGCCCCTTAACTGGGTAAAGAGAAAGGAATGCTGGGTAATGGTTCCAGGGAATGAGAAACAGCACTGAATCTGTAAAGAATTATAATCTTTGTGTATGAGAGACAACATTTTCAAAGGAGAGAACTGGAACATGAGCCGCATTCTCTTGTGGAATCCTCTGTCATCGTGGCATTCATATAAATGCTGAATTATTTCGTTCAGCCATGAACATTAAACAATTAAGTCAAATTGTGTGTTTAAATCTGACTTTTGACTGTTCAGATAATCTCTTCTCACCATAAAAAGTGTCTGACTGACACTTTTTTGTATTCAAATGATTGCATTATTAAAAAAAAAAGTAAAGTGCTACAGTAAAACTATATATAACTACTTTGGGGAAAAACTATAATAGGTCTAACCTTACATTTCATGTAATTTTAAAGTAAAATATTAAATGTACCATTATGGAAGGAAAAAAAGGACAAATCATCTAATAATTTGAAAAGCTGTAAACTGATGATCTGTAAACTTTTTTTTTAATGATTAGCGTATGTTTCTTCTTAGTTTTTTGTGTTGTTAAAAGAATGTTTATTGCGTTATTTTAGTGTTGTGTGTTACCATGATGGTGTTTTGTATTTGTGTGTATGTTATCATGCACCTTATATTAATATTCAGCTTATGGAAAAACTACTTGTGATGAACTTTGATTCATCATGTGACTTTCTCTTTACTACCAGTGTTATTATGGTGGTTGTCAGTATATGTTAAAGGGACAAAACATTTTAGTAGCCTTACTAATTCAGCAGAAAAGTGCTGTTGAATTTACAGGTTTAAAATGTATTATTATTTTTTGTAAATTATAGTTTTAAATTGTAAAATTTACAGATTGTTCTGTAAATATGTTTACATTTTTATTGTATTTTTTTACAGAATTATTCTGGCAACCACAGCTGCCATTTTTTTTTTCCTGTAAAAATGACTGGATTATTTTTTTTTACAGTGTAGGCATAACATGGCCTGCTCTAAATTGTTGGCAGCAAGCAGCTGTTTTAGACACACGCTTACACCCACAAAAGCAGGAGTCATCATCCAGCTTCTTCATCCGACCACAGGACAAATAAACTATCCCACAGACAAGCAAAACACAAGCGCATGTTGAAGGAGGAAGGACACAAGAGGCTGAGCGAATGAAGAGGGTGGAGGAAACCGAGGAAAAGAGGAGGTTTTCCACTTGAGCCCTGCAGACCTGTTGGTAAAGCAGCAGCGTGTGTGTGTGTGTGTGTGTGTGTTTGTGTTTTTCAACAGGAGGCCATTGACTTAACATTGACCAAGAGCCCTGAGCCTTCTCACTTACAACCACACAATACCTCATTCTGTCCTATCGTTGCCCATTATGTCTATTTACCAACACTGAATACTCCAGCTAAGACACTTGAGAGTCTTTCCTTGTGTCTACAGGCTCTCTCATAAATACGAATAGGAGAATCTTTTAAAAAATGAGCACTGAGGGGATAGATTGAAGTAGAAAGGGAGTCCAAAAGAAGAAAACTTGCTGACACGGGGCATAACTTAATTTCCACGGTCACAGGGCAGCTGCGAAGAGCGGCCTGCTGTGGAGGGCCATTTTAACTTCAATGGCTCCACTGACCCTGAAGAGCAACTGAGTCTTCATCCCAGCTTCACTCCTATTGAAGGAGGTGAGCAGAAGGATTTATAGGCCTGATTTAAAGAAACAAGTCATCAGTGGCAGTTTCCTATTGATCATCCCTCTGCCTCAAGAGAGCAGACAACCGTATGCGTTGGTATGTGCTTTTGGAGATTTAACCCCTTAAGGAGATGAAAGTAAACAAGCAGCAGTACTGTTTAAGGAGTGAAAGGCTTGACTGCACAGTGAACAAGACAACAGTTCTGTCTTTAAATGGTTTTGGTATGTTTAGCTTGTTTCAGTTAATTTGAATGTGTGTAAAGGGTGAACGAGAAGGATTTTCCCTTTCCAATTTCTTTCTTTTATTATAATTTTATCACCTCATCCCAGTTATTTCAGTGTTTATATAGTATTTTGTAGTAGAATTTTGAAAATTAAAGATTTATTTTGAAGATATGTTGCAAATATATATTAATTACATATTTTATATAGTTTTAAACTTAAGTTTTAAGTTTTGTAGCTATTTGTTCATTGTAGATTCTACATGAAACCAGTCAATTTTTAGGGGGGAAAAATGAACTGGAATCATTTGTTTGCATATGCCATTGCATTTGGTTTGGTATTTAGTTAATTCAGTCATAAGGGTCATTTTTTTTTTAAAATTGAGATTTATACATCAAAGCTGAATAAATAAGCTTTCCATTGATGTATGGTTTGTTAGGATAGGGCAATATTTGGCCGAGATACAACTATTTGAAAATCTGGAATCTGAGGGTGCAAAAAAAAAAAAAAAATTCCAAATATTGAGAAAATCGCCTTTAAAGTTGTCCAAATGAAGTCCATATCCACTCACAAAAACACATTTTTTATATATTTACAGTACAGTAGGAAATTTACAAAACATCTTGATGGAACATGATCTTCACTTAATATCCTAATGATGTTTGGCATAAAGGAAAAATCGATAATTTTGACCCATACAATGTATTGTTGGCTATTGCTACAAATATGCCTGTGCGATTTATGACTTTGTGGTCATAATGTTTATGTTTTGTGGTCCAGGGTCACATATGTAAATACTATGGATAAATTACTACTAAAATCAACTTTTCAAACTACATTACATACACCATATAATGTGAACTGATGTCAGACGAATCACTCCTGAGGGTTTCTGGAACATTCCATTTATCATCTGTACTTTTTCGAAGCAGACAGTTTACTGTTAGATTACAGAGTAACTTATCTACACTGGATAACAGCTTTGATTTACATGTTAACCTATTAATTCTCACATTCCCGAAATAAATGTCAAAGACACTTGGTATTGAAAACGTTTTTGGTCTGTTTAATGTTGGCATGTTTGAATTTATGACCTAACTTGAATTTGTTGTGAACTAAACTTAAGCTGGAAGAGTAACCCAAAGCTGTGGTTGTGAATATGGTAGCAGTCTGTTTTTTAAGTGAGTATTTGTTTTTCTTTGAGAAACAGTTCTTAAGCTCCCTACTTGTTAATCTAACTTCCCAGGAAACCTTCAAACTTTGTTTTAAAGCGACCGATTATGCTTTATTGCCTGACATCTCAAACAGGCTACATCAAGTCAAGAGCGCACTCGGCAGCGGTCACCATGAATTACAAAACAGAACAACATCAAATGATTAACTAAGTGCAATATCAATCAAAGACAATAAAATGGAGAACACAAACAGAGAGAGGGAAGAAGTGAAGAAAAGCTTGAAGAGAATAAATAATGAAGCCCTAGCATGGGAGTTGTTAAGAGTTAATAGTCTCTCAGAAACTGAATGGGGGCTGGGGGTTTCACTCTATTAAGTCGACCCCCAGGGCCATGGGCCAAATTGCACCCAGTTGTTTTCCTGAAAGAATTCATCCTTCACACATTCATTTCCCCATTATGTCATGTCTTTTCATGGCAAAGGCCATGCCAAAGTACCCATGGTTTGGGTTACTCACTTGGTACAATCGGAGAGAGAGTGTTTACGTGAGAGAGCTCACTGAGGGGTTATAAATATGTTAAATTGGTGTGCAGGTTTAAGTGGCCTTGTATAGCAAACACAAGTAGGCCCTCAGTATAATGAATTCAGTTTGAATTGAGTATTTCAACACAAAACCCAATAGTAGATTTCAAATCCAAAGGAATTTACATAGCAGTTTGTGGTATGAACAACAACAAAAAATGAAATCTATGCTCATGTATTTTGTTTGTCTGTGGTACTTTGCTCAAGAGATTATGCTGACTTGGTCACGATTATTGTCAAGCATCAGTATTGCATATGTAAAATACATATAGACTGATTTAAAGAGAAAGTTCACCCAAAAAAATTAAAATTCTGTCATCATTTACTGACCCTCATGTTGTTCCAAACCCGTAAGACTTTCGTTCATCTTTGGAACACAAATGAAGATATTTTTAATGAAATCTGAGAGCTTTCTGTCCCTCCATTGACAGCTAGGCAACTACCGCTTTGTCGCTTCAGAAAGTTCATAAAGAGATCACTAAACAAATTCATATGAGTGTTTAGTCTACATTTTCTGAAGAGACACAATCGCTTTTTATGATGAACAGATTGAATTTAGGCTTTTATTCACATATAAACATTGATCAGCAAATATAAAAAGAAGCTCAGCCGCATTTTCTTGACATGCAATAACAAACCTCTTTTTGAAGCTCAAACGTGCTGCGTAACACACCAGAATGAACCTCACTGGTTCTCGCATGTCAAACAAACATGCTTGAGCTTCCGTTTACCACAACTGATGTGTGCGTTGATCAATGTTTATGTGTGAATTAGAGTTGTCAAAAGTACCGACTGCGGTACCTATCGGTACTGAAATTTTAAAAATGTGACGCTTTAAGCGCTGTTGAGCGGATTCGTAAACACATCTGATTGGCCATTCTGTTGACGCACTCATCAGATATGTCTGTGATTGGCTACAAAGATCAACGCACGGCAGCGTTTGAAAGCACACGGAAGTGTTTAAATTTGAAAGCGGGAGTGGGAGCGTTTGAAAGCAGGCGTCTATCAGTGGACTGGTCCGCGATAAACGCCTGCTTTCAAACGTTCCCGTGTGTATCTGTGTAAGCGCTCAGTGAAGAACTTCATTGAGGACTATTTACAACGTTTTTACAGCATTGATCATTGAAGCCAATCACAGACATATCCGATGAGCCGTAAACACGCCAATCAATGGCCAATCAGAGGTGTTTACGTGCCTAAATTATATCTGTTCAGTGTATAAAGCGATCTAAGTGATCTTGGACTAAACTGCTCAATTCATATGAATTCGTTTTACGATTTCTTTAAGAACTTTTTGAAGCGGTTATGACCTTTTGAAGTGGTAGTTGCGTTGCTGTCAATGGAGGGACAGAAACTGCTCAGATTTTATTAAAAATATCTTTATTTGTATTCCAAAAAATTTTTCATTTTTGGGTGAACTATCCCTTTAAGGTTTTCTGAACAACATTTAAATTCCGCACCAGGGTTTTTCTGTAAAGTAAAGGTACATTTGGGTTCTTCTGGTGGACAGAAAGCGAGGCAGGATGTTAAAGATCATGGAAAACGTAACTTTGGCTGCTGTGGGCAATGAAAATCACCAGAAACCCAAACCAGATATGAGAAGATAGATGCCTATAGCTTTGGGGCCAGCTGCCTTGAATCAGACCTGCTCCCAACGGGCAACAACTGCTGCAGAGAGGGTCAAATATTCCCTCCATCCTTCCTCAAGGGCACATATATGGACCTCTTCACAGTTTTTTTCTCCTTCCTTCCTTCCCTCCCTCCCTCCCTCCTTCCCTCCTGTCAAGGCAAGAGCCAAAATAACAGCCTATTTGTGCTCTCTCTGTACATCCCCTCAGGACAGGACTGATTGGGAAAGAAAATGTTTGGACTCTAGTCCCCATTTTTCTTTCATAATCACTTTCCTTGATAAACCTGCTCCAGTTGGCTCTTTCCCAAACAATGTGCTAACTGCAACCTTTTGGTTTGTTCCAAAAAAGATTTGGAAAATGGTTGTGACTTCATCCACCATCTGCAAAACAAGTCTGAAGTAATGATGGCGAACTAAAACCTGTTTATCAGTATTAGGCCATGTTCAGTGTAACACTAAGTCGCTGTTGATGTGTGAACTGAGTTTAGATCTATTTTTTCATTTACTGACACATTGTTTTGGTTGGAGGAGATTATGTGAATCATTGGAGTGTTCTGATATACTTAAAGTATATGTTTTCAGTTTCATGGAAATAATTCATAAAATATGAAACTTAACAGTGACACTTTACAATATGGTCCCATTAGTTAATGCATCAGCTAACATAAACTAACAATGAGCAAAATATTTTTGTTAACCTTTGTTAATGTTAGTTAATTAAAGATGTTCATGTTAGCTCACAGCTATAGGCATCTATCTTCTCATATCTGGTTTGGGTTTCTGCTGATTTTCATTGCCCAGAGCAGCCAAAGCTCTTACGTTTTCCATGATCTTTAACATCCTGCCTACACTCATATTTTGAGTATGATTCATTGGCCAAATAAGATAAAACAAAAATAAGTAAAGTTCAAGATGAATCTTTCTTTTTTTCTTCTTCAAAAGTTCTATAGATTTCACAATTATATTATTTTTGAAATAAATATAATTATATTATTTGGCCACTGTTATCATGTTGTGAAAATCTGACAGCTCTAATTTGTATGAATCAGTAAAACAAAAGTTGTTTTTCCTGTTATCTTTCAAACCTTATCGGCTTGACTAAGAGAATGCTCTTGCACTTTGGAGCAGAACAAAAACGGAGGAAACAACAGCTGTTGCTTTCACAGAAACTTTTTTTCCTCCCTTGTCTTGCTCTGCCAAAGAGCGTTGAAAGTTAAAAGAGCTTGGTCACCAAGGAAACAGCCCTCACCCTTCTCCCCTCCCCCATACACCCACGCTGCCTCTCTTCCTGGAAGGGTATTGGTTTACAGCCCATACTGGGCTGCGAGAGAACAGATCTTTGGCCTGAGTCCTTCAGCCTTCATTATGGCACCTTGATGAAGGACGAAGAAGGAATCCGACACAATTATTCCTGCTCTGACCTCGCTCTCTCAACACACTTGATAAGCGAGTTGGGGGAAAATGAGGAATTTTAATCAGATTCCTGACATCCTGCTCAGTGTTCTGTTGCAACTGGGCCACGGTTCTAAGCCAGGTGTGTGCCTTGTGTCCCTGGACATCTTCCAGTGACAGTGCTGCTTTATTAGTTTGAGTCAAATTACAGCAGGTTAGCTCAGTATGAATAAGTGCAAGCTCAATGTGATGAATGCTCTTGCAAAGGAGTGAAAAAAAGAAAAATCATTTTAATTCAGTTTTCCAGACAAAAAGGTCAACGTTAAGCTAACCGGAATCTATGTCTTAAAGCAGGGGTTCTCAACCCTGGTCCTCGAGGGCCACTGTCCTGCAGAGTTTAGCTCCAACCTTGATCAAACTCACCTGCTTGTAACTTTCTAGTAATCATGAACAGCTTAATTAGCTGGTTCAGGTGTGTTTGATTAGGGTTGGAGCTAAACTCTGCAGGGCAGTGGCCCTTAAGGACCAGGGTTGAGAAAGCCTGCCTTAAAGGGTTAGTTCACCCAAAAATGAAAATAATGTCATTTATTACTCACCCTTGTGTTGTTCCCCACCCGTAAGACCTTCGCTCATCTTCGGAACACAAATTAAGAAATTTTTGATTAAATCTGATGGCTCAGTGAGGCCTGCATTGAGAGCAATGTTACTGCACCTCTCAAGATCCATAAAGGTACTAAAAACATATTTAAAACAGTTCATGTGAATTCAGTGGTTCTATCTTAATATTATAAAGCGATAAGAATATTTTTTGTGCGCCAAAAAAACAAAATAACGAATTTTCAACAATATCTGTATGGGCCGATTTCAAAACACTGCTTCATGAAGCTTCTGAGCTTTATGAATCTTTTGTTTCGAATCAGTTATTCGGATCTCCTATCAAACGGCTAAACTGCTGAAATCACGTGACTTTGGCACTCCGATTCACTGATTCGATTCGTAAAGCTCTGAAGCAGTTTTGAACTCGGCCCATATAGATATTGTTGAAAAGTCATTATTTTGTTTTTTTGGCGCACAAAAAGTATTCTCGTCGCTTTATAATATTAAGATAGAACCACTGATCTCACATGAACTGTTTTAAATATGTTTTTAGTACCATTATGGATCTTGAGAGGTGCAGTATTATTGCTGGCAATTGAGGCCTCACTGAACCATCGGATTTCATCAACAATATCTTAATTTGTGTTCCGAAGATGAACGAAGGTCTTACGGCTGTAGAACGACATGAGGGTGAGTAATAAATGACATTATTTTCATTTTTGGGTGAACTAACCCTTTAAGAGATCTTTCAGGCCTTAAAGGGATAGTTCACCCAAAAATGAGAATTCTGTTATCATTTACTCACCCTCAAGTTGTTCTAAACCTGTATATATTTCTTTGTTCTGCTGAACAGAAGATATTTTGAAGAATGTTTGTTGTAACCAAACAGTTGTGGGGCACCATTGACTATAAAAAATACTATGTAAGTCAATGGTGCCCCACAACTGTTTGGTTACAAACATTCTTCAAAATATCTTCCTTTATGTTCAGCAGAACAAAGACATTTATACAGTTTTGAAACAACTTGTGGGTGATTCAATGATTTTTTTTTCTTTTCTTTTTTTTTTTGTGAACTATCCCTTTAATTTTTGGAGTGGAATGAGCTAATTTGCTTTTAATGGGGGAGAATAAAGTAACCAAGGAAAAGCTGAGGCGCTCATCATTCTTTCAAGTTCTTTCAAGTGAGGAAAGAAAAATGTGTGATTACATTATTTATCAACCAAAACATTAATGAATAATTCAGAATAAATGACAGTGCTTAAATTCAGCAACAGTACTGCATAATTCCAAAAGTTTATAAAGTTTTTTTTTTGTGTGTGTGTGTGTGTGGATTGAAATGGTGCTTATGGCACAACATTCAAGATTCTAAAACAAGATATGAATTAAATGTTTCATTTCATATAATTCATGGATGGGACATTTTTGTTAGAACAAACTTGGATGTGATGTGTATGTTAAAGTAAGTTTTGTTTTTCATAAAGTTTTCTTTTCATGTGTGGACAGAATTAAAGACTATGAGATCCTACAAATCTTTCTCAATAATTATCATTCTTGCCAAGGGCATGAAAGAAATATTACATCAGGGAACTAATTACAGTGTAATCAAGTTTTCATTTAGCAATTAGTAGCCTGTGAATCATTTTTAATTTACATGTGTTCTTGGCTTTCCTTGTTTAGTTGTGGGACCAACCACAGCACACATTCAGATGGCTTGTTATTATTTTACTTTTGACAAATGTATGATGGCATATCCAATACAGACCTCAGTAAGCCTTGCCATGCGAAACTTACTGCACCTAGCTTTTAATTTTCTTATTCTTCTTTAGATCTGTGAGGCAAACAAATGACCTCACATGACACTAATAGAATTTTCTCAAAAATAATATTTGCATTTTTCATTTGTAAATATCATTTGCGCTCAAGTACATTAAATTCTCTAAAGTATAATGCCTTCAGTTGCCAATTAGTTCAGTACATTTTCTTTCATATCCCATGGTGCAACAGTAGATTCAGTTGGAGGAACCTTGTGCTATGAATTAGTGACTCTCAGAACATCTTAATAATGTTCCACCTCTCAAGATGCACTGCTTTTGTTATGTTATGGACCATAGAGCGAGCAAGGACCTGCTAAAACTGTGAAAAGCACCCACAATTCCTAAGGGGATTATTTCCCATTTATTGCAACTCTAGTATGACCTCTGTGTTTTAAAAAGAGATAAACCTCATGAGATTGTCAGGTCAATATCCCATTGCGACCCTCTCAGAAGGTACCCTTTTCCATTGATCTGAAACCAGTTTAGTGTTTCATAACTGTAAAGCTCAAAAGATCAGAAAAGTGAAAGTGGTTTCGGGATCAGTGCAAACATGGGATGTGAGGCCATGTGGTTTTACGTTTATGTTTATTCTATGTGTCATTCTTCAGAAAGTATGTTCATCTGCCTAGTGGAACAGTGCAAGGAGCTTGTAATAGAGAGAAAATTATCTCATAATTTATTAGAACATCACTGATTAATATAAATAGAAATCTGAATTCATTTCTGCTCTTTAAAATATCTCTATTTATGCTAATATTCTAGTTTTTAAATTTAGTATCCATTAAGACCACTTTTAATTTCAAACAAGCATCCACAGCAGAGAACAATGTTTTCAGTAGAGAAAGCAAAGGCTGTTTTCTTCTTAAAGGCTCAGAGGAGCTTTTCAGACAGATGCTGAGCCCTCTCCACTCTAATGTGCTTATCCAAACAGAGCAGCAATGAAGAGGTTAAAGGGTCAAATTTGTTCACATTTGCCTTTTCGTCCTTTGATTTCAGTGCTTGTTCTGAAGCACCTGTTTCCACCCCTCCTTTTGGTTTTCTTAATTTTTGTTTATTTTGGGATGTATCCATTTGCTTCAGGCATTTCACAGCTCGATGGCCAGTGAGATCTGTGGGATGCTTAACCCTTCTGCCCTGAGCCATTGGATAGGAAACAGTTGTGCAGAGCACCAACACATCTCACCCCTTAAACAAACTGTTTAAGAAGGAATGATATACTTCTTAAAGGACCAGTTCACCCAAAAACTAAAGTTCTTTCTTCATTTACTCACCCTCATGTGGTTCCAAATGACTTTTTTTTTCTCTGTAGAACACAAAAGACAATAATATTTTTAAAAATGTTTCAACAGTTTCTAGTGACCAGTGTTGTTTTAGACCCCATTGACTTTCACTGTATAGACAATGTCCAAAATATCTTCTTTTGTTCCTCAGAAGAAAAAAAAATCATTTGGAACCACATGAAGGTGAGTTAAATGACATTTATTTGAACTATACCTTTAATATAAACCTATGTGTCTCCACCAAAGGTCTGCTATTGGTTATAGTGTGAGTTACAGTTATAGTGAGCGTAGTTTGTGTTTTGAAATGAATTGGACAAAGCTGATCACAGAAGGTTATATTTTCATTCGGTCACACTTTATATTAGATGGATTTAACGACTATGCATTTAACTGTTTGATATAATTTACTTGTGTACATACATGTTGGTGCATTGTATTTACATTTAAAGAACTTGCATTTAATTAACATTTGTAGTTACACTATTAACTTTACTCCTTAACGTAACCCAAACCTAACTGTAATCCCTATAATCCTAACACTAACCCTACCTTTTATTCTTAAACCTAATCGTACCTCAAACACGTTAGCAGTAAATGTGGGAATTTTCCACAACAATATGTAGTTACACAGTCCATAGTGTTGTAGGTATTTAATACATATATAAGATCACCTAATGTAAAGTGTGAACCTTCATTGTTTTAGTGAAGTCAAATAGAGTCCGCTGAAGGAATCGGTAACTCTAGAGAACATGCAGAAGTCAAACCCAAGCTAAATATCACAACCCAGCTGATTTATTCAGCTTCTTCCAGTTCTTTCAGCCGTCTCGGTGTGTGTCGTCACTTCGACCTCCATCAAAACCACCACGCTGAGAATTTCCCTTTTGGTCCTCGCTTTTACACCTTCACAGTAGGTCATCCCTCCATCTCTCTTTTCATCTCTCTGTGTCCATATGGAGAGCGCAATCCAAACTCCCCCTCAGCCTCGACATGGAGTCTGTGTTAGCACATCCAGCTGAGAGAAAAGTCAACAGTCCTTTAATAGTTTTCATGAAGAGGTCTGGAGAGGAACTGGGCGTGTGGGAATGTAAGGAGGGTATTGCAACTTTGCCAAATTTCTTTGATTAAGTAAAAGTTATTATTGTGTATGTAATGTGTCAGGTATAGTATTTGCATGGTTTTAGCTTGGGGCTTCACAGGATAATTCTGAGTTAGCTTGGAAATTCAAAGGCATAATCATGTCAATACAAGCACAAGGAGCAAGTCAAGAGATTAGCCCAAGCCAAACACTTTGACAGCTATGAAATCCCCATACATCTTCTGCTAAATCCTTGTGTGTCTGAATGCTGTTTAAACTCATTGTACACAGTAAGTCAATGACATATATCTCCACTATTTAGTCAGAATCCTTTTCAATCCCCACATCAATTTGTTCTCTAATCACAATGATCCCATTTAATGCAATGCATTAAAGACAATATTGTCATCAAATGTGAATCTTAAAAGAAAAGTTCATTCAAACAGAGTGTTAACTGCTGTGGCGGGCAAAGAAATAAATACATTTGGTTTAAAATGAAGACATTTCATTAGTCACCATGAACAAATTTTATACTTAGCTATGCGTGAAGTGCAACCTGCGTATCAAGATTTAAAATCTCCATTTAAAATCTCCATAAAGACTGTCTCTAAACCAGGACTGCACCAGCTGTTATATGTGATTTTAGTGACAATTAAAAATATGTTCTTGAGGATATGGATGAAACTGAATGGCATATTTAATGGCATGTTAATTCAGTACAGTTTATCTGTTTGTTTATTCTAATCACATCAGTGAACTGACAAGCATTAAGACAGCAGTCACGAATGTGTAAATGTAATGCTTCAGTAACTGTACTAAACAAACTTTCACACTTTACAACAGTTGCATGGTTAACACAGACCGACTCTCGACCACATGTTTGAGTAATCGGGTAGCCACAGCCCGTGAGCACCGTTTGCCGGGTTTATTATTGTTAACATTGAGTGGCTTAAGGAGCTCTCCCTCTGTTTGTGTCTGCGGCGGCCTCTGCCAGCTGTGTGGACATGTGGAGGACTGTGTAAAAGAGCATTTTCTACATATTCTCTGTAAACTCTGCACACTGTTAAAGACTGGGTACCAGTGTTAGTACCTATCAACATATACAGCTGCATTGCCTGCACTAACCCATCTAGATAGACCAGAATCATCATGAAATACATTAAATATTATCAAACAGATAAACAAAAAAGAAATTCTTTATAGACATTTTTTATGCTTAATGGGTTAGTTCACCCAAAAATGAAAATTCTGTCATTAATTACTCACCCTCATGTCGTTCCACACCCGTAAGACCTTCGTTCATCTTCGGAACACAAATTAAGAAATTTTTGATTAAATCTGATGGCTCAGTGAGGCCTGCATTGAGAGCAATGTTACTGCACCTCTCAAGATCCATAAAGGTACTAAAAACATATTTGAAACAGTTCATTGACAGCAAGATAATTAACACTTTCAGATGCCCAGAAAGGTACTAAAGATATATTTAAAACAGTTCATGTGACTACAGTGGTTCAACATTAATGTTATGAAGTGACAAGAATACTTTTTGTGCGCCAAAAAACAACAACAAAATAACGACTTTATTCAACAATATCTAGTGATGGGCGATTTCAAAACTTTACCAATCTTTTGTTTCGAATCAGTGGTTCGGAGCATGTATCAAACTGCCAAAGTCATGCCCTCCAGTGGTGAACCATTGAAATTTCAAAACACTTATGATGTATCGAAGCCTCATTTACTGAAATCACGTGACTTTGGCAGTTTGATACATGCTCCGAACCACTGATTCGAAACAAAAGATTCGTAAAGTTTCATGAAGCAGTGTTTTGAAATCGCCCATCACTAGATATTGTTGAATAAAGTCGTTATTTTGTTTTTTTGCTGCACAAAAAAAATATTCTCGTCGTTTCATAACATTATGGTTGAACCACTGTAGTCACATGAACTGTTTTAAATATGTCTTTAGTAGCTTTCTGGGCATCTGAAAGTGTTAATTAACTTGCTGGCAATGGAGGCCTCACTGAGCCATCGGATTTTATCAAAAATATCTTCATTTGTGTTCCGAAGATGAACGAAGGTTTTTGGGTGAACTAACCCTTTAAAATACATTTTTCATTTTCTCTCTTTTCTCCCTTCAAACCCTGTTTCACATTTTTCATCTATTTCTGTAGACTGTATTTCAGGCCTTATGAGTAAAAATAGCCTTATAATGAAGACAAATTGCGAGTGTGCTTCAATAATTTAAAAATGATTTCAGAGTATTCTCTCATGTATTGTCACTGTGTTTCCATAGTTTTATGAGTACTGAACGTTCATGTCGGGACAGTTTGTGTTGTCAGTTGGCTTGGAGTTTCTTACTAGCTGTCTGCCAAGATGACATTTTGGTTTGACCCACAGTTTAAACCTCTCCAAGTACACACTAGAGGCACACATCTTCCCCAGACTTCTCAAAGGTCTTGAACATCATCCAAGACAAAACATCGGCCATCTCAGAATGATCTATAACAGTGACAAGAAGAGTTTCGTTTTCTTGACCTTTTTTAGTTCTTTGGTGGTTGCCTACCCATTGTTTATTCAAAGTTTAAAACTAGATTCATGCATAGTCATGCATAACAACTCAAAATTTACTCTCAAAGCGAGCTGTATGCTGAATCTACTTTGAACGTTTAAGATTGCTTAAATATGTTTGTTCTGTTAAGAGTTTCTGCAGGCCCTTGAAAATGTCACTTGATTATAGATTTAGCTTCTGGTTATCAGACGTTGTGAACTGTAATCGAATATTTAAATGTAAAGTGAAAAAAATGTTGTGAATGGTGTGAAGCAGGGGAGTGGAGCGCAGTCTCTGGAGTGCCCTGCAAGGGGCGATGGGGGTAAGACCGGTGCCGTGATTGATGATGACCGAGTTTCTCATGGAGGAGCTCCAGGAGCATAAAAGGAGGAGTGACGACAGTAAAGGACGAGAGAGGACCAGGCCTGGACTATTTATGTTTTGTTTATGTGTGTGCGGCAGTCGTTCCTGAGGGGCTGCAGCTTTTACTTTCGTTTTGTTGTTTGTTTATTTTGATATTAAAGTTGTTGAACATTCCTCGGTTCCCGCCTCCTTCTTCCCTGAACAACATACCTCGCTACAATTATATTTAAAAATCTGTAAATATATGTCAAAAGTCACTGAGTGACTGATTTGAAAAGTTCGTAATAAAATGAACAACAAAGTAACACATTAAACATTACATAGAAAAAGTAGCAGGTCTATTATTTTGCATTTACACTCCAAGACTTAATGCACTGATCATTTGATGTACAGTATCAGATCATTTTGTTTTGTCTGATTGGCCATTGCGTTCATGCGCTCAACAGATGTCTGTGATTGGCTGCAAAGCTTAACACTGCAAAAAAAGTAAAAAAAAAAAAAAAGTAAATAGAATCTGTAAATAGAATCTGTAAACGCTCACAGGAGCGTTTTAAAGCAGTCAGCGGGTTCCGGTACTGCCAAACAGCAGGTATCGTTACATTAAATGATCAAATAAATCTTTCAAAATATTTTCAATACAGGAAAATCGCGGTGCTGAGGAGGTCATGCAGCACGAAGGAGTGGTGACCGCCCAAGATGGTGGTGCTGGAGCGATGGATCGGGCGGGATGGAAAGCTCACTGCCATCCTACTGGGTCAAGGAGGGGTGGCTGCCATCCGTGAGGGGACGGAGGAGTCGCCAGAAGGCAGAAGCCAGTGCTAGTTGCCATCCGCCGTGATGGAATGGGGACCTCGCTGCTGGACGCCCGTAGCCAGAGGAGCTGTTGTCATTCCCCAGGAGGTGGAGCAGTAGGAAGGAACATCCAGTTCCATCACAATATTAGATTGTGCCATTTAAGACAGTTTCAATTATATGACACATCGCTAAACCCATATTTGCCAAACCATATACTAAAATCTGTAAATCAAATCCTGCAATTTTTCAGAAAGCGGATATACAGTATTTTTATAATTACAGTAGGTTTATGTTGGCTGCCACAACAGATGGGAAGAGCTTTAGTGGAGACAGGTCCAGAACCACACGGCTGTTTGTTTTGGGCTTGTCTCTCGCTTTTATCCCTATTTATAATAAAACCACAGCTGACCATCAGGAAACACCTGATTAGAAAAGAGAAGAAGAGGTTGACAAGGAGAGGAGAAAGAGTGGAAACAGCTGCTCAGAACAATTGCATAGTGCTAGTTTATCTTCAGAAAAGATCTGACAAGATACTGGCAACTATAGAGGACCTCAGGCCAAGCAATAAGCACCAAACAGGAAGTTCAGCAAACAGGAAGCATGTCTCAGCCAGTGCCTGATTGGCTGACAGTGTTCAAAGCGTTTGTCTTTAGGGTATTCTAGAGGAATAGCCCAGTCATTGTGCACCACAGGGGCTCCAGAGAAAACATGTTTGCCAAGATTGCTGAATTTAGCCTTAAGCCCACGATGCTGTGCTGTGCAGGGAAGATTTACACACCTATTCAGCCAGCTGCATGCAGCCCCACTCGAGTTTAGGGAGAAGGCAGGCCCTATGTTTATGGACATTCCTGTCCTGTGCAGAACCACAAAAGCTTTGCGACAGTGGCTTTTGGATAAATCACCCTGACTGAAACTCAAAATATTTTGGCCACTAAATCTTAATCAGCACTCCAGTCATTTTTGTCTTGTCGAGTTGAATTTGAGAATATCAGAATGAAGCATGATAAGTAAAGCATAAAATATAATTAACATACTTGAATTAATTATTTATCATTTATTTAATTATTTATTAATTATTTTCTATTCTTATTATTAATGTTTGTTATTTTATTAGTTTTATTCTACTTTGTGATAATGATTTACTAAAGATGCAAATATTTAATAAAATGCTTAAAAGTTTCTCCCTGTCTCTCTCTTTTTCTCTCTTTAATACCATGGTTCAGTTTATTTACCCAGCATTTCTCTAGTGATCTCTATCTGTACAGCTTTATCTGACTAACTTTTATGAAAGTGTTTATTTGGAACAGAATGTTTATTTGGAGCTGAATGTGACATTTATGGCTAGGATAAGGCTCATTTAGTGGCAAACCATGGCTGAGTTTGCCTGCTGCCATTGTCCTTCTCTGACACATTCACTGACACTGCTTACACTTTCATGCCAGTGAGATCCAGAGATAAGAAGATTGCTGTTGCAACTTGTACGTTGACTTCTCAGGGGCAAAGAGGCATAGCATTCCTGCAAGAAGCATCCAGTGGACAGCACAAAATATGACACTTTGTTATGTTTATATAGAAATGTGTAATAATAACAATATATTATATTATATCATATTATATTATATTATATTATATATCACATACATATAACATACACACACAAATATATATATATATATATATATGTGTGTGTGTGTGTGTGTGTGTATATATATATATACATTGTAGTGAACATTGTAGAAAGTGGAGAAAGAAAACAATATATTTAACAAATTACAATACAGTACCTGTCAAAATTTTGAAAACATTACACACTTTAATTTTTTTTTAAAGTGTGTTGTTTCAACTTAAATAAGCACGTGTTTGCTGCCTTAAAAATGTAAGTTTAGTCAACTGAAATATCCAAATTGTCACTTAGTACAACTTCACATTCCAAGTTGACTAAACGTAACATTTTAAGGCAGCGCGAACACTTACCTTTTTTAAGTTGAAATGTTTTTTTTTACAGTGCAGTTTTTTTTATATTTTTGAAAGAAGTCTCTTAAACTCACCAAGTCAACATTTATTTA
The DNA here is from genome assembly GCA_039654765.1 of Mylopharyngodon piceus. NCBI lineage: Eukaryota > Metazoa > Chordata > Actinopteri > Cypriniformes > Xenocyprididae > Mylopharyngodon > Mylopharyngodon piceus. The sequence continues at coordinate 25,578,354 of CM077443.1, read as the reverse complement.
ATCAAAACTACAGTAAAAACAGTAATATTGTGAAATATTATTACAATTTAAAATAATTGTTTTCTATTTGAATAATTTTTAAAATGTAATTTATTCCTGTGATGGCAAAGCTGAATTATCAGCATCATTACTCCAGTCTTCAGTGTCACATGATCCTTTAGAAATCATTCTAATATGCTGATTTAGTCCTCAAGAAACATTTATTATTATTATTATTATTATTATTATTATCAATTAGAATAATAATAATAACATTTTTCTGATACTATTTAAACATTTGTGGTAAGATTAAAAGAGAGAAATTGATACTTTTATTCAGCAAGAGTGCATTAAATTGATCAAAAGTGACAATGAAGACATTTACAATGTTACAAAAGATTTCTATTTAATAAATGCTTTAATAAATATAATTAAAAAAAAAATTAAGAAATGCAAATAAATGCTATTCATTGACCTTCTATTCATGAAAGAATAGAAGCACATAGCACATCTGTTTTATATATTTCTCAATATTACAGTTTTGTTTTTTTTTTTTGTTTTTTTATGATGATGGAATAAATGTAGCCTTGGTGAACATAAGAGACTTCTTTCAAAAACATTAAAAAAATGAAATGTTTCCAAACACTTGACAGGTACTGTTGTATACAACAGTTAGTTCTTGTCATTGAATCTGACTGGCTGAGAGGCCTTCCAGGAGTGCTGATATTTCACCAGTATCTGTACAGGTACTTTCACTATTTGTATCACTACGTCTTTGCGTGTTGTAAACGGGCAGCATTTCTCCCAATAGTGGAGGAGAAAACCCACAATTTTTTTTTTTTTTTTTTTTTTAAATACTATTGTTGATGTGTCACGGAATGTAGTTTTAAGTTTTTCACGTGAGAATGTAGTTGTTTAAACTTCAAATCTGTGGTTTATTCATCAAGATAGCTCCTATTTGAAAATTTGCTCTGACGTTTTCAGAGTTGTGAGGACATTTGCCACTGGCTTTGATGTCTCTGTAGTAGTTAAACATGAGGTATTCATTGTGGGTATATCTAACAGGCAGTCTTTGGTCTTGTGAATCTATTATTTGCTCCTGGGCTAATCGTTTTGACTGAGGCCAACATTCTCGCCCGCAGACATATCACAGTGTAGCCCAAGACTGGTCACCTACTAAAGCTAAGTAGGGTTGAGCCTGGTCAGTACCTGGATGGGAGACCTCCTGCCTGCTGGAAGAGGCATTAATGAGGGCAGTAGGGGGTGCTCACCCTGTGGTCTGTGTGGGTCCTAACACCTCAGTATGGTGACAGGGACACTATACTGTAACAAGCACCATCCTTCAGATGAGATGTTAAACTGAGGTCCTGACTCTCTATGGTCATTAAAAATCCCATGGCACTTGTAAAGAGTATGGGTTGTAACCGTGGTGTCCTGGCCAAATTCCCTCAGTTGGCCCATATCACTCATGTCCTCCTAATTATCCCCATCCTTTGAATTGGCTCTATCACTCTCTCCTCTCCACCTATAGCTGGTGTGTGGTGAGCACACTGGCGCCATTGTACTATGGCTGCCATTGCATCATCCAGGTGGATGCTGTACACTGGAGGTGGTTGAGACCCCTGATATGATTGTAAAGTGCTTTGAGTGCTTCATGCATTCATATAAAAGACTTTTTAAAAGTTCATATTCAACAGTTTATGCTGCACAATATGCAGTTGGCCAAAAACTGCCTTCACAACAGTTTGCATGCTGCAGTTGTTTTTAGCTAAGCAGGTTAATAAAAACGTTTGGAATCTAGCCTTATGAAGCAAGGCATTTATTTTATTAGTTCAATTTCCTCTCTCCCACTTGAATGTGTAACTCTATTTTCAATTTCCGTTACACATTCCAGAGCAGAAGACTCTTCTCATATAGTCTTGGCAAAGTCCCAGGGATCACAGAGAGCAGACGCAGTTCTGAGCTTTCCAGACACTGGACTTTTATTAATGTTTGGGAAAAAGACTGGGAGAAGAAGAACCATACGTGGAACAATGTACAGCAATGATTGAGTGTGCTGCGCTGTTCTGTGAGGGCGAAAGATGACTCCTTTCCCAGACTTTGGAATGTGTGTCTTTATCATTTACATTTTGGTATGGATTGGAAGGCTCCTGAGGTCAGGTATTATTTTTACATTTCACTTCACTATTATTGAGGAAGATATGAGGCCTTTCAAAGCTATTGTTGTACAGGAACCCTTTGAAATAAGTAGTCACAACTTTTTTTCACCAGTGTGATTAAAACCACAACCATTCATTCCCATATATTCCCCAAGGCAAGCAGCTAGATTTCCATCTACAACATCTGATACAATACATTCCCATGTCCGTGTATCATATGCCTGAGTCTGCTGTTTAATTTGTTGAAGAACAGACCAGCAGAAATCGCACGTGACGACCTGTTGATGTGTTTTGCTGCGCAACAGAGAAGGTTGCTAGGGCTGATATTACTAAGCAATTCATTCAAATATGTACAATGAGGAGTCAAATCAACATCTGACACTGCATGCTTGAGACTGCAGTACACTGGGATAGAGAACATGTTTACAAGAAAATAATATTTAAGAGAAGGGGGATGGAGAGAAATCCAGAGGAAAGCGTGAGGGGAAAAAGAAAAAGAGAGAGGACTGAGAATGTGCAGCAGAGCAGGGGAAGGGCTGTCCCGCTCCACTTCTCTCATTTTTATGGCCAGAAAACCACAGTAAACAAACAGAGAAGCACATAAACCATTCAGCTAGTAGCATCTCTGAAGTGCCAAACCAGTGGTTTAAAGCAGCCATGCCAAGTAATTCACATGCATAGGAGCTGTTATTTAAGCACACTGGGAAACTAGTACTTCAGTCCTCTGAATAGGAACTATATACAGAATTGCTGATGACTCCAGCGTTCCAAACTTCCTCCTTTAAAAATAAATAAATAAATAAATAAATCCCAGGAATTTAGTTCATTAAGACTTTTCACGCTCACTGTCATTTTTCTGCAATACTAGTGGAAAAAACAAAATATGGTGAAACATAGTACAGTTATTGATCTAAATTTGATCTATGCTTAAATTATGTCTTATCTATATGATCTATAATTGAAATACAATAATTGATTTACAATATTAAGTTAATGTATTATCAACACTGAACAAGTAAATGTATTTTCTTCCATATTTTAACATATCATTAACATTAAAGGAATTGTTCACCCATAAATGAAAATTCACCCTCATGTTTTAAACCACTATGCCTTTCTTTCTAGCGTGGAATGCAAAAGATATATTTCACAGGATGTCCAGACTGCTCTTTTTTCATACAATACAAAGTGGATGGGGACCAAAAATTGTCACTTTTGTATTCCACGGAAGCAATATGGGTTTGGAACCACATGAAATGATGACAGAATTTTCATTTTTGAGTGAACTATCCTTTTATTGTTTAAATGTTGCATATTGGTTTGAGTGTATTGTCATCTTTGACAGCAGCTATATAGAATGGGTGGTGTGTAGAAATTTTAAAGCTGTAGTCTGTAATATTTGCCTCTTTGTCGCCATGTCTGTTTGAAACCTGCAATTGCAGTTATTTGCAGAATTATCATCTTTACATGGGTTGTGCATCGGCACGGCTCCTCAGCGTGGATGAATCTAATGTTTGCTGACAGACACCACATCGGTGTGGATACTGTACTTTGGAATCACATATTGTAGTCTTGGAAGTGTGACCAAAATGAGAATTTTCACCGGAAAATGTCATCTGAACAAGTAAGTAACACTTTTGTTCTGACCGACTGAGAAGAAAAGCATTACAATAAATCGCGCTGCCAATGGTGATTAAATCTAATGATCGCTTAGCTCGGATCACGTCAAACCGTGCAAATTATTATTATTGTTATACTTTGTTCTCAAATTGTTAATGTTAACAACATCAGCATTGCGTGACTATGTGCATTTAGTGTGTATTAGCGTTACCTTTAGATTTCAATTTCTGTAGCCACTCCGCAGTCCAAAGTCTTTTGCTTTTGACTGTGGGTGAATCTCCAGTTGACACTGATGATTGTTATTTGGATTACAATCCGCCATCAAAATGATACGTTTAATTATTGCAGCTGCTGTGAGAAAAGGCTATAAATGATCTGCCACCTGCAGCATCCTCACATGCCATATAGCCTACTAGCTGGGACTCCTTCATGTAAACAGACGTGACGTAATGACGCAAAGACGAACGGCTGCATGCTCGAATTTCCCGCGGAAACCCACCAGTATCGTTTTTATTATAAAACATTGTTACAAGCTTACCTTTGTGAAGGTAAGGAGATATTTTGAACACTGGCTGGTTATGTACTTGCTCAAAAATTGATTTTGGATAATTTCTAACCAAAAAAAGTTACGGACTGCAGCTATAAAGTGACCTTAAAATGTCATCCCATGTGAGCCAATAATAATCTCAATATCCTGAGATCTAATACATCCAAGATGTCTGAGGTACCGAATTTTCACATTTTATTACCATGTACAAAGCAAAACAAAACACAGGCTTGAGAGTTTTGTGGCCTCAAAAAGAAAATCTTCTTTTGGAAGTCAAAGTGCAAATACTTAGCCATTCAGGAGCAATTTTGAGTGGAAATCATGGCCTGAAGCTACATTTGTGAAGACATTCTCCATATATGTCTGTGACGAGATGATCATGTGAGAAATGTGTGCAGTTTTTTTTTTTTTTTTTTTTTTTCTTCATAACTGTGTCCATATGGCTGGACTTTGGACTTCAAACAGACCTTTGAGGGCCTTGACACATCTCATAACATCCGTGTAACTTCAGTCTATCACCCAGGGAAGGCAATAGAGAGCAGGACAATACATAAAGAAAAGCATGTATGTGCAATTGTTCTCACCAACCACATCTTTAAGAGTGTTAAGCCAGGCATCACTCCTTTCTGAACAAAGCCTGTATAATTTTGTCACCAGTGCATTTCCAGATGTTATAATTTATCATTACATTGTGAGGCCCATATTTTCTTGATGCTCCACTATTCATACAATATTCTGACAATATTAATCTTAAACAATTAATATTTTTGAGTATAATTCCTATTTTGTGGATTGTATAAAGATGTATACAAAGCATTGAGGTCTGGTAGAGCTTCTTGTTATACTTCATCTTGGCCTAGATAGATAGATAGATAGATAGATAGACAGACAGACAGACAGACAGACAAACAGACAAAGATCTCTCTTTCTGTTTCCATTCACATTTAACAGAAACCAGAGACAGAAGTTGTGACATTAGAAGAACATCTTGTTATCTCCCCCAAAGCATATTTGAGGCCCTGCCAAACTATGACCCATTACCTCAACTATCTGAACCCATGGTCCTAAAAGAGGATCACATGGAGGAAACATACTCACATATACACACAAATGAATACAATACACATGTACTGCTACATACACACTGTAACCAGAGCTCTGGCAACAGCAGCTCCCAGCAATGTTTGTTTTGTGAAAATCCTCTTGGCATGTAGAGTAAGATGGAACGGATCGGATTGGTCTCATGGTCGCTGAGTTGTGTGTGTGTGTGTGTGTGTGTGTGTGTGTGTGTGTGTGTGTGTGGAATGTATAAGGGAGAAGAAGATAATGATCTGCTCTCATGTCTCACTCATGGCCTCCACAGGGATGTGGGCAAGTATGTTTTTAAGAAGAAAAAAAATCCAATGTTTGATAATGTACTAATGTGCACAGGTCATACATATTTTGTTGCTTTTCCCCTTGGCTGTTTCTTTAACTTTGAGCACTTTTATGTCCCAGGGGTTTATGTCCCAGCTTATTTACTTTCTAAATACATGTTATTGATCTTATTGTAAATGATTCACCTGTGCATGTTTAATTTTTAAAAAATGTTTTTAACATTTTGACAGTTGTCGATTGACAATTCCGGAATTCTCAAAATCCTTTAGTACACTTAAGCCCCGCCTCTTTTTCGTTTCTTTTCCAATTAATAACCAGTTGATAGAACCAAGTCCTCATCTTACATTTTTTCTTTTTCAATAGTACATTTCACTCGCATGTATGTCACAAGGCGGTGTCTTTTTTTCTTTCTATTTGATATATTAAGATCATATTAAATCTTGAAAAGTGCACTGGCCATTTATTTTTACTACTTTTCTGTGTGTAGTTTTAAGTAGTTTGTTAAAAAAAAATTGACTGTCCCACAGTTCTAGTGCCGTTTCTACAACAACAACAAAAAGATTTAGCAAGGATTCAACAGTGTACAGAAATGTTTTCATTACCAATCAATCTGTAATTGTCAAATTATGCAAAAAGTGTGAAAACATTGGTCAATTCTGTGTATATTTGGGATACATATACCCCCGGTTTCACAGACGAGGCTTAAGCTAGTCCCAGACTAAAATGCATGTTTGAGCTGTTTTAACTGAAAGCAACTTGCACTGATATTTCTTAAAATAAGTCAGTGCCATTGTTTTGTATGAAGATGCACACCAGTAATGTTTTTTTCTAAGGCATATTTATAAAAGCTACTTAAATATCCTAATTGAACTCAGGCCTAATCCTGGCTTAATCTAAGCCCTGACTGTGAAACCGGGCTATAATGCTAGCTAAGATATTAACCTTTTTAAAAATGTGTAAAATAATTTCCAGCACAGAATGCTATTAAACAAAATACATTATATGTGGTGTAAATGTTCACGACTTTCAGGGAAGAAATGTTTACTTAGTTGTTAGACATTGTAGGAGAAAATTGAGTGTGAAAAGTGTGATTTAAGGGAATTTATGTTCTAAAAGAGCCCTGAAGAAACACTCTCTAATGTGTATCACTCAGTGACATTTTATTTCCCTACAAAGTAAACTCTCCTCTTTTCTGAGCTATTTATAAGGGTCAAAATGAAACCAAATATGTGCTCTGCTACAAAAGGTGACATTTCTGGTTTTGTCTTGTAATCTTGATTGAACCACAAACACAACTTGTAATATTACTCATATAAAAAGTTGTTTTGTTGAATGTATATGTTTACTTTTTAGATGTACTATCTCTTTACCTTTACTCTGTCTGCCTTAAGGCTTAGCTAAGTCCAGTGGCCTAACTCTCATCTGGTTTCAATTTTCCCTGCGTTGTCTAATGAAACCTGACCGTTTTTAAAAGATCTAGAGTTATGGGCCCATCAATAAATACCATATTCTCCCTTTGAAGTTGCCTGGACTGTGGAAAGTGGTAAGATGTCATGTGTTAAAATTATGACCTGATTCCTTAAAACTAATCTACTCTGCTTGACATGGCCAGGTTTTAGTGCATGTGTGCTTAATTTATCTTGACAACCAGTAGGCCGGGCCTTTTTCAGGTATGCCCAAGTGTCAAGTCCTTTTTGCGTCTTGCTTACATTTTTTCCTATGACCCCCTGAGGAATACTAGAAAAAAATGCAGTAGGGGAAAAAAATAAGAAAGAAAATATGATGCACGTCCATGCAGACTGTTGTTGAGTCATTTATAGGTGCTATTAAAGTGGAGTCCTTCTTTCCTGAGGGTAATCCTTCCCTTCACATTTACAAGCTCCTGTAGCTTTTATTCTAGGCTCAGTACAATTTTACCTCAATATATATCAGATGTTTTGCTACAGGTATGAGTGATTAATTTCCACTCAATCCCTGATTCAAACATGCTTTTGCTTGTTGTGCTCAATTTTGCATTTATTATTTTTTAATGAATAGCTGTACTGATAAGGATACTTTACATATGAATTAACACATGAATGTTTAAAAGTCAGATTTTTCCCATTTATCACTTTCAGGATTGAAATCTTCATCAAGACCACATCTTTCTGACAGTTCAGAGTAATACGTTATATGTAATAAGTTATATGTATGTGTGTGTGTATATATATATATATATATATATATATATATATGTATAGTTATATGTGTGTGTGTGTATATATATATATATATATATATGTGTGTGTGTGTGTGTGTGTGTGTGTTTTTGATCTGCCTGCATTGACACCATTGTATGCAAACTGAACTGAGCTGGACGATGACATCACTGTTTACTCCAGAGGCGATGTATAGATGAATTAACTAAATTAATAACTACTGGTTTTTACAAAAGAATGAATTAATACTGAACTTACTTAAGCTGGACAATGACACCATTTTCTTCTAGAGCTGCTGTGCAGCCAAAATTATTTGCCAGTTATCACTGTAAAGCTGCTTTGAAACAATCTGCATTGTAAAAAGCGCTATATAAATAAAGGTGACTTGACTTGATATATACACTGAACAAAATTATAAACGCAACACTTTTGATTTTGCCCCCATTTTTCATGAGCTGAACTCAAAGATCTAAGACTTTTTCTATGTACACAAAAGGCCTATTTCTCTCAAATATTGTTCACAAATCTGTGTTAGTGAGCACTTCTCCTTTGCCGAGATAATCCATCCACCTCACAGGTGTGGCATATCAAGATGCTGATTAGACAGCATGATTATTGCACAGGTGTGCCTTAGGCTGGCCACAATAAAAGGCCACTCTAAAATGTGCAGTTTTATCACACAGCACAATGCCACAGATGTCGCAAGTTTTGAGGGAGCATGCAATTGGCATGCTGACTGCAGGAATGTCCACCAGAGCTGTTGCCCGTGAATTGAATGTTCATTTCTCTACCATAAGCTGTCTCCAAAGGCGTTTCAGAGAATTTGGCAGTACATCCAACCGGCCTCACAACCGCAGACCACGTGTAACCACACCAGCCCAGGACCTCCACATCCAGTATCTTCACCTCCAAGATTGTCTGAGACCAGCCACCCGGACAGCTGCTGCAACAGTCAGTTTGCATAACCAAAGAATTTCTACACAAACTGTCAGAAACCGTCTCAGGGAAGCTCATCTGCATGCTCGTCGTCCTCATCGGGGTCTCAACCTGACTGCAGTTCGTCGTCGTAACCGACTTGAGTGGGCAAATGCTCACGTTCGATGGCGTCTGGCACTTTAGAGAGGTGTTCTCTTCACGGATGAATCCCGGTTTTCACTGTACAAGGCAGATGGCAGACAGCATGTATGGCGTGTGGGTGAGCGGTTTGCTGATGTCAACGTTGTGGGTCGAGTGTGGGTCACTATGGTTATAATGCTTTTATTGTGTTGTGATTCCATTGTGTTTTGCCTAAGGGTGACATGCTTATTTTCATAATTTCCTATCAAACATGTACATATAATATGTATTTATACTACTGGGCTGTTGAATGCTCGAATCTGATTGGCTTACCAACGTTCTAAGGTCTGCAATTATTTTCAGGGAAACGAACGGCTAAAGTAGTTCTAGGCAGGTCTTGACCACATTACAGTTTCATATCACTTCGCCAAATGATTTCAGTTATTTCAAAAGGTCCTTACAGCCTACAACCACAAAAGAAACAAAACCCACAGTGACACTGACAACAAAATTATTGGACAAATTGTCATGGTTTTTGCCACAAAATACGTTTCATTAGGTCCTGAAAACACATACTCTCTCCCTCTCTCTCCCACTCAACAAGGGTCAATTTTTCATCTTGATGAAAAATAACAGGAACACTGGTTAAAAGTACACTTTTCACAGGGAAAATATTGCACGGCAGCATATATGCGCACATGCTGATAGAGGGACCAAAAATCCTGCAAGTGGATGATATGATAAATTTCTATTTCTATTAGTTAGTATTGACTCCTTCCTTCTTCATGAAGTAAGCACTCGTGAATTGGTTTGGTACTTTGTTACATCAAGCCAAATATATACATGTTGCCTAGAGTCAACTGTACCATAGAGGGTTAAATATAATAGCTTTAAGTACACTGGTAATTCTAATGTTCTCTCAGGGCTTCTTAAATGTATGTGCATTTGTGCATTTAAAAAAGTGTAACTTTGTGATCCGTGAAATGTTAATGTAATGCACAGCAGAAGGTGATATTGCTCTGTGGGACTGTTCCCACCATTGACTCTCTTCATGAGGTGTACTGACACAGAACAAGCACTCCCACAAAAACACACTCCCTAATCCCCACACAGCAAAAAGGGAAGTGTTAAGGCGCTGGCTGCGGCATCCATTACGAACGAGTGGATTTCACAATCAAAGCTCTCTATTGTTCTTTGGGATTGAGTCTGAGCCATGTTAAGATGTTTAATACCGTATGCACTGAGGTTTTCCATTCCCAAACACTCGCTTTCAGCCAAACCACCTTTTCACCCTGTGTATTACTGAGTAGCAACCTTAAGGTGACATCGTGGTTGCAGACGTATCACTGCCGTGGGGATCTGTCGAACAATGTATGTCTCAAACCCCTGAAAGGAAGAATGGTATAGGATGACAGAAAAGATGCAAGGATTTGAGGGATGATCTGTCATTTTGTATGTGTGCCATGTTGCAGAGGCTTGTGAGGAGTAATTTAAGCAGATACAGTTCTGGGAAGCCGGCACGCAGCTGATTGAAATGGAATCTGGAATACGGGAGTGTTTCTGAGCAGCGGCGTGGAGATGGAGTTACTCATGACTCCGAGTGGTGTTACTTTTCTGCCGTGCCAGCTGGCCCGCCGTGCATCGGGTAGGCCTTAGGTTACATTGCTAGAATGCAATCACTGCTTGAGATTATTGGTTTTGTTCAGACATACTTTTAAGGGTATGCCGCATCTCTTGGATCTAAGTGAATTTTTAAGAGCAGAAAACTGTCTTGAGATATCTTAAATGAAGCACTTGGCTGGCAAAAACGCTCACAAATATGACTGGTTTTTCCTTCTGGTTTGTTGATCATCTAAAAAGCACAATCCTGTCTTTGTTTCTACATGTGTATCACTGACTGATGCATTACCTTCCAGTAATTATCTATCATAAATATGTAATGCAGATTTCTCTTAACATATAGACAAGTACAGGCTTCAGTTTCTTTTCTTTCTCTTTTTTTATTGCACTACACAATTCATCAGACTTTTACAAAGAGTGAAGTGACTTACAATGGAGACCAATCTGAAAACATTAAAATACTCACTGTTACGATAGTCTAGTCACAAGAAGTAAACAATATGCGTGTTCATATGATTACAAATCAGAATGCAAAACAAAATGAAGACCTAGCAGATATAGAAAAGGAAGGTGAGAACAAATAAATGTGGAAAGTAAAAAGAGAAAAAAAAACTTGTAGGAATGTTTATTAAATCTATTGAGCTCATACCCAGCTAACAGGGGACGTTCTCAGAACTTTGGCTAATGTTCCTGCTAAGCTAAAGTTATGAACAAATGTTCTTCCAGTAACATTAAAGGTGGGGTATCCATTTTTTCAGCTACACTGTTTGGAAGTTATTCGGGCTGATACCAACAACAAATGTCTAACCAATCAGCATTAGGGGGCGTATGACGGTCGTGGAGACAGAACGAGCAAAAAAAAAAAAAAAAAAAAAACGCAGAAAGAGAAATGATGAGACACAATACAAGAGAGCTCAAAAGAATATCACTGGAATGAAGGTTTATGACTGGGCAAGTGCTTTAGGACCTGCGTTAATATTAGAAAAGCTTTCCAGCGCTGGAGAGAGCTAAGCGGGAAGGCCTGAAAACAGATGCGGAGGCTGCTTTGATCCTGCTTCACATGTGAGTAACACTGGGTTTGAGTGTCATGATTGTCTGGGGCTGCTGTGCTGTTGGCGATTAACAACAAACTCTTGTTTGTATTTACTCTTGTGTAATGTATGTTCATTTTTTGTTCTTCCTTGTTGTTCGTTCATCAACTGTGCTTTATTTTTTGTGAAGCATTTTGTTGCACGTCAATTGTGATAAACAGACATCCACTCTCGTATTGTGTGTGTAACGGTGGCTAGATAGTGAGAGTTTTGCAGTTAAACTGTGGCACACTGACGATTGAGAATGCGGTGTTTAGCGTCATTGATAGTGCACTCGCCTCACCTGCCAGCAGCGGACGGGCTGGGGTTCGAGGCCGAGGGGTGGGCTTGTTTGGGTTGATTTCAAATATCAACAATGTCCAACAGCGTTTTTGAAAAAATAGAACATTTAATAGAACATTTGTTAAAAGTTGACTGGTCTTTAATAATATGTTCGCAAAATATTATAGCACAAAAACATAATTTCAACATTGTTCATGGAATGCTTTTTTCTAAAATGTTTTAGTTTGACATTTGTCTTACATTTTTAAAATGTTATTACTTTACTACTTGTTCCAGAACTTTCAGAGAACATGCAAAAGTAATGTTGCCATAATGTTTGCAAAATGATCAAATGGAATGCCTTAATGTTTTCTCTAACGTTCGAGTAACCAAGATTTTTTTTTTTTTAAACATTTAAAAAATGAAACATTTTGAACTTTCAGAGAACACTGAAATAACTTAATGGGAATGTTAGCAAAACATTATATTTTTTGTGAGCTGGGTATTGGGTGTTCAGCCTAAAGGGCCGTACGTTCCAATCATAGTTACTCTGACTTTCCCATGAATTTCACTGTGAAATGAAATAAATACCTGCTCCCATTGTCTTCTCCACTGGGTTTCTTAAGCTCTTTGCAGAATCAGTGAAAGAAGCCATCAAGCTGCCTAATTAGAGGCTACAGCCAGTTGCTCACACCCAAATATGTGTCTGTATCACCATCTGAGGGAAGGCTGCCTCTGAAGAATGGCCCATCTGTTAAAGACTGTGGCCTGAGGGTCTGGCTGAAAGAAGAAGCTTTGAAAAGGCATGGATCGATGGCTTCATCTCGGAATGTCAGAGAGCCACGTAGAGACCCCGCACAACACTATCCCACCTTTATACGAGCGAAGGTTAATGCCGGGCCATATGTCATAGTGGCATGGGTCACAGTGCTGACTGATGTCCAAATGGATTCTGGTTGAGCACATTCTGTGTTGTGGTAGCTTATAATTTCAGATTTGATTAGGCTTTTTATAATGTTCAATTATGCTTCTATGTCCAAGCATGGTGCGATATACTCTATCGCATATACTATAACACATTCTCCCGTGCCATTTTATATTACATTATGCAACGCTAAGTAAAATAACAAGGATTTGCTTTTTTTTTACTACTATTTTCATGTTCAAGTCAGACATTAATGTTTCTGCTGGCTCTACAACACAGGGAACCCTGTTAATATGGCCTGAACGTATACAATGTATATGCTGTAGAAAAAAAAACCCCCTCTGATTTAAACTGGAAGCAGATGCCAGTAAACCCCTTCATGTATAAGTTGTAATAGATGTACTACTAAATGAAAATAAGTTGGCACCATTTATGCTGAGAGTCCCATAATTAAAATTTGAGGCTATAAATGCCTCACTAAAGGCCAAGCCTTAACTTCAACAAAAAAAATAACCAATGCCTTTAGCATTTAAAGGAGGTCCACATGATCCAATCATCATGCATGAAACTCACTGAACACAACAGCTTTTTTTTTTCCTTCAGAAATTGTACCAAATTAGCAGTGAATATAACGTTCCTCGTTAATAACTTTAGCCCGCTCGGATTGATTGATCTCACCAATAGACAGAAGACAAGGGATTAATGGAGCCAGGTTGCATACTCAATTACGAGAAATGCATTTGTGAAGCAAACTGCTAGTGACTCTAATCTGAGGAATTCTGACTCCCTCCCGAGGTCAATAATTGGGTCTCTCTCTCTCTCTCTCTCTCTCTCTCTCTCTTCACTATCTCTCTCTCTTTTCTATCTGCCCCTCCAGCAGGCCTGGACATGCACTGAAGCTCTTTGAAATGCATCCTCCTTCAGGCCAGCCAAAAACATGCTTTCTCAGAAACCAAATGCTCTTTCTCACCCTCAGAATCATTTGGGAATTTGAAGATCTGCACAGAACAAGCTGAAATCTGGGTTCATGTTGCTATTCACTTATCGTTAATGGCTGTTATTGCTCTTGCATCTTCTGCTCAAATCCTATTGAACTTAAAACTGAAATTCTCCTAAATTGCCTAAAAAAATTTAATTCTCATGCTATGCGAAGAGAATAAAGCATTATGTAAGGGATAATGTACATCCATCCGCTACACGTCGGGGTCCTGATCACCCTGTCAGGCTTTATTCTGAGATAACAACCGGCTGGATGTACAATATCCCGCTTATTACACGGCTACTTGGCACACAAGTAAATAATTAGACACGAAATATTTATCTAATTCACTGTTGTTAGTTTCACTCAAACCATCCTTGTTCACATTACTTAAAAAACTCATGCAACTACATTAACTTAATTTAACTGAGTTGTTTCTACTAAAAATGAGTATTGTCTGCTTTACTTAAAAAGTGTTTGTTCAGTCAACTTAAAATTGCCGAGTAAAACGCACAAATTAATGTTGACATAACTAACTGGGCAGTGGACCATAGTTCCCACTCCCAGCACTAATAATCAACTAATTATCAACTAATAATCTAATCAACTAATAACTTCATGTCTTGAGATTTTGATTACCACTTGATGTGAAATCATGGGTTCTTTCTGATCATGGTAGATTTGAGTCATTGTAATATCCCCTTTCCACTTCAATTAGGGTTGCCAATGACATCAGAAATAGCTAGGATGCTAAGCAGTTTCAACCCCATAGGAACGAAACAAAGACACCAAACCTGTAAATCCCACAACATGACCTAACAAGTGAGACAAGAACCTTGAGAATGCAGTTAAGCTCAAGGGTACAACTGAGGAAATGTATATCTACTAAGTATGTTGATCAGTGATTTGTTTTGTCAAAGCCACACTTATACATACTCAATAGTTAATTAGTCACAAATTAGATGATGCCTTTGTTGAGTCCCTGTAGTGTCTGAACACATACAACTGCAGATGAATCAGTTTTGCTATAATGTGAGACTTACAAAAGTGTTAAAGAGAGAATTTGTTGGTATGTGTGTTCAAATTTGCTTTTGCATTTGTTGTCCATTATACAGGAAGCATAGAGTACATTAATGGCGACAGCTGCATTGAAAGCTAGAACAATCCGGCCTGAGTTTTCTGCAACTTGTGGGAGCCATGCTGCGCTCACAGTTTTTCCCAACAACCCCCTCCGACACCGCCACCAATCCCTAATCCCCTTAAAGTTCCCAGCCAAAGAAGAAGGAAAAAGGGGAGGAGACAGTGAGAACGTTAAAGCTGCTGTGTTAACCAGCTTACTGCAATTAAAATTTATTTAGGGCTTGCAAGGAATCCTTTCTCTATTGAATAAATCAGGGCTGATATGACATGGTTCAGGTGGAAGTGGTGATTTCAGCGCAGATCTGGCAGAGGTCTTGTCTCCCTGTAATTACTCAGTCCCACCTCCAGCGCTCTGGGCTGCAGCATAGAGGAACGCCCCTCTATGCTTTAACTTCAAGCTTTAAACTTCTTCCCCCCTCCCCTACACCGTCCCGCGGCCTTTGCTGTTCTTATAATCATGTCGTTAAAAGAAATGTCAGTACACACCAGTGGTTCCATTTGAAGAGGGCAGGTGGAGTATTCGGCAGATACCTCTCTCTCTTAGTTGGCAAGACGCCACTGTGAAGTGGTTTAGGAGTGTTAATTAGAGTTTGTTAGCATGTTTAATTAGAGGTAAATTTCCATATCATCATTCTAGACGGCCTTAGATTGATTCATTTTTATACATTTAGTTTTAAAATCAATAAAAAACAATACATTTTATATATTAAACGTTAAACAAGATATTTAATACACTCAGCCCAAATTTGGGTCAAATACTGACAAACCCAACCGTTGGGTTAAATTTTTAAATTAAACTTTTTAACCCAGTGGTTGGGTTTGTCCATATTTGATCCAAATTTGGGTTGAAACAACCCAGCATTTTTTAGTGTACATACATGTTCTTTTATTTTTTAAATTTATCAGTTAAGTAATGTTAAGTAAAAGTAAATGTTTTTAAATACAAATACAATTTTCCATGCATGAAGCATGTTCATTCAATAATTTTTGTTATTCAGTTATTTTGTTATTCAATTTTGGTATGTTTATTCCATGTATAAATTAAATACATTGTGAAAACAATATTAAATGACCTTCAAATAATGTGTAAAATAAAGTGCTTTCTAAAATGTTTTTTTGTTTGTTTGTTTTTACTTTTCTCATTAAAATAACCGTTTCAAAGTTATTCTCAAATTCAGTCTGCCAACACAAACCAATTGTAAAACATACTGTAATATTATTTTAAATGTGTCCATTGCACAAATGTTAAAAAATTATATTAACGTCACTGTTTGGTGAAGGTAACGGAATTCCACTCCTAGAAATACGTTGTAATTCCATGGCTTCATCCAGCAAAACAAAGGTGCTCTTTCTCTCCATACACCCACCTATGCTCCCCACCTTTGTGACTACACAGGTCTGTCTAAAGACTTGACAGCCTATATATTAAACTGTCAAAACTCAACCATTTGTGACAAGCTCTGGTATGAGTCACTGCCCTTCGCAGCTGTGAGAAAATAAAAACTCTTTCCTTCTTGCTCCGTCTATACTTTAACCTCTGGACAGAGAAAATGAAGTCATATTCTTGGGGCGAATTTGTCAACTTGCCACTTCTTTTGAGTTCCAAGTCCTGGCCCATTCTGTCATTAATGCACATTATGATTCCAGATGTGACAATATAATTTGTCCATCATATTAAGTGTTTGGCAATGGTGGGTTATGGCATTTTACTCAAATAAAGTAAATCCAGTGGCTTTTAAAAAATAAATAAAACATAACTTTTTATACAATTTATTTTAAAATCGTCTTATAAAATTGTCTCTATTATTATACTATCTATTTCTGCTCTTTGATCAGCTCACCTGTAAATCTAATTTCTACAGTAGAGTTTATGTAACCTGAGTTTATTTCAAATAACACGTTGCCCGAGAGAATTTTCTTAACCTTTAGTGAAGCTTGACATAATCATTACCACAAAGCAAATAAGATAATGGTTGCAAATACTGGGCCTTTCATATCTCTCAGCAACAGGCTTGTCCAAGGACTGTAACGGTGCAGAGAGACGACTTCTGTTAAGATTGGCAAAGCACCTAAATAAACCATGATGACAAGACTAAGAGCTCCACAAACAAGGGATTAGGTGAAAGATGAAAGGAAAGGAAAACGGATCGTCATTTATCTTGAATGAAAAGTGTGCTACTGTATGCAGGCAGGGGATGTAGTGACAAAAGCTCATACTTTTTGTGACAGTGTGGATTTTGCACACACACTCATATTATGTTGGTGAATGTTTAAGACGTTGCAGGTATAGGCCCTATTAACTGTTAATGATATTAATTAAATCAGTTTGTATAGTTAAATCAGTCTATATATTGTGTATATCAAGTCTAAATATTGTGTAAGGATTGGAAAAAAAAAAATTTTTTTGTTAATTTCTTACCATCTATATAGACATGTTGTTGCTGACTTTGCAGAAGATCTTGGTGACCCACTATCCTGCAAAGTTTATATCCAACCTGCTTCAGCGCCTGCCTGTGATTTTCAAGCGATCTTGAAGAACTTGATTAGCTGGTTTAGGTGTGTTTGATTAGGGTTGGAGTTAAACTCTGTTGGACAGTGGCTGTCCAGGAGCAGGGTTGAAGACCTCTGAATCATAGTCAATTTATAGTTGCTCAGAGTTCATCACCACTGCAAAAACATTTTTATATTAGAAAATGTTCTTAGTCTTTCCTATAGTCCTCATGTTATGGTGACTCGGAGACTGCAATTATAGAAAAAAAATAATTAAAATGATCTTATGTTCAAAAATGTTTAATATTATTTTAATATAATATATAATATTATATAAATGTATTAAAATATATTATTATATAGAATATATTAAACCTAATCAAAACCCAGTAGGCAGATATAATATAAGCTTTACATTACCAGAAACTATGCTTGCTTTTTTTGATTCTAGTGATGTTATTTCTGTTGTGGGTCAATTTGATGACACGCACATAAAAAAAATAAAAAAAACTATTTTCTATTTTAATATAATTTTAAATGTAATTTATTCTTGCAATGACAAAGCTGAATTTTCAGCATCATACTCAAGTCTTTAGTGTCAAATGATCCTTCAGAAATCATTGTAATATGCTTTAAAGGGCTTTAGGGCATTTCTTATTATCAATGTTGAAAACATTTTGCTGCGTAATATTTTTGAGATACATTTTTTCAGGATTCAAAAGAACAGCATTTATTTGGAAATAAAAATCATTTATAACATTATAAATGTCTTTGTCACTTTTGATCATTTTTATGCAGCCTTGTTGAATAAAAGTTTTAATTTCTTAAAAAAAATCTTACTGACCCCGAACTTTTAAACAGTAGCGTGCATAACATTTCCTATCAAAGACATTTTGAAAGACATTAGAGCTCCCTGAACTATTTACATGCTGCGATATGTCATGTCATCTGACAATCAATTTTTTTGGCATTAATATTTTACCAGGGACTCATATTGATTTTTACATAAAACCTATTGTAACCCTTGAGTTATGCAGTGTGGTCCAAATGAACAGCAGATTTCTTTAACCTCTGATTCTGAGACGTCCACTGATATACTGACGTACAGACAAAGCCACACTTCACCCATGAAACCTGGACCCTGACACTGCTTGTTGCTACTCAGCAGAGACTGGCATCTTGCTTCAGGACCTGGCTTTAGGACCCCTGACTGTTCCTGTGAGCTGGCCGTGGCGTGCCCACTGAGAAGTGTGACAGCGAGACCTGACAGCTCTGGGGCCGGACCCAGGGACGTGCTGTCACAGCCGCACAATGGAGCTCCGCTGGTGTAGCTCAGACATCAACAACACCCAGCTTCCTGCTGGCGGATTAGAAGGACCACGACTACAAAGAGGCATCTGACAAGAAAGCCCGTGTTAAATTGGGCATTAAATTTAACATTCGGTCACAGGGTCATAAGTATTCAACAGCAGATCATGAAAAACAGACATTAGTGTTGGGAGAAAAAAAGTTGAGTGAATTTTTCTAAGTGCTTAGAATGGGATAATGTACCCGGTACTAAACATTACAGCACTCGGGGTGCTTCTCAGTCCATAGAAATCCCATTATAACCTTCTCAAAAGAACTGCATGGTCCTAATGAAGCAAAAACCGAGGAATGCGGCATTCCCCAAAGGTTCTTGTTTATTCAAAGACAGATTACAAAATTAATTTGGCCTCTCGCCCGTATCAGAGAAGTCTAATTAATCCAGGATTCAAGACAGACATATACTTGGATCCAGCGCTCGCTGACAACGGGGTTTGTAATCAGCTTGAAGCTTTCAAGAAGCAAAGACTGGAATCGCTTCAAAAGGCTCTCCAATGCATATTGGTCACACTGAATACAGACACTGTGCCTCATTAAAAAAAGACAGCAGGTGGCTAAAAGCTGCGAAACCTCTTAACCCGAAGAAGAAAAACTCCCCTAAAATTCAAAACTATTACCACACTTAAGGTTTCATCTGTGGTCACCCTGGTCAGCCTTACGTGCTTTCACTGGCCACTTGCAGGAGAGCCCTGTTTTAGTTTCTTTCGAAACCCTGCTCCGCAACCACAGTAGAATAACACCACAGAACCCTGGCACAACACTGCTGCAGCGCTCCTCATGTCCAGTGCACTGCTACAGTCATCACTGATCTGGGACTGTGTATGCGTTTAACCATATGTGTATTTGAAATACATTTATATATATAAACATTTTATACAATTGCCATGAGATCGGGTTGCACATTTTCCACTAAAACAGCACAACTGTTTTCAGCATTGATAATAATTAGAAATGTTTCTTGAGCAGCAAATCAGATCATATTAGAATGATTTTTGAAGGATCATGTGACACTGACGACTGGAGTAATGATGCTGAAAATTCAGCTTTGACATCAAAGGAATAAATTACATTTGCAAATATATTTAAATTGAGAAAACAGTTATTTTAAATTGTAATAATACTTCACAATATCACCGTTTTACTGTATTTTGGTCAAATAAATGCAGCCTTGGTGAGCATAAGAGACTTTAAACTGTCCATAACTTTTTTTTGTTAAAAATTATCCCAAATCAATTTTTGAGCAAGTACATAACCAGCCAGTGTTCAAAATATCTCCTTACCTTAGCCCGATTCAAAACAGTACGCTTGTAATAATGTTTTATAATAAAATCGGTACTGGTGGGTTTCCGTGGGAAATTTGAGCATGTAGCCCTTTGTCTTTGCTCATTACGTAATGTCTGTAAACAGAAAGAACGAGTCCCAGCTGGATGCTACTGGCGGATAGTGTTTTCTCACAGCAGCTGCAATAATCAAACTTATCATTTTGATGGCGGATTGTAATCCAGAAAGGTCCAAATGACAGTCATTAGTGACAACTGGAGATTCACCCGTAGTCAAAAGCATGAGACTTCAGACTGCAGAGTGGCTACAGAAATTGAAATCTACAGGTAAGTTAACGCTAATCAGGGGCGTCGTAAGTGGGGTGAAAAGGGTGACAGAGTGCATAGGGCCCTGGCGTGTGAGGGGCCCTCGACGATCCTGAAATTATTATTATTATTATTTTACAATTGTGCGCATACACTGCGTCTGCGCTATTTCTCTGTTCGCTCGTTTGACAAGCTTTGGTACACGTCTGTGTTGGCGCCTCCCACGAGCACAGCATGCACGCAATTCGCATGATTTAATTGGACGTTGCAAAGTGCTAAATGGCTGTGAGGGAGAGCGGACGCGCTGGACTCCGGAGTGTGGTAAACTTCGAATTGCGCCGCCGCCGCCATTCAAGCTAAGATCAGGCAAAAAGTAAACAGTAAGGGAAAATTCTTTCCAAAGAGTCCAAGTGATATTGTTGGAGCGAGGCGACGGTGACCTATATGCCGCTGTTTACATTGTGTAAATAGATGCTTGCTGAACGGGAGTCTGCATTTTCCTACAATGAGAAACAACTTGTTTCTAAGCCTGTAATAAACGCTCTTATTGTACTCTAAACACCGAAGTAACACGAAAAGTGTGTGACAAATCTTTAGAGATAAATTGTAAATATGGAAAACAATATGTAAACGATGTTTGATTCATCTGCGCTCAGAAGCTGTGCCGATGCACAACCATCGTAAAGATGATAATTCCGCAAATAACTGCAATTGCATGTTTCAAACAGAGATGGCGACAAAGAGGCAAAACTTCCAGACTGGAGCTTTGAAAAAAAAAATAAAAAAAAAAAAATTAAAAAATCATACCGACCCCAAACTTTTCAATGGTATAGTATATTTTAATATACAAATTTTATAATAAAATATATTTTATTATAACTCGGTTCATAAAATTGAACCAAAACTAATCTGGAAAAATATGAATCCCTCTGTGAAACTTCTCCAGGAGATGTGGTTTGGTGAATCATTATTGCTTCATATCACCTCAAGACATAAAACAATTTGTCATGTGGCATGACCTCAAAAACTAAGCTCTTGAGAAGTAAAACAGAGCTCCCTTGAAACCGTTTGCTTGACAAGAATTTATTATTTTTCTTTATTTACAGCAACGCAGTTCTTTTGGCCTGTCACATTTGCTGATGTGTTGTCGCCATTGAATGTGTTTATGTGTACAGAAGGAGGGAGAGGGTCTCATTTCCCCCTGTGAACACTGTTTGGAACAGTGTTTGTGTTTTCTCTTTTTTCCCTCAAATGTTCACTCTGGCCTGTGAAATAGAGTGGCTGCATCAACCCGCCCTTCATCAGCGCACATACACAGCTTTTACTGTAAATATCATTAATGAGCTATGACCTCAAACACTTCAGACTGCAAAACTCACGCAAACTCTGCCTGTAACGGGCCAAATCCCGAGGTCGCCAAAGCAATGACCTAAGAGCTGGTCATTACCACAGAATTGAGTGAGTTTATTTATTTTTATTTATTTTTTTTTTTTTCAGGTATGAGCACAAGAGTTGTATTGATGGTGTGAAGGGGTGGAGTGGCATCACTGTAATGGAAGTTGAAGGGACTGCTGAATGCATGCAGATTCTCATTGAAATGCAACTCACCGCTGCGCTTTGACAGGCTTTGACATGCATATAGGCAACATTCCTCCCATCAACTCACCAGCATGGAAAATACATGCTGAATTATGTTTGGATGTGACATTAAAATAGCACTAACCTGCTGAGACTCAGTTTTCATATTTACATTTTTTTAAAACATTGTATTAGTTGAATAATATTACAATATTAATATTTTTTACGATTAAATACTGCATGCATTAAAGCATAATGAATATTCATATTTTTTCATTATATTAATATTACAATAATGGCTTTACTATATCATAGCTATATTATTTTATTTTGAACCCCATTAAAACATGTTTGATCTTAGAGATATAACAAAAGCATGTCTACTACAATAAAAAAAAAAAAAAAAATGAGTTGCTGGGTCGCAGGAAGACATTTTTATTATTATTATTTAAAATATTATTATATTAATATAATAATATTATACAATATTATAATTCGATTTATATTATTAAATTAAAAATCGGTAATTTCTAATAACAGTATACATTATTTTTTAACCCAAAACACTGGGTTAAAAACAACCCAAATTTGGGTTGTTTTCCACCCAAGGGCTGGGTAAATATAGGACAGAACACATGTTGGCTTAATTTTACCCAGCAAATTGGGTTGTTTATTTAACCCAGCATAATGGGTTGATTAATTTTTACTATAATACTAGCTTATTTTATTATTTTTTTGTACTTTATGTAAGCAATAAGGTACGAGAGGCTGTGCTGTATCGTGAATAAGTCACGGCTGAAGGGCGTTGTTAGGCACGACGCGAAGCAACCCCTTCAGCCGTGACTTATTCACGATACAGCACTAGTCTCGAGTATCTTGCTTTTATAAAACGGTTACCACACAATACAAATATTAAAACCAAAAATATGTATCAATGCAACTTTCATGAAGTAAACTGTCACTAAAAGCCTTCCTTCCACCAGAAAAAATAGTCCCTGACTTTGAACAGCAACAGAAGTTACATTATTACACCATTAGATGGCGGCAAAGACTGTCTTTATGAGTGTGTCAGTCAGTAGCGAAGACTTTTACATTGAAAAGACTGAATTGTTGTGAACACGGAACAAGACGCAACTGACAAATGCTTTGACTAGCGCTGTCAGTCACGGGAAAACCCCTTAACTGTTAAATGGACAAGATAATACATCGGACATCTAAACAGATTTTTTATTATGAACATAGGACTGACCTGAAGGAAAATGCTAAATCTGAATGCAGGTAATAAACTCGCTCACTCGATCTCTTTCTCACAATACTCTTCTACATAATACAGTAAGCTTCAATGAACAATATCAATTGAGAACAAACAGTTTACGTTGCTAAGAGTGGTTGTTAAGGGTGTTGTGTAGTGATACACAGAACCGTTGGGTGAAGCGGTCATAGCCATGTTTTATCTTGAATAAAACACAGCTATTGACCAATCAGAATCAAGGACAGGAACTAACAGTTTTATAAACATGCATTAATGTTTAGGGATTAACTTAAATCCTCTCAACTTTTTTATAAACTTTACACAACCACTGGTTTGCATGATAATTCCTTTATTTATTCAAGTATAATCGACCACCGTTTCCACCATAACGGCGCTTGATCTCGTGCCGGAGTTTGTATCATGTTCAGTGGGGGAACTGCTAACTTCAGACCGCCGCCCTGCATTTCACTCATAGCCGAAATTTGCAGTGACTGACTCCATAACCTGTCCATGAACAAACAGTGTATAGTTCTGAGAACAAATTTTAACATCTTGTTTATATTCTGTATATTTTTGAATAAAATCATAAAATTTTATTAAAGCATTAGGCGTTTTCATCACGTGAAAAGACCGACGTGACACTTGTTTAGGCTACTCACATCACGCCCCTGTATGTTTGCATAAAATTAAATGATATACAGCACAATCATTCATAAATAAAATGTACACAAACCTGTATTTTACCGAAGATATGCACCAATTTGACAGAGCTGCACTGCTCTATCCTGAAGAGCTCGCAAAAAGTCAGCGATGACAAATAAATAACTCAACCCCTGGGTTATGTCTGACCCAGGATCTGACACAAAAACTACCCAAACACTGGAAGAAAAAAAAAAACCTCAACCTAGGACTTAGGTAGAAAAAATAACCCAAGATTTTTTAGAGTGTACCTTATAGTAATAATAATAACAGGCATGTGTTTCATGAGCTTTTTAGTGATGAAGTTTGCTAGCTTTGGGCAATGTCTGTAATGCAGCAATGACAAGGTTTCATTCATAGTTTCTTTGTCTCCACATCACACATTACTAGAGGCAACTTCCGCCATCTCTGAGGGCTTCATAATTTAAGGTTGTTTTAATCAGTTGTACTGCTTCCAGATCCCACACACTGTAAAAAGAGAAACTACAAATCATTTTAAGATGATGATGCATCTTGTGAAAAGGCAAGAACAGAGCAAGCTGCCTGTAAGGTAAATAATCGTGTGGGGCGGCGGCAGTGAATTTGTGTGTGTGTGTGTGTGTGTGTGTGTGTAGTGAAACCCAGGTGTCATATGATAAATGTGTATTGAAATGTTCCAAGATCATTCTAAAATCCCCTAACAACCGACTAGAAAAACAGTTTACACTGAGGTCCCCCTAGGCCAAAACAACAGCTTGAAGTTGTTTAAATGTTTCACACAATCCAACATGAGAGGAAAATAAACATGTTGTAGTGCGGTTTATGCTTGTGAACTAGTTTTAATAATGCCTAATTTGCTCATAGTGAACAGTAAGTATACAGTGTAGCTATGCACCGTGACAACCGCAAAGTATGTGCTTCAGTCATGGTGTCGTCTTTAAGCAATCATACATCCCCAGTGTAATCTAAATTGATCTTTGAGAGGAGTGCACTGATGAACAGCAGGAGGATTAGGAAGACTGTGCAGGGACAGAAGTGAGTCTGTCAGGTCTGATTTCAGATCCAGAATGACAGGACGTGGGATTCACCCTCTGCATTGGGGAAAACAGAGCTGATCCGAGTCTAGGCCAAGCCATGTGGGGGGCCCACAGGGAAAGTGAGGCCCGTTTTTACACTGCTTGTAGCTGGACAATACAGTAACTATGCAACACAAATCTTTTTTTTTTTTTTTTGGCTGGACTGTGTTGGTTCATTCAACTAACACAGGTTAAGTTAAAACATGTGTTATTTCAGCTGTAAAGTTGTTTAAATCATCAGATTACCATCATTTTAGGGTTTATTGTGCGATGTTAACACCCATATTGTTTACAACTTTATTGAAACAGTGAATATTTTAATGTTTATGAATTGGCCCCATTCTCTTCCATTGTAGGTGCCTCACTGTAATCCATATTTTTGCTTTAAAGAAAGGAGGAACAGGTGGAAATTTTAGTCGTAATCAACATTTAGTAACAAGTGCTGTAGACTGATCTTAAAGGGTTAGTTCACCCAAAAATGAAAATTCTGGAAGGTCAAACATGCTGCGTAACACATGAGAATGAACCTCATTGGTTAAGCAGCACGTTTGAGCTTCCGGAAGAGGTTTGCTCTCGCGCGTCATTCAGGTTCGGTTGAGCTTCTGTTTATGTTCGGTGATCAATGTTAATATGTGAATAAAAGCCTAAATTAAATCTGTTCATCATAAAAAGCAATCAAGTCTCTTCAGAACATTTTGACTAAACCGCTCAATTCATATTTTTACGATCTCCTTATGAACTTTTTGAAGCGTCAAAGTGGTAGTCGCGTAGCTGTCAATGGAGGGACAGAAATCTCTCAGATTTCATCAAAAAGATCTTCATTTGTGTTTTGAAGATGAACAAAAGTCTTACGGGTTTGGAACGACATGAGGGTGAGTAACTAATGACAGAATTTTCATTTTTGGGTGAACAAACCCTTTAACTTTTTATTTAACCTGGAATATTCTTTCAAATTCCACACGAATGTCCAAATAAAGTTACAGCTAAAATGTGTGCAGTAGATTAACATCCTATTTTTGCACTATTGCGTCTTTAATAAGACTACCAATCGGCTCACAATCATCACAAGTTTTTCTTCAGAGGAAAGCTAGTGACTTCTGTTTGGTTGTTGGCTGAGATTTTTTATAGGTTTTTCCAGAAGAAGAGAAAAAGAAAGTGAGCGAGAAGGTCTAGGCCATAATGGGCCTGAAACTGAAACAGGCCCGAAAAGCCTTTATGGAAGTGCCAAATATGAATCATTGTAGTCCGGATGCCAGACGGGCCTCTCCTGTGTTGCTAAGAGAGCCCCCCCACCCCGTCAAGGAGCAGCCAGAGGGGAGGCGAGCGGGGGGCTAAGTGCTTCAGATGGCTGTACAGTTTCAGTTGTGTTAGATATGACTGGATGCTCCTATTCCTGTAAAGGCCACCTGGGTGGTCCGAGGCGGGGGGCTGGATTTTAATACTGCCACCTATTAGCTCCAGTGGGCTGTGATTTATGCAGCTGTCAGCTTGAACTTCATCAGGCTTGCAGGCCCTGGTGAGTTGTGGGCACCCAAATCGGGACCCGAGCCTCCCGGCCTCTCTCTTAAGGAGTTAAAGTAAACGTTCCTTCGAGGGAGGGAGGGAGAGAAAGGAGAGTGAGAGAAGGAAAAAAAATGAGAGGAAAATACTCAGTGCATACCTCTGTCTTGCTTAGTCTCCCTTCTGAAATATGTCCCCTTTTGAATGTTTGGCCTGTTGAGAGGCACAGAGAGAGGGCAAAAAAAGATGTTTGAAATTGAGCGTAATAATTGTGTTTAGACGCCAAGAAGGTTTATGTATATGCTTGTTGACATTATACCCATAGAGAGCTTGAACAACTTTTTTGTTTTCTGCATGTAGACCATGGTGTAGAAAGAAGCAAAATAAAGTATATTCGCTCAAAACAAATTCAGTTAAATTCCATAAGTATAATATAATTTTAGATCTGTTTTCTCTTGACAGTTCTTTAGAAAAATTCTAAATAAAATGAAAATGAAGTGTAAAATTAAAATGTCTTTGAAATGAAATGGTGTTGTTCAGCTGTGTGTAGTAGACCATGATGTAGAAAGAAGCAAAAATAAAGTACAATTGCAGACTTCACAACAAATTCATTTCAATTCCATAAAAAAAAAATTATTCTTGACAGTTCTTTGCAGAAAAATCTAAGCTAAATGACAATGAACGTGTAAAATTAAAATGTCTTGGACATTATGCTGTTGTTCAGCTGTAAGCGATCAGAACAGGACATCACTGGTTGGATCCGCTAGCCAAGTCTTTGTAAAGAAACCAGGTATCATAGCTCTGGCGCCACACTTATAATCCTTACAGTTAATCAATTATCCTGATCTAGACTCCTGGCTATATCTTTTGCTGGGGCATCTGTTATTAATAATTCAAGACTTATGGTGGAAAGTATGTTTCTTGTTTAACTAAGAATAACAGTAAAACACATCAAAGAATAGTTCATAGCTATGATGCTTATAATATGTTTCACTTTGTAAATATACTGGTAACACTTTACAATAAGGTTCATTAGTTAACATTAGTTAACTACATTAGTTAACAAGAACTAATAATGAACTGCACTTCTACAGCATTTATTAATCTTTGTTAATGTTAATTTCAGCATTTACTAATACATTATTAAAATTAAGAGTTGTATTTGTTATGTAAGCAATAAGGCACGAGAGGCTGTGCTGTATCGTGAATAAGTCACGGCTGAAGGGCGTTGTTAGGCATGACGCGAAGCTTTCAGCCGTGATTTATTCATGATACAGCACTAGCCTCGAGTACCTTATTGCTTTTATAAAACGGTTACCACACAATACAAATATCAAAGCCAAAAATAAGTATCAATGCAACTTTCATGAAGTAAATTTTAACTAAAAGCCTTCCTTCCGCCGGAAAAAATAGCAACAGAAGTTACATTATTACGCCATTAGATGGCGGCAAAGACTGTCTTTATGAGTGTGTCAGTCAGTAGCGAAGACTTTTACATTGAAAAGACTGAATTGTTGTGAACACGGAACAAGACGCAACTGACAAATGCTTTGACTAGCGCTGTCAGTCACGGGAAAACCCCTGAACTGTTAAAATGGACAAGATAATACATCGGACATTTAAACAGATTTTTTATTATGAACATAGGACTGACCTGAAGGAAAATGTTAAATCTGAATGCAGGTAATAAACTCGATCTCTTTCTCACAATACTCTTCTACATAATACAGTAAGCTTCAATGAACAATATCAATTGAAAACATATGGTTTATGTTGCTAAGAGTGGTTGCTAAGGGTGTTGTGTAGTGATACACAGAACCGTTGGGTGAAGCGGTCATAGCTGTGTTTTATCGTGAATAAAACACAGCTATTGACCAATCAGAATCAAGGACAGGAACTAACCGTTTTATAACATTAGTTAATGCACTGTGAAGTAACATGAACAAACTATAAACAGCTGTATTTTTATTAACTAACATTAACAAAGATTAACAAATACAAATGTATTGCTCATGGTTAGTTCATGTTAACAAATGAACCTTATTGTAAAGTGTTACCAATATACTAAATGCAACAAGTAATCTGAATGTGTTAACGTTACACTTTTCCCTGCTTTTTTATATGTATCCTAACAATCACAGCTCATGTTCACTTTCTATCAGTTTACAATTATCTACAAATATACACTATTCCGTTCAAAAGTTTAGGGTCAGTAAGATTTTTTTTTTAAAGAAATTAGTACTTTTATTCAATAAGTATGCATTAAATTAATCAAAAGTGGTAGTAAAGTCATTTATAATGTTACAAAAGATTTCTGTTTCTATTCCTGTTTTTTTAACTTTCTCTATATCAAAAAATACTGAAAAAAGATATTTAGCAGCACAACTGTTTTTAACATTGATAATGCAAATCAGCATATCAAAATGTTTTATGTAGGATCATGTGACACTGAAGACTGGAGTAATGATGCTGAAAATTCAGCTTTGCAATTACAGGAATAAATTACATTTTACAGTATATTAAAATAGGAATCAGTTATTTTAAATTGTAATAATTTGTTCACAACATTATTGTTTTTACTGTATTTTTATTTAAATAAATGCAGCCTTGGTAGAGATTTAATTTTAAAAACATCTTACCCAAACTTTTGATAGGTAGAATACAATATGAAGGTTTTATAGACTGAATAGCAATAGCTCATACTGTAAGCGCAAATAGGTCTGTCTAAAAGCAACATTAAAGATTTACCTGTCAAGGAACCCTATTAAAAGGCAGCACAGGCCTCGAACATTTTGTCAGCCCAAACACTTTCCATTGACAGACGACTTAACTGACTGAGACATGACTATAATTTGTGTGAATGAGCACATTAGAGCCTGAAGTATAAGTTCCAGTCAGCCATAACCAATGTATATGCTGTACGTATGTATGTGCACATTTCTGCATACAATATGGAAAAGTACCAGTATACTAAATTCTTGTTTTTTTGGCAGAGTAGCCCTTTTAACATAGTCAACAAGAAGAATCGTTTCACATCCCTCCTCCCTTTATTTTACATGTGGGAAAATGCACAACACAAAACTCTGGGTCGCTCAATGCTGCCTTAATCACCAATCAAAATAACACCCTGATCTCACCACGGCTTAATATAAAACATCAGCAACACTATGAAGAACACATGTCTCTTTTCTCTATTCATTATGAGGAAGGTGTTAGCACTAGCATGGGGTACTCACTAATTGGCCACCAGATGGTCATTATGTTGCATGTTTTGTGGAGGGGGGTTTTGGAGGCTTGTTGCTGGGCACCTGGGGTGTTTTCTGATTGGAGGTTTTCTTGACAAATGATTTATTCATGTCATGTCATTGGTCAGACCTCTGTAGCCACAAGGCACAAATTAAGGGGGTAGTTTCCAAAATGCCCAGGCCACGGGCTAGAAAGAATGGGCTCATTTACACAATGAGTCTTTAACAATGTAAGGGGTCAGGCCATTCATTTGGTTCACTCTTTAGCAGTTCACAGCATAAGTTAATGTAACGTAAGTGTTTTGGAAAAGATATAGCTTAAATACATATCTAAAATGTATGCTCTTTCTTATACATATTGTATATCCTTAACTCAACATTTAACATTCTCTTTTAATTCTTCAGTCAGGAGCTTTTTTCGAGGCCAAGTCCCTTGCAAGATGCAATTATATATGCCTAATTTATGATGTGGTGCGCCCGAGTGCAAATATTTGGTTTCACTGTGTTCTATCTGGGGTTAAACCCATATTATGTACTTGAAAGTTGAAAAACGCTTGCACATGCGCGGAGTGTGACACTCGCCTCTTCAGCCAGACTGCCTGTGTAAAGCGGTTTGCTTAATTTACATCGGGTCATGTGCAGAGGTCATACTTGTGATTTTGCAAAAAGGCTTTGCTTGAGGTCACCAGCAAACTTTCCAGATGTGCCAGAATGTCATCAGATGTGCATAAGCAGAACCGTGTAATTTTGTGACATGATGGTATTAAAGATGGCAGTTTGGGTTCCCAAGTAAAAAAATTTATGGGTAACTCACCATAATTTAGAGCTTAATTCACATTTGTAATTGTTGAAGGGGAGAAATGTGGGATGGATGGATGGATGGATGGATGGATGGACGGACAGACGGACGGATAAATATATACTGTATATAAATATACTGTTAATATGTCATTTCTGTTCATAATATGTTAACTAATGTTAAAGGACTAGTTCACTTTCAAATGAAAATTACCCCAAGCTTTACTCACCCTCAAGCCATCCTAGGTGTATATGACTTTCCTCTTTCTGATGAACATAATCAAAAAAATATTAATAAATATCCTGACGCATCCGAGCTTTATAATGGCAGTGAATGGGGTCAATGAGAATAAGCTGAAGAAAAAGCTTCCATCCACATCCATCCATCATAAATGTGTACTCCACACGGCTCCGGGGGGTTAATAAAGGCCTTCTGAAGTGAAGCGATGCATTTGTGTAAAAAAATATCCATATTTAAACAAGTTATCAAGTCAAATATACAACAAATGCATCGTTTCGCTTCAGAAGGCCTTTATTAACCCTCTGGAGCCGTGTGGAGCACATATTTAGGATGGATGGATGTGGATGGAAGCACTTTCTTCAGCTCATACTAGTGCCATTATAAAGCTCAGATGCGTCAGGATATTTATTAATATTTCTCCGATTGTTTTCATCAGAAAGAAGAGAGTCATATACACCTAGGATGGCTTGAGGGTGAGTAAAGCTTGGGCTAATTTTCATTTGAAAGTGAACTAATCCTTTAACTTGATATGTTATAAATGTAGGTTATTAGTATATTTAGAATAACATTGCCAAGTAAATGCTGTAAAAGTTCTGGGTAACACTTTAGTATAGGGAACACATATTCACTATTAACTACAACTTTTCCCTCAATAAACTCCTAATTTACTGATTATTAATAGTTAGTAAGGTAGTTGTTAAGTTTAGGTATTGGGTAGGATTAAGAATGTAGAATAAGGCATTAATATGTGCTTAATAAGTACTAATAAACAGCCAATATTCTAGTAATATGCAAGCTAATAAGCAACTAGTTAAAAGACCCTAAAATAAAGTGTTACCAAGTATTGTTCGTTGCTAGTTCACGCAAGTATTTTGAGATGCATTACGCATTACCCTGTGCATTATTTAGTTTTGTTTGGTATCAACGCTTCTCTAAATGTGTGCTGATGAGCCATGTATCTGTTCATGTGTGTTGGACAGTCTTGATCCAAAACAACGAACCCATGCAGCCCTCGTTGTCCACCCATAATGAGTTTTGTGTGCAGAAGAAGCTCAGTTTGTTTAGCTCAATGGAGCGTTCTAACCCTGGATGGCCAGGTGCCCAATGGAACATATGGTGAGAATCTAGCCCAGGCAGGGAGATGATGGAAGATTCATGGAGTGCTCACCGGCTCTCTGGTATATACCACTTGGGGCCAGGGGTCACATGAAGAGAAGATTAGACTTCAGTCTTTCTCTGTCTCTCTGATTTCGGCTGTTTTTTCTTGCATTGTGGCATTTGTAGTCTTGTTGGAGAGAAACGCCATCGTGTGGATGTCAGAGTAATAGCAACAAGTACACAAACAGCTGAGCATTGAAATTGTGAAGATATTACAGATTACTGAATATACACTCCATTGATTAGTTTTCATTTTTTATTTATTAAAAAAATACTTTAACATCTTTTTAAAAGGTGAGGTGAAAGTGGAAATGGATTAGAATGCACAGATATTTTGACATTTCATTAGGTTTGTGTTGGTCCATAGGTAGAAATCATATAAACTGTATTGTATCTGAAAATTAGAAGTTTTGTCCAAATATTTTGATCTAATTTAATATAGGCTACATGTGTGTAAAAGAAATTATGAATATAAGATATAGGCTACTGTATAGTACTGTTTTTTGTTGTATTTAGAATGAGGTAGAGATGTTATCATCCCTGCAAGCATGATAAAAGCAAAGCTGAGTTTCTGAACTTCACTTGGCAAAAAGCGGCATTTCAAAAGCTTTAGCATGTACATGAAAAAAGCACCAGTGACATTTTATTTTAAAAAAATGAAGAATGTTAAAAAACCCCTTGGTTTCTCCTGATGTAATAGAACAATAACAAAACAACACTAACAGTGTGTGAAACCAACAATAGCCTCATTTTCTCAAAGTTTAACTTTGCATAGCATAGCGAAGCATCCTGTCACGCTTAAATGAGAAAACATTCCATGAGCTTTTACAACGAGGTCAGTAAAACATAATGTTGTCACATTCTCTGATGGTACATAAACTAAACCTGATGCCCACCAATGGATCATTAATGAGGTAAGCATATCCTGCTGAGAAAAACCTGTATTCTTGTTACTAATTACAAAGTGCCAAAGTTACTTGACCACCATTATGTGCACGTGATTTTATTTCTGATTATTTTATTCTGATTATTCAGTTATATAACCAAAAAGAAAAGGTCATCCTCTTCGTATCTGGTGATTATCCACATTGTGATGAGACGCTGCTTCGCTGATGGACAGGGTTTTTTAGTGCTATGGTTGAGCTTCTTGGATCATTCAGTCCAAATCGTATAGAGGCCATAGCCTGGAATAACTGGGCCTGAAATTCAGTCTCTGGCTTTGCTTTCTCCCAGAATTGCTTCTCCTTTGGAGTGAGTTCATTTCCTTCAGGTATCTAAATAATGAGATATAGGACATGATGTTCATTGTTCAAACTGTTCATTCAAACCTTTAACTTTTAGCACTGTGCTACACTGCCACCTCATGGCACAAGCTGCACGTTTTTATTTATTTATTTATTTATTTGAATGTTATTAAGCAGGTCTACTTTGACAGGATGTTTTCCCCTGTCGAAATAATATTAACAACAACAACAACAAGACATTATGAGGAAGAAAAAAAATCCTTACTTCAGCAGACACTCTTTGCAGCCATATTTTCTCCTCATCTGTAAACTCCATTGCAGAACTGAAACCTGTAAATAATGTCTCTCAATTAATGATTGCAAGCTAATTAAGATAATTAAGTTTTAAAGGTAAAATTTATTTGCTTTGACGTCTAAGCCTGTCAGGGCCTTTATGAGCCGACTCGCTTTAATAATACAGTGCCCCAAAACGCTTTTAGACGCTTAAAAGCCTTCATCAGACAACAAAAAATGTTGACCAAGTGTCATATATATATATAAAGATCGCTCAAGCAAATATTTCAAGCAAACCAGGTTTTAGTGGGTAGGCCTTTATATATGTGAATCTAAACGAAAGTGAAATTAAACAGTATAGGCTAGCCTATTCCCTTATTTATTTATTTTTTTGCAATAAAATAGTTTGCAAGGAGAAACAAACTTTTCAAATTAAAAATTGATTGATTGTGTCCTATAACCACTCACTTTTAAATAATAAGATCTGCATTTTAAAAGAGTGCCTGGCTGGTTATGTACATTGCTTCCTGACTTCATATAGGCTAGCTCAGATTTACATAAGTAGACTATACTACATTTTACTACAGTGTCGACTTGTCATCTGACTCTAATAATAAGTATTAATGTCCTGTCATAAGGTGTCTTTCTATACACATATACAAAGTGATTCTGACTTACCTTTCAAGGAAAATCCTTTAACGCAAAAAATAAATAAATCCTTTTTTTCGTTAAAAGGAGCCCCGTGCTCTGCTTAAACGGAAGTTAAATAGCATTTCTGTTAACCAACAGAACTGTTTTTGAATGAACGTGGGAAAAAATATACGTGTAGTCTAGCCTATTTGTGCATAAACATCCTGCAGACAAATCAGCTGTCTCAGCCGGCTGCGGAAGGACGTGAGAAAAAAATCGATACTTTCACTATAGCGATTAAAATAAACTATAATATGTTCAAAAATATCAAGTGTTTAAAAATTAAGTCTGCTACTCGTTTACTACTCGTGTTTATCCGGTTAGATGAACGATCTGCACTCACGCGATTTCCCCTAAATCCCCCAAGTGAAAGTGAAAGTAACTACGTTTTCTGTTGTGTCTGTTATCTACCACTATTCAAATTTATTATGATGAATAGGAAATATTTAACAACGCCTTCCACGTCTATTTAACCCTCTATGAGACTAATTATGAAATCACAATAAATGACTTTATATTTTACATATATAAGACTATTTAAGACTAAAACCATTTTCCAAAATTATTTTTTCTACATCTGATCTTTGACCTTTTTTAGGGTGCCGGTCATTTATAACTGACTTTGTCCTATTAAGGTGTGATGTGCTAATGTCTGCTTCACTTCCTTGTTGCCAAAAATGTCAAGCACATGGCACATAGATTTTAATTTTATATGGTCTGAAGGGGATGTCATATTGGAAATACTAAAATGTATTTTTTTTTTGGTTGAATATTATTATTGTATTTTAAATGCAATTTTCTTTTATACATGAAGTCATTACAGCAAAAGTGAGACAAGAGAGTGGAAAGATATACCGTTTTATTTCATCTGCAACATATCAGACCTCTTTCAGATTTTATTGTCATTTACATATATTGATAGAAAAGTCCCTTTCCTATAACAAAGGATAATGGCTATTTGATAAATGAACATTACCAGGACATTTTACAGTTCTTTTGAAAAAGTTTTGACAGATCAGGTCTACAGACTTTCGGACAATTGACTGATTTGTTTTAAAATAGTCACCGATTTAAAACAGAGCCCCTGAACCACACAGATCAGTCGAGAGGTTATTGATCATCTATACGGAAGAGCAGCACACTGTTGCCCATTGGCATCTGAGCATTTGGCAGGAGGTTTATGGAGTTCAGAATTCCTCCTCTGCGTTTCGGGTTCTTGAGGCCTTCAGCTCCTTGAGGCGCTCCATGCAGTCCATCAGACTCCTCTCTCCGTGCACCTTGTTGTCACGAGTCCTAACATTCACAGTGTCACTGCTCTTCTCCTTCTCACCCACCACTGTCATTGCATAAACAGTAAAAGTTAGAATCACAATGAATTCACGACAACTTTATATATTCTGTAAACATACCTACAGCTGACATTTGTTAATTAAAATATCAGGGAAACAAATACAATTTTAATTTAAAGTGCCCCTTTAATTCTATTTAAGGCTATTTAGGCTCCTAATTTTGTTTATAATAGGTTTAGATGCATCAAAGGTCAAAAAACACTTAAATTTTCTTATAATATACAGTGCAGCATCACACCATGTCTGAAATGGTTCGATCAAGGATTCGGTCTCTCTAAACCTCTCCTTTCCAAGAGCCTACACTGCTCTGATTGGTGAGATGGCCCAGTCTGTTTTGATTTGTCTACCGCTTACAGGATGTGTCGGAAATGAAACGGCCATTACCATATGTGAATTTAATCTCCAGAGGGCTCCTCAGCACTTGTATACACAGTAATACGAACGGTAACAATGGCGCAGCGAAATTGTTTTCACCACACAGAAAACAGCGTCTTTTCAAAGTACCAACAACACACACCAAACTCGTCCATGCCTTAGCTGGACTACTGCAGACAACTGTGCATCAAAGTAGATGCTGTTCATGGGCAGCCAATAAAGTGGTGCGGGGATGTCATATTTTTCTAGGCCAAAACTCGTCCACACCAGTAGCACTTTAGCACTTCCGGGTCCATCGTTCTGAATTCAATGGGTTTTTTGAATGCTTGAAATAAGGTCTGTGGTGAACACAAACTCAAGATATTTTCATGTTTTTGTTTTTTTCTCTACAACATATAATCAGTAAAAACCTCTTGTGTGTTTTTTTGTTGTTTTTTTTAAAGCTTTTACTTGTCTTGAAAAAGGCGGTTGCTAACGAGTTGCTAAATCAGACTACAAACATTGTCAGGAATATTAAACATCATGAGCCGAACAGGTAAACTCATCTACTCACTAGTCCACTTTCACTGCCTCGCTGCGTTTATAATCACACTTAAGCAAACTATTATAACTCAAACTTCCAGGGAAAATGTTTTTAAACAAAGACTGTTGTCAGAAGCTTAGTGATGGTGATGACGAAGCCATGCGACCCTGTAGTTCATTTACAGCCTACATTTAGCTTTTGACTTCTGCCAATTGTATTTAGGCTTCAAAATACATAAAAGATGTGTTCATTTGTGAAGATTATCACAATGAACAAAACGTGTAAGCATCCTAAGCTTCTGTTAGTCGCAGAGCTTATTTTCTGCAATAATCCAAAAGCCAACGGAAAAATCCTATTGGGTTTTTGTCAAGGGAACCAGGGTGATGATGACTTCCAGGTTGGCCTACAAAAATACATCATTACTACATCACCCAATGAAGACCATAGACAGGCATTATACAAATTTGTTACAAACCTACGTAGGTTTGTGCAGGAAGTAAGACTGGAATTACTTTTACAGTTAAAAATCGTTTCTTTCTTTTGGGAGTCAATAACTCCATTTGTTGTGTACTTTGAAACTTTGCAGACTTTTTACATTCACAAACAGCTATATGATACACTACACAAAAGGTACTAGCCAAAAAAGCATAATAGGTGCACTTTAAGTTACTGAGAATCAGTTATAATTAGCTTGTGTTGTTTTTGGTTTACGAAACACAAGAGCAACTATATACATAGTGGCCTTTATTTTGGCACCAACTATAAAGAGAAATATGGGCAAAAACAGATAATTTACAGTAGTAAACAGGAACAAGCCATGATTTTTACAGTGTCTATCAAAATAAAACCATTTTTCTAATATTAATGTTGGATCACTCACCTAAAATGAAATTGTACTGAGCTAACTGTGCATTTCTGATCTTCTTGTTCAGTGTGCAGCCTGGATCCAGGTCCACATCCGTCATCAACCCTCCCTTGTGGAACTCATGTTGTACCTGAGATTGACAAGTTTTTTTAAATTCTAATTTATGCTGGAATCAGAGCTAACAGATAATAGTGTATGGTAAATTGTGAGCAGAAAAGATATGCATGATTTATCGTAGAGATTAAAACAATATGGGGATTTAATTAAAAACTATGGGGTCAGTACAATTGTTTTTTTGTTTTTTAAAGAAATTAATACTTTTATTCAGCAGTTGAATTTAAATTGATCAAATGTGACAGTAAAGATATTTATAATATTACAAAAGATTTCTATTTCAAATAAATGCTGTTCTTTTGAACCTTCTATTTATCAAAGAATCCTATAAAAAAAAAAAAAAGTATCACGGTTTCCACAAAAATATTAAGCAGGACAAATGTTTTCAGCATTGATAATAATATGAAATATTTCTTGAGCACCAAAATATCAGAAGTAACAGACACTGATGTATCATAAAATGCGAGCAGAACTTACTCTCTGGGCGTACTCATCACAAGTGGGTCCTACGGGCACCACCATCACCTGACGTGGGGACAGCCACAGTGGCCTGTGAGACACCAAAGCAGAAGAATTTGTTAGCACATATGACGTGAGACTGAACTTTATCTTGTTAGAGTCTCTTCCTTAACTATACCATTTTCCTCCATAGTTTTCAGTCAGGATCGCGATCATGCGTTCCACTGATCCCAGGATTGCTCTGTGGATGATCACGGGTCTCTTTTTGTCATCACCATCATGGCTGAAGACAGACAAGATGTGGTTTACAGGTTCAGCAAATTAGACAGCTGACAATCATGAAGTGAAATGCAGGAGGAGTGTAGTAATCAAATGTAACCACAAAATGTCACTGTTGCACAGGGAACAAAAATAAGGGCTCTACTCAGGTTTTCAATTCTCATTATTATATAGAGGCAAAGATGTAATGTTTTCTTGATTAAACATACCTTACAAAAGTGAGATTGAAACGAATAGGCAACTGGAAGTCCAGCTGAATGGTGGCACATTGGTGATACCTGCCAATGGCATCCTTTATCTGAATATCAATCTGAATGACAGAAAAACACAAAATAGTTGAGTGTAAAGTCTTTTTATAAGTGTTTATATATTTTGCTTTAATTATCTGTATGTACCTTTGGTCCATAGAAAGCTCCATCACCAGGATTCAGAACCCATTTCTCTCCAAAATCATTCAGGCTGTTCTCCAGTTGCTAAAACAATTAACAAGGGCTTAATAAAGTCAAACTAGATAAGACATGCGCAGTTTATCATGCATATCATAAGAGAATAACTGTATTAATTGATGAGATGTTATGATAGTGGTAAAATTACACCTTATATTATACTACGGTTCAAAAGTATGGGGTCGGTAGGATTTTTTTAAAAGAAATTAATACTTTTATTCAGTAAAGATGCATTAAATTCATCAAATGTGACAGTAAATACATAATTTTACAAAAGATTTATATTTCAAATAAATGCTGTTCTTTTGAACTTTCTATATATCAAAGGATCCTGAAAAAAAAAAACACCGTTTCCAAAAAAAAAAAAAATCTTAAGCAGCACAATGAATTTCAAAATTGATAATAATAATAAATGTTTCTTGAGCATCAAGTCAATATTAGAATGATTTCTGAAGGATCATGTGACTGGAGTAATAGCTGCTGAAAATTCAGCTTTGCCATCACAGGAAAAATAAATAAATAAATAAATAAATAATTAAATAAATAAAAATATTAAAATAGAAAACAGTTCTTTTAAATTGTAATAATATTTCACAATATTACAGTTTTTACTGATTTCTGATCAAATAAAGGCAGGCTTGGTGTTTTCTTTCAAAAACGGAAATCTTACCAACCCTAAACCTTTGAACAATAGTTAGCATGGACATTGGTTTGGGACACTGAGTTCATGGTAAGTTTCAAATTCTACCTTCTCAGCCTGGTCCCACACTTCAGGTTCTCCTAGGAATTTTTCTGGCCTGGTGGAGAGGTTCAATTTGAAGGTGAAGCCAAACACATCATACACTGTACGCAGGAAGTCGAGACAACCCTTTATCTCTGACTCAATCTGATAGAAGTAAAAGTAAGGAGGTAAGATGAGGAGAAAAATTACCTCTTGTGTGGTATTCAAACAAACAAAGTATTAATGTGCTCATGAACCAAACAGTCCTTTAACACAGACCTTTACACCAATAATTTTCCCATGGCTTTCGTTTGTGATTACTAAATAAGGATTCTTATAATAATTCTCCAGAGATCACTCATGAAGAGCAAAACCAAATATATTTATATTCACAATAGAAATTATGCATTTCGGATTTTAGTAATTTCAATGACTTCAGGTTAGGGAACCATGAAAATATGAGGTCACAAAAAAGCATTGTGTATTCAAAATTAGTTGGTTCTGGTTCTCAAATCTGATTGGCTGAGAGCCTTTTCCAGCCATGCGATATTCTACTAATATCACACAGAAAACGTTTCACAATTTGTATCAGTCCGCTTGTTTCTGCCGAATCTATACTGGCAGAATTTCTCACAGCAAGCGTCAATGGTGGAGGAGCAAACCCACTCTAATTTTTACAAATTCTACTGTTATTGTGTCATGGAATATAGAACAAGTTGTAGAATGTAGTTGTTTAGACTTCAAATATGCGATTTATATATAAACATGGCGCCTATTTGAACATTTGTTTAGCCGTTTTCGGAGATGTGAGATCCAGGCTGTCAGCAGCCGTTCATCACTCATGTACCCGCCGAGAACAGCTTCATCACGGGAATTTGCCACTGACTCTTATGTAGATAGTGGTTAAACATAAGATATAATTTGTTTTAGGCATATCAAACTGGCAATCTTTGGTGTAATTAATCTATTACTTGTTCCAGAGCAAATCGATTTGGCTAAGGGCAAGCTTAAGTCTCATAACTTTAGATTTTTATTTCACTTAAATCCTGTACTAACTAGAGCACTGCTTTTGTACTTCTGATGGAATTGTTTGCTT
This sequence comes from Mylopharyngodon piceus, assembly GCA_039654765.1. Lineage (NCBI taxonomy): Eukaryota > Metazoa > Chordata > Actinopteri > Cypriniformes > Xenocyprididae > Mylopharyngodon > Mylopharyngodon piceus. The sequence goes on along the minus strand of CM077443.1, from coordinate 25,538,001 downwards.
CTTTTTATCTCCTATTGTACAAACTTCTTATACTTTTATAATGGCTATTATTGTTAATTTAAACATTGTTCAATAAATAATATTTTATTTTATATAAAACATTTGCCATAATTTGTATTGAGTCTTATGAATATAAGACTGACCTGAAGAATAAATGCTATAGGCCTATCAGATGCAGGTAATACACTGGCTTAAGTTGATTTCTCTCTCATAATACTCTATATAATACAATAAGCTTCAATGAAGCAACTCAGCGTTCCTTTGTCAGTAGTTCTAAAGTGACGTTTTCGAATTAGTAACGGAGGCTTGGGCTCAACTGTTAAAATGTCAACTTGAGATTTGAATCCATGGTGGAAGGAAGTAGTTCTGCGCAAAAGAGGGTTTTTAAAGACACTCTGTTGTTGTTTCTTATTTATTTACACACTTGTGCTGTCGAACTGTTGTATAAAAGCAATAATCACACTCGTAGTCATGTGATATGGCTCTATATCAGCATGGCTGTGATTAACTCCACCCATACTGATATAGAGCCATATCGCACTCCTACTGGTGTGATATTGCTCATGTAACATGCCTGGTCCATAGAGCAGAAGATATGAGCGTCGTCTTGTTGGAAGCGTCTGACTCTTGTCAGGCCAGTCAGAGCTCCAGACAGCTCGTTACGGTGCAAGACCCCAAAGTCTGCCAGACGCAGGGGCAGCTCCCTCCATGAGCGTGGCCGGTGGTCAAACATCAGACTGGAAAACAAGGAAAAAGTATACATTAAAAAAAAAATAATTCCCAAAAAAGATTTTGCTCACCAAGTTTTTTGCATTCAGGGATACTGTCCTGCCATATTGTCAATGCCTGTTATTATTAACAAACACTTCAAAACTTCTGTTGCTTAACATTAGTGAATATAGAAAGATTGTGTACCAGTGTCCAGGGCAGTTCATGGGCTTGAGAGCAAAGATCTCCTTCTCCACCTCAAAAGAGAACATGTTTTCGCTGTAGTGCTGCCAGTGTCCTGAGGTTTGCCACAGTTTGCTGTTGTAAATGTTCGGAGTGACCACTTCCTGGAATCCCCTCTTTCTGTATTCACTCTACAAAGTAAAATATACCACAGTACAACAAAAACGGTCCATGAAAATAAATATTCAAGTGGTTTGCCCACAATCATTACCGGGGTCCTTGAAGTGGACCAACCTATCCATTACATGGTCTACTGAACCATGACATCCATAAAATGCAATTTAGCATATCCTAATAGACCTCTGCAAACCCGGCTCCACATCACACCCTTGTTTTGTTGGCTATTGTAATTTTTTTTAAATGGACGATATCGGCTCTGTAGTAACAGAATAAACTATGAATTCGAAATGGGGGAAACTCACCCTAATAAACTCGATCAGCGTATTATAGATGTAGGCTCCTTTAGGGAGAAAGAAACAGCTACCTGGGCTCAGGTCGTGGAAGAAAAACAAGTCTTGCTCCTGGAAAGACCAAAGCAAGAGAGTGTGTAAAACATTAAAGGTTAGAGAAACAATTATGACACAGATCAGAAATCTAATACAAATTACAGGAGGATACAAAGGAAAAGAACAAGAGAAGTTCAAACGAGCAAGAGAGACAAAAAATAGGACAAATGGCTGATTACGCTCTAGCTTTTGTTGTGACAAAGTGTTCCCTGTGCACCCATCAGCATTGCCCATGAACAGATGGCACATTAAGGAGACAGACATCTGCCTTCTTTATGGGCACAGTCCCTGCTCCCCACACAGCCCACCTATCAGACCTGTCTTCAGTCACCCCAGCGAGACACCCTACACAGTGCATCAGATGGGGGTTGGGGGGCAACTTTCTGCTCAAGTCATTAGAACACCAAGGCGTCCACATGTCCTCCATTGTGAGCAGTTTTGTCCCCCAAATGTTTGGTGGAAAAGGGCTGCTTTATATTAATTTGTCCACTGCTGATTTCTCTTTATAATTATTCACTTGCAGTAAGAATGAGCATACATGTTACTGCTGGATTTATGATTTAAGTACACTACTGTTAAAAAGGTTTGGGGTCATTTTTTAAATTTTTTTTTTATTCAGCAAGGATGCATTAAATTGATCAAAAGGGAGTGGGACGGTAAATTTTTTTATAATATTACAAAAGATTTCTAATCCAAATAAATATCTAATTCCAATAAAATCTAATTCCAATAAAAGCTGTTCTTTTGAACTTTCTATTCATCAAAGAATCCTGAAACAGTTTTCAATATTATTGATAATAAAAAAATATTTCCTGAGCAGCTAATCAGCATATTAGAAGGATTTCTGAAGGATAATAATTTGTTTCTGAAAACTCAACTGTGCCATCACAAATAACATTTCAAAATATAATGAAATAGAAAAGTCATTTTTAAATTCTAAAAAAAAAAAAAAAAAAATCTAATTCATGATATTATTGTTTTTACTGTGTGTGTTTGATCAAATAAATGCAACCTTGGTTTTGAAAGCATTATTTAAAAAACAAACAAACAAAAAATCCTACTGACCCTAAACATTTGAATGGTAGTGTATGAAAGACTTTTTGATTAAGAGTATGTATGAGCCAGTACTATGCACCATTAGTATATTTACTCCCCGTCACCCAAGTGTTTAAATAAAGCATGATTTACATAATCCATAGGAGGGGATACCACTGACGCAGCATTTTGCGTGGCCATGGCATAAATAAATAAAACGTTTTGTGATGTGCTGCATATTTCATGTATATTTTTCGCTTATCTGAACAGTACCTGTCTGTTTATTGTAAAAATCCACTACATATTTCAGATGGGTTTTTTGATCCTGTATTCATATACATTTTCACACATCTACTCATACCCGTCCCAGTTTGCGATGATCCCTGTTCTTGGCTTCTTCCTGGAATTTCTCCCATTCTTTCAGCATCTTGGGATCAGGGAAAGAGATGCCATAGATCCTTTGCAGGCTCTCCATATCAGCTTTGCCCTCCCAGTACGTAGAGGAATTCTGTGATGTACATCATACACGTTATTTGGGATTATACCAGGGGTGGCAACTGTCAGTCCTAGAGAGCCACAGTCCTGCAGATTTTGCTTCAACCACAATCAAACACACCTAAACAAGCTAATCAAGGTCTGAAGGGATACTAGGAAGCTACAGGCAGGTGAGTTTTTATCAGGGTTGGAGCTGAACTCTATAGGACTGTGGCTCTCCAGGACTGGAGTTCGCCACCCCTGGATTATACATCATGCTGTAAAGACAATATGCCTAATGTACAGATCAGGATAACAGGACATAGATGATTGTTATTGAAACCATTAAGAAAAGGACTGAATTGTGCACCTTGTGAATCTTTAAGGCCTTGATCTTTCCTGTATGTCTTACATGAGGCCCTCTGCACAGATCGATCAAAGGCCCACACCTACAGAAGCAGCAACAAAACAAACATGTAAAAAAACCACGGTAATAATATACTGTATATAGACTACCAATCAAAAGCTTAATATTTTTGTGGAAACCATGATTATTTTTTTCTTCAGCTTTTTTTGATGAATAGAACGTTCTTTTGTAACAATGTGAAAGTCTTTATTGATCAATTTAATGTGTCCTTGCTGAAGTATTAATTTCTTTCAACAACAACAACAACAACAAAAATCATACAAACCACATCCTTTTGAACGGCAGTGCAAGTATACGTGAAAAAAATTGATAAGCACAAAAAAAAACAAAAAAAATAATAATAATAATACAAAACACACACAACAAAGGTTTTTGCAACCAAAAATCAGACCTGTAAACTGTAGTTGTTGGGGTGGTAACCTTTTCATTCAGAATCCTGCACTTGAACTTGTTGTACTAGAAGAACAAGAGAAGCAGATTTCACCGTTCTAAACTTCAAGGTTAAGGGTGTTAAGGGTTTATTCATGGCATGAGCTTATATTTCTCTATTTTAGAAAGGAAGCACCTACCTTGAACATCTCCAACAGAGTCTCCTTCTTTACCTCCAGCCTCTCAAAGGGCTGCTTCTCTTTGATGATCTTTTTACACAAGGTCTCCAAACATGGGAAATCATTACTCGATACACCTCTGAGAACCGGCAGACGAGGAAGGGAGAGGATAGAGAAATTAAAGTACACAAAGGTGCACAGGTTTCATTACAAAACATAAGCCCTTCTTAAATAAAAACTAGAACGCATAGAATAACCAAACATCTCACAGATGTCACCAACTAAAGAAACTTTTTCTACCAGCAGTCATCTTTTATGACAAAGCAATGTTTTTTTCAGTAAACTACCTGTTCTGGACCAGACAGAGCCACACTAACAAACAAGGCAGAGCTTGACAGTGATATTATCAAAATGAATAACATTTGCATAAATTGACATTCAACAAGTAAATTACTGCATTTATTATGTTCCTTGCTGCTTATCTAAAGCCACTGCATTGGTCCTGGTCAAACAAAAGGTCAAGTAATTGTTGAAAGGGATTTAAAAAAAAAGGACAAAATGTTTTATTTCTTGAACAGCTGTTTGGCATAATTTCTAACCACAGATGAATTAATGTGACTTTCAAGCTCTGACTGACAGTTTTAAATAATAGATAGTAAATGGACATAACAATGACTTGCATTAGCATGGATGAGCACAGTCATGCGAGGCATATTGTTACTCGACACCTGTAGTCTCCTCTGTAATACTACTGTTCTGTCGATGAACAACCCAAATTATTTTAATAAAGAAAATCTAAAGAAAAAGCAAGAAAGAATATGTTTGACTTACTCAGTTTCAAGAAACATATCATAGTAAAAGCCATTCTCAATGGGTGGTCCGTAACAAAGGCAGCCTCCATAGACTTTCTCCATGGCCTCTCCCATTATGTGGGCACTGGAGTGCCAATAAACCTAAAGAGAACACATTTGTTTTCTGAAATAAAATGCAAATATGCACTCTTTCAACCACATATTAAATAAAATAATTTATCAAATAAACAACGTCTCCATGCCTACAAATGCAGTACTACGGTGACATTTCATTTGTGGTGTGGTCACTGCTACTGCAGACAAGTGTTCATTAAAGAGGACCTATTATGGCCTTTTGCAAATTCTTGATTCTACTAGAATAGATTTTCATGCTTGAATGTTCAAAATCACATTATTTTTCACATATTTTACATAGTGGCAGCAATGTAAAATATGAAAAGCACAATGTTCTCTGATCGGTTGGACCAGTGTGTTGTGAGTGGTCAATAGCTTTCAACACTTCCAGTGTTGCAGTTTTAGCATGAAAAAGGTCTGCAAAGCACTAAGTCCCCTCCAAAGTGAGGGGACTTAGTGCTTTGCAGGCCTTTTATATGCTAAAACTGCAACATTACACACTAAAGAAAGTTGAAAATGTAAAAAAAAAAAAAAAAAAAACATCATAGGACCTCTTTAAACAAACTTGTAGAACACTCTACACTTACTGCTTGTGCTTCTTCATCATCAAATTTGAGAAACACTAGACTGCAGTCTTCCTCTAAGGGCCGGTCCAGATCCCACACCCCATTGTTAACTTTGGAGATCACAGTATTATCAGCAAGGCCTTGGCTGTTAAACAAAAACACATTATAACGGTATACATAGTGATTACAAGTTATTGCATAAGTTGGAAGCACAATGAAATCACGCAATTCACTAAGAATTTTTAGTGCCTTTCAATGAGACTACACAGAAATTTAAATTGTAGCAAGCAATCTCAATAAATTTGCCTCTAAAAAACACTTATCTATTATATAACACAATATGACATGTTGTCTTAGAAAAATTCACATCTTCTTTGCATTTCACCTCTGCTCAAGATTGTTTCCTGTCTGGCTTTCCAGAAAACCTGGCATTGTACACTATGAATATGGCTGGCTCTGTGATAAATTGCTTATGTTATGTTCTTCTATTGTAAGTTGCTTTGAATAACAGGGTCTGCTAAATTCATAAATGTAACCCAAATTCACTGCACTTGCTGGGTCAATATTGCTATTGAATTGCTCAAACAAAGAGAGCAATGTTTTGACTGCACCACAAAGCCTGCAGTGTTTATTAGTTATCTATATTAACCCTTTAAGCCTTGAAGGCATTTTTAGAGTTGTTTTTTTCTGAGTGACATACACAAAAGTATGTAAAGACTCATAACTCCAAAACTATAGCAAGGAGTCAAAAGGTAGGTATCGTTTGATAGAAAACTTTTTAAAAATTAACTACATTTGGACATTCTCATGCTGAGAAACTGCTGATAAAATACAAAAAAATATTAATTTTTTTATTATAATTTACATATCTTTCTTATTTGACATGCAATAACTCAGGAAGGAAATATGGTAGGAGGACCATTCTTTTTTGATGATGTTCCTCTATGTGAGCTGCATCTGGATCAAATTGTAGTGATAGCATGAAGTAATCAAAGTTTACAGCATTTGGAAACAAGTTAGCCTTTTTGTTTAGCCCTCGACACCTCATTAATGGGCATTTTTAAAGGAACACTCCACTTTTTTTGAAAATAGGCTCATTTTCCAACTCCCCTAGAGTTAAACAGTTGAGGTTTACCGTTTTCGAATCCATTCAGCCAATCTTCGGGTCTGGCGGTACCACTTTTAGCATAGCTTAGCATAGTTCATTGAATCTGATTAGACCATTAGCATCTCGTTAAAAAACGACCAAAGAGTTTCAATATTTTTCCTATTTAAAACTTGACTCTTCTGTAGTTACATCGTGTACTAAGACCGACGGAAAATTAAAAGTTGCGATTTTCTAGGCCGATATGACTAGGAACTATACTGTCATTCCGGCATAATGATCAAGGAACTTTGCTGCCGTACCATGGCTGCAGCAGGCGCAATGATATTACGGGTCACAGGCGCTGCGTAATATCATTGCGCCTGCTGCACCCATGGTACGGCAGCAAAGTTCCTTGATTATTACGCCGGAATGAGAGTATAGTATACCTCTAGGGGAGTTGGAAAATGAGCCTATTTTCAAAAAAAGTGGAGTGTTCCTTTAAAATAGTTCTTGATGAATATCTTGTGATCTACGCAAGGGATTATGTTGATTTTGGACTCATTTTAATTGTGAGAATCTGCTGTAATGATGTGCCATTTTCCACAATCGTAGCATTGTTTCATGAAGTTACAAGCGGAAACGTGACATAAATGCAGCATCCATATATTATTTACATATGGTCTTGCAGGGCTTCACATACAAAAACTCACACAGGTTTAGCCAAAGCACAAAACAATTATGCTTGTTGTATTCTACTCCATGAGACCTTTCAAATGACATATGACACATGACTATCTGAGCTGTATGATGTTTTTGACACATTCAACGTAGGAGATTCAACTCAAATCTTTTACAAGTGCCATTGCTAACTGTGATTGTTTCAAGCAGCTTGGCAACATTAGGGATGAAAACGCTTGCCTTGTTTAGTTTAGTTACTAACCTGATACCGCAGGCAACCTGGTACGGCGTGGTCTTCCAGGACTCCCCATCTATTACTTTCCCATCAGGCAGCGTGATCTTGATGGGCTTGCTCTCTTTTGCTGCTTTCTCAGCCAGCAGGGCATCGTGTTCTGCCTTCAGTTTGTTATATATAGACAGACGCTCCTCAATGTACTGTGGTGGAGGACTCAACTATAGAGAAGAGAGAGACAAAACTCATATTATCATTCCATAAACTCTGTACGTTGTTTAAAGAGCCCTTCACAGTGCATGTATCATAAATAATAAATGACAGCACCATTTAACATAACAGGAAAAGTATTGTGTTTGAAATTATGAACCAAACCAAGAACATCCACCTCTGTTAAATGCATATATGCCAAATATTTTCAAGATACAAAATGTGTCCATTGCAATACTAGTCACATGCTTTAGATTTATTATAAAGAGAATTAAAGTCTCTTATAGACTCTGGACTAATTTTAATACTAACCTCTACCAGTGTTGTTATGGGAATATGCAAGCATTGTGATACAATAACAGAAGCACCAACCTCAGCCTTGCCACCTGCATCTCCACCAGCATTCTTGTTTTTCTTCTTTCCTCCATCTTTGCTATTCTGAAACAAAGGGTGTGACATTCATTGGTAGTTACTGTCAATTAATTGTTCATGTCAACAAACAAAAGACAAATGTGTCACTCCACCCATTGTAAAATGATACAGAAACCATACATGACTGCAGACCTTTAAATAACCAGAGTTTATTAAATAATCCATATTACACAGCAGTCAAACAAATAATAAGAGCAACTTGCTCCAAACACACCTAAAACTTTGAAAAATAAGGATCCTGAGTTTCGACAGCAACATGCTGTGACTGTCACAGACAGAGGACTTCACTAGCTAGTCAGCTAACTGCATGTATATCTAATACCTTCTTCTCGTCCATTTTCAGATCCTTCATTTGTTCGGTCACGCTCTCATCCGCCATAATTAGACGAAAATATCACAAGTACCAACACGTAACACGATCCAACGATTTACAGTTTAGTACAGTGCTTATTCAGGACACCGGCATACACGTTTCCCGGATATTGCAGGGAAGCCAATGCTGATGCAACATTATGAATTTGGGATGTTATCCGTGATTGGTGACTCTCTGTGATTGACGTGAGTATAAACCAATCATCAGGTAGAACATTTCAGTTCTGTCGCGGTAAGATGATGCAACGCGAACGGCATCATATAAATAGTAAAGTAGCCGTGTACTGTATCAAAGAATATATACTGATAAGAAGCAAACTCAACAGAACGTGCCATTGCAACACCGGCGCCCAGCAGCAGCCCTACGCTTCTGCCATTTTGGGGTGAAAGCGACTCGGCTAGTTTCTATGGCAATATCAGCTGCTTTGTACTATCGCTAGTGATCATCAAATCCTTTTAACAGTTTATTTTACAGACTTTGTGTTTAAGTCTTCCACTTTTTTTTCACAAAACCTTTGCTCTCTAGAAGCCCAGTCAGTTTGGGTTAAAATTCTTTGAAGTTCAAGTATTAGCATTATAAACACTGAATTAACACCAACATATGAAATTAAATTAAGGACATGCATCAGAAAAATTGGGAATGTTGGACAATAAATATATAACAGAATATAACAGCTTGACAGTAAACTGTTTTTGCAGTGTTGTCTTATATTAATGTCCGTTAAAGCAAGACTATGTAAACAAAAAAACACAGCCAGTCCAAAAGTGGGAATTATGGGGTAACAGACAATGTATCATCTTCTGTAAGATCATGTTTAGCGTGATCCAGTGGATTAAAACATATATATTTCAGACCTAGTGGAGTAATTTATTATTACTATATTACTCCACTAGGTCTGCCTATATACGTTTCAATCCCCTGGATCACGCTACAAACATGATGATCTTAACTTTATTAATTATTAATTTATTAATTTACTATTAATAGTAAATATGTAAAGTTGCATAAAATGGAAATACTCAATAAAGTAGGCTAACTACGTTACCTCAGATGTGTACGTTAATGGTTGGATTCCACAACTGATAATATAAAACATATATAGGTTAAGACAATACAACATTTACTGTAGGTGTCATAAAATTTACTGAATTTGAGAAATTTTCTATTGCGTTTCTGATTTGGCTGAGAGATTCGCCGATTTTGGGTGCGTATATGTGATGGATTCTGTTGTCCAGTTAGCATTTTCACCCCAAAATGGCTGCCGCGCTACCGAAGCGACACCTAGTGGCTGTTACCCAAAAAGCATCAAAGTTTCGCCTCTTGGGTTCTATACTCTTTGACTGTATATACTTCTGGCATTTGATTTCTAATTATTATATAGTGCGTAATTTTAATCAGAGTAATAATAGCAACACGAAGCTTTCTGCAGCAAAAACGCTTCAGCAATAAATAGGGGCTGTCCTCTCAAACACAATAAGCAATGCACTCTAGTGGTACCTAGTGGTCAGAAATAAGAAGCGAACCTATTAATAATAACAACATAATTTTATAGTGATATACAAACAGCACCTTAGAGGCTACTTATACAAAAGGCATTTATTTACATCGGGTATTTAGCTATAGCAACCCTGCTGGGTATGGCACATTATTTACCTCCAACTTATCCTTCCAACTCTAACCTTGTTTCATAGGCAAGGCAAAGCTCTTGAACTGAAAGCCCTTGTGGACTGGAAAGTGTATATTTTATCAAATGGGGAGTAGAGGTGTTTGTGGAACTGAAGAAGGGTCATTATTTTTAGAAAAGCAATCGAAAGGTTGTTTCTTAAGCAGAAACTGAAGAGTTGCGATGTTAGTCGGAAATGGTAATAGTATAAAAGCCATGTTGAGAATATTTTAGTGTTTTAAATTACAGCCTGGTATGGAAACCTGGGAGTAAGGAAAAAGAATAAGTTGTACAGGATAGTGAGAACGGTTGAAAAATAATAGGACGCCAGAGAATAGGATGCCAAAACATAGAAAAGCAACAAGGGTTATATCCGATTCCACACACTCACTTTACACAAAATTTGTAATGCTTCCATCTGGAAGAAGGTAAAAGGTCCCCAAAGTTCTTTAAAATTATTGCAAACACTCATTTATGCCAGTGGCAGTTGGAATATCGAATGCAATTAAGTAAGGGTAAGCATCTTTTGTGATGTTTGTTGTTGTTGTTGTTGTTGTTTTGTATGAATATGATTATTGTCTGTCTTTTTTGTGTATGTGTATAACTTTTGTGTCTTAAATGTCCATATTGGTGAATAAAAATTTTGAAAAATATATATATATTTTTTTCTTTAGGATCAGGATTTACTAGAACAGTGGGTTACACTGTTACTATTTTAAGGTGATTTGTTACAGTGTAATTACACAAATAAGTACTGTATAATATTAATTATCTACATGTACTTTCTATAGGGTTAAGGTTAGGGTTTTGCTTAGGGTTAGTTACTTTTAGTTAGTTATTATAGTAAGTATGTAACATGTAACTACACCTTAAATTAAACTGTTACCGAACAGTGTATGGGCTAAATTATTTAATTACTTATTTTTCTGAAGTGGGTGCAAAATTAAGTATGCTGCAGCATGAACTTTGTAAAAGGGGGACATTTTGGGGCTTTTTACTTTTAACAAGGGTATCAAAGCTGTTTACAGATATTGATATTTCTTTTTTTCTTTTTTTAAGCTTCTAATCATGTTTAAGGCATCACCTCAATCCAACAGCAACACAGTACTTTAAAACTCCCTATATTATTTATTTATTTGCATACTTTTCAGAGCTCCAGTGTCAGTGTTATCGCTGTGTAATAGCAGGGCATGTAAATTTGCTTCATACTCCATTGAGGAGGATTTACATATTCATTTAGAAAAGCTAATTGTTAAGCATGCCCAAACAAAGCCTATAAACTCAAGGGTGTTTTGGACTTTGAATGCCAGTGTAAATAAGCCCCATGGACTCTTGCAGTTGCACTCTTGTTGCAATGGTTGGGAATCGTGGAACCATGTCATCTGCAGACTTCGCTTGCTTGAACGCACAGCTGTATCTTCCCCCCCTCAACTCTTAAAATTTTATGCTCCTTAAATTTTAAAAGCTGTTTTTGAGGACATTTGTCACGTTCACCTATTTTCATGCATTTTTGAAGCATGAACCAAGATAACATATAACAAACAAAGACAGCACAGAAGACTAATCGTACTGAAAGCAATAAGCCTGAAAGCCCATTTTGCAGGGGTTTCTTTTGTTTGGAGTTCAGGGGAAGAAAGACAGGTTTTTGATGCATAGCATCCAGTAAGCCCATTGAACTGCATATAACTGCAAGGAAGTGAGGTGAAAGTTGGGTCAAGTTTCATGGCCTTACACTTGTTTAAGAAGATAAGTCTATAGTGTTAGACTGACCTGAGGGTCTCCATTAGATATCTTGTAATTTCATGGTCCAGAAAGTGCATTTTGAGGCCATAACACTGTAGAGTTCTCAGTTCACTTAAAAGAAATGAACTTACGCTTCCTGTTTCTCAGATCAAAGGGTTAGAAAAAAAATATTTTCCTTGAAATTACTCATAGCATTTGCTGGAATGTGTGATTTTACCAAATGTTATCAACTATATTGGATCAAGACAATCATGACCATTCTGGTTGCTAATGTAATAATGACACTCAGATGGAAATATGGAGGTGATATTTTTGTAATGATAATAATAAAAAAAAAAAACCAATGGTTAAAATCATATATAATAATTATAAAAATAATATTTAAAAAACATTAAAGGTCAAGGACATTTCTGTCCTACACTTCTAAGAAAGAGACATTTTCTTCAGGAAACAAGAACATTGTCTGGTTTATCCTCCTCTTGTTTGTTTAATTCCACCCGTTTACCATTCATGAGCAGACTGAGTGGAACAGGTGACTCCAATGAATTTCGGATGGGGACAAAGGGTCTGTATCTACGTATTAAAACCGTTTCTCTCAAAGGATAGGCCAATGGCTTATGCAAATCCACCCTGTGCATGTCAGTAATTTATTCTAGGGAAGGCACACAGGCTTCAAACCATCCACTGGCCTTAGAGGATATGCTTCTGAGACATAAGGAAGAAAGAAAAAAACAACAACAAATTGTGTGCAGAGGATTATTTCCTGTGATGTGATGTCCTTATGGTAATTGTGCAACTGCTTGGCTTGTAGATTTTTTAATTGATTGTTATGGTCTGGCTCTTTAGTGGTAATAGTCTTTTACGGTTGTGCAGGGAGCTCGTATGATTGTGTCGCCTCAAGTTGGATCCCAAGGTAACTTAAAATGATGGAATCTGGACATGGATTCTAAATCAAGAAATTAATCTGGTAACACTTTATTTTAAAGGATTAGTTCACCCAAAAATGAAAATTCTGTCATTAATTACTCACCCTCATGTCGTTCCACACTGCTTCATGAAGCTTCGAAGCTTTACGAATCTTTTGTTTCGAATCAGAGGTTCGGAACACGTATCAAACTGCCAAAGTCACGCCCCCCAGTGGTGAACCATTGAAATTTCGAAACACTTATGACGTAACGAAGCCTCGTTTACTGAAATCACGTGACTTTGGCAGTTTGATACACGCTCCAAACCACTGATTCGAAAAAAAAGATTCGTAAAGCTTCATGAAGCAGTGTTTTGAAATCGCCCATCACTATATTGTTGAATAAAGTCGTTATTTTGTTTTTTTGGTGCACAAAACATTTTCTCGTCACTTCATAACATTAAGGTTGAACCACTGTAGTCACATGAACTGTTTTAAATATGGCTTTAATAGCTTTCTGGGCATCTGAAAGTGTTAATTATCTTGCTGGCAATGCAGGCCTTACTGAGCCATTGGATTTTATCTTAATTTGTGTTCTGAAGATGAACGAAGGTCCTACAGGTGTGAAACGACATGAGGGTGAGTAATTAATGACAGAATTTTCAATTTTGGGTGAACTAACCCTTTAAGTTGACATAGTTACACATTACTACATGTACTTACTATAGTAAACTTTGTTTCAACCCAAATTTTGGTCAAAAATGGACAAACCCAACCGCTGGGTTAAATTTTTAAATTAAATTTTTAACCCAATGGTTGGGTTTGTCCACATTTGACCCAAATTTGGGTTGAAACAACCCAGCAATTTTTAGAGTGTAATAACAGTAAATTATTCATAATTACAAGTGACTAACCCTAAACCAAACCCTAACCATAACTCTATAGTAAGTACATGTAGTTAATTATTATTACTTATTTGAGTAAGTACAATGTAACTATGTCACCTTAAATAAAGTGTAACCATGAATCTTAATGAGTTTAGATACAGTGTCTTTATTACAACAGAGACTTGGTCTAAAGAGAATCTCTACTGAGGTTAAATTGTACATTTCAAATAAACGTTTAGTGCCATCACAGACTGGCCTCTCCTAAATTTACTCTGATAATCTACAAAGAAGATGTGACTCCCAAGAATGTGCAACCTAATCGATCAGTCACCATGCATTCCATTAGTTTGCACGCAACAGAGGAGGGCTGCCAGTCTTTGTTAGAGGTCGGGTGGAAAGGATTTATTCCCGCAGGATCTCACCTCATATATCCAGCCCACAGGGTCTTTCCTTGAGAGCCAACAGTAATTCTCTTGACTGCCCTTGCAGACAGTTGTTGGACTCTTTCTCTGTATAGCTTTGGCTTGAGAATACCCTTTAAAGATGTCTCCATAATCACAGGTCACTGGTTTCTTATCTGCACACTTACCATATTCCTGAGGATGCACGTCTCACAGTGTCTGCACTCTCTGCAGACTGTGTCATTGACAGCTGTATTGACAGTGACAGTTTCATGTGAGAACTGAAGCAGTGAACTCAGTAACTGTCAGAACAGCCGACTCTCCCAGCCGTATTTAAACAAACTCTCAGGATGCACCTCAGTAACACTTTACAATAACTTTTAGAGCAAACTGTGTACACTACCATTCAAAAGTTTTGGTCAGTATTTTATTTTAAAGAATTGAATGCTTTTAGTCAGCAAAGATGCATTAAGTTGGGGTGGGAAATTTGATCAATCTGAATGTTGTGCTGTGATTTATCATGTCGGTTCAGTTTGACACTGTGTCTATCGAAAGTGTTAATCAAACATCAAACAATGACACATTCTCATGTCTTTATTGAACGCACTCACTGAACATTTCCTGTGCAGGGTGGCACTTTTACCACACACTTCCTCCTGCAGCAGTATTTAGCATTCTGGCTGTATGTTGGCTTAATAGTGACATGATTAGAAGTTCATTGAATTTGCAATAACAACAGGCTTTGCCTTGGTGTTTCAGGCCTACCAGCTACCTGTCCTTGTAATTGGCTGTAATGTGATTTGTGTACATTATTGTACGCTGCAATGTAGTGCAAAGTACAAATAACTGGCCCATGGCTTGTCTAATCACAGAATAGTGTTTGTCTTTAAATGCATTTAATGTCTCACTATGAATATTAATTTCTTCATCTGTCCCAACAGGACTAAAGGTTAATAAGTGCAAATATTCGTGAAAGCGTGACAGTCAGAGAATCGCTCTGTCACACATATAAACTCAATTAACCAGATGAAAGAGAGGATCTGAAAGTCTGGTCAGGTTCGGAAGAGTGTGACATTCAATTTCATGTACCAATACTCATTTAAAAATGCTAACAGTGGCTTTCCAGTGAGGGTCAACATCGACAATGTTTAACAAAATCATTATGCATTCTCCAAACACGCATAGGCAGTGCAGTTCTCATTACTCTCCTGAGCAATAACAAGAATGAACTCCACACCTTCTCAGAGGGAATAAGGGGGGCTAAGATAGAGTATTAAAGCAAGGATGAATGCAAGAGAGAAAAGCCCCTGGCAATCCCAGGCCCCCCTGCTGCTCCTGACATGAAAACTCCTCGCTGAATAATGAGCTTCACCATTCCGGTAAATCCCTGCATTTCAGATCGGTACTGCAGTGTTTCTTGTGCACTGCTGTACTATGCGACCGCTTCTCCGAGCTGAACTATTTATGCATATTCTGCTTGGTGTTGCCATCGCTGGTTAGGATTAACTGCCTGTGATAAATGTGCCATCTGCACAGTCTAGAGAGCACTGTTTTATTTTAGTTTGCCGGGTGTTCTCTAGACTGCTGTATATTAGTAACAGCAGCATTTTCAAGTCATCTGTGGAAAAATCTAAATATATTGGTGTTTCTCAAGTTCTGTTTGAGTTAGTTAAACAATGACTTGGAAAAGTCTTTATTTTGATGGTCCCCTTTAGACATTCTGTTGACTATAACATTTCACCTACATGTCAACTAACTGTCATTAGAGTATTAGTTGAGCATTAGTAGAATGTTAGGGGTAGGGTTAGTAGAATAAGTTGACATGTACTTGCAAAGTAACTTATAGTCAGTAGATTGTCTGTTGCAGAACCATCAAAATAAAGTCTTACCAGATATTAAGCAGACAATCTACTAATACTCAGTAGACAAGTAGGTACAATTTAATTTCAGCAATTATTCTCCTAATTGAGTCTTATGCAAAACATGCTGGAAACTAAAAATCCACCCATGGAGTTTCAGTTAATGCAACCAAAATGATTGTTGTTGTCCAAACAGATTAATTAAGTAAGCTTAAGTTTTACATTTAAGTGGATTGAACACAATGAAATTAAAATGTTTAGCAATTATTTGTGTTGCTTTAGCTCATTTTAATTATTTTAAATATTCAATAAAATCTATTCAGATTCATTGTGTGGCTAAAATAAAATTAAGTAAAACCAATAAAATTAGATACAAATCACTCATTTTTTTTTGGCAGTTGACTGGTCACTGTACTACGGTAAATACAAAGAGACTGCCACTGTTCTGGAATATGCATAGTTATTGCTCTTCAAATAAAACAACATGCAGTGTTCAGTTTTTTGGATCAATCCTCGACCTATAGGCTACTGTAACCGCAGGCTCTTCTCCTCAGCACAGTGAAATGCCCCCAAAACTCTAACATAACCGAAACCCTTTTAAATCCAAAACATAACCACCATAATCACATATTTTCAACATTTTCTCTCCTTATACAATCCCAAGCAAAGCATGCTATCTTCTGTAACTCATACAGTTTGAGTTCTGTTTAACATAATCAGTTAAGTTCACTTAACTTATTTTCTTTTAAGAGCCATAACCTTATATTTGAGTAAAATGAACTTGTTTCATTTAGTAAATTTCACTGTAGGGTTTTACAGTGTTGCTTTACGGTGTGTTTATTCTCAATTATGACAATATTTTAAAGCTGCAGTTTGTAACTTTGTTTGGTTAAACATTATCCAAAATCAATTTTTGAGCAAGTACATAACCAGCCAGTGTTAAAATCTATCTCCTTACCCACCGATTCACAACAGTATTAATGTTTTCTAATAAAATCGATACTGGTGGGTTTCCACGGGAAATTCGAGCATGCAGCTGTTCGTCTTTGCGTCATTACGTTGTGTCTGTTTACATAAAGAAGGAGTCCCAGCTAGTAGGCTATATGGCATGTGAGGATGCTGCTGGTAGCGGATCATTTATAGCCTTTTCTCACAGCAGCTGGAACAATTAAACTTATCATTTTGATGGCAGATTGTAATCCAGAAAGGTCCAAATGACAATCATTAGTGACAACTGGATATTCACCCGTAGTCAAAAGCAAAAGACTTCGGACTGTGGGGTGGCTACAGAAATTAAAATCTACAGGTAACGCTAATACACACTAAATACACAGTCAGGCAATGCGGATGTTGTTAACATTAACAATTTCAGAACAAAGTATAACAATAATAATAATTTTGACGTGATCCGAGCTAAGCAATCATTAGATTTAATCACCATTGGTAGCGCAATTTATTGTAATGCTTTTTTTCTCAGTTGGTCAGAACAAAAGTGGCAGACATATTACTTACTTGTTCAGATGACATTTTCCGGTGAAAATTCTTATTTTGGTCACATTTCCAATACACAATCTGTGATTCTGGTGTACAGTATCCACACTGATGTGGTGTCTGACAGCAAACACTAGATTCATCCGCGCTGAGGAGCCGTGCCGATGCACAACCCGTGTAAAGATGATAATTCCGCAAATAACTGCAATTGCAGGTTTCAAACAGAGATGGCGACAAAGAAGCAAAACTTACGGACTGCAGCTTTAATAAATGTCTTTTAAATCACATATTACATTATATTACTGAAGCTAAAATTAGTCAAATTAAACATTTCCCATCCTTTTTTGTTTTCAGTTAGCACTAAATGGTAAAGAAGAGCTTTTTTGATTAGCTAGAACAAGATATCACAATAACAGTAATGAATTGTGGTCTGTTCACACAGAACTCTCAACAGAAAAATGCTATTAAATTTACAGCAAAGGCTGTATGTGTGAAAGCGCCTAATGTCTTTCTTGTGTCTGGATGACTTAGTGTCGTGCTTTCAGGTAGCACTGATATAGGGCATGATTGTCTATAAGGGCCATATATGTTTTGTCATTTTCTCCTTGCTTCTTTCCTTTGCTGTTTCCCCTCTGTTTGTTTTCATCTGTCTTTCTCTCCAGAGAGCGTCACAATCAGCAGCGGATGATGGGATACAAGGCCCTGAAGCAACTAAAGCATTCCAAAAACCTGCCAACCACACACACACACGCAGACTGTCCACCTTCTTCCTCATTCTTCAGCACACTCTTGCAGAGGTAGCCCTGAATCCCCAATGTGCTTGTTTTGTATTTGTCAGCAGAAACAGGTCTGCCGCTGCCCTCTGTTCAGATCCAGGCGAACATGCTCAGCCTTTAAATATCTTACCCAAGGACCAAAGATGCTGTGCACTTTGGATGCAAATGAACGAATTACAGTGACAGGATGGGACTGTGTAGGGCTGGCAACCTTGTGTCTCACCTTGTGGTGAGAGCAGGGACTGTATCTGTAACTGTCATCACAGCAGGACAGATCAATCCATATACCTCAGCATGTGCCGTTCTGGTGACAGGTCTGATGAACCCGCAACCTTCCTTTAAGCAGAGAGGGGAGGAGGAGATGAACGAGAGGGTGGATGTGGGACTACAGTGGAGGAGGGCTGTCTAGGCGTAAAGAGAAACGAATGCGACACCTGCTGTGAAATGTCATTTCCAGAGTTGGTTGTCAAAAACTAGAGTTTCAAAATTGCCCCAAAAGACATTATCTCTCAATAGCATCTCAGTTCATCATTTAAGATTTGTCATTGGGAACCCCTACCGTCAAGGCTGCCTTTATTCTTTTGTCTAAAGTTGGCTCCAGCGCATAACGTGCAGTTGAGAAAAAAAGATAATTGAATTTGCACTTACTTTTCCCCTCGAAAGGATAGTTCACTGAAAAAGAAAGTTCTGTTATCATTTACTTGTGGTTCCAAACTTGATTTTGATTTTCTTCTGTGAAACACAGAAGAATATATTTAGAAAAAATGTCTCCAGGATCCTGTATTGTTTTGAACTTCACTGACTTTCATTATGGTGCTTAAATAATGACAGAATTTTCATTTTTGGTTGAACTGTCCCTTTAAATTCACTGAGGCTCATGAGAGTTGACAGCAGGTGTCAGTAAAAGCACTGTATGTTAGAGGTCTGCATTTTGCAGTATAGCTAGTAAGCCAACAGTTTTCGTTTATGTAATTTTGGCATAGCCTATAGTTTTGAGGGACATGTTGTAGGCTATTTAATTTAGCCTATTTTTCTCTGTGATATTTAGCCTATTATTCTTTGTGACATTTTTTCTCTGACATTTTTTAGGGTGTTGACAGCATCATAGACAAATAACAAATACAAATCTTGTATATGCAACATTTTATATTTGTTATCCCCAATCACTCTCTTTCTTTAGGGGAAGTTTAAACGCGAGATTCTGGAAACGATCTTTAGCAGGACCCGTCGGGTCGGGAAGAAAATCACTATATGCGGATAGCGGGTGAACACAGAGTGAATTTTAGGCGGGAGCGGGTTCGTGTGGAATAGAACTATTGCGGGAGCGGGACGAAAAAAACAGTCCCACGCAGACCTCTACTGTATGTTGGCTTCAGATTTCTCTACACACACAACTACACATTTTATCAAGAAATGTACAAAATATCAATAGGCTACAATTTGCAACTGAACAAAATGGTGTCTTTGCCCATAAAGTTTTGAATTAAGTGTGACAGCACGACACTGCGGAACTGGTTTTAGAAATATAAAAAAGGCAGAGAGCACACTGAAAATCTGGTATTCAAAATGTACTTTAAACTGCAATTAACTGGAAGGTTGAGAAATTTAAAACAAAGATTATGAATGAAAATGAATAAGAAATATGAAAGCTGCTGCACTATTTCAAGGTCATTAAGCAGTATGTTCACACCTTCGAACGAATGGGAAGATTTCCAAAAGATGCTCTTTGAAACATGGATGAAGATCATTTGTAATGCGAAAAAAAAAGCAAAATAGAAGCATTTTCACTCATGGTCTCGGACCTTTGGAACACTGAAAACACATGTAAATAAATGTTTTTGCAAAGCTAGATGTTTGTTCACAGATTGGACTGCATTTTCTGGAGATATCATTAATTCACACACTTGAACATGTTGTATACTCTTATTATTCTGCAACGCCTCCGTTCCACAGACATCAACCATCTTACCCTTGTGAATTTTACATCCACTGCTGAAGGCAACCGTTTCAATGCTTGATTTTTCTGATGCTGTCCAGTTGCCTTCCCATACTGTAGCCTTGTTAGTCCTTTATGACATTTGTCAAAGACTGGTGTTATGAAAAGCTGAAAATAACAAGCTAGTCATTCCTCTTTTTTGCTTTAACTTATTCAGTCCAGTGAATGTGCAGCTTCACTCCCAATAAGACTGTCAGTGTAGCTGTCAGCATAAATTCTCTAAGTTTGTAAGCTCTAGTATGTGCCACTTTTTGACTATTTAAACTCAGCGATGCAATTTCAGTCAACCTTGGGGACACAAAGAGAAAGACAGCGAGATGGTCAAACACAAGGCCGATTAAACAAAACATGCTGGAGGTTTTTTAACAATTATATATTTATTTCATCAAGATGTGAGAAAAAATAAGTGAGTATAATTATGACCAATTATGGGTCAAGTCACAAAAACTGCAATTAGTCAGATAAGTTTGTGAGTATGCAATTTCTGTTAGCAATGGATTAATGTGAGGTAATTTAAATAAGTTAAAGCTATTTTATTTTTTATTTTTAACAAACCTTGCCATTTTTTTTTTTTTTTTTTTTTGACAATTTATTTTAGATTTAATAGATTCTGAAATGGTAAAACATCATGTTGTGATGCTGCAGAAGCACAATAAAATAATTAAAATCAAAGTGAAACTATACAATTACTCTGGAGTAATTGTTGTTACACATTTGATATCAAAATATTTTGAATTTAATGGGTTATTTTATTAGAGGGCAAATGTTTGGTGTGATCATGATATCAATGAAAAATATAGCTGCAAGCAGCAATTATCAGGGTTCAAGCATTTAAAGGCCTTTAAGCACTTGCGCAAAAAAGATTTTACATTTTATTTAGTAAGCATGTAACCACTTAAATTATAAAAGGAAAAGACCATTTACAGCCAATACAGGCAATTTACCATTGAAAATATATGGTTTTTAAAGCTTTTAAGCTTTTAAAGAGTTCTTGAGGTTGAGCCAAAAACCTAGGACTAGTTCGCCAAAGTTGGCTTTTGAAATAATCTCCAATATTTAACGAGCGATTCGATGGACAGCGGCGTTCCTAGAGGCAAAGTTGCTCAGAGTGAGGAGTTCTACCATGTGGTACAAATGTTGTGGGTGTACACGAAAAATTGAGCGATACACGATGCTTTACGCACGTGAAAAACTCGAAGGTGCCCCCCACGGTGGCCGATTTCTTTCGAATTTCTCACAGGCCTCTAAGGCCGTGAGTCAAACAGGCCCAGCGAGTTTCATTCCGATCGGCCTCCGTTAACCTTGTCTGATAGCTGCTCAAACCTCAGTGGCCGACGGCAGACATGCTTTTCGAGATGCTTTTCCTCATAGACAATAGTGGCCCCTCAGATGAAGACGCTGCACGGCAATTTTCAAGTCGCTCGGACTAACGGTGAAGTAGTTATAGCCGTTTTCATGTTTTTTTTCCTGTTATAGCGCCACCAAGTGGCCAATCGCCACGTCCTTTTTCACGCGACCACAGAATGAGCTCTTACATAGTTGTGCTGAGTTTGGTGAAAATATATCATGCCGTTCACGAGTTATAGCCATTTTAGGAAAAAGTGGTTCCACCCACCTCAAACGTTTTGGCGGCCCTTAGGGACTGTGAATTGGAATTTCAACTTTTTTTTGATAACTATTGACAATCAGACTCCAGAGAATCTCACTGCACTGGTTTGGTTCCGATCGGGTCAAAAACGTAGGACTAGTTCGCAAAAGTCCGATAGGGCAACGAGGCCTTGGGCCAAGGATTCCAACGATATAAGACACTTGAGCCTAGGCCTAACGGTTCAGGAGTTATGAGCCATTTCGTACTTTTGACCGCTGTAGTGCCCCCGTCAGGCCGATCGGGACGAGCCTTGGTGACATTGTAGGCGGTATGAGTACTACCAGCCCTCAAAGTTTCAAGTCTCTACGACTTACGGTTTGGTCTGCCCGACCACTTTTAGGGGAGAATGCTGATCCTTGGAAAATTTAACAATTACAATAGGGTTTCAGCGCTACGTGCTTGAACCCCTAAAAAAAATAAATAAATAAATCTGCTAAATCCTTTCAAATTCAAATCTAATTCAATGTTTCAGACATCCCAATCATTTCCCAAAAAGCAAAGAATAATTAAATGTATACGTCAGTCTCTTAAAAGTCAGATTGTGTGTGTTGCACCTCTTATCAGGCAGTTTTGATGAAGAAATTCCTTTGGCTCAGGTGTGCAGTTCAGATTTTCAATAGCTTTGTGATGGCTTTGTGTCAGAGATTAATAATAGAGCCAAGATTGTGACAGGTCTTAATTATTCAGACCTCATTCAGATGCAGGAAACAGACTGGCTGATAAACATAAACCAAAGTTCTTCTTCAAATCGTTAAAACTTTCTGGGAAATAAACAAAGGTAGTTTTGCTATATAATCCTAAAAGAAATGTAAAATCAGGCAGAAGGGCCTCTTAATAACAGCTCTCTCTGTCCAGTGCCCATATATCAAAATTATCTCAGGTCCTCTCTTAAAGAAGAGTGATAATCAACACTCTTAATGGCTTCATTCCCAACTGGTCATATTGTGTTTTGACCACTGATTCCCTATCTTCATTGTTTGTTTCTGAAAGTTTTTAGTCTGGTATGGAGGGCAATAGTTTGCTTGAAACAACAATCAATCTACAATTCAAAAGCCATTCAGGTACATTGCAGTAATATTGATTACTTTAGAGCCCTTTATTCTTCAGAGAGGAATTTGTTGTTCAAAAGCTGAATTGCACTAATTGGCTGTATTGTGCTGAGGGTCTAAGTGTATCACCCCTTAATAGCTGCCATCAATATGCCAAGCAGAAGAACTTTTTGACGTGAACTGTCAAAAACACAATTACCGGTAGTTCTTTCTCAACTTTGGATTTCTTTGGTTGGGGTAGTCTTCAAATCAACTTATATGCACCAACATATCCTGCTTTTGTACATTCCTGTTTTGCATTCCCTGGACAGATGAATAACTTTCCACTTACAGCCACTTTGATGGATTTGCAGTGATGTGGTACAGTGTGTTGAAGAGGCCTACATCTGGTGCATCTGTTATGCTTTTCATACCACCAATGAGACAGGTTCAAAATATACTTGCTATTGTATTACTGTTGGTATGCTGGTGATGAATTCATTTTGAAATCCCCACAGTTGGAACTTTTTTTGAACGGTAACCAAACTTTTAATCATAATCATTTCCTGCACAAACCATTGCTTTTTCTATTTAGCTGAAAAAGGACTAAGAAGTCTTGACAGGACAGAAAATAGCATCTCCTGTAACTAATCTCACAGAAAAATGAGTTTTGCCAACATTCATTTTGAAAGCCAACTTTGTTAGATAAAAAAAAAAAAAAACTAAATAAAAACAAATGTCACAGTGATTCTTAGAGGATCTTCTTGGATTCTTCTCAAATTCACAGTTGTGTCCCAGCAGAGAAGTTCATCGCAGCTATGTTTGCCAACCAAAAGTGTCAAAATACTTTTTGAATACTTCTGTAACGGTTATGCTGTTATGTCCTTTTTTTTAGTTTTGTTTTCACTCCGTTTGATTTCCTGTGTTTCCTAGTTAGTTTCCTTGGATGTTAATTGGTTCCCACACCTGTTTCTGTTCTATTCATTATCTCTCTGCTTTATATAAGCTACCCTGTTTTTCCTTAGTTCTTTGTCTGGTCTCATCAATACGTGGTTGTTTTATTACTCCCGCCATCTCCTGTTTTCCTTTTGGATTTATTAAAGACTGTGTTTTTGTTACTACTCCTGCGTCGTGTGTGCTTCATCACAGCCACAAACCCTGACAAGCTATATGTAAGCAATAAGGTACGGTGCTGTATCGTGAATAAGTCACGGCTAAAGGGCATTGTTAGGCACGACGCGAAGCAACCCCTTCAGCCGTGACTTATTCACGATACAACACTAGCCTCAAGTACCTTGCTTTTATAAAACGGTTACCACACAATACAAATATTAAAGCCAAAAATATGTATCAATGCAACTTTCATGAAGTAAACTTTCACTAAAAGCCTTCCTTCTGTAATAATCCCTGACCGTGAACAGCAACAGAAGTTACATTATTACTAGGGATGCACCGATCCGATACTCAGATCGGGTATCGGCTCCGATACTGCCATTTTTTCCTGATCGGGTATCGGCCGGATGGAACCTATCCAAATCCGATATTGTGCGTGTAGGCTACTATTCTGTGTTATTGTTAAGCTCCACAAAAGGCACAAAAACATTAAAAAGCACCATAAAGTTTCCGTGCACTATATTCCAAGTGTTCTGAAGCCATTCCATAGTTTAATTTGAGGTACAGATAAATATTTAAGTCGTTAAATTAAAGTTCACGTAAATGCCTCCCTCCGCTGCGGCTGTCAGTCATTCTCTATTCAGCATTCAAACTGCGTGTCGCGTTCGGTTACGACAGTCAACACAATGAAACTCTCTCCAAGATGAACCAATGTTTCTATTATTATACTTCATCTGTAGACAACGATACCGGTAATACAATACGCATCAATAAATCTTCACTTTGTGCTTTGAACTTTTCAATGCGGAGCGCTGCCGCTGAGCGCTGTGACTCTTCAAGCGCATCATGCTTCAAGCGCATCATTCTGCACACAGGATGCGCATAAGCGCTTTGTGCCGCTCTGGATGGGAGCCGTTCATATTATAATACTTTTGCGCAATGAAAGATTGTTAATAGCATTTTTTGTTCTGTCCTATCTATCATATGTTGCTGCCTCATTTAAAAAAAAACAAACAAAAAAAAACAACTCCGCTATAAATTTAAAAGAAATGTCTTTTAATTTTATAGTATGGCCTATATTTATATATAAATATATTTAGTTTATGTCATGTATGACTCAAACATTCATGAAAAACAAGTTATGAGTCATGGATGAAGGAATCAGCTGGACTCCTGTTTATTTTGAATGTCTACCAAGCTATTGAAGCTATTGGTTTATTTACAGTTGTTGCACTGATGCACAATTATTTAATAAATAATTCACTACATTTGTGTCTGTTTGTTATTTTGTTTTACAAAGTTAGGAAAGTAATGTTTAAGTCAAGCCTGATACCTTGCACAAAAGAATGATCCCAGTTTCTTCCACACAGTGAGGCATACAGTTTATTAGGTAATTTAGCACTTTTTTATTATTACTTGAATATCGGATCGGTATCGGTATCGGCCGATACTAAATCCCAGGTATCGGAATCGGTATTGGAAGCGAAAAAAGGTGGATCAGTGCATCCCTAATTATTACGCCATTAGATGGCAGCAAAGAGTGACTTTATGAGTGTGTCAGTCAGTAGTGAAGACTTTTACATTGAAAAGACTGAATTGTTGTGAACACGGAACAAGACGCAACTGACAAATGCTTTGACTAGCGCTGTCAGTCACGGGAAAACCCCTTAACTGTTAAAATGGACAAGATAATACATTGGACATTTAAACAGATTTTTTGTTATGAACATAGGACTGACCTGAAGGAAAATGCTAAATCTGAATGCAGGTAATAAACTCGCTCACTCGATCTCTTTCTCACAATACTCTTCTACATAATACAGTAAGCTTCAATGAACAATATCAATTGAGAACAAACAGTTTACTTTGCGAAGAGTGGTTGCTAAGGGTGTTGTGTAGTGATGCACAGAACCGTTGGGTGAAGCGGTCATAGCCGTGTTTTATCGTGAATAAAACACAGCTATTGACCAATCAGAATCAAGGACAAGAACTGACCGTTTTATATATATATATATATATATATATATAATTACAATATTTATCTATAGTTATCATTCAGTACAGGGAAGGTTGATGAACTGAAAAAAAAAAAAAAAAGAATATACCAAGTTAAGATGCCTGTGATTGTCACACATCAGTGTAATTCTTTAAGAAGCGATAAATGTGAGCAGACCATCAATATTCTTCATTTGGCCATCAGTGCTGATGGCTGCAGACTGACACAGTTGATGTGTGAGAAATGTACTTTTGCCCTTAACTCACAGTGATGAATTAGATTTTGTAAATTGATTTTCTGGCTGGTCAAGTCGCTTCTACATCACATTAGATGAAGAGTGAGACATTTTTTAATTACAGAAGCAGTTGACTAAACATCTAATACTTAATCCAGTGTGTTTAGCACAGACATGTGGTTAGCACAAAGTAAATCCAATGGAAAATTAGAATGCGCAGACTGTGCAGAATTTTTCATTTTTTATATATACTTTTGTTTGTTATATAAAACCTTGTTATATAATTTTTCTGCACTACATGCAGAGCTGCCTTTAACCAAGCAATGTTCTCAAGAACGTGTTGCAACAAAAGGTCAGCCAGCATGTCAAATTAGAAACACTTTAAAATGGAGTTGTGTTATTGACCAAACAGACAGAAAGATTATATTATATATGTGTTTTCCCAGCTGATGCAGACAGAGTGATCTCCTGTTAAAGAAAAATATGAAATAGACTGATTAACCCTCCAAGTATAAAGACACCCCTAACTTGGTATTGATTGAATGTGCACAAGGAAACAAATAAAGACTTGCCCTTGTTACATTTCATATAGATTTTATTAAAAAAAATGCTGAAGGAAGGAGACTGTTGTTAAAAAAAAAAAAAAGCCATCACATTTAGTGAGAAAAACACTTCTGCATCATAGCCCAAGTTTCAGTAAATGAGGACTAAAGGGAGACAAGCTGACAGGCCAATGGATTTGGCACAAGCTCCTCTGTCAAGTGTCAAACCCCTTGGCTGCTCTCTTTGTGGCCCGTGTCTTTTACAGATGAATGATGGAGACTGTTACTAACAGCACGTCAGTTCAGCTCACAGCAAACACACAGATGTCCTAATATACCTTGGCAAAACTTTGCAGAGTTAACTTATTTTGACAATTACAACTATACTGCTCTGATCATTTTTTCTTTTGTATTTTATTGAGTCTTCCAATTCAGTACAATTCTCATTACATTCTATTTGCATTTGCATCCATAGACATTTTTGTTTTTTACTTTTTTTGTATTACTATTTTCACCCATCACCTATACTGTGCATTAATGAAAAAAAAGAAAAAGGCTTTTTAATCATTTAAATCTGAAGTGTGCCATCTTTTTTTCTTCCAAAAATAAATTATTTGTTGTAATTCCATATACAAAAAGCTTATATACATAACTGCATTGTAATAATACCAATCACCAATCAAAATAATCTGCACAACAACAACAACAAAAACTTAATCTGAACCTTATACAATTATACAATAAGGTTACTAATAAATAATACAAAAATAAATAGAACAAACCTTTTTTTTCATCATAGATGTTTTAATGTTTAGCATCAGTCAGCATTACATTGATTTCAAAGTCAAAAAATTTATTTTGAGTTTCCTGTTTGCTGCAGCCATAAATAAAGGCAAAAATTTCAGGCACACTCATTTTCAGTTGTAAATTGTTTTAGTTGACATGCATGAAATTCAGCCATGAATATTCTTGGTAATATGACTGAAGCACATTTGCCATTATATCAACCTAACGCATTACAATCCTCAGCCGCTGGGCCGACTGTGTGCGGGAATGCTTCATCAGCAACACATCAGTTCAAGTTTACCCCAATACAATTCCATTTCCTTTAAGGCAAAGAAGTCTTTCATCATCAACACATATTCAACGCTCTGCAAATGCGGCGAAAAGCCTTGCATTCTCTATAGCATGCACTTTCCTCCATTGTTTCTCTCGCCAAGGCGTTTTTAGTGAGGAAAGACATTGAGAGTTTAATTGCAAGGGGAAATCTGTGCTCTCCTTGGCTCTGAAAGATTAACCATTAGAGGAATTTGAGAAAATGGGAAGTGGCTAGCAGAGAAGAAATGCCACAGGGTGCTATGGATCACTTTCCTTTTAATGGCCCAGCGTCGTTAAAAGCTTTTCTCCCTTTCCTGATCGTGACTCAAAACATAATTGACCTGTAAGGCCCTTAATGAACATCACATATCACAAGCCTCTGAAATTGTAGCATCTTATCAATGAGCCAAGCAGTCTGGCGGAACGAAATTAACGCTCAACAGATGCCTGTTTTGTTGAAGGTCATGTTCCGCAAACCAAACAAGCCCTCTTTATTTGATGCATTGATATTACCTGTAAAGTAAACCATTAGGAATAACACGACTATATGTACAATGCCTTTTATATCTCAAGTACTTTCATGGAATGTTGAAATGTTGAGACTGATGAAGGATTTAATAGAATTACTGCATTTTAGTAGTACACATTAAGGGTGTTTTTCATTTTTTATTTATCATTGTTAATTTTTTCACATGTTGAGGAAGGCTACACTGTTTTGACACACTGAGCTAAAACTGGAGCACGATAACCTTTCCACTTGCAGTTCTGCCAGGATTCTTACACTGGCGTGAACTGCGAGTTTGTATTGATTGAGTGTCCAGTGCGGCAGACATGGATGCCCTTTGTGCTCTAATTAGCAAAGCTGTGAAAAATGAGCACTGCTGCAGAGCTGATAAATGCATTTGTCAGACTCGGACATGCACTGTGTTAACAGAGCTATTTCAGCACAAAATTCTTCCTGGTAGGATGAGGTCATGATGTTACCTACAGGGGTCAGGATCAGGGTGAGAGGACTGTAGTAGGTAGTGTCCTGCTCTGCTGTTTGAGTGACAGGAGCTAATGCTGAATATAAGGTGTTTCAAAGAATTATTACACGGTTCTCTCGAATGCTTAATTCTGATCAATTGCAGCATTTAGCAGACAGATTTTCTATTTACTCTCGTCCATGGCAACGTTGCATAACACGTTTGTGTCTCTGGCATCACAGCTAACAAAAACATGTTATAATAACAGTTTGCTAATGTTCTCTTTTATTTTATGATGTTATGATGTTATTATGTTATTTCTGAATGTTCAAAACGTTTTCTCTTGGTTATGCTAATATTAAGGGAACATGTCGCTTTATCATTTCGCAAACATTATAAGGGAGTTACTTTTGAATGTTTTCTGAACATACTGAAAAAACATTTAAAAAATGTTGTCCAACTAAAATATTTCAGGAAAAAAAAAAAAAACATTCCAAGAACAATGTATAAATAATGTTTTTGTGCTAACATTTTGAGAATATTATAAAGACCAGATAACTATGAACGAACATTCTATTAATGTTACTGGAAGAACATATGTTCATAACCTTGAGAGAACCTATAGCCATAGTTATGGAGTAAATTATGGAGTGTCGCAAGGATCTGTGTTAGGCCCTCTGCTATTTTCAATATATATGCTGCCACTTGGTAATTTTATACAAAAACATTTTATTATTAGAATTAGTTTCCATTGCTATGCTGATGATACTCAGTTATATATTTCATCACGACCAGATGAAATATCTAAATTATTCAAATTGACAGAGTGTATTAAAGATATAAAACATTGGATGACCAGTAATTTTCTTCTATTAAATTCAGATAAGACTGAGGTACTTATTGGACCAAAAACTTGTACACAGAATCTCTTAGACTACAATCTGCATTTAGAAGGATGTACTGTTACTTCATCTTCGACAGTTAAAGACCTGGGTGTTATATTAGACAGAAAATCATATTTCATATGTGACAAAAGCAACCTTCTTCCACCTCAGAAACTTGCTAAGCTACGGAACATGTTATTTGTTTCTGATGCAGAAAAGTTAGTTCATGCATGCATCACGTCTAGACTAGATTACTGTAATGCATTACTAGCTGGTTGTCCTGCATCCTCAATAAACAAGCTACAAATAGTCCAAAATGCAGCTGCTAGAGTTCTTACTACGTCAAGAAAATATAATCATGTAACACCAATTTTATCATATCTACACTGGTTACCTATTAAGTTCCATACAGATTATAAAGTATTGCTACTGACCTATAAGGCCCTAAATGGTTTAGCTCCTGTGTATTTAACCAATCTTCTATCTCCCTACAATCCATCACGCTCTTTAAGATCACAAAACTCTGGGCTTCTGGTTGTACCTAGGATATCTAAGTCCACTAAAGGAGGGAGAGCATTTTCACATTTGGCTCCTAACTCTGGAATAGCCTTACTGATAATGTTCGGGGCTCAGACTCACCCAGTTTAAATCTAGATTAAAGACACATCTCTTTAGCCAAGCGTTCACATAATGCATCTCATATCCTTGTACTCCAGTTATATCAGATCAAAGGCACATGACTATCTTTGCTTAATCACAGCAGCTACTCTAATTATTCTCCATTTGCTTTCCTGTTTTATCTCAGGGATGCCCATCCCGAGGTCACTAGAATACATCAACTTCAGTTTGGATCCAGCCTCTTATGAAGACTTCAGATGCCTCAACACCTGTGAAGAGATGGCGCTAGCCCCTGCGAGGACTTCAGATGATGCAAACACTGGATCAACATGCACCATTCCAAATTTTGCTATATATCCTAATCATTGTTAACATGTATTCATTACTTCCATGAGCTCATTGTTTCTACCTTAAATTAATACATTGTTAGCTAACTGCGTGATTTGTATACATTGCTGAAATTACAAAAATTGGACACAGCCATCTCTGATAACAGAATTGTAATGTTGACATGCATTCTCTGTAAAGCTGCTTTGAAACGATTTGTATTGTGAAAATCGCTATACAAATAAATGTGAATTGAATTGAATTGAATAGTTCTGAGAATGTTCCATTTTATCTGAGATCACACCGCAAATTCATGCTGTCTTGTTTCAAATGCAACTGGCGGCATTTCTTGTCTCATTTATTATTTGTAGTGAAAAAGACAAAAAAATAATGTTGCAGTGTTCTCGCAAATAATAGTAAACATAATTTCAATGACCTAAACATTATACAAAATGCCCTGGCATCACAATAGGTGACATAGATCCCCTGGGGCAGGCAATGGGACAGGAGTCTAATCTTATGTTACGGCAGGCAGAATCTGAACCAGCCTTCATGTTCCTTTGTAAAGATATCATGGCGTCAGGTTCTGAGGCTCAAATCATTTGGCTCCACCCCAGCAAGTGTGGTTGACAGACTGAACTGCCAGATAAGAACTGGACAATCATTTATTTAGTGCAGCTACCTGAATAAGAGCATGAGAAATGTGTTATACTCTCTCCTGGAACACCTAGGTCTTAATGTCCTCTCTGAGAATGTGAAAATGATTTATGGAGGAAAAAATGGCCAGTTATCACAGTTGGGTATCAAACCTACAGTTTGTTTGTTTGTTCATCCTGATTGTTTATTCATTGTTATCTTTTATGAAGCAAGGACAATAAAATGCCTCCATAAAGGCATTTCTTTCAGATTTTGTTTGTAAAGAGAAGATACATTGTATGATTTGATAAGCTGCAAGAAAGCATCTAATATTTTAGTTAAATAATCTTATATGAAATACAGTATGGTTATTATTTTTTGGCCAGAAGTATACGCTTTATACAGCAGTGTTTGCACACTCCAGGCAGACTCTGTGCATTGGTATTATTTGGAATTTTCAGTGTTTCTTTTTGCAAGTTGCATCATTACGCTAGAAGGTGGCGACAAGTGACTTTGAAAGTGAAAAGAAAAAAAAAACACTGATACACGCAAGAACAAATAAATTATGAGTAAGTCATTGATTCATTCACTCAACCAATATGTTCCAATACACTGATTTATTCTGGAATTACACAATTATGAGTGAGTCAGTGATTCATTCACTTAACCAATTTGTTCAAAAACACTGATTAATTCAGAAACTAAACAGATTCTGAGTAAGTCATTGATTCATTTACTCAATCGATTAGTCCAAAATGCTGATTAATTCAGGAATGCAACAAATTCTGGCTGAATCTGAAAACATAAAAATGCTGCCTTCGGAGGATGCATTCCAAGGTAGGAAGGCATCAAAGCATGTCCGAATCCAATATTAGCTTCACTTTCTGTCTCATGAGATACCTTCATCTTATTGATTTTTGAAGGCAGCATAGATGTATCCTTCGCTGCCTTTGATATCGCACAATCCTGTGCTTTCCATTCTGTGAGAGTTGAACTAGAAAAAGAAAGATGGCGTCTGAAATTTGGTCAGTTTGTGTGTAGATGTAAGTTTTTGACTAACGTTTTCCACTTCTGATGTCATTTCAAGCGAGACATTACTAGTAATTAAATATTTGTTTAGTTCTCACCAAAGCTTGCTCTATTTTGCTGTAGATCATTAAACTGTTACGCTGCCTCTAGGGTGACCACCATCAAACAAACCAAATGTGGGACTATTACTAAGTTTGTGTGGGACAATGTGGGACATGTTACCAACACTAAAACATAACCTGAAACTGTTATATAATGTCTATCTAACTTAATAAAAACATTTGTATTCTGCCTTTCAGTTGACAGAAAACACCATTACATCACAATGTAACATAACATGTCTTTATTTTACATGTCATTTAAATTCAACATCACTGAGCCCAAAAGCAGCAGGCATCATGCAGATAACTATTTTTTAAACAGTTCTGACCAAGTCCAACTAAAATCCAACAAAATAAATTATGAACAAATAAAATATAAAACAACATGAAATTAGTTCATTGACAGTCTTATTTATATAATATATTAAACCAAAAACTTTCATATTTTTAGAAAGGATGTGAATTAAAACAACCACAACAGGCAACAAGTTGATTCTGTTGTTCCCTTTTCTTGTGTGATTCGCATGTGCTGTGACGCCTAACGTCATATTCTCCTCCATGTGAAATAGAAAAACTTCTTTTACATAGACTACAAAACACTTTTTCAGTATCCGCTTCTATCTGCCTCACAAAGGTATATGTCCCAGTCTTTACTAAAAGAACATTTTCTCTTTTTTGTTGCCATTTTAATTTACCGAATTATCCATTTGTTTTCTGACAGGGAACACATGGAACGAATCACCGCTCCACATTTTGATTGACAGCCGTCACTGACTGTGTTTACTCCTTTCTTTTCAACCATTGGATGGGATTTAAAAAACGGCTGTTGTATTTGTGTAAGGCGGGATCTGATGAAGCGCTGTTAAATATAGGTGAAAAACTACACCGCAAAAAGAATAAATAAAATGTTTTCTTAAAAAGGCAAAATAACCCATGCACGTTTTCTTAATATGATAATTAAAAACCAACAGACTGATGAAAATGCGGGACATGCAACTCAATATGCGATGTGTGGGACAAAGGGTGAAAATGCTGTGCGGTACAACGCAAAGCGGGACGGGTGGCCACCCTAGCTACCTCAGAAGTCTGTCTGAAATCAGTTTTTTGAGGTACCTTCATGCACAAATACTGCCTAAGTATACGGTTACAGCCTTTGAGTAAGTCTTTGATTCATTCACTCAACTGATTCGTTGAAATACACTGATTAATTCAAGAACAAAACAAGTTATGATCATAATTGAATTGTTCACTCAACCGATTCGTTAAAATACACTGATTCATTCTGTAACAAAGGTATGATTGAGTGATTGATACATTCACTCAGTCAATTCGTTTAACTACAATAATTCATTCAAGAATGAAACAAGTTATGTGTGAGTCATTGAATCATTCATTCAATCGATTCATTCAAACACACTGATTCATTCCAGAATGCCACTGTAGTGAGTTGCTCGGAGACGCTCAGCTGTTGATTCTGAATCGGCTATTTCCATCTGCAAAAACAAAGTAACTGCCAATATTGTGTCTAAAATGTACGTTATTGAACTGTTGTATGAAAGCAAAATTACACATATGCTGCTGGTCTGAAAATCAGCACGGCTGTGATTCAGCCATATGTAATCTGCAGGTAATTTGGAACAACATTCATCTTGCTTGTGTGATATTATATAGCCTATATCCAGTGTACCATCCACACTGATTACACATTAATTGCTAGTAGTCTGTTCGCTGGGAGAATCATTACAATTTGTTGCAGTGGGCAGTCTCAGAGGTTTGCACCCACTCTCAATATTGTATTCCCATTTTCTATTTGACATTTTTTAGTTAAATCTAGTTTAGATGGCACTGTTTGTTCTTTTGGGGAAGACACATTTGTTGCTTGTGGAGGTAAATAGTTTAACAATCAATAGGCAGGTCAATGAAGTACGAAAATAAGTGCAGTGAAGACCGGAATAGAAATATTGATTTCATTGCATAGAGCTATGAGGCATGCTCAACAGTTACATGGTGTGTCATGAAGTCAATTATGAGGCTCTTTTGCTGGGGTGTGGGGCAAGGTGACATTATCAATATCCTTCAGCATATTTCTCATCCAGTAAAATCACCTTCCTGTTGTTCTCTAACCCATGGTGTTTCATTTCTCAGTGAAATGGTACAAAAACTTTCTCTTTCAATCAAAAAACAACAATAAATGATTATTAAGGATTGTTTATCCTTAAGGGAAAGCACAAAATTCGAATTGCTAAGTAACAGTTTGATAGACAAGTCTGTGTGATTTAGTAATTGCTTTGAGACAAAGAACTCTCCCCAAATAAAACTTGAACTGAAATTGAACGACTCTCTCAGGAAATTTCAATAGTTGCAGAATGAAAGGTGATTAACTACTAGTTAGAGGTCTACACAATCTGATTTTAAGGCTTAAATTAGTTCTGGGCTGCGATTATACAAAAACTAAGCTTCGTGACATGTAGGTGTAATGGTCAGGTAGGACGAAATTTGTGATCATGGATTCTTCATAAAATATGGAAATATCCAAACAGATAATTGCTTCTGTCTTCTCTGACTTCTGAACAAGTTCATATTGATGTACAGGGAAATCAGAATCTCATGAATCCCTTAACCACTGTCTCTGTATTTTTTTCCCCTCACTCCTACACAGTGGACGTCCAGCATAACACCAGCTCACTCACACAACTGCACTGACAATAGAGATCCACCTGCAGCTTAACTTCAGCAAAATTAACTGAAGATATTGGATTTTTGTCCATCTCACACAATGGACAGTGAGATCATACAGGGGAAGAATGAAGAGGTGGAGAAATTCTTTGTGTGGGATGTCCAGTCCAAACAATGAATAGGACAACCCACAAGGCCATTTAAAAAAAACAAATGTTTTCTTTATGTGAGTTGCTTTAAAGACAATGTCAAAGTGTCTATGAACTGAGAGTTCTGTGTATAATGGAGTGTGGGGAGGGTTGTATTGTAGCTTGTGAAGGAATATAATAAATACGTGACCTGAATGGGTCAGTGTTCTTTTGGTATTCTACAGGGAGGCTTGACATTTTCTTATAGTGACTCTACGATAAAGTTGGTTTCAGAATAAAATTTACTCTGCAAAACAAGGTTGGACCATATCAGCACTTAACAAATGTGCTGAGACTGAGAACACTGGTGCCGGATGAAAAAAAAAAAATATATATATCTAGGACATAACCTATACTCAACCCCTGCTCATGGCCCATTATATTTTGGACACTGTTGATAAGAGGAACAAATATACACATGAAATAAAAAGGGTTGCCACCATTTTAGTTTTTAATCTCTCTTGCTATTTTCCTATCAGTTTGGTCATCAGTGCACTATATTCTCCATAAATATCCTCTTATGCTTCTCAAACAAGGCAGGGTATGAATGCCATCACAATTTTTATTTATGTATATTAAAATGGAGTTTTTTTTAAAATGCAGCCTTGGTGAGCATGAGACTTATACAAAAAGAATACAAATCAAAACCATTATAGTCTTGCCACTCCTTGTGTATCTCCCCAAAAGTGATCAAATCAATCGTGATTTTTTAGTTTTAGTATTTAATCAAATTTTAGGTAAAGATGATTAAATGTATAGTACAGTTAAAGTGAAATATATAAGGGAAATAACTGACTAATACCATAATAGGAGTCCATATAAGCACAATATGTTCTTATGTTCACATTTGTCTCACATATAAATTACACTGATTCTGTTGCTGCATCAGACTATTAGACTGTCTGTGAATTTATACAGTAATTTCTGTGTTTATGGAGACTCTCACAGATTTCTCACAAATACAGCCAGAAATCAATGTTTAGTGGTATCACTCTAGTTAAAAAGTGATGTTGGTTAATTTTTGTATTTTTGTATATTTGGTACTTTATTGGGGATATCTGTACATTATTACTTGGGATCAATAATCGTTCCTTTTATACTGGGTATGTCTTGGCTCCCTGCCTGTCTTCTGATCTCCCCCTTTTTTTCTCTACATATGTTAATGTACAACTGTGTTCTGAATAATTAAAAAGGGAGTAAATAAATAAAACTAAATAAATAAACAAGAAAATATTTGCACAGGCTTAAAAAAATAAATAACCTTTTAAACACAAAATTAGCATTGAATACAAGATTATCACAAGGTTATTAGAAAAAATATTGTAATAAATTGTTTTTTATCAACTGAGTCCAGCAAAATCCCATTTTGTTATTAGAAGTTTTTGACAGGGTTTTTAGATATTGTACCAGTTACTCATGAAGAGATGAAGCTCCGCATTCACAGCCAATCTCAGTGACGTCACAGTGACACGCGCTCTATATATTCGCGACTTCAGCTGCAGTCCTTTATAACGCCGGAATTCTCTCTCGAGCTCAGTGTGTGTGTCTCTAACTGCAGGACGGAAAAGTTAAGACTCAGTACCGACGGTCGAGCAAGTTTCTTCTTGAAGCTTCACTCGGCGAGTCTGTGCCCAGTCCTTCGCGGGATTGGATTGCATATGCGAAATGCAATTCTCGCGAAGGATTTTACGTGTCTGCTGCTTTCGTTGTGCCGCGGAGTAGCATCCGGTCTCCGGCCCGGCCTGGCACCCGGTTTACTCGTGCTCTCCCTGGGATGAGGAGCTAGAGCACGCTTGGATTGGGTGTAACGATGCTGATGACCCCCAGGAACACATGTGAAGCCAGTACTATTACTTGGCCTCCCGCTGCCAGGGTGTGGTTAGTGGGTGGGTGCAGCGGGGGCCAAGAGGGTCCCGAGTGGTGGAGTGTGGTCGGGGTCGGGTTGGGGGTGTGATACTGATTGGCAAAAGGGGGATGCCGTGAATATTCTGTCTAATCAAATGACCTTCTTTAGTTGTTAATCACTGTTAACACCTGCTATACCTTAATATGAAGATCTGTGTGATAATCACACAGGCATAAAATTATAAATTGCGCATAAAATGTTTTCTACATTATGCAATAAACAAGTTACAAAGTAATGCAAAGTGCCATGTATCTTTTCAAATATAATTTGTGTCTCTAAGTGTATTTAAATATTATGATATACATTAAAAGAGAAAAATGATTTTTGTCTCCTAAGTTTATTTGGACCACAAATATTCAGTCATTTCTGGCAACTGACAAACACAGTATGTGACTCAGTTGTCCAGCTTTTCATACACACACATTTGTGGTATTTGTATTACACTAGTTATATTTATGATTCTTTTTCCCACATTAAGAAGTTGACGTATGTTGACGTTGAACTCCAAAAGTAAGCCACATTCAAGGGCATGGTTTGACGTGAGAGAAAATTATGTTGTCTACAATATATTTTTTAAATGTATGGTTTATTTAAATATAGCAATTCAATAAAACAGAACAGTCCATTTGCTAAAACTGTGTTCTGTTCTGTTTGTGCAGCGTTTTACACAAATGAGATGAGACCATAGGCATTTTCCTGCACCCAATGCTGTGCACAAGATTATACAATTATGCAGTATGCATGTTTTAATAATAATAATAATAATAATAATAATTGTTATTATTATTATTATTATTATTATTATTATATATTCATATTATTATATAATTATACATTAGGTATATTTAGCCTACATTCTTTTAAAAATCACTAAAGCATTTTTCTCTTCATTTTCCCTTAGTATACATTAAAAAAAAATTATCTATACAATTAGTGTTAGCTTTTTACTACATGGGAGGGCAGTTCCTAAATGAGATTGATTTAACTCAAATTAATAAATTGGCAGAATGTTCTTTGGATGAACTTGCAAAACGTTGTTCACAGAACTTTTTTTTTTTTTTAAGTTTATAAAAAAATTCTTGGGTTAGGTTGACTACATGAATTAAATGTAGTTGTGCTGAATTTTTGTGGATTTTTGCTGAACTAATACAACAAAACCAGTCATTTGCACTTTTTTCAAGTTGGGTTTTCTTTTACAGTGTAGCTTATCACAGAGGAGCATAATAACCTTTAAAACCTGAGTGCTATTCAAATAAGCATCCCCAGTAGAAGATATTTTTAGTGCCTAACTGCGAAACCTTTCCCATCAATAATTTCCAAATCCTTATTCTCCATTTGGACCAGTACCAAGGACATGAGATTGTCCTTCTTGACTTCCACACAAAGCTTTAGGAGCAACAACAGATCGAATCAGCGGGTTTCAAACAGGCCGTTTTGGGCTGTCCATGGGTTATGATATGATAAACTGCTGAGGAGGCCTTCAGGTCTATCCAATTAAGAGGGGAAACAGAATCCTGACTTCAAGGACCAGAAGCAATTACAAATTCTGACAGTAGCCTATTTATTATTTGATCCATATCCATTCCCCTCATGCTAAGCTACTTTATCATATGTGATAAATTTTATATCTTTATCTATCTTTCTGTCATAAGTTTGGAATTCATGCTGCTGTCACAGGTTTGGTGGGTTTTGTTTCATGTTTTAGGCATTTTTGGTTTTGTTTATTTCATATCTCTTATTTTGAGGTTTAAAAAAAATTTGATTTATAAGCTTGTTTCCTCATGGGGACCTCAATTTAGGTCCCCACGGTGACATGAGTCCCCATGAGTCTGTGTGCATTCAGGTTGAAGTCCCCACCGGGATAGAAACACACACACAGGTTTACATGTTTTATGGACATTCCATTGACATAATGATTTTTATACTGTACAAACTGTATATTCTATCCTCTAACCCTTACCCTATACCCATCACCAAAAAACTTTATTTTATATATAATTTTATATTATTTTGTAAAAAAAAACAACAAAAAAAAAAACTAAAGGTTTTTAATGTATTCCATGAGCTCCTTTCTCTAGTGCATCAGTGTTTATAGGAAGCATCTCTGTGTCCTATAGAGGACATTACCTGTTTTCTTTTGCAATTCTTATGCTTTGCACAATAATAATGATATGCATGTTCACAATATTGGCACAAATACAGATTAGAAAGTTTGAATCTGAATCTGCATCTGTTGACAATATCTTTGCCTATGAATTGTGCCTCTTGAGAACAACCTTTTTGTTTTTCATTATAAATAGTCTGATGTATAAAGTTGCAGATCTTCTAAACCTCCTCCACAGGGATAATAATGGCATGTTTGTTTCAAAAAGCACCAGGCAAAACAAAAAGAGACAAACCTCACAAAGGAGCCAGTGCCAGACAGTATATCTTCTGAATCACCTAGTTTCAAAGTCTATTCAAACACACATAAAACTGATCAAAGAGATCATACTCCATGGAAACTTCTTTTTTGCATTCTTCTAATGTGCTGACATTCAGGGCTGTATAGAGGTGTATTTGAATACCGCTGTAGAGCCACATGTGGAATAGAGGGGGGCAAGTGATACCCAGAGAACAGAGGGTATAAACAAATAAAGTCATAACCACATGAGTGACATTTAAGCCGGTCAGTTTTGCTGAGATTCTCAATCTTTCGCTGTATCTCGATATGACAGTGCTTCTCACCATCTCTGCAGGGAATTTTATATTCAATTACATTCTGCATGTTTGAAAACCTTCCAGTAAATGTCAAAAAGTAAATAAGGTGGGAAGCCGTGCACCATGATTCCCTTGAAGATGGAGATTTGGAGTCACATGTACTTTGAAAGGAATATTGAGGCTTATGCTCCCAGCTCGCTTCCAGGTCACTGGAACATTGAGAATCAGCACAGACCGGCCCCACTGCCTCACCTTGAGCCTGAGCCTTTGTGGACACATCTGACTTTCATAGAGGTTAAAAACATCTACCATGTTTAGCCTACTAACACTAATTCCAACTACAGTGTTTCAGTAAAAATATTGTAAGCTATAGAGTTAGTTTTCATGTTCTAGAATATTTCTTAAGATGAGTTTATTTCTGAAACTCATTTTCTGTATAGACATTAAAGTCTTGGGCTGTTCAACATTTCCACACAAGGCTGAACAAAAGGCTGTTGAACATTTCCACCATTATAGCCCACGAAAAAGGTCCACGTGCTCTACATTTTGGAAATCAACATACAAAATCACTGCTATTAAGAAAAACAGTCACTTATATGTATTTCATATCAAGTAGCAGTTTATCATGGCATAGTACTATTTTTTCATAGAAAATCATAGTCTACTACGATAAACCATACCATAAAACTTTCAAAACATGGTTTGAATATATATACATAACAAATGTCTTGAAACACAATCACCGTGCACGCCCATCAGTTACGGGTTTGTCTACCTGGCCTGACTGTCAGGACGAACAGGAAGTAGGAGATTACAGGTTACCGGATTCAGTGTTTTAACTTTCAGCCAAAATGCACACGGGGAAAATGGTGCAGAGCACTGTTAAATATAAAGTACTTGCGAGCGATGTGCAAGATGAAAACGACAACGATTGTACCGAAGAAGAAGGCGATGAAGAAATTACGATAGATTTCCATTCGTAAGTGACAAAATGAAAGTAAAATTTGCTTTACGTCTGTTGTGCACTTTCATTTCAAAGTATCTGCTTTAATGCGAATTGCATTTTCTCATGTCGTGGCTGCTTTTGTTGATGTTAGTGCGACAACAGGTGCTCTACCTGCTAAAGACGCGACGCGACAAACTACAAAGCAGAACACCTGCAGTGATTGTAATTGGATATTTGTAGTTTTGCTGCGTCGCGTCGCGTCGCGTCGCGTCACGGCGCTAGCAGTGTAGAAGGGGTGTTCCAGTGTAAATGTTCTCAATATTATGTCGTTTAAAGATATTCCTGCCAGTTAAGAGTTGTAATTAATTTCCTTCAGTGTTTAATTTAACAAGTAATCATCTAACATTCAAGAATTCTTTTTTATATAGGTATCTTTTCCAACCATGCCAACCATGCAGTGTTAAACTCAATTTAAAAACAACAACAACAACAACATAAAGGTTTTCAGTCAAACCAGTTCACAAAATGGCCTGAAAGATTCTTTAGTAAGGAATTTTTTGGTCAAAAAAGCTGTTAAATATGATAAACATTATAAAAGTAGCCTATATGAATCACATACTAGGTATATCTGAAGTCATACAAAAACTTTATGTGAGAAACAGACTGGAACTACTAAAATTCGACCCATTGAAGCCTGAAATTTTCAATTTGCATCCACATTCAAATGGCAGAAAAAGCCACTGGTTCTAGTTTGCGTCTGAACACGGGTGCACTGGTTCAGATACGAACAAGAGCATGAGTGAATAATGACAGAATTTTCATTTTCGTGTGAACTATTCAGTGTCCAACTGTGCATTGTATTCCAGCCATCAGCCAGCAGATCAAAGAAACTGACAAACTGAAACTGATTCAAAGCAGCATCACAAAAAACAAAATCTACTTTATATTTGTGCTTTATGATTACTGTCCCTCTAGACTCCACATTCTTATTGTTCTTACACTCAACAGGCCCTTCATCAATCAGCAAAGACAGAGAAGGAAAAGAGACACCTGTATCAGGTTCATGGTGGCTGTGATTCTTCTGGGAATTGTTTTTGGATTTATGGTGTATGAATGGAATGGCTATTGGTCTGGAGTTGAAGAGCGTCAGGACCTGTCACATCATCAGGAGCCTAACGGGACACACAAGACCTCTGAGGATGAAGACCACGAACACCACGAACACCACGATCACCATGGAGAAGATGATGATCACAACAAGGACCATGACCACGACCACAAAGATGAACATAATCATAATAATGGTAGTCACACTCATGAGCACAGTCAACCACTGTACCACAATGCTGCTATCATCACAGACTCAGGCATGACTCCTTTCATTGACACTTACAATAAAAATGTGTATTATGACAGAAAATCCATAAATATGTATCAAAATATATCTTAATGTATTCAGTGTGACTTTTTGTTTATAGCAATCTGCTCCGGTATTGGTAAGGAGCTTCTTCAGGAGCAAGGGAATCTGGTAGATGCAGGGATTGCTGCTTTAATCTGCCTAGGAGTTGTTCATCCACACACTGCTGGATTAGGTCAGTATTGTGTACTTTTTTTTTTATCACTTCACTTTTCTTCACAAATCAGATATTTCAAGGGAACAGTCTTGGTTAGTCACAACAAAAAGTCAAATTCTCAGTGTTGTAGTCGAGACTAGCTCATTGGAGTCTGACCCTGCTGAAAAAACAAGCATATGTTATATATGGTTAGGTATGTTTTGAAGCATGGCAGCTGGTTTAAGCTGGTCAAGTGCTGGTCCTAAGTTGGTCCTAAGCAACTAGCTCCAGCTCAGGACCAGCTTATAACCAGCTCAAGACCAGCTTAAACCAGCTCATGACCAACTAAGGACCAGCATAAACCAGCTCAAACCAGCTGCCATGCTTCAAAACATATCTAACCAGCATATGCTGTTTTTTTTTTTTCAGTTAAGACAAAGACCAGAAAAGAGTTGAATCGGAGTCAAAAATGAGTCTTCAAGTCCATGACAAGACCAAGACCATGAAAATATGGACTCAAACACAATCCTCTTTTGGTCTTGGACTCAAATGAGCTGGTCTCGACTACAGCACTGCCAATGCTATTAACATTCATCATTAATTTTGAGATGCATGACTGATTTTTAGCTCTTTTCAAAGAGTGATGTAAGTTCCTGAAATCTGCAGTTTTAATGTTTATCTTCCAGTATTCAGTGTAATTCTCTAAAACTACCATGAGCAAGTTTTGTTGAAGTGTTCTGCATTTCAAATGATTTAAACACATAGTTTTAAAGACGGTCTCTTTAGATGTAAAATAATGTTTATGAAAGGTTACAGAAGAAATTAAGCGTAGAATAAAAAAAAAAATCCCTCCTACATGAATATTTGAACAGTTTAGACTCTCAAATGCATACTGTTGTTAATGTCTACAGCTAAATACCGCTGCATTTGCCTTTCACGAGGTTACTAAAAGCATAAACAGTTTTTTGAGGCTGTAGAATGATTCATTTATGCTTCCCTTTTCTTCAAGGTGGAGTGTTTTCTGCAATTTTGTACAAACATGAAACAAAGTCATTTATAGCAATACATGACACCTCTCAGCAGTTGCCTACGTACAGAGCTCCCTCACTATTGCAGGGCCTTCAACTGCTGCACTCCAACTACGGGCATTCAGAATGGAGTCGGCTTTTCGAGGGCGCCACCAAACTCGCTAAAGACGGTTTCCGTATCGATGGAATCCTCTCCAGGGCTTTAGAAACCCACAAGGACAAAATACTCCAGTCAGGACTGTCCGGTCTGTTCTGTGATACGGACGGGCGTGTGAAATCAGAGGGTGAGCGTGTTGCCAACGGGAATCTATCAGAACTTTTGCTGAGCGTCAGCCTAAATGGCTCCCATTTCCCAGAAAATCTGGCCGTAAAATTGGCTCAAGACATTTCTGAAGCTGAGAGGCCGGCTTTCCTTGCTGCCGTTCAGGCCGGCAGCGGAGAAATCAATGAGCCCCTTATCGTGGAAAAGGAGAAATACAGAATTCTTTCAGCCCCCTTACAGCACACAGGTGGAATGGTATCCAATATATTAGATAGAGTTCGAGAGCAAAACCTCACTTTTCCGAGCCACGGAGATCTCGGTAGTGCCTCTGCCTCTTATAATGCTCTCTTAAATTTGGCGAATGAATTCCTCAACACAAGTCAGAGAGAGATGTTCACATTAAATACCACAAGCAGTCATGTAGGAGTCCTTGATAGTCACGGCAATTTCATAGTAATCTCCACCTCGCTCAACAGCACATGGGGATCCGGGCAATACTTACCAAGTAGCGGAATCATTCTCAATGACTTTACCTCAGACATCACTCAGGTTCCTTATTTTAGTTTTCCTCTAGTGCTCAACATATATGAAAATGAAGATGATCAAGACAAAGAGACGCTTGTTGCTGTGACCGGAGGGCTTTCTGCTCTGATTCATTCTGTGGTTATGCTGAGAAACCTGGTTGACGTTGGACTGTCTGTTAATGACACTGTGAGCAGTCCTCTGCTATATATAGAGCAGGGGGGTCCCGAGTCTCTGTCTGGCTGTATGTCTGACGTCACAAACAACACTGTTGT
The DNA here is from genome assembly GCA_039654765.1 of Mylopharyngodon piceus. NCBI lineage: Eukaryota > Metazoa > Chordata > Actinopteri > Cypriniformes > Xenocyprididae > Mylopharyngodon > Mylopharyngodon piceus. The sequence continues at coordinate 25,493,560 of CM077443.1, read as the reverse complement.
CTTCCGTATGCTTTCAGAGCAAGACGGGTGGGTAAAGGAGGTGGGGGAATGTTCAGATGGCTTCCTGTCCATGCATCTGCAGCTGAAATCAGAACATGTAGGAGTCTATGGAGCCACTAAGGTTTACGCTGATGGATACTAAGGCAAAAAAAAAAGAAAAAAGATCTGGACAGTAATGACATATTTTGTAAAAATGATACGTTATGCACTTTAAGACCATTGCACTCATACTCCCCATGACTTATGTTATGTCCAGCCTCCTTACTGGGAATGTTCTCTATGTAAATGTAATTTTTGTTTTTGGTAAAAAAATCTTTGCTGTTTTAGGAGACAGACTTTCAGTGATTCTTTCTTTTTTTAAATGTAATAGTTCCCCTGTTATATCCTAAATGTTCTCTCCTTTCAGCGTTTTTTTTTTTTTTTAAATGCCTTCCTGAGATGTCTTCAAATTGATTTTTTTGTTGTTGTTTTATTTAATCCTGTGAATCATGCAGTGACTATGCAGTGCGCACAAACCCTAACAGTTGAATCGATTTAATGGACCTGATGAGTGAAGGACTACTGCTTCTTTGTAACGTTGTTTTGATAAAGGTCATTTACAGGCAAACACTTACAGATGTTTTTATGAAGTTTTATACACTTTTTTCAATGTTTGACTATACGTGTATGTGAAGGTTATTTGCTTCTGGAGTTGCTGATGGAAGAATGGTGTTTGTTCAGTTGAATTAATGTGAGATGTTTATGATTTGTTTGACAAAAAGCTGCATATTTGAGTTCTATTACTAAATTGGGTTGCTTTTAGTTCTTTTGTTGTTTGGAAAAACAATAACATGAGTACTATTTAACGAGATAGCGATTTTGTATGAATTTGTACCGTGTGATTGGTATGGAAATTTTTAGTTTGAAGGTTTTTTCGTAAACTTAACTGCCTGTGGGGCGTAAGCAGATCATACAAACATATATGAATAAGATTATACAAACATTCATATGAATTAGACACCAATTCGCCAAAACATAAAATAGTTATGAATTACCATGAGAATGTGTTGCTTTTGATAGATTGATAGAGTTGATAGAGTTTTGTACAGAGTAGTTTTTGTGCCAGTGCAAAAAAAAAAAAAAACCTCAATGCTGCTGAAGCAGATTTTGTGAATGTAAAAAATTGTGGTGGTCTATCTTTATTGTGCTGATAGGCTGTACTGTCAGTTTTCATTTTAGTTCTTTGCCTGTTCCCCTCATCATCTTGGTTATGAACGAATTATACAGAAGTATACATCAAGACATTTTTGTTTCAGAATCTGTCATTATTGCTTAAAGCTGAAGTGTATACTTTTTTATATATATTAAAATACGTTTTCCTAGACCAGCCTTTTATGCAGACAACTGTAAGACAAGTTGATCCCTGCCCAAAAAGTTTAAACTTTGTGCTGCTTTTAAACTCTTTGTTTGAGCATCTAAACGAGCCCAACAACAGCAACACTGGCTCAACCAATGGCATGAGATTGGGGCGGGATCATTATTCAACCAATAGCAGATGAGTGTTTTCAGGAAACCAATTAGAAACCAATCGTTATTTTTGCCATTCCATTTGATGACAGTAGGGGAAATACAGACATCAGATTTAAAATATGACACAAAACATGACAGAAACTGTGTTTTGATGATTTGTCTATATGCATACTAAAAAATGCACTGATGCCACAGAGCAAGACTTGAGTAACAATGCTTGTCTAATAAAACGTAAATTATGAATAAAAACACTAATGATTTAATAAACATGGAACATTGCATGCATTTCATTGGTGAACTGTTTAAAATGTCTTTGTTCTGTATATTAAAGCATAATGCTGCTTTCCAGCTTTTCTGGAATGTTAGTAATGTTTCCTGTTCAGCCACTATACTTCATGTGTCAGAGTGGGTGTCAGGCTTAAGTGTTGCTCATGCTTTGGACTGTTATAATTCATGTGCTGTCACTCTGCTCTCAGTGGCTGCAAACACATGCATATCTTAATTAAAACATGTTACGCCACTCCTCCCATTTGTGACGCTGCGCCTAGGCTGCTGTCAGTTTGGACTCCTGCTGAGCCACTTCCTTTTCAATACAGACACCCAGACATTTACTGAAAGGGCATGAATTAGATCAGGATTTTAATACCATGTCCTAATTACACTGCAAATTGAGGCACAGTTAAAGGACATTTTGTGAATTGAAAATGATTTTAAATGAGTGAAATAAATGGCTTTCATTAGCTTAGAAGCCTACCTCGTTTACCTATTCGCCATCTAGAAACCGCAGCCAATCTCACCGTGTCCCCAATCTCAGCGTGACATCTCTCATCCATTCCCATTTTGACTAGGAAAATTGCAAAAGATTGCTCCGACACATGACAGAGCCTTAGCGAATGTGTTGTGCGAGGAGAAATGAGCATAGTGCCCATTTACAAAAAGCTGCATATCAACACAAAGTGCTAGATCACAGAAAATCTGGTTTAGGGAGGGCTTGATTTGTTTGTGGATATGGGAAGACATGGTCCACTAAATAAGAAAAACTTTATATATTGATTATTATTGTAAAATCACTTATAATTAATTATGTACACTACAGTTCAAAAGTTTGGGGTCAGTAAGATTTTTTATTTTTATTTTTTTAATGAAATGAATATATATTTCTTCAGCAAGTACACACTGTATACACATGTACAACAAAGACAACATTGTTTCAACTAATTTCTATTTCAAATAAATGCTGTTCTTTTGAATTTTCTATTCATCAAATCCTGATAAAATGTATTAAAAACAACTGTTTTCAACATTGATAATAAGAAATATTTCTTGAGCACCAAATTAGCATATTAGAATGATTTCTAAAGGATCATGTGACACTTAAGACTGGAGTAATGATGCTGAAAATTCAGCTTTGCTATCACAGGAATAAATTACATTTTAAAATATATTAAAATAGATCATTTATTTTCATTTGTAATAATATTTCACAATATTACTGTTTTTAATGTATTTTTGATCAAATAAACGCAGCCTTGGAAAGAATGAGTCGTCTTTTAAAAACATTAAAAAATCTTACTAAACCCAAGTGTATATGCCCAAAACATGTACAGCTGGTAGTCAACCAAAATGCCTGTTACCGCCGTGTGTACCACCGCCACAAGGCCACGTCGTTAAATTCAACCCAGTCACATGTGACACCCATTTGCAAAATCATCACCAGGTGGCGCAAAGGGACAGTTTGCAACATTGCTCAGTAAGGCTGGAATTGTGACATTTTTACATTTGTAAATAAAGATAAAATAATGAAATAAATTACTGGTAATAATAACAACAACAATATGGCATTATGTAGTTAAAGGGTTAGTTGACCCAAAAAATGAAAATTCTGTCATTACTTGAATTACTTAATTACTTAATTAATTGGACGAGTCATATACCTCTTGGATTTCATCAAAAATATCTTAATTTGTGTTCCGAAGATTAACGAAGGTCTTACGGGTATGAAACGACATGAGGGTGAGTAATAAATGACATTATTTTTAGTTTTGGGTGAACTAACCCTTTAAGGCCATAATGTTCAATCACAGAACATTGTTTCTGTGCAATTAAAAGTCATGCCAATATTACGACAATGATAACAAGGATTTAATTTCAGGCAGAGTTACTGGATGTCTTATTACTAAAAGTGGTTTCTTTTGTTTGGCAAGTTGCAGAAATGTTCAGCTTGGAGTACGAAGATAATTAATTCATTACCATGACACATGATTCATCCCTAGTCAAAGGCAGTTAAGGTGGGATATATTGTATCATTGTGTGATCTCAAGACTGAAAAACAGTCCTGAAGCTCAGTGTAGTTTAAGATTGAAACTGATATTGATGTGTGATATGAGAGCACATATGCAGGGCACTTTAAGACATACAGTACTGATAGAGCTAGTACAGTGATTACATTGATGCAGATGGGCATATCCAGGCCAAAGGTAACTGTTCTCATAAGCATCATCAAAGCAACTGACATACAGAGGATGATGTCATGATATGAAGTTGTGAGGAAATGATTTATTTGAAAAATTGGGTTTTTTGAATCCCAGAGGCCTCTGCTTGCGGTTTCTCATCTCTCCAGTATATTGGGGTATGATGACAATCTATGCACATCCATTAGACATTAAATTATAATGTGTCATTTTCAAGAAGTAACACATTACCCTTGCACAGGGATAAATAAGAATATGATTTGATACCGAAAAAATAAAACGTTTATTTGTTTTATCATTTGCTTTTGCTTTAAAATGTCTCCCTCTGATCCTCACTAGGTAAATACAACAGGAAATATGAGGTTATTTATCCGAGGTTTCGTATTAAAACCTGGTCTTGGCAATGGATACTTTCCTAAACCCTCTATAAATCGACAATCAGTTATGCTGCAAAGGCAATACAATGCAATCCAAAGTACAATCAAACATTCCACTGAAAACAACTATACTATACATGTACATGTACACATTGTGACTGGATCATAACTATACTTATATTTAAAAAATGTACAGTATCACATTTTTGTGTCTCAGTGCAAAAGATGTTTAGAAAGAAAACTAAAAAAGCAGTGCCCTTGATACATCCACAAAATGTTCTTCCTTTGCATCCTCTAAACACAATAAAACATTTGGTCATTTGAGTGCCAGAAAACAATGAATAAATTACATGACACATTTTTAAAATTTTACAGTCACTGTCAAGTAGCAGCAGCAAAATCAGCTCAGACGTTTTAAATAATGCACTAATAACAGTGCATCGCTGTACTGACACAAACCATTCCCAGATACTAACAATGCAAACGATATTAACGATATAGTAATCCAAATAACGATGACAAAAAACTTGTACGTATATGCGCGTTTCGGTGTTTCGGTCAAAAGTTATTTACAGTGCATCAGTAAGTTCTCTGGCTTTGTTTTCCGTGTTTTTATATTCCAAAGGAAGGAGAGGAAAGGCAAATAAAAGTCCACGTCACTAAACTCCATCAAACATCATCAGCTGGTGCATATGCTGTTGATGGTAATGATCGCTGGGTCCACCAGTCCCATTTCCTCGTGTTCGTTCACACAGAGCTGGTAGCCGCAGCCTCGCCGCCGCTTCAGGGGAGTGACTTTCACGTCTGGTTTGGCACGTGGCGGCAGAAGGAAGCCGACGCTCCCGGCGATGAGCATGTGCCAGATGCTGTGGATGTAGAAGTAATTCTCCTCCGTCTCCACGAAGGCATATAAGGCCACCGCTGATGTGGCAATGGTGGTGCCGGGGAACAGGAAAAAGACCCAGCGCTTCCAGGTCGGTGGGTAACAGCGGCGCCGGCGGATGGTGCGCACAGTCTGAAGAACACAAAGCAGGAGACACATTGCATCATGAATAAATCAGCATGGTCTAAAATGCATGAACAATGAGAAAGACACATGAATTAATAAGGCACACGGACCAACAAGGCCATCAGACACCAGAGGTACTTCTATCATCAAGTTCACCAACTGTGGTCGTCTCAAAGACTGAACTTAACCATTTAAGTAACTAGTTGCAGCAGGTGCAACTCAGATGATTAAAGTATCACTGCCTTTATTAAAACTAATTAAAAAAAAACAAAAAAAACAATTAAAAGAATAAAATTATAACTTGGATTATATGTAAGATTATTATTCTGGGTCAGTTACTGAACATAATTGTGGAAGCCCTACTTCACTGCTTTCATAAATCATAATTATGACAAAAAAAGGTATAAATTATTAGATAAAAAGTCATAATTATGAGCTTAAAAGTAGAAATGATAGCATAAAAAAACAATGTCATATGTCAATTGACTTTTTTTTGTCATAACCGATTTATTATAATTTCAACTTATAATTTTGTCTTTTTATTTAATAATTATTACTTAGTATCTCAATTTTGACTTTCAATAGTATCTTTCAGTTTCAACTATGTAATAATTTTGACCTTTTATTATGAGATACTAAATGAAAGATAAGAGAAAAAGTTGAAATTATTAAAGTTGAAATTATGAGACAAAATTATGAAGTCACAACTATGACATTATCTCATAATTTCAACTTTTTGTAATAATTTTGACTTTTTTTCCTCATAATTTTATCTTTCAATTGACTTTATGTAACATTTTTTTACCTTTTATTGTGAGATACTAAGTAAAAAATAAGATCAAAAGTCCAAATTATTACAAAGTTGAACCTACAAGAAAAGTCATTATGATGTCATAACTATGACTTTACCTCATAATTTCAACTATGTAATAATTTCGACTTTTTAATCTCATGATTAGGACTATCTCATAATTATAACTTTTGATGTCATAATTATAATTTACCAAAGCATGTTTTTTTCCCCTATGTGGCAGAAACAGGCTTCCATAGTTAGGTAACTTGATTTAACTGAATGTAAGAATAGCAAAAACTTAAAGGGTTAGTTCACCCAAAAATGAAAATTCTGTCATTAATTACTCACCCTCATGTCGTTCCACACCCGTAAGACCTTCGTTTATCTTCAGAATACAAATTAAAATATTGTTGATGAAATCCGATGGCTCAGTGAGGCCTCCATTGAGAGCAAAGCCACTGCACCTCTCAAGATCCATAAAGGTACTAAAAACATATTTAAAGCAGTTCATGTGAGTCTAGTGGTTGTACCTTAATATAATAAAGTGACGAGAATACGTTTTGTGTGCCAAAAAAACAAAATAACAACTTTTCAACAATATCTAGTGATGGGCGATTTCAAAACACTGCTTCGGAGCTTTACGAATCGAATCAGTGGTTCGGAGCACCAAAGTCACGTGATTTTAGCAGTTTAGCCATTTGATAGGAGATCCGAATCACTGATTCGAAACAAAAGATTCGTAAAGCTTAGAAGCAGTGTTTTGAAATCGGCCATCACGAGATATTGTTGAAAAGTCGTTCTTTTGGTTTTTTTGGCGCACAAAAAAATATTCTCGCACTAATAATATTAAGGTTGAACCAATGTAGTCACATGAACTGTTTTAAATATGTTTTGAGTACCTTTATGGATCTTGAGAGGTTCGGTGGCTTTGCTCTCAAAAGTGGCCTCGCTGAACCATCGTATTTTTTTTTTAAAATATCTTGATTTGTGTTCTGAAGATGAACGAAGGTCTTACGGGTGTGAAATGACATGAGGGTGAGTAATTAATGACAGAATTTTCATTTTTGGGTGAACTAACCCTTTAAGATTAAGTCAATAAATGCGTTTAATTTCACACTGCTGTTAGTATTCACAAGGAATCCTGACCTAATATATAATTTTTATATAATAATCCAAACACAGTTGCAACTGATCTTGAAAGCCAGTATGAATTTTCACTGTACTTAAGTGGAGTGACCAAAATAAGACCTAAAGTATGAAGTATAAAGTATTTTCTCACAGCATTTAAAACACCATTTTTACTTGCAATAATTATGCAACATAATTAAAAACACATTTTTGTTGTGGAAGTTGTATTCAAAATATACTTGGCTCAAAAATCCGAGCTGGGCCTGGCACATGTCCCATCAGATTTAATGCCCATGATGCTTCTTCAAACCAATAAAGATCTGATGTCCTCGAGCCACTGCTATTAGAGTTGAATCCAAACGCACACACTTATAAAGTTGGACATATACAATTTACAGACTTCATCGAAATTCAATTCTCCAGCCTGAAGTCCTGATATTTATGAACACCGTAAAGCAGGCTGTCCTCCCACACTCCACACCACACACTCTTCACACCGCTCATGCTCCTACTAATGCAATTACATGGCATTAATCTATCAGCTGAGCGCAGAGAAACAGCTTAACAGATATGTATAACATATGTAAACTCTACGGTTAGAACTGAAGAGGCACTTTTGCACAGTTGGAACCAAGCAGCATCTAGTCTGTGTCCATCAGACTTGCTCTACCACCTATAGTAGTTCTCCAAGTCATTATTAACCTTCCTCCTGACAGTGCAGACAGAATGAATTGCTGTCCTTTTTTCCATGTCTGTCATGACATTTCAGTTATAATGTTCCACTAGTTGACAACATGTAGACTAGAAATTTGCCCCAGGTTACAATTTTATAGCCATGGCATGAATTTTAACTGTGAAAAAATGTCTTGTGCAGTTGAGGGAATATACAATGTGAGCTCTAGCACACACTCAAAGCTGAGGTTTAACATCTATGACAGTATAGCAAGTCACAGGATTGAAAGCAAGGGGCTGAAATGGACAAGACACTTTAAATCTCATGATTCTACATTGTTACACACACACACACACACACACACAGGTGACTGCTTAGAACTCAATCACATTTGTGCTGAAGTTGCGGGTCCTTCGAGACATTGCAAATCTCGTATTCCCTCTGATTACTGATTCAACTCCAGCATTTGTTGGCTTCCTGTGCAATTTCAAAACTGAAGTTCTGAAAGTCTGTGAAACTTTTTAATGGCTGAGGAATTTCATTTCTTGTCCTCTGCCACATTACAGTCGCATACTTCAAAAGATCCTTATCTGAAAATGTCCCGGAAAGGCTTCAAAGCTATTATGTGTATTTTGTCATTTCCATACAATGGAAAGAACTCTCACTGAATCCTTTGTGCAAGTTTTGTGCAAGCAGCCTTGACGCTTATTATACATGCATTTGTTTGTCAAAAATGCATTTTATGGATTTTTCTGATGTGATTCAACCAGTGTTTATGCCAACACCTATCCATTTTACTACAGTTTTGTCTTTAAAGAAATTATTAGAAATTAAAGAAACATCCCTCAGATTCCGTTATTTTGCTACAACTTACCTATTTTCCACTAAATGAGAATATAATTTATTTACCAAAATAAACATAAAAATATACACAAAAATATAAATAAATAAATAAATAAATATAGTATTACTACTACTACTACTACAGTAGAAACAGTCCCTTAAAGGATTAGTTCACTTTCAAATGAAAATTAGCCCAAGCTTTACTCACCCTCAAGCCATCCTAGGTGTATATGACTTTCTTCTTTCTGATGAACACAACCAGAGATATATTAATAAATATCCTGATGCATCCGAGCTTTATAATGGCAGTGAACGGGGTTCATGAGTATGAGCTGAAGAAAGTGCCTCCATCCACATCCATCCATCATAAACGTGTGCTCCACAAGGCTCCGGGGGGTTAATAAAGGCCTTCTGAAGCGAAGCAATGCGTTTGTGTAAAAAAGAAACCCATATTTAACAAGTTATGAAGTAAAATATCTAGCTTCCGCCAGACCGCCTTCCGTATTCAAGTTATGAAGAAAGTGTAAACTGGCGTCACATCAGTTAAGCTTTTTCCGTAAGTTGAATCGGGAAGGCGTAGGACGTAGCGTAAGCTTTTTGAACTGCGAGAGTTTTACACGTTCTTCGTAAGTATATGGAAGGCGGTCTGGTGGAAGCTAGATATTTTACTTCATAACTTGTTAAATATGGATATTTTTTTTACACAAATGCATCGCTTCGCTTCAGAAGGCCTTTATTAACCCCCCGGAGCCGTGTGGAGTACACATTTATGATGGATGGATGTGGATGGATGCACTTTCTTCAGATCATACTTGTTGATCCTGCTCTCTGCCATTATAAAGCTCAGATGCGTCAGGATATTTATTAAAATATCTCCGATTGTGTTCATCAGAAAGAAGAAAGTCATATACACCTAGGATGGCTTGAGGGTGAGTAAAGCTTGGGCTAATTTTCATTTGAAAGTGAACTAATCCTTTAATGCAACTTAAAATGCTTAAAATGCCATTCTGACCATTAAATATAACTGTCTTTGGTGTAACCTAGTACAATCATGTTGATTTGGTCTAAAAATATATATAATAATAATACTAATGCTAATAAACAGTTCATTTAGATATGTTAGACACATTTTTAGGTTAGAGGACAAAACACATTTTTTTACAGTGTATGTAAATATCAGTATCACTGTGAGCTTATAATGACTTCCACAGCATAAATCATTATGAGAAAGAAACATCCTGCCCTCTGTCAACATTTCTCCACTCATTAGTCTTCAGACACATAACAGGTGCATGTTACAAAAAGAGAGAAAGGAAAATGGACGAGCTCAAAATGTGACATTTAACCGATGGGCCAAATCTATACAAGCCCAACCTATACACACACAATTGCAAAACACAGCTTCATATTAGTGTACATCACAGCAAACCCCAGATGTCCATGCCTTCATGCCGCATACTGTTTATTAATGAGGATTATTCTCAAAATGTACGTGACTCCCATATGTTCTTTTTGACTTTCATTGAAATTGATTCTCATTTATATTTCACATTATAAGGCAGCTGTTTTGACAGAAGGATTGGAATCTAACACCCACGGTCCTGACCACATCCTCAAACAGTAATGGCTGCTCCTGAGATGAATCACACTTATTTAACCACCTCTGAGGGATACGCACTAATAGATTTCAAAGAATTCATAAGCCAAGCAGGATATGCCTTCAGATATTGATCGGATGACACATGAATCAATGATGCCTGGACACAAGCAGAATCGTGGTGCTTCACACCTCAAATCTAGTTAGCATGATTTGGAGCATTGTTTTGAGACAAATGCTACAATTTATGAGATCAAAATGTATTATTGGCCCACAAGCTACTCAATTGTTTGTTTTTCAGCAGTTATTTATTATTCTGTCTTTTATGTAGCTAGGATTATGACAATACTATTTGAATTGTGTAAATTTGAATTATAGACAAGTGTAATTTAATAAAATTGAATATTATGTGGCATTTTACATAGTTCTGAATTTGATTTTTTTTAAAACTTGAATATTAAACATTTGAAATTGAACTGAAATGTTTTCATGGCAGAATTTTATAGACATGTATTTTCAAACAGCAGATATTTCGTTCTGAAATTTTAGACTGCAAATATCCAGTTTTTAAAAATACAGCTTCAAGTTTTCAAGATGAAGAAGAAATTCAGAACATCAAATTCAATATTGTAAATTCAAAGCGCAGAAATTCAGATCGTACAGAAAGTAGGTCAGAGGCCATCCGCAGGGAAGAGTAGAGGGTCTCAGAAAAGTCGAACGGAGCATTTCGGCCAATTACAGAGCTGCAGTTGTTTTTCTGAGGCGAAACATTTATGAGCTGTATTTATATGTTAGGTTGGCTTTTTCAGCACTTGAAACATTTGTCTAAGTTTCTCAATTGTTTGTTTTAAAGTATATTTGGTGTGAAAGTGGTTAGCATGCTACTGTGTCTACATAGGACGAGAGCGACGTGACAATAGAACCCATTGATTATAATCAGTAATATAATGTCTACACTGGATGCAGGCGGCGTGGTGCAACACTGTGTCTATGCCGGACGCGACGCGTTGCGTCACAACAGCTTGTTGCAAAGAGCGTGGACTGCATCAGAAATAACGGGAATTTGTTTGCTGTTGGGGATTTGACGTGTTGCGTCAGGCCGCGCTGCATTCAGTGTAGACAACATCACTGATTATAATCAATGGGTTCTTGCCTTTCTATTGACTAGTACAGACGCGCACTGTGTGAACATGAATAAATGGCTTACGTATGAACCATTGTATGTGGGTAGGGCAAGACCCATCCACTTTATAAGACCAATGATGTTGGCCCCACTCACTTTTACCGTCTCTAATTCAGCGCGTCTATTCACTTTTCAGAGCGCCGTCAGTCAAAACCATTCTACTTGAGGAATGCCCTAATAAATATAGTCAACAAACATGTAAATAAGTATAAATAAATTATCAAACTGTGTGTGCGCGCGAGGCGCCGGTGCGATCACTTGAACCAGTCACTTGAGTACTTATAGCCCCGGAAAACTATATTCCATCATTAATGCTCATAGCTTACAAAAGCATTGTTTTAAACTGCAGATGGTCTACTTTAATTTATGTAGCCTATAAAAACAGAACATTGTGTTCTTATAAAATAAAGAAAACAGACAGGATAGCCTACTGCTTTCCGCCATCTCAATTTCTTTTCCATCAACTTCTTTGTGATGGAGAGCATCAAAACATAAACTCAGTAGGCTATACAGGCTACTACTTGTTGCAGATTTTTTTCTTTCATTTTGTTAATCTGTTAATTATTTGAGTGAAACATTTGGCCTATTTAGTCTTTATAGGCTAGCCTATATGATTTTATTCTGCGCTGTGCGTGTGGATGTTTCCTCATGTTCTGTTGCTTATGCTTTGCACAAGTAAAACTAAACTCCTGGAAAACAAACTTTGTTATTTTTAATGGGTCACAGACACTTATCCATTATTTCGTGAGGTATCTGGATATGCAATCTCTTGATTCTTTTCCCCTATATTTTCACAGGGGAAGATAGATCATGGCCACGAATTAATAATTCCTTCCCACAATTTATTCATTCCCTTAATTTAGTTAAATACAGACACGTTGTACTAATATTTTTAATTTAACGAGGGACAAGGAAATAAAAAAGTCGTAGGAATATATATATATATATAGATTATATCTGATTTTTGTTTTTACTTTTTTTCAGCATGTCAGTCCGTAGTTCACACTTGCCGGTATTCAGTTTCGCTTTTCTCGGCATCACAGCATATTGTACGGAAGATACCGTTTGCTTTGACAATTTTCAAATGGTGACAATATTGGAATATTAGGAAAAAACATGAATTTATGAGAGAGACTCTGCCCTGCTCGTCTCAAACCCCTCTCAAAGCGCAGAGCCCGATATATGATGAAATAATTGTATTAAACTGACTTAGGCCCTACTTATAGGCTACTAAAAATTTCATTGCTTTCCATGTTCAAGGATTTTGTATCGTTTCTATTTTAATGCAATTTTAAAGTTTGGATCACATTAAAAGCATTTGTACAAAACGGACTTGCTTCTTTTTTCCTCTGTGTGTTTCGCACGAGACACTGCTCGACGATCGATAAGCTTTAGATATATATATATATTATTTATTTATTTATTTCTAGGGGAGGACCCCTAGAAACCTTTGCTCTTTGCAGCGGTCATTACAAGCTGTTGTGACGTGGCGCGTCGCGTCTGGCATAGACACAGTGTTGCACCACGCCGCCTGCATCCAGTGTAGACATTATATTACTGATTATAATCAATGGGTTCTATTGTCACGTCGCTCTCGTCCTATGTAGACACAGTAGCATGCTAACCACTTTCACACCAAATATACTTTAAAACAAACAATTGAGAAACTTAGACAAATGTTTCAAGTGCTGAAAAAGCCAACCTAACATATAAATACAGCTCATAAATGTTTCGCCTCAGAAAAACAACTGCAGCTCTGTAATTGGCCGAAATGCTCCGTTCGACTTTTCTGAGACCCTCTACTCTTCCCTGCGGATGGCCTCTGACCTACTTTCTGTACGATCTGAATTTCTGCGCTTTGAATTTACAATATTGAATTTGATGTTCTGAATTTCTTCTTCATCTTGAAAACTTGAAGCTGTATTTTTAAAAACTGGATATTTGCAGTCTAAAATTTCAGAACGAAAAATCTGCTGTTTGAAAATACATGTCTATAAAATTCTGCCATGAAAACATTTCAGTTCAATTTCAAATGTTTAATATTCAAGTTTTAAAAAATCTAATTCAGAACTATGTAAAATGCCACATAATATTCAATTTTATTAATTTACACTTGTCTATAATTCAAATTTACACAATTCAAATTCAAATAGTATTGTCATATTTCTAGCTCCATAGTCTTTGAGATGTTGCATCATGCATGAATCGCAGTGAATATATTCACATCACACTAGAAGTTTGTTAACTAGAAACTGGTTAGCATGGCTCAGTTAGCCCCTGCTGGTAGATGCTGTAATTACACCATCTGGCCACAAAGAGCATCTTTCTCCATTGAGGCCATTAAAAATATGCATGTATTCTTCTGACGAAATACAATTTATACAAGCAACATATCATTACTGTTGTTATTGTTAACTATAAAATTAAAACTATAAAAAAAATTGTTTTCTTTATTGAAATAAAGCTAAAATTAAAATGAATATGAATATAAGATGAAACTTAAAAATGTTGCCTTGGCAACTAACTAAAATAAGTTAAAGCTAAAGTACTAAAATTACTAAAACTAAAACTTAAATAAAAATAAATTAAAGCTAAATAGAAATATAAAAAAAAACTTAATTACTAAAATTAAAATAAAAACTGAAAATAAAAAAATAAATAAAAAGTGAATTAATATATATTAAAATATTAATAAATATGAGGAAGGCTTTTAGTGAAAGTTTACTTCATGAAAGTTGCATTGATACATATTTTGGCTTTAATATTTGTATTGTGTGGTAACCGTTTTATAAAAGCAATAAGGTACTCGAGGCTAGTGCTGTATCATGAATAAGTCACGGCTGAAGGGCGTTGTTAGGCACGACACGAAGCGGAGTGCCTGCAACCCCTTCAGCCGTGACTTATTCACGATTTTTTTTTTCTTTAATCCTTTTAAATTTTTTTTAAAAGGATGAAATAGAGGAAAATTATATTTTACATCATAACATTTCTGTTTAAAAAAAAAAAAATCCCAGATATTCAATGAGTAATATATGTTAAAAGATTACAGTATATATAGCATAGCATGTACTATTTCATAATATATGTCAGAGGATCTATAAAGTGGAGTTGCTGAAGCTCATAACAATAAACCGCATGAGTCATGGATCACAGAGCATGGAACAAAGCCAAAAGAGCAAACTACTGCTTTGGAAGCATTACTGCTGATGAACACAGAAAGTTTGCAAAGACCTCCTCCAAGTTTCACAGCACCTCTAAAACAATAAAATATTTTACATTTGAGGGAAAAAAGTGAAGCATGGAGTAAAGAAATTGGTCAGCTTTGCTGCAATGTGGCCAATATCAGATTCAAACTGGTTACAGTCCTGAACTGACCCATATGTGCAAAAGTAGTAAACATGGAGGTTAAAGCATTTACACGTTCCTTAGGTTATGTGACGTGGAAGTCAGCAAATTGGTGCGCAGCCAATAAGGAGGATGCAGAGGATGAGGAGAAAGAGAGCAACGTTTTTCCTGTTCAGTTTTTCCTCAAGTTTTGCTTGTTGTCACTGTAATACTTATAAGTATAACAGCTCACCGTTCCTCCACTGACTAACTTTGCTGCCGTCTTCCATATTCAAAGAACTACCGCCGGTATGTATAAAATCTTTGGAGTGATGTCCATCAGCACAGAATTGTGACGAATGTGGATCTACAATGAACTAAAAGTCGCATGAATTCTGATATGACTGTTCAGACTGAAGTCGTATTTCAAAACATCTGACCTGCAATGGATTTAGCACCACATATGGAATTGACCCAAATCAGAATAGAAAAGATCAGATTCCATGTGGTTTGTGCTGTTCACACTATTTAAAAAAAAAAAAAAAAAAAAAAATCAGATCTGAGTCAAAAATCTGCCTCTTTTGCCTGCAGTCTGAACTTAGCCTAAATTGCATCAGAAAATTCTATTCTTGAGTGCATTCTTATTATGGCCAAAGACTTTAGATATACCAAGACAGTACACTTATATTACTACGAATAGGAGAAAGTTCAGTATGCAATATGGCAGAATAAGTCCCACCTTCTAAATAAAAGCGCCAATCACCAGTTGGTAAAGTCATTGCATCATTGCAGCTGCCTTTAGAACCTCAGGTTACCACAGAAACAGTTAATGTCGTGTGCCGCACGCTTAGGACTGCACATGCACATTGGTTGGTATAAGGTTTTTTAACACTATTTGACCATAAGAAATAATGTTTAAGGGACAGTTCATATCAGATTTTGTTGCTGATTTGAAATTATCAAGCAGAAAGTGTGGCAAGCAGTTTTTGAGATTTGAGGATTCCCCCATTCAAGTAGATAGTCTTGGTCTTGGATGCCCAAAATAGCTGCGCTGCAAATATGGCTGGTGAGTGAATAGACTTTCCTTGAAAGAGACTTTGTTATGGCTTAGTCAGAATGTTGACCTCCAACAAACTGCTGTGCCATGATCTAAAACATCCTAAAAATGTACACAAACCAAAACAATATTGAATTGAAACACTAGTCAAAATACCTAACTGCTACGAAGGACTGATCAGGCACAACAGAAACATTTCTACAAAATGTTCTGAAATAAATCACATTGGGAATTCCAAAGGCTTCTCATCCTTCCTCTCAAAACATTATGTTTTAAACATCCTGTGCCTTTATTTGGTTTGTAGGTGCTACTCAAATATTATTCTTCTGTAAAAATAAAATGTGTATTCCTTTAGCAGGTGTAATTTGATTTTAAGTGTTAGAATTCAAATTGTGGTTGTTATTGGATATAAGAAATGAAACTCAAACCTCAGTCAATGCATGCTCTGTAAAGGTGAGAGAGAATGTTTCTCTTTCTGTCTCTATGAATATTTTGTTTTGTGTCTCAATAGAGCACAAAAGGAGTGTTCTGGGAGTAAAAATCCCATTTGTTTACCAAAGAAATTAATTTTAAACAATAACATAAACCTTTCAAGTTGGACTAACCATGAATTGTGAGAATTTTTTTTTTACTATCTCAGAGATTTTCTTTCTGATCTCAAAGATTTTATCTTTTAAAAAACAAATAAAACAATAAATAACTGATGAACAAGAATTAAATAGTCTTTTTTCTAACACATTTTGGTAACAATTTGTATGATATAATGTTGGTGGTTAGTTTAGTTCAGGCTTAAAACTCTTCACTAAAGAATTTTTAAATAACTAAAGAAATATTTAGTCACTTTTCAGTTCTAATCGACTGTGGTCATTACGACTGATCTAAATTGAGCTCATCTGTGTACATTCAGAATGCAGATCCCAAAAACAACACAAGAGGATCACAGAAGATAATGATAAACTGCACTGTAAATAAATTATGTGGATGTAGCATGTCACAAACTTGATAATTATAGCTTTTTTCTTCAGCGCAAAAAAAAAAAAAAGAAAAAAAAGTGTGAGAATCACACAGTGGGACACTTTGTATTGTGTTAGCGTAGGTTCGGGGAGCAGTGAAATGGAGGTGTCAACTGACAAGTTTTAACTACAAAGAGGCATTATGTGCCATGGAGATGATAGACATGTGTATTTCAGACAATGTCACATTCAATGAATTTTAGACAGAATTAGAGTCATCTGTACTCTTGTCTTTTAATCTGACATACAGAAATGCAAGAACATTTCAGCCTATTCATGTATTCCTAGAATGTAGTGCTTAATATTTAAAGTGTCTGCAGTGCTCTATTAAATAATAAAGTTATTTAGTTAATAAGATGGACTGAAATTTTAACACCATTCTTTTGCTGCCTTGCAAATCTAGTTATTCATGACGGCAATATCCATTTTTATGGAAAAATTTTGCAATTACTTATGTTTTAGTTGTCAAAAAAATTGTTAACTTGCATCAAAAACTCAGGTATAGAGTGTAGCAAACAACGATGTACCTCAAAACCAAAATTACAACATCTAAAGGTGTCTTTAATTCTGTCCAGATGTGTTTTTCCTCATTCTGTTTTATTAGAAGCTTTATTAGTGCCTTTAGATGAGAGTTCAGAGTCGAAGGATGAAGAAATGATCTCTGCTAGTAACATTTGCTATTCTCTCTCATTATTTCTCTTACACAATATATCTTTGCAGCTGCAGAAGAAGTTCACTGGCCCCTTTTCTCTCTGCACGTACAGTATATCCACCAGCACATTCGACTGTGGAGGGAGGACGTGCTTCTCTCACTCAACTGTAATTTGCCAGAGGCTCTGGCAAAGACTTTTCCTTGTCCAACACACATTTTTTTTATCTCCTCACTTCAGAAAAACTGTGTGGTCACTAGAGGAATTAGCATTAAGTGCAAGCTGCCTGGTAATGGAACAGTGAGTGCGTCTCTAATACTGACAGAACAGAGCAACTTTTAATGCCACACCATGCTAATGCGCAGATAAATGCAGCCCTAGGTAACTCGAAATGCCTTCATAAATTATAGATATTGAAAAGGTGCTTGTTGTCACTCAACATTCAAAGAAAAAAAACTAGCGTTGGCATTTAACTGCCAGATCTGTTAGACTGAAAGAACATGATTATTTTTGGACACACAGACACGTCGCCTTATAATATGATGTATTTACTACAGTATTACAAATAAGTATATTTTATCCATTTACAAAGCTGAAAAGCTTTGTTTTCTCTGTTAAAAAAAACTTTCTAAACCTAGTCTGGTTTGCTGGTCTCTTGGCTAGTTTTAAAGGGATTTTGGGCACTTTGAGCACTCTTTGTCTTAGGCTGAAAGAACAACTGGCTGTCCAGCTTGCCTAGCTAAATGTCTGCTTGGCCAGGCTGCATAGGAGACCAGATAGACCAGCTGAAGATAAGCTTAAACCAGCTAAGACCTGCTTAAACCAGCTGGGAGAAGAACTGGTATTCCAACTAAACCAGCTAAATGTCTGCTTGGCCAGGCAGGGAGACCTGCTAAATACCAGCTAAATACCTGCTAAAAACTAGCTAAATACCAGCTAGACCAGCTAAATGTCTGCTTGGCCAGGCTGGGAGACCAGCTAGACCAGGTAAATACCTGCTTGGCAAAGCTGGGAGACATACTAGACCAGCTGTAGACAAGCATAAACCAGCTGGGAGACTAACTGGCAGTCCAGCAAAACTAGCTAAATACCTGCTTGACCAGGCAGTAAATCCAACTAGACCAGCTTAAGACAAGCTTAAACCAGCTAAGACCTGCATAAACCAGCTGGGAGAAAAAACTGGTATTCCAGCTAAACCAGCTAAATACCTGCTTAGGCAGACTGGGAAACTAACTGAAGACCTGCTTAAACCAGGCTTCTAAAGACCAGCACACCACCATGTGCAGGTTTAAGCAGGTTGTTTCAGCAGGTGTAGTGTTAGAAGACAAAAACTTGCAAACTATGGTTATATAATTATCCTTGACAAACCATAAAACCTTTATCTTGCAAACAACTCCAACATCTGTTAATTTTTATGCTCCCAGCCAGGCCTAGTATAGCTGACATGGTTTCTGGCACATTTTATTAATGTATTATACATCTGATAAGATGTTTTACAGTCCTAAACACAAGGAATCTATGCATGTGCACAATACTTACCCAGGCAATGGCCATGATGCCTAAAGCGAAAAGGCTGGGACCCAGCAGGTTCCACAGGCCATGACGGTCCAGCTGTAAGGCCATGGACAGAGCCATCGCCCCCAGCAAGTACAGCACCTGGTAGGACAGTGGCAAAGAGAGAGAATATTAGTTCAAACAGCGACAACTCATCATGTGTAGAGGCGATAGTGAATCCCCAGTCCAATTAGGGTCATCTTGCATTAGCCACCCTCTGTCAGGCAAACTGCAAGTAAAGAGAGGTGCTGCTAAAAATGTCCTTCTCGTTCTCTTTCCTTCCTTTGTGAAGTTCAGACCTGTTGTGACATGGGTGATTTGATTAGTGTCTGCAAACTGCAGGACTCAGCAAAACATTCACAGGTGCGCACACGCAATCACCTAACATATATAGCAATGTTCTCCCTGGAGGAGAGCTATTTTTTCTTGTTCTTTTCATTAGATGCTTCCCTCACAAGCAGAAGCCCCCTCACTTCATGTCTCTGATTCTAAATAACTCGAACACACCGTTAATCACATTCTTACTGTCTTTCTCCCCATGCTCTCTTTCCTTAAATCTCACTCTTTCCCTTTGCAGTTGAGCAGCTGAAGACTGAACTAAAGAGAGTGTGCACATACACACACCTGAAAGTGTCCACCTATATTTACTCTGCTCCACAGCGAAATGTCACCATCATTATGACAACACATGACAGACTGCTGACATTCGTATATTTACACTCTGTGTAAGCTGTTTACTGAGGTAGACAAAATTTCTGCTCTCTTGCACATCTTGGAAAGCTCTTTTCTTGGCAATAAAGTCCATGAAAAACTACTGGCCTCTATGAATCACACAAAATGAATTTATAGAAATTGATGACACAAGAAATATCCTGCATTTCAGGGCCCCAGGGTCTTCATGTGTAATTTTAACCATCAGATTGTGGTTATTATATACAGTGGCCCTAAAAAGACCATTTTGAATACTTACACTATCTTTCAAAAGTTTGAGGTTGGTAAGATTTTTAATGTTTTTGAAAGGAGGCTCACCAAGGCTGCATTTATTTGATTACAATTACAGTAATATTGTGAAATATTATTACAATCTACAATTATCTGTTTTCTATTTTACTATATTTTAAAATGTAATTTATTCCTGTGATGGCAAAGCTGAATTTTCAGCATCATTACTCCAGTCTTGAGTGTCACATGATCCCTCAGAAATCATTCTATTATGCCGATTTGGTGCTCAAGAAACATTTCTTATTTGATCAGTTTTGAATAGAAAGTTCGAAAGAACAGCATTTATTTGAAATAGAAATCTTTTGTGACATTATACATTTTTGTCACCTTTTTTTTTTTTTTTTTTATCATTTTAATGCATCCTTGCTGAATAAAAGTATTAATTTAATTCAAATTAATTTCTTTAAAAAAATTTACTGATCCCAAACTTTTGAAAAGTACTGTAAATTTCAACTTGGTTTTTATTTTTTATTTATTTTTTTTTTATTTAATGCAGATACTGTACATAGATAAATATTTGAGCTAATTGAATATTAGCAAGAACTAAAAAAAACAAAAACATTTGTGAGCTCAGAGCGAAGAAGTACAAGGGTTATGGTAATTAAATGAGTTCTAAATTTTGCATCTGAGTGATTTGTACCTGTTTGATAATGGATTTGAGTCTGGCCATGGCGATGACAGTGACCCAAACAGACATGAGCGAGCCGAGGAAGTCACAGAACTGCAGCACATCGTACTCCATGATGCAGAAGACCACAATGCCTGGCTGGTCACAGGCATGATAAAACTGTTCAGGGGTGAAAGATGAAAACAAAGGATCAGAGGAAGCATGAATAAAATATGACATTTTGACATGTCACTGGTTCTTAAATGTAATCTCCTTACTTCAGCTGCCACTGATGATATGCTTAACTAAGGCTCATCATGGGTCTGCGAGTAAGCCAGCATTTCTTCAAGCACTTATTACATTATTTAGGCATGTTTGTCCAAAGTTGGAGCAAAACAGAATGCAAATCTAGTATAAAATATAAATTATACAACACTTAGTTCCAGTTCTATAATCTGACTGGTCAGTTATGTTAATTTGCAAGTTACAATGACTTCACCCGTAGGTCATCCAATCAGAATTAAGAATTATTCTTTTAAAATATATTATTCTTGAAGCTGTATATCTTTGTTTCATTTTAGAAGATTCATGTCAGCATGCAACTAGCTTTGGAAATGCCTTTGGAAATTTTGGGCATGTTTTTGATTGGTTTAAACCAGATCTTCAAACTCACAGTGGAAAAGAACATGGTGAAAATATAGACAGACGCCTCCAGCAGGTAATGACTGCGGATGGCGATGGTCACGGGTGGGACGAACATCAGGTTGCTGAGGCACAGAAGGAGAGTCGAGAGCAGCTGGAACCCATACGAGTACGCCTCTGTGTTGTCCGTGCAACCCCAGCCATCCCAACCTAGAGAAGCACACACACGTTACAGACCACTCTAAGCTGGACTTAACATGGTTCTGCATACTAAAAGATACAGCAAAAGAGACAGTTTTAAGTGTAAATCTTGAAAGCTTCAGTACCTGTTCACTGTAATTACATGGAAAAGAATGTGGAAAACATCTTCAAATATTCTTTTATGTTCAGCAGAAGAAAGAAAGTCATACAGGTTTGGAATGACATGAAAGTGAGTAAATGAAGACAGAATTTTCATTTCATTTTTTGGATGCACTATGCCTTTAAAAGTAAGTACACTACTGTTCAAAAGTTTAGGGTTAGTAAGACTTTTTGTTTTTTTTGAAATTCATAGAAAAATTCAAGAATGATTCAGTGATACAGTTTTAACAGTAATTTGTTGCCACCTAGTGGCGTAACAATGCAATCAATATATTAGTTAGCCTATTTGAAGCTTTTTCAAAAGGTGATTTATTCTGTTTTGATCGGTAACGTAGACAACAGCGTTTATCTGAATAATAAACTTTTGTATACTTCTGTGATAATTGGAATATTTGTAACAGAAATAATGATGTTTGAACAGATTGTTTGTGAAGCTGTTTATATCTAACATGACAACTGCTCTCTAGATCAGCGGCAGCGCGAACGCAGATTTGAATCTCTAGATTTTATTTTTGTCGAAGGTTTAATATAGCCTACACGGGCGAATCGTTGTCATTTATGAATTAGATCATATAGGTGAGGAAATCGAGAACGCGATCTTTTAAAGATTAATCGTGCTTTGTGCACCCCCCTCTCCCTCTCTCTCTGTATTAATATCTGACGTAAATGAGTAGCGCGAGGGCTTTTCAGTCCATTCATTGTTATAATATTCATGAGGTGAGACGTCTCTATTAGAGGATACGCTCCTCGCACTTCGTTCTGGATAAGAACCGGTTCTCTGTTACCAACCCTAGTTACCACTTCCATACGTTCTGCTCCACTGGGCTGAAAAAACTACACTTTTTGCCCGGAAGACATCGTTTCATACAGTCGTGTGACCACGATGATATCGAGACAATTTTGCTATCGCGATACCACGATATTGATAATACTGTTACATCTCTAATATCTAGTGATGGGCGATCTCAAAACACTGCTTCATGAAGCTTCAAAGCTTTACGAATCTTTTGTTTAGAATCAGTGGTTCGGAGAGTGCATCAAACTGCCAAAGTCACGTGAACCACTGAAATTTCGAATGTTTCGAAACTCTTATGACATAATGAAGCCTCGTTTACTGAAATCACGTGACTTTGGCAGTTTGATACTTGCTCCGAACCACTGATTCGAAACAAAAGATTCATAAAGCTTCGAAGCTTCATGAAGCAGTGTTTTGAAATCGTCCATCACTAGATATTGTTGAATAAAGTCGTTATTTTGTTTTTTTTGGTGCACAAAAAGTATTCTCGTCACTTCATAACATTAAGGTTGAACCACTGTAGTCACATGAACTGTTTTAAATATGTCTTTAGTACCTTTCTGGGCATTTGAAAGTGTTAATTATCTTGCTGTCAATGGAGGCCTCACTGAGCCATCGGATTTTATCAAAAATATCTTTTAAATTTGTGTTCCGAAGATGAGCGAAGGTCTTACTGGTGTGGAACGACATGAGGGTCAGTAATTAATGACAGAAATTTTCATTTTTGGGTGAACTAACCCTTTAAGCAGCACAACTGTTTTCAACATTAATAATAAGAAATGTTCAGCATAGAATGATTTCTGAAGGATCGTGTAACACTGAAGACTGGAGTAATGGCTGCTGAAAATTCAGCTTTGCATCACAGGAATAAATTACATTTAAAAATATATTAAAATAGAAAACAGTCACTTTAAAATGTAATAATATTTCAGAAAATTGTTATATTTTTGATAAAAAAAATTGGTGAGCATAAGCATAAGAGACTTCTTTCCTGAACATTTAAAAAAAAATCTTACCAACCCCAAACTTTTGAATGGTAGTGTGTATAAAATACACAATTGTCCACGTCCTCAAAGCAAACTAAGCTATAAAAAAAAAAAACACACAACAAAAAAAACACAAACACACAGGCAATGCATGTAAAACTAACAAAGGGAGGAAAAAAACATCACAGAAATACACATGTAGTTTCTCCCTGGTTCACACACATATTCTGTTCCTCATCTGTCAGCTGTTGTAAACAGCTTCATAAATATAGATTGGATTCGGGCGGCATACTGTTATATAAACACCATGAAGGAAATAGATGCACTGCACCTCTAACCTCTCATAGAAAATGCCAGAAAACATATCACAAATCTCTCTGATTACGAAGCCTTAATTAGCCACACCACAAACAGAAATCCTCAAAGGCATGTAGTGATTGAAGTCTCGCTGAGTATCGACAAAGACGGTCAATTGAGCTTTTCCAGACACTCGAGAACAGAGAAGAGCTTTGCATGCGTGCTGTATCACAGCACTAAGCTGTTTGCCAGAAAACATTCATTAAAAGGGTAAATTTGTCTATGCTAATGACAAAAGAAACTATGGGTAGGAATCCAGAGGGAAAGGGGAAACGAGGCACCAGAGCTTCATAATGGCGCTGTAATTGAGAGGTTGTGATTAGCATATTTCTCAGGATCATCAAATGTCCTCTAATTAAAAACCACTTGATTTGTGATCTCATCGTTATAGAGCAACATGATTGGCACATGTGTAACTGAACCATTTAACATGCCAATTAACTTTGATTGGCATCTGACAGTAGAGGAGAAAGATATTAAATGAAATTATAAAATATTACAGTGATTATCATCATATTAATCGCTAGGGTGATACAGAATTCCTGCTCCTTTATTTTCCTAAAAGCTGACGTGTCAAGGAGTTTTCAAGCACATGTGTCACATTACATGTGTAACAACCTAAAATTATCCTGCAAGCCTACTGGGGGATTTCGATGCCTCTTTTAATTTGTGACACATAATTATTATGTCTACAATGGCAAGTATATGAGTTATTTTTTTATTTTATTTTCTTGCAGGTTACTACAAATTTAATAAAAAGAAAAAAGAAGAAAAAAGAAATGCAAATATATTTGTGACACATGCTGGCAAAATGAATCGCAATGAGCGAATTATCAAAAATTAGTTATTGTTATTTTGTTATTGTATATACCTATTTATTAAAAAAACCTTCAAAATGATGTATGATTTGTTGGAATCTGACATAAAAAAGACTGAGCTACACCTGTTTGAAGTCGATAGCATCAATTTTGAGAAAATTCGAGTTAAAGTTTTCTGAAGGTCAAAGTTTTCTCAAGTCAAAACCCATATCTATAGGAAGAAATATATATTCAACTTTTTTCCATAATTCCACAATTGTTTGATTAACATTAATGAAATAATATCACACGGATCTAATATAATGTTACACATCAGATGTTTTTCCCCGACAGTTAACCAAACGTTCACAAGACATAACAGTTAATGTTTGCGTGAATACTCGCCAAGACAGATTTTTTTTTATTTAATACTCTAATTCTGTGTATATGTCGGGATCACAGTGTCTTTGTGTGTGCACTTCAGATCTGTCAGTCAGCGCGAGTAAGATAGTTTTGTTTACATTAGCAAATCACATTTCATTGGTTCAGACTCATGCCATCGAGAATTCTCTATGAATGTTCACAAAGTTGGAATGCTGCATTTTACAACAAAGTCGTCCAGAACCGAGCAGAGATAAACAGCATTTTTCATGAACAAAGGAAAGGTACTCCTCTCAGAAAACATACAAATAAAGATACTTTTAGATGTTTAATTGCTATTTGGAGCATTGGGATCGCTAGACGAGGGCTTAATGAACTCTTTTTTGTGAAAACCTCAAATTCGACAGAAATTTACATTTTTCACTTGTTTTGCCTGTAGCTCGAAATTAGCCCGTGCACATTCCGACAGCACGGGTCACAATATGTGTAAAGAACAAAAAGCTATAGGCCTACA
The DNA here is from genome assembly GCA_039654765.1 of Mylopharyngodon piceus. Taxonomy (NCBI): domain Eukaryota; kingdom Metazoa; phylum Chordata; class Actinopteri; order Cypriniformes; family Xenocyprididae; genus Mylopharyngodon; species Mylopharyngodon piceus. The sequence continues at coordinate 25,467,937 of CM077443.1, read as the reverse complement.
ACCAAGCCAAACAGAAAAATCTATGAGAAGGTAAAACAAATTGTGACATTAGATAAATGTGCACTCAATTATTTCTATACAACCAAAATCCAGAACAAGTTAAGAATATACACTACGGTTTTAAAGATTTAGGGTGAGAAAGTGTTTTCAACATTGATAATAAGTATAAATGTATCTTTTTGAACACCAAATCAGCATATTAGAATGATTTCTGAAGTATCATGTAACACTAAAAAACTGGATTAATGCAGCTGAAAATTCAGCATTGCCATTACAGGAATACATTTTTAAATATAATAAAACAAAAAGTTATTTTATATTGTAATAATATTTCACATTACTGTTTTTACTGTATGTTTGATTAAATAAATACAGCCTTTCATACAGAGACTTTCAAAACCATTAAAAAATTTTTTTTAAAATATATATATATATATATTTTTTTTTTTTTTTTTTTTTGAAAGAAAATGCAATATATTATAGTTTTGAATCTTGACAAAGATATTGCCAGGTCTTTGCTGATTCCCAACCATAAACATTATCTTGTACATCTGAAACATCAATTTAGTACACACACCAGGAAATTCAAAGACAACGCATTTAAATGTTTTTCTCAAAGTTACAACTCATTTACCCCACTCATTTTATATAAGAGAACACATGGGTTAAGAAAGTTCATGAGCGCTCACCAGCTTTACACTCGCATGCAGCATACAGGTAGTTGTTGGTGCGCAGGAGTTTGCACTGGCCATAGGTGCCGCAGTCATTGATGCAGGGGGTCAGGTAAGAGCGGAGATACACCTCAGCTGTTACATTAGTACACAGCTCAAACCTACAGAAGAATGTGGAGATGATAAGAAAGAAGTAAAATATAAGCTTTTAGGAATACTTCCAAGGAATGAATACTGTCTCAAATTTCTTTGAACATTCTGTGAATACTGAAAAAGTTTTTTCCCCCTGTAAATACAATGAAAGGGGATTGCAAAAGCTTTTAAGCTTTGTGTGAGAAATAGACCGACATTAGAGATGTTATCTCCTGTGTTGTGTCTCACACACAGCTATAGTTTGGCTTCAGAAGAATTATAGTGCTTTTTGTGTCCTTTTTTTGTTTGTTTGTTTGTTTTCTTTGTTTTTGAGGTTGAACTCAGTCCCATTCAATGTATTTTTCTAGAAAATAGAAAGCAGCAAAGCTTTTTAAATAACTTATTTTGTGTTCAATGGATGGAAAAAAGTCAGGTTTGGATCAACATGAAGGTGAGTACATGAATGATGACATAACCTTCATTTTTAAGTTGAGCTATCCCTGGGATCTATATGGAAGTTAAAACTAACTTAAAATGACCTTACATTCAAAGGCGAGCAGATATGCTATAATCTCTATGGCAGTGTGAAGGTACATACTGTATAGCCTCTGTGTGCAATATTAAATGAAGATGTCAAACTTTACCTGAACTCTCCCTGTCAGAACTAATTTTCATTTTGAATGAGATAAAGTAAGGTTATGAGAAACTAGTTCAACATAAAAGTGAATTTATGAATAGCTTTACAAGTATTTCAAAGTAGCAAAAACGATACACCCCCACAGTTCACATGCTGCTACTACTGTATGTGCTAAATGTTAAATATATGGAGTGCTATGAATATTTTCCATCCTTTTCTCAGCTTCGAAAAAAATTAGACTGCTAAACTGAGGTCTGATAATTTAGTGCAAAAACACAGATTGTAGACTTGAAGAGATGCAATTGTCCTCACCCGTGTTCAGTGGCACACAGAGAGCGCAGGCTCAGATACCACGTGCCCGTCTGTGGGTAGGGTATCCTCAGCTTGGTAATATTTGTGGTGGTGTTAATGGAGAGATGAAATCCTGAAACTGATTCTGAAGAGGAAAGAGCACAAACAGATAAAGGACAAGACAAGTGCTATCAAATTCCACAATTGCTTATGACTGAACTCACAGTTATTATTGTGAGAGTTCTAAAGAAAACTCTAGTAAGTGCAAAGATGAGTGATGTGCTTAAAACCTACGTTATGGACCATAAAATAAAATTCATGTAGTAGAAGCAAGTTTACCACATCCCACCTACAACTATGTGATGCAATTTAGGTGGCATTTGCATATAAATGGTGACATCTTTCTTTGTTTCACCTGAATTGTTTCCTAAAAAGGCACTACATTATTTTTAGTGCCATGATTTTGGTTCAAAGCCATAGGGAACTTCATGCAATGGTATAAATTCGGAGAGATGTCTTCATGAACATTATAGCAAATGGCCTTGGCCCAAAGCAATTTAAAAGACAACCAGAAATAAATGTAAATGTTCCCTACACTTTGGTTGCCAAACGTTCACAGCAAAAAATACAGCAACAGTTTTTTAGGCATTACGAGAGCCATTTTGGTGCATGTGTGTTTTAGTTCATTACCATATATTCAATTCATATTCATTCAACTAGCATATTCATAAACCTATTTAAACTACTAAAATCTGCTTTTACCTTAAATAATGCTCACAACACCATAATAATACTGTATATACAAAAGAAAGGCCACATCAATTAGAATCAAAAATAAAAGTAGACAGAATTATCCCCACAAAGACAAAATAAGTCACTAAAATAATGCAAAACATTTGAAATATAACATAAAACAGACTATGGCACATAACTGATAACAAATAAAAGAAGAATTTATTTTAATAAAACATTAAAGTGGTGCTTGTTACACTCATGTTTCATGTAGATACAGGGTAAGTAATTAAAAAAAACCCGCAAACAATCTGATATCACTGACTCCGAAACCTTTATTTGAATAACAACTTATTTCAAAACAGATTTAAAGTTACAACACTTATTCGTTTCTCTTGCTTGGCTTCCTCCTCCTCTTGTTCCTCTTCTTCTTTTTTGTTCTTTCCACTGATGAATCTTAAGAGGAAACTCCATGTCATTTGCTATTCTGTATTAAAAGAAAATACAGTACACCCGGAAATGTGCTCACCGTTTACTCATCTTTTACCCTCATGCCATCTGAGATGTATACGACTTTCCTTCTTAAGATGAACACAAAGTTTTTTAGAAAAATAAATAATCTCTGGGAATGCTTTATAATGCAAGCTCATGCGTTCCTAAAAGTCGAAGCATCAAACAGCACATACAGCAATAACTACAGTAATCCACACGACCCCAATGGATGAATCAATGTCTTCTGAAGTGAAACGATACGTATTTGTAAGAAAAATACCAAATATTTTAAAATTTTAAACTTTCGACCAACTGTCACCTGTGCGTGCATGAGAGGGTTGAGAGTTCATGCTTGACGTAACTTGAAGCGTGACGTAAGCCTGCCGAGAAACTCAGGTGAAAAGTCACGCGGATGTCGGATGCCGTCAGTTTTTTTTTTTTTAGTTTTTTTTATTAATGCTCACAACAAAATACACAGAATAACAGATAATGATAATGAGAAACAAACAAGACAGAATAACAGAGACGGCAGTTCTCGCGCGAGTTTCACATGAATCTCCCGCGAGAATGTCATGAAAGCTTCACGTTGCTCATTACAATATGCTTTGTTGAACGCAAAGTCGACTCTCATGCAAGCGCTGGTGACAGTTGGTCGGAAGTGAAAAGATGAATAGCTTAAACCATGAGAACATTTCTGGGTGTACTGTATTTTGTTTTAATACAGAATAGCAATGGGATTCCTTCTTAAGATTCATCAGTTGAGAAACAGGAGGAGGAGGAAGCCAAGCAAGAGAAACAACAACAAAAGGGACAAAACGTGTTACTTTCTGTCAGGACTTTAGAATTTGAAATGAAAAGTTGATTTTAAAAAATGAATAATAAGTGTTGTAGACCTGTTTTTAATTAAGTTGTTTTTCAAATAAAGGTTTCGGAGTCAGTGATATCAGATTGTTTGCGTTTTTTTTTTAATTACTTACCCTGTATCTACATGAAACATAAGTGTAACAAGCACCACTTTAATTTACAGCCCGCAATGTCATACTTACCCTGTAACTACATGAAACAAAAGTATATTTCCCCATGTATTAAAAAAGATTGCAATAGGTCTTTCTACTTGCCTTGAAACAACTTAATCAGTGCACTTTCTTGCTAAATTGCTCCCAAACGTAAGATTGTTGTCTATCATAATAGTATAAGTACCCCTTAGTTCTAAAATACTTACAGTATAAATTATTTGTTATTTTCCTGGTTGTTACCCTCTTTATTCCCAAGACTTTACATATTGTTACCCTATACTTACATGTACTTACTTTATAGGTACACTATAATTATCGAAAGTTACGCTGTAAATTCGTTGTAATTACTCAGTACTTTCCGGGCTGTAATCTAAAGCGTTACCGTAACTTTTTCATGGAATGGGAAGGTGAGGATAACTGCATATAGCTTAAAGAGCTTTGTCTCATATATAATTGTAGATTGTCCTACCAGATTCACATGAGACCGACGTGTTGTCGTGAAGAGACAGCGGCATCCCATGATTCAGGCAGCCAAAGATCGTAATATTCTCTCCTCTTACTGAAGACTGGAAGAAAAAAAAAGAGACAAAGTAATCCAGTTTGAATCCTGTTGAAGATAAGTGAACATCATAGTTAATTAACAAGCCGGTGACACAAACCAGGTCAAAAGAGGGTTTGGCGGGCAAAGGAGAAGGCTGTGATATAACCGTTCGAGATGTGATAATTTCATAGGAATATCAAAGCAAAAGAGGTTCTTTGTAGCTGAGTGAAAGGCCAATCATCTCCCACTGCGAGCTCCCTATCCACAGACGTCTGGAAATAAAGACGTTCGGCCTTGCCTTTCACCCTGTTCATAAATAATACAAAGAGGCTTGATGAATAAACGAGTCCTAGACATGAAGCAAATTAGTGATCTTTCTCACATACACAAACTATGGGGCAGAGAGAGGAAAAATAACACTTTGAAGCAAAGTATCATGTTCTCTGACTAATCAGAGTTGTTAATTACATTTTACGACAGAAAGCACTCAGACAGCCTATGATATTGGTTAATAATTCAATGACATGTCTTGTTCTTGGTGACATTTCAACCCCAGTCTGGGAACTCCAAAAAGTCAATCATCTGGACCTCAAAAAAATAATACTGCTAAAGTGTCTAAAAGTTTAAAAAAAATAGTGATTTTAATTATGTAGCAAAATCAAAGTAAATAGCTGTGTTCATATTTAAAGGGGAAGTGTATAATTTTAGTGTCAACAAATTGAATTTAACTTTTAGAAACAGTTTTTATAGCTATATATACTTAGAGCGGTACAACAGGGCTAAATGTGCACGGGGGTAAAAGGCGCATTTGACTTTATTCTCTTTTAAACCACTAGATGGCACAAAAATTCAGCTCAGCACCTTTTTTAACAACTGCTTGATTTCTGTGCTAATTTGATCTAATATATAATTTTTTTTTTTTTTTTTTTTTTTTCAAATGTTGTAGATTTATGTAGCAAATGAGAATCAATAACATTTTAAGACAAAGGTCGAAGAATATGTAAAAGTGTGGTATTTGGGGTTAAAAGTGCCCCTGTTGTTGGGCAAAAGGCACAATAATTAACATGATAATAAATAGCTGGCTGACTTTTCCATTTGTTGACATGACATGGTTAGATTCAGATGGTAAAAATCAAATATCAAGTTGGGTGTCCAGTTTATAGATAATCACCATATTTATAATGAAACCATTATATATAAAAAGATTAATCATATCATATAATAAAATTTGTGACCCTGGACCACAAAACCAGTCGCACGGGTATATTTGTAGCAATAGCCAACAATACATTGTATGGGTCAAAATTATCGATTTATTTTTCTTTTATGCCAAAAATCATTAGGATATTAGGTAAAGATCATGTTCCATGTTTTTCTACTGTAAATATATCAAAAAATTATTTTTGTAAGTAATATGCATTGCTAAGGACTTCATTTGGACAATTTTAAAGGTGATTTTCTCAATATTTTGATTTTTTTGCACACTCAGATTCCAGATTTTTAAATAGTTGTATCTCGGCCAAATATTGTCATATCCTAACAAACCATACATCAATGGAAAACTTATTTATTCAGCTTTCGGGTGATGTATAAATCTCAATCTCAATTTCAAAAAATGTACCCTTATGACTCGTTTTGTGGTCCAGGGTCACATATATGTATTTGTTACTAATGTAAAGCTATATTAAATTAATATGGGATCTTATCAATGCTTTCAGAATCTTTACTTTTTAAAAAAAATTTGTTTCTGTATTTTTAAAATGCACATATTTTAATGACTGTATATTTATTGAACAAAAAAATGTATGAGGTGACAAGGTGGGCCTTTTACCCCACACACAGGGGAAAAGGCCCACCTTGCCACCTCATACATTTAGGAGATTTTTAAACATACAAACCACTTTTATGATTTATTTTCAATCAAAATCTGTTGCTCCATCAATGTTCAATAAAAACATGTATATTTTTTCTGCATTCATACACTATGGGAGTAGCGGAAAGGACATTTTTCTTAGGGTGCGCCTTTAGCCCCACTGTATGTTTTTTTAAATGTTTTTAACCCGTCTATATATAACATGAAAAAATAAATCCATAAATATTATAATATAAAAATAACCACACCTTGAGAAATTCTATACTATTCACATTCATAATATCTAGCAAGCTTTAGTCATCCATCATTGCAAATCTATGGCATTGTCTCTTCCTGCATTAGGCCTGACAGCTTTACACAATAGACAATGAAAAACAAGAACCACTGTCTGTGGCATATGAATGTCTGCAACCATGTTATCTAAATGAACCAACAGCGTCTCAAACACAGACTTTTTTCGAGCCAGTGTTTTTAGTAATCAGTACAACAGCAAATTAAATTTCCTGGCTTCTCTTTTGCTCGATATTCAGCGTTGAGTGCTTTAATGTCAATGCTGTGCCAAGCACCTGTGTTGAGCTGGCCTCAGACCAGACCCTAATCAGTGATGTAAGTTTTTAACAATGACGGATGACCAGCTGGGTTCACTCAGGGCAGCTCTTGGCTGTCATTCAAGACGGTTTAAAAATTAACAGCCCACAAAAGTTTCCTTCATGCATTTCAAAACTGTACTGACCACAAGATGGTTGACAGATGTGCTGTCAAATGTAAAAGCCACATCTACCGCAGTATTGGCATTCATTAGACAGGGCAACACCTGATGAGTGAAAAGAATTGATTGTAACGGAAGGAGAAGCAATGATGAGCAGCATTTGCTGCTAAGAATGAATATTCCGCCAATAACTAGGATACAATGGACTAGTGTTGTTCAGTGTAATGTTTGTGGCCGTTTGGAAACATACTTGGCAAAGGGAGCAATGAAAGACAACTTAACTTCCTCTTTATCTTTACCAAGAATGCTACCTGACTACTATTAAAGTTGTGATGAAATGGAAGTAGCAACAGATAATTTCTTCCGTATTGTTACATACACATTTCCATTAGTGAAATGGATTATCGAAAAAGAAAAGAACAGTAGGACAGAAACTTGGTTCAGTTCATTGGTTGTGGATTAGATGGAGGCAGATCTGAAGGCCAGCTTGCAGTCGACTGTAAGAAATCGAGGGGGTTTTAAGCGGGCTGATTCGAGAAGTCTGGCATACATCACCAAAGAAAAGTCGTTTTATCAGAAGATCAAGATATGACATTTTGATTAAAAATTACGAAGTAAAAAAAGTGATTGTCTGTATGAGCGAGTCATTAACTCAACAGATTTGCTCAAAAATTAGAAATGGAACACATCCTTATGAGTGACTCACTGAATCATACACGGATTCGTTCAAAAACACTGATTAACTGAGTAATGAAACACAACTAGTGCTTTTTGCTTGTAAACGTGCAACAGCTATGATGACTTTGTTTGGGACTATTTTCGTTGGCAGAGAAAAAACAGTCAAAGTGAAGGATCTAAGGGTTTTCAGTAACATAACATAACATTACATTTCATAATCATTTATAATCAATAGTAATTTATGTACTGTAGTTGTCATTTGATTTATCATTTATTCATATTATTGTTATTTGATTCACATAATTTATCATTTAATCATTTTATTTGTGTAATTTTATATTTTACATTATTTATTTTACATATTTCCTTGCTATTGCAATGCTTGCTATTGTTATTTAATCTTACGATTGTCAAGGGATGTTTGTCTTCATGAGTATGAGACAAAAGAATATCACTATTTCAAGGTTTTTATCATCACAGGACGATGTTGTGAAGCAGTAATTTTCAATTGTTTTTCCCTTGGTTTAATAACACATGTTGGAATTGTACTAGTCAGATGAAGTCAGAGCATTGAGTAGTGTAACATCCAGACAAAGTCTAAGCATTGAAACATATGCAACTAAGATTATTCAATAAACTCTGCTATTTTTATTATCATGACTTCGTCTCCTGCTTCTGCTCTTCTCTGGCTTTCTCAGTCAAACTCACAGGCTGACAGAAGGTTGTTAATAGAGTCTTGAGGTACCAACCAATTGCTGGTTTGCACACCAGACAAAACGAAAATCTTTTGACAAGATCCGGCATCTGGGCCTGGATTTGATATTTCTGGGGATTCCATCCGATCTAACAAAAGTAACTAGGAATATTGTATCTAAAATGTAAGTTACTCAATATTTAAATTCTTATTTATTGAACTGCTGTATAGAGAAAGTATCACACACACAATCAGGTTGTTTTCCCAAATATCAGCACATTACTCTTGTGATAATGCTTAAATATCAATAAAACTAAGCCATCAATATAAATATAAAATTAAGCAGCACGTTTTATTTTACTGATTCAAACTGAATGCATTAGTCAGAGTAAAATGGCTGAATTACATACAATTAAGGGAAGCACAGAGATCTTAATAAGTTGAAGAACAAGGAAAGAAGAATGACACCCAGATGGGAGGAAAATCGAGGTAAATCAGATTAAAAAAACACTCTATGTCTCTGCTCTCCTCTAAAGCTGATGAGGTCCAGTTATTTAGATCTGTTTCAAATCTTTTCATGTGACAGTATTCTGAACTTTTTTAAACTTTTCATCTTCAGTCAATGGAGTATAAAAGGGAAAAAAAAGTCTTTTAACTGCAAAGTCTTTTAACTGCAGTGCCATTAGAATCAGGCTGGGTTCCCAAAGCACTATAAGACATTAGTCGCACTTAAGTACTTAATCTCTACAGCAAGTATTCCAAAAGCGTTGTTATCTAAGCAGTGAGTGAAAATTTTTGTAAATTAAAAAGAGCATCTGACCACTCGTAACCCATTACTTGAACTTGGAAACTTTCTACTTACTTTTGCAGAGTTTATTGGGGAAAATGGACAGAAACTACTAATGCATATTTATTATTGCAAAGCTACTGTACACTATATTCAAGAATAAAAAACTGTTGGTAAAAAAAAAAAAAGACTTTTAAAGGGGTCATATGATGCCACTTTTACAAGATGTAAAATAAGTCTCTGATGTCCCCAGAGTGTGTATGTGAAGTTTTAGCTCAAAATACCCCACAGATAATTTTTTATAGCATGTTAAATTTGTCACTTTTTGAGGGTGAGCAAAAATGCTCCGTTTCTGTGTGTGTCCCTTTAAATGCAAATGAGCTGCTGCTCCCAAGAAGAGGGCGGAGTTTCAAGAGCTCACGTTAGCACATAGTGTTAGCAGCACCGATTACCTCATGCAGACTCACTGAAAATGTTAGAAACTGTTCAGTCTTTAATGTTCATTTGGGAGTCGGACAATGATGGAGACACTCAAGAAGAAGCGACAACATGTAGAATGCAACAGGACGTTTCTGAATGGTTAGTTGATGAATTTATGTAGCTGATGTGGAGTTAACTATCTTAAAGTCATTGATTAGCATATTCTGTCATGATAATCTATAAATCGCTCATGTGGGAACTGTTGTAAGATGCCTACGGAGCCAGAGAATATATTGTAATGACCCAGCATTCAACACCAGCAGCTGGTTGCATTATGGGTATTTGTTTGTTTTGAGTTGTTTTATGCATTATTTAAGCAAGATGGTTGGGTTTTTGCTTTAGCAAAGTTATGTGTGTTTATGTTCAAGTTAGTTTGGGTGGGTCTGGTTCATTTACCACCTGGTTATAAAAAGTGTGGCTCTCACCGTCATGGAGAGAGATGTGTACAGGAGGGACTTGGCGATCTGGCTTAGCCTGTGTATTTCTTATTCTGTGTTCAGAATAAAGAAGAGAAAAGACAGTACTATCTCCTGCTGTTTTATCCTGCCTATAGAGACACTCATGGTTGTGCGGTGTATGGGACATGAGTGCTCGTACTACTATTTAGCATACTAAAAGTATACTAGCGTAATATAGCTCCGTTTAGCCCCACACTTTAATAAATAACTACAAGTTATTACAATATGCTGCATGAAGATAGAACAGGTATAATTTAGTTTAATTACGGTTATAACTTGTCATGTTGTCATCTTGCTTTTATGACATGCTATTGCATTTGTGTTGCATACTGTATTGCAATAATGGCCTCACCCCTTTGTTGCGTGTTCTCGGGTGCAGGGTTTATGTAAATTTTAGGGTTAGTGATGTCACTAACCCGGGAAGAAGCTCGTTGTATTCCCTACCAGCCGTTTGTTGTAGTCCTTAAAAAGCGATTTCTTTAAAAGAAAATATCTCCCTTTGCTTTGAACTTTGAGCGTCCTATTTTTGCAGCAATACTTTACTCTGTGCATGTCACTTGATAACATTGCATAGGCCTAATATAATAACCTATTCAGAATATAAGGAAAATAGAGGGATGATAAATTATTTATAATAACAATAATAATATTAATATTAATGTTGTTATTGTTCTTCTTTTTATAATTATTATTATTAACATTATTATTATTATTCAAGAAATATGAAACCCTACAACAGTCCTTATGCATAAATAAATAAATAACATTACATTTGAGTGAGTGTCTCTGAAATGAGCACACACATACAGTACAACCTTCAAAAGAACAGTCCATATTGTGTGTAATTACACAACATACAATAACTTCTACTTAATCTGTTTACATATTGGTTGCCATATACAAGTTACAATAATCGTCAAAGTGTGATTTGCAACATTATCTGCATGTCTAGCAGCAAATGATATTTCCTGTAGAGAATACTTAAATTCTAATTTTGTTTATTTTGAAATATTTCTGCAATATTTTAACCCTGCCTACTAATTACAAATATGTTATTCTGTTTGTCCTCCTGAGGCTGACATTTTTTGCCCATCAACCTTTGTTTTTAAAATGTCTTCTGAGGGACCCGGTACATTCACTAGCTGCCTTCATATTTGAAGGACTTAATTACCTCGGGAGCAACGAGCACTTGGTTCCTGCAGAAATCATTTAAGACCTGACGGCAGGCCTGAGTCTGACTTGACCTCAAACTGTCCATGAGAGCTACTCAGAGCAGCCGGAGAGGGGAACAATTCAACACACACACACACGCAGCAGTGGCGTGCAGTGGTGTTCTGAAATGAGGAGGCAAAGTCCCCGCAGTTGTTTTGTTTGTTTTTTTATAAATCAAATGTAAATTAATGTCCCAGTTATACTTAATGTTGTCACATTTTCCTGGTTAAATAAACATTACATAAAAAAGAGAAACCAAATACAAATTCTATTTTGCATTCATTAACTATACTATGTATATAATAATAATAATAATTTTTATTTTTTTTTACATTTATTTCAAAATAATAAATACATACAGTAGTTCAGTCATGAAACTCTAGATGGCGCAGGCTGATGGGTCCTTAAAGCAAGCTGATGATAATTACAGCATTAACTACTTGGCACAAGCTGATTGGTCACTGTCACTCTGCAGCCAATGAGCTTGTTGCTCACACATTTAAATGGCTGGTTACATTCATTATAGCAGTTTGCAGTTCGCTTCAGAGTTCCTCTAAAACCCTCCACCTTCCCCAGCTCCACCTGTATAGATCTGCTATGGGTTATTGATATATGCTAATTGTGCAACAGCACTATGTCTTACTCGCAGTAGTGTATCTGCATTTGTATTGGCAGTAGCAAGTTCCTGTACTTGCTCTGCAGCAGCAGCAATAATCTACAGCAGCAGCAATTCAGCGTAGCAGATCTATTCAGCCAAGACTAAATACATTAACATTGTCATATCCATTACCATGCTAAACATCTTCTGAGAGTTGTCATGATTGAACTAAAGGCAGTAACAATTTAAACAATATATTTTATTTGTGAACTGATGTTTAGCTGTTCTTTTTAATAGTCAACTTATTTTCATCAGTCATCAAGCTCGGTAAACACTGGTCACAGACATGAAGATGTAACTTTAATTTCCCCAAGCTGTTTGCTCACAAAAAACCCCCCCGCACATTCATCATGGATTCAGGCCATTTCAAGTTTGATTTTGACATGACATAAAGAGGTGATGTCTACAGTAAGTGGCTGAGCTGTTTACTTACTTTTTAATAATTCTTCCTATTAACAGCAACATTTTGATCATTTAGACCAATTCGCGAACGCCCACGAAAACAAGAGGCGGGATTTATCGCATGAACCAATCATTTCCAATCATATTTAATTATAGCGTAATGGAGACATTACCTCCTCTCACTTGACTTTTCCCCATTCATTTTCAATTACCCCCCATCAAACCCACAGCGCGCTTTAGGGGGTCTGTTAAAACTCAATGGGCTCAAGGGAGGCAAGAGAGGTGCGGACTCCCACTTTACTTTTCCCTGCTGGTATAGCTGTTGGACATTGTTACTTTAGAAAAACAATACACTATTTAATGTCACATTTTGTAATATTTGCTTTGTTTTATTTTTGTAATATGGATTATTTTCTCATCCAATTTTTGAGGAGGCACTGCCCCTGTCACACAGATACACAGACTCACCTTCATGAAGGGTAGGCTTCCTCAAACACAACAAACACACGCACGCACGTACTCAAACACACGCACACGCACACACACACACTTTTCCCATCCTCTGGCCTGTACTGCAGCTCATTAGCTCAACAGCCTGGCTCAACTCTCCCCTCTTGGCTTTCTGTCAGGCATACATGTCTGCTTGAGGACAAACTCATGAGCTGAAGGGACTCTGTGTGCATGTGTATGTCAGAGAAGCTGCCAAAGCAGCGGGTTAAGCCATTTACAATTAAGCAGGTCTAAAAATTCAGAGAGAGGGTAATTAAACTATTTTTATGCTTATGCTATTGTATATACGCTACCGTTCAAACATATGGGGGCAGTAAGTCAGTATAATTGATCAAAAGTGACAGACTTTCACATTGTTACAAAAAAAATCCATTGCAATTAAATGTTTTTTAAAAACGTTAAAAAACGTATCACCGTTTCCACAAAAAATATTAAGCAGCACAACTGTTTTCAACATTGATAATAATAATAATCATTGTTTCTTGAGCTCCAAATCAGCATATTATATTGATTTCTGAAGGATCTGAAAGACTGGTGATTGCTGAACAGATTTGCCATCATATAAATTACATTTTAAAATATATTAAAACAGAAAATGGTTATTTTAACTGAATTTTTGATAAAGTAAATGAAGGCTCGGTGAGCATAAGAGACTTCTTACTGACCCCAAATGCTTGAACGGTATAGTGTTTATGTTAGATACATGAAAAGAGAAAGTAGGCTTGAAAACTCCCTCTCTATCAATGTGATCAAATGCGATGACATTCGTAATAAAAATGACAAGTTTTAGCCTAAGTGATGTCATTAATTGAAGATCTAATACCACTTAATAACAGCACTGTCTTGTTTCATCATATTCCTGTTTATCATATGGAAATGTAATAACTATTCTAGTAGATCTTGCTGTTGTAAGAATTTGAGTCTATTCATGAAATTAAAGTCTGAATGTAGCATGTGATACAAATAGCAATTGAGTGACCATATATTTAACATCTTATTGGCTAGAGGCTTGCCATAGCATCAGCAGACACACTGCGACTAGGGAAATCTCCATGCAGTGCCTTCAGGCACATCATATCTAAAATCATTATCTCGGCAGTACAGGGCATCAGTGCTATTATATCAGTTTTTAAAATTAAGACATTTCATCAAACGAGCCTGTAATGCAACTTGTGCTTCTGCAGATTTCTTCGGTCCCCTGAGTAATTGTCACTCTCGTTTCATTAAAAGACAATTCCTATTTTTGAGATTTTTTTCAAAGCTGCCACTCTGCAGTGGATCCTGACATGAGGACAAACCATTATTTCATCATTAGGGGTCGAGCACCAAAGCTGCTATGACATCTATTGTATTCGCTAGCACTCTTATTATTGTTCTCCTGCCCAATGGGAGCCACTAGAACTGTTTAGAGAGCTGTTGTGATATTTGGTTCACTGGAGTGGTCCTGAATAATCTCCAGAGCAAATTTAGGGTATTCCACTGTTACTGTAACCAAGTTTCAACCCCCCCTTTTCTGATTTCTCTTTTCATTATTTTAATGAACACCTTAAAGTAAAATTATATATATATATATATATATATACACACAGGGCTGGAAATGGCTGAGATTCACTGGGGGGGACTCTAGATGGGAAGATTTTTTTTTATTTTTTTTATTTTTTTATTTTATTTTTTTTACTTTCAATGACTTTTCTGATGTATTTAAACATAAAATATTATATAATTATATAACATGCTAACATTAAACAGGCCTATTTCATGTTTCCTCCGAACAATATTTTCTTAATTATCAAGCAGAGACATGAAAGGTCAGTGAACAACATTTATGAATTGTGTGTGGCACAAACATGTTTATTCAACAGAATCTCTGCTTGGTTTGATTTTGGCCAAATTAAAGATACATTGTCTAGGAACTAATATGTGGTGCATACTGAATTGAACAGGTCACAAACATTTTAAATACATTTGTCCTCAGGTTAAAGGGTTAGTTCACCCAAAAATGAAAATAATGTCAATTATTACTCACCCTCATGCCGTTCCACACACGTAAAACCTTCGTTAATCTTCGGAACGCAAATTAAGATATTTTTGTTGAAATCCGATGGCTCAGTGAGGCCTGCATAGCCAGCAATGACATTTCCTCTCTCAAGATCCATTAATGTACTAAAAACATATTTAAATCAGTTCATGTGAGTACAGTGGTTCAATATTAATATTATAAAGTGACGAGAATATTTTTGGTGCGCCAAAAAAACAAAATAACGATTTCAAAACACTGCTTCATGAAGCTTCGGAGCGTTATGAATCTTGTGTCGAATCAGCGGTTCGGAGCGCCAAAGTCACGTGATTTCAGCAGTTTGGCGCGATCCAAATCATGATTCGACACAAAAGATTCATAACGCTTCGAAGCTTAATGAAGCAGTGTTTTGAAATCGGCCAGCACTATATAAGTCGTTTTTTTTTTTTTGTTGGCGCACCAAAAATATTCTCGTCACTTTATAGTATTAATATTGAACCACTGTACTCACATGAACTGATTTAAATATGTTTTTAGGTACATTAATGGATATTGAGAGAGGAAATGTCATTGCTGGCGATGCAGGCCTCACTGAGCCATCGGATTTCAACAAAAATATCTTAATTTGTGTTCCGAAGATGAACGAAGGTCTTACGGGTGTGGAACGGCATGAGGGTGAGTAATTAATGACATTATTTTCATTTTTGGGTGAACTAACCCTTTAAAGAAAACTGAATGTTTTGGATGGCTACCTCTCAGTTTAGTATACTTTGAAAATCAACAATTATTAAACACATTTAAAGGGGGATCCAGTTTTAACGGAAAAGGAAGCTGATGTGCATTCTAAAAAGCAAAATAATTTGGATAATAATGTATCTAGAAAATATATTAATATTCACTGATCCCTTTTCTTAAACAGTGGTTAAAAGGGTTGAAATGTGATGTTTATCATTTTATAAAACTTTTAGTTTTGAGGATGTTACCATAGACATGGAGTTTTTTAAAACATTGCTACCTAAACATGCAGTTTTATTCTAATATTCCCTGAAATAATTTCAACTGCTGATTACAGAATTTAAAGAGTAGCCTGTTAATGAGTTGTTCTCCCTCTCACAACCCGTTTCATCACATGTGGTTATGATGCTGTTTTTACTCAACGAGCTGCAAGATTCTGGAAATTGAGAATCACATTTTTTTTTAAATAGTGTTCACAATTCTCCCATGATTCTGAATAGACAACTAAAAAAATAACATGTAATTTACTAGAGGTTCTGACATAATGTTATTTGCTGCAGTCTATTTACAAAAACCATTAATTATTTTGAATGAATTATTATTATTTTTTAAAAATCGGTTTGAATAAATGATTCAATGACTCAATTATAAAGATGTCACTTGTTTCATAGATGAATCAATGTTTTTGAACAATTCTTTGTAATGATTGATTCAATGACAAATACATTTTTAACAATCATTTGTCGCCACCTACTGGTGTAACAATGTAATTGATGCAATATTTATTTGAAGCATCAAGTTACTTTCAAAGGGTGATTTACTCTATTTTGTTCACTTTCGTTTGGGATGGGGGACTGGTTGTCTCCCTCGGTTGCGAGGAGTTTGGGTTTGCTCCCTCGTGAGGTTTATTTATTTGTTTGTTGCTTTATTTTTGTAAAATGGTCCACACATGCAAAGTTGGTTTATAACACAACTGCAATAAAGTAACAGCCTATAGTTAACAATCACTTGTTTACAAAGTGCCATGGGAACTTAAACTATCTTTATTTAAAATGTTCTTGAATACTGAACATGTTAATTCTTGGAATACAGTCAGGTTTTTCCTAATGGGCATATCTATCATATTAGCAGAACACATTTTACACATGAGGAAAACTAATGTTTAGTCATTAATTCAAGAAGATCCATACTTTAAAGCTCTTGATTCTAACTTGTACTTGGCCCTATGAAAAAGTAGTTCTTGTAATTGTTTAACCATAGCATTTGTTACAATAAGGATATAATTAAAGCTAGACCATTAATGGCTCCTCATTGCATGCTTAGGGCAATGTTAACTTTTTTTCTCTTTTTTTAAATCTATTCCCTTAACAGATTATATATTATAAATTCTTTAATAAGTTAGTTAAAATGTATCACAATAAATACAATAGAACGTGATAATTTCTAGTAAAGGTGGTCATGAGAAGTTTAAAAAGCTTGCAGGATCATCATCATGTTTTCCCCTCTTTTTATGAGTCTTTTTAGTGGCTGTTTTTAGACCATGTTTGACTTTCTCCATAGCGTTTTACTACATTCTCAATAGAATTCAAATGGGATGCACATTTTATCATAGGAACGGCTCGCGCAAATCTTATCACACTTTTGGAGAGCGCTGGTGAACGTGCCTACGCTGATTCGCGCGCGGTGCGCCACTCATGCTTATAAAAGCTCCGAATGCGCGATGTATACAATTAATGAATAGCCTGATTCTATGTTTCAGTGTGGTGGTTAGAGTACCGGCAACATGTGAGAAGTGCCGGTACGCAAATCAAAGCATGGGTACGCTACAGACGGAAATAGAGAAGTGCCGGTGCGTAGATCGCGTGGGTGTTTGAATCCAGATTGCGATCTTTTTATGATTAATCGTGCAGTTTTACCCCCCATTTCCACCACTGCATATATACAGTATCTCACAAAAGTGAGTACACCCTTCACATTTCAGCAACCATTTTAGTATATCTTCTCAAGGGACAATACTATAGAAATGAAACTTGTATATATTTTAGAGTAGTCAATGTGCTGCTTGTATAGTAGTACAGATTTACTGTCTTTTGAAAATAACTCAACATACAGCCATTATTGTCAAAATAGCTGGCAACAAAAGTGAGTACACCCTAAGTGATAACAGCTCTATGTCTTTTAACCATGCAAAGCCACATGTCCTATTCATCATGTTCATGTTTTTGCCTGCTTGATATGACCATACAAATTTGCGTATCTTGTATTAGAGCAGTTAAAATTTGGTGCTTTGAGTACAATTCTCTCATACTGACCACTGGATGTTCAACATGGCACCTCATGGCAAAGAACTCTCTGAGGATTTGAGAATTAGAATTGTTGCTCTCCACAAAGAAGATCGGTAACACCATGAAACTGAGTTACAGTACAGTGGCCAGGGTCATACAGAGGTTTTCCAAGATGGGTTCCACTCGGAACAGGCCCCGCAAGGGTCGATCAAAGAAGTTGAGTCCTCGTGCTGTGCGTCAGGTGCAGAAGCTGGCTTCAAAAAACAGACGAATGAGTGCTGCCAGCATTGCTTTAGAGGTTGCAGAAGCGGAAGGTCAGCTTGTCAGTGCTCAGACCATACGCCGCACACTGCAGCAAGTCGGTTTGCATGGCTGTCGTCCCAGAAAGAAGCCTCTTCTGAAGCTGGCTCAGAAGAAAGCCCACAAACAGTTTGCTAAAGACAACCTGTCCAAGAGCATGAATTACTGGAACCATGTCCTGTGGTCTGATGAGACTAAGATAAACTTGTTTGACTCAGATGGTGTCCAGCATGTGTGGCGACGCCCTGGTGAGAAGTACCAAGAAAATTGTGTCTTGCCTACAGTCAAGCATGGTGGTGGTAGCATCATGGTCCGGGGCTGCATGAGTGCTGCTGGGACTGGGGAACTGCACTTAATTAAGGGAAACATGGATTCCAACGTACCATATTCCAATGTACTGTGACATTCTGAAACAGAACATGATGCCATCCCTTCAGAAACTGGGCCGAACGGCAGTTTTCCAACATGATAACGACCCCAAACACACCGCCAAGATGACAACTGCCTTTCTGAGGAAGCTGAAGGTAAAGGTGATGGAGTGGCCAAGTATGTCTCCACACTTGAACCTTATTTGAGCACCTGTGGGGCATCCTCAAGCGGAAGGTGGAGAAGCGCCATGTGTCTAACATCCAGCAGCTCCGCGATGTCATTATGGAGGAGTGGAAGAGGATCCCAGCAACAACCTGTGCAGCTCTGGTGAATTCCATGCCCAGAAGGATTAAGGCAGTGCTAAATAACAATGGTGCTCACACAAAATATTGACACTTTGGACACAGTTTTGACATGTTCACTTAGGGTGTACTCACTTTTGTTGCCAGTTATTTAGACAATAATGGCTGTATGTTGAGTTATTTTTAGAGGACAGTAAATCTGCACTACTATACAAGCAGCACATTGACTACTCTAAAGTATATACAATTTTCCTTTCTATAGTATTGTCGCTTGAGAAGATATACTAAAATGGTTGCTGAAATGTGAGGGGTGTACTCACTTTTGTGAGATACTGTATATACAGGTGCTGGTCATATAATTAGAATATCATCAAAAAGTTGATTTATTTCACTAATTCCATTCAAAAAGTGAAACTTGTATATTATATTCATTCATTACACACAGACTGATATATTTCAAATGTTTATTTCTTTTAATTTTGATGATTATAACTGACAACTAAGGAAAATCCCAAATTCAGTATCTCAGAAAATTAGAATATTACTTAAGACCAATACAAAGAAAGGATTTTTAGAAATCTTGGCCAACTGAAAAGTATGAACATGAAAAGTATGAGCATGTACAGCACTCAATACTTAGTTGGGGCTCCTTTTGCCTGAATTACTGCAGCAATGCGGCGTGGCATGGAGTCGATCAGTCTGTGGCACTGCTCAGGTGTTATAAGAGCCCAGGTTGCTCTGATAGTGGCCTTCAGCTCTTCTGCATTGTTTGGTCTGGCATATCGCATCTTCCTCTTCACAATACCCCATAGATTTTCTATGGGGTTAAGGTCAGGCGAGTTTGCTGGCCAATTAAGAACAGGGATACCATGGTCCTTAAACCAGGTACTGGTAGCTTTGGCACTGTGTGCAGGTGCCAAGTCCTGTTGGAAAATGAAATCTGCATCTCCATAAAGTTGGTCAGCAGCAGGAAGCATGAAGTGCTCTAAAACTTCCTGGTATACGGCTGCGTTGACCTTGGACCTCAGAAAACACAGTGGACCAACACCAGCAGATGACATGGCACCCCAAACCATCACTGACTGTGGAAACTTTACACTGAACCTCAAGCAACGTGGATTGTGTGCCTCTCCTCTCTTCCTCCAGACTCTGGGACCCTGATTTCCAAAGGAAATGCAAAATTTACTTTCATCAGAGAACATAACTTTGGACCACTCAGCAGCAGTCCAGTCCTTTTTATCTTTAGCCCAGGCGAGACGCTTCTGACGCTGTCTGTTGTTCAAGAGTGGCTTGACACAAGGAATGCGATAGCTGAAACCCATGTCTTGCATACGTCTGTGCGTAGTGGTTCTTGAAGCACTGACTCCAGCTGCAGTCCACTCTTTGTGAATCTCCCCCACATTTTTGAATGGGTTTTGTTTCACCTCTCCAGGGTGCGGTTATCCCTATTGCTTGTACACTTTTTTCTACCACATCTTTTCCTTCCCTTCACCTCTCTATTAATGTGCTTGGACACAGAGCTCTGTGAACAGCCAGCCTCTTTTGCAATGACCTTTTGTGTCTTGCCCTCCTTGTGCAAGGTGTCAATGGTCGTCTTTTGGACAACTGTCAAGTCAGCAGTCTTCCCCATGATTGTGTAGCCTACAGAACTAGACTGAGAGACCATTTAAAGGCCTTTGCAGGTGTTTTGAGTTAATTAGCTGATTAGAGTGTGGCACCAGGTGTCTTCAATATTGAACCTTTTCACAATATTCTAATCTCTGAGATACTGAATTTGGGATTTTCCTTAGTTGTCAGTTCTAATCATCAAAATTAAAAGAAATAAACATTTGAAATATATCAGTCTGTGTGTAATGAATGAATATAATATACAAGTTTCACTTTTTGAATGGAATTAGTGAAATAAATCAACTTTTTGATGATATTCTAATTATATGACCAGCACCTGTATGTATATATATATATATATATATATATATATATATATATATATATATATATATATATATATATATATATATATATATATATATATATATAAACTGTAAACTGTCCAATTTTACCTAAAACTCATAAAGATCAGAATTTAAACCATGCTGCTAGGCCTGTCACGATAACTACTTTTTGTTGTGCATATATTGCCCCAGAAATAATTGCGATATGTGATATTATTGTCATTTTAAGACCGTTTTATGCCACTCAATATATAATCATAGTATAACAGCATAATAATGCAAGTAGGCCTACATACTTTCAAATGAACTTAACTCTTAAGAATATTTAGATACTGGAATTGAAGCGTCAACAAAAATAAAAAATAAAATAAAAAATAATGTTGAATAAATAATAAATAAACCTTTGCTAACAAAAACTGCAAAATAACAAGTAGAAAAAAAACACTTGCAAATGCACAAAAGGCACTTATATGGAGATTTTCCATCTACAGGATTTTCCCTGACTTTATTTGCTCAGTAAAGTAAGGGTGTACGCTATTGTCAGATGTCCATATGAACAAAGACACAGATTTAGCAGTCAGGTATGGTCTGTTGAGGTATCTGTTTTTCTAGAGGCGTGTTTGAAAAACTTCTTTTAACTTGAGCGCCGCGTTTTAGCGCCGTGTCATGCACGAGATGCTGCGAAAAACGCGAGTGCAACAGTCAAACACGTTTCCATGGAAAAACGGCGCAGTGGAATGCAAAAACGCGTTTTCTATGAAAACGAAATAGACACTCGCGACTGCCGCGTCCTGTGTGAAACTAGCTGTGAGCGTGCACCATTTCGCGCTGTCATGTTTATATTTGCACAAGTGGATTGCGGAAACTGAATGCATTTGCACTTATTCTTCCAAACTGTCTGGAGTTGTCAGGAAAACACTATAACGACTTGAATGGCGCATTTTTCCGCCTGTCGATGTCAGCTCTGTGTATGAAGGAGCTGAGCCCCGCTTTCGCCTCGGAGAGCTGACGAGATGACAGAGGCAGCACGATCGGCAAAATGTTGGTGACATTTATTTTTGTGTAAACATAATGGGCAATATATCGCGTCACCAAAAATTATCGAGGTCATGTCCATATATCGTGCGATAAGTCGATATATCGACTATCGCGACAGGCCTACATGCTGCACATGTATCTCAGCAATGATTTGGTCTGTCCTTGCACTACCATGGTCTACCATATCCAGAAGGTATCTGACCTGTGCAATTTTGTACCTAATGGTAAAAAGACATTTTAAAAAATGACAGATATGCTTTTACAGTTCCAAAAATTTTTTAATTAAAAATCATTGTTTTGGTCTCTTTAGGGCTTTCACACTGTACTTAACCTCAGGGTATCTGCATTCTAAATTCCGCTTTTAATTCTGCTTTTAGTTTAGAAGTGGGGATAGAAATGTACAGTGTGAAATGCCAGCTTATGAATACTCAGAATTCATTGTTAACCCAGGGTTATCTATTTCAAAAGACATTGTATGTGTTTTGGGTTATGAGAATTCCAACAATACCCCATTTATAAAATTTTCAGCCAATATATTGCGACAATTCTTTGTCCTATTAAAATGAACTGTTACAGAGCTCCTACGCTCCATGTTTTTAGCATAGTCTAGGAGCTACTCTTAGAAATTCTCACCAAATTTGGCTCATGACATTAAGACCACTATGATGAAATATAATTAAATATATTTTTTTGTATACAAAACCATGCTGTCACAACAGCAGCTATACTGGGCTATGCTGACTCAATGTGCTATGTCTCTTTGGGCAGTGTGATGAGGTTGTTAAAGATCTGTGCTGGAGGTCAGGAGGCTGTTAGTTTAAATCCCACATGTGGTGACTCATGAAGCATTCTTGTTTCGTTCTTCCCTTTCAGTTATATGTCATGGTGAGTGCATGTTTTTTTCTTAATGATGTAGTCGGGAGTGGAAACTCAGGAATCTGAAGGGCATTGAGGTGAATCGAGAACTGATCGGATGGACCCTTTCTAACAAACCAACAGAAATAATGCAAACCTGAGGACGTTTACATCTTGTGTGCCTTTCTGACAGTGCAGTCAAGTTATTTCCCCCCTATTGAGCTCTGTTTTAGAAGATTCTAGGAAAACTCAGTCGGGAACTACTCCTCCATAATATACTTTGTGCTACAATTCACTTTCCCATTGTCTGCTCTGTCCAACTTTCTGATGACTTGCCCCGAGTCCTGGAGAGGCCAGGAGCCTGCCGGTAGAAACAGGGATGGCTCCTATTAAGCCTGGTGCTCATAAACCTGAGTTACATCAATGGAGCAGACATCCATCATCTAGCCGTCTTATCAATATATTTCCCTGATGGCAGCATATGGCTAGAAAACGGAAATCATTTACTTTACGACCATAGCACCCACTCATGGGGCTAGTCTGTAATATACCACTTTAAAATACCCTGGCCGACCAGTAAAAGTCAAAAATACCACCAATCTTCATCTACCTTCCAAAGTGCTGATTGGATAAATTGAATCTTCTTCTCCATAATCCAGACTACTTTATTTGAGATGGTGGAGCAGTGAAAGTCAAGATAAACTTAATGAGCAGCTCACTATTTTTTTTTAATTATTATTTTTAGTTAACTGGGCTTAACAATCAACAATAGACTGAACTTTGTCTGATGTAAAGTTCCTGACCTGAAAGGAATATTCTGGTGAATCAGGTCAGTCGACAGCATTTGTGGCTTAATGTTGATTACCACAAAAATCTATTAAATATATATTGAGGCACTTACAGCACAAAGGAAATGGATGGGTCCAATCCATAAATGTTACAATACTTTCAATTGTATAGCCACAAGACATAAAGAATATGTATGTTAACATGAGTGTGATTTTTTTTAAAAGAAATTAAAACTTTTATTCAGCAAGGTCATTAAATTGATCAAAGTGGCAGTAAAGACTTTTACAAAAGATGTCTATTTTAAATAAATGCTGTAACTTTCTATTCATCAAAGAATCCTGAAGTGTAGCATGGTTTCCAAAAAAAATATTAAGTATTAAATTGCCTGAGCACCAAATTGTCACATGTAATCTGTTTTGGTTCTGTGTTCTGTTCCTGTTTTGCCTGCCTGATTTGCTAGTTAGTTTCCATGGTTCTTAATTAGTTAACACCTGTTCTGTTTTAATCAATCACCTCAGTGTATTTTAGCCCTCAGTTTCCAGTGTTCCATAGTCCGGTCTCGTCTATGTTAAAGGTGACCTATTATGCCCCTTTTTAAGAGATGTAAAATAAGTCTCTGATGTCCCCAGAGTGTGTATGTTAAGTTTTAGCTCAAAATAGCCCACAGAGATTTTTTTATAACATGTTAAACTTCCCACTTTTTGGGGTTGAGCAAAAACGCGCTGTTTTAGTGTGGGTCTCTTTAAATGCAAATGAGCTGCTGCTCATGGCCTAAGAGGGCAGAGCTTCAAGAGCTGATGCTCCGAGCTCCGGTGACAGAACAATCTCATGCACTAATAATGTCAGAAACTCTCTGAAGCTGTTTAGTTCGAATCGGAGTCTGAAAATGATGCCTACAAAGCCAGAGAATATATGTTGCATGGAGACAGAACAGGTATAGTTTAGTTTAATTGCGTTTACATCTTATGTTGTCATCTTGCTTTTCACTATTAGTACGAGCCTGTTGTAGCGAACCCGTCCGAATGATGGCCAAATCTTTACTGATGACTTTATGAAGTTTATTGTACATCACACAAAAGATGACGCGTACGTTATCACTCCAGAAAATCACCATAAGAGCTGAATTAAACAGTACAAGAAGTCTTTTATCTAAAAACTCTCCCTTGCATTATCATTAACATACACAGCGAACTACACAAAAACACTCGTTACAACTAACAGTAAACAAATATATACAGACCTACCTTATGGAAAAAAAAGTATTGGGTGGATTTTTACCATTATAGGCTGGTTGTTTACACACACTGTGGATACACTGTGTTCAAACACCTTAAAAAGTGGATTTTGCATAATAGCTCCCCTTTAAGTGGTTGTGTTATATTATTCTCCAGTTTGTGGACTATAATAAAGACTATTTTGTTTCTCTACTCCTTCGTCGTGTGATTCACAACCACAAGCCTGACACAAATCAACATATTGGAATGATTTCTAAAGGATTATATGACACTGAAGACTGGAGTAATGGCTGCTGAAAAGCTTCAGGGGGGTATTCCAGAAAGCAGGTTATGTGACATACCTGGATATGTTTAAGAGTAAGTAAGCAGATAACCTCAACTTCCGGTTCCAAAAATGGAGGTAACTTTCAGGGTATCTAAGTAGCTCTCTGAACATAACCTGCTCCGGAGCAGGTTATGTTCCAGGGTTAGTTTGCTTATGAGGTTTTTAGACGCGTATTATATAATTAATATAGTTATATTAATGTAACTAAATATGTTATATAGTTACAGTTATATATACAATATTATATTATACTATATTATAAAGCACTATTATAAAGTGGTAATGTTTAAATGTTTATTTTTGTAAATATTTTATTATATCTTTTCATGTGACAACACTGAAGAAATGACACTTTGCTACAATGTAAAGTAGTGAGTGTACAGCTTGTATAACAGTGTAAATTTGCTGTCCCCTCAAAATAACTCAACACACAGCCATTAATGTCTAAACTGCTGGCCACAAAAGTGAGTACACCCCTAAGTGAAAATGTCCAAATTGGGCCCAATTAGCCATTTTCTCTCCCCGGTGTCATGTGACCTGTTAGTGTTACAAGGTCTCAGGTGTGAATGGGGAGCAGGTGTGTTAAATTTGGTGTTATCACTCTCACTTTCTCATACTGGTCACTGGAAGTTCAACATGGCACCTCATGGCAAAGAACTCTCTGAGGATCTGAAAAAAAGAATTGTTGCTCTACATAAAGAGGGCGCAGGCTATAAGAAGATTGCCAAGACCCTGAAACTGAGCTGCAGCACGGTGGCCAAGACCATACAGCGCTTTAACAGGACAGGTTCCACTCAGAACAGGCCTCGCCATGGTCGACCAAAGAAGTTGAGTGCACGTGCTCAGCGTCATATCCAGAGGTTGTGTTTGGGAAATAGACGTATGAGTGCTGCCAGCATTGCTGCAGAGGTTGAAGGGGTGGGGGGGTCAGCATGTCAGTGCTCAGACCATACGCCGCACACTGCATCGAATGGCTGTCGTCCCAGAAGGAAGCCTCTTCTAAAGATGATGCACAAGAAAGCCCACAAACAGTTTGCTGAAGACAGGCAGACTAAGGAACCATGTCCTGTGGTCTGATGAGACCAAGACAAACTTATTTGGTTCAGATGGTGTCAAGCGTGTGTGGTGGCAACCAGGTGAGGAGTACAAAGACAAGTGTGTCTTGCCTACAGTCAAGCATGGTGGTGGTAGTGTCATGGTCTGGGGCTGCATGAGTGCTGCCGGCACTGGGGAGCTACAGTTCATTGAGACAACCATGAATGTCAATAGAGCATGATCCCCTCCCTTCGTAGACTGGGCCGCAGGGCAGTATTCCAACATAAAAATGTCCCCAAACACACCTCCAAGACGACCACTGCCTTGCTAAAGAATGTCTCCAGACCTAAACCCTATTGAGCATCTGTGGGGCATCCTCAAACGGAAGGTGGAGGAGCGCAAGGTCTCTAACATCCACCAGCTCCGTGATGTCGTCATGGAGGAGTGGAAGAGGACTCCAGTGGCAACCTGTGAAGCTCTGGTGAACTCCATGCCCAAGAGGGTTAAGGCAGTGCTGGAAAATAATGGTGGCCACACAAAATATTGACACTTTGGGCCCAATTTGGACATTTTCACTTGTACTCACTTTTGTGGCCAGTGGTTTAGACATTAATGGCTGTGTGTTGAGTTATTTTGAGGGGACAGCAAATTTACACTGTTATACAAAGCTGTACACTCACTACTTTACGTTGTAGCAAAGTGTCATTTCTTCAGTGTTGTCACATGAAAAGATATAATAAAATATTTACAAAAATGTGAGGGGTGTACTCATTTCTGTGAGATACTGTAATTCTTATTCTCAGTGAATAAAGATTACTTATTAAATGAAAAGACTGAAAAAATGATTGCACAACCACCAAATAGGTGCCGATGTGCACTAAGTAGGTTATGTAAATCGCCATTAAACAAAAGAAGTGTCACCATTATGTTCTGTTAGTTTCTATTTTCAAGGACCTTGATTTCATTTGTCACAAGTCTTTGGTTACGATCATTATTAGTTAATTTGTACCAGCTGTGTTCTATTTATCATCTCGTCTGTGTTTACTACTTAAGTTGTACCCTTGCCTTCATTCCCTGTCTGATCACCGTTACGTTAAGTTGTGTTAACCTGTGCCTGTCTGCCTGCTTGGAGTATTACTATTAAACTTGGAGTGTTTTGAACTTGATCCGTCTGTCTTTGTCTTCCTGTCTGAACACAAGTGTGACAAGAAGAAGAAGGAAGTGTCTTTTTCTTAGTGTCTGTTTCCATGGTGAATCATCGATTCGTCACTCTGTTGAGAATGTCTTGTGTGTTAACCAACATACTCTGGGTTGGCTGAACTTACTCCTGGACGTGTTTTTTGGAACCAGCATACCTTGAGTAAGCAAGGTTTGGGTTAACCAACCGAGAGTTCAGGCTATATGTGACGGTAAGTTAACCTTGCTTTCTGGAATACTCCCCAGCTTTGACATCACAGGAATAAATTACATTTTAAAATATAGGAAAATAGAAAACACTTATTTCAAATTGCAATAATATTTCAATAATATTTATGTTTTTACTCTATAAATCCAGCCTTGGTGAGCATAAGATACTTCTTAAAAAGATGTTTTTTGTAGTAATGAACAAATGCTCAACAGAGGTCAACAAGAATATTACTTTAAGAGAGTAAAGATATACAATATCAGCCTTTGTTTAGTTGTTTGATCTTAAATTTTGAACAAGTCAAAGTATATGCCACGTATTATGCTCTCAGAGACTGAATTTTTTTTATCAGAATCACCTACTCTGGGACATAGAAATGGGGCCATTATGTGATGACTCTTCACACCAATGCAGTCACAGACATTTAAGCTGTCAAGAAACCTGTTACCAAGTTTCATCACCAGCTATCATCCCCTCCCTCCTCAGCAATACAGTCATAACCGCTCAGCCATCTCACAGCATTCACTCTCACTGCCAAACATAACACTTTTCAGCTGCTGAAAGCCTCATATGTGGCTTTTTAAAGTAACCTTTGCCACCCGAGAGCTCATTCTTCTCTCCTTTTCCTGTTCAGTGCCATTCAAGGAAACATCCATTAAATGCAGCAATAAAATCTGAGAGAGATGGAGGCTGTTGAGAGAGCTGTGGCCTTCAACGCACTTTAATGTTTCACTGGAGGCATGACATATCAACTAATGAATAGGTCCATGTTCGTCTTCTGTTTGTTTAGAAGTGTGGACTTGGCATAGAACCTTAGTTTTTGGTGATACACAAATGGAGGCAAATGCACAACAACTAGAAGCCAAAACTTTTCACCAAGCACCTGAGATGACGAAAAAGCATGGTGACATTTGCAACCAACCCCCTTTTAGTTTTACACCTCTCATGCTGTGAGAACAGGCTGACACTTGCTAACATTTGATATTAATCAGGCTACGGTGAAATGAGTCTCTACCACCCACAAGAATTTAGCTGAAGAGCTTCTGAGTCGTAACCTCGAGTCAGTTAAATGCCATATGGACTCTGAGTTTCAGAAGAAATGTAAAGATATGAATTATTCATAATCCTTCAAACACCTTAGAAGTGCCTGGGTGACTCCATCAAAGGTATTTGGGTACCCAGTCCCAGTAGGTATTTCACCGACCATCTGATCTTTCCAGCAGATGGAAGAACATTTCAGAATGAAGAACATCTCAGAATTCACAAAATGAAGGCAAGGATCCATAGTATTATTTATGCTACTGAAATTACTGAAGCTGAAAGTACCACAATTTTCTACAACTGAAGTGTACTGAGATGTTTCAGTATGATGTTAGTGATAATGGTAAAAATTTATGTTAATGAAAAAGAAAGATTTAGGACAATAAATAAAGCAAAAGCTCTGCTATTCTGCCATTTTGAGTGGAGCTATCATGCTTTTTTGATGGATTTTAGGCTAGTATGTGTAATACGCTCACAGATTAAAGGGTATTACAGATTACGAATGCATTCGCTCTGCCAAGAATCATGGTGGCTGGAACAAGGTAATCCATTCTAACATGAAGTAGACATTTCAGAAGGGAAAATAAAAATAATAATGCTCTTTGAAAGTTTATATCCAGATAAAAAAAAATGAACAAAGTAAGAATGTAAAAGAGTGTATGCACAGTATTCCTGTAGCTCAAATGGTGCTAGCAATGCCAAGGTTATGGGTTCGATTCCCAGGGAATGTATGAACTGATTAAATGCAATGTAAGTTGCTTTGGATAACATTATCTGCCAAATGCATAAATGTAAATGTTAGCTAATAGCTACAGCATATAAGAGTCTAACACCGCTTTGTGTTTCCAGTTTTAAAGGGGTGGTTCATTGCGATTTCACTTTTTTTTTAACTTCAGTTAGTGTGTAATGTTGCTGCTTGAGCATAAACAGTATATGCAAAGTTACAGCGCTGAAAGTTCAATGCAAACAGAGATATTGTCTTTTAAAGAATTCTCTGTTTAAGGACTACAACAAACGGCTGGTAGGGACTACAACGAGCTTCTTCCTGGGTTGGTGACATCACTAACCCTAGAATTTACATAAACCCTGCACCCGAGAACACGCAACAAAGGGGTGAGGCCATGTTATTGCATTACAGTACGTAACACAAATGCAATAGCATGTCATAAAAGCAAGATGACAAAATGACAAAAGTTATAACCATAATTAAACTAAACTATACCTGTTCTATCTTCATGCAGCATATATTCTCTGGCTCTGTAAGCATCTTACAACAGTTCCCACAGGGGCTATTTATAGATTATCATGACAGAATATGCTAATAAATGACTTTAAGATAGTTAACTCCACATAAGCTACATAAATTCATCAACTAACCATTCAGAAACATCCTGTTGTATTAAAAATGTTGTCACTTCTTCTTGAGTGTCTCCATCATTGTCTGACTCCGTTTTGAACATAAAAGGCTGAACAGTTTCTGACATTTTCAGTGAGTCTGCGTGAGGTAATGTGAGGCGCTGCTAAGTGCTAACAGGAGTTCCTGAAACTCCGCCCCCTTTTGAGAGCAGCAGCTCATTTGCATTTAAAGGGACACACAATAACGGAGCGTTTTTGCTCACCCTCAAAAAGTGACAAATTTAACATGCTATAAAAAATTATCTGTGGGGTATTTATTTTGAGCTAAAACTTCACATACACACTCTGGGGACATCAGAGACTTATTTTACATCTTGTAAAAGTGGCATTATACCACCCCTTTAAAGAATATCTAAAGGACGATATTTTACAATTAAAATTTGTGGCATACATGTACCAAAATATATATATATATATATATATATATTTTAGATTGTTTATCATTTTTATTATTTAAATTTTTGTACTAGATAGCAACAACTCCTTTGGTAAGATTTAAATCATATCAACTCACCACATTGAGTTTGAGCTCCATGTTGAGGACACCTCCACTATCGAGCACCGGCATTAGGTTGATGGCAAATATCGCTGCCCGGTCAGGAGGGATGGAGATGTTGGGTCCAAAGAAGATGTAAAAATGAACTGAAAATGTGTCCAGTTCATTTCGCAGCGTTGGCCGGATGGGCCAGCATTTATTCGTGTCGGCCGTGGGTGCTAAGTAAGTGATGCTGTCTTCAGCGTTCAATAGAGATCCTTGATCCGAACCGTTCTGGGGCACGTTAGGCAGGCTGGCAGCAGGCAGGGTTTCTGACAGAGAGAAACCCATCGCAGTGCCAAATGACTGGGGCATGTTCATAGCTGAGGAGCCCTTGGAGACACTGGGCTTGGAACAGTCTGCAGAGAAAAGATCAAAGGAGAGGTTTAAAATTGGGACGGCGCACGTTTTCCGCTGAGGAACTTGAAGGTGAAGCTAGTTACGAGAGATATGAAATAAGAATGAAATAAAGATGTCTTGAACTCTGACGAATCTCTTGACTGAAGCTGACAGCTCAAACTCTCCACTCAGGTTACTCTGAGGCTAAAAGCATCTTCCTGTCATTACCGTCTCTTTGTGCTAGATCTAACTAGCATTTCAGCGGAGACATACTTTTTTTTTTCTTTTTTTTTTTTCTTTTTTTTTTTCCAGTTTCATGCATATGCTTAGATGTCTGCATCAAGATGACAGGACAAATGACTGCTGAAATTGTTTATGTAGTATGAAATGATCTAAGTGGGGTGTGTGTTGTGTTTTATATACTGCAGGACCACAGAACGACCAAGGGAACGGCCCGTTTCATCATATTTCCTTTTATAGGTCTCTCAGCTCTATGCAACTTTAAAGTCACACACACACACACACACACACACACACACACACACACACACACACACACACACACATCAAAACTCTTGTATTTGGAGTTTGAAGTCTTCATTCAAAAGGTGACACATTCTTTGCATCACAAAAACAGTGTGTCCCAAAACACATAAAAACGAGGTCATGATTGTTCTTGACATCTTTTAATTGCGGGCTTTGTCATAACATGGTACAGAACACATCTTGATTAAATGTAAATTTGCAAAGCAATGCTGCAGAATTGAGATAGCTAATTGGCACTGATGAGGACAATAAGGAAATTCTCCACACATCTCATTGTTTCCTGATTGCCTCAGGGTGTGAACGTTCAGTTATGCTCCTGAGGACTCAGGAGTCTTACAGTCATATTTCTCTTCGCACCCACAATTACTGCAAAATGCAGTGAAACAGGTGGAAATGGTTTCATTATTAAAATGCCAGGTCGTTTTTCCCCAACAGCTCTGTTTGCTGTGTTATCGCTTGCATCTCTTACCCTCCCACTTCTCTTTCCGGCTCATTTTAGTTCCGATCCTTGAGCCAGTGATGAGAGAATGTTTCCAATAGGCATGACTTTAGATTAAGGTTTTATTCACAAATCCACAATCCAAAAACAGTCCTGATGAGAAAGCTCACCATGCTCTAAAGTAGATTATTATTACTGTGGGTGGGCAGGGTAATTAAATGTCAGGCATTGAAGCTCTACCTGGATTCTGGTGACCCAAATATTTTATGTAGCATCACATCACAGGAGATCAGAATGATTCCACCAAAAGATTAAGCAGCACAACTGTTTTCAACATTGATGATAATAATTATAAATGTTTCCTAACACCAGATCAGCATATTAGAATGATTTCTGAATGATCTTAAGGACTGGAGTAATGGCTGCTGTAAATTCAGCTTTGCTATCATAGGAGTAAGTTTTTTGTAAATTGTAATATTTCACAATATTAACATTTTTACAGTATTTTGATCAAATAAATGCAGCATTGGTGAGTATAAGAGACTTCTTTCAAAAACATTTATAAAAAACAAAAAAAACAAACAAAAAAAAAACGTACAGACCCCAAACTTTTGATTGGTTTTGTGTGTGTATATTGTCTTTAGAGGGTGAAATTGTGAGAAACCTCTCAACAAGTCCTGGCATGCTCAAGACTTGATTAGTACACAAATCCTGCAGTGTTTATAAGCCCTCGCCATCTGATCAAATCAACCCTTTTTCTCCTCTGTAATTACATCTATTTTGACATGAAATGTCATTATAATTCTTGCTGACAAAAGCAATGATGGACAAAAGATCACAATTAGCGAGCTGAGGACATCTTTGAGGGCTCGCACTTGAACATGCTGTCTGGTTCAGAATGAGGATGTGTCATATGCTCTATTCAGCACCTGTTTGGCCACAGACCCTGTAGCGAAAGGTTCATTGTATACGTACAGCTCAAACTGTGAAAATGACATGTTAGAGCTGCATTTAGAATTCCTGACTCACTCTCCAACTTACTGTTGTCTATATATATATATATATATATATATATATATATATATATATAGATGTGGACATGTGGAACAATATAAAGGGAAAGTGTCAGTGATTTCTTTGTCAAGAGATGGTTACCTAGCAACCAAACATCCAATCAGTGCAAAATAACATCAGAGTGACTTTCCTGGCAAGAGTTTCACATGAAAATATATAATTTTTTTGTATACTTTGTATTCTTAGTACAGTATATATTTCTGAAAATAACACATTCCAGTGCTCCCTGATGTTGTGTTTAAAGAAAACTAATTTTGAAAACTATTTGGATTGTGATGGATTTGCATTAGATTAGTTTACAGAAGTTGCACACCAATTAAACTATAGATGATTTATGGGATGACAATGTCATGTGTTAACAAGAAAATGATGATCATGTTCACCACTGAAGGGAACAAAAAGAAAACATCACAGATGTTAAGAGACACGGCAACTTGAATACATTTTGTAAGCCTTACATTAAAAAAAAAAAAAATACTACAAACAAATGACAAACACACTACTAAGGTTAGGTGGTGAGATTTTTTAAAATGCTTATGCTCATCAACACTGCATTTATTTGATCTAAAATACAATAAAAACATGAATAGTGTGAAATATTATTACAATTTAAAATAACTTTCTATTTTAATATATATATTCTATATATATATTTATAAAATGGTTAGTTCCCGTCCTTGATTCTGATTGGTCAATAGCTGTGTTTTATTCACGATAAAACACAGCTATGACCGCTTCACCCAACGGTTCTGTGTATCACTACACAACACCCTTAGCAACCACTCTTAGCAACGTAAACTGTTTGTTCTCAATTGATATTGTTCATTGAAGCTTACTGTATTATGTAGAAGAGTATTGTGAGAAAGAGATCGAGTTTATTACCTGCATTCAGATTTAACATTTTCCTTCAGGTCAGTCCTATGTTCATAATAAAAAATCTGTTTAGATGTCCGATGTATTATCTTGTCCTTTTAACAGTTAAGGGGTTTTCCCATGACTGACAGCGCTAGTCAAAGCATTTGTCAGTTGCGTCTTGTTCCGTGTTCACAACAATTCAGTCTTTTCAATGTAAAAGTCTTCGCTACTGACTGACACATTCATAAAGCCAATCTTTGCCGCCATCTAATGGCGTAATAATGTAACTTCTGTTGCTGTTCACGGTCAGGGACTATTTTTTCTGGCCGAAGGAAGGCTTTTAGTGAAAGTTTACTTCATGAAAGTTGCATTGATACTTATTTTTGCTTTAATATTTGTATTGTGTGGTAACCGTTTTATAAAAGCAATAAGGTACTCGAGGCTAGTGCTGTATCGTGAATAAGTCACGGCTGAAAGGCGTTGTTAGTAACTTGTAGCTTGTAACTCCATTTGAGCTTGATTTTAGTAAAAGTTTAATATACCAAGCTCTGTTATGAAATTCTAGATGGCGCAGGCTGATGGGTCCTTAATGCAACCTGATGACTGTTACATTGCTAACTACATGGCACAAGCTGATTGGTTCCTGTCACATCTGCAGCCAATGAAATTGCTGCTCAACATTTATAAAGCTGGTTAGCATTTGCTATAGCAGTTTGCAGCACACTTTCATAGTTCCTCTGAAACCCTCCACCTTTCCCAGCTCCACCAGTACAGATCTGCTACGGGTAATTTTATATATGCTATTTGTGCAACAGCAGTCTGTCTTACATGCTCACAGTGCAGTGTTTAATTATTTACAAAATACCATGTTTTTTTCCATTTCCTAAAAAGTAGCATTTTTGGAGATACAAGGTTTTTGATATAATGCATCCTTGGTGAATAAAACTGTTAATTACTTTAAAAAAATGACTGACCCCAAACTTTTGAATGGTAGTGTAAATAAACTTAAATATACCATAAAAATAAGCAAGACTACATAATTGGGTAATAATTCGACAAATAACCAAAATGTGAACAAGTCATTAGTATCACAAGTCAGGAATTAGTAACAAGTCAGGAATATCATTAAATCAGCTGAATTGAAGCAAAAACTGAACTGTGATGTAAAAAGGCATTTCTTTCATACTGTATCAATATGCTCTGAAAAAAATGGAAGGTGTAATTTAGGGTCAAATGCAGTCAGCCACAGTCATGCTAGCCAAAACGCACGTAGCCTACACATATGGGCTGTTATGTACAGGCTGCTTTTATCAACAGCTCTGTGAACACTTAAAAGATTCAAAAGCTGTGTGATGTGTTTGTCAAGGGATGCTACATTCAGTGCTCATTTTCACAGGTACTATGGGAAAAAAGTTCCTCACCTCCCACTGGATATTCAACTTGAGATTAATCTGAACTCATCTGCAATAACACATCTCTCTTGAGGGTCTCACAACAGTTGAAAGGTTTTTGATACTGACAGACTGAAATGACGTCGTCAAGCAGAGGAAAATAATTCCTCAGAAAAAGCACAACCAGTATATACTGTAGGTATATATCTTTCATGAAATCCACTCCTGGAGATCCATAAACCCTTGACACTGAAGCCAGTGTTGACCTTCTGCAACAACGTACTGCCATCAGATTGCTGCAAACAAACTTCATTGTGTTATTCGATTGTGGTTGTCAGCGAGTGTTTGTTCATTTCTCACTCAATGTCAGAATCACAACCAAACGCAAAACAAAGAAGTGGCATCTAGAATGCATTTCCTTGAGGCGTTATCTTTGGATCACACCAAGGCCTAATATTACACTTGCAGGCTTTCTGGGAACAAACTTCAGCTCGCAAGTTCAAAACAAAATTGGCTTCCGACCGTTTCGTGAACCCAGCCTCTGGTGATGTAAATGCATGCAAATCTGCCTTCTAGGGCCTGAGACTGCTTCTCTGAGACCAGCTTAGATCAAAGTTTCACTTCTTAACTAGTGCTCACGGCTAATGCAGCCTCAGTTTAGCTAAGTACCACTTTAATGGCACTGCTAACATGTATGATCAAATGTTGCACAAATTAGTTGAGATGTGTGAGACGCGGAGCCTGAGAGAATAAGCTTGTACTGTTATGTAACTTTGAATTCATTTCAGTCACCTTTGCTATTAAATGTGGTGATTTCTTTAAGTTCAAGACATGTGGTGATGCAATAAAAATCAATTGTAAAAGAATACAAAAGGTCAAAAGGTTTGTGTAGCAATGATGAAAAAACAAATCAAGTGAAAAACAACAAAGATAACTTCATGCTGTACGTAGAGTAAGAGTGCAACTGGTCTCTCATGCTGAGTTACTGAAATGACTCCATTATCTGTGCGTTTCTGAAGAAAGGAATGGTCATTTCTGCCATGGATGTTTGTCCACTATGTTATTGTTCCTTTTTTTTTTTCTTCCCCTTTGTCTCGCTTACAACATGGGGCACCAATAAAGCCTGGTGTGCATTCAGTGTTTTCTAATGAAAGTGTGCTGGGCTCATTATTGATTCAAATGCAATGTGAAAAGAGTGAATAATGTCACTGAGATTAACAAGGCAATATCTGTTACTGAGGAAACAGGTTGCTGGGCTACTGAACACTCTTTCCTTTCTTTCTTTTATATTCCCATCCATTAGTGATGTGCACTATCTATCTATCTATCTATCTATCTATCTATCTATACATCCATAAATCCATCTGTCCGCCTGCCCATCCGTCCATATGTCCATCCATTCATCTCTCTGTCTGTCTATCCATCATCTATTTGTCCATCCATCCATCCATCCATCCATCAATCTATCTGTCTATCCGTCTACCTATCCAACCATCTATCATCTATCCCTCTGCTCTTCCATCTATCCATCCATTCGTCCACCCACCCATCCATCTGTCCATCCATCCATCTATCTGTCTATCCAACCATCTATCTGTCTGTCTATAAATCCATCCATCTATCTATTCATCTGTTTGCCAATAAATCCATCCAACCATCCGTCAATCCATCCATCCCTCTGTCCATCCATCCATCTATCTGTCTATCTGTCCATCCATCCATCCATCTATCTATCTGTCTGTCCGTCTATCCATCGTCTATTTGTTCAACCATCTATCCATCCATCCGTCCACCCGCCCATCCATTCATCTGTCCATCCAAGACTGTCCTCCTCCAAAAAACGACCCTATAGGTCATTTTTTCAAGCACCTTATTACGACCTATATTTACATTTTAAAGTCATGCGCCCTCTAGCTGGCGTAAAAATAATGACAGTGTCATGTTACGTCTGTCATCATGAAATGACGTATGACCATCGTTACCAATCAAAATGCGTGTTCATTTAAATGCAATGTGTGGACTTTTTACACGGTCCCTTACCCACCATTTGTCCTATTTCCATTTAGCAAAACTCATTTTTTCATTAACGACTACACCTACCCCAACCCTAAACCTACCCTTAGTGATTTATAGTGCATATACACTTTATGAGCACATGCGCTCCCTGGGATCGAACCCACGCATGGTCACGATTGCGTATTGTTGTATATTGCAATGCTCTACCAATTGAGCTACGCGAAACCCAAAACGTGACACAGATAAAAGGGAACAATGCATTAAAATGAAAGTGTCCTGTTGTCGATAGGGGCGCAACTTTGGTAAACGCTCCTATGGGTCGTATTTCAGGGAAGTGACAAACGACCTATATGGGCGTACTGGTCGGAGGACATGTTGGTCCATCCATCCATCTATCTGTCTGTCCGTCCATCTATCCATCTATCCATCTATCTATCTATCTATCTATCTATCTATCTGTCTGTCTGTCTGTCTGTCTGTCTATCCAATCATCTATCATCCATCCCTCCACCCTTCCATTTGCCTATCTATCTATCTATCTATCTATCTATCTATCTATCTATCTATCTATCTATCTATCTATCTATCTATCTATCTATCTATTCATCAACCTGTCTTTTTGTCTCTTACTGAATGCTGCACCCACTGTGAATAATTAATGTGAAAATCACAAGTACAGCATATTGTATGTTTTAAAACTATGCTGATTCTGAAATAACGGAAAAGGTCAGATTTTACACTTGAGCACAAGCTGAGACTTTTATTAAACTCCCACAGTGGTGTGAGGAGATGAATGAGAGGAGTAGACAGATGAGATGTGGGTGGTTGTGCACGTTTCTCAAGTAGATTCCTCCCCCAGACTCCTGCGAGTGCGAGTCACACCCCCAGTCATGAGGCTGCGCTACACAAGACTATACTACAGTAGAAATTATGCAAGGTCTCTCTTCAGAATCAAAGGCGGTCTAGGTCCTCTTCTGAGATGGCCTCTGGTGGAGGTCAAGTAAAACAGAGAGGAGAGAGGATATAACTCCTGCTGTATTGCTATGGTAACTCTTCTGTGAGAAGGGAAAGGTTTAAGAGAGCATATTGAACGGGAGGCTTGCACAGATGCCTCTCTCTTCTGCATAGAATTAAAAGGTCCTACTTTTACTTGAGTGCTATTCATTCCTTAACATTTATACAGTAAGGACAAACTGTACTTCAAAACACGAAGTCTCCTTAACTGTGTTCAATTGTAAATCTCTTTTCTATCTAAAACTATTTGAGGTTTCAACAAACAGCACTAAGTATGAGACAACAA
Organism: Mylopharyngodon piceus; assembly: GCA_039654765.1. Classification (NCBI taxonomy): domain Eukaryota; kingdom Metazoa; phylum Chordata; class Actinopteri; order Cypriniformes; family Xenocyprididae; genus Mylopharyngodon; species Mylopharyngodon piceus. The sequence goes on along the minus strand of CM077443.1, from coordinate 25,429,367 downwards.
AGTGAATGTATCAACATACTGTGTAATGATACAAGTGAATAAAACAGACTCCCGCTGACGTATTTCCCAAGATTTTAAAAAGTCAGAAAATGAACAGATGAATGAACCCCATTCACAGTAGCCTTCATTGGTAGAAAAAAAAACTGAAATATTGATGAAATGGCAGTTTCCAGAGATAGCAGATGTTCTTATCTTTATTCCTGATTTCATCATCATGATCCATCACATTCTATTGTAATTATGAATTACTGCAATTTATCATTTCAAAATATGATTTCTTAGGCTCAAGTTGTCTCAGATGAGCACACATACTGTACGATGTTGCACACATACACTAAAAATTCTCTGACATCGTCACATATTGAGAACATTTGACTTTGATGCTGAGGAAAATGGCACAATCTTATAGAGGAAAGATCAATAAAAAGACAGACAGAACAGAACTGTTCTTGTTTGACACTGTACAGATTTGGCAGGCACATCAGACACAAAACTGTGTGAAAGAAGGAAGGGAAACTCAGGCTCAACACCAAAGAAATGGACAAAACCCTGTTCTTTTGAACTTTCTATTCATCAAAGAATCTTGAAAAAAGTATCAAGGTTTAAAAAAACTGTTTTCAACAATTAACAAGAACAATTGTTTTGAACATTGATAATAACAATAAAAGTTTCTTTACGCACCAAATCATCACATCAGAATCATTTTTGAAGGATCATGTGACACTGAAGACTAGACTAATGTCAACACAGGAATAAATTACAAATATATATATATATATATATATGGAAAGTCTGGTCATGTAAAGAGTAAAAACCTTTGGCATATATGATGCATAAGAAGCTGACTTTCAACATGACTTTTCCATATTGTTTAAGAGTAAAGGATATGAAAAGCCCTTGCCCCAGGGTTGCATTAGGAATCTTTTTGAGGAAGCCCAGTGTACCTTTCCAGCACTACAATGGGCTCCAGTCTTCTGTTGAGAAAGAGAACAATACTTCCCTTATTCCACTGATAGCACCTATTGTACAACATCAGACACTTGCACTTCAAAGGATACTTCACAATTTAAAGATGTCTGAGTTACCAGGTGTATTGGGAATAACGTGTCTGAAACCTCAAGCCATTGTATATGTATAACAAATAAAAAAAAAGTTCTCCTTTTATTTCCAAATTAAAACACGATCTACTGATGAAAGTAAGTCAGTAGCAAACAGAACGTGACAATCAAGATCAAAAGACATGGAAGCACAGTACCTCGCCACTCTGTCTATTTTGAAGAAAACAACCGAGAGGAAATGAGCAACTGTCTACCGTATTCATAACAACATTCAACCTGAGCTGAGCTCCAGTCACTTGCTAAAAGCTTTAGTTTTCATGCTACAGCAGTTTGGAAGTGTTCTGCCCTCCACAAACTCTTCTGTACGTAACAGCGAGGTCTTGAGCTCACAGATGCTCTTGTCCTCTGTGGGACACACATCAGGCCCACTGTGATCTCTAATGTTCATTCTATTCACACTCACTAAAAGTAAAAAGTGGTTAAAAATGCAACCAGTGAGCAACAAGCACAAGCGTTTGCTTTTTGCAAGACCTTTGCTTTTTCTGTCATGAGTGGGAGTTTTGATAAAAACAAACCCTTGTGTAGCCAACTTGATTAAAAAATTCATTGAAATCTTAGCACAAAAGTATTTCACTAACCTCAAACTCTTCAGTTCTATAGAAGATTACTAAGTATTTTAATATCATTAAAGGTATGACAACAGCAATGAAGCACATAATTGAGACAAAGGCTAACATAAGACTAAAGATTAAAGTTGTGTTCACAGTGTATCACAAAGCTTGTGTACTGTACACTCAAACCTTAAAGGGATAGTTCACTTAAAAATGAAATTTCTGTCATTAATTTCTCACACTCATGTCGTTCCAAACCCGCAAGACCTTCGTTCATCTTCGGAACACAAATTAAAATATTTTTGATGAAATCCAAGTGGTTTTTTAATCCCCCATAGAAAGCAACGTAACTACTGTGATTCAAAGTCCAGAAAAGTACTAAAGACATTGTTAAAATAGGCAACGTGACTACAGTGGATCAACCTTAATTTTATGAAGCGACGAGAATACTTTTTGTACGTAAAAAAAACAAAAAAATAAAATAACGACTTTATTCTACAATTTCTTCTCTACACTGTCAGACTAGTACGCATTTGACACAGTGAACGCCGTTCAGTGCTTCCGTGTTTACATCCGAACGCCGGCTCAGTATTGGCCGACGCTGTTCACTTGAGCAGCACAACGAATGCGTGTGATGCTGACGCAGCAGCCGGCCAATAATGAGCCGGTGTTCGGACGTAAACTGCGTTCACCGAGTCTGACAGGGAAGAGAAGAAATTGTAGAATAAAGTTGTTTTTTTTTTTTGCGCACAAAAAGTATTCTTGTCGCTTCATAACATTAAGGTTGAACAGCTGTAGTCACGTTGACTATTTTAACGATGTCTTTAGTACCTTTTTTTAGGTTCTCGAATGACGGTAATTACGTTGCTTTCTATTGGGGATAAAAAAAAAAACTCGGATTTCATCAAAAATATCTTAATTTGTGTTTCGAAGATGAACAAAGGTCTTACAGGTGTGGAACGACATGAGGGTGAGTAATTAATGACAGAAATTTCATTTTTGGGTGAACTAATCCTTTCATAAAAGAGGAATATCGTCTATTATACGCAAGAGAACTACCTTTATACATTTGAAAGACAATTTGATCATTAATCTGAAGGGGAAAAAAAGGTGTAATAAAGAGAAAGCAGGTGTTTCATCCTATAATAACTTGTCTGCATCTGTCACTGTCAGCAACACACTCTGAAAATGATAAACTACATCAAGTACTGGCAGCAATTTTGACATAAACATCAATTTTTCTACCACCAAGCTTTTGTTATTCTACAGAATAAATCCTGATTTTAATATATATGTTTTCACAAATATCTTTACAGTTTTTGCCCTCCTGAAGCTCAAACAGTATACAGCGTGATTCTAGCAATGCCAAGGTCACAGGTTCGATTCCCAGGGAATGCATGAACTGATAAAATGTATGCGATCACTTTGTCTGCCAAATTCATAAATGTAAATATTTCAAATGCGGAAAAATGTGAAGTATAATTTACAAAGCAGAGCTTACTTACCAGAATTATTTCATGAAATATGTGAATTTCATTATTAATTTTAGATATTTATTTTATGATCTTACAGTATATTATTCATTTCCAACATGATACAACAGACATTAGAGTAGTGGCAGTATGTTGGCATGGACAATGGTGAAATATACTGTATAGAGGTCATTTGACCGCCAGGACTGACCAATCAGAATCGAGCATTCCAGAGAGCCGTGTAATTAATGAAAATTGTATTAACACATTCTGGAAACTCCAATCCTCAAGGGACTTAGTTACAGCCAGAGCAATGTAAAGGTTGAGAAAACACGCTTTCAAGCTTTCTAGGACAGACACTGTGTACATCCGCAGAGAAATTGCTCCTTTCACTATCTCCTGACTCCTAGAACATTAGCAAAGGCATTGATGTGATCCACCAAGACACAGGGGCGCAGGCAGGTCCTCTGTCCTTCTGTAGCCGACACAATTCCTCTCGCTGTAGACATCTTCCTGACAACAGTACTTACAGGGATTCCTATGCCGTACCGAAAAATGCAATCATCTCTGTCCAGGCTTTATTGTCTGAGGGGATGAAAAGCTCTTCCCAACATCTGACCGTTATCTCAGAACGATGTTAAACAAGGTCATCTTCTATCTCGTAAGATGGATGGGGTTATTATTAAATATCTTTGCAGGCTAATGCAGGATGCCTGTCTGCACAGAGTGGCTTTAAAGTTTAATGCATGAGGTGTTCAGACACAAAGAGGCAAAAAGATAAAAGTAAACCAAGAATATTTTGGGAAGATGAATCACCTTCATCTGCTATTTGACACAAGATTACTCATGGAATATTTACAACAAATCTCAACTATTTTTTGTTTGCTAGGCAGTCTCCTGGCAATCTGCATCTGCTGCTCTCCCCGCCTGCTTCAGTACGACGCGCACAATATTTTTTTCTGCTGTTCACAAACATACGTGGAAAATGAAGCACACTCTAAATCCTTTTTAATTGGTTCTTTGATTCCACAGAGTCCTGATAACGACGGGTCAACAAGCGCAAGGAAGTTTTTTTTTTTGTTTTTTTTTCCCCGGCTGAGACACAGGCTCCTGCAGAGACACTGTTGTTTCAGGTTAGAGTTCTTTTCTTTTCTTTTTTTACCCATTAAAATTTCTTTCTTTTCTGTTTTTAATTCTCACCCTTGCACAGCCATAACAATAAATGGCAGGAGGGCCAGTGTCAAACTGAGTCTTATCAGTCTAAAACACATGTGCTTTCTTTTATTATCAACTTTTCTGCTCTCCTCAAATTGGAATGCCCTTATTTTTTGTGTTCATGGCACGTGTAATTTTATTTTTCAGCACCCTGGCCAATGAATATTTAATTAAGGAACGAGTGGCTCTTGTTCTAACTGATTTGTATGTGTTTGCTGTTCTGTCGGTCAAGTCAGACTAATCTACATTGCCATTACTTCAGTGAAGAATAGTGAAATTAATTTATTTAATCATTTGAAAAGAAAAGAAAAGAAAAGAAAAGAAAAGAAAAGAAAAGAAAAGAAAAAAGAAAGGCACATTAATTAGTTATATTTTTGGAATATAGTTTAAAGTCTTGCAGCAGCACACAAGCTGTGATAAGCAATTTCTTTATTAATTGCAGCTGCTTTATTCTGGACTCCAGTGAAATTAGCCTGTACCAAGGAACAATTAAAAATAGGTGTGGGCCAAAATTTTTATGGTGGCCATGATTCCCCCCCACCCCCCATGCATGTTGGTTCTTCAAATTACCAGGCTTTTTAAAGATTTGTTCAGTATTCTGCAGAACATAAAATGCCATTTAAAGTGAACAAACATACAAGCTAAACTTCCACATTGTAGCATGGCATGAACTATAATCGCCTTATTTCCTTTGAATGTAAGTTGTTTGAAAAAACAAGGCATGAATTCCCATTTTCTTGTTGTCGGGACACCACTGTGTTACAATAAAATTCATTTAAGTTTTCTTTTGTGGAAACTAGAAAGCACATTGCAAGACGTTCTGTGCAAATTTGAACAAATTGACACTTGACGGATATATCGTGACCAATCATGAGATTCTGGGAATTTCTGTTCCAGTCACACTGAGGTCAAACTTCTGTGACATACTTCATTTCTGAATTCAGAAGAAGAAGACAGGAGGGGAACATCAGAACTTCTTTGTGGAAAAGCAGCTCATGGCGCTTTCAAACACTTCTATATACTAACATTTCAAACATTTCTATAAACTAGTAATGAATCACTAATGTTAGTCTGCCAAAACTGCATACTTGTATACATATGCACACGGTTTGGGGTCAAAAAGATTTTTTTTTAAAGAAATGAATACATAAAAATTATCAAAAGCCACAGTAAAGACAAAAAACATCTATTTCAAATGTATGCAGTTCTTTAGAACTTTCTTTTCATCAAAGAATCTTGAAAAAAGGTATCATGGTTTCCACAAAAGTTTTAAGCAGCACAACTGTTTTCAACATTGATAATAATAAAAAAATATTTCTTAACACCAAATACACATATTAGAATGATTTCTGAAGGATCATGTGACACTGAAGAATGAATATGTATCAATGCAATTTTCATGAAGTAAACTTTTACTAAAAGCCTTCCTTCCACCAGAAAAAATAGTCCCTGACCTGACCGTGAACAGCAACAGAAGTTACATTTTTACGCCATTAGATGGCGGCAAAGACTGTCTTTATGAGTGTGTCAGTCAGTAGCGAAGACTTTTACATCGAAAAGACTGAATTGTTGTGAACACGGAACAAGACGCAACTGACAAATGCTTTGACTAGCGCTGTCAGTCACGGGAAAACCCCTTAACTGTTAAAAGGACAAGATAATACATCGGACATTTAAACAGATTTTTTATTATGAACATAGGACTGACCTGAAGGAAAATGCTAAATCTGAATGCAGGTAAAAAACTTGCTTACTCGATCACTTTCTCTTCTACATAATACAGTAAGCTTCAATGATCAATATCAATTGAAAACATACGGTTTACGTTGCTAAGACTGGTTGCTAAGGGTGTTGTGTAGTGATACACAGAACCGTTGGGTGAAGCGGTCATAGCCGTGTTTTATTGTGAATAAAACACAGCTATTGAACAATCAGAATCAAGGACAGGAACTAAGCGTTTATATAAATATAAAAATGGAAACAGTTATTTTAAATTGTAATTATCAAATAAAAGCAGCCTTGATGAGCATAAGAGACCTCTTTCTAAAACACATACACTTTCACAGAGGAAAAAGGGGGAAAAAATGTAATTGTGTCAGATGACGGGGTAAAATCTAAAACTTATCCACATGTACTGTATAACTGCATGTTAACAGGCCATAGAATGAAGAAACACAGCAAAACCAACAAACAAGTAAACCTTGGATGTCAAAGTATATGATCTGAATGTTTAAAAAGAAAATAAAAACATAAACATAAAACTGATGAGAACAAACTGCACTGATGCCACTTTTGTGGCATGACGTCATATTACGAGGCACAGTAATGGCATTATAACAGTTTTTCTATCTAATTCTGTTTAAGAGGCACATCACTTACTATTTTAGATGGGTTTATGTTGCTTTTTAGCCCTTATCAGGTGGCCTGTTTACGGTTATGCTTTTAATAAGATAAAAGAAAGAATGAAAGTAATAACTCTAAGAGCAAACAATGTCTAAAATAAGCAGGAACAGTCATAAAATTGAGACATTTCATCAATGCAATTGATTTTATAGGAAAAGTGCAGCGTTTATTCTGGCCTTCCCCCACCTGCCGCATTAAGTTCTGTAATATCCACTGATGGATTCGTTATAGCTTGTTTTCCCCGCCGTGTTGAGCATACAGCAGGTAATTAGTTTACAGAAACTAATGTCTTGTGTTACTACTGCACCAAAGTCCTGCTTCACTTCACTAATTGACTAAGTAATTAAACCAGTTATCTGAAGCCATATCAACATATCGGCCTGCTGACCAAGTGCCTTTTTCTTCATTAACATAAGGATAAAGAAAATGACTCTATCAAGCTTGTCTATTGTTATTTTTATTCTTTTAAAAGTGCAGACAATAATGTCTTTTATTTGTCCTAATGGTTTCATACTGACACATGGATTCATTTAGCTTATTAACCACTGGCACATCATACTAAAGTACTTTATCTCTTGTTTTGTTCTTTTTTGTCATCCTCCACCAATATAAGTTTTCATCATGCACATTTAAATGCATGGTTCGTTGTTAAAACTTTGACTATGCACTTAACACATTGGCTTTCCTTCTCTTAAATGAAGCGTGACAGTCCAGTGATGTGCATATAATGTTCTCTTAGGTATTAACAACTCAAACTGTTGTGCTGCTGATGTAGAGGAATAAGCTTTTTTGCCATAATTTAAATAATAATAAACAGAATTACACATTTTAATTATTTAATGGCATGTCATCTAATTATGAAAATTATTTTAAGGAATCCACATGAATGGCTTGAAGAAATTATGATTGCAGGCTTTTATGATTAGTGTGTCTGTGAGAAAATATACAATAAAACATTCAATCACAAAGGCGTTGATGGCGATGCTTTAATACACATCACCGCACAATGGTAGAGTCGCTGTAAAATGAATAAAACAAACCCCAGTGTTTATTAGAACAACAATAAATTAAAGAATACAAAATTAATGGAGTGGTAAAATCAACATATGAATAAGACCATTTTTGCATTTTCTTTTGTATGTGTTTCTCATGGCTAAAAAAATTAGTTTACATTAATTGTTTTGAATAGGCAATAATTTACTAATGTCTAACAATGTGCCCTAATGACAAACAAAGACACTGATTTTTCTGTTCCATCTGTATTATATCTTAGCAGCTGGGATTAAGATTCCCCAAATTTCCTACAGTGGCCCTACGGGACTCAACTTAGCAACAATAGCGACACAAACGAACACTGAGAAGACATCAGCAGTAACCCAGAAGAACATCAACTGAAATGAAACATTTCTGAAAAACATCTTTTCTGCATTTCACATTCAACAATGAATGCTTACCATAATGCAGAATCAGCTGATAACAAATCACCACAAGAGCGCAATGCAAGTCTAGACAATGCCTGTGTTTTTTTGAAAAAAGCAATTTCCTGTAAAAATCTCCAGCTCTAAGGTTTAATAAGGTAATCCAGAGGACTCTCAGGGTTGGTCTACGCTAAATGCCCCGATATTCTCAAGGCCAAGTTCTTTTTTATTCTTCACTTAAGGGTAAAAAGAAGTTCGAAATACGTGCACAACGGTATACTGTTAGCGAACATCCTGATGCTGCCCATGCTGCTGAGGAAGGTTTTAGATGTTTTAGATGTAAATATGTGCTGCATGCTTTCCTCTTTCCTCTTAATAACAAAATAATCACACAACAAAAATGACAGCAGTGAGAAAGCAGCAGTTAAGAAAGCATCTGATCATAGCGATGTGCATATGTTTGCACCAGCTCTGCAATTCAGCACTCCAGTAAAGTCCCGTCACGTTTATTAATACAGCATTTACAATAGTTTGTTTAAAAGCAGGAAACTTTAGAGTATAAACATGAAAAAACAGTGTCAGGGGCTTTTTCAATTGACCCTTCGCCGGGAGTTTGATTGACAGGTGATCTAACCAATCATAACGCTGAATCCGCCGTTATGAGGAGTTAGTAGATTAACGTTGGTGGACTTGAACTTAAAAAAATGGTACTAATGTCTTTCCGCGATTGAAACAACATTCCTTCAGATGTTCATTCGTGTTTATTTGATGCTATAAATTAACTAGTAGGAAGAGATGATCGTTTGACAAGCCGCTTGAACTGAGGCGCTACAGCGATTTGTCACGACACAAAATTGTATTTATTGTTTAAATTTCTTTAAAAATTACAAAATTTGAAATTTGAGTATTTGTTTCATATCAAAAATAACCTGCTTTGTCTTGTCTGTCGACGCATTGTCAGTGTCCTCTTTGCTCCACAATGTATTTTTCACTGCGTGAGAACATGATGTGTGGCGTGAGAGCGGCATGGCTTTTTGGACATAGTAACAGTAACTAAAGGGGGCGGGTCTTTGCGAACGGTCAATTAGAATTACAACTTAATTTTCTACTATAAAACGGCTCTCCGGTGTGTTCATGTTTGTACTCGCGGATGTCTGACCTTGACGGACTGAACAGAAGAAATCAACCGGAGAAAATTTCCACGTAAAAGAAGGCGGAGCCTCAGAGCACACCTACCTATTATGTAATCACCACGAACCAGTGGTACTCTTTCAAAACTGTTTACCAGCCAGAGCGAACTTTTCCGGAAAGTTCACTTTGGCAAGCTGTTTCAAACTTTTTTTCAAACAAACTTCATTTAGTTTGAGATATCGTCACACAAGATCGTTCTTTGATTTCGCTTGAACTATATCTATGCCTTTAATTATACGCGACTACCCAACATGATTATCTTGAAAACAATTACATGTAAAATGCTTTATTAGCATGAAAATTAGATAGCAAAAACATAGAATATTTTAATTAGCAACAATTGCCAAACAATTTGCCAAATTTAGTTCATTTACTTACTGCATTTCAGGTCACTCAAAATGCACATGCTCCTGACCACTAGAGTATTTCTACAAACTCTGCATGTATTGTGTATTTTGAAATAGTAATATTTAAAGATTAATAAAAAAGTAAATATTTTCAGATATTATTTTAATAATTTGCTTAGTCTATTGATAATTTGGATGCCAATTATTTCATTTAAATGCAAAAAAGTCACATGTTGTTTTTTTTCTTTACTAATTTAATGCTATTGTCTGTCACAGGCCCACAATGAACCTATAAAAAATTCTCAACTTTAAATTCAGTCCATAGCCTCACCACTGTTGATCACAGCAGAGGTCTGAGGGAAAGTGTCTATAAAAGCTCACATATTAATAGCAGCAGTGCACTTTAAACATGTCTCCCTTCATTATCTCCTGCCATTATCTCCTATCAGTGTGTCAACAAGAAAGATAAGCAGCTCTTTGTCTTTATCCACAGGTGCTAGATCTTGCAGTATAGCTTATTCTCGCCCACTGTCTCCAAGAAAGCTGTCCCCAAAAATTGGTAACCAAGTTGACACCTGCCAGTTTGGTACAGATGCTGATAGCTCACAGACCTTTGTGTCCTGCTTTGCCCTTCAGACACATTTAGACATTAAAGACAGATCCAATTTAACCCTTTAACCCCTGAATTTGGAACATTTTGCTTCTCATGCCAGTTGCAAAAAAAGTGTAAAAGTCAATAAAAATGCAATTCACTGTGTGAAATTGGTTTATGGCCCCATGAAGGTTGGACATTGCGAAGTCATGGATACCGGCGGGCAAATTACACTATAGTTTGCATTTAAGATGCTGTGTTAGAAGGTCACAGCTTCAATATTCTCAAAGTGAGAAAGCCTTTCAATATTGGTCATACTCATGCACTTTTTATTCATTATTTAGAAAATATAACTGTACATTATCAAAGCACACTTGAGCTCTATGGTCAAGCCCAAGGTTTTTTATTCAAAACATTTACTTTACAGCTAAGGGTGTTAAACCATAACCAAAGTTAAACTCAAAAGAAAATACCAGATATTCATGAGACCAGCTAAACAATCAATAGCAATAACAATTGGGCTCTTCAAAAACGCAATTATGTTTAACTACCTTATTTGTTCTCCATTTTGTGTTACGGTTCCCAATCACATTTGTGCTGATGCCATTACTGAAGAGAAATATGCCTCTGTAGAGAATGTAGTTATTTCATTCAATGTTGAATTAGCTCATTTCAGTCCTTGGAGCTCTGGAGGGTCTAGATCTATTAACGGTCATATCACCATGTTAAGAGACTGAAACTCATTATTAATGGCGATAAGAACACATCAGTCTCAATTAAGGCTCCTTTTATTGTGTTTTAAGCCAGTGAGAACCAGAAAAATCAAGCAAAATTTCAAATCTAACATTTGCAATGTGGCTCTCCCAGTTCATCTCCAACATGTGTGGTTAAAGCCTCAAACCCTTTCTGCTGACGTTTCAATCAACTGTGTGATGGAGTGCAGTTCGGGGGCTAAAATTTGTAGCTTATTGTTTTGAAACTGCTTTTGAAATCCCACGACTGGGATCCTTTTATATTTGGCTCTGTGGATGTCTCTCAAACAAAGAGAACTCCCTGAAGCCTGGAGCTCATGAGTGATTAGCACAATTAATGATACTATCAATATGGCCATTTGGTGTTACCAGCGGCAACATGGGAAGTAAAATTAGGAAAAAAGAAGAAGAAAAAAAATCAGGCTCAAACTGCAGTGCCATGAGCTGCACTACTACTGTATGTAAAATCATGCTTTACTGCCAGCAAAAATTGTACTGGGGTACAACATATGGAGCAGTACAATTAAAAGGACAATCTACTCCTAAAACGTGCACCTTTGAGTAGTACCTTAGAGTAGTAAAATGTACTTTTTAATGTAGTTTTAATGTGCAATTTTGTACATAGTGTTGGTGTTTAGGTCGAGTTAGAAGGTTGTGTAAATCTACTGTCCAAAGAAAGAAAAATCATTGAGGATTATGGAAGACAGGGGTGTCAGACTTTTTAAAGGGGACCTATTATGCAAAATCCAACGAGGTTTATTCTTGTGTTACGCAGCACGTTTGAGCTTCCGAGGTTTGATCTCACACGTCAAGCAGGATCCGGTTGAGCTTCTGTTTATGTTCGCTGATCAATGTTTATATGTCAATAAAAGCCTAAATTCAATCTGTTTATCATATGAAGCAGTCAAGTCTCTTCAGAAAATTTGTACTAAACTGGGGTGCGGGTGAACTAACCCTTTTAAGACTGTGTCTTAAAAATAGTCTAACCAACTAGCATTTAGCCAAGGGGTAATCAGTCTTATCAGATTCAAATTAGACCAATATATGTTTTTATGTAACTGACTTTAACAACTTATCACTAGTCTTAGATTAGAGGAAAATCTTGAAAGACTGTTCTAAGCACTTTATTTAACAAGCCACAGAACTTGGTGTAAAATAAAACTGAGCATATGGAATTTACTAAATCTAATTTACAAGAGCATGAATGAATGTTTATTATTGAAATGAGTAAACAGGAATGTTTTAAGCATCAGTTATTTTTTTTTCCCTCAAATCATTTTTCATCAAGTTTGACTTCTCCATGTATCATTTGTTTGACACCCCTGATAAACTGAACGTCCATAACATGTCTTTATTTAGCAGATGTACTAGCAAAAGGCCACAACATTCTCTAACAAATAACAAAAAACTGTGGAACAATGCTCAACAAACTTGGGATTCACTGTCTAACCTCTGTCTGTTTCTGTTTGGTCTACTTGTGTTTGTTTCGTTCTGGACATGATGCATTCAGATGATGAAGATACAGAAGATTCACTGTATCTCACGCAGAGAAGACCTGACCATGACAATATTTCAGAGCCATGATAAGAATAATATTCAGTGCCTACTGAAACAAACCCATTGTCCATTTTCACATGACAATTTCAAAAATCTACTGGTAATTTCATAATCTTTTAGGCTATGCCATAGAAGTAGTTTAGTTCATCAGAGCATCATGTAAAATCTGAATTTTAATCATTTTAGTTTTTCTGCTGGTTTGACATTTGTTTCACCATTAATAAACAAGTTTGTTGTGAAAATAGCTGAGAGGAAATGAATTCTATGCACACAGCAACTCCTAGGCGGTTCTTGTTAAACTTATAAATCGTCTGTTCTCTCCATTAAGAACATCAAGAGAACTGAATAGTGTAGGGAGACAGCAAATGAAGGACATGAAGAGTCAGGCCGGCTTGGAAGATGGGAGAGAGATGGCAACCGGCCAGTATCTGCTGTTCAGTGAAATTGATCAAGGTAAGGGGGAGCTGGGTTCAGAATAATTGAATTAAGGCTGACAGAAGCGCTGACCAAAATCTTCAGACACAGGTGATACTACAAGGTCATATGATACAGGGTATGGACCATCACAAATGGTGAAAAATAGCACAGAGGGGAAACGAATGACAGTGTTAGATTATGTCTAATAGTTACCTTGATTGCAGTGCTCTCGGGTCACTGGATTAGCCATGTTATATAATAAGTGGTACTAATAATGGGTGAACAAAGGTAGGCCTATAGCGGGACACTTAAGCTTAATCACCCATCATTACGCGTATGCTTCCATTACTATAAATCTGCATTAACTTTATCCGAAATTAGTATGCACTGACATTGATGTGTCCATTTGGATCATGTTTTAAAAACAAAGCCAGTGACAAAATATCAGAAAGTGTCTCACTTTGCATGTACTGACTATCATTTTACTTAACAAATGTATATTCATCTGCAGTCTTTGCAAGAAAAAAAAAATAATCATCAACAATAAATATGAAATATCACCTAGAAGCAAAAACACTGTTAATGCAAAAACCTCCTATGGACTGCTGTAGGCTAGTAGTAAAAATCTTTGGTACTTATTATGTTGATTTATTTCATGAAAAGAGAAATGAGTGCATTAAAAATGAATGAGAATGTGAGATTACTTGCAAATAATCTGCAAAAAAAGCTAAAATCTTGATATTTTTTAATCTATTGTAATGTTGTAATCTTTTGATAGCCCAAATTCACTGAGCAAAAAAGATTTTTTTTTCTCCTTTATAAATGCAGCAAACAGTCTGAAGTGACAAAATTGACTCTCAGCCTTGAATGTGACAGAACGGCACTGCAATAACTCCTTGCTAGACAGGCTTTTCTTTTTTCCGCTCCTCACGCACACAGATAATGCTCTCCGCAGGTACACAGTCTCATCATGGCCAATTGTTTCCCCCTGTGAGTGCTTTATCTAAGCTGGTCTGAGACTGTTCAGCCTCATTGAACATCAATGGCCCTCCTCTTCATCCCCTCTTACCGAGCCATCAGCGCCAACTTCCCTTGGCATCAAGGCTGTAACAAAGGCAGGGATTCTGCTGCACCGCAGGATGTGGAGGAAAAATGGGGGAACAGACGAATAGAGAAACCTCAGACAAAATGAGAGAACAAGGTAGATTTAATAGAAGCAGTGTGGAGGATTTTTGCTTACAGTGTCACTCCTGTGAGCGGGGAAATATAATTTTGACCTTGTAAACTAGAGGTGTTTTAATAGGAAAGTCAATTTAAGTTGTGTAGGGTAGTAACAATATTTTAATGCTCTAAAAAACTGAGATCCAATCAGATGTTCTGGCTAAAGCAGGTCATATGAATATACACAGATGAGCCAAAACATTATGACCATCTGCCTAATATGCTGTTGGTCTGCCTAATATGGAACACCATTGTCATGAAGGGGTGTACCTGATCTACAACAATGTTTAGGTGGGTGGCATGTGTCAAATTTATGCCCCATGAATGGCCGGACCCAGGGTTTCCCAGCAGAACATTGCCCAGAGCATCACACTCCCTCCACCGGCTTGTCATCGTCCCACAGTGCATCCTGGTGCCATCACTTCCCCAGGTAAATGGCACACACGTACATGGCCGTCAACATGTTGTAAAAGAAAACGGGACTTATCAGACCAGGCGACCTTCTTCCATTGCTCCAAGGTCAGTTCCAATGCTCGTGTGCCCATTATAGGCACTTTCGACGGTGGATAGGCACTCTGATTGGTCTGTGGCTACACAGCCCCATACGCAGAGTGCAATGCACTGTGTGTTGTGACACATTCCTCCCATAATCATCATTACAATTTTGTGTGACTTGTGCCACAGGAGACTTGTTGGCTTGGACCAGACGGGAAAGCCTTCATTTCCTCATGCACCGGTTTGTGGTTTGTCCCTCCTTGGACCAGTGGAAATTCCTACCACTGCTGACCGGGAGCAATCCACAAGCCCTGCCCAGTTGCCTTGCCATTACAATTTGCCCCTTAAAGTCGCTCAGATCTTTATTCCCGCCCATTTATCCTGTTTTCAACAAGTTGATTACGAGAACTGATTGTTTGCTTACCATCTAATCTACCCAGACCTTAATATGTGGCCTTGTTAGGAGATGATCAACGGTATTCGCGTCACCTGTGACTGGTTATAATGTTTTGGCTCATCAGTGTACTATAAACAACAACTGTGTAATTTGAAACATAATGTACAGATTTAAGCAGAAAGAGTAAATTTGACTCAAAGCGAGTCTTTTAAGGTTAGGCTGCAATGATACGGTCCATGTGACTGAATTGAGTCCCCCATCTATTTCACACTTTGCGAGCAGCCCAATTGCCATATTTATCATGACAACTCAAGACACGGAAAAGTATGGAATTCATCAACACTTCATTGTAACATCAGACAGAAAAAAGGCGGAGGCTCCATTCCATGACAGGGTCCTCATCTGAGCCCACCGAGGTTCTAAATTGTCACAGAGATTCATAACAAAGCCTGTCTCTCTAAACACACTTTAATTTCCCAACTCCACCTGGGCCATGAGAACACCTGCCTTTGTAAAAACCCTTCTAGCAGTGAAGTCTGAATACATTCCAGATATGCTCAAATGCAATTCATCGCAATGCTGAAACCAAACAATGACTTGGAGCCATATGCCTGAAACATTTGTACTGATGAATCCCAATAAAGAATTAATGAAGCCCGGATCAAACCATCAAGCTGTTGCTCTCTCATTTGTGCTGGACTAAAATATTTCCACCAGAATCTGTTGGAATTGTTGCAACCGAAAGCACTACAGGCCACCAATGAATCAGAGAATGTATTAGCAATGGCATCCAGTAACATGCCCCCAAAAACTTCCTAAAAAATATGGTACCAGGTGGACCTATTCCTAGAGTGAATTCATGTTACTGGTGGAAAACCCATGTTTAATTACATGTCAGAATCCAGAATACTGATTGTACTGTATTGTGAGTTCATTACAATAAGGATTCCTGCCCCTAAATTCCACCAGTTTCAGATTAACAGATGCTGATAATTAAGTATTAATGCATCAATTATATCATACCAAACCAAGTGGCATTTACACTACCGTTCAAAAGTTTGGGGTCAATAAGACTTTTTAAAAGACGTCTCTTATGTTCAGCAAGGCTGCATTTATTTCATCAAAAATACAGTAGAACAGTAATACTGTTATATTACAATTTAAAATAATATTTTAAAATGTATTCTTGTGATGGCAAATTGAGGTTCTTTGTTTCAGTCACATGATCCTTCCGAAATCATTCCAAAATGCTGATTTTGCGCTCAAAAAAAACATTTATTATTTTCACTTTTTATCAGTTTAATACATAATTGCTGAATGACAGTATTTATTTGTTTAAAAAAAAACAAAAAAAACAAACTTACTGACCCAAAACTTTTGAACACACATTTTAAGCAAAACATTTCATAAATATGACTATAATAAAATAATAATAAATCTTATATTTTGGGTCAATAGATATTCTTTTCAAAATGAGGGCAAAAGGTATTTGAATACTTTTTAGTTGTCAAATTTTGTGGAACACATTTAATATGATGAACTACACATGGGGTTACTCTGCTAGGAAGCGAAGAGAAGCAGCAAAAAAATAAATAAATAAATAAAAAATTATACATTTATATATATTTATATACACAACTCATAATTTCATTGCATAGATATTTTTTTTTATCTATGCAATGAAATCCAGACAAGGATTTACAAAGTGTCCAGAAACTTTTTGGAGCCATTGTATTGTTCATGCAGAGCTACAGGCTTTGCAAAGTCCTAGACCACGACAAAGAACGAGAAAGAAAGAGAAGATATGCCATGATTCTTGTGGAGGATGGAATAATTAGACACTATGATTGCACAATTATGTTTCAATTGAGGTTCTAACCATAATTAATCCAATAAAAACTTCAAAGTTAAAAAGGACCTATTATGCTTTTTTTAGATTTTAAACTTTCTGTACTGTAGAATGTCGCTGTTTGAGCATTAAAAATGTCTGCAAAGTTACAAAGCACAAAGTCCACTACAAAGGGAGTTATTCTCTATATCAGTGCACACTGTTTCTAAACTCCCTGAAAATCTTGATTGTAGTCTTGAGTCTCGTTCCAGGAATGTATGCATCACAATATTACTTATTTAAATAATTCCCGTCCAAGGCACACACAAAAAATGGGCGAAGCCTGGTTGTGTTGCGTTAGTAGTGTGTTGAAACTCATGGTTATGGTAAGGGGTGTGACATTTCTGAAACACGCTTGAAGTGGTTGACCAATCACAAGACAGTGATCCAGCCAATCAGAGCACATTGCACTTTTCAGAAGGAGGGGCTTCATAGAGATAGGAACTGAATAGAGCGTTACTGACAGACTAGGAGGAGAGGTGCTGCAACAATGTTAAATATGTGAAAAATAATGTGTTTTTTGAACATTCATGCATAAAAACCTAATAGTAGACCCCAAAAACAAAATCAAGACTTAGGCATAATATGGCCTCTTTAAAACAAGTTCTTACCTTTAACCTGAACGCCAATACGAAAGTAGACATCTGAGCTACTGAGGTAACGCTCCACCAAAATATAGTACCACTGCTCCCAGGATGGCAGTGGGACCTCTAGCTCACAGGGAACGTTTTCTCTGCAGTCCATAGCGCTGGAGTTATGCACCGGCGGGGCCCTTGAGCGGATCTTCAGCAGAACCGGACAGCTCTCCCCGCTCCTGTTCTTTGTATTGCAGTCCACAAGCTGTACCTTCACCCGAGAGATGTAGTTTGGGATGAACACTCTGCCAGGTACAAGGAAGAGAAATGTAGAGGACATCTGCTTGAAAGCTACACTGACTGTAGCGGACATTGTCTCATGAGAAACAGAGACTGCACTGAACAAAATTATGCTTATTGAAATGCCAAGGAAACATTTGAATGGAAATGTGTTTTGGTACTCTCAGGAGAACTTTAAACTTTAGCACATTTCAACAAACTTGTTGAAAATGTATAAAACAGTGAAGTGATATCTCTTGGTCTTAATTTTCTACATCAGTAACAACTAATCAG
The DNA here is from genome assembly GCA_039654765.1 of Mylopharyngodon piceus. Lineage (NCBI taxonomy): Eukaryota > Metazoa > Chordata > Actinopteri > Cypriniformes > Xenocyprididae > Mylopharyngodon > Mylopharyngodon piceus. Next base: position 25,411,185 of record CM077443.1, on the reverse strand, counting down.
GAAGCTAATGCAAGTTGCCCTTTTCAATTGAACAGAGATGGAAAACAACTGTGAAATTAGAATAAATAATTAATATCTACATTTTTGGCCATGACGCAATTGGCTTTGTCTGTTGGTTTTTGATAATTAACGATATGTACAGCACACCAACTGCTCAATCAAACAGAACACAATTTGTTTACAGATCTGCTGGATTGCTTTGAGAAAAAAAAATGTGTCTTGGAACATGAACTTGGTCTTTGAAAGTTGCCTTGAAATTAAAATCTTAAAAAAATAATTTATTGCATGGTTAATTTATCTCTTCTTCCAATTTTATGCAGCATTGTTTTGTATTTCACAACTGATTAAATAGTATGTCCTAGTTTGAATAATACAAATTCTTATACAAACTTAATTTAATCTTTGTCAGTCTCCAGAGCTATGTTTAATGTCCATATTAAGCATAGTCCACTGGATTTTATTACATATAAGAGGATTCCTATTTCTTCATACACATTAAGCTATTTCATGAGGCAGACATTATATATACTATAAAATAGTGTATATTAATATCCAGACATCCATAAAACAGCTAATGTTTAAGTCAGACAAATTTGCAATTTATTGTCCTTCTAAAAATGTTCACTGAAAACCAGCTTTTAATGATACAAAAAAGCCCATCTTCATAATGTCCACAGTGCTCAAGGTCTTTTCTGTGTACCTGTTGTTTATGGATGCGTTCCATCACCTCTCCCTCCTCCATTTTCCTCTTTTTCATTTAGAAAGACTTTATTTGCTAATTGAGAGGAGAGCTTTAATATCTGAACCTAATGAGAGTAGAAGCCTGAAATGGAGGGAAGCTTGAGAGGAGGATGTGTGTGGAATGATAAAGTGTTGAGAGCAGAAAGAGGCGGAGAGAAGGTGAGAGAAATGCATGGTGTGTGCGTTTGTGTATCCGATAAGTAAAGATGTGTGGAAGTCAGTCTGCAAAGATACCAATAGTGTAGAAATGTTAACATCTTAAAAGAATAGTTTTATTCCACTCTAATAAAAAATGGTGCTATATAATACTAAAAGTGGTTCTTTGGCTCGTAATCATAGGGAACCACTTTAAGTGCTGTATAGCACCAAATCTTGGTGCTTCAGTGGTTCTTCAGCGGTTCTTTGGGATGACTGAGGTGCTATATAGCACCGCTACTGTATACAGAACCTGTTAAGCTCCTGTATGGTTCTTCAGCGGTTCTTCAGTGGTTCTTTGAGGTGGTTACGGTGCTTTATAGCACCACTGCCGTACAAAGAACCTGTTAAGCCCCTTTAAAGGTTCTTTACGAGCCAAAGAACCACTGTTGGTGCTGTTTAGCACCATTTTTGTTGAAGAAATAAAATGCGATATGGCACCTCTTATGGGTTCTACACAGTACCATTTGACTAAGGTGCTGTAGAGCACCTTTAAAGATATGGTGCTACATAGCACCAAAAGTGGTTCTCCTATGATTACGAGCCAAGAACCACTTTTAGTGCTATACAGCACTTTTTTTTTTTTTTTTTTAGAGTGGATAACATGAGGGTTATTGCACCACCTTTCAAAAGTTTGGGGTCACTAAGATTTTTTGATGCTTTTGAAAGAAGTCTCTTATGCTCACAAAGGCTGCATTTATTTGATCAAAAATACATTAATATTGTGAAATATTATTTCAATCTAAAATAACTGTTTTCTATTTTAATATATTTTAAAATGTTTATTCCTTTGATAGCAAAGCAGAATTTTCAGCATCATTACTCCAGTCTTCAGTCACATGATCCCTCAGAAATCATTCTAATGCTGATTTCTTATTGTTACCAGTTTTGAAAACAGCTGTGCTGCTTAATATTTATATATATAATATATAAATACATTATATATATATATATATATATATATATATATATATATAATGAACATAAACTTCAAAAGAACAATAGTTATTTGAAATAAAAATATTTTATAACATTATAAATGTCTTTACTGTCACTTTTGATCAACTTAATGCACCCTTGATAATTAAAAGTATTAATTTCTTTAAATAAAAAAAACTGACCCCAGACATTTGAATGTATAAATGATGACAATTTTTTTTTTCGGTGTAAACTATCTTAATTTGTGTGTGTGTGTGTGTACTTGTTTTGGCTATACTTGTGGAGGACCAAATGTCCTCACTTATATTGTGAAATACTTTGACAACCCACTAGTGAGGACATTTGACTGGTCCTCACTAAAAAAAAAGGCTTATAAATCAGCCAAAAGACGTTTTTATTTAAATCTGGTCCCCACAAGGATAGTAAAACCTGAAATCACCTACATTTTGTGGACCAGTCGCAGTCCCCATGGGGGAAATGGATTAATAAACATACTAAATTATGTTTTTTTGAAAATGTAAAAATGCCGAAAGTTTTCTGTGATGGGTAGGTTTAGGTGTAGGGTTAATATACAGTTTGTACAGTATAAAACCTTTACATTTATGGAGAGTCCCTACAAGGATAGTGAACCAGACATGTGTGTATGTGTGTGTCTGCTTGGATATATTTTTTCCCTTAAAATTAGTCACTCACTTGTAGAGTACAGATCTATTGTGAAGAGGAATCATCTGGTCAATGAAGTAACCAGGATACAGCACTGAAATCCCAATGAGCCTCTGAACGATGAGTTGAGGTTGAAAGAGGTACTGACATTCCTCGTGAAGACCCTGCACAAAAATAGTGAAACAAACAGGAAATGGATTAGTTACAGGCAAAATCCAGTCAGTATCCATCTTCAAATAAACTGAGCCATGAAATACTGTATCACAACAAAACACATGTATACATGCATATCATGATATGGAAATGCTCGTGGAAGGAGGGCAACTCCCACTGAGAGAGCCTTATGATCACTTCAAATGGAGGGAAACTGCCATTGCATTTGCTTCGCTTCTGATGATTTGCTGTGTGATATTTCTCATGCCCAACTGCACAACAACTCCCACCTCAGACTCTAGAGAAAAAGATCAAACAATATTGTCGTTTCTCCACTTGGTGAATAATTCAGATAAAAGATTTTGAACTGTCTGCCATTTTTACTGATTCCAAACAAGTGGAGTATCCAACCAATAGCCTGCATTCTATGAATTCACCATTACATTTACACTTCTTCATATAGCAGACACTTTTATGCAAAGTGACTTCAAAATGAGGAACACAACATAAGTGATTCTTTTTAAAGTGGCAGGATTGAGAATAAGAGTGTTGGGAATTAAAAATTCATGGAAAAATAATATAGAGCACAGGGGAAATCTGAGGCATTTATTTTGCTGAATCGGATTATGCCAGACATAAAACGATGTGACAAAAAAACGTTGGTTGCATGTTGAAAGGTGTTGTGACTTAAATCCAGCACACTGTAAAAAATTATTTTCATGATTTGTTATCAACATTTTTTCTTTTGTCAAATCAACTTAGATAATTAATGTGGTTCAGATAACATAATATTTTTAGTTTCTAATGAGTAAACCAATTGCCTTAGATTGAAATAAAAACTTTGTGTTAATACAATGAACTCAAAATGTTAAGGCAACTAGGTAACTTACTTCTTTAAGTTAAACCAACAATTCTTTTTACAGTGTAAAAATGGAAATCTAACAAATATTAGCATTAAAAGAAAATTGTGTCAGTATGATTTTTCATTTATATTGACTATAGACTTTTATTAGCAAGGACACATTAAATTGATCAAAGTGACAGTAAAGACATTTATATTTCAAATAAACTGTCACATTAGAATGATTTTTGAAGGATCATGTGACAAAGAAGACTAAGTAATGGCTGTTGAATATTCAGCTTTGCCATCAAAGGAATAAATTACATTTTAAAATACATTCAAATTAAAAATAGTTACTTTAAGTCATAATAATGCTTCACAATATTACTGTTTTTACAGTATTTCTGATCAAATAAATGCTGCCTCGGTGTGGATAAGAGACTTCTTTCAAAAACATTACATAAATCTTATCAACCCCACACATTTGAACAGTAGTGTAAATTGAACGTCACTAAAATATCTACAATGTATGTACAGCTTTACAACTGACAATACTAAAAACTGAACTGTTTTGATTTCACCTTTACAGGATCCCAGTTGGTATAGTACTATAAAGAGATTCGTAGCTGTAAAAAACACTGATTTCAGCATATAGCAGATGTTGTGGCGTGTGCTCTAATTAAAGATCCGACGGGTTGTACAGATTCACAGACCATTTTTCACAGTGCAATTGCATGAAGACTTGAGGTGTGGAAAAAGGGAGGTGGAGGGATAAAAGACGGAGAGGAGGTGGGAGAATCCAAGAGCTTTTATTTATTGTGGCACACACTGGCAAATTACAATGCAGCGTTTCATCATGGAAACCTCGTCTTCTTTCAAGCAGGTACTCCTGCCCTAAACACATTCATCATTGTCGAATGGCATAGTAGTACAACCCCTCCTCTCCACTCAGCCAATCTCTTTTCCTACCATCTTCACACAGAGAAACACAATCACACCATACATAAAGGTATTAAATATCTAGGAATCATGCTAAAAGAATACATTATCTTTCCAGAGTGCACAATCCTCTTTTTCCGTTGTTTGTACTGGACAACAGCCAGAGACGTGGGGTCATTTTCACTGGTTTATTCTACCCACAGCGCTGTCGAATGTCAACCGCATATCACTGCTGGCTTCCTGTTGAGGTCAGTCAGCCATGTTATTACTTCATAAGGTGGGGAGAGAGAGTCTGCTGCCGCATCTGTCAGTTCAGTGCAGTTGAACAATAACTGAGACAGTTGTCAGTGGTGACGGCAACTTCCAATACTGAAAGGAGGGGGGCGGGGCAACGGAAAGAGCTAATTGGCTTGCAGTGGTGTGTGATTAATTATGCTGTGGGTTTCACTGCCTCAATAGTCATCATATAATTAGATATTCCTTAATTTATGAAGATGTGAGAATTTAAAAAAATATCTTGAAGAAAGCCTCAACAAATAAAATTCATTCCACTTACAAAATTCCCCATGATGTGAATTAGTATCATGTACATATAATTGTGAAATGAACAAAGGCTTTCATCCACTAAAAGCTGGGACACGGATGACATGATTATGACATTGTACATTAAAACATAGCTGGTAACATCACTGTATAACACATCATCATGCATATTCATTGTACAGTAGCTGTCGAAAACTGCAGTGAAATAAGCATACATATAAGCACAGGTTTGTTGAACTTTCTATTTATCAAAGAATCCTGAAAAAAAAAAAAATGTATCGTGATTCCCCCAAAATAGTAAGAACTTAGAAGCATAACTATTTTCAACATTGATAACTATCAATTCTGTTTTTATTGTTTGTACTTTGTGGTACTGTGGTCTATATTTATTTTCCATTTTGTACAGTTGTGGTTTAGTTCTTGTGACTGTCTACTACATGTGTCACTGTTGTTTACTGTAGGGACTGTTTTTTTGTTTTTATCCAATGCCATGTGATGTGCTAAAATGACAAATAAGTGGACTTTGACTTTGATGTTTCTTGAGCACCAAATAAGCATATTAGAATGATTTCTGAAGGATCTTGTATTGCTGAAGATCATGTGACACTCATATTTTTTATACATTTTAAATATGAAGGGAACAACAATGCACTAAACTTGGTTAAGGTATTTATCTCACAAAATTATTTGGCAAAAAAGGGACAAACTACAGCTACGGGTTTTATTTTACTATGCAAAAAAAAAAAAAGTATCAAAAAAAGCTCAGAGAAAAAAGCATACATTGACTACAACATAATTAGTTATTAATGTTTCATTGTTTCGCTCTTGTTTTTCCATGTATTCATAATTTCTTTGAATGACAGCCTGGCCAAAGATTATGACCGCACAATTTGTCATGTTTCATTGCACTATCACAAATAAAATAATTGATTCCAAGTTCAATTATGCAATATGCTTACAAAATCTTTTTTAAAAAATCTTCTCAAAAATAAAGTATTTAAAAAAAGGTGAAGATGCAAATTTTCCTAGGCCAGACATCACTTTTAGTCACTGTACATTAATATATGAAGGCACAAAATACATACTTACAATAAAATTATTAGTATCTCAGTAGAATAAAATTACAGAAAATACATAAATGAATGTATAAATAAAAAATAAAAAGGGGCCTACTACTCTACTAATCATATAATACTTTACAAAAAAAGGTTTGCAGGGTTGTACTCTCTCATGCACATTAGAGATGATAGACAATTACAAACAAAATCTCTTAAAAACAGAAAAAATAAGATTTTGTCTTTATATAATTACTCTTGGGAGATGTTTCTAGTAAGTGAATATAATGAGCAGTCGAAGCATTTTGGTAATTTTCAAGGGATTGTATGTTTCAGTGCACTCGAGCGATTTTGACAACAGGACACCTTAGAAGCGGCTGACTCCCTAGCTAGTGCACTGACGACGGCCCATTCAAAAAGTAAGCAAATCATCCACCATTTATTCTTTGCAGCTTTCATTATGACAGTAAACATCAATATTTCAGAAGAAGCAGCTAATCAAAACCACTTATTTTTCATCATTTGCTCTAATGCTTAATGCTAATGCTAATCTCCTAACGTCTCAGAGCCTTTGGTTCATAAGTAGCCTTGACACACTAGAGGTATTTGTTGTAATGGTGGCAGAACACATTCTCATTTCATTAAAGTCTATTTGGTGGATTTGCACCACTGGGCAGGTGTCATTGCATAGACGGTTTTCGGAGTCATGTGTCGCTCATTATCTCTGGTGTATTATCAAGGTCTAATTCGCTCTCAGCTTGATTAGAAGACTCATTCATTTCAGCATGAACTGTTCTGTAAATCACTTCTGCAGCCATACACCAGAACTTAGACAGTCTCAATGTCTCCTAGGTAATAAGTGAGACATTTACATGGACATGCAAAGAGCAATTCATTGATGGCTTCGATAATCCTTTTCTTTTTCTTATTACAAAAAGCAAAAGATTTTTCACAGACTTCAGCTGCCTATGGCTACGTTTAGAATGGCATGCTGGCATACTACTCCTACTATTGCTCTAGCATACAGTTTATATACTGTATACATGGTGGACAAATGTTCTGTATAGTATGTATATTTAAACTATTGAGTGGAATATAATACCTAATACCAGAATTTTTTTTACCAGCCAAAATTAAGACATTTTTACACAAGTCGATTAAAATGTACTACCTCGGACTGGGGTCCAATGTTTTTGAAACAAGTCTCTTATGCTCACACTGTAAACCCTAATGCTCAAAATAATTAATTGGTTTGAGTAGGGCAAACTCTAATTAAACAAATTAGTTCAATCAAATTAACTTTTATGAGTATTTAGAACTTTCTTTTTCTTTTGAGTTCATAAAACTGACACATTTTAAGTGAACTGAATTGTTTAATTGTTTTGAGTTCTATGAACTTGTTTCTTTTAATTTAGACAAACTTAAATTTACCTGAAACTGGGCTATTTCCCAGCATGCTTTGTCATGGCACTCAAAAGGAAGAGTAAATGCTAAAATTAAGTGTTATAATGTTTTTTTTGTGAAAGATTAATGTTAAGTGGGAGATTTAGTAGTGTATAATGCTTTGCTATGTTAAATTAGAAGATTTTCTGATATGGGGGGGGGGGGGTTACCACCATGGTGACGAGTGGAACATGAGCTTAGTTGGAGAACAGGTATATGTTAAATGTTCTAAATTGCTGTATTCTTTCAGCAATTGCTATGCTATGCTAATGTTATCAAAACATAGTGTTACTAATAGCTAAATTTCCACTACTAAAAATACTTAAATTGAGATTACATGATAATTTTAAGTTAAATGTATGAATTAACTTACTCAAAATTTTCAAGTTCAGAGCAATTAAAATGTATGAGTACAAAATTGAAATCTGCCAGTTCTGTTTACTTAAACTTTGAATTTCTGAATGAAACTGATTACCTCAAATTTTTTTGAGTTTTTCCAACTTATTCGGGTTTACGGTGCACCAAGGCTGCATTTATTTGATCAAAAGTACAGTAAAACAGCAACATTGTGAATATTGTACAATCTAAATTACCTTTTTTTTTTTTAAATATGTAATTTAATCCTGTGATGACAAAGCTGAAGCAGCCATTACTCCAGTCTTCAGTGTTACATGATCTTTCAGAAATCATTATGCTGATTTGGTGCTCAAGAGTATTATTTCTTATTACTACGAAAACAGTTATGCTGCTTATTATTTTTGTGGAAACCGTGATAAATTTTTTGTAACAGTTTGTATTTGTATTTAATTCTTTGATATTTAGAAAGTTCAAAATAACAGCATTTATTTGAAATAGAAGATTTCTAACATTATAAATGTTTTTACTGTCACTTTTGATCAATTTAATGCATTCTTGGTGAATAAAAAAAAAATCATGCTGACCCCAAATTTTTCATTAGTAGTGTAAATATGAAAAATAAAACTATAAATATGATATAAAATAATGATCTAAATAGATTGCCTGAAGGAGAAAATTGTTCTTAAAATAAGCCTGCCTGCCAGAGGGAAGTAGAAAGCAGTAAGCGAGTATTCCAGTCAGAAAGTATTAGGTTTATTAAGTATTAGTGTCCTTCTGCCACGGATTCAATGTTTTACCTAAAACGTAATGTTGCTACTACACAGTGCATGCAAGTATATATAAACATCAGTTCTTAGCTTAAAATGGCAGATTGGAATTGTAGGTGGGATAATAAGGATGGAAAACAGCAAAACAGCGACCATTAAACAACAAACTGAAGAAGGAGCCCCATCTGTTGTTTGTCCATGGCTGCATACATAAAGCAGGCACAGCTGGTGCTGGTGGTGGCAGACACGGCCTTGCTTCTGTACCCCCGCCCTGCTTCCATCCGCCCCGCGATTTTTGCATTGTGTCTGACATGCAAGATTTGTCAACTCGTGACGCCTCTGCCTCCTTACAATTCTTCATTGATCTGATTTGATTAGGGGGGATGTTTGCAACTCATGTGCCAGCGCAGACATACAGTGCAGACAAAAGAAAGAGAGAGAGAAAAAGATGCAAATAATTGCTTCCCTTTTCACAGCACAAATTTGGCAACTTTGAGCAACTAGTGAAATAATTAGAGCCCTCTGTGCAAGCGTGCAGAGCACCAAACAGTACACAGAATTGATAGCGGACTGTTGTTGGCATTTTGCATGTCTAATGCGGTCTCCAGCTGTGCGAAGGATAATATCTCTGACATGCTGCTCATGCAGAACGAGGAGGAGGAGTCCATATGGCCAATGAGAAAAAGATTCCTTTATTATATATGGTGGATCATGGTTGACTCAAACATGTGTCTGGTAATGCAACTGCCACCTACTCAAAAATCAATCAATCAATCAATCAATAAATCTCTCAAAAAATCCTCCTCTCTGTATATGATTGTACTTGAAAAAGTATTTTGTGCATGAACCCGCAGCATATAAGGCACTAAGGCATTTGAGCGTAGCTTTTCGGCCTGGTATGAAAAACATTTATCATTTGTCAAGGAACAGGACTGCAGGGATCCACAGTCTCATTACTGGTAAAGTCTGGTGTTCCCCCACAATTCTCCACTTCTGTTCTGTGCTTTATCTCCCAAGTCCAGAAATAAATCAGTGATGACAGAAAAGTTCTGCTTTCTTACTTCTATCAACAGTTGGGTGCAATCCCTTTTCGCTTTACATTAGACGTGTCACAATATACCGGTATTGACTATAACCTCGATATTTAAAAAATGAAATATTAATATTGTGTTAATACACATATGATAATGTAAATAATCTAGCGCCAGTAATCTGATTGACACTTCAACTTAGTAATATAGGTTGTCTCTATAGTAATCACTGGTTGCCATTCGTCATAAAAAGTAAAAATATGAAGCAGTGTGTAGCTACTACTGCTGCTCAAAATCATGTTGGAGAAGATGACAGGAGATGAAAGCAAGACACTCTACTCGCACACAAAATAAGTTAGCTCATCTGTGTGGGAGTTTTTTTGGATTCTGTAAAAAGACCCCTGCAGGAAGAGCTGATCGACAGTAATTTGTGCTTTTGTACAATTATGGTTACAAACTCTCTCTCTCCGCCTCCCTACACTGATATTTTGAGTGTGATTCATTGGCTAAAAGAAAGAAAAAACTAAATAAACAAAGCAATAATATTGCAATAATACTTTCTTGAATTCTTTTAGCCACGATAATGGTGTAGAAAAAATCTAATATTGTGACAGCACTATAATTGGATAAAAAATTATTCGCAAAAAGACAGCATACTATCAGAACGGTAGTGCTGTTTACAAATTCATCATTTATTCACCCTCGTGTTGTTCCAAACCAGTATGACCTTGATTTGGAACACAAAAGAAGATATTTTGAAGAATGTTTCACACAACATTGGATCCCACTGACTTTCATTATTATATATATATATATATATATATATATATATAAAAATCATTCAGGGGTGCGTTTCCCAAAAGCATTGTTAGCCAACTAACATCGCAAGTTCCGTCGTTACTAACATAGTTCAACATTTTGGTGTTTCCCAGAACCATTGTTCAAACGAACATGCGCAAACTACATCACAAACTTGTGCAGTTGGAACGACAGCTCTTGAGCTGTGGTTAGAAGCATAGTTTCTCGTTTTTAGGACATTAAGTACAATGTATATCTTTTATTTCGAATATATACAAATGTCATTTAAATATTTTAGTTTGTCCAGAGAAGCACCATTTTTGAAAAGTGCGCATGTGTGTACGTGCTCTGGTACATAAGAACGAGCCTATGATTGAATTTGGATATAAAGCAAAATAACTGAGAAAAATGAGAATTAGTCCTCAGATGCCATGTCCGTAATTTATAGCAGAAAATCTAGCATTAATTTGACAGAAAACAGATTAATTTAAAGAAGTTATTACTCCACCACCTGCGTGACATCATTAACCAACGTGGCTGAACGACAGGTTTGCGACAAATACGGTTTCAGGAAACAGTCGTGACTAGCTAGTTGATTTGTTTAACGATGCATCGTACTATGATAATGAAGCAGCGAGTTACGTCGTTGTACGGGAAACGCACCCCAGGTTGAACTGTCCCTTTAAAGGTAAAGTATGTCATTTTTTCACCACGGTTGTCACAGAATTGAATATCAAAACTGATTACTGTTCTCAAACAGATTTGTAACATCAAACACATCTCAAACATTTTCTGTTGTTTGGACACACCCCCAAACTCATGCCATTGGTTGAGACAGTGCAGGGGTGTCAAGCTGGCTAGGATGTAAAAAAAAAAAAAAAAAAAAAAAAAAATATTATATATATTTTGATAGAGCAACATTATTTCTAGTGTAACTGAACTTATTTCATAATTTATGAACTTTACACAGTTACTGAACTGAACTGAATCAACACTGAACTGAATTGAGCTGAATAATGGCACTATTGTCTTCTGTAGAGCTGCTTTGCAGCAGAATTTGAGTCGTATATCTAAAGAAGTCTCCATCATTGATCATTATTTTCTGTTTATTATTGTGAAGCTGCTTTCAAACAATCTGTATTGTATAAAGAGCTATAGAAATAAAGGTGACTTGACTTATTTACACATTTCAGTGGAATCAACCTATGAATACCTTAAACAGCTGAATGTATTAAACAGCAAGCTGGGGATTTTAACATTGAGAAAAAAAATACACACATCACCCATAACCACTGACTACTAATAATTAATCTTCTCCTCCCTGACAATCACAGTCTACAAAAGACCCTATTGAACAGTTGGGAATTATAGGGAATTTCATTAAACATGAATATTGGCATCAACTGACCAGGCACACCTTAATAACACAGAAAATCTAGAATATGTTTTGGTTTGTTCACTATCTCTAAAAAAAAAAAAAAAAAATCAATACAGAGATAAACAGCCACAAAACTGACAGCCCCCCTCCCCAAAACAACAAAGATGCACTGAACGATAACATATCTCCAAGTGCTGACAGTTTCCAATTAGTTTATTGATTTACTCAAAGAGTTTAGTTAGTGCAAGGCAAACTGTCAGGATGCTTCGCTTCTGGTCGCTGCTTATCCACTGTGGCAGCTTCATCCAGCAGAGACGGCCGGCTGATCTTTACTGCGTGCTTGACTCTTACTCATCCCCCCTCTTCCTTCCTTTTCCTGTCTCTCTCGGTCTCTCTCTCTCTCTCTCTACAATTGGCCATCTGCTCCTGTGACTGTGCCTGTAGAGCAGGGTCCGGCTGCTCCCTGATTAGCCTCACAGACACTGTGGAGCTCATCAGCTGAGAGAACAGACTTGCACTTTGCTGAGGGCCGCTGCAGCTTTGCTCTGCTGGGATTCACCTCTGTGCACCATGTGTCCACGAAGCTGCGATCCTGCAAGCTGTTACTTCACAGTCAGTAACGGACTTGTACGGGGTCGTAGCAGTTTACGATCATGATGTGAATTTCAAAATTGGATTTTAAGGATTTAACAATAACTTGTGCTGTACTGGCAATCATTAAAGGTATGGTATGCAATTTCAGAGAGGCTAGCAATAGCAAGCTAGCTTTGAAAGCATAAGATCCCGCCCTTTATTATATTATTGAGATTGAGTTAATGCTATTGTGAACATGTGGAAAGGAGAAATAATAATAACAATTATAGTTATTATTATTAACACCAATAGTTTTTCAGTTGTATTTCTGTAAGATTGATGATTTTGATTATCATTATTATTGCCAACTTCACTTGTGAAATTCAGAAATACTCTAAGTGGGGACATGGACCACCCATCAGAAAAATGAAAAAGAAAAAAAATGCAGTGTTCAATATGGTTTCCATAGCAATTAAAGCTCCACCTTTCAGTTAAAAGCACAGATCATCTTTTAAATTGAGTTTGTTTACTCTAAAATGCCAGCCTGAGAAATACTGTTTTATTGTGATTTCAGCAAATTGATTTAAAAAAATAGAGAAAACTGAAATCTCCAAAACTATTTAAGTAAACAGGAACTTATTGCATACTGTACACACAGAAAATGAAGTGAGCACGAACATTACCAAGATGGCCACAGAGTAAATTTGTGATATTTCATAGTCTCACAGTCCTTTCAGCTGCACAGCAGTCCTATTCAACATAACCCCCCATTTAAACTACATGGACTAATAAATAAAAAATGTATTCCTCAGGGAAAGCACAGTCTCGCTTTCCACACTTCCTCCAATTACTCCATCTCAGTAAGTTCGGCCATGAGCTTTTCTGCTCCACAGGTGTTGTCATTCCCTACGCCAACAGAAAAGAGAAAGCCTTCATCGTTCCAAGCTTTGTCTATGACTAATTGGCTGGCAGTATGACCCTGTGGGCTCAGAGGAAAACGGTGCCCTTAAAGCGAAGTACACAGAGTAGAATTATTGCTCTTAATCCAGGAGAATGGCCTCCACCACCACCAAACCTGCTGCAGTTAATTAAAGAGAAAGGCTGAAGTGCAGGCCTGGTGGCTCTGAGATAAGTGAGAGCAGCGAAGGACAAAGCTCAGCAGAGGGAGAGTTTTTAAGATTGTGGATGGAGATTGAGGTAATGAACTTGAGAATTCCAATTAACGTGATGAGTTTACTCCAATGTGAGATTCATTTAGATGCGATGCCTTGTGAAGTTGTTGTTTCAAACCTTATTTTACCAGGGAGGTCACTTAAAAAGGATTAGTTCACCCGACTCACCCTTGGGTCATTCCAAACCAATATGATTTTCTTTCTTCCGTGGAACATAAAAATAGAAGTTTCAATTCATGTGCTGGCTATTCTTTAAGGCGAGACACGGCAGGCAAAAACTTTTCAATTTTGAGATTTTGGGCTATTTTTGCTTCCACAACATGTCTTCCTTCAGACTACTGAAAAGAAAACGTCCAAAATACACATTTAGTTGTTTATTTTACTACAGTTTGTCTATTTGCGTCTGTAGATTTTGCCTAAATTTACCAAGTTAGCATTCTAATGCAACATGTCCTACCGCTTTCGTTGTCTGCACCATATCATTACCGGTATGGCTGTAAAGCTCATGTTTTTGGATCCCAATATAGTCATTTCCTTTCGTACCAGCAACCAAACATGAAAGTAAAAATGGGTAGTATCTGGCTAGTGTCGATTTCTGACAACGTCATTCGTTTAGATGCATCACGTGACGTACTTTGACACTTCCCGATTTAGCTTTCCGCGGGTGGCTCTGTCTGTGTGTGTGTGTGTGTTGTGTGTGTATGTGTGACTGTTCAGACCTGCTGTTATTCAGTTTTGATGTGTTTTAGATGTTCTATATTGTTGTTGTTAAGGATTTGATTAGATATTGGGTCTTTAAATATTGATTTTCATTTAAAAAAAAATGTATGAAATTTTACAATACATATCTTTAAAGGCCATTTTATCAAAATTAGTTTTTTTCTCATACTCTGAGCCTGAAATTTCCACTTCAGTAGCACTTACTTTCAACAAACTGTCCATTTGTATTCCTAACTATATTCTGAAGGTTTTTACAGAGGTATTTGTTCATGTATCATTCATAGCCTGAACTTTATAACATTTTATTCCCAAAAAACATAGTGAAATTATTTTTTTTTTTTATGCCTGTTGACAGTATTTAAGCAATAAAAAGAGATACCCAGATGTAATAAAAAGAGATATCCAGAATTCCCTCTGTAAAAACAGTCTAATATGTCAATAAAATAATAATTTTGAACCTGACTTAATCCAGTGTTCAGATTTCGGTTCTTGAAATATATGCAAATTAGCGCATATTTGATTAGATACTGCCTCATTTGCATATTTAAACACAACTATTCAGAAAACCTGTAATACAAAAATTATATATATATATATATATATATATATATATATATTGTCCTAATGTAAGTAATCAACTAGGAAAGTTTCATGGTGATATCTATTAGTGAAATGTTTTACCCTATTCACCTTGTAGTGTCTCGCCTTAAGCCGGGGTGTTCAAACTCGGTCCTAAAGGGCCACTGTCCGGTAGAGTTTAGCTCCAACCAGCTCCAAAACACCTGCCTGGAAGTTTCTATATGCCTAGATAGATCTTGATTAGCTGGTTCAGGTGTGTTTAATTGGGGTTGGAGCTAAACCAGAGATTGTATATTATAGGGAGATAAGAGGGTCTGTATCTCTTACCATTGGAGAAAGCGTAACGGCTAACTTAATCACGTGCGGCACCTCTCAGCCTATTGTGTAATGGCAGTGACATCACTGCCCGCTGTTCAAAACTCCTTCCCTGCGTACCCCCTATGCGTACCGCCAGAACCGGAGCGTTAGCATTAGCCGTTACGCTTTTTTGGCTAAAGGTTGCAGGCTTGCCTTCCAGTGGCTTTGGCTGAACTCTGCAGGGCAGTGGTCCTCCAGGACTGAGTTTGGACACCCCTGCCTTAAGCAATAATGGGGATTAAAACTTTAAAGTTACAAAAATGGTGCAAATGCACCATAAAATATTTTAAAATCTAAAATATAATTATTTGGATGTCACATGATAGCTTGGTCCGAGAAACAGAATTTGAGTTCCACTCTAGTAAGCTGTTAACCGAATCGTTGAATCAGCAAGAAACAGATCTGTGAATGAATCAAACTGAATCTGATTCCTTGCAAAGATCCGATTCAAAAGAGCTAACGGTTCATAAAATAGACATTTCTCATAAACTTTCAACTTGTGTTCCAAAGAAAAAGAAAGCCATAAGTGTTTAGAACGGCATGAGGGTGATTCAATTTACAGCAATTTTCATTTAAGGCTGAACTATTCCTTTAAAAACTAAATTTCATTTATAACTTTACTTGCACATTTTGAAGATGTACACGCTAGAGGCCAAAACACACTTTGGCTATTGTTGTTTTCTAATACAATTAAAGCAAGCACAATCATATTTCAGGCTTATTTTCCAGAGTGTAATAGCACTTTTCTTCCATTTTATAGAACTGTCAGATATTGGCTAAATTATGCATGGAAGAGCAATTAAAGCAGATGTGAGTCTCAATGAAACAGAGAAAACGAGTTGTCCATATCTACATGCAAATATAAACCAGTGGAATGTATCCAGTTATAACTCTGTAAGGCAGACATAAAATGAATCTTGGCATATCCAATTTTTTCTAGGAACAAAAGATTGTGTGGCCTGTATAGTATACACTGGGGGGCAAAATTATTTGGACAGCATCCTTTTAAAAATAATGATACAAACATGCAAAAAATAACAACTTTGACTGGTCTTGTTCATTTCTGTAGAACATCCCACAATGGAAAAAATTATTATAGGGAACCATAACACACCATCGAATGCACTTTCTTTTAGAGATTTTAAAATCCGTATATGTAAGCATTATGTGAACTCAGTGGCCACTGTGAGCCAGCAGCATGAGCCCTTTGAACACTTTCCACTGGCTGATTTTCCCCCATTTAAATGTTCCCTCTGGGCAGTAATGCCCCTAATAAGAACACTACAGCCTGCTGTACATTTGTGTTTACTGCTAGGAAGCATTATTAGGCCATAATTTAGCCACTGCTGACATGCTATTATTTACACATTTCTTACGATGCATGATAGACCCCTTGTGTTTTAATATGAATTGCTTTTTTATTTAAACTGCATTTTACACAATGGCAGCTCTCTGAACTTTGAACTTTTGCCTGTATGAAAATGACTTTAGTGTCCTGCAGTAAGGCAGTCCAAATAAAAAGAAAATTGCAACTTTATTTCTCGTAATCGATACTTTATATATCCCAATTGTAACTTTATAAGTTGTAATGTAATTTTACATATCACAATGTGACTTTATATGTCACAGCATGACTAATTTAAATCTCGCAATTGCAACATTATATTTCACAATGTGACTTTATATCACAGTATGACATTCTTATTCAAAAATTTGTCACACAATTACACTTTTATTCTTTATTCAGAGGTGGAAATTTGTTTCCATACTGCAGAGACATACGTCAAACTTGGAAAGTGTGTGGTTTTGTGAACAATAAGAAAAAGAACCATTTTTAAAAAAGCGATGCACTTCTAACATAATGTAATCTAAATGAATATTCAGGACATTATACAAAAAATGCCATTGTCTTTGCGATTACAACCCAAGCGAAATAATGAGCACTCTGACAGGAAACGCATATATAATCTCATTTGAAAAAGAAGTTCAAGACAAGTTTTGAACTCACAGTGCTCACTTTTAAATTACTACCCTTGAAGGCCACCCACTGACTGTGCGGAAGTGAGCAGCTTCAATTATAAATGCATAAATGCCGAGAGGAACGTACGTGCACAACCATGAGCATAAGGCTCTTTTCATCATCCACAAGCTTAGCTCTTGTTAAAAGCAGAAATGGTTCTCTAATTTTTGGGCCTGTGACCACTGACTGCTTTATCCTTGATGTTTATACTCACCTTCACAGAGATCTTCCCTTCATCCTTTGGTAAGTGTGCAGCCAGGAACCAGTCTCCAGGGAGGGGGCTGGTGACATTGAAAACTCCTGTGGTGCGGTTGGGCAGCGTCCATGTCAAAGTGACAGCGAAGGAGCCTGGTACGATGGTGTCCTTTGGAAAACGTGTCTGGAGGGGGTTGATTACAGGTGGAGCTCCTGACCTGAAGTACCTGTAAACCAAAGAGAAGGTTACATTTCAAAACAAGCTGTGGGCCGTTTCCTTGGATGAGACCAAATGCAACTGAGAGAGTCATTGTTTATGTTCCAGTGTGATGCAAATGAGGCCTGAGTTTCCTATTAAAGCTGGCACAGAACTACAAAAATAATAACTGCTTTCAAACACTCTGACATTAGTCTTTCAAACAGGTAATCCCCAATTCACACCACTGGGTGAGATTGTGTTCAGTGCATCTGGGATGTTCAAAAAACAAACTGCAATTCAGTTTGGTGCCACTAGTGGTGCAGAAATTATAAAATTTACCTTAATGTTTTCATAAACATAGAATCATCAAATGTCCCCACAAGGACAGTAAAACCTGAAATCACCTAGAGTGAGGAGACCAGCCGACGACCCCCAAGGAAATTACCTAATAAACATACTAAATAATATCTTGATGAAAGTGTAAAAACTCAGAAAGTTTTCTAAAGTAGATATGGGGTAGAAGACAGAAAATATCATTAACTCAGTACAAATATGACAGAAGATGTGGATGTTCTCTAGTATGACAGACAAACTTGTGTATTTACTTAGTTTTACTTTGAATTTTCATATTTAGCTAAATCTAAAAGTAAAACAAATCTTGCTTTAAAGATATCAGGGGATGTCCTCAATTGAAAAAATGCTTATGTACTAACTAACTAACAAACAAATAAATACATAAATAAATAGTATTTTTCGCTTAAAATCTAAAAATATGTCCTCAAGAAATTAAAAGCTCAAAAGTCAATGGGAAATATAGCCAGGCTTCAAATCCAAGATAAAGGAAAACATACACGCATGTTCATTTCAAGGGGATAGTTCACCCAAAAATGAAAATTGTCATCATTTACTCACCCTCAAGTTGTTCCAAACCTGTATGAATTTATTTTTTTCTGCTGAACACAAAAAAAGATATTTTAAATGTCGGTAACGAAACAGTTGTTTGGACCCCATTGACTTCCATAATATATATATATATATATATATATATATATATATTAGGGCTGTCAATAGATTTTTTTTTTTTTT
Organism: Mylopharyngodon piceus; assembly: GCA_039654765.1. NCBI lineage: Eukaryota > Metazoa > Chordata > Actinopteri > Cypriniformes > Xenocyprididae > Mylopharyngodon > Mylopharyngodon piceus. Next base: position 25,392,441 of record CM077443.1, on the reverse strand, counting down.
TTTTAATCGCGATTAATTGTGCACACTTAATCGTGATTAATCGCACACTTATCGTGAAATTAAGCATACACCATTTATCTTGTTTAACACACCATTTTGCCATCATTGCCTATATCCAGCAAAGTAAACCATCAGACTGAAGTGTGATTTTCACAAAACTGTATTTTTCAGCTTTTTTCAAGGTAAATTTAAAAAAAGGACACCAAATAACCAAATGATATGATTTCATATAATTCATACATTTATGTACACCAAAGCACTCATAAAAAAAAAAAAAAAATCACAGCAAAAAAACATTTCAGAATTCACAGTGTATAGTATGTGCAACAGCAAAGAGCTTGTTTACATTTTAGACAGGTCAAGTTATGATACTGAACAGGACCACATGGAGATGCCAAAAAAACCTAAACCAACCGCTTTGACCTGCATATATACTGAAGTACACAGCCACATACACAGGACAAATCCATTATCCTGAATGTGTGTGAAAACAACGTGAATGTATTGAAATGTGTCTGTGCATAAATACAATGTGCGATCAGTGCATCAAGAGCGCTCATACATGATTTGTTTGCCCATCAATATAAAGGACTCACGCGTGCTTCTGTACGTCACCGCAATCGTCTTTACTTTGATTGCAATCCTCATCCATCAAAACTTTCATAGCGAGATGCTGGAAGGCACGTGCTCTTCAGATACAATGACAGAATATGACAGAGAGTTTGTGTTTTAAAGCGAAACAAACAATGGAATGAATAATTCTCTCTGCCATCTCTGATATAATCAACATGGACTTTTAAGATCATCTAACTGCGTGACGTAAATTACGTTATGACGCAATTTCACATGCTTCCGTATTTATTTTGCGTTAAATGCGTTAAATTATTTTAACGTGTTAAGGATTTTGAATTAATCGCATGCGTTAATACGTTAACGTTGACAGCCCTAATATATATATATATATATATATATATATATATATATATATATATCCATAGTATGAAAAAAAAAAAAAAAAAAAAAAAATATATATATATATAAATAAATAGATATAAATTTTTTTTTTTTTTTTTTCTTTTTCCATACTATGGAAATCAATGGGGTCCATCAACTGTCTGGTTACCAACATTCTTCAAACTATCTTCTTTTGTGTTCAGCAGAAAAAAGAAATTCATACAGGTTTGGAACAACTTGAGGGTGAGTAAATAATGACAGAATTTTCATTTTTGGTTGAACTGTCCTTTTAAGTAAGCAGAGAAAAGAGAACCAGAGAAAGCACACTGAAGTCACTTTGAATCAATTAGAATGCAGAAGATGCAAAAATTTCTCATTCACTCACAAGAAAGGAAATGGAGCATTGTGACTAACACTAAATTATGCATGAAGTGAATCGTAAACAAATATTCCCACATTTAACTCCGCCGTTAATGTTTTGAGCAATGCTTACAAATTTAGGAGGCACTGACTTGGAACAACGGCCCGACTAGGCTGCAATTACAAGTAAAGGAGAGACGAGGAATGAAAGAGACGAAAATCATTCACTCACAACAGACTCATTTTCAATACAAAACCGCACAGCACTTTTCTTCATTTCGACATGGGATCACAAGGCCATGAAGGTAAAAGTCTTCCCTCAGTTTCTAGCCTGTCAGTCAAGATACAGACACAGCCAGACAATAGGAGCCTGCAACAAATCATGTCATGACACTTTTCTAAAAGGCTTCACTGTCTGCAATTATTTTTGCTCAATGCATTGTTTTGTGTCTCCTGTAGTTTGTCAGACACAACCCTGACAATCTTTGGGGGAGAAAAACCCCTGTGTGAAGGGTTTCACAACAAAGACTATCAATTACTCTTTTATTCTGTTTCTTTCATTTTCAGAGGTAGAAATGGCTTTGTGAGACGAGGCAAAAGACGGCACAATCATATGTGTAATGAAGTCATGTAATGATTCAGAGGTGTCCATGATGCAAACTGATATTGTGTACATCACTATTCAACATGTTTAGTGTAAAAAAAAATTACCTCACTGTGGACAGCTAGCTAAACACCCACCCAAAGAGGTCTATAATACCTGGAGAAAACTCTGTGTTAGCATTCCCAGTCATCCTACTGGCAGTTGCTCAGCTGTGCAGCACCCTCTGGAAATACATGATTTGAAATCTGGGTCAATGACAAGATGCAATTTTTTTGTCCTATTAATTCATACAAAAAAAAAAAAAGCACAAAAACGCACACAATTACTTGAATACACCTCTTCTAGGGTGATAATTTTTGTTTGATTGATTGATTGATTGGATTTTCAATTAAAATTAATTCAAATATTTTTTTCAGGGGCATACAGTTCGAGTCCTGATATCATAATGAAGAAAAGGCTTCATTAGAATTTCTTGAAAATCTTGTGGTCCAACATATGGATTCAAGTGTACTATAAGTGGTAACGTCTCGGTTACGTATGTAACCCTCGTTCCCTTTCAGTCGGTCACGTTCGACGTACGTCAGTAGTGACCGACGAATTGGGATATCGCTAGAGAGCCCTATCAGCTTCGAGTGAACTACAACAGGCCAATGGAGTTGGCATGCGATATTTGCATAATGCGCACCGCCCCCGCCAGGTGGTATAAATAGGGGAGCAGATGCCATCGCTTTTCGCTGAGGAGACAACCTAGTCCGCACTACAGCGAGGGTACAGAAACTGTTGCGACGGGACGTACGTCTCCATTCCCTCCTTCAGGGAACGAGGGTTACATACGTAACCGAGACATTCCCTTTCAGTCGGTCACGTTCGACGTACGTCAGTAGTGACCGACGAATTGGGATCCCAAATAAAGCGCCACAGTTATGAACCCCTTCCAGTGCCCAGCGCAAGCTCTAGCCACCCGGCGCACCAATGGGACGGGGAAGGGGGCGAGCTTACACCAAGAGAGTCTATTGCTGTTCCGAAATACCTACTAAGTAAACTAGACTACACTGGGGAAGCGAACCCATGGGGGACGCTGCGGAGACCACTACCCACCCGTAGGGGAGGAATTTACGTGGAGAGTACACATATGGACTGGCCGTGGGCAGTACGCATATGGAGTCCCTGGGATGGCTCCACCTGGGTAGGGGGAGACTCATCTGACAGGTGACAGCAGAGCTGGCTCTGCTAAGGGAAAGACACGGGCTCACCGCGGGGAGTTGACCGTGGACAAATACACATGTGGGACCACTCACGTGGAGGGGTCACGACATGTGGAACCCAGCCAAACGTCAACGTCAGAGACGGAGGTTTGGCCTGGCATCAGACACTCCGCAATATCCGAGCCGAAGGGGGAGGCGGAGGAACTCGACAGGGTTCGCCAAGCGGGGAACTCGACTGGAGTAAAAGGATGCACGTATCCGGCCCAGGGGGCGGGAGTGGCATTGCAAGCCGACACTAGAACGGGCTCTTCACGTCTACCGGCTGCTGGAAGCGAGTACACGGGAAGATACCGGTTCTACACAAAGGCTATAGAATCTAGCGAACGTGTTAGGTGTCGCCCAGCCCGCAGCTCTACAGATATCTGTCAGCGAGGCGCCGTGCGCCAGCGCCCAGGAAGAGGCCACTCCTCTGGTGGAGTGGGCTCTCAACCCAAGCGGGCAAGGCACGCCCTGGGATTCATACGCCAGGGCGATGGCATCCACTATCCAGTGGGCCATCCTCTGCTTGGAGACAGCCTTTCCCTTCTGCTGGCAAAGCAGACAAAGAGCTGATCTGAGGTCCTGAAGCTTCGCGTTCTGTCCACGTACAGGCGCAGAGCGCGGACGGGACAGAGCAAAGCTAGGGCTGGGTCTGCCTCCTCCGAAGGCAGCACTTGCAGTTTCACTACCTGATCTCGAAAGGGAGTGGTAGGAATCTTGGGCACATATCCAGGCCGGGGTCTCAGAATAACATGAGAGTCACCGGGCCCGAATTCCAGGCACGATTCATCAACCGAAAATGCGTGCAGGTCCCCTACCCTCTTGAGCGAGGCCAATGCAACCAGGAGGACGGTCTTAAGGGACAGTACTTTTAACTCAGCTGATTGCAAAGGCTCGAAGGGACGACCCCGGAGAGATGTAAGAACCAGGTTCAGATCCCAAGAGGGTACAGAGGGAGGCCGGGGAGGATTCAGTCTCCTCGCCCCCCTCAGGAACCTGACGATCAGATCGTGCTTCCCTAGCGATTTACCATCAACTGCATAGTGATGTGCGGCGATAGCGGCAACATACACCTTGAGGGTGGAGTGAGACAGCCTTTTGCTCCAGGCCCTCTTGCAGAAAGGAAAGCACGGATCTGACCAAACATGATCGGGGGTCCTCTCGGTGAGAGGAGCACCATTCGACGAACAGGTTCCACTTCAACGCATAGAGGTTCCTCGTAGAAGGAGCTCTAGCGGAAGTGATAGTGTCTGCGACCGCTTGCAGGAGATCACTCAGAACCTCCGCGTCCTGTCCAGGGACCACACATGGAGTTTCCACAGGTCGGGATGCGGGTGCCAGAGGGTGCCCCGTCTCTGAGTCAGGAGGTCCTTCCTCAGAGGAATGGGCCAGGGAGGTGCTGTCGCGAGGAGCGTGAGGTCCGAGAACCAGGTCCGAGTGGGCCAGTATGGAGCCACTAACAAGACCTGCTCCTCGTCCTCCCTGACTTTGCACAGGAGCTGTGCGAGAAGGCTCACTGGGGGAAACGCATATTTGCGTAGGCCCCGGGGCCAGCTGAGTGCCAGGGCATCCGTGCCGAGTGTGCCGCCGGTCAGGGAACAGAACCACTGGCAGTGGGCAGTCTCCGGGGAGGCGAACAGATCTATCTGTGCCTCGCCGAAGCGCTGACAGATCAGCTGGACCACCTGAGGATGGAGTCTCCATTCGCCCGGAAGCGGAGGCTGCCGTGAGAGCTCGTCGGCTGCACGGTTGAGCACGCCTGGGACATGAATGGCACGAAGCGACCTCAGATGCTTCTGACTCCATAACAAGAGATGGCGGGCGAGTTGCGACATACGGCGGTGCTTGTCTGTCAACAGCTCCTGGAAGCGGCCCAGTGCAAGACGTACTGCTAGCAACTCGAGGCAATTGATATGCCAATGCAGTTGAGGCCCCGTTCACAGACCCGACGCTGCATGCCCGTTGTACGTGGCCCCCCACCCCGTGGCAGAGGCATCTGTGTGGACCACAGCATGCCTGGACACTTGTTCGAGGGGAACTCCAGCCCGCAGGAACAAAGGGTCCGACCACTTGGTGAGGGTGCGACGGCAGTTCGGTGTCACGGGGACACAGAACGTACCGCGCTGCCACGCCCATCTCGGGACCCCGCCGCGGAGCCAGTGTTGAAGCAGCCTCATATGAAGCAATCCGAGCGGCGTGACTGCGGCTGCGGATGCCATATGCCCCAGGAGCCTCTGAAAGAGTTTCAGTGGGGCCGCTGTCCTGCACTTGAGCGTACTCAGGCAGTTCAACACTTCAGGCAGTTCAACACTCTGCCTCACCGAGGAGCGCTGTCCAGGCGACCGAATCCAGTTCCATACCGAGATAAGAGATCCTCTGCCCAGGGGAGAGTTTGCTCTTGTCCCAGTTGACTCGAAGACCCAACCGGCTGAGGTGAGCTAACACCATGTCCCTGTGTTCGCACAACTGCTCCCGCGAGCTGTCCAGGATGAGCCAGTCGTCGAGGTAGTTGAGGATACGAACGCCCTGTTCCTTGAGCGGAACAATGGCCGCCTCCGCAACCTTCGTGAAGACGCGGGGCGACAGGGCCAGCCCGAAGGGTAGGACTTTGTACTGATATGCCCGACCCTCGAACGCAAACCGTAGGAAGGGTCTGTGACGAGGCAGAATCGAGACATGAAAGTACGCGTCCTGCAGGTCGATCGCTGCAAACCAATCCTGGGGACGGATGCATTCGAAAATGCGTTTCTGCGTAAGCATCTTGAACGGCAGCCTGTGAAGGGACCGGTTCAGGACACACAGATCCAGGATTGGCCGTAGCCCACCGCCCTTCTTCGGTACAATGAAGTAGGGGCTGTAGAATCCTGACTTCATATCGGCTGGAGGGACCGGCTCGATTGCATCCTTCGCCAGGAGGACAGCAATCTCCGCCCGGAGAACAGGTGCATTGTCCAGTGACACCTGAGTGTAGTGGACACCCCTGAAGACCGGGGGACGCCGGGCGAACTGAATCGCATAGCCGAGTCTGATAGTGCGAATGAGCCAGCAGGACGGGCTGGGGAGCGCTATCCAGGCCTCCAGACACTGAGCCAGCGGGACCAAAGGCACCACAGACGCACCGGGGGTGGGGCAGTGAAGCAGAGTGCTGGGACCCGACTCGGACGGCATAGCGGCCCGAAGTGGGGTCAGACTCTGCGAGGTGACAGTGTGAATGGGAGATGGCTGGGGGGCGGCCTCGACCATCACACTGGGACCTGCTGGCGAAGTGAGAGGGGGCTGCGAGTGGCAAGGCGGGGCCTCGCGCACTGACAGCCGCGCTGGCTTGTGACCTGGAGGATTGGGAAACTGCTCTTTTTGTGATAAAGTGGGTACCGCTGGACTCCGGAGAGCCAGCGGCGGGACAGACGAGTACACAAATTCCCCCCAGCCCTCCTCCAGGGGTGGGAGAGAGGATGGAGTCCTCTCCCGAAGAGCAGAAACCTTCCCCTCCAGGTCGCCCGTCTCAGGGTCGCGACTTCCTCGACCTCTTGCCACCTGGCTTGGCCTGAGCGGGCTGGGCGCCGCGTCCGGCTCCCTGCTGTTTGGCGGGTGTTGGCTGCTGCTTCGCCGACTTAGCAGGGGCGGAGGACGACGCAGACGGGCGCCCTCGGTGACGAGCGGGCTGAGGCTGTGCGGCCGGCGGCGGGGTGGAGGCAGCAGCGGACCGCCGGGGCAGGACATGTTTGATAGCCTCAGCCTGCTTCTGGGCGGCAGAGAACTGCTGGGCGAAGCTCTCTACCACGTCGCCGAAAAGGCCGACCTGTGATACGGGGGAGTCCAGGAACCGATACTTGTCGGTATCCCTCATATCAGCCAGGGTCAGCCATAAGTGGCGCTGCTGGACCACAAGCGTGGCCATCGCTTGACCAACAGAACGTGCCGTCACCTTAGTCGCCCGGAGGGCGAGGTCCGTGGCGGCACGCAGCTCCCCAAGCAGCTGCTGGTCAAGACCTCCCTGGGGCATTTCCATTAACGCTTTTGCTTGATAGACTTGCAAAAGGGCCATGGCATGCAGGGCGGAGGCAGCCTGTCCACAGGCTCTGTAAGCTTTCTCCGTCAGTCCTGACGAGAATTTACAGGCCCGGGATGGGAGACGCGACTCACCGCGCCAGCCAGCGGCCGTTGGACACAACAGCATCGCAACGGATCGCTCGACCGAGGGAATCCGCGTGTATCCCCTAGCCTCTCCGCCATCCAGGGTGGTGAAGGTGGACGAGGGACCAGGTCTCGCACGAACGCTATAGGGCGTCCGCCAGGACCTGGTCACCTCATCATGCACCCCCGGGAAGAAAGGCATCGGGGCGGGGTGCTGGGGACCAGCGCGGATCATCAAGCCGAGAAGGCCCGGGACACGGTGGAGGATTCAAGACGAGCCCAACCTTCTTGGCAGCCCGGGAAAGCATAGCCGTCAACTCAGGATCGGCCTCGGGCAAGGCTACTGTCCCGGAGGGAGGTAACGCAGCCGAGTCTTCATCTCCTGAGGACTCTTGCTCACCTTCCGATGCCGCGATCGACATGCGGTCATCCGCGGGTGCGCCGAAGGAAACGGCTGGTCGCTCCGTAGAGGGACCAGCACGCTCGATCGGCAACACCACCGGTTGCAGTGAGGTAGAGGGGACAGGGGCCCGCGGAGCGGCGCTCGGCGGGGGAAGCCCTGACCGTGATCCTCAGATCACCCTGCCTACACGCCGATGCACCGTCACCCCGGCTGAAGCCAGAGAAAACGGCGGAACGGGGCATAGGGGAGGGGACCCCGCTCCCTGAGAACCAAGGAACGAGAGTCTCGATCTCAACACTGCAATAGTCATGTTCCCACAGTGAGAACATGAACTATCCACAAAAGCTGCTTCAGCGTGCTGAACGCCCAGGCACGTGATGCAGCGATTGTGGCCGTCAGCGGGGACCAATGAACGACCGCATCCAGTAACGCACAGACGAAATGACATCTTGAAAAAGACGCAGGGTTCGTCTGTGAAGCTCTTTTAGAAGGGGAAGATTCAGCTCACTTGTGCTGAAGCACACAGGGAGTGTCACGATGTGTTTGGGTACACCACTCCCGGAACACAACGGAGGAACCGGCCCAAATCGCAACAGACACAGCTGGGTTTGGAATTATTTGCTGTAACAACAGCAGTTGAGAGCTTTCAAGCTCAGGCTCCTCGGGAAGCTCGCGACCTCGCTGAAGTGCCTTAACACCAACGCAAGACGCTGTCTTCACACACAGGCTTGTAGAATTCACTCTTTGAAGTCTGAAGGCTGGAACACAACTAGTTGGCTCCGAAGCGAAAGACAGAGTCCGATGGCATCTGCTCCCCTATTTATACCACCTGGCGGGGGCGGTGCGCATTATGCAAATATCGCACGCCAACTCCATTGGCCTGTTGTAGTTCACTCGAAGCTGATAGGGCTCTCTAGCGATATCCCAATTCGTCGGTCACTACTGACGTACGTCGAACGTGACAGACTGAAAGGGAACTAAATACATTTTTTAAATACAGAGATAGTATATTAAAAGCACATTTTAGTTCATATTTAATGGTGTCTCAAAATAGCACAGTTGAGTACACTTAGATGTTCTTAAGATTACCTTAAGAAGTACTAAAGAAGAATTTTTAGTATATTAAGTACAAAATTAGTGCACGAAAAAGAGCACTTTATGTACATTTTAGAAATGTACTTTTTTTTAACCTGGGTAGCCTTATAATGTCTTTGGCTATACACAGGTTTCTTTGTGTCTCCTTCCTGATCAGTCATGCAATCCACAGAGGTCATGCTAACCCAGAGGTCCTGGATCCTTGACAGGTAATAACTCAAAATATTGCTGCTGGAGCTATGCAGGGTTATTAGGTAAGTCATTTATGCCCTTCTTTTGCTCTGAGCTAGGGCACCTAAAAGATGTCCCATCCTCCAGGGTCTTACTACAAGACGGATACCCCATACTGCTCACATGAATGTGATGACACTGGCCAGTCTAATGTTGTTAAAGCACAAGCTTGTGTTCTGCAGTGTCAGACAGATGTTTTCAGCACTGGGTAATGATTTTATCTGGGTTGTGTTTTGCACTGAGCCATGAACCTTTTCCTTTGAGGCTAGAAGTGGCAGCTCCAGATTTTTACTATGGCTTACGATTTCATAATACATAAATTATGCTTGCACCACTACTGTGAATTATGTTGCTGAAAAAGACCATCAACAACGCCAACATTGAGTATGGTGTAATATAGTGACACAGGACTTGGCCATAGACCAATGATGTCTGTTTTTCTAATTAACTCAACATGAATGCACCTGGTGAAGCTACCATGCATCCTTAATGCTCTTATTTATACAGTTTAAATACTTAAGCTCACACAAGATTCAAAATACATGCCATGTAAATTATGACATGCCATATAGTATGTAATTTGTTGCGCCAAAGGCCTGGCTTCATTATCCTTTGCAAAGCACGCAGTCCTAGCATATTACTGCCAGGCTCATCAAAGCGATACAGAGCTGACCTATGATCAGAGTCCAAGCTGTATGTAAAATGGACCTTTATCAAACAGATCATCATAATCAGGTCAACATGCTCTGGTAGTCAGTGCATTTCCTCCCACCATTTAAGGTCACATGAATCCCTAGTTGTCAATTAGACTGGAGAGAGTTTTGTAACAAGGTGAAAACAAGGCTTGGTAATTAACTCGAGGCTAGTTGCCTGCAAAAAAAAAAAAAAAAATTCACACACACACATACACACACACACACACACACACACACACACACACACACACACACACACACACACACACACACACACACACAAATGAGCACTCACAAAAGCTGAGAGATAAAGATAAGAATGACATTAATTGTTACTAGGGCTGTCTGGATCTCAAGATCCAGAAAGGTACTCAAAACATATTTAAAACAGTTCATGTGAGTTCAGTGGTTCAATCTCAGTGGTTATTTTTTTTTTTTGGCACACAAAAAGTTTTCTCCTCGCTTTATAATATTAAGATTGAACCACCAAACTCACATGAGTTGTTTTAAATATGTTTTGAGTACCTTTCTGGATCTTGAGAAGTTCAATGACATTGCTGTCAATAGAGGCCTCACTGAGCCATCGGATTTCATCAAAAATAACTTAATTTGTGTTCCGAGGATTAACGAAGGCCTGCAGAATGACATGAGGTGAGTAATAAATTACATTATTTTCATTTTTTTAAGTGAACTAACTCTTTAATTGAAGCTTACTGCATTATGTAGAAGAGTATTGTGAGAGAGATCGAGTTACCGAGTGTATTATCTGTATTACCTGCATTCAAATTTAGTATTTTCCTTCAGGTCAGTCCTATGTTCATAATAAAAAATCCGTTTGAATGTCTGCTGCGATCTTGTCCTTTTAACATTTAATGGGTTTTCCCGTGTCCTGCTCAGTGCTGACACTGCTAGTCAAAGCATTTGCCTCTCGTTCCGTGTTCACAACAAGTTTCAATATAGAAGTCTTTGCGACTGCGTGACTCGTTCATAAAAACAATCTTTGCCGCCATCTAATGGCATAATAAATGTAACTTCTGTTGCTGTTCACAGTCAGGGACTATTTTTTTCAAGCGAAAGGAAGCCTTTTAATGATTTTACTTCATGAAAGTTGCATTGATACATTTTGGCTTTAATATTTGTATTGTGTGGTAACCATTTTATAAAAGCCCCGTGAAGCCGTGATTTACAGTGAACTGAAATTAAATTCACTGTAAACCACAGCTTCTTGGGGCTTATTGCTTCATTTTCTGAGCTCCTAAATGAGGGTAAGTATATTTTGGTAATTAATATGCACAGTATTGTTATCGTAGGCATTTCAAAATAATTCACAGTTCAAAATACTCTAAAAAAAAAAGTCTATGTACCTTATCTGAATTGTGTTGATTTTCAGAACATACATTAGCTTCTTGCCCATCAACTGGTTACAACACTGTATATATGCTGCACAACAAGCTGAATGAAAATGCAAATTAATTCTATAAAAAAGGAGTAATACTCCGGTTACCACAGAACAAAATGTTTGTCAATCTATGATACTCAGTTGTCACAGAGAAAAAACGAAGACAAACAGTAGTTACATGTTTTCAAACAGCCATTCAGATTTTTTTATTGACTATAGTGTCTCAAACAACACTAAATGCAAAATGCTTAAAGACTCAAATGTTAGCTTACACTTTTACATTTTAAAATTTTAATCTGGAATAAAACATGCCAGCCCAGAAAAGATATCGATATTGATTGAAAATGTTCCGATTCTTTATTATTGTTCTTTATAGTTTTTTCTTGTGCATTGTTTTATAGCATTTAATGTTCAAGGATCTTTTAGTTTTTTGAAGAAAAAAAAAAATTATTATGAGGACAACACTGAACATAGTTTTGTAATGTAATTCAATGATAAAAGCTTCAGCAATTATTGTGAGAATTGGATGTCACATGTCTAAAGCATTCAACAGACATAACAAAAAGTGTTTTTGAAGTCAATATATTTATCTATATATTTGAACATGGGTCTGATCAAACACATCTGATTCAAAATATCAGCTTGTTATTCAAGACTCCAAGACCTGAAACAGATGTATCTGATAAAGGAGATATCTAAAATCGGAACAGTGTGCACATTTTGTATGTCTCCCTAATTAAACACACATGATTCAGGTCATCAGCTCTTTAGTAGAGACTTCAAGACCTGAAATGAGTCACTGCGTCTGAATATACAGTCCACAGCATAAATGAGTACACCCTGTAACGAATTACAATGAATTAATTAATTAGCTCAAATTATGGGTGAAATATATATATATAATTAAATCATAACGCGTTATGATCAATTATAATATAAATCGACCAAAAAGGGAATTATGCACATATATTGTGAATTAATTACAACGGATTATAATTAATTACATATATGGTTCAGGATTAGTTCTAGTTTAATAGTTAATTTAGAAAGACTGGTCTAGTTTGTCCAGCAAACTATCAGTTTTCTTTATCGACTATTATAAAAGGAGATTATTTCTCTGGCCACGAGAAATAATTTCCTATTTTAGCATTAAAGCGTAAAGCAGTTTGCAGAATCGAAACGTAGAAGTGACTTGATTTTCTGAATGAGCAACAGAGACAATCGAGCATGAATATAATGGATTTAATATATGAAACTCCGAATACATACACTCTAAAAAATGCTGGGTTAAAAACAACCCAAGTTGGGTCAAATATGGACAAACCCAGCAGGTTGGGTTAAAGGGCAACTATTATGCCCTCTTTCACAAGATGTAATATAAGTCTCTGGTCTGGTCAAGTGTCTGTGAAGTTTCAGCTAAAAATATGGGGGTGAGCAAAAACATGCCGTTTATTATATTACTATATGGCTAGCTTAAAATAAACCCAAAATTGGTTGAAAAAAATGGCTGGTTGAAAACAACCCAATCCCTGGGTTTGTCCATATTTAACCCAACATTTTTTAGAGTGATAGGCTATACGGCTAAATATACACAAATAATACACATATATACACAAGCGAAAGTAGAGACAGGAAAAGAGAGAAGACAAAGAGTAGCAAAACTTACAGACAGTCCTTAAGAGCCAGCAAAGAATCAGTCTCACTTGGTTAGGTCGTTTAACTTAGCGCATCTAAAATAGATAGAAGCGGTAGGCTACTTGCATGAGTTTGCGTGCTGAGTTTCAAAAAGATACAGGTGAAGATTCAGTGCATCCGTGGCTGCAGTTCGTTGGCTTCTTCCGTCTCCGCGGGAAGTTTGAACTGAGAACTTGAAAGTTTGCTTCGCCGAAGGTGGTCGTCCCAAAAAAGGAGAGGAGCGCGTGATGGGAGCGCGGTCACAGAGACGTCCGGGAGAGACATGCGTGAGATGGCGAGGGACAATTGAAAGACAATCGAGAGACAAAGGAACGTGCGTGTGGTTGTCTTTTAAGGACAAACAAGCCAAACCGCCTCCTTGGGTGAACAGCCAATGTCCAGCGTGGATTTTGAGGAGGGAAAAGTTCTCTTTGTCTTGTCTTGCGGCTCAATTTGCACAATTTATGATGGTTTCAGCATTTGTAACTTTTACTTCAAAATACCTTAGAAATAGACTAATGCATGGTATCGTAACAGAACATACATAGTTAATTAAAGCATCCTGAGAGGGTTCATTCAAGCCTAAACATGGCCGGGTGAAAAAGACATAAAGACATAGATACAGTCTTACACTCGCATATAAAGGTTTGGGGTACAATTCACACAACTATAGTCGTAACTTAATATTAAATACATGATTAAAACCGAAATACAGGCTTACAGGATTACATTTTAATCATATTTTAATGTATGTGACTTAAAGAGAGTCCTGGTATGTTCCTCTGTGTGTGCGTGTACGTGTATTGGAGTCTAACGACGTCTGGAATGTGGCCGCATGGCTTGCTGTAATTCGATCTGAGTTGGTCGCGATCGTTTGAAGTCACAAGGGAGAGATTCGTGGATCCATCGACACGGCCATAAAATGTGTCAAGTGAGCTATTAATGTCAGCCAGGCCGGAGCCAATGTGAGATTTACAAACAAAAGTTCAAGAAGGTAAAACTTCAACGAAGTTTATAGTTGACTTGCTAAACTGATCCTGTGCAGACGCTACACCCCCTCTGAAACTTCTGAAAGTCAGCAATTACTCAATTACTTGTTAGGGTTCTTTAGAGATATAATGTTCCAGCAAGTCTGCTTAATCAATTACCAAAGAAGTATGTCAAAATTATTCAGGAAAATAAGATTTTCTTATCAAGGTGATAAAATGTTGTGTAGCAAAAATGAGTACACCCCCCCTAAAAGTTACTAAATAAAATGAAATAAAATTTTTCTGGTGTAAGTTTAAGGCAATGTTTGATCAACAGGTAAGTATGTTGAACCAAAACATTTAAAGAGAAGTAATTTCTTGACAATTAAAAGTGTTATATAGCCCACTGAATCATTCTCAGACTTAATGCTGACAACAATGGAACCACTTGGGAAAGAACTGTCAGGAGACTTATTTCTTAGCACAAAAGAGGACAGTGGTACAAGAGGATTACCAAATCATTGTTTTAGGTGTAAAAATATAGCAAAAGTAACACAGAAATTCAAAAACAATGGACTTGTGACAAGGCCCCTGAAATAATCAGGCCTTCATTTTAAGCTTTCATTTAGTGATGAGGGATTTTTTTGCTAGACAAACCGCAGGAGAAATACCAAGCGAGTGTCTCAGAGCCAGCAAAAGCTATGAAAAGAGTGACTGTTTATCTCACAGAGTAAGATGCAGCCTGCAGAAATGACATGCATGGTTGTTGTTCTCACTGGAACTACCTACTGTAGCCAAAGCACAATACAAAATATAGATTCTGGGAATCAATACTCTGGTCTCATGAGACCAAATCAATCATTTTGGATCTAACAGCATCCAAAATGTTATGGTGTTGCTAGAGAAGGAGTACAGTGAGAAGTGCCTGGTTCCCACAGTAAAGTTCAGTGGTAGTAAAGCTCTTATATAGGGATGTATGAGTGCTGAAGGTGTGAGGGAGTTGTGCTTTATCAATGCTGTCATGAATTCCCACACCACTGTGTAATTTAATACACAAACTTGAAAAGATGTTACCCTTTCCTCATTCCCTGCATTGTTGAGCATTTTTTCAAACATGACAATGAGGATATGCATTCTCCCAAGGTGAAAAACCTTCTGTGGACATGTATTGCACTCAATCTTAACACTCTTGAGCACCTGTGGGGGATTCTGTAGAGACGAGTTGAGCAACACAGTATGTGAGCTGAGTAGTATGTCTGAATTCATAGTATTCTTAATACAGTAGGCGAAAGGTATCGGGATGACCTACTCTTTCTGGCGAGATTCTGAAGTGCACATTCGTTGGACCATCCCATGAGGCCACGGTAGAGAATTTGTGCATGGTAGTAAAGTGACACAACTTATGGCATAGATCACATGACAATGACAAAATGGCGGATGTAGTGTTTCCAAATTTCATTCATACTACACACATTCATACTATAGGGAACGTGAAGTAAGTTTCAAACCAAATGTAATACCTACTAAACAGCATGCGATTTCAGCACTTTCACACAACATATCACACAACAGAAAGTTTTCAGATACATTTTCACAAGAACTGCACAATGTTCAGTGTAATCATCAGAGTTGTTTTCAGCACCATGGACAGCAGAAGAACAGAAAGACAAATGAGGCACATCTTAACATTTAGATACAGAGTTCTGCTGGGAGGCGGGTTTAAAACTTTGACATTAATAGACCCCAGATATCAAGGCATTACTTCAGTGTTACTGCTGGAATATAGCAGGAGCACTTTATATTTAGTCCCTAGCTAAAAGGTACATCTACATACCAAGATCATGAGCGCAAAATGGACTTTGTTCTGTATGTAATCTGTGATAAACTTTGAGGTTAAAATAAAAAAAAAAGTTAACATGCAGCCTTTATGTTTTTGTCACCCATCTCCTAGTTTATGTCTTGATTAGGTCTGCTGACAATCTCATCCCCTAGATCCCGTATTATGCAAATGAATGGCATAAATCTTGCTGTTCTTGTTCTTGTATTTGTCTAAACAAACAAGCATGAAATGCAGATTGAGTGCTGGAATCTAATTGAGGTGAGGTGATTTCCATCATTGTTTTGCCGTCTCGCATTACCAGGCCTCATGCATTGAGTACCCGGTCCCTCTGTGAGCATGCAAGATGAATTAAATCTTAAGATCATTAATGTGCATGACACTGGCTGTCTTATTGATGAGGGAGAGATAAAGCAAAGTCTTCAGGCTTCAGCCAAGAGGTCAGAGACAGACTGGAGAATCGCAGCTGTGACCTCAATTATAATGTGACTGCGAACATTGCATCACTTATCCCTAAAACTTATGCTCAACATTGATTATGTGATGTGGTGTGTCAGTTTCACATTAGAAGGCTTCCCTAAAGCTTTAGCTTGATGTTTGAAGGATGATCCAGTGAAAAGGGACTGCAGGGAAGACCTCAGGAGCTCTGTTTCTGCCTAGGCCTACTAGTTTGTATGGGCTGCAATTAGAGTTGTCATGGTCTGTCCGGCAGCATGATATTGATCTACGGGCTGTAGCGCAGGGCTGTTATCCACTAGACCCAGTCGTCCCGCTTTCTCCCATTTCTTTATCTTATCCTCCCGCTTTATCTCTCCCCTGGCACTGAGTACAGCCTGTTTTAATTACCATCTCTCTATGGCACCCCCTGCCTGCTATCTGACAGCTGAATCGACAGAATGGAGCCCTGCCTTGTTCATTATGAAAACAGCAAGAAGACCTGGGGCCTCATGACAAAACTTTGTGCAGTAAATGTTCTGTATGCACAAACACTGCAATCTATGGAGAATCTATCTATCTATCTAACCATCCATCTATCCATCCATCCATCTCTATATCTATATGTACATCTATATCCATCCATCATCTCCATATTTATATCTATATCCATATCCCATTTGCTGGGTTGCTTTTTAGCTGGGTCAGTCAACCTGATATTAAAGTGTTTCCATTTTAAATGCTGCAAGAGCAGCAAATAGGAATCTGTGGGAAGAAAACTTGTATCAATAGGCTGTTCCAGTTCATTAAATGACAATCTTATATATTCATGTTTGAAAAGTTACATCAAAAACAGCTTGTGCCATCTCACCTGTCAGACATTTAAGTTTCAACCCATCAAATGCATACTTGCATAGCGCAGCCACAACAGATCAACAACTAAAATTATTTTCATGATTTATCATAACATTTTTTCTTTTGTTAAATCAACTTAGATAATTAATATAGCTCAGATAACATAATATTTTGAGTTTCTGTTGATTAAACCAATTGCCTTCATAGTATTAACTCAAATTTTTAATTTCAATGAACTCAAAATTTTAAGGCAACCAGGTAACTTACATTTTCAAGTTAAACCAACAATTATTTTTTTACAGTCTATCTATCTATCTATCTATCTGTCTATCTGAATGAGTTATAATTTATGGTATTTTACCCAGTCCGATCATGAGATGTACTGTATCTATACCACTATTTTACTCATGATAGAGCACAATTCTGTCAAAAGTAGGAAAAAAACTATATGTAAATCACAGACAGGCCATTTATATTACTTGATAGGCCCTGAAGACACATATTTCATTATCGCTCAAACTAGAACATGGGCGTACTTACTGTAATTATGAAAGGCAATATGTTCCCCTGGAGTTATGACTGACATTATGAGTTTAAAATACACCCTTGCAAAGTTAACACAGAGATCACGGTTTATACCGCAACTTTCTCATGTAGCTTTCCCTCAAGGCCACCAGAGAGATTTATTCACAATGTTATATATACCCCTGGAGACATAAAACAGGAGGCATAAGTGGGTTCTTCTATATGTGCAGTCTGAAAGAAATCTGCCATCAAAGAAATAAAAGAGCCAAAGAGCATACATGGAGGGAGTGCTTTTAAAACATCATAACCTGAGCTTAATGCTACAGTTAATGTTACTTTTAATGCTAATTTTAAGGTCAAAGATGTAGCAGCGGCAAACAAATAAAACAGACACTAATGTTCGAATTTTAATACATGCTGAATGCATAAATAGCAAACCTCTGTGATGCGGCTATTTGTCAGAAGAAACCAGTACTGGAAGATTGACTCAAGGACAGCCTCTCCTCCTCTTTATAATGTCACACATTAAAGACAGCCAGGAGTTTCTTCTCACCACTTATGATGTACATTCAGTGACAGGCAATAACAAGGTCAGTGTTTTGATGGAACTTTAATGACAGCCAGTGTATTGGGATTTGAAGACTTGAGTATTCAGTGAATAATATTCTCCATTTTCATTACCCAAGGGCCAAGACTAACTTTAACAACAGCTCTTGTGCTAGCACATCGTGTGCTGGCTATGAAAGTGCACTGGGATCATTCAAGGATGACTTGAAAGAATTGGACAGAGAAAAATAAAGGCTAAAAGTACACTTTATGAAGTACCTGAGAGTTCAATGGAGGAAAATGTACAAGAGTAAGTGTTTTCACACTTCATTTCTAGCTTCATCTGTGTCTAGGAAGCGTGGAAATGGGGCGATGGTTTTTTCTAACATTGAAAATGTGTCAGCATTTCAATGGGTCCAATACAAGATCAGTCGACAACATAATATTGATTACCACAAAAAGAAATGTTCAACTTGTTCCTCCTTTTCTTTTAAAAATCTAGGCTACAATGAGGCACTTACAATGGAAGTGAATGTAGCGAATCTGTAGACATTAAAATACTCACTTTTTCGACAGTATAGCCACAAGACAAATGATTTTAGTGTGAAAATCACTTACTAACCTTTTCTGTGTAAAGTTATAATTTTACAAACTTTGTTGCCCGATAAAAGAGCGTAAAATAACAGTAAAAACGAAAAAAAAAAACCATCTTTATAGCTCCAACAATACACAAGTTTTAAAATAATTAACTTAAGTGCATTAATAAAATTACACAGCTTCACAGTCAATTTTTTTTTCATAGTAATCAACACTGTGCCACAAATGCTGTGGACTGAGCTTAACTTGTACTGAACCCTGAATATTCTTTTTAAAATTAGTTAAAATTATTTTTATCCCATACCCTCATCAAACCAAAAATGGTCATTTTTTGTTTTGTAACCTTGAACTGAGAACCAAAGGACTCAATGTCTTTTATGACTAATAAAACTATAGGGCCATCCTAATTTTAGAGGCCATTTAATACGGATTAGAACTCTTAAACCAATTCTTCTGAATGTGACCCTGTGAAAATTAGTAAAAATGAGATTTGGATTTTAAATCTTATATGTGTCACTTGGTATTTTATGCTTATGGATCTCCAGTGTGTAGTTACGATGTAAAATCTGCCGGCACCACACTTGATAAATGCCTTTTTTTATGGAGAGCACAGAAAATGATCAGCATCTGGGAAATGATCCTTGGACTTGGATTTAAAGCTTTTATCAGGGCAAACAGCGAGTGCTCTTCGGCGTGAGCATCAGAAAGGTCATTATAATCATGCATGTGACATTTGGTTTTTACATATCCCTTCTTCTCATCTGAAATGCTGATTGGACATATCTGACCTCATCACGCTGTTGTCCTTGTCTGCCCTCACCACCAATGGATGTAACATGGAAGTTTAGCCAACTCACACTGTCACGTTGCGGTCTGGGCAGCTGTCTCCGAAGGTGCCCCCTTGCTCCTTGAAGGTGATGAGGTTCCAAACAGCCACCACGGTGTCTTCAGGCACGTTGAAGTGGAACAGCTCCACGCTGGCAAAAGAGCGGTAGGCATTGAGCTTGCGAGGCGTCCGGGTGAAATAGTCAGTTACAAACAGGCAATCTAGAGAATGGAACAAGGAGAGAGTTATTTAGATAAAAGATGGCAATCGGCTGGATGAGGGAGAAGCTGGGTGGAAAGAGGGTTGGAGGAATCAGTCTTAATGCGGTTTGGTTGACCTTCCTTCTGAAAGCCCCACCAGTGATTTAATCACACTTGCCGTGGGTCATGCGTGCTTTGGCTTCGATTCAAAAACCTAGACTCTATGCAAAATTAATTTCGTTGCAATCCTTCAATACAAGGCCAGAGAGGAAGCAGCAAAATGACATTTGCAATCTGCCTTAATGAGCCGTGGCTTCCTATGGCTCCATCGTCAGAGAGCCTAATGGGTTTGTAGATCTCTCTCAAATACTAATAAAAATAGCTGCTTTCAAGGTAGGCTGGTACACTTTCCCTGTCAGGTGGTACAACCAATGTATGAAAATGCTATTTTATCATAAACTTCTTTATTGTATTTAAAAATTCTATGTATGAACTTGCTAGCATAGCTAATACAGGCATCGAAGTAGAAGCCTGTACATTGTAAAAATAGCTGCAAAAGTCAGGTGGTGCAACTGCAATGAATGTCCCTATATGAAAAAAAAAAAAAAAAAACATTATTTAAGCTTGTCTATTATTATTTTATTATTATTTTGTATTATAATTGTTCTAAAATGTTTTAAGTTAAAAATGTTTTACTCTTTAAATTATTTTCATAATTTTTTATCATTTTAGATGCCACAATCATATCAAGTAAAGAAAAATCAGGCACACTTTATATTAGGTGTCTTTAACTACTATGTACTCGCATAAAAAAAAAAAATCGGTACAATATACTTGTTCATGTTTTGCAAAACACTTGTGCTGCTAATGAGGTGAGATACGGGTAAGGTTAGGACACGTTTGGTGGTATGGGTAGGTTTAAGGGTGGGTTAAGGGATTAAGGGGTAAGTGAAGGGTCAACAGTGTAATTATAGATGTTATTACAGAAATTAATTAATAGATGTAATATGCAGGCATTTTTAAAATAAAAGTACATTGGAAAACATGTATATATACACACTAAGTGCATTGTATGAAATGATTAATTTAAATGGTAGTACATGGTAGTTAAAGACACTTAATATAAAGTGGGACTGGGAACTCAGCACGAAACAGACATTAAAAATGACCCGGCTGCAAGAGATGTATATATCTTGCAAAAAAGAAAAGAGAGGTGATGAATTTTTAGTAGTCATTATATAGTGTTCCATTAAAGTTGCTATGCATTTAATGATTTAAAAATTTTGATGAATGCATTTTTGATATTTTAATTTAAAATTCTCAACTGACTTGAGAACAAGCTGATGATTATTTTTGTATCAATATAAAACATGACTGTTGTTCAATCACAATAGATTACAGTGTGTCTAACCAATCTATTGCACAGTGGCCGAATGTGATGTCGTGATTTATTCTGTTTTTGATCAATTTATTACTTTTACTTCAATAGAGTGTAGCGTCTGGACCAATCAGACACACAATTATTCATTATATTTAATGAATTATCCAGAAACTCACTCTCTCAAAGTTCTGTGAACCCATCCCCCTAAAACTGCAACTAGCATCCCAAGGGAACTAACACACAGGCAGAATTAGGTGTCCTGTTACAGGACACAGGAAAACTGATAAAGACTTTTACGATCAGAAAGAATTTTGCAGAGACTAGTGACTCTGACTTCATTCTTTCTGAGAAGGACAAATAAACCCTCTTAATCCTATGTATTCTATATATAACCACTTGAGAAATGTGTAAACATGTATCCAATTTTCCCATCTCATGACTTTCCTTTTATGGGGTTTATTCTATGTATTAATTCTCTCTTTTGAACTATTTTGGTATTAATGTTTCGGAGTTGAAAATTTATGGTTAACTAAAATCACATGGGTAGCATGTCTGGTATCGATGGACTCCAACTTCCGTTTCCTATTTGTTAATTAATGTTACATGTTGCTAACTCTGTGACACATTAGTATTATAAGAATCTAGAAGGTTCTTCTCTCAAACATCCAATCCAATGTCTTATGCTAATATCTTGCTACAGAACAAAGACTCGTAAAAGTTTCCCTCCGAAGGGAAAACTCCTTATTGGCTCAGTCACCTCAAGAGGGTGTGACATCTTCACCCTTTAAAATCACTGATCACAAGATCACAGTCTCTCTTTTCCTTTACTGAAAAACGCTGATGTCAAGATGATGCTGTACTAGAAGCTTCTAAGGAACCCTAAGGCTTCTAAGGCTTCGGCCTAGACCTTCCATTCACCAAAGATCCTCTGAATCCAACTGGTTCTCTTTCATCAAGACAATATCAGCAAATATCGACGGGAGGCTCCACAAATTGCATCAGGACAGTTTTAATTCAAATGGGCGAGACATGCAAGTATCAAACTTAGTCTCATTATTTGACACAGTAAGTATCCTTACCCCTTTTAAAGAAGGGCATGTTAGAACTAAACTGATGGTTTGCTTAAGGCTGTTGATCGGCTGAATTTCAAACAATCCTGTAACTTCTTGCTTTCCTGTATTCTGCTTCAGCTCTCTCTTTCCCTTGGTAAACTATGCATGTATGTGTGTGAATGTTAGAGTAGTTAAGTGTGTAGTCTAGTTAATAAAGTCTTGTTCATGTCACACGTAAAGTTGTCCGTGTTTCACGCTCATATACTGGAGTCCCTAATTATGCCGATCCTGACTACATGCTCTGAGTAGTACTGTACAATAAGATTGTTATTTCCCATAACCTGGAAATGAACATTTCTTAGAATTAATAAACAATTAACACTGAGTGTTCATTGGCCAAACAGGTTAATTGATTGTAATATTAATTTTATTACATTAAGTTAATTTTATTAACTGATCCAAATATTTATAATTAATTATAACTAGTTATGATTAATTATCATATTTATTTTGAGCTAATTTGCTATAAGAGACTGTTGACTAAAACACTTATATTTGTATTTTATTTTTATATGTAATTGAAATGGTATTCAGCCTATTCCCAGTCATTATTAATGTTGTCAGGTGGCAACTATGCAATTTATTGATTTAAACCAACAAATAATAGGTCAAAGTGAACAAATGACTGAAAACTAGATTGTGTATAGTTATTGTATTGAAAGCATTTACTGGTCTACTGTTATAATTATTATTCTGTCTTTAAAAGTAAAATCGGATGCTAAAGATACTAAACACCTGGCCACTAGAATGCAATAATTATAAATTAATATGATTAAAATATACAACCACAAAATAATAATGTTTTAGGCACTGTAGATGATCTAAGGATTACTTTGATAATATTTCACTAATAAATAAAATTAGGAATATATTTACAAATATTTGGATGTTCCACACCTGACAAAAAAAAAGTCAAAAAATGAATTTAAACACTGTGAAATGTTATTTAACAAAACTTATTTAAACACATTTTTTTCTGACTCAAAATATGCATTGCGTCAATTTTGAAAAGATTTTTAAGAACCTTTTTTGAAGTTTTATTTGTCATTGACCCGTTCTAATCTCCTCGTGATTTGTAGAGGGAAACACTTATAGGCAACTACCCTGTTACGTCAATGATATCCACGTATGTATTCCCTGTGTGTTTAATGCGCAGGTGCAATGTGTCACAGTTTACTCGCCCAAGATGAATGCTGCTGATACTAATGAGCATCTTCAGCAAGAGTCTTGACTGCCCTTTCATAATTGCAATAATCTGTAGCTGTCAAGGACATTCAAGATACCCAGTGTGTTCACTGTGTCAACAGCGTAGGAGACTGACAGGGAAGAGAAGAAATTGTTGAATAATGTCGTTATTTGTATTTTGTTTTTGCTCACAAAAAGTATTCTCGTCGCTTCATAACATTAAGGTTGAACCACTGTAGTCACGTTGATTTTAACCATGTCTTTACTACTTTTCTGGACCTTGAACGTGGTAATTTCGTTGCTTTCTATGGAAAATAAAAAATGTAAAAAAAACTCAGATTTCATCAAAAATATCTTAATTTGTGTTCTGAAGATGAGCGAAGGTCTCACGGGTGTGGAACGACATGAGGGCGAGTACTTAATGACAGAAATTTCATTTTTGGGTGAACTAACCCTTTAATGCTACCACCCTAATCAAGATTCATTCATTTAAAAACCCAATTGACCCTTCGCAAAGACCCGCCCCCCTTAGTTACTGTTGCTTTGTCCAACAAGCCATGGCGCTGTTACGCCACACAGAGTGAAAAATACATCGCGGAGCAAAGAGGACACTGGCAACACGTCGACAGACAAGACAGAGCAGGTTACTTATGATATTAAACAAAGTCCCAGCTTTCAAATTGTGACATTTTTTTAAGAAATTCGAACAATAAAAACTGCTGTAGCGCCTCAGATCAAGCGGCTCGTGAACCAACCATCTCTTCCTACTAGTTAATTCATAGCATCAAATAAACATGAATGAACATGAGAAGGAATGTTGTTTCAAACGCGGAAAGACGTCAATACACACCATTTTTCAAGTTCAAGTCCACCAAGGTTAATCTTCTAACTCCTGACTGCTTTGTCGGACAAAATGGCGGATTCTGCGTTATGATTGGTTAGATCGCTTGTCAATCAAACTCCCGGCGAAGAGTCAATTGAGTTCATATTAAATTATTATATATATTAAATATAGAATAAATTTTATTCTGATCTAACCTTATTTTATCAACAACAACAAAAATTTCAACAGAGTAGATGTCTTGGGTGGCTGTATAAGCAAGCACATGAAGATGGAAAACTCACAGAAAACTTGTGAATTCAATAATTCACAAAACAGGCAGGATAAACTCAGGAAACAACCACTAAACATCGACGAGACCGGACAAAGAACTGAACAAAACGGAGTATATATACACAGACTAAATGAGTTAATTAATTGAATGACAGGTAAACAGAATCATAATCAAACACACTAGGAAACTAGGTCAGGCAAACAGGAACAAAACAAAAATCCCAATGAAACTAAGCCAGAACATAACAGAATATAATCGTTACAGTAGCTTTAAGTATTTTAAATTATGAGTAGCATTTTAAAGTAGCTTCCCCACCACCACTGTTATACACATTCAGAAAAATAATGTAGGGAATTAAAAATAAATGTGGTTGTCACTCTCAATACTTTGTTCAGATTCAGTCAGGCAACACACACAGCAAAACCTAAAGCTCCCTGACTGAGGAGATCTGAAATGCACATTCTCAAAGCTCAGGAACAGCACTGCAGTGTAAATATCTCTGGAGATTTGAGTTTGTGTGTGACACAGAGAAAATGAGAAGAAATGTATAAGGCAGGTAAGCTGGATGAGTGAAGACAAATGACAGCCCCGTATGTCAGTTCTAGCCGTCTGTTTAATCTCTTTCCCGTCGAACCCTTTGCTTCTGTTATTAACAGACATAACAAATCAACCGCCTTGACACTTTTATTAAGCTGATGGACTCTCAGAGGTATGACGCCAGTATGGCCTCTTCATCTGTTAGCTCAGACAGCAGCGCACATCCCACTGATGGGCTTCACGCGCAATCACTTACAGTGCGAATAAAATTACTGAGTGAAATATAGTGGATGGACCCACACCATTTGGTACTATATGAACTGCAACAATGTCCATCCTGGGCTAAAATGTAGCATTTATAACAACTGCCTCACAAACTTAAATATATTAACGCATCTAAGGTGCAAAATTATTCAGTGATCGTATACAGTAAAAAAACACTTAATATACAGAAAATTGAAACTGTATGCATTCACAAGAGTGATTTACTTTCTCAAACAAGCATTTCTGTCAGATAGAAACCCTACCGGTGGTCCAGTCAGAAGTGGACAGGCTGATTACCCCTCATGTCAATCAGAAGCAGAGGCAATGTCATGTTGTTTGACTGTTACATGGGCTGATGCAATGCAGGTGTGTCAAAATATACATCCTCTTGTCTTGACAAACCAAGCCAAGGATATCCTTGTGCTTTGAAAACCGCAGGATACTAGGGTTCAGAAATTACACCTGTACACTGAGGGGTGAATTCAATGAACATCTCACATTTAACCACCCACAAACAGCTTAGAGGGGTGAAATCTATGCAGTATTGTGCTATGGCTTGTGTATTTGACTTCAACCAGAGTCATTCTATTCAACACACATATTCCTTCTAACAAATTAGGATTAAAGTCACCATGAATGGACAATTCTTATTTTTTATGGAATATATTATAAATGATTTAGCTATGCACATCATTTTTTTAATTTATAACCCTTAATTCATAATCTTTAATCAAAATAACTTCCCTCTCTCTTGCAGCGACATCTCCTCTCTTCTCAGATGACGTGTTTACTGGGCGGGATCAACCTGTCACTCACATGAGATCACAGCAATAGCAAAACCACAATGATCCAATGATCCAATCAATTCCCGATGGACAAAATCACTTGGATATCACTATAGGGAAGAAATAACTACCACAACTTTGTTTAATGCTGACTTTAAAGACTGTGCCTTATTCACACTCACGCACCCAAAATTCACACTAGCTCACCCAAAAAAATAAACTCACCCTCACGTTGTTCCAAGCCAGTATGACTTTCTGTCTTCTGAGGGAAAAAAAGGGGATTTGAGGAATAAAAAATAGTTTGAAAAAATGTTTTTTTCAATTGAAGTCAATGATAATCAAAAACATTTTTCAAAATATCTGTTATGTGCCACAGTAGAGAGGAAGTCATACAGGCTTGGAATGACCTGAAGGTTAGTTAAAGGTGCAATAAGTGGTATTTGAACTAAGCTGTTGGACATTGTTGATATTTAAAATCAACCCAAACAAACACACCCCTCTCTTTATTGTTCCGCCTCCAAAACTCACACTCCAATTCTAACCACCATGCTCCGAGTCGGACTTGAACCGCTGCCCGATCGCTGCTGGCATGTGAGGCAAATGCACTACCAATGACACTAAGCACCTCATTCTCTAGCAGTCTTCAGTGTGCAGTGGTTTACCTGCAAAACTCTCACTATCTGGCCACTGTTACACACACAATGCGAGTGGATGTCTGTTTATCACAGCTGACGCGCAACAAAATGCTTCACGAAAAATAAAGCGCATTGATGATGTGTTTGTTGTTAGTCGCAACCAGCACAGCAGCTCCAGACAATCAAAACCCAGTGTACTCACATGATAAGCGGGATCAAAGCAGTTTTCAGGCCTTCCCTCTTAGTTCTCTCCAGCGCTGGAAAGCTTTTCTAATATAAACCGGGTCCTAAAGCGCTTGCCCAGCCATAAACCTTCATTCCAGTGATATTCTTTCAGCTGTTTTGTATTGTGTCCCATTTCTTGTTCTGCAGTTTTTTTTTTCTTATTTTCAAATCTCTCTCTTGCTCGTTCTCTCACCTCGACCGTCATACGCCCACTGATGCTGATTGGTTAGACGTTTGTTGTTGGACTTGGCCCGACTAACTTCCAAACAGTGAATTTGAAATGTCACTGAGTCCCCCTTTAATGTCAGAATTTTCATTTTGTAAAATCAGTTCGTTTTTTTAAACCAGTGCAGACATCATAAAGCAAATAAACAACGCTATCAGCAGGCATGATTAATTTTTAGTGAATTTTCCCCTCAGTATGCAGTAAAAACTGCCCTCCACTAGGGGAACATTATTTATCTGTTGCAAAATGTCTCCGTGTTATATGATTTAGCTTGATATGAGCATAGATATTGCATCAATTTTAAAGGGTTACTGTTCACATGAGCAGCACGACGCATGCGTGTGATGCTGACGCAGGAGGCGTCCAATACTGAGTCGTCGTTCTGACGTAGAACACGGAAGCTCTGCAATATGTCTTCAACGTAAACTGCGTAGGAGAATGACAGAGTAGAGAAGAAATTGTTGAATTAAGTTGTTATTTTTGGTTTGTTTTTGCACACAAAAAGTATTCTTGTTGCTTCATAAGAATAATGTTGAACCACTGTAGTCACGCTGACTGTTTTAACGATGTCTTTACTACTTTTCTGGACCATGAATGTGGTAATTTTGTTGCTTTCGATGGGAGATTAAAAAAACTTGCGTATCAAAAAATATCTTAATTTGTGTTCTGAAGATGAACGAAGGTCTTACGGGTTTGGAACCCTGAAACAAGCATTCGGTGAAATTGTTTTATACATATATACTGTATATATAAAACAATTTCACTCACGCACCCAAAATATATCGTTCTTGCTGTTCTCACAGAGCACAAATCCTGCTTTAACACCTGTTATTACTGGCATCTCACTGTTCCTAATCAGTATTTAAATAACTATGAGGAATCCTTGAAATACAACAGTTAAAATGGGCACTAATTTAAAAGAAAAAAAAGCAAGTTTTTGGAGAACGAAGAGACTGTTCATGTCTCCGTGTGTCTTTTTCCTTTTTGCCACTGCACAGGCCACAAAAGATGATTCAGAATGGACCAGACGAGTAATAAATCACAAACCCTTTTATTACATTTCATGTCAATATTCCCCACACAACAAAGTTTACTGCCGCTCAATACAGGTTCCCGTCTTTCAATCTAAGCTTCAGATTGAGGAGCATTAAAATTAATATCGCTTTTTTTCTTGCAGTCACGTTACCTCTCCAGCAGTGACTGGAATCAATAATTAATGATGTCTCTCTCTCACATATGTAGAGCCCCATATTTCCCACTGTCATTGTTTCTACACATAAGGTGCAGCGATATTTAGGTCAGACTGCTTTACAGTATGTCTGCTCCAACTCACAGGCACGCATTCATGAAAAACATTCTGTAGACTGAAGAGTTTGCTTTGTCTAAAATATAGAGGTCTTTCAGCAAAGATCTTTTTACCTTTGTGTCAGAACTTAAAGATATGTATCCATATACTGTACCATATTAGCAACTGTTCCTATGGAGCGCCATGCATAAGCTGTCCACCATATTGAACAAAGCTGGTCTG
This sequence comes from Mylopharyngodon piceus, assembly GCA_039654765.1. Classification (NCBI taxonomy): domain Eukaryota; kingdom Metazoa; phylum Chordata; class Actinopteri; order Cypriniformes; family Xenocyprididae; genus Mylopharyngodon; species Mylopharyngodon piceus. Next base: position 25,363,866 of record CM077443.1, on the reverse strand, counting down.
TGAACACTCGAGAGCAAGCTGACTGCGCATACAACTATAGTTATTCACGTGTATGAATATCTATATTCTTTAGCAGCTAATTTTAACAGGATTTAGTTTATTAATTTTCAGTCACACCTGGTCTCTCTCTCGCAAAACTGAAGGGTATAAGCAATTTACCACACCATTCTGAAAACTCCCCTCACATATGCCTACAACCATTACCGTTTCTCCCAGAAGCTTCTCTACATCAGCGGAGGGGATCTCTGCAGACATGAGAGTGGATTTGTGCTATCAGGGTAATATGGAGGGAGTGTGTCCATGCAGCAGGGGAGTTTTACAGAAAGCTTGCGGAGTTCTCAAAAAAACCACAAATGCCTGCTTAGGACAAGCACACTGGGAACAAATCCAGAAGAAACCGAGCTGTTAGCAGGCGCACACATTCACACACCACTCGCACATAGACAGACTACTATATATGTGCATTTACGTCATTCTTCTCCCCAAGGTTATACAGTTTTGGTGCGTTAATTTCCTTCATCTCTTGAGTAGCATATCAAGGCAGAAGCTGTTCCGTCAGTTTTCATCATGCTAGAATGCTGTGATGAAGAGATGACTTGTGACATGTGCATCATAAAATTACCATCGAATCATATCTCCAGAGGGAAAGTGATCCAACCCCTTAATCCGCAGTACTGCCTATGTTGCTTTTAGGAAGAGCAGAGAGACTAGATGGAGAGAAAGTGTTTTAGGGGAGCATATGGGATAGACGATGTGCATGTGTAATGGAGGAACAAGAGTGGAAAAGCATACAGATGCAGGAAGAGAAATATGACTTATTTATGCAAAGAGAAGTATGTAAAGATGTTCTAAGTACAACTGACACAATAAAAGGTAGCACATGCCCCTTTTTAGCCACAGTCACATATGAAGTCAGAGCTATTTTACAGCAGAATGGATGAATACATGTAGGCTATATTTATTGAGCTGAACTGGGAAAAACCTTAATTTGCAAATCTATTCTCAATTCCTTTCAATTTGTGTCCATGATGGTCGAGTCAGTAAGATTTTTTTAAAGAAATTAATAGTTTTATTCAGCAAGGATGTATTAAACTAATCAAAAGTAACATTAATAACATTTATAATGCCACAAAAGGTTTCTATATCAAATAAATGCTGCTGTTTCTGACTTTTGCTCTTTCAGACTTTCTATTCATCAAAGAATCCTGAAAAATATATATCACGGTTTCCATAAAAATATTAATAATACGAAATATTTCTTGAGCAGCAAATCAGCATATTAGAATGATTTCTGAAGGATCATGTGACACTGAAGACTGAAGGGTAATGATGCTGAAAATTCAGCTTTTCCATCACAGGAATAAATTACATCTGAAAATAAATTAAAATAAAAAATGGTTACTATATTGTTGATAAAATAAATAAGAGAGCATAAGATACTTCTTTAAAAAATTAACAAAAAAAAATCTTACCCCCAAATTTTTAAAGAAGACAGCCAAACAGCCAAAAGAAGAGTTGCAGCCAAAAATTATGATACTGTAATTTTTTTATTCTTTTACAATACTGTAAAAGAACCATGACATCATGATTTCCTGTCTACCTTAAAGGACTAGTTCAAATTTGAAATGAAAATTAGCTCAAGATTTACTCACCCTCAAGCCATCCTAGGTGTACATGACTTTCTTCTTTTTGATGAACATAATCGCAGAAATATTAATAAATATCTGGACGCATCCGAGCTTTATAATGGCAATGAACAGGAGTCACGAGTATGAGCTGAAGAAAGTGTTTCCATCCACATCCATCCATCATAAACGTACTCCACACGGCTCCAGAGGGTTAATAAAGGCCTTCTGAATCGAAGCAATGCGTTTCATATTTAACAAGTTATGAAGTAAAATATCTAGCTTCCGCACGAGCCGCCTTCCGTATTCAACGTACACAGAAAGTGTAAAACTCTTGCAGTTCACAAAGCTTACGCTACGTCCTATGCCTTCCCTATTCAACTTACGGAAAAAGTGTAACTGACGTGACGCCAGTTTACACTTTCTTCGTAACTTGAATATGGAAGGTGGTCTGGCGGAAGCTAGATATTTTACTTCATAACTTGTTTAAATATGGATATTTCTTTACACAAATGCATCGTTTCGCTTCAGAAGGCCTTTATTAACCCTCTGGAGTCGTGTGGAGCACATATTTATGATGGATGGATATGGATGGAAGCACTTTCTTCAGCTCATACTCATTGATCCCTATCACTGCCATTATAAAGCTCGGATGCGTCAGGATATTTATTAATATTTCTTTGATTATGTTCATCAGAAAGAAGAAAGTCATATACACCTAGGATGGCTTGAGGGTGAGTAAATCTTGAGCTAATTTTCATTTCAACGTGAACTAAACCTTTAAAAGCAAAAAATATTTTATTTAATGAGGCTGCTGTTTAAATCAGAAACAGATTTTCAAAATATTGCATATTTACCATAGTGCACTGTGTAGAGGATGATCATCATTTGGATTCAATTTGGATTCTTGCCTTACAAGAACCAATTCAACATGCAGCTCATAAAGATAAATGAAGACCTCAATGATTCTAGATATAATATAGACAGTTTTGACAAAAGCCACAAACACTCTGCCAAAAAATAACACCAGCCCTACATTTTTTTATATAAAGAGCTTTCAAAACTGCTCTTTTTGCTTCAGGCTTTAGGCAATCAGGTTTATAAATTGCATCAAACCAATTGCACATTTGCGGGTAGCAAGCTGACATTCTTCCTCCAAGCGATGTCTACATCTCCCATAAGCTCTCAAGGCAGGTTGACCTGGTAGATGCTCTTCTCAGAGTTCGATTTGCGTTCCCTCCGTTCATCTCCCACATCCGTGCCCAAATCCACGGATTACAACCTTCAAAGAGATGCTCACAGAGACACTCCAAGCAAAGCCTGGTGTAATCTGCTCTGGCAACATCATTACCTAGGCCGCTAGTATTTCAGCACATCCCAGAGGCGGGGGGTTAAGAAAATAGAAAATACCGCAAGCTTAGGCCTTAAAAATCTGCCTGTGTGAAATCGCCCTACTTGAAATGTTTTAATAGCTGTGAATTAGCACCCACATACATCATGATGACATATGGTGGCTATTTTAGCCCATGGTTGGACAGAAGAGAAATATTTCAAGATGCAGATCAAAAGGAGATGGCCACAGGCCACCAATGCGAGAGATCAATTTTAAGTGCCAGTTCATGTCCAGAGAGATACAGTGAGACTCACTGAAAAACATCACACACTTGCTCTGCTCCAAACTGCCCCAAAGTTGCCCACAGAAGCTGTATTTTTAAAACATCAGAGCTTACAATATTTTATCCAAATTCTAAAGCAACATGTATCCTTTGTACAGAATGATACCCCAGTATTCACTGTGAGAAGATCTTTAAAAACTATCCAATACAGCTGACGAAAAGAAAGAAATGTTGATTACAAATATTCACAGTTCAAAGTATCTACCAAAACTGACTATATGATGACCAATAAATATTTATACTGTGTGCAGAATTATTAGGCAAGTTGATTTTCTGATCATATTTTTTTTTTTCAAGCACATTTTACCAATTCCAAACCACATCCATCTTAATAACTACTATTAATTTTGTATTTAATCATTTATAAGTGATATATAATTGTTCATGAAGGCTGGAAATGAAAAACGCCTTATATTCAGGTGTGCAGAATTATTAGGCAGGTTTTCTTTTACAGGCAAAATGAGCCAAAAAAGAGACTTAACTCAAAATTATTAAATGCTCATGAGAATACTAATGCAATACTAGAAATTGCAAAGTTAAGGCATGACCAATGGACAGCAAAACGCTCATTGGGTCAACAGGGTCAGACAAAAAAAAGGTGGAGAAGAAAAGACACAGAGTTCATTTTTATACCTTATCTACAAGACAGACTTTTCAGGATAGGAGATGGACTAAAAATGAACTCCCACACCTTACTGCCAGATTCTAGAAGATGAATTCTTCAAACAGTGGTACAAGAGGATGTGGTGCTGGTCCTTGAAGAGTCACTCTCAATCTGTCTGTCTACAAAGACTATAAAAAAACAGCGTTCATGTATTTTACAACACTTCAGCTTGTGATTCTTATTAAGTGCGGGTCATTTTTAGGATTCTTTAGCGAACCTAAGTCTCTGAGATCCTGACACCTTGCACTTCTGGAGACTCAAGGTAGGTTGCAGTTCTGGAAAATGGTAGCGCTGGAGATTAAAGGGTTCCTGATGGTTTCACACTTAATTCTTCACCTTAATTCTTAATTCTTTTGCAGTTAACATGTGTCTTTTCTTCTCCACCTGTTTTTGTCTGACCCTGCTGAGCATTTCACTGTCCACTGGTCATGCCTTAACTTTGCAATTTCTAGTATTGCATTAGTATTGCATCCTTCTCATGAGCATTTAATAATTTTTGACTTTTCAGTCTGAGTTAAATCTCTTTTTTGGCTTTTTTTTTTTCCTGTAAAAGAAAATCTGCCTAATAATTATGCACACCTGAATATAAGGCGTTTTTCATTTCCAGCCTTCATGAACAATTATATATCACTTACTGTATAAATGATTAAATACAAAATTAATAGTAGTTATTAAGATTGATGTGGTTTGGAATTGGTAAAATGTGCTTGGAAAAAAAAAAAAAAAAGATCAGAAAATCAACTTGCATAATAATTCTGCACGGTGTATATATTGAAGCCAGTAATCAATATATTGATATTACAGTAGATATCTACATTTTGACACTGATCACCAGAAAAATACTATCTATGTGCTTCAAATGGAAGCAAGCATTAAATACAGTGGAAAACTCATTTTAAATTCATTAAAAAGAATCTTGCTGGTTCTGAGTAAACTATAGAAATACACATACTGTGTCTGTGTGTGTGTGTGCGCGTGCCGTGCGCATGCATGTGTGTATGTATTTGTGTTTAACAACATGGAGGCAAGTTAGAAATAATGTGTGGTCCCTTAATAATTTGGCTACAGTAATTAAAAAAACATTTATTGCCGACACCAGTATGACTGCCAATATATTGTTCATCCCTACTTATAATCATATAAACAACAATCATATTAAATTGTTTGTGTGTCATGTTAATTTATGCGCCATTGCTCTTGCATAGCACGAAATCAACTGTCATGTCAACAGTAAGTGCTACTGAATGGTGCGTGGAGCCCCTGCCTATATAGAGCGCTCCAAATTATGATCCATGAGCGTTAGGATGCTGCCTTAAAAGACAGCTGCTCACTGGATTTTGAAACAGAGCTATTTTCTCCAGTCAACACAGGGTGAGAAAGAAAAAAGCCTGCTGGGATATAAAGGGTGTTCCTCTCAGGAAAAATTACTACAATTGTCATGGGTCAGACTCAGGTCACCTACATGATCAAAGTTAAAAAGGTAGCAGATGTCAAATAGAAGGCTATCGTGTTGAAGACAGGCATGTACTTTCAAAAGTGCACAGACTCTTGTTAAGGGCCAAATGAGAGAATGTGCCAGGAGAGCACAAGGTGAGACAGAGCAATGAAAGCCATCCCGTAAGCATCAGTCACATTGCCCTTGGTGAACCCTGATCATGCAGTCCTGATACTTTGCACCTCGACAGCAATTTTCGACTTGCTATATAACCTCCTTGTTAAAGTCAATGGAAAGTGCTTTTTTATGAAATCTTGGGAATTGCCAGTGCTGCCCATGGTCTCGGTAATGTGCCGCCCGAGACTGACAACTCATTCTACCTGCATAAAACACAGTCTGTCTGTGCACACCATCGCTGTCTGCTCCATAATTAATGGCAGCGAGCAGAGTGCAGTTCTTTGCTCCTTCCACGCATGTGTTTCTGGGTCTCTATCCCTGATAAAAGCGCAGACTGCTGCCTTGGAGCTCTTTACCACGGCTCTGTCACTTGCCCTTTACATTCAGCCTGACATAACAACATTCAGCCGAGGTTTCACATGCAGCGATGACTGATCCAGACTGACATGAAAGGATGTGTTTCCAGCCCAGAGCTTGAATACTGGAGCTTCGTCAAGATGGTTGAAAGCCATGAGGTATTGCAGCAGTGTTTGCAAGATAATGCAATACGCATCCCAAGTTTTAATTGAGTTTCGTACAGGATTACTTTTGCCACTTGTTAGAGATTCATTTTGCACAAAGACATAAAAACAGCATTAAGATTAACAGAGTCAAATTAAACAACAAAATGCACAACTTACACTATGGTTCCAAAGTTTGGGTAGATAAGATTTTTAAAATGTTTTTGAAAGAAATCTCTTATGCTCACTAAGGCTGCATTTATTTATATGCATTAAAGGGTTAGTTCACCCAAAAATGAAAATTATCCCTCACCCTCAATTTATCCTAGGTGTATATGACTATCTTCTTTCAGAACACAATCAGAGATATATTTAAAAATATCCTTGCCCCTCCAAGCTTTATAATGGTTGTGAATGGGGGGGCACATTTTGAAGCAAAAAAAAAATAATGCATCCATCCATAATAAAAGTAATCCACACAGCTCCAGGTTAATAAAGGACTTCTGAAGCGAAGCAATGGGTTTTTGTAAGAAAAATATCCTTATTTAAAACTTTATTAACTATAATAACTAGCTTTCAGCAGACGGCTATACACATCAATTTGAGCATCGGCGGAAAAGTATCCTCTGACCTGATGCATGACGTAATGACGAACATGGAAGCGCAGAGGATAGAGCAAAACAAAACACCGGTCACGAATTAGAAGTCTAAAACAATAATTTTTAAAGAAAAAATATCAGAGGATTCTGATATAAGAGAAGAGGAGCTTGAGTTTGTTGCCCAGCCCTATTTGTTTGAACCACGAGAGGCGTCTAAGCTTACGGTGGGTTACTTATTTTGCACAAGTCGACTTGCGCAATATGCGTATGGTCGTCTGCCGGAAGCTAGTTATTTGAATTTAGAAAGTTTTAAATATAGATATTTTTCTTACAAAAATGCATCGCTTCGCTTCGCTTCAGAAGGCCTTTATTAACCCGCTGGAGCCGTATGGATTATTTTTATTATGGATGGATGCATTTTTTCTTTTTTTTGGCTTCAAAATGTGGCCCCCCATTCACAACCATTATAAAGCTTGGAGGAGCAAGGATATTTTTAAATATATCTCCAATTGTGTTCTGAAAGAAGATAGTCATATACGCCTAGGATGGCTTGAGGGTGAGTAAATCATGGGATAATTTTTATTTTTGGGTGAACTATCCCTTTAATTGTTTTCTATAACTGTTAATACATTTTAAAATGTGATTTATTACTGCAATGGCAAAGCTGAATTTTCAGCATCTAATACTCAAGTCTTCAGTGTTACATGATCCTTCAGAAATCATTCTAATATGCTGATTTGGTGCTCAAGAAATACACATTTATTATGTTGAAAACAGTTGCTGCTTAATGTTTTTATGGAAACCATGATACATTTTTATCAGGATTCTTTGATGAATATAAAGTTCAAAAGAACAGCAAAAAGAAATCTTTTGTGACATTATAAATGTCTTTACTGTAACTTTTGATCAATTTAATGCATCCTCAAATCAAGAGAAACAACAATTTAGTAAATTCACCCCTTTGTCTTTAAACTACATTCCAAACCCATTTCACCTCTGTATAATGTGACAAGGATATCCAAATTAAACAGTATAATCAAAGAGGAAAATAAATGTAATTTAACAAGTTCATACATTTTGATGAAAGATTACAAATGTTTTCTTCTTCAGAATAACAAGCACTGATCAATTATGTACAGCAACAAGTACTAAGCAAATAGGATGAATTTTGATTTCATGTTTACTTTAAGGACTACTTTAAGAAGCATTACACACAAGATTCTGCTAACAAACACACAGTTCAGCAGCCACATATGTACCGACAAAATACTTAAATCCTCCACTTAACAGGGTCTAATTTCTCTGCTTTTGACCCCTGTTGTATTTCTATCAATCACCAGCCTCAGCTGTCACCGGCCAGTGGAGCACAGAAGTGGATAAATGCAATCAGGGCTAATGAGTCTCATATCGCTCATCTATGCAGTGCTGTGGAGTGGATCAGCAGTGGCTGTAAACACCAGGCTTGGCTCGGGCAAGGGCAAACAAACAGGCCTGCCAAACTCTCTCTGTCTCCGTCTTTGTCTCGGCATCTGTCTCTCTCTCTCTCTCTCTCTCTCTCTCTCTCTCAATACTTATCTTAGCACTCATCAATCTAAGATCTCAGAAAGGAAAAACAAATCTAACTATCAACATCAGGTACTATAAGGGAGAAGAAAATGGACACTGCTAATAATAGATGAGGAAAAGTATATGCACATACAATACATCCTGAAAAGACTCAAGTAACATGCTGTTCTTTATTATGTCAATGTGATAATAATGTGCTGCAAATTTTAGGACCCCTTGAGAACAACAGGACAAGACCCTGCGGGAAGTAGGGACATCATCCAGTCAAGACTTATTTTGGACAATTTATCCAACAGGATATCAGTTTTTAAAATCAAATTTAAGACTTTTAAAAACTTTTTTTAAAGGTATGCACCAAAAAAAAAAAAATACTGCATATTCCTACAGAACAAACCCATCTCAAAACAAACCATGTAACAACATTGAAACATGATTTGCATCATTCAAATGCAAAACAGCAAGTTTAAAATACTCAAACCAATTTCAATACATATTGAATAAAAGATGTTTTATGTACTAAATTAATATATCAATACATATTAAGTGTAGGTTGATCGATATTGGATTTTGCTGGTATGATAAAGTGATTAAATAAAGGCAATAAAACGTTATTGTGTAAAACTAGCTAAATCTATACATAATGCTTTTGTAACCTATTTAATCTAATCAATATACAACTGAATACATTATAATATGCTTTCACATGCCAAAATAATGTAATGTAACGTAAGGGGCCATTCACACAGAATGCGGTTTTGCAGTTAAGTGAGACGCAGGTCAGTGGAACGGAAAAAATCGCAAGGTTTAGAGACGTTTTTTAAAAGTTGAACTTGTTTTAACTTGAGCGTGACATTTTTAGAACGGTGTGTCAAGCATGAGACGCTGTTAAAGACACGAGTGCAACGCACAAACATGTCCGTCTAGCACGTTTACATAGAAAAACAATGTAAAAGCAGCGCAGTGGGATAAAATGTGTTCTGTGTGAATGGTCCGAAATAAATTTTATATGCGATTCATTTAGTTTATTAATTGGCATAAAATTAATTTACTTAAAACACATTTTAATATAATTTAAACAAAACTGAAGCCCTAAAAACACACACACTTACATACACACAAACCTTTATAAAATACACGCCATGACTTTGCTCAAGATTAGACTGTGTTAAGTCTAATACCGTCCCCTGAGACTGGTTTGCCTGTAAACTTTCATCACAAGGTCGTCCTCTTAAAACAAAAGAGACTCCTAATTACATTTCTATGCTCTCTGAATTGATTAATCACCTAAAATTAGCTTCCTAGCAACTGGGTGAAGGGTGATATAACTAACCGCTGTTAACAACTCTTCAGCCATTATTTCCTTAATGTATCCATGACTCCTCTGGTTTAATATGCGCAGTGGTTTCATTGATCCAAACTGAACAATGTGTCCTTGTAAAAAACAGAAGAGATACATTTAAGAGATTAGAATGAATTTAAGCAGTATCATCCATTTCACATCCTTTCAGAGACCCATGAATTGAAGAAAATACTTCTGGAGAGGGGGGGAAAAACAAGCTAGTAATTAAAGTTAATTTCATGGTCACCGCAAATTTTAGAGATAATGTCATGTGTGAATAACAGCCTGTTTAATTGTTAATTATTATGCATTCTTTTAAGGTTAATGCAAATGAAAAGAGACCAAGGATGGTTATTAAGACCCTGAATTCAAGACTGCACAGGGGTGGTTAAAAGACAAAAGTCTTCTCTTTTTCTTGCATTTGCCTCTCTCTGTCTCTCACTCTCTCTGTCCTTGATAAAGCCAGACACTTGCCTGAGCAAATGTGACATGCCCAGTTTCACACACTAACCTTGAAAAGGCAACTGGTCCCTGTAACTTGGGATTACCATAACCTCTCAGTCTGTACGTCCCTGTGCAGAAACCCAGGGGATGAGTGAATACAGTAGGGACGGAGCCTAACCGTTGCAGTTTGTTTGTGTCTTACAGGGTGGCAGAAGGGGGTCAGCAGGATATGAAGATCTTCTAGAAGGTAAAAATGGCACAATTCCAAAGGGCATCACCACATGTCAAAATGACAAATGTCACATGTTGAATAAGAGAGCAACCCTGGTGGGCTAACACTCTTGCACGCACACTTACACGCACACAACTTTCAGTCTTAAAGGGCATGACAGGTCTAATAGAGGAGAAATGTGAGTTGTACTCTGGAAAGGAATAACACATCATGCCTTGTATTTCTGTTGTTCAACTTTTCTGTTAAAATCAGATTACAGTATATAGTTGTAATATAATGGTACTTGTATTCCTAGGTACAATACGGTTTAAGTTTGGGGTCAGAAAGATATTTTTTAAAGAACTTAATACTTTTATTAGGCAAGGATGCAATAAATTGATCAAAAGTGAGATTTTTATTTCAATTAAATGCCGTTCTTTTGAACTTTCTATTCATCAAAGAATCCTGAAAAAAAAAGATCATGGTTTCCACAAAAATATAAAGCAGCACAACTGTTTTCAACATTGATAATAATAAGAAATGTTTATTGAGCAACAAATCAGCATATTAGAATGAATATGATAATTAGAAACGGTTATTTTAAATAGTAATAATATTTCAGAATATTACTGTTCCCTTTCGAAAGGGAACTCTACTCTGCGTTTGACACGCTATGGGGAACGTCACACGTGAACCGATGTCTGAAAGCCAAGTATCAAATCTCTCCAATCCTATTGGCCGGCGACAGCCTATGACATCATCATAGTGCGACCCGGAAGTATATAAGGAGCGCCTAGAGAATCAGTCATTTCGGGACTGTTGTGTCTGATCGCTATTGCAATCGAATCTGGTAAGGAAATTTTCTATCATGTCTGACAAACGTTTCAGGAAGTGTGCTGCCCCGTGTCCAAGGTTTTTGACACCTGAGGACACACACAACCTGTGCGTTTTCTGTCTGGGCGAAGAGCACGCACGGACAGTGCTTGAGGGTGCTGTCTGTGTTAACTGTGAGTGTTAACTTCCCATGAAGACGCTCCGTTCCCGCCTGTCACTCTTCTCGAGGGAAGGGGCGGCAGCATCTGTGCCTGTTGGTTCTGGCCCCGCTCGCGCTGAGGCAGAGCGGCGGCTGAAATCATGGGGCTCGCATGTGGAGCTCGCTGAGGAGTTTGAGAGAGGTGTTAATCTTTCTCAGCCCCCGGCGGCTGGTGGGGATGAGTTGCTGGATGACGTCCTTTCTTTGACGTCATCGGATCCAGCAGCGAGTGCTCTTTTGGCTGATAGCCCCAGAGAGCAGGAGATGGTGGTTGAAGAAGAAGCAGGTGAGCCTGCTGGTTCTTCTAAGCCTCCCTGCCCTGTGTATGCTGAGCTGCTGGAGGTTATGGAGCGCGCTTCTGGCAGGCTGCAGCTGCCTTGGGAGCGCGTTAGGAAAGAAACCGCATGCGGACGGCTTGACGAGCGGTTCCTTTCTGGCCATGGTCCTGCAGCTCCCGTGAGCCTTCCATTCCTTCCCGATCTTCATGTTGAGATCGAGAAGGCACGGAAGAACCCGTATTCGGCTCGTATTCATTGACATCAGCAAGCGAACTTCGCTGATGTTGAGGGATTGAGCCAGCATGGGTATGTGTCAATGCCCCCTATTGACGAGACGTTTGCAAACTATCTCGTCACAGGTAGGGCGCCAACATTGAAAGCTCTGGTCCTGCCAACTAAGCCCCTTAAAGTGACATCTCGCTTAAACGGCAGGGCATACGTGGCAGCGGGTCAGGCCGGTGCGGCTCTACACACCATGGCGGTGTTACAAGCCTATCAGGCCGACCTGCTGAGGGATCTGGACCAGGGGCAGGGTTTGTCCCCTGAGGCGGTGGAAGAGCTGCGCCGCACCACAGATCTCGCTCTCCGGGCCACTAAACAAACCGCCGAGTCGATCGGAAGATCGATGGCGGCGATGGTGGCCACGGAGAGACATCTGTGGCTGAACCTGGCGAACATCGGGGAGAAAGAGAAGGGCTTTCTCCTCGATGCCCCGGTCTCGCCCTCCGAACTTTTTGGCACCTCCGTCGAGGCGGTGGTTGGAAAATTCAGGGAGGTGAGGGCGCGCTCGGCAGCGTTTAGAACCTGCATCCCGCTCAGATCCGAATCTGGGCCCAGACAGCCAGGAGGTCCTTGTCCATCTCGAGCTGAGGCTCAGAGACAGGGACAGAGGTCCAGTGTGGCCGCTCGAGTGCCTCCTCCTCCCAGGAGCAAGTCGCAGAGACGACGGGACTCGAGGAGGAAGAAGCAGGATTTAAGGGAGGTGATCGATCGCAGACGCCAGCAACGTCGGTGATCGATTCCCTCTCTTTGCAAGGGCGACTTTACACCTGCCCTCGCCCCTTTTTCCTCCACCTCCTGAGTTTTGGATTCGTTTAACGTGCTCAGGTGCTTCCTAAACAGTCAGGCTGACGGCTGGGCCCATGATGAAAAATTTTCTGAAGGCCTGCCTTCTGGCTTGATAGTGAAGAGGCTCTTTTAGGCTTCAAAGAACCCTAGATTCCATCCTTCTATGTGAAAAAGAAGGAAAAGAGAAGTCTTCGAGCCGCAGGAAGGTAAGCTGGGTCTATATTTTTGTTTCAAAATATGTTGACCTTGTTTTCCTGTATAGTTTTTCCTGAGCATGTAGTCGGAAAAAGTATAGGGGTTTCTGGGCTAAACTAAAGTTGTTAGGTGGGCTAGAATGATATTTGTGCAGGCCACAAAATGGCCGCCTCTTAGCCACCATTTTATAGAGTAGCTTCTCCTCTGGTTTTAGCTAGAGTAAGTTTGAGTTGGCACTCGTTACTTCAGTTAGATTTATGTCTAGTGTCAGCCTCTCGGCCGCCTGACATTGTTTGCTTGTTGAGCTTCGCTTTATTTATTTCCTCTTCTTCTGTGAAGTTCAGAGGTGAAGCCCAGGCTTTGCTATGCTTGTGCGGCCTTGCAGGCCCACAGCTTAGCGGCCTAGGCTAGGACTAGGTTTAGGTGTTTTTCGTTAAATCACCCTTTGTATTACTATCCCTTGTTAGGTTGTATAGTTCCTAGTTCTGGCCTCTCCTGAGGGAGTTGTGAGGCCATATGCCCATTCCCCCTTGTTAGTGTAGGTACAATGGCTGAAGTCAACAGCTGAGATAGTAGGCTGTTGTGAGCCTCCCTGATGCTGTTGTTTCAGGTGGTAGGCCCTTATCTTTGCGTAGATAAGTTTATGCTGTATATGCTAGGCCCCATTTTTATAGAACCTCATTCATGCTATGAATTTGTCTTCCCCTGAGCCCCTTGAATTAACATTCAAGTTTGAGGTTACGGTGCTAGCTTATTTTAGCTCCCGTTTTCTAGGGTTCAGTACAGATGTTTTTCTGTTTGGTGAGAACATTTATCCTTTTCAGGATAGCATGTATAGTTTAAAAGCGTTATGTTTGCTTTGGGTTCTAGTTTTTGCCCTACACGTATGTGAGCTTTACTCCTGGTGCTGCCACAGGTTAGCACCTGTTCTCATAATTAGTAGGCTTTATTTAGTAAACCTTATGGTGGTTTGGTTTTCTACATTTGCTCCCTTGAGCTTGGTAGCACTTCCACGAGCTGATGCCACGTGTCTGTTTGGAATCTTAGACCTGTCTTGAGGTGTCCTTAGGACGCGATGGTGTATGTTGTACTCCTCTTGCTTAGAGAGTAAAAGGTTTTTTACTGAGTACATAGCTTGTTGGTTTGTGTCAGTTTCTTTAGCTCTAGTCGAGCTAAATAGCTACCTCATAAGTAAGTTAGTTCTATTTTGCTCCTAGAACTTTAGTGGCCACTAGCTAACGCCACGTGTCTACAAGTAGTAGGCCCTCTGGGCCTCCTTTGAGAGCATGTTGGTGTATGTGTTGTGTACTCCTCTCGCTTAGAGAGTAAAAGGTGTTTTACTGAGTACACTGCTGGATGGCCGTTGGCCCAGGTTGAGCTGATTTAGTAACCTCTCTGTAGTTCGGTTGTTTCCTCCCTGGAGCTTGAAACGCTGCCACGAGCTGACGCCACATGTCTGTCTGAAGTTGTAGGCCCGTTTTGGGCCTCCTTTAGATCATGATGGCGTATGTTGTACTCCTCTTGCTTCTAAGAGTAAAAGGTGCTTTTACTGGTACACTAAGTACACTGCTTGTTGGATTGTGTTAGGTAGACTGTTGTGTGGGCACTTTACAGTCTTATCTGCTGTTACTTTCATGTGGTAGATTCTTGCTCTCAGCAAGATAGGTGTTCAAGGTGTGTGGCCTTGACAGGCCTCCCTTGGGTTTTCCCACTCCCACTTCTGGGGTTGTAACTTTAGCAGCATAACATGTATTGTTTTCTACTCTGTATAGAACTATGGTCATGTTGTAAGCCCCTTCCTGGCCTCCATGATTGTGTGCCTACAGTATGGTCTATCTGTTAGGTCGAGCTTTGTACTCCCCTGTTTGGGTTGTCCTATATAGTGCTTAGCTCCCTAAGCTGGTCATTGGTTGAAGGCTTCTATGAGGCCTCCTGTTTTAAGACCAGCCCCCAGGCTGGTTTGTGCTCCCCTTTATCAGGGTTTCTTAGCGCGCAGCCTCCTCAGTGCAAATAATCAGGCGCTGAGTAGATCCTAGGTTTGAGCAGAGTTTACTCCCCTCAATAAGAGGGTAAAAAAGCACTCAGCTGAGTTCTGCTCTCCAGGATGCCCGTCTCTACGCTCGGGTTTTGAGTTGCTTACTGCCTTTCTGCAGTCGCTCTTACTCGTTGTCTTCTCTGAAGAATGCGTTGTTGAGACTCTGCGTTCAGACAGGTTGCTGGCCAGAGACTAGGTTTTTGTCAGACCAGGTCGGCCTCCCTGGTGGCATTTGGGGTGACTATGTCCCCCTTCTAGTGGCTGGCTGGGGTTCCTTTCGGATCCCTAGCCACATTCCCTTAAAGGGACCTTCTTTCTTCAGAAGATTTGGTCCCAGAAGCCTTGGAGCAGCCTTGGTAGGCTTTCTGCGGAAGGCCTCTTTGAGGTTTAGCTTGGGCTGTTGGCCGTAGGGAATGCTGTCACTGACAGCCTTTGTGTGACCCGAGGGTGAGTTGCTCTGGCGTTTCTTTCGAAACTGCTTTTACGTTTGTCTAGCCACTGTGGCATGCACTCCCCTCAGGCATGGCGGCGTGGGTATATCGTTCCCCATAGCGTGTCAAACGCAGAGTAGAGTTCCCTTTCGAAAGGGAACGTCTCAGGTTACGTATGTAACCATGGTTCCCTGAGAACAGGGAACGAGACTCTGCGTTTCCTTGCCATACTCCGGGGCTGACTGCTGAACAGTCCCTCAGACGATAAGATACTGACTGATTCTCTAGGCGCTCCTTATATACTTCTGGGTCGCGCTATGATGATGTCATAGGCTGTCACCGGCCAATAGGATTGGAGAGATTTGATACTTGGCTTTCAGACATCGGTTCACATGTGACGTTCCCCATAGCGTGTCAAACGCAGAGTCTTGTTCCCTGTTCTCAGGGAACCATGGTTACATACGTAACCTGAGACGTTTTTACTGTCTTACCTACCCCAAACTTTTGAACAGTGGTGTACTTCAAAAAATACCATGGTATTGCCATGACAGCATGTACAGTATAATACTATGGTACTTTTAATCACAGTTAATCATTAATGCTATAAATTACACTTTCAATTAATTTATTTCAACAGCAGTAAGTTCAATTTTGTGATATGTGAGCCTCATATTTTTGGTCTCGACATCATAGGACTGATGATGCTACAACACAATAAAAATACCTGTTCTATATATTCCTTTCTTCACATTGATCATAGAGCAACAACATTTAAAAACGACTTTACATTACAGCTACGTGCTAACGACTATCAGCGCAGTAACATTTGCTTGTCTGGTAGTAAATGGATCATTACTAATGTGCTACTTATTAGCTCACCCCAAAAATAGTGCAGCGCTCACTCAGAGCGTATAATTATGGCGCAGCAGTGTTATAGGATAGATTGATATTTGTGGAGGCAGCTAATGTTTAGCCTTCTGACTGAGCACCCATCTGCTAAATCTAAATTAATGTGGCCTCAATGTACAAGTGCAAATCTTTTCATTTTAAAAACTTGCAAAAACAGCTTTTTGAGATTTTTTTACCCTGCCTGTTTTGACACTTTAAGAATGGTATAACTTATATTTTTATTTTGTTTCATTCTGTAAAAACAATTGCATGTGGTAGGTTTGCATTCAATTGTTGTTATTTGGTTTTAGATAATACAATTTAGACTGTACAGTACTTTAGGGTTGTCAAAAGTACCAACTTCGGTACCAAGTCGGTACTGAAGTTTTAAAAATGTGACAATACCAGCATTTCCTCCTAGCATTTTGAGCATATTCTTAAACACCTCTGATTGGCCATTGTGTTCACACACTCAACAGATATGTCTGTAATGTAATTCTGATAAAAGCAGTTTTCTTTGTTAATTACAACCCATGTAAATGTAAAATTAAAAGTTCACATTTTAACTGCAAAAATCTCAAGTCTCAAGTCTGACATAAAATTTTTTTTTTAAAAAAAACAGATTACAGTCTTCAGAGCTGACCCTGTATCCAAAGGAAATGCAGCTTTTAAAATGTAATGCCTTAATGAAACAGCACTCAAACTTGGAGTGGCCATTCAGAGCATCTGAATCTGCAGAGGATCTGAAATCACATGCCATAGTGCTGACACGGACAACGTTCGCACACACATGTATTCATGCACTTGATTCAAAGAAAACTAAGCAAATACCTTAGTCTGAGTGAATGTGGGTACGTGTGCTGGTTTGCTGAGTGTTGAATGGTTATCTGTATGTCTTGTATAGGTTACAGTGACATAGACATTAATCACAATTGTGCCACCGACTCATCCAGCCATAACCATCCGCAAACAGCATTTACTTCCAGGTCGCAAAACTACTGTATTACATTTAAAATGCTTTGTGTAAATGAGAATATAATGAGTGACCCTATTTGATTTGTGTTCATACATGTTCTTGAATTAAACTGGTAAGTCTCAAGTATTGATGATGCTTCCTGCATGAGAACACTTCTCATCTCCTGCTATCAATCAATGTGATCATGCATTTTTAACAGTCTCCTATTGATTTGTGGAGATGGGCACTGCACACCTGTTTAATCTTCAATTGGCTCTGGACTTAAATTAATCTGTCAATATACAGCATACATACCTAGCAAAAAAAGCAATTAGGAGAAGTGAGACAATGGAATTTCTTTCCGATTTAAGATGAAAAGTGATACAGTTTGTGAAAAGGCTGTACATACATGTACCTAATAATGTATAATTCTTTATTTTTACTATTTTCCACTTCTTAAGAATAACAGTAAAGTCATAAAATCTATGAAAGTTCAAAAATCATTCTACACATTTGTGCCTTTAGATAAAAAAGGTCAAGCCTGCCCAGACTTGGTGGTGTAGACAAATAAAAAATTTTCCCCTGTAGTTCAATTTTTAGTGTCCAAGACACATTAAGCAGTGACATTAAAAGGATCACATAAAATAAGACAGTAATGTCTCTGTGCTGGGACTCTTTCCTGGAATATGTTGCTATGGTTTAATATATCCTTATCATGCAACGCAGACATATCTGCTTTCATGGACAAGAAACCAAACAGACTGTCCTTCTCTATATGGTTACTTAGTGGTGAGTGCTTCCTCCATTTGGTGGGGAAATAGTCCATGGCCATTCAATTATCAAACAAATATCCTGAAATGGATGGTGGAATTGACTTCTTAAAAAAAAGCAATTGATTTTTTGCACCACTGCTAGACACCCCGAATTGGAAACTTTCAAGATGGATTGCTTGACCCAAATAAAACGTAGTATACTATATCAAACCCTAAACAGACCAAATGTTCTTTACCCAATGTTAGTATACTATATCAAACCCTAAACAGAACAAATGTCCAAGAAATTCTCTAGTGTTGGTATATGCAATCTTATTTCATATAAAAGTCAGCCGTCTAGTCAGATAGTCTGACACATAGATACATAAAAAAATCAAAATAGACTATAAATATAATTGGTAATTAGTGAAACCATACAATATGTGTTTTCTAAAGAACTATTTCTACCTGATCCAGTTTGTAGAAAAAATATTTTTGTTGGTGCACACTAATGTTTTTAGGTGGATTCAGTCAGGTTGAATAGTTTTAACTTGAATAAAATCATAATTTAGATGTTACTCACAGGTTATTTAACAAAATCCATTAACATATGAAAAATGTTTTTTTTTTTAGTTTATGAAATGTGTTTATTCCACATGACAATGAGTGAGGTGTGCTATATTCACTGCCATAAAAGGCCATATCTCAGTGTGCATATGAGATAACATCCATCGATTGCTTGGCTGTGCTGTTCTAAGAACTCCAATTCAAATGAGACCATAAGTGCACGTGACTGTCGCTGAGAGCTGGAGGTCACTGAACTGAGCAGGCTCAGGAAAGAGTGAATGAAGCTCTGTCTTTATGAGGCTGGCCAAGGTGATAAACAGGCCATGATATGAAGGGGGAGGGTGGTTTGATAAACTGGACCATTCGTGTTATTGCACTGCTTGCAGAGCCCAGCCAAGGGCTTTGACATGAGAACGACCATCAGTCTCACTCCATCTCTCCTTCAAATCGATATTCACCTTCATGAGGATTTATGACTGTGGTTGCGGCTTACTATAATAACAGTCAAACATGAAGACACACCAAGCCAGTATGTTGTTTTGTGGTTTTGTTATTGATGAACAAAATGTCCAAGAACAAAGATATTGCATGTAGCTGACCTTATCTAGCATCACTTCATGAAAGGTAAACATCATGTACTATTTCTACACCATAATTACGCGGGTCGCCTTGTGCACAGCTATGGAAAATGACACAGTGCTGCCCACAAGGCTATTTCTCCTACAAAACAGCTTATTTTTATCACTTCTTTTGTCTTTGGGTCATTATATTTCTCACAGATTTCTGCTCGTTCTAAATCAGATACAGATAAAGTAGCACGGTAAAGATTACATTTATATGCATTAGTGAGATAGCGATTGCGTGAGAGAGTGATTGCTTGTATTTTATTGATAAATCACAGAACAGTGTTGACAATACATTTCTGTGCTACTGAATAATTCTGTGTGTGCGTGATCTGGACGTGATGTACGCGCTACTGTCTGTATGTGTGTGCGTTACTATGCAGCAGCGCGCATTAGTTTAGAGCGGCGATTAACTTACGGGTACAATAAGCTGTTTAAAACGTCCATTCACCTGATCAATAGTGAGCATCCAGATTGTATAATCAAATATATCTTGTGGAGCGCTTTCAGAGTATGCATTTATTTTTCATTTACTGCATAAATGTGGACTTCAAAGATTTCTTATTCTGTTGCGCCCTCTATAGGCCATGATCAGTGACTAGTCGACATCAAGCTTAAAGCATCATGGCAGAGCATTAAAGTCGACTAGTCGATTAGTCGGTGCAACCCCTAGCACAGACCGATCGATGTATGACATCAAAATACAGCGAGAGTGATTAGAGAACAGACAGCTCTACATCGGATCGCTCTCGCTGTACTTTGATGTCATACACCAATCGATCAGCGCAGCGCCGCTTTAAGTCTAACGCACCTTGAGAACTGTATTGTTCCTAAATGAATCAGTTGAGCAAATGATTCAGTGGCTCATTCATAAAGACAGTTACACGTTTCATTTTTGATTTAATCAGTGTTTTTGAACGAATCAGTTCAATGAATGATTAAATTACCTTTTCATAAAGACAGCCAATTGTTTTGTTCCTAAATTAATAATGTGTTTGAACAAATCTGATTAATGATTTAATAATGCATAGACCCATAATCTGTCAGTATTGTTCAGTATAACTATTAAATAAAGTTGTTTTTCATGATCTCATTGAACATACCCTAGTCATCACATTAAAGGAACTGTTTACCCAAAATTGAAAATTCTGTCATCCTCCTGAATTAAAATTTGAATAATGCATAATGAAATTACACTAATGAGATTTGAAAGTGACAACTGAGTATATTGTTGTTGTTTTTTTCCATTTTTGGAGCTTGACAGTGCCTTCATTTGTGTTCAATGGAAGAAAAGTAAGAATTTATACAGGTTTGGCACATAGGTGGGTAAATAATGACAGAATTACTTTTTTGGGTGAAACATTCTTATAAAATCATGACAGTAATGCAGCAAGTGCTTTGAATAATGTGCCAATAAACTCTCGATTTGAAAACCTGAGGCCTGAGGTTATATTCCTACAAAGAAGTATAAAGAAAGTCTTTTTCCATTTTAACTCATCGATCATGCAAATATCGCCTTCACACTGTGATATCTTCCACTTAGTGCATAGTCTATCTAACTGGAATGATAGAACTAAGCTGCTTAAAACATAGTAAAATGTGAATAAGTTTATAGGGCATATTAATTCTCAAGGGGATTTTTGCACGCCAGAGGTAAATTGTGAATGTCATTAATTTTACCATAAAATGTTTAGTCAGGTAACCTAAAAATGCGATTCATGTGGGAACATCAAATTAAAGTGGTTTTAGTAACATTGAATATATTTTAAAATACGTTTATATATCTAAAACAACAAGACAATATTACACCAAGGAAAATCATTTTTAAAGATCAGATCAGGGCTGCATTTCACAAAAGCATTGTAAACCTAAGTTGGGCTTACAATGCTTTTGGGAAACACAGCCCAGATCAGGTAGAAAATATTTCTTTAAATAACAACAGCTTATTTTCATTTTTTTTCAATGTGTAAAAGAAGCAAAGCGACATTGTCAAATCAGTAATTATTTCTCACTGCTTCCAAAAAAAAAAATGTTCTCTTTTTGAGGATAAACAAACCACAAGCAAGCAGAGCTCACACTGAGAGCAGGGATGAATCAAGTCAAGTTAAGAGTTTCAAACTAGGTCAGAGAGCACACACGGATTTAGCAAAACTAGAAGAAACAGTAGGGGGAACTGTGGGACCTGGATGAAAGTCCACGTGCCATCCCTGGTCAGGCAGAGAATGCAGAGAAGCCAGAATAGCTACTTTACATCATTTCCACCCTGGCACGAGCTTGTCTCGTATTCCAGGCATGCACCAGCGTTTTCCCTGAGAGACAATGACCTTGCCAACACATGTCGAATAGCAGCCCTTGTCCTTTGGCAAAATCTTGTTTCCATTTCCCCAGAAACACTCGCTACACTTGGGGAAGATACAGCGTTGTCCCCCTGCAGCCTTCTGATTGGACAACCCGAGGCCACCACCTGGCTCTCTGTACAAGAAACTCTGCCGGGTAAGCATGTTTCGGTGTGTACATTGTATAAAGGCCCATAAATCAGCACTACCTTCATATGCCATTTGAATTATTCAGACTGTTCTATTTAATGTGAAGGCATCAACAGTGTTTGCGCTCATTATAAAATGACAACAAAAACTGACAAAAACTGTCTCTCTCTGGGACTGCGTCCTAGAGAAAACTAAATCAAATAAATAAATAATCAAAATAAATAAATAAACATAAATTGAGGAGGAAAAATAACTATGTAAAACGATAGAACAAAGAGTTGTTTGTGACTGCCAGGAGAATTTCCAAAGCATATGCAAATTCATAAGACGCTGCATATGAAAAGTAATCATTAATAATGACCGGAATGAACAGTTGAGAGTTACTAGGTGCAAGTGACAAGTGAAGTTTTAAAGTAGTTTAGACGATAAGCTTGCAGTGTCTGAATTCTTTATCATGTTTTGGAGACAACTTGTTTAGAGACAGGGTTTTTTATTTTTTATTTTCAAAAGCACATCCTGGCAGTGAGCAAAAACTCACTTTGTATTTGTTCAGTAACTACTCTATTTTTGGTTCTGACTTCAAACTTCAAAGATCATCTTTAAATGAGGATAAAACTGCATCCTTATCTCATTTTGAGCCAGATGCTTCACTAAAATGCAACTTCATCTTGCCAATTAAAATCAAAGGTTAATCATATTAAAACATAAAAGAACATTACATATTACAGTTAAAATTACATTACAACAGTAGGGATTTTTTTACTTCCACATGCAGTTGGTGCAGTAGTCAGATTTCTTGCAAGAAAAAAAATTTAAACTTTCAAATTTTTGTGGTAATTTAAATGTATAATATACTCATATATTTACATTTATAATTTCTTAAATGTACCATTTTTACATTCAATATTTAATATTTAAAATGTTTTAAAACATTATTATACATTTAAACATTATTATACATTATTATCGTATTATTACATTATTATTATACACAGATAAATATTATTTTATTATAAATAGTATGAGTCATTATTTATTATAAATTCATTAACAAAAATTAGATAAATGAATATTTTACTACATAATTTGTGACCCTGGACCACAAAACCAGTCATAAGTAGCACAGGTATATTTGTAGCAATACATTGTATGGATCAAAATTATCGATTTTTCTTTTATGCCAAAAATCATTAGGATATTAACTAAAGATCATGTTCCATGAAGATATTTTGTCAATTTCCATGCCGTAAATATATCAAAAATGTATTGATGTATATGAGTGTATATGCGTTGCTAAGGACTTCATTTGGACAACTTTAAAGGCGATTTTCTCAATATTTTGATTGTTTTGCACCCTCAGATTCCAGATTTTCAAATAGTTGTATCTCGGCCAAATATTGTCCTATCCTAACAAACCATACATCAATGGGAAGCTTATTTATTTACATCAGCTTTCAAATGATGTATAAATCTCAATTTCAAAAAATTGGCCCTTATGACTGGTTTTGTGGTCCAGGGTCACATTTATTATAGAAAAAGTAATGTAAAATAGTAAATAGTAAAATAAAAAAAACATTATGATGCCATACATAGTAAAGCATTACTGATTGGTTTGCAATTTTCAATCTGTTCTTACTGATGCTACCAAGGCTGTCACAAGGCTGTGTGCTTTCCATTTTAGCAAAACCACAGCCATGTCAGCCAGATAGATTTTACTTCAAAAGTTTAAAAAGTTGACAAGGAGAAATCACAACCAAATATCAGAGAAAACTGCAGTCTACAACTGCTCATAGCTTTTTAAAGAGGTCTCTGTAACTTCTTTGGTGTGTACAACACATAATAATTTATGTAATGTAAAACAAAGCAGATTGTACTGTGTCAGTGTAGTAAGAAAACATATGCCAAGAATATAAAAATACAGAGGCAATGCTTGGCACCCACGCAGTTGTTTGTGACTTCATCATTGTTCAGTTAGCTGGCCTAACAGAAAAAAAACCTCAACATTCATATCAGAGTAGCTTGAATTCTCTGCATCTCCACTTCATTGCCCGTTTCTCAAAGCCGTATACATAGAGAAACGATCCATGCCTTTGTGTTGCATGGCAACCTGAATTGATGTAGATATATGGCCAGAGTTAAATAAGAGAAAGAGAGAGACTGAGCGAAAGGAAAAGATAAGGGCACAGGAAAACATGGAGTTGTCGACAAGATGGAAAAGTGCTTTTTCTGGATACTGTATATCTATTATCTAGATAAGATTTCTAGACAAGTCAGTGCCTATAGAGGCAAAAAAAAGAATCATGATTTTAAAGAGGTCAGATTCATATTTTCATGTAACCACATCAGTCTTTTACCTGTAATATTTTGACAGGGAGCTGCAGTTTTATTATTATTATTATTTTTTTTTATTATTATTTTTTTTTTAAATATATTAGCAAGCCAATATCAGCTTTAGTATGTGTGTAATTCAATGGAGGACATCATCTTTCTAACCGACTTCAACGCCTTTTTGTTTTAAGACAAAGAAGATACTTAACCCAAGCTAGCTGTTCTTAAGTCATCAAAATGAAAAGCAAAGATAGAATACTGTACATGCAACAGGTTAAAACTGAAGGTGACCACATATCGATTTGTACTCATGGCAGGACATCTTTTAAGACCTTAAATGCACAGATCAGCACAGGATGGTACTTTATGCCTAATGGCAGAGTGATTCATTAAGACACACCTTTGCAACAGGGAGGCAGAGAGCACATGTCGATAAGTACTCTCAAAGCTGGTGTAAAACCAAGGGTAAATTTGATTTGCCGTTTATGACCGGAGTTAACCCAGTGCTCTGTAAATAAACTTTATGGCACAATTGGTTTTAATACTCCAGCTGTGCATCTGAAAACGTGGACTGCAACCATCAGAAAGTGGGAGAAAGAAGTCTTTTCACCTGTGTTTGACTTTTCAGCAACTGTACAAGCCAAACACAGTTTCCATCAAAATCTCTTATTTAAAATGACAGAAAAGTGCAGTTTTTCCCAATGTGATCTCTTTGGCAATCTTCTGCATTCATCTGTAAAGTATGGTTCTTGCACATACACTACCATTCAAAAGTTTGGGCTCGGTATGAATTTTTTGTTATGTTTTTGTCTCTTATGTTTACCAAGGCTGCATTTATATAATTAAATTTTAATAGTTTAAAATATTATTATATTATAAAGAGGACCTGTTATGCTTTTTCTTTTACCATTTTCAACTTTCTTTAGTGTAATGTTTCTGTTTGAGCATGAAAAAGGTCTGCAAAGTTACAGAGCACAAAGTCCACTCTAAAGGAAATTATTCTTTCTATATATCAGAAAGCACTGTTTCTAAACTCCCTGAAACGCCTCGTTTGTAGTCTTGAGTTTTCTTCCGTGAACGTATATGTCACAATATTCCTCATTTATATAATTCTGCCCAAGGGATACAAAGTAGTTGAGTTGCGCTAACAGCTGTTTTTTCCACCCTAAATCTAAACCCCCTTTTTTCGCATGAAGTTCGCACAAACTTAGGAAACAGTGGTTAAAATGTGTTTTTAACACTATTCCTCAGCAGTATACAACCACAACCTTTTGTTGTATCATCACTTGACTGCTGAACCTTGCAATTCGATGCAGATCAAATGGCCAATGACACAGTTATAATATCACATCTCAAATGAAAGAGAGGTATAAAATAAGGAATTACCACTGTGAAACGTCCTGCACAAGTCGTGCTTGTGAAGGAGGTTCGGGTTGATCAGCTTGTTCTTCTTGACTGTCATACTCTGACTCAAGCTCGAACTGATACGGCTAAATTGACGCCATAGTTAGCATAGTTAACAGTGCTTCAGGAAGCTGATACTTGGTTATGGTAAGGGGCGTTACATTTCCAGGACACACTCTAAACGGTACACCAATCACTACAGACTGGGGCCGGCTGACCAGTCAACGCTGACTGCTATTTTCGGAAGGTGGTTTTTAAAGAAATGGAAAGTTTTAAAAAAAACTGAACGTTCAGAAAGAGGGTGAAAACAGGTGCTGCAATAATTTAAATATAAGAAAATAGAGTTTTTAAACATTAAATGATGTAAACGTATTCTAGTAGACCCTATAAACAAAAATACGAACTTGGAAGTGAGCATAATAGGGGCCCTTTAAAACTGTTTTCTGTTTTAATACATATGTAATTTATTCCTGTGATGGCAAAGCTGAATTTTCAGCAGCCATTGCTCCAGTCTTTAGTATCATCAATTTCTTACTGACCCCAAACTTTTGAACTTTTTTATTATATGCATAGACAGGTTTGTATAGCTGAAACATGCATTATTAATGTTTTGACAGCTTTTAAAACATACGAATGTTTTCCTTTTAGGCTAATTAAATATTATATTTATGGGATTAATAGGTTAATAGTTTTAATCAATGGCATTAATTATATACATGTTCAAAGCCATTATATTTTACCTAATTTTCATCATGTTCTGAGAGATTTCTGGTGCCATATTACAAAAATATCTAAATAAATATATTAAAGCATCACTATACAAATATCTTTATAAATATGCATATTACAATAATAGAGAATCCATAATGATTATTACATTTCTAAAGTTGTGCATATATAAATACGTTTTAGGTTCTATAAAAAATATCAGTATTGTTTCAGTGTATATCCAAATGGTTTGTACAAATACTTGCAAATAATAAGATCTGTCTGGTTTTTGGCACTTGTGATGTGATATTTTTCTCTATTCTGATGCAGAGCTATGCAGATGAACTTGCCAATAACCAGCAAAAAAAGATGAGCAATCTCATCTTGAAATAAAATTACAAGGTAGCAGAGTAAAAGATAAGATGTGAGATAATCAAGGACAAGGGTTTTCCACAGAAATGAGAAGCAGATGATGGGGGTAAAAAGTAATCCAATTAAGTAGCTCCCAGGAGGGAGGTCAGCACAGGATTTTATTAGGGTTCAGAGCAGGTCATTAAGCATTTATAACATTTCAGAAATGCAATTAGAAGACTACGAGGGACGTTTCTTTTGGTTATTATCCAGTAGCTTTCAACTGAATGACTCGAGAAGCCCATCAGTCTCTGTGGCTCAGATCTGTCAGAGGTGTTATGACGGCCTTTCTAATGTGTTCTCAAGCTGCTGGGGTAGAAAGACACTCACAGAATTGCTGCAGAGCCCAATGATATGCTGTCTGCAGATTAGTAGCCCAGGGGTCACATTGATCTCCAGCAGCATGAGGAAGGTCTCTGTCCATGTTGTTGGGCTTATTGCTTTTACAGAGTTTCTGTAGCCTGATATATAATTAGATTAATACTATTAAAAAGGTGTGTATGGTTTTCATCTTAGTTTAAGTAATGATTTGAAACATATTTCAGCTTAAAAAACATGCAAATATAATTTTTTTTAATCATACGAATGGCTGACTCAAACAAATGTAATCCATTAAAGAACAAATATACTACACGAAAAGGCCACCAGCGTGAAAATGGCACAGTATCAATCCAAAATAGCACACTGGCACTCAGCAGCACACTTCCTCTCAGCCGAGGTATGCTAATTGCCTTCTAAACAAGAATTGTAGCATTATTTCGAGTGCTAGCTCACAGGTTTAAAAAAAAAAAAAAAATCTTTAATGTTCACTCTTCATCTGTCAAACCTATAAAAAGACCAGGCCTGCCAGGCCCATTTACTGCTGCCAAAAATGAAGCCTTGTCTCTGGCGTTTGGCATATTGCACCTGACAGGACCCAGGGCAAAGACCGAGAGCCAATTTCAGCTTCTTGGCAGGGCTGCAATGAGAGTTCGGTGTGGCCTTGCTGAAAGGTGAAAGACTGTAATAAAGAAGATGTGAGGTTTTAATATTAATGTTAGCAAGGGTGAAAATGGAGACGTAGGATCAGGTATGAACAATTGAGAGGGCACTCAGAAAGGCCTAGAGATTGGAGAACTGTTTGTCTGCTGCGTCGTGTGGCTCTAAGTCTGTGCTGAGTGCAGGTCATATTGACTGATTGAAGATTGTGGGAATAGCAAAGTATGCAAAAATACCCACGCACTTCAATCATTTAATATTTGAATGCGTTTGAAATATAAATGTGGTAAATTGAACGTGTAAAGGAATATTTCAGGTTCAGTACCAGTTTAGGTCACTTGACAGCTTTTGTGTCATAATGTTGAATACAACAAAAATTAATTTTTTAAAGGGGTGGTTCACTGGTTTTTTTCTAGGCTTGATTGTGTTTATGGGGCGCAGTTTAACGTGTCTTAATGCTTAGTTTTAAAAAAAAAAAAAAACGCTGTATTTTTCATATATTTTACCTTTATTCTACACCACTGTTTCCATTGTCATTTGAACAGCCGGATTGACTTCCTGCTTCTATGATACCACTCCCTTCGAAATACGCAATGTGCTTAGATTGGTTAGCTGGCCCAGTGTATTGTGATTCGCTGAAGCGTCCGGAATCGCCACGCCCCTTACCATTAGTTGATATATGTGCTTCAGTGGAAATGTAAATAATGGCGTCTATATTATCAAATTGAGCCCAAATCAGACCCAGATAGCAGTAATGATGAAAAGGGTCAAGCAGAACCTCTGCAAGCACGGTTTATTTCCGTTTGTATTTGTGTCAAAGTGTTTAGATGCTGTCACTATGTTACTGCTGTTTGTTAGCTTTAAATATACGGTTTTATCCTGATTAAAGCTTTACTGTAGCCGAATACATGACTGAGTAGTAGCATTTTTGTAAAGGTAGCGTTTAATTTATAGCATGAACAACTGTTTGTCTATGAACATAGAAGTTTGTTGGTGTTTGTTGGAGAAGTATGCAATAGAACTGAGCTAACTGGCTAGCGAAACAAAAACGCGTTGGTCTTTGTTTACGTCCTTGATGCAACCAAAAAATAGCAACAGAACTATACATTTAAAAAACATGTACAAACAATAAAACGTACTTTTCTGCTTTTAAAGTGGGAACTGCTTCATCTTTCAGTAATAGCCTTGGTGCAAATCCAGCATTGAACTCGTGTAGATTCTGGAAGCTGTCTTCCGCGCCGCATCCAGTGTAGACAGTGTTTATTACAGTCTATGGTGTACTGTAGACAATATCACTGATTATTATAATGGGTTCTATTATCTTTTGACGCGTCGCATCGCACCGCTCGCGTCCAGTGTAGACAACTCTTCCGCTTCCATATGCCGCGCAACATGGCCTCACCCACTTTGTTGCGTGTTCCCGGGGGCAGTGTTTTGCAGGGTTTATGATGTCACCAACCCGGGAAGAAGCTCGTTGTAGTCCAAACCGGTCGTTTTTGTAGGCATTAAACTGCCATAACTTTAAAAGACAATAACTCCGTTTGCATTGAACTTTCACGCTGTAACTTTGCAGATACTGTTTATGCTCAAGCAGCAACATTACACACTAACTAAAGTTAAAAAAGTGAAATCGCAATGAACCACCCCTTTAAAAAAGGCAAAAAAGGTTTCTCCATTTGTGAGGCACTTGAAGTGAATGGTGAAAGGCGAAGCTTATAAGTTTATAAAAGCACTTACATTAATTCTTCTGTTAAAACTTGTCTTGTGTATTTTCTGAGCTGTAAAGCTTTTAAGTTGTTTTAATAGTTGTTTTAGGGTTTATGGTGTTACACTGTCATGACAACAAAGTTGTAAAATTGGATTAATTTACACAGAAAAGGTTAGTAAGTGATTTGTTTCACACTTAAATCATGTTAACACACATTTACATCTTGTGGCTATACTTTCGAAGCAGTATTTTAATGCTTATGAATCAGTCAACATTATGTCACAAGTGCTCTCGAGTCTCTTCTACTCTTCTACTTCTACTGAACCTGGAATATTTTTTTAACACAATAAAAGGGAAAACTATCAAATATGAATCTACGCTATAATCTCAAAACCAATAACCACTGTGCACTGCAGCGATGGAGTGATTTTGAGTCACTCTCTGATGCAGCCAATGCCCTTATGCTCAGAGTCTGAAGAAATCTTCTCCTATTGATTTCCTCTTTTGCCTTCCTTTGACACAGGCAGACCTCCTAAGGGGAGTTCCCTTATGCCCAGATGCCCCCAGTAGCTTACTTGGGTCATGAATCATTCAAAGCATCTTCTGCTGAATAAAGACCCACGGCAGCAGTGCAAACAGACAGCGCAGGTTTGGAAGTGTGGTTGGCTCTGCTTTTAGGCACAAAGAATACATGTCTGGGAGGATATGTATGGTACAAATGTTTCAAAAAATAGACATGGCAAATAAGACTTTTGATCTTGTACCCGGAACTGTTTTTAAAAGGAATACTTGTACCTCCTATCAAAAAGATATTTACAAAAAACTGAAATGCTTTTAGCAAAAGTGAATTCATGACTTGAAGAGAACCAGCCTAAGGTGGCTTGCTAGTCTTAGCTGGTCTCTCAACCTGGCTAAGCTGGTGTTAAGCTGGTCTATAGACGGTTGCCCAGCCTGGTAAAGCTGGTTTAACCAGCTGTCTTCCATACTGAACAGATTACAAGGGCCTGAAGCCCCTCTAAAACCATTAAAGGGTCATGAAACCCCAGAACACATTTTTTGAGCTGTGAGCAGATATGTATAGGCTGCACATCATTAAAAACACTAAAGGTACTCATTAATTTTATTTATAATTTGAAATTAGTTATTTTTGCATTTTTCAGAGCGATTTCTGTCTTCCGGTTTGAAAAGCAAAGTCGGAGCAACGTCACAAAATCTGACGTCATCGTGTACTACCGGCAAGATCCGGAGTTCTGATTGGCTCCAGTATGGGCTGGTCGAACATGCTGGCGTCAACAATTTCTGCATTTATTCCTGAGAAAAAGCACACTCAATCCAATCACTGCGCTGCAGTATGCATAAGATTATAATTGCGGTATTATGCATGAGGAAGTATCACTTCTCTTGCCTCTGTCTCTTGTCATTCGGAGACATGGGTCGTATGGTTGTGCTTGTTTCCTCAGTGCTACAACACAAAAATGCGTTTTCCTGCAACGCGACCAGAGCAGAAGTTTGGGTGCATGTGGATTGTTTTGCTGTGATCTACCGGCACAAATAGAAAATATGTTCGCATGAGATCGCATTACAGCGGAGAATTCAAATGTCACAAAAGTGCTGTTCATTCACTTCTGCGTTCGGACACGCGAGCCGTGTGTATGTTTCCCTCAGCACAGCAGCACATGAGTGTTGTTTGTATTTTGCCCGCGATGCGGTCAGAACTGGAGTTTGAATATGAACACATGAAAAATACGATTGTTATGATATGCACGCGGAGCGCGCATATGATCGGGTTCAGCACGGAGCTCCGCGATGAGTTTAACAACACTAGCCACGTGGATTACAGAGAATAAAGTATCCCTGTTTAAAGTTTTTATAGACATATTTAACACATTCTCCTGCACCAAACATTAACCAGCACGGTGTATGCACACATATTTCATCAAGTCTTCTTCAAATGAAATATATGTGCAAACTGGACACTGATTCATCTGAACGCGATGACACGATTATTCTGATGAACAAAAGACTTAGAGAATGGACAAAAATTAAACTATGTCTTTATTCTTTCTGTGTTAAACTACGTGTCGTTTATCATGAGACTGTAGTGCTCGTAAACGTAATGAAAGTATTATTAGCCCTTTTAAATATTCTTTCGCATTTCTCCCTTGTGCTTGGGAGTTTGTTGTTATTTTTCTCCGTGCTCATATTCATTATTCTGTATAATGAGTGTGTTGTAGGTCTGTGTTTTATTGGTTGTTCTCTCCCCTCTTCCCCCCCTCTACACTCCCACTTTTCCAGAGCTTTACACGCCCATTTTTACAGACTTTTTCCAGCTCAGAGGTGTGAACGACCAGGCTAAAACAGGGGGGTCTCATGACCCTTTAAAGCAGACAATCCTAATCAGTTTAGCCAGGCTGAGAGACCAGCTAACCACTTTGGGCTTTTTTTTCCAGCAGGAAATGTAAAATAACTGTATTTTAATATACTTAAAAGGTTCCCAGAATGGAGATATATGCAAATATCAAATCTGTAATCATTATGACTTGTACTATATTACTACAGCAATAAAACACATTTATATTCCAGGTCTGCATGTACCAATCTATTTTTACTTAACTACAAATCTTAATTTAATTGTCTGTAATATTTTTTTTATTTTAACGCACTGAAACTCGTGAATAGAGAAAAAAAATGCTGTAATAAGAAACTGAAACAATTGATTACTCAAATATGACTTTTTATACTTTTATACCAAATATTAATATTAGAATGATTTAGAATGATTTCTGAAGGATCATGTGACACTGAAGACGGCAGCAGAAAATTCACAGGAATAAATTGCATTTTAAAATATATTCAAATAGAAAAAAATTTCATAGGGATGCACCGATAGGATTTTTTGGGGCCGATACCGATTTTAACAAACAATTACTGGCCGATTCCGATACCGATATCGATATTTGTCACTTCCTCTCTTGTTTGAAATTTTGTCATCAAAATAGATAGTATTCTGATCATGTTTTAAATCAGCAAAGTTTAAAAACACCTGCATTAAATTTTACTAGCAGGATTATTGCTGCATAATCAAATAATTTCTAATGAACATGGATTGGATCCATTTAACATTCAGCAGGCCTACATAAACACAACAGAAAAAAGATATATTTGAAATAAACAGTGCTTTTTAGGTAGGTTTAATAGTTTTCAGGTACAGAAATAAAGTAAACAAATGTAAAATAACACTGCATATTCTTCACTGTATACATTAAATATATATTAATCCGTCTTTATTGTAACATACTTTATTATGGTTAATCTTCTAATTTGTTTTTGTATACATTTTAATATTTTTTGTAAGTTTAAATATGTATGAGATCTGCACTATCTCCTTTACTAAGGCAGGACTCTTATTTTGACGGGTGTTCTAGTCTATGGAGCTACACGGGTGATGAAAAAGGAGAGCACGCAGTTCTTCAGAGATATTTCGCAGATTTAGTTTGTCAGTTTATTAAGAACCCACCGAAAAGGCATAAGATCTGTATTTATTTGTTTACTGTTAGTTGTAATAAGTGTTTTACTTTGCTGTTTGATGATAATGCAACGGAGAGAGGGTTTAATGTGCACTTCTTGTACTGTGTTTTGTTTAGCTCTTATGGTGATTTTTTTGGAGTGAAAACGGACGCAATAAACTTAAAACATCAGTAAAGTTTTGGTCATCATTCGGATGAGGTCCACTACACTTATGAAAGTTACAAAAGTTATTTAGTCAAGAATAGTGTGTGATCTTTTGTTATTTGATTAGCATTAAAGTGCAGACAGCAGCGCTAGAATTAATGCCGCGTTCCAGGCAAACCGTAACCCGTGTTTTTCCAACCTTCTACCCTTGAAAGTGCACTGGAACGGCAGTCAAACCCGTGACTTCCCACCCGTGAACTCGTACTAGATCGATGTACTCTCAGTTCCGCGCTCTGACGTCACATAGCCCACGAAACAACAATGGCAGCCCCTACAGATGCGGTGTTTATGCAAGTGGTACACGGTGAGAAATAGACTTTAGGACAATATAACGTTGCAATCATATTAATAATAATATAATAATGATAAATAATACACACACGATTATGTATTACAATGTTATGTGTCTTTGTTTATAGAAATTATTGTAAATGAGCATAAGCCCCGTACGGTCTGCCATGCTGGTTTGTTTACATCTAGCTACCACAATTCCTTGCGCTCAGGCAGTTTGGCGTGACTTGCCTGGAACGCTACAAAGTCGTGAGTCGTGGTTTGAAGTTGTGACTTACGGGCTCAAAAACCTGCCTGGAACGCACCATAAGCAACAGACAATATACAGCTCAGTTCCTTCACGCAGTTGATTAATAGACAATCGGTTTGTTATACTGGCCTTTCTCCTGCTACAGCCGATATGCCGATGGTTGTAAGTTGAGCAAAAATCGGCCATTAAATATCGGCGGCCGATACATTGGAGCGTCCCTAATATTTCACAATATTGCTGTTTTACAGTATTTTGATCAAATAAATGCAGCCTTGGTGAGTTTAAAAAAAAAAAAAAAACACAGACCCCAAACTTTTGAACAGTAGTGTACATGGACATGGCATGTTGGCATTTAATTGGAACTTATAATCATAAATAAAATAAAAATATTGTGACTAATATTATTACTTATTAAAAAAAAAAATTAGTCAATTAATATTGAAAAAAAAAAAGGTCAATAAAAACCAGCAAAGCCTGTGAAACTGCTGAAAAACTGCCCTAAAGACAGATGTGTAATCATGACAATGGCAGCAATAAAATGTATAAAACCCGGATTCTGGAAATGTTGGGACGTTTTTTAAATTTGAATAAAATGAAAACTAACAGACTTTCAAATCAAACTAACTCATTTCAAATTTGATGCCTGCTACAGGTCTCAAAAAAGTTGGCACGAGGGGAAACAAACGGCTGAAAAAGCAAGACATTTTGAAAAGATTTAGCTGGAAGAACATCTAGCAACTAATTAAGTTGATTGATATCAGGTCTGTAACATGATTAGCTATAAAAGGGATGTCTTAGAGAGGCAGAGCCTCTCAGAAGTAAAGATGGGCAAAGCTGTGAAAGAGTGCGTAAAAAGATTGTGGAATACTTTAAAAACAATGTTCCTCAACGTCAAATCTACAGTGCATAACATCATCAAAAGATTCAGAGAAACTGGAGAAATCTCTGTGCGTAAGGGACAAGGCCGAAGACCTTTATTGGATGCCCGTGGTCTTCGGCCCTCAGACAACACTGCATCACTCATAGGTTGTTAGCAATCACGTGGTTCTGGTGACGCGTGAAATTAATGTGGAGGGCAAGCAGTGAAAATTAGAATGGAAGAGATGGGGAAAAGTCCGTAGTGTGCTGGTTTAGAAAGGTATAAACAGAAGATCACAACATATTTTGGACGTGAACCTTATGTTATGAAGAGGAGCGATTTTTCTACTGAATTGAAAGACTTGACTGCCATCGAGGAGGTAGATATAGAGAATGTGAAGCGGCCGTCACGCCGTGTTCAGTTCTAGTCTGGTTTGTTTATATCGTGCTGCCTTTCTACTAGTGACGTTAAGGGCAGTATTTTTGATTTTCTGTCGTGATTGTGAAAAATGTCGCCATTGTAGGTCATTTATGCTGAATCGAGAATTGCAACAGGAGCTCACATCATCGTTCAGGGAAAAAACTGGACAGTGTAATACAATTTTCGCCTTTTCTATGTGTAAAAACACACTAAGGGAAGCAGGTTGAGGAGGTGACGGGGAGACGCCGTATAGCAAATCTAATAATGTCACTGATTGAACCCACTCACTCCCTATCACTCAATAAAATTATCACATAGCTGAGTGTTTTTGAAAGTGTTGTATTTTCTTTGGTTTAAAACATTAAAAATACAGTTACATTTACACCCTTCCAACAAAGAAATGGATCGACTTCTGTTCATTTTCTACCATATGACGGCTGAAGCAGCAGCGCGTGACACTGTTTTCACGGTAACCAGATCAACATTGTAAATGGAATTCTACAAAACTGAAGTGAAAACACCAAATGATCATGCAATAGGATAAAATATCTTCTCTTCCCTGCAAACGATACCATGAAGAATGTGAATATTTAACCAAGTCAAAAAGGTAAGCAGGTATCCATATTCATTTCAGTATAAGCAGACGCAAACGCTATAAAAGGTGACAACTTTTAAAGTTAAAAAACGATATAAGTTACGTAAACGATAAAAGCTCATTGTGGTTTCTCGGTTTGATAGATTTGAGCAACCATAAACGACACAAAACGTAGGAATTTTGAGTTTGTGAAAGGATTCCTATAGAAAAATCACTGCTTGCCCTCCAGCCGCATTTCTATTGGCATGATTGTGTCAATGACATTACTAAATGGGCCCAGGAATACTTCCAGAAACCACTGTCGGTAAACACAATCCGCCGTGCCATCTGCAGATGCCAACTAAAGCTCTATCATGCAAAAATGTGAACCATATGTGAACATGGTGCTATATGATGCTAAACCAATGGTAAACATGCCCCCGTCCCAACTATTTTGAGACCTGTAGCAGGCATCAAATTTGAAATGAGCTCATTTTGTGCATAAAATTGTAAAATTTCTCCGTTTAAACATTTGTTATGTTATCTGTGTTCTATTGTGAATAAAATATTGGCTCATGTGATTTGAAAGTCTTTTAGTTTTCATTTTATTTAAATTTAAAAAACGTGCCAACATTTCCAAATTCAGGTTGGATTTATATTGCATGTCTGCCCATTAACTCAAGGCCAATTCAGGAGCAGCCATTGCAGCCATTATGACTTAACCTTTTAAAAGGGAGCAGCAGAAAATCCCTGTGACACTTGGGCATTGCATAAGCAATCAAAAAAAAAAAAAAAAAAGCCGAAAATACCACACTCAGAGATGTCACTGCCCTGACTAGGCCTGTTGGAAATAAGCTCAATACCCCTGGCAGACACAAAAAAGACGCTCACTCGCCCACACACACACAGAGAGACACACAGACAGACTGCAGCAGCTCTGTGAATGTGTAGGAATCCCCTCGCTGCTCTCTGTGAGCTTGATGTAAATGGCCTCTGGTGCGTTGATAATAATTAATGATAATAAGAGGAATGATGGATGACATTGTTACTGCGCTAGCAGACACAGCAGAAAAGTTCTCTGCTTCTTTCTCTTTGTGACTCGTTCCCCTCCTCTCAGCATCTAGACTATCCGTCCGCAATTTTATCTGTCAGGCCTCAGTTGCGCAAACAGGCTCCTCAGCACACCAGCCACTCTGGATGGCCACAGGCAAAGCAGCTGTCAGCCTCACGCTCTCTCACTTTCGTCTCTCTCCATTCCCCTCTCCTGTCCTTGTCACTTTCTCAGCAATCATATTTACGCTCCCTCTTGCTTCCTCTCTTGCTATTTCTGAGAAAATATACAGTATGGTTCAAAGACATCCTAATGGAAAAAGTGACAGGACCTGGTTTTAAACTTTGCTCATTGGAAAAATGCACCACTAATTACATTTTTGCAAAACTCCAAAAACAGAATTCACTGGAGATTCCAACTGAAATGAACACTAGTGTCAGTAAAACATCAACAACTTCTAACAAATTATAATTGCAGGGGAAATTATTGAATAATAAAGACTTATTTTCACGTGGCTCCTTGCATAATACTATGTTATGACCCCACTTTGTCATAGTGCATCATTTCTAAACTAACACGTTTGCATTACATAACCAGCTCCATATGTATGATTTTTTGGACTAGCAAACTTGCCCAATGTCTCATCTGGTACAGAACTGCACTTGTGACGCAGAGTGTGAATTACAAGTCATGATAAAAGAGCTCAAAGCCGGTTAAAATGGAATGATTGTTTTAGTAAATGCGTTTTTATCTCACGTTTGCTTTTGTAAACACTATCGGTGAGGTTTAGAGTATAGGATTAGTGTAGGTGGTTCATTATTTTCAAACGTAATAAAACATTAACCTTTTGTGTTTCACAGATGTTCACCATGTCCCTCTCTTATGCAGACCAAAAGCAGGTGCTTCTTTCCCACCAAGAGTAGCACAATATCCCAGAGGAAACTTTAGTTAGGCTGGTGCTGGATTACATGTGGATTAGTGCTCCTAATGGCCCTGATCTCTCCTAATTCCCATCAATCCTTCTCATCTGAAACATGAAGAACGGAAAGAGGAATCACAAAAACCCAGCTTACGCAAATCGGAAATTTTGGTACGCACTGAATTTTCTATACAACACAAAGGCAAAGCCGCTCGGGTCAATGACATGACGTGCATATTTTTGTGTCCCAGTGCATTATTTCCTTTTCAAAAAAAAAAAATAACAATAATAAATTCATGACGTTTCACTTGATTAATTTTCAGTACATTCAAATGATAAATATTATTTTATTTTTTGGTATC
The DNA here is from genome assembly GCA_039654765.1 of Mylopharyngodon piceus. Lineage (NCBI taxonomy): Eukaryota > Metazoa > Chordata > Actinopteri > Cypriniformes > Xenocyprididae > Mylopharyngodon > Mylopharyngodon piceus. Next base: position 25,326,324 of record CM077443.1, on the reverse strand, counting down.
TTAAAGGATTAGTTCACTTTAAAATGAAAATTACCCCAAGCTTTACTCACCCTCAAACCATCCTAGATGTATATGACTTTCTTCTTTCAGACGAATACAATCAGAGTTATAATAATAAATATCCTGACGCTTTCAAGCTTTATAATTGCAGTGAACGGGAAACAACGAGTATTAAGCTCAAGAAAGTGCATCCATTCATCAGAAACATACTCCGTACTCACACAACCGGGGGGGTTAACAAAGGCCTTCTGAAGCGAAGCGATGCGTTTGTGAAAAATATCCATATTTAACAAGTTATGAAGTAAAATATCTAGCTTCCGCCAGACCGCCTTCCGTATTCAACTCATGAAGAAAGTGTAACGCCTCTCACAGTTCAAAACGCTTACGCTACGTCCTACGCCTTCCCTATTCAAGGGAAGCTAGATTTTTTACTTTATAACTTGTTAAATATGGATATTTTTCTTACACAAATGCATTGATTCATTTCAGAAGGCCCCCGGAGCCATGTGGAGTATGTTTATGATGGATGGATGCACTTTCTTGAGCTTCAAACTCGTTGGTCCCGTTCACTACCATTATTAGGCTTGGAGGCGTCAGGTTATTTATTAATATAACTCCGATTGTGTTCATCAGAAAGAAGAAAGTCATATACACCTAGGACAGCTTGAGGGTGAGTAAAACTACTAAATATATCAGTAGTTTTAGAGATAATTGGCACAATGGTAAACATGGGTCTTTTATTATGAACTGACAAAGTAATCACAGTAAGCATTATAATGCGGCATTCAGAGGACTCCAAATGATCCTTGTGGCAGAGAGAAAAGGTTTGTAGATCCCTCTCAAATACTGATAAAAACAGCTACTTTACTATGGGTAGGTTGGTACACTTTCCATGCCAAGTAGTACAACCAATGTAAAACTAGGAAAATGCTATTTTATCATAAACTTTTTTTGATAAAATTATTGTATTTTTGTATTGTATTGTATTTAAAAACTATTGTATGTAATACGCAGTCTGAATCATAATGATACCATGTTCATTCGTTGATCAGAGGTGAACTGGCCCCCTAACTGAGCCTGGTTTCTCACAAAGTTTTTCTTCTTGGGTTCTTTGCCATTGTTGCCTCTGGCTTGCTTAGTTGGGGACACGTAATATTCAACAATATTATTGATTTGACTGTACAAACTAAAGCTGTTGTATGAGAAGAACTGAACTGAGCTGGACGATGACATCTTTTTTTTTTTTCTTTTTTTTTTTTTTTGCAGAACCATGCTTTATAGATGAAATGAACTAATTTAATAATTGATGATCTTTACAACGAAATTGAATCAACACTGAACTGACTTCAGCTGAACAACAGCCGAAATGCATAATTTTTCCTGTTCATCACTGTAAAGCTGCTTTGAAACAATCTGTATTGTATAAAGTACTATATAAATAACTATATAAATAAAGGTGACTTGACTTTAAAAAATTAGCTAGCATAGGCAAAAGTTAATACAGGCATCCAAGTAGAAGCCTGTACATTGTAAAATTAGTTGCAAAAGTCAGGTGGTGCAACCAGGAAGTCAAGTGGTGCAACTGCAAATTAATATCCGTATATGAAATTAAAAAAAAAAAAAAAACAAAAAAAAAAACACATTATTTAAGCTAAATAAATAAAAAATTTAAGCTAAGATTTCTTTTTTTTTTTCATTTTTTTTTTTTTTATTATTGTTCTAAAATATCAGTTTTAAGTCAAAGATTATATACTTTCAATTATGTCATGGTAATTTTTTTAAATAATTTTAGATGCCACAATCATATCAAATAAGTAAAGGAAAATCGGTCACACTTTATATTAGGTGTCTTTAACTACTATGTACTCACATAAAAAAATTATGTACTTGTTCATGTTGTTTTGCAAAACACTTGTGCTGCTATTGAGGTGAGATACGGGTAAGGTTAGGACACATTTGGTGGTATGGGTAGGTTTAAGGATGGGTTAAGGGATTAAGGTGTAAGCGAAGGGCCAACAGTGTCATTACAGAAATTAATTACTAGATGTAATATGCAGGCATTTTTTAACTTGTAGGCTACAATGTAAAACATGTATATACACAGTAATTGCACTGTAAATGTAAATTAATCAAATGATTAATTTAAATGTTAGTAAATGGTAGTTAAAGACACTTAATATAAAGTTGGACTGAGAACTCAGCATGACACAGGGAGCACATTAAAAATGATCCAGCTGCAAGAGAAGCATATCTTGCAGAAAGAAGAGAGATATGATGTATCTTATTTAGTAGTTATTATGTAGTGTTCCATTTAATGTTTTAAACATTATGATGAATGCATTTTTGATATTTTAATTTAAAATCCAGCCAATGATTCTTTTTGTATCAATATAAAACATGACTTTGTTGTTGATCAATCACAATCGATTACAATTTATTTAACCAATCTTGCACTGTAGCCGAATGTCATGAATGTCATGTCAGAATAAATCTGTTTTTCATCAGTTTACTACTTTTACTTTATAAAGGCTGTTGACTAAAACACTTGTATTTGTATTTTTTTATATGTAATTGGTCGCTCCTTTTTTGAAGCTTTATTTGTCATTGACCCGCTTGTTAACTTTTTTTTTCCCCTCTAAGCAATTGAACTCAATACATTCCTTAATCAAGAACAGAGTCTTTCGAATTGTAATGAGAACTTTCCTCTTCAGACGGTTCCGCTAATTAATGTTTGCTTGAGGATGAGAGAAATGTGTCGCGGTAACCTTTCACAGCAAGCTGCGTGAATTGGAGGATAGTGTCATGGGGAGCAAGGAGTGTGTCTGAAAAAAAGAAGGCATAAGAGATCCTGATGAGGGATAGAGAGCTCTTTTCCCCTGGTAGCAGTTGGTGACTCAGTAAGGGAACGGATGTGCAGAGCCGAGTGCAATTAGCAAAGTGGCCCTAATGCCAAAATCACACAGAGAGAAGCAGAGGATGGCAAACCAGCCCTCTGGAGTACAACACAAGCCTCGGGGTTGGTGTACGTCGCACCGTATGTCTCCTCATTCCAACAACAGAGAAAAGAGTATTGCGGGTGTAAATTGAATAAAGCCGCTGGATCAGAAGGTGGCACTCAAAACAAATGCAATCTGATAATGCCATCCTCCTCTCTACTCAATACGTTTTATGTTGGTGTTATGCTCAAAAGCGTTTAGAATCACTTCAGCTGTCACTCGCACAAGCGCCGTCAGTGTCAGTTAATAGACGGCTTTATAATATATTTTGGTTTTCACTGTTTTTTGTGATCCTTAAAGTGATTCATGGTAAAGATAGCTTAGTAGTAATAAATGACAAACAGGGCGTCTGATGCAGATATAATAAAGTCAAAGTCGTAAAACTGTCATCTTCACAAATAGGCTAAAACAGAGAACATCTTTGCATCATCAATTACCCGCTGAATTTCCTGACAGTCATAGCAGTGAGCGTTTTCTTCCCCTCTCTGCACACACACACACACACACACACACAAACATATACATATACATATATAGTTCATTTATGTAAGTGAGGATAGCAAAATAAAGTAAACTGTGACATATTATACCCAAAAATTCTTCATACAGTGGACTACCAGTAAAATTGATAAAAATTTGGAACCAAAAATTATTCAGACACTTTGACCTGACCATGTTTTGCTTAAGTGTTATCTGACATAATTAAGATTAATTTTTTCTGACACAGTTTAACTCTGAGATCTTGTCATATGTTATTACCATTTTTTTAAACTATAGTAAATAAACTGTATTAATGAATGAAATGTTCAAGGTGACTGAATACATTTTGGTTTGACTAATATACCGTATATCGTATATATATGAAAGGTCATTGGCAATTAAAGTTTGTCAATGGCTGCATTACTTGTACAACATAATTTCACCCACTTGGTGAACGCTTTTTTTATGATGTTTTGTGCACTAGTTTCGAAATTACTGAACATTATTTTCACAGTCAGATTGAGCTTTAGAGCTGTCAGCTATTTCATACGTTTCTAAAACAAACTGGAAAAAGAAAAAAAATGTGTCCTGAATAATCAAACGATTATTCATTCATAATGACTCATCCTTGCTAAGTAGTATTGGAAAGTGAATTCTTGATTCTGCGCTCTACAAGTGTTTTAGTGACCCTGGAAAATGTCTTGGTTTAAATACCAGGATTTGTTTTCCACACCTTATTGCACTGTGATTAAGGTTATGAGCAAAAAAATAAATAAAAATAAAATAAAAGGGCTAAAATGATTCTACATTATGACTTAGTCACATGTCATTTTTCTGCTGGTTTTGAATATTAAATACAAGAAATATCTTTGCTTATTGTTGCTTATATTATATGATTATACTTTTGTGATGGGTGAATTAATGAAAAAAGTGTTGGCATTATCAATTGGCAATTAGCAAATACACACAGGAAAACAAACAGGCAATCTAAAATTAACAGGCCTAATGTATTTCATGTAGTAACTTGTTTTGTTAAAGACTAAAAATATAAATTTTAAACTGACTACATCAGGTTACACCAATGCAATTCATTTTTAAGGGTCAGATCAAGTAGAAATAGCTCCATATCATTATAACAGGCCTCTCTACTGGTAGAGCACATTTTGAGTCATGATATCCTGTTGTAGCTCAACTTGATTAAATCATCTCTGCTATGCTGTGCTAAGCACAAAACATATTCGTTATCACTGCAGTTTTCAAGAATATAATTTCAAGATGTAAGAAAGAGTGAAATCACTCATCATGTGTGACTATTTTCATAAATCTAAGGCATTTTTTTTAAGAGAGCATGTTTTATTGTTTGTCTGGTTGTGCCAATTACCAACTGCATATTTTCCTTTAATATCTTTGATTTTGTGCCCCTACATTTAGAAGTTAGATGATTACTGTTGTTCCTCTAGCTCTTTTTCTGGCAAAGCCAGAAGAATTTGATAAGCATTTGTTACATAAAAGGCAACAGACCTAAGGACATTATGAATTATTATTCTCAATAAAGGAAGAAGCCACAAGGATGCCCCAAACATAAGATCTTGAGGAATAGAGAGAGAAGCTAGAAGGTTTCCATCTGTAAAAACTTCAAGAGTTTATCCAGGGCTCCATATATTATTTATAAATGCTTTTTTTCCACATTTTTTTTTTCTTTTTCACTGACTGTAAGATTTTCCCACAGTTCGGACGCACACATGAAGAACTTTTTGACAGTGCACAACAATTTAGACATCACAAAAGCAGACTTCCATTAGTTACCGGAGACTTTGAGATTAGCAGTTTGGTGCGGTGCATATTGAATTATGCGATGGCGTCGCATCAATCAGGGAGCAGTGACGCGCATTCAGCGAACTGAGCAAAGTAATGAAGCCCTAAATCTCCCTGTGGGTTTGTTGTGGCGCCGTTCATCTTGCAGCGTTTTAATTGATTTCGGACTTGCTCGCAAGTAAAGGTGATATGCGTTGCTGCACGGGGACAGCTGATGAAACCAAGGTTTATGCTGCGTTATACTGGAGTGCCAATAAAGAGAAGACGTGAAGACTTTGTGGAACATTATTTCACATTCATTTAAAATGTTTGTCTATATAATGTAAGGCCTCACACAAAGGCACAGAAGAGATGCTGTGTATTTGAGAAGTATAGTTTATTATAGCATAGTATAGTATAGTGTAGTATAGTATAGTATAGTATAGTATAGTATAGTATAGTGTAGTGTAGTGTAGTGTAGTGTAGTAGAATAGCAATGGGTTCCCTCAGGAATTTCCAATGGGTTTGCAGAATAGCGCTTTTGATTTATGAGTGAAATAAGGTCTGTGGTTACTTGAAGAGACATAAAAGACACAAATTCAGTGAATTTGGAAATGTTGTTTTTTATTTTTATTGCCATATTAGCGTCAATGGATATTTTCATGGCAAATCAAAGTATTTTTAAAGCAGCAAACAACAGTCAAACAGGCTTATTGTAACATTGCAATAACAACTATATAAGAACTTTGCTAAAAATTCTACAAGTTTTGAATTTTGGTATTGTGTGCTTTAAGAATATAGGCTAAGTTACTAGCAAATTGATACATAAGGTACACAACAATTGTCCAATTTGTCAAGTACATAAATTCACATCCTTCCGTCAGTTGTAGTTTTTGTTTAGCAACTTATACCTTTAAAGGTCACACTTTATATTGTGGCTTTAACTACTATGTACTTACATCAAATAATAAGTACAATGTACTTATTGTGATCATGTTGTATTGTAAAACACTCTTGCTGCTACTGAAGTGGAACACAAGTAAGGTTAGGAACAGGTCTGGTGGTATGGTTCGGTTTAAGGGTGGGTTAATGGGTAAGTGAAGAGTCAACAGTGTAATTATAGATGTAATTACAGAAATGAATTATATATGTAATTATATGCAGGTAATAAGTGCATTGTATCAAATGATTAATTTTAATATTAGTTCATAGTAGTTAAAGGGTTAGTTCACCCAAAAATGAAATTTCTGTCATTAATTACTCACCCTCATGTCGTTCCAAACCCGTAAGACCTTCGTTCATCTTCGGAACACGAATTTTTTTGATGAAATCCGATGACTCAATGAGGCATCTATTGACCTCATTGTAAAGTTAATAAAGTTAATTTACACTTTTTTTAAACGCCCAGAAGGCTACTAAAGACATATTTAAAGCAGTTAATGTGACTACAGTGGTTCAACCTTAATGTTATGAAGCGACGAGAGAACTTTTTGTGCGCCAAAAAAACAAAATAGCGACTTTATTCAACAATATCTAGTGATGGGCGATTTCAAAACACTGCTTCATGAAGCTTCGAAGCTTTACGAATCTTTTGTTTCGAATCAGTGGTTCGAAGCGTGTATCAAACTGCCAAAGTCATGTGAACCATTGAAATTTCAAAACACTTATGACGTAACAAAGACTTGTTTACTGAAATCACGTGACTTTTATGCTCCGAATCACTGATTCGATACAAAAGATTCGTAAAGCTTTGAAGCTTCATGAAGCAGTGTTTTGAAATCGCCCATCACTAAATATTGTTGAATAAAGTCGTTATTTTGGGGTTTTTTGCCGCACAAAAAGTATTCTCCTCACTTCATAACATTAATGTTGAACCACTGTAGTCACATGAACTGTTTTAAATACGTCTTTAGTAGCTTTCTGGGCATTTGAAAGTGTAAATTAACTTGCTGTCAATGGAGGCCTCACTGAGCCATCGAATTTTATCAAAAATATCTTAATTTGTGTTCCAAAGATGAACGAAGGTCTTACTGGTGTGGAACGACATGAGGGTGAGTAATTAATGACAGAATTTTCATTTTTGGGTGAACTAACCTTTTAAGGACACCTAATATAAAGTGGGACCCATTTAAAAACCCAGCGGCTTCATAATTCAGGTATGACTGTAAGGTATAACACAAAACACTAAAGTCTCTTCAAATAACGTTAACCACAGACGTTGTTTCCACTCTATATTACTATTATTAATGATGTAAAAACTGATAGGAAATTCCCAGCCTAAATTATCCAGTTTGGCCAACAAACTGGCATCAGAATTAAGCTATTGGTTTCACAACAGAAGTAAATCTTCACTGGTCACTCAACATCTGAACTACAACTGCTGGTACAGAAGATCCAATGCTGCCTCAACAACGGCTGTCATCCTTGTACGTTTAACTGAATTCAGCTCAATAATAACACGCCACCTACTTACACAGTAAATGTGAGTGTTAAGTAATGTACTACCACTCAGTGCAAAGCTTCCCTTCACGGGTCATGTCTCAGGATAATGGGATCTCGAAAGCATGCCTCATTTTAACATAAAAGTCACTACTATCACATTCCAAATACTACAGGGTTTGTCACACAAACACACAGACAGACAGACAGACAGACAGATAGATAGATAGATAGATAGATAGATAGATAGATAGATAGAATTTATTCATATTTATTTGCCATTGCCATCTAATTCTTTTGTCCCAGCAAATCGCATCTTGACTGCAACAGATAAAAATAGAACAGAGGGTCAGATCAAACTAAGTCAAAACATTAAGAGGTGTGAGCGATTCCAGACCGAACAACTAAGACAGAGGCACAATCGGAAAGCTGAAAGTCTCTTCTCTCACTCACTGACTCACAGCCCTGCTCTTTGTCTACGTCTGTCACATTGAACTGTTTTCTTTGGTCTGCTCTGTATTGTTCTCCCATGAGACTGGATGGCTCATTGGTCTTGCTCCTTTGTGCTAGCCTCAGAGCATCACTCCGTTCCTGCAGCTTGTCAATACTGTGATCAATGCGAGTGCGCAGCCAAGTCCTGTGACTGGCGGATCTCCTTGCAACGTGTTTGGTGCCCTGTTAATCAAGTGATGTTTATGAATTGCTCATGCATTATGAATCTCGTCTGCAGTAAGTAAAGTAGACAGAAAATAAGAAAAAGGTATTCACTGGAAATGGAAAACATTTTCCCCAACAGACAGTTTTGTACAAAATTAAGAGTGCAAAATCAAGATTCAATAATTTCTGTATAAGGTCAAAAAAGTTAAATTAATCTCCACTTCAAAATAATATTGCTCACTGTAAATATACATAAAATCAAAAACTTAAGATTGCTATCTTAAATGTGTGTGGTGTTAAAGATTTATTCGTCCTTTTAATTAGTGAAAAACTCTGAAAACTCAAGTAAAAATGACTGAAATTGCAAATGGATGAAAAGAAAAATTGTTGTAATAATAATAATAATAATAATAATAATGAAAACATTTTACAGTGCATATGTGACCCTGGACTGACATAAGTCGCACGGGTATATTTGTAGCAATATCCAACAATACATTGTGTGGGTCAAAATTATTGATTTTTCTTTTATGCCAAAAATCATTAGGATACTAAGTAAAGATCATGTTCTATGAAGATATTTTGTAAATTTCCTACCGTAAATATATCAAAAATGTATTTTTGTGAGTGAATATACATTGCTAAGGACTTCATTTGGACAACTTTAAAGGCAATTTTCTCAGTATTTAGATTTTTTTGCACACTCAGATTCCAGATTTTCAAATAGTTGTATCCTAACAAACCATACATCAATGGAAAGCTTATTTATTCAGCTTTTCAGATTTCAAAACTGACCCTTATGACTGATTTTGTGGTCCAGGGTCATATATATAAAAATAAATACAAGCTATTTTCACCAATATCCTTTTTTTTCCCCTCAAACAAACAACTGCACGCTAACCTTGTCAGGTTTCCAAAATAAACCAGCAATTATATTATACCATTTAAGTTTGTGATGTATGCTACTGTTCATAGTCAAAGTATCCATGTGTAATGGAATGGAGTAAAAATAGAGTACAAACACAAACGAGACCACAGTGCCTGTTATTCCGTAAGCACAGCAAGAGATGTAAAGTCCGTGTCGGAGCTCAAGTACAGCTGACACTGAAGCAGCACAGCATCCATCAGATGCGCTTTCAGACACGGCAGCGCAGGTATTGTCTTGCTCTGGCAGCCAGATTAACTTCCTTATCGATGCGATCTACAAATGCATATAAACAAGAAACAACTCGGCGCTCTTCTAGCGCTATCAAGCGTTTGATGACTAGAGGTAAGTCTCGAGACTTGCACGCTGACATTAAAAAGCAATAATTGGATAATTGGCCTACATATTTCCCGAAGGCAAGTGATGTTGATACTGTGGGAATCACGCTGAAGTAAAACTGCTTATAGGCTACAAGAGAATAAAACTAAGTTAAAACAATATAGACCAGCATACACTAGGGATTTAAGGCAATAAAGTGTGTTTCGATATGAAACATAACACATAATTACTTTGCTCTCAGTTTAGCCCGAGATTACAATACGATATAAGTCTTGCTAGACATAAAGAAGCATCCACTTCTCGCGCGAAGCTCCTCAAGAATGTAGCACACACTGTAGTCTGTGCTTTATTCTCGGGGATGTGCCTAGGACAACATTAAAACATAAATAAGACACCTGCGCAAAGAAGAAACGCATTCCACCTGCTGTGTGGCCAAAGTGCAGTAGCATTGAATGTGATATAGGCTACGGCCAAGCCATTCAGTGCTGAAGTACTTCAGCACCAGCACAAAGGACAGCTCCACTGCATCAAGATAGAGATCTCACTTCAACCCTCACTGAACGACTCACCTCCGAGAGAGCAGAGAAAGGTGTAAACAAGCAACAGGATCTCCAGGCGGCCCATCCCCGACCTAAACCCTTCCAGCCACCACATCGTGATAAACTGACTGTTTACGCCCCGACGGCACGGACGCGATTTTTATATCCCTACGCTTGTCCACATTTTCAGCTCTTGCAACGGACCAGCTGTTCGCGCATGACGTAATAGTGAAGAGGCTATTCCGAGAAAGCCCCGCCCTCTATCTGCTGTGATTGGAGGTTCGCCACACATCCATTCAATTGATTGGCGGATGAGAACGTCAGTCAAAGGTACAGGCGTCTCTCTCTGTCCTGGTAGGAGACATGAGCAGTTTGTCCGACAAATGAGCAGCATTTCAAGTTTACTTCCTCAAGAACCAAGTTACAGCGATGGTGTTCCATGGATTTAATTTCCAAGAAACGTTTTTTATGACTGTAATTTAATTAATTTAATTTGAAACAGCTACTTATGACATCATTTATACGATTGAACGTAATTATTTTGCTTTTTTTCACTTGAATTGTAACTATAGCGTTATTTATTTTTATTACTTCGAAGCTAAACAGAAAGGAAACATTTTTTTTTGTATGCGGTTACATTTGAGATAATGTTCATTGGATTTCGTAGAACCTGTCACCCTGTCGAAGACGAAGGGCAATACTGCCATCTATTGGCCGCTGACTGAAACACATATCTCAATAACTGAAAACTTTCATCCACGACTATTAGGCCCAGTGAAGCACTACAAGCACTAGTTTACATATAAACATTTTTACAATGTACTATAGCCTATATGTTCTTAATTTAATCTATGAGACGGTGCAGTAGAAGAAGTGTTTTAAGAAATGACCAAAAATACAACGTACGCTGTTTTTGGTGTTTCCAGCACCATGCTCCAAAAACCAGCTTGACCACCTTAAAGGGTTAGTTTACCCAAAAATGAATTTTCTGTCATTAATTACTCACCCTCATGCAGAACCCAGAAGCGCTGCACTGTTTACAATGTAAACAGCAGAGGAGACTGGCAGGGAAGAGAAGAAATTGTTGAATAAATTTGTTATTTTTGTTTTGTTTTTGCGCACAAAAAGTATTCTCGTTGCTTCTTAACATTAAGGTTGAACCACTGTAGTCACATGAACTGTTTTAATAATGTCTTTACTACCTTTCTGGGCCTTGAAAGTTGCAATGACGTTGCTGCCTATGGGTGGTTCAGAAACCTAAATATCTTAATTTGTGTTCCGAAGATGAACGAAGGTCTTACGGGTTTGGAATGACATGAGGGTGAGTAATTAATGACAGAAATGTCATTTTTTGGGTGAACTAACCCTTTAAGCTGGTATGACCAGTTGGAAGCTGCTGTGAGCTGTTAATGCTGGTTCTAGCTGGTCCAATAATAACTGGCCAGCCTGGATGAGTTCAAACCAGCTAGAAACGAGCTTGAACAGCCATGTTCCAAAACACAAATATCAGCTGAATGACTTTTTTCAGCACAGTGAATTTATGTTGAATAGTGTTTAAAAAGCCATTGTAAACCTTGTAAACGCAGTTTAATTGAGTTTGCATCAAAAACTGTCAATCACTGATAAAACTGCGTTTACAAGGTAAACATGCCACTAAACTTACATTTCGTCATGGAAACGCTGCGTAAAACTACTGTATGACAACAACAACGTTTACATCAGCATCTAAAAAAAAAAAAAAAAAAATCAGGCAGACGATGTAATCCTCGGTGGACGTAAGCCAAAGTGAATCAAAGTTCACTTACCTTTAGCTAGGCTGAAGACCACTTATAAAATGCATATGTTGGACATCTTCTTGGTACAATTGTTTCCACAGGGATTTGAATTATTACTGAATGAATTATTTGAATGTAAACCTTGACATATGCATGCCGGTGGCTGTTTATCACAGCCACAAAAATCTCAAACGTTGCTAGTTCAGCAGCTCTGACGTTCATACAGCTTCTCTCAATCACAGCCTTCACGCTTTCACCGCAAGATGTCGCTCCTTCCACATCACTGATCAGTAGTCGGAGCTACACAGTAGTTCTCCATTCTCTGTAATGATGGACTGAAATGATTAAACATTTAAATCTTCTTAGACCATTTCATTTATTGTATTTGCAGATTATTATCTTTTTTGGTATTGTATTATAATTAACACAGGCTAGTCATGATATGTTACAAAAACAGTAGGCCTAACTAATAACAAGACTTCATCCTCTACTGCAGTGGTTCCCAACCTTTTTTTACACCAAGGCCCCCCTCCTCTCTGAATCAATACTGCACGGCCCACCTCCCCCCCCCGCCCCCCTTTTTTTTAAATTCACAAAATCATTTGTATTGTAGTGTTATTACTTTTCAACCCCATGTTATTATTTCTTTAAAGAAGAAACTCAAGATAGATTTAAACCTTAAGAGTTATTTTTTGCAAACATACTTTGCAGACATTCTTTACAACTTAAAAGTACTTTGCGCATAATAACGGACTCGCGCATGCCTTATGTAAGACTCCTGTATGTCACTGTAATCGTCTTTACCTTCATTACAATCGTCATCCATCAAAACCTTTTTAGCGACACTGGTTTTCTTTTTCCAACTGAGAGAGTTTGCGTTTTGAGCCACCGTTCACTCTGTATTTCACAGCAGCATGATGAGAAACGGCCTGGGCTGAACTGAAATAATCACAGAATACGTACGAGAGGTGGTGCCTTGTTTTAATTAATTTAATTTAGCTTTTTTTATGTAACGTATTAATAATTAAATTAATGAATTATATTAATATATTTAAATTAATTTTAAGTTATCTCGCGGCCCACCTGGAGGATCACTGAGGACCCCTAGTGGGCCGTGGCCCACAGGTTGAAAATAATAGACGCATGCAGTACAAGACGCGAGCAGCTGAGGGAGCTGAAAAGAGATGTAAATCGTATCGAGAGAGCCAGTGAATTTCCCTTCAACCATTGTTTTCATCGCATTTTCTAAACTGCTTATTTTGTCACCTATAATAATAACAACATTTATTAATGTTTTTTAGTGAAAATAAGAGCAAAAAAATCTAAATGATGTAGGCCTATTTGTTGAGAATGCATAGAATAATTAATTATTCTCTGTAGTCAAACACCATCACTGTTTTTGACAAGTCTTAATAGTTCCCAGATGCCTCTCTGTAGGCCTGAGGATCCATCATGCTGTTTTACTTTGGCCAGCTGGCCCCCCCACAGCTGCTTGAGGCTCACGTGCTCACACTTACTGCTGTCAGACCTGCATGAATTCAGCCTGTTGAATGGGACGGGCAGTGCGGAAACTGTTTGTGTGTGTGGCTCAGGTAAACCTTGTGTTACTGGGACAAAATGTCCCTACAAAGATGGCAATATCCAAAATCCTTGACCTTGTGGTGACATTTTTTTGTCCCCATGAAGAAAAACAGATTATAAATCGTACTAAGTGATGTTTTTTGAAAATGTAAAAATGCAAAGTTTTCTGTGATGGGTAAGGTTAGGGGTAGGAGTAGGGTTAGGGGATATAATATGCAGTTTGTACAGTACAGTATTCATGTCTATAGAAAGTCCCCAAACATGAAAACCCAACATGTGTGTGTATGTATGTGTGTGGGGGGGGGGGGGGAGACCACCCACATTACCCACATGCTTAGTCAGCACTTTCTGATCCTTTTTGTCTTGCCCTCTCTTCTGCTCAAAATGTTTGGAGTTAGAAATATATATATGTTACACAAGATTTTTATTTCACATAAATACAGTTCTTTTGAACTTTCTATTTATCATTGATTATTATCATTGATAATAATAATGTTTCTTGAGCAGCAAATCAGCATATTAGAATGATTTCTGAAGGATCATGTGACACTGAAGACTGGAGTAATGATGCTAAAAATTCAGCTTTACCGTCACAGGAATAAATTACATTTAAAAAAAAGTTATTTTAAAAATGTAATAATATTTCACACTGTTACTGTTTTGTTTGTTTGTTTTTGGTCATATACAGTAATTGCAGTCTTGGTGAGACTTCTTTCAAAAACATTAAAAAAAATGTACTTTGCATTAAAGTAATTGTGAGATTAAGTTTAAAATAACAAAAGTCACAATCATGCAATATAAAGTCTCTTTGAGAGATAATTATGAAATTATGAGAAGAGATTATTACAATTGTGAGACAAAGTCACAATTACCTTTTTATTTCTTTTACTCTGAAGCAGAAGCTGCATAGACATTAGGCTTGTGACGGTATCAAATTTTCATGTTGCGATTAATTGCTGAAGCTTTTATCACGGTATACGGTATTATCACGATATTGAAATAAGTTGCAAAAAAAAAGTGTTGTCATAGTATAACAGGTTTAAGAACTCTTTTTGTAATAACAAAAAGAACTCTGAATTGTTTAAATACAATAATATAATACACAAAAAAATAGAAAGTAAAATTTTCAAACAGATTAAAGTGCAAAAGAATTAGGCTATAAAGAACAACAGGTAACACTTTACAATAAGGTCTCATTATTTAATGCATTGACTAAGATTGAGCAATAGCTACATTCGTTACAGAAAGTATTATTTTTTGTTAATGTTAGTTAAGAAATACAACTGATCATTGTTAGTTTTATCTCAGGTCCATTAAATAAGTTCTTTTGATTTTAGTAATGTTATTAAACCTTAACTAAGAAATTAACATTAACTAAGAATAATTAATGCTTTATAAGTATTTTTCATTGTCAGTTTGGTAATAATGAATTAACATGTTAACTAATGAAGCCGTATGTCTCAAAGTTTTACTGAACAATAACAAATAATCAGAACATTTCTAATCATTAGGGCATGTTGTAGTCCAGATTAAAATATAAAAATGTTTAAGTTTGAAAATAAATAGCCTATTAAGTCTTTAAGTATTAAGTATTTGGTGCTGTGATGAACAACATTGAGATTACAAAAAAATGAATGGCTGTTTGAAGCATTTTAAAAACTTCACTAGCGCAGTTGCTTTGTTTGCGGGGTTTCCGGGGTAACGGCTGAATTCTGATGTTCCATCAGCGCCCTCTGCTGTCAGAGAGTGAACGTGCACTTTCATTCAGCGCGTCTCCTTCACTCGTTCCGCCATGTGCTTCTCATGTACGTTGGGCTTGTTTACATGAGTGCGCGTGTCCCTTTGACGCAGCATACAGCGGTGTTGTGCATTTTATACGGTTGATGGGGAAAGTATTCTTAAATGCATTATAAAAAATTTAATAATTGGTAATAAATTATTATTTACGGTATTTTGAAGTGCCCACGATAACAATATCGTGCATATTCATTATCGTGATATATCGCATTACCGAATATCGGCACATGTCTAATAGACATACAGAAAAGGTACAGTATGTATACACTTTGAGCATTATAATGATGTTGTTTGTGTATGTGAAGGCAGATAAGAAAGAGAGAGAGACAGAGAGAGATGGATCTAGATGCAGGTTTACTTCAATGATATAAATGAAGAAGATAACAACCAAGTAAAACAACAAAACAGAGAAAAATACTACACACAACAACCATGGAAGGACAACAACCAACAATGAACAGATGAAACACAGGGGTATATATACAAGGGTTGGTAACAAGCTAACAAGACACTCCTGGGAACAATCAACACTAATCAACAGAGAAAACTACAACAAACTACAATCATGGCACTCGGGACAGGAAGTAACATAACAGTCCAAACACAGCACAGGGAACATGTAACAGTTTGGGACCTAGCTCCACTTCAGGTCAATACTCAAAGAGGAATACCCTCTAAAATCTTTTATTTGAGAAACGAGTACCAATGCACTCTTTTCAGTGCAGTCAAAACAACAATCTTTAACAGGGATTACACTGTCTGGTATGTTAATGCAGCATCTACTCCAACTGTACAGGCATATGTTTGAAGCGGGAGGTTTTAGGGGAGATATCCTGTGTTGTACAGTCATGTTCTTAAGTTCAGTGGGGTTGTGTGGTTTTGTCAGAGGGGGAGTAAACTCAACCTGAGTTGTGCCAGGAAACCATAACAGGTGCATCCTGAAGAAACATTTTCCCTTTCATCAGCATCTTCCAGCTTTTACTAAACTTTTTCCTTTTTCTCTTAACATTTACCAGACATTGAGTTTAACTGAGTCACTACAAAAAGAGTAGATATTTCTTTCAGGGATTCAGAAAAAAAGAGCTGATCGGACAAAAAAAAAAAGATGGTTGCATTTCATCAGAGGTCAGAATCTTTCAGGAACTTGTGTGCATGTGATTTCATGTTCTGGGGACATTCATCATTTTTCCCAAAAGTGACTGCAATCTCAAAAAAAAAAAAACTTTTTAAATTATGGCCTAAAATGACCTGCTTCCATCATATCATACTGTGTAATACTTAAAGACAAAATTATATACAAAACATGAAGAAAATGAGTGTCATAAATCCCTCTTGGAGCATTTAAAACTATAATTATTGTGACCACCAAGAGAAAAGGATAAAGAAATGCACTTTCTTTTCACACTATGAATGAGTGCTGTTTTTCCCAACCTGAGTATTATCCTTCTGAAAACAACACAGTAACACTACATAAGTGGGGGGTTTTGATGAGGATTTCTGCTTTGAATGCACTCAGGCCACTTATGGTGTTGGAGGAGTCCTAGCATTGTCAATGCACTGTTTAATGTCACTCTAAGTCTACCCACAAACAATACAGGCAGACTTTGAATAGCTGAAGTGTTCCAGGGCAGAAAGCCACTTTACACCAGAGTCAATTGCAGCATTTGTTCTTCATCATTCCCATGAAAGCATTTCTTCCATTTCGTTCATCAGAATGAAAAAAAAACAAGATATATATGGCTTGCAGTGTATCCATTATGGACTAGTAACATTTTTTGCAAGAGTTCAGTCTGTGCTCTCTCTTCTCGCATAACCAATGCAATATAACAATTTCAATTCAAATCAATATTGCATGTTTATTGTACTTATCATACATTGATAATAAGTCAGATAATATATGATGTAAGTCAGCTGATCATTATCTCAAAACAAACCTAGTGTTTATGATATTGTGATAATGACCGGCTGACTGCACTGTAAACCCTAATAAGTTGAGACTACTCAAATAATTTGAGGAAACCCTTTCCCTCAATTTAATGGAGTAATGGTGCCTATAACAAAACTTGCTAATGAATTAATTTGAAGCTTTTGAAATATTGAAAATACCTTGCAAATAACATTACAATAAAACATATAATGTGATTAAGAAAAAGTGTATACATATTTTAACATCTACCTATTAAAGGCACAATATGTAATATTTTTATATTAAAATATCCAAAAACCACTTGCACATTGTTTTATATATTTCGTTCAGCTGTGTACTTACATTATCCCAAATATTTCCAAGAATTTGTAAATTCAGAGAAATTCACAATTTTCAATAGTGCCCATCCCTCCCTTGTCACTTGTTGCCTGTCAATGACTTAAAGGATTAGTTCACTTTCATATAAAATTTTCCTGATAATTTACTCACCCCCATGTCATCCAAGATGTCCATGTCTTTCTTTCTTCAGTCGAAAATAAATTAAGGTTTTTGATGAAAACATTCCAGGATTATTCTTATAATGGACTTCAATGGCCTATAAACGGTTGAAGGTCAAAATTATAGTTTCAGTGCAGCTTCAAAGGGTTTTAAACGATACCAGACGAGGAATAAGGGTCTTATCTAGCGAAACGATCGGCCATTTTCAAAAAAAATGTAAATGTATATGCTTTATATAAACAAATGATCGCCATCCAAGTGCTTCCGCCAAAACCATACTTTCGTATTCTTCAAAAAGCTTACGCTGTATGTCCTACGCCTTCCCTATTCAACTTATGGAACGAACGCAGCGGCAGTTACATTTTTTTCCGTAAGTATAATTTTGACCAACCGTTTGGAGGCCATTGAAGTCCATTATAAGGAGAATAATCCTGGAATGTTTTCATCAAAAACCTTAATTTCTTTTCAACTGAAGAAATAAAGACATGAACATCTTGGATGACATGGGGGTGAGTAAATTATCAGGAAATTTTTATATGAAAGTGAACTAATCCTTTAATATCTGCGTTATCCCTGGTTCTTTTGTTCTGCATAGTTACCATGGCAACAGACGGGACAGCTGCGTAACATCTAGCGGCACGCTGTTGTTGTTTCATTCAAACGTTATAGACCATGGCAAGCAAACTTTGGGACAAAAGGAGAAAAAAAACGAGGATCAATATCGGCGTGGCGTTTCCGAGATGGTGAGAGCTTTGACAGCTTTGACTTGACAGAGCTTGGCGCCGCTCTTGCACGTTATTAGACAAGGTAAGCAAATGTAGGCTACATAAGACTAATCAATGTTATATAGCTCAACACGATTAAATGTTATAATATCATCAGTATGATATTCAAATGTTGATCTAGCTTACTGTTAGTCTCATACAGCCAACAAACTAATACATATAATAACATTACAACTTTCTACAGACCCAAATGCAGTTTAGTAGCCTATAGTGTAACGTGAGACCAAGTGAAACAGCACTGCGTTACCTCACAATTTTAATTCGTCGAATAAACTGACCTGTATTAGTAGTATTTCAGCTTTGCGAGTAGTTCGGTAGAATGAAATGTCTTCATTTCCTATAACGTTATATCCCCTGGGACTCGCGTGTGGCACTGATATCTGTCTCTGATTAGCAATGGCGCCCGCGATTCTCGGCCACGCCCTGCTTTATACCACAGTCATGTTAAAAACATGAACGCATTCACTCATCCATAAACATTATTGAGAGAGGGCTGGCGCAAAATGCGGCATCGGCATCTCGTAGCGGCACTTCCGGCGGCATCTCCAGCAGCCAGGGACTTCTTTGGCAGCTGTCGCTAGAGCGGCATCTCCAGCGGCCGCGGCATCGGCATCTCGTAGCGGCACTTCCGGCGGCATCTCCAGCGGCTAGGGACTTCTTCGGCAGCTCTCCCTACAGCGGCATCTCCAACAGCCGCGGCATCGGCATCTAGAGCAGCCAGGGACTTTGTTCGGCATTATTAGATCCATCGGAATGACGACAAGTTCCATGAGTCCACGCTCATTCACTGCGTCATCAATCTATGCCTTTGTTATTGTTTGAAGAGTTTAGCCAAAAAACATACTGTGCCTTTAATTTAACATTCTCAGGGTACTTTTTGAATGATGAGTTTGTCAGGACTGCTGCGTAACGGAAAATTCTCAAATATTTATGATGCCAAAACATGGTATTTTAAGTAATAGTAAGTTGTGATAACTTGATTTCTTTATTAATGACAACATTAGGGTTTACAGTGTACATTATTCCACTTACAATCTAAGATGAGAGAATCTAATGAGTCTATGAGGATTCAATTAGAGAAAGATGTATCTGGGAGTTAACGTGAGAACAGACTATAAATGTAGTAAATGGTGTTTTTAAATGAAGCGGCAGGCTTTTCTGTAAAACTGGCTGTAGTGGATGTTCTCAGATGGTAAATCTGTCTCAAAGAGCTCAACAACTCTCTGGGTGGCTCTTCTATCCTGAACAGCTTCTTGGCCAAATCAGATGGTAATGTTGGCGCTGAAGATGCTCTCAGTGGTGCTGCTGAGAAAGCATTTCAAAACTCTTGCCTCATTTTCTCAAACACCTGAAAACAAGATGCCACTCTATCTTGTTCAAATTTGCCATTTGTCTGAGTACTTTCACAAGAGATGTTTTATTCCTTTTCAGTTCACAGAATTGCTAAATTTTCAACCTCCTTATTGCTGCCTTAAAGATGCACTGCATATTTCTGGCTTCTCTATGACAATCTGTGGCTTAAATTGGCGTTTGAAAAATTTGAGGTCTATATATCTATGGCTGACTGTGATCATCATATCAGAACGGACCTCACTTTTGGGATAGTTCACCCATAAATGAAAATTCTGTCATCATTTATTTGCATTCATGTCAGTACAAACCTTTATGACTGTGGGACATAAAGGAAGATATTTTGAAGAATGTTGGTAACTGAAAGGTTTTGGTTCCCATTGACTTCCATTGTATTTTTCGTGAAATAAGTTAATAGGAACCAAAACTGTTTGTTTACCAGCATTCCTCAAAATATCTTTTATGTTCCACAGAAGCAAGAAAGTCATGCAGGTTTGAAATGCCATGGTAGTGAGTTAATGATGACAGAATGTCTCAAGAGCACAAGGAAAATGTTTACTGAACTGAGCCTCATCTACACTTTTAAACACAGAGCGTAACCTTAACAAAAAATTAAACAAGAAAACCGCTGTAGTGTACCTGTAGTTTTATTCATATTTTGATTTCTTTTGGATTGTTCATTGTTTTACTGTTGCTTGGAAAGTCAATATAACTATGTATTTTTTAACTTACCAATGTTAATAGACAATGATGAAATCATTTTTACAGTGCATGTAAATGTTGTCGTACACCTACGGTACCATTACATCCCCAGGTTTTTAATATCTCTCTGTGGATTGGTGCCCTATAGCTCCACAATAGCATTTCTCTTGACTTTAGTCTTCTCTCAGCAAACTAATAAGTTCCATATGTGGGTCTGTAAGAATTTTTTCTCCATCAAGCACAGAAATGTTTTACTGGACAAGAAGGAGAGGGGTACGGCACACTGTTGTACATTTTATTCAGCATTCGACAAGGCAGCCTCTGTTGTACCTCGGGCAGCAAGCCAGGCTTCCCTACCTAATACGCTAATACAGCCACTAGTTGGTGTAAAAAGGTACTTTGCTCATGTTTTAGCAGCATTGTCTCTCCTAGATTTGAACATACTCTCACCCACAAAAACACATAAATGCTTAAAGTCCTTTGTGCTCACTGTGTAAGACTGCAGGAGCCCGGGCCAGGATTCTCAGAGCGACTGGCCTCTCACTTCAAAGGAGAAAGACCACTAGCTTCCTCCTCCGACAGGGAAATGAAAACACTAAGTGACTTTAAGAATGCTCAAAGACACTTGTAGAAATAGGGAGCCTCTCTTAGGCTGGAAAGAACTGCTTGTGTTTGTGAAGGGAAATTATAATGTAAAGTTTGTCACCCACTGAGGCATTCCTCACCAGTTTGGCACGAGCTGTGGGGTCCTTCAGCGTCCACTTGTGAGGTGACTTTTTTAGAAAGACTATGGTAAACAAACACAAGAATACTGACAAACTCACATGCAAGCACAACAATGTCAGGATTTACTGGAAAAATTGTTTACTGTTCTGTTGTACCATAAAAAAATGTATGAAAACACTTCTAGGTATCTGTTACAACATCTCATTTGAGAGAATTTTGGGAAAAGATGCAACTCCTACATTCCGGGAATGCTCTCTCTCTGTCATTCTCTCTCTCTTTTTTCTACTTTTCCTGAATGGGATTTAATACATTCCAGACTGTCGTTGTAAAAACCATGAGCATTGAGGGGGAAATACATCTGGTGTCCATTTATGGATGATAACCTGTTTTTGCTTACGCCACTCACATTGGAAGTGGTAGGAAAAATCTATGGAGAAACAAAACTAGAATTGCTCATCATAATTTTCTGTTTGTTTATTGTTCCTTGATTTACCATTTTCATGCAAGATTTAGAAACAGAAACCGTTCATGATCTTTGACATGCAGTCTTGGGACTGTTTCATGAATTGTTCTCATTTGAACTGCAGTTTTCTGTCAGATTCAAGCGTTTAGATGTAATGCTCTCTTCATGATGAGCTGCCGCCCTCCCACACACACTCTGACAGTGTAAACTTGGCACATGTCTGTGTCTCACCGGCTCTTGGAATTTAAGTATCAGCATTCTGGGAAAAGCAAAATACCGAGTGAGAAGAACACATTGCAGCTCCAATGGACTAAATGAGAGGATGATTTATTTTTATCTGATTCTTAAAGAGCTCCACCATGAAGGCATTTACCATAAATACATCTCATTTTATTTATGTACATATTTATTTTAAACATTCTTTACTTTTCTGCATTGTTTCTTCAGCTCTAGTCTCGCGTAGGCAGACCTTCAGACTGACGGCAGAAGGTCTGGACTCTATTGCAGCTTTCATTGGCCAAGGACCGCCCAAGAGGACGTTTGACTGACATGTAGCGCAACCAATCACAGTTCGTTTTGTTCCACGTCATGTTTAGGGGCGTGAAAATGTAAAGTCAATGTCCCTACAATAATAGACCGGCGTGTATCTAATAAATTATTCATTCTAGAACGTTGTGCAAGTTTATTGTCACAGTGGAACCACAAACTTCGCATACTTTTGAAAATCCAGCTTTTAGTTGATCCTGCCTGGTAAGCACTCATTGTCACAGTTGTAAACATGACGGCGTTCATCTTCTACGAGGGAGTTTGGAGTCATGTCATTTGTTTCCAGGCGGACCGTTAAAGAACACGACACACATGTCTCGCGGACATCCTGTAGAATTCAACCAACCAGATGACGACTTCGAAAATCCTGAGGTGTTTCCTGTTAAGTGCACCATATGCATCAGACATTCAGCCAACGGTCCGTGGGCGTGACGTCTGAGGCTGAGACTACTTCTGCTCTAGCTTCTGTAGTACTCTAGCTTACTCTTGAAAACATTGACATTGCGGTGCTGAGTAATCTCAGCTCTTGTGTAAAAAAATTGTGATGTTCCTCATTTGTATGTCGCTTTGCATATAGGAGCATCTGCTAAATGACTGAAAGAATTAGACATGTATCCTGTCATGTTTCTTCTGATTATAGCAGAGACATGAAATAACTTCATAAGAAGAATGACTCACTTAAAAAAACCTTAGCTTTATAATATTATTGTGGATAAACATTAATATATGAGTTGACTTGTGATAAGGCAGCACTGGGAATCCTACGTGAAGGGAATGTCTTTGATGTTTTACTTCATTCATAACCACCCAAACATTTGGTGTAATACAGTTCAGCAACAAAGACACGCCAGTTTTGGACCGTTCGACACACATACAATTGACTGGATTCTTCCTCTCATAAATGCAAGAGCCTCGGAGCAAGTGAATGCGGCCTTTATTGGCAAACCCCAACCCATTGAAGGGGTTCCTGTAAAATATGAGGTAACGTCATTTGACCACTGAACTCGGGGAGCCTTGGATGAATAGCTTGCAGTGGCCTTAGAGGAGTCAAGCACATTTCAGGGCGGAAGATCTACACCCCCTACTTTCCTATAAAGAATTTTCCATCCCTCCTTCATTTATCCTACACTTCCTTTCTAAATCTGTTTTTCAGACATACTATCCAGAGAAAAACACCTTCATATGTCTGGCATTATTTGAAAAGTCAAATAGTAAAACAAGCTCTGGGCATTCAGCCCTGTTATGGACCCATCACTATGGTAACTAAGCTTCATATTGGTCCAAATAAAAACTCCCGTAAGCAGGGGTTTAGAAGATGTTAGCTTTAGAGTTTGAAGACACGTCTGGTGTGGATTAAACCTGCTTTGTTTACAAGAGCTTTTTTATTTTGCTATGTTTATTTTAACACTAATAGACACGATATATCTCAGGACTGGTGTCGTCTTTTCTCAACACACCATTGCTAATCTGACTATTGATTGACAGTTTAGTTGGAGATGGACCGTATAGTTCTTTTAGATAAGGGAGTTATCTAGACCTTTGCCTTATTTTGGCTCTAAGCAGAAATAGTGACAGTTTTGCGCCTAACAACAATTGTGGAGCAAAAAAAGATTTTAAAATGCCTCTTTTTTGATGCCTCTTTGCAGCGATTTTATGAATGTGACTCTTTTTCACGTGTTTGATGAGTCGGCAGAAAAAAAGGGAAGTGAGAGGGACAGAAGGAGGGACTGTCTGTCATTTCCAGGGCATTGAGACAACCACTCATATCCTTTTCACCTTTTTGTGCCTTTCCTGTGTCACAGTTCATCTGTTGGCAAAATTTGTTGTGTGAATGTGCAATATGAGCATTTTTATGTATGTGCTATACAGTATATCCTGTAGTACACCAAGGTTTAATGAATATTTACCTCTCAATGTTCACATTTAGCTATATAATGTATTTTATTAGAGCCAGAGATTACAAAACAACTTTCTTCCCTTCTGACTTACACTGGAACACAAGCATTTCTTTTCAGCGTAGTACTGTACATGTTGTTCATTCATACACTGACGTCAGGGAACAAAAAACATTGCCTTCAGCAGCAGTGCTCTCCTTAGGTTTCCTGGCCTGAGGTTCTTCATGAGAGACTTGAAGAGCGAATATGAAAAAAACATGAAACTAAAATACTGTAAACAAAATTAACAGAATGAACAACTAGACATATAGATTAAATTAATCTTCACGCCTCACAGTGTAATATCATTGTTTTCAGCAGGATCCTATTTTAAAACAAGGGCAATGTTTTCTCAAACAATGCAAAGCCTGCTCTAAAAATACTGACCATTTAACTGTCAATCAACTGGAACACTGAGAAAACAATTCCCTTGCTTTCCTTCTCTCTCCCTCACTCACTATCACTCATTTTCTGTCTCACCCTCCTCTGTCAAAGAGACATTGTAATTTGCTCTACAGGTTGGCTTTGGCATCCCCCACTAACCATCATAGATTA
The DNA here is from genome assembly GCA_039654765.1 of Mylopharyngodon piceus. Lineage (NCBI taxonomy): Eukaryota > Metazoa > Chordata > Actinopteri > Cypriniformes > Xenocyprididae > Mylopharyngodon > Mylopharyngodon piceus. The sequence continues at coordinate 25,301,516 of CM077443.1, read as the reverse complement.
AACAAGGGTAAAAATCCCATAAACTTTAATTGAAGGAGGGACCAAAGTGATACCTTGGGCTATTACAATACCCATGTTTTCTAGTGCTACATCTCAATAAATTTATATGATCAATAATATTACTTTTCAAATATAATAATAATAATAATACAACCCGAATTCCAGAAATGTTGGGACGTTTTTTTATTTTTGAATAAAATGAAAACTAAAAGACTTTTAAATCACATGAGCCAATATTTTATTCACAATAGAACATAGATAACATAACAAATGTTTAAACTGAGAAATTGTACACTTTTATCCACTAAATGAGCTCATTTCAAATTTGCTGCCTGCTACAGGTATCAAAAAAGTTGGCACAACAAATGGCAGAAAAAGCAAGAAATTTTGAAAAGATTCAGCTGGGAGAACATCTAGCAACTAATTAAGTTAATTGATATCAGGTCTGTAACATAATTAGATATAAAAAGGATGTCTTAGAGAGGCAGAGTCTCTCAGAAGTAAAGATGGGCAGAGGCTCTCCAATCTGTGAAAGAGTGCGTAAAAAAGATTGTGGAATACTTTAAAAACAATGTTCCTCAACGTCAAATTGCAAAGGCTTTGCAAAACTCATTATCTACAGTGCATAACATCATCAAAAGATTCAGAGAAACTGGAGAAATCTCTGTGCGTAAGGGACAAGGCCGAAGACCTTTATTGGATGCCCATGGTCTTCGGGCCCTCAGACGACACTGCATCACTCATCGGCATGATTGTGTCAATGACATTACTAAATGGGCCCAGGAATACTTCCAGAAACCACTGTCGGTAAACACAATCCGCCGTGCCATCTGCAGATGCCAACTAAAGCTCTATCATGCAAAAAGGAAGCCATATGTGAACATGGTCCAGAAGTGCCGTCGTGTCCTGTGGGCCAAGGCTTATTTAAAATGGACTGTTTCAGAGTGGAAAAGTGTTCTATCTAAAGAGGAGGGAGACCTTCCAGCGTGTTATCAGTGTTCAGTTCAAAAGCCAGCATCTCTGATGGTATGAGGGTACATAAGTGCATAAGGTATGGGCAACTTGCATGTTTTGGAAGGCACTATGAACGCTGAAAGGTATATAAAGGTTTTAGAGCACCATATGCTCCCCTCCAGATGACGTCTATTTCAGGAAAGGCCTTGTGTATTTCAGCAGGACAATGCAAAACCACATACTGCAGCTATTACAACAGCATGGCTTCGCCATAGAAGAGTCCGGGTGCTGAATTGGCCTGCCTGCAGTCCAGATCTTTCACCTATAGAGAAAAATACATCAAAGACGACCACGAACTCTTCAGCAGCTGGAAACCTATATCAGACAAGAATCGGACAAAATTTCAACACCAAAACTCCAGAAACTCATAACCTCGATGCCCAGATGTCTTCACACTGTTTTGAAAAGAAGAGAAGATGCTACACCATGGTAAACATGCCACCGTCCCAACTATTTTGAGACCTGTAGCAGGCATCAAATTTGAAATGAGCTGATTTTGTGCATAAAATTGCAAAATTTCTCCGTTTAAACATTTATTATGTTATGTTAGTTCTATTGTGAATAAAATATTGGCTTATGTGATTTGAAAGTCTTTTAGTTTTCATTTTATTCAAATTTAAAAAAACGTCCCAACATTTACGGAATTCAGGTTGTAATATTCTAATAATAATTTCCAATATTCTAATTATATTCTAATTTTGGGAACATAGCCTATATAAAGTCTAAAACACATAGCACAAACTGGTGTACAGTAGAAAGACAGTAAGATAGTCCCAATTGTCTCCCTTACAAAATTAAAGAAACAAAGAAAATTAAATAAATTTAGATTTTCTCTGAAAATCTACAATATTACATACAAATGAACAAATTACTCAGTATATTACTTGTTTAAAAAAAAATGAAAGTTAATGAAATTCAATAAAATAAACAATTTAAAGGCTACTGTGGAGAGTTTTGTTGACAGTACAGCATGTACAGCTTGCTGACGGTCAAGTATTGCATAATTTCTTTGACTGGAAACAGCATAACGTGTTGTAATGTCCTACTGAAATATGACTGTCGCTACGTGTCATGTAGATGTAGGGAAAAAAACTGCACAGGCTAGTGAATTGCACAATAAAAACAGCCAGTGAGAGCGCATTAGAAACACTGGATGACACGATCATGTCTTGTGTGATGCAGTAGACGCAGTGAATTTGAGGAGAACCGCCGTCTGGTCTTCAGAGGGTTAAATTTCACTTTGAGGGGGAGTTACTGAATCTGCAGTAACATCAGAGCGCATTCCTCAGAGCTGCCAACATCCCGGGGATAAGACCTTCGCCGTCAACATCTCAGAGCCACATCCCGGGAATATACCGCAGTACCGGACACGCGTCGACTCTGTTGTCAAGCCGCGTTTTCTCTGCTGGTTCGGAGTATGCGAGCTCCAGGATCCGCTCAATGTCTTAATGTAGGTGAGTATAACGTTGTCCTTAAATGAATCAGTAGCCTACTATGTCAGAAAACCTGGCGATTTTTGCCAGCTTTCGAGATAGATCTTGTGCTTTAATCAAACGAGTAAAGGGAAGAAAGGGTTTTATTTTAATTTATTATTATTATTATTATTATTATTATTATTATTATTATTATCATCATCATTTTTAATAATAGGCTACAATATTCTGTTTCCATTCACTGCAGCAGGAGCTCTGTTAGTGTCTAAAATCCTCATACTGTCTTTCGCAATAGGCTTATAGGCTATATTTAAAGATTTCCCACGTAAACACTGAAAACATTATCACAGTAACGCGTGCTAATGCTTTAGCACTGACCAGACAAATGTGACATTCGAACGTGTTTAAATAAGGTGTTACATGTTTAATTTACCGTTGAGTCGTCTATACATTCATGAATAATCAGACATTTACTAGTCTCACAGAAATGAGGAATATATCTCTAATTAATGTCTGTATCAAATCTATCCCAATCTCTTTTTCTGTTTGCCTATAGAACCTGTTGATTTTAAATGATTCCCTTTAAAAAAAATACGTAAAAATAGGTACGTGATACGACACTGATGTTAGCTGCTGGTCTGACCTAAATTCACAGATGTTTGCATTCACCAACAGTGACCACATCCGTTATCAAGCAGCTTCATATTGACACCACACTCAAATGCACTTTTCATGTGTAGGTTACTTGTATCTAATATGGCATAACATGATACATGCAACAGCATAATCAGTATTTTTGAAGGAATTTGTATAAGTTTGAAGACACCCAGGAATACTAGAGCTCCTTGTCTTCATGTCTGAAGTCCAAACACATTTCTAAGACTGTACAATGTGAAACCATTTAGACTAGATTTGTATTTTATCATTCAAAGTGCATCATTTCTGAATCTGAACTTTTTAGACTTCCCAGCAGAATCACAGGAGACCCAAGTTTGATAAGGGCCTCATATAGCCTATGTTATGACCTTAAATAATAGTGCTTATTATTTGCTATAAACAAGATGTTGGATTGCTGTGCTGTTTTAAGTGGCATGTGAACTTTGGTGACTCAGTTTACGTTTGGTTGTAACTATGATCTCAGTTAAAGGGAATGTATGTCATTAAGTCCTGGTTGCTCTTAATGGCAGTGCAAAAAATATAAGCCTTAAAGCATGAGTGGCATTAGAGTAAGAGTGATGAGAGAAATTTTAGTATAACTTTAACTGTAAGGCGTACAGTTACGTTCTATTCCCTGTATGCCATTTTCATCCCGTTTTGCTTCACCATCCCCCATAGTACTTTTGGAGGAGGAAATGCCACAGTAAATATGTTCCTCTCTTCCTCTTACAAGGCTGGAAATGTCGAGGGAACATGTAACTTTTTAGTGAGCTCACTTTGATGTAATCAAAAATAAAACCCATTTGAAACATTGAAGGAAAACGTCTTTGTTCCTCACATTGGACATGGACAGATGCTTTCAATCTTATTGAAAACAGCAAATGTGCTTTTACTTAAGTATGTGTAAATTACTTTACCAAGGACAAGGAGCCAACACTGTGTTTAACTGTTTTTAAATGATGCTGGGTATGACTCACGTCAAGACATTCTTCTTTCTCCTGTTGGTACAGTGTGTGCTGTTTTATTGGAACCAGATGTTGGCACTCAATGTAGTTTCTCTTCTGTCTCTCATTCTGAACTCTTCAAATGCTATCCAGCACCTTTCCCCCTCTCTCTCTCTCTCTTCATAAAAAGACCAACATATTTCAATGGAGAATGTAGTCCAAAAAAGAGAGAAACAAAGGCAACTCTCCATCACTTTGGACCTTAATAAGACTCTTCTCCACTAACTCTGCTGTCTTTTCCTACCTCTGTGACTTTTTATTAGACAAAAGGGACTGCTATTGTATTTCATTGTAGACATATATAGGTCAGTAGAGAAGTCATGGCTGCCTTTTTATGTGTAGAATGGTATTTCACTGTGGTGGCCACATGCTGAGGTAGGTGACCTTTGCCCCAAGTGTTTGTTTGTACTGCACTTTCCCCCTCCTAAAAAAGGAATGAAATTGGGATTTTTCCTTTATACAAGTAAAGAAAGAAAAAGTGTTTTAAGGACACATGTGGAAGCCTTTGCTTTTCAACATTATCTGCTAGGATAACATTTGACCTCCACACACTTAAAGGGATAGTTCTCCGGAAATTCTGTTACCATTTATTCACCCTGATGTTGTTCCAAACCAGCATGAGTTTCTTCTATGGAACGCATCTTTCCTGGATGGGCTTTTAAAATGCACATCCTTTCTTAATCAGAGTCTCTAAATGGAATGCAAGTGAATCAACTTTTATACTAACACTGTCTAGGCTTTGACCCATGACAGGACAAACTCTCTTGCCCATCTTGTTCATGACAGAAACTTTGGAAATCATTTGGTCATTGTGCCGCTAAGAACCATTAAAAACCTTAGCATTTACTGAAGCTCTCCATTTTGGCCTTTCTAAACCACTGTTTACAGTATAGGTTCACAAATGACATGCTTTAATCCTCTGTAAGAATATTGTTTCCAAGGTTTGTGTATTGAACACAAGTATTTAGTCTGTTCATTTAGTAGGTCTTGAGCAATCCCATGGCTTATTGCACTGTTTGTCCTCATTTCATTCCATTAAGCATCATTTCAGCAAAGGTTGAATCAAACAGCTTACAGTACATACTGGCCTCCTACCTCGAGTAGAAGACAATTACTGTGTGAAAACTGGATTTACATTTGCTTAGTTTTCCATAAAGAGTTTGTTGTGTCACCAGATGAACCCAGTTATGGTGTTATGGGTTAGGCAGTGTTTGTACACCAGACATTTTAATGCCTCTTTTGTAGCAGGTCTGGAACACTTGAACGACCACACAAGCAGAGAGCTAAAATTATGGTTTACTGTGCTTCTGAAATGTTTTCACTTTTAAAAACCTTTACTTATCATGAGACTTCATGCTGAGAAGATTAATTATATAATAATTTCCTGTGAGGTAAGATTGCATTACCTGTAACTGTTGTTATGTCTATGAATATCATTATATAACACTTTAACAGTGAAGGAGCAGTCTCCTTCTGCTGTGCTAGGCCTAGAGTAGTTGCCTGTAGTACATTAACATTGCACTATAGTACTCAATTGGAATTTGGTATGGTAGCACTACTTTTATTGTTTTCATGTTTGGATTAATGGCTTCTGTATTATTCTGATATATAATTCCAAATAAATACATGTAAATGAAGCTAAATTTGTATGCAGTTCTTTGAATGTTTAATGTTACTTTTATATATTATTTATACCGTCTATGAAATATATTAATTAGCTTTTATAAAATTAGGATGTATTACCGTTCAAACGTTTGGGGTCAGTAAGATTTTTTTTTAATGTTTTTAGAAAAGTCACTTACAGTATGCTCACCTATTTGATCAAAAATACAGTAAATATAGTAATATTGTGAAATATTATTACAATTTAATATAATTGTTTTCTATTTTAATATATTTTAAAATATAATGTATTCCTGTGATAGCAGAGCGGAATTTCTGCATCATTATTCCAGCCTTCAGTGTCACATGATCCTTCAGAAATCATTCTAATATACTGATTTGGTGCTCATTATCATTATCATTATCATTATCAATGTTGAAAACATATCTTAGTATCTTTGTGGAAGTGATAGATTTTTTTAGGATTCTTTGATGAATAGAAAGTTCAAAAGAACCCCATTTATTTGAAATAGAAATCTTTTGTAAACTTTATAAATGTCTGTACTGTCATTTTGGTCAATTTAATGCACTTGCTGAATAAAAGTGTTAATTTTTTTTAAATTATTATATCCAATATTAACTGAGTTGATTTTGCTTTGAATTCTTGATGTAATCGTTTCTTCTTTTTGAAAAGTGAGTTGTAATTGTTTAACATTTCTTCTTCTGAGGCTTTGTGTGTAATGTGTGCCTTGCCCTCATTTTGTTTGATTATGTGTCTTGGATGATGGATTGTGTGTTTGCTGTGCAAAGCCAGCCTGTGAGTGCAGCGCTATGAAAAGAGTTGCCCATACCTGTCATCGGTTGCCATAGCAACCATGACAATCCAAAGCCATGAGGGTCATACAATAATTGGCTAGCCACATATTACATTTAAATTGCAAAATGTTACAAGGATCAATATCATTATCTCCTTATCCTCCTTTTCTATATGGCCAGCTTCTGCTCTGATCCCCTTCCTCAGGCAGTTCATTATCCTCAGAAAGAGTCTTAAACGCAGAGGTGTTCTGAGGCCATTAAATGCATCGATTGGTCCTGCATGTGGCACGAGTACAATCAGGTCTTTGTTCCTGGTACCCTGTGTGTTCCTTCTAGTTATCCAGTGTCCTGTTGACATCTGACAACACACCCCTGGAGTTTTTGTCTGTCCTGTGTGTTTACCTCAGATTCTTGGCATTGAGCTGGGAAGGATGTGTCTTGGCTTTCTTTCTTTTTTTTCATGTGGATATTTACACATACTCCATAGCTTATGTTAAGTGACGGCCTTGGGGCCAGGAATAGGGAAGAGGAAAGATGGTGTTTATATACCCGTTCTTAGTCCTCTCTGGCTGCTGGACCAAGCACCGAAGACCCGCTGAGATGCCAGGCAGGAGAAAATGGAGACTAAGAGGGCTTCTCAGGCCAGCAAGAAAGTGCAAATATTGACGTTTTCCTTGCGCTTTGACCGGGAAACACTAAAGTCATGTGAGTAAGAGTGTAAAAAATATTTTAAAGGCACAAGACCCCATATATGCACAAATAAGGGCAACTTATGCCTCATATGGTGACCATATGGTTGGCAGAATATACAGTTCACTGAGTTTTATTGGCCAGCAGAAGAGCATGAATTGTCTGTTTAGACAAAGCTGTCCAGTTCAATACTTGATACAATGTAGTCATTGTAAATGAGAATTTTTTTTTTTTGAAGAATTTACACCACAGTTTATGGAATGATTATGGATAATGTGTTCTTGTGATTGAATTTGTCACATTTGTTTTTCAGATGTGTCACATTAGGAGGTTTTGCTTATGCAGACATGCCTCTTTCTAGCAAAACACCCCACTAGTGTGAGGTCTGTGTATAGGGATGTTATTTTGAACCACTAACTCCTGCAAATGTTTACATTTTTCACTCATGTTTCCTGTATACTGTATTTCCGTACCTTGGACAGGCTCCAAAAATGAGCAGCAACATTTTAAAGCTTTTCACATTGTGTGGTTTATTAAAGCAATAAGACGTTGTGTGTTCCAGTGATTTTATTTGTTAAAAATGTATTAATTATTATGACTACAAATAAATAAACATATAAATAATTATACTTTATATAAACTGATCTTACCCCAAGTAATATTCATCGTTTAAGGGTCAGTAAGATTTTTTAGAAGGAATTAATACTTTTATTTAGCAAGAATGCATTAAATTGATCAAAAGTGACAGTAAAGTCTTTTTACATATACAAAAAGATTTCTATTTCAACTAAATAAACCAAAAAAGTATCACAGTTTCCACAAAAATATTGAGCAGCACAACTGTTTTCCCCATTGATTGCTATAAGAAATGTTTCTTGAGCAACAAATCAGCATATTACTGTATAATGAAGGATCATGTGACACTGAAGACTGGAGTAATGATGCTGAAAATTCAGCTTTGCCATCACAGGAATAAAATACACATTAAAATATATTCAAATAGCAAAAAAAATATTTTAAATTGTAAACATTTTTCACAATATTACTGTATTTTTGATCAGCTAAATGCAGCCTTGATGACTTCATTCAAAAACATCTTGCTGACCCCAAATTTTGAATGTTAGTGTAATTAATTGTTCTAACTGTAAGCTGTTTGCTGTTACCGCAATGTAGCAACTTGCCACTTTAATATAGAATCTGCGGTGTGCATTTATAGTCATTCCACAGCTGCTTTAAACATATAGATAATTCAGTCAGATTTTAGAGTCAGAACTGTGTTTACTTCAAATGAACCCTCGTTTGTTGTTTCGTAGGATACACCATGTCAGAATATCAAAAGTGTCAAAAGTTTCTGTATCTGTTCACCTTTGAACACCTAAATGAATTCACTATTGAATGGTCCAGGAATATAGTGCTTGTAAAATGATAATGCAAAGATAATGGCATTTTGAAGATATCTTTGTACTTCTGTATATCTTTGAAACTACATAAACGTGTATGGACATAAATGTGCACTGTGCAGATATTCTCACAGTCATATCTAAATTATTATTTAGATGTGCTCGCTGACAGTGTGGTAGATGTAAACACAATATGTTTTCTTTTGTCTGTTGTTGTAGACTTAATAGGATCAGGATGTCAGCTAGATAGATACCAAGACTTCATTCCTGTCTAGAATATCTTAATACCTCACCAGCATGACAGATTCTTCCTCTCCCTCCTTCCTTTTTACATGGAAGGGAAGTCACATGTTTATAAAAGGACACTGCATTTGTGGATATTTTGTGCCAAGGTTGCTCTGTCTACCGTAAGTTGCCAACAGCTGTCGTTCAGGGAAGGGCAGCTGGTACTCTTTGCTCTTATAATAGTATCTGCTCACTATAGTTATAGATGACCAGTAGAAGTCTGGGGTCACACGTGGGTCGCCAGTGTGAGAGGTGAAGCTGATTATGGGTTAAGAACTATTTATGTCTGGTGAGACACAAAAGCATACCATTTAGAGTTGGACTAGATAACAACTTTGACTAGAGGAAAAAGAATGTAGCCTATTTTAAAAACTGAATTTACTTGGGTCTTTGATTCATGAACAACTGCTTCTAAATGTCTTTATTTTATTATTATTTATATGCTATTATATAGTTGTCTTTATTAATATTTTGAATTAGGTTTTATTTTTATATTTTCAGTTTTTATTTTAGTTTTTTTAGTAATTTTGTGATGTGCTTTTGTCATTTTTATTAGTTTTTGTTTCTCAAATATTACTATTTAGGTTTAATTTATTTTTATTTCAGTTTTAGTTTTAGTTCAGTTCTAGTTTTATATTAATTCCACAGTTACTGCTAAGCAGCCTTTCTAATTTTCATTTAGTTTAAGTTTTCAATCTAATATTTATATTTTATTTCAGCTTTTTTAAAATTAACAAACATGTTTTTAATAGTTTTTCTATTGTTTTAGTTAACAATAATAACCTTCTAAGTTGTTTTGCAATTACGTAACATTATTGCAGTGTTGTATTGAATGTTCTACAGGAAGGATATTTCACAGAAAAAAAAACAAAAAACTTTGGAGTGTATGTATTTATAGGCAGCTTGAGTCAGTGAACGGATGAGGGTAAAAACATCCCAAATATTTTCATGTAAGAGTGACTTTGATTTTTTTTTTTTTTTTTTTTTTTCTGATTGAAAACAAATGTGCAAAAATAGCCAGTCTGTGGTATGAAGAAGGTGGAGAATGAATAGATCCCAGATGGAAGGGAAGCTCTGACTTCCTGTCTTTGGGTGCAGGGCGGGATAATTGCAATGCAGAGACAGCGGGAGATAGAGGCTAAGGGTACTGTGGTCCTGTAATAGATATGCCAAGAAAAGACAGGTTAGAGAAAGCAAAAATGTCTCAGTGACCTATCACCTCAGATAAGTCTGGAGAGCCAGTTATCTGTATTAACTCAAAACATGAATGTCACGTGGGTTGTTAAAGGCAGCGAGTGGAGAGTATTTATGGCTGAACAATGCAGTCACCACAGCAAAATGCTCCAGAGTTCAGGATGTTTATTCAGCTTCTGTTTAAGCACAGCCACTTGGATTTATAGTATTGCATGTTTATTTATTCAGTCCACTGGGATGAAGCTGGTAAGCACATTATTGGAAAGGTAACCAGCGTGAGTTTAGAGAGCAAACGATCACTTTGCGCTAAACAATGTTCACCAACATCTGACATGGAATCCGTTATCAGCTATTGTGTTTCATGCTATAATGCTTGTCTCAGCACTCCAGATTGCGACTAATATGTGCGTCCATATGCGGTTTCAACAGATATCATATATAAATCATGGGATAATTTTCATTTTTGGGTGAACTATCCCTTTAAGATACATGTTCACAATGGAGTTTTGTTGAAACAAATTAATAATATTTAACTTTTTTTTTTTTTAGATTGTTTAACATATGTGGTCCAAATGTAAGGTTGAATTGATATTAAGTTAAACTTTGTTGGGGTGACATTTTGGAAACTTTTTTTCTGCAAACAAGCAGATATAAACAAGATCATATATATTATTGTCTGGAGCCCTGTTGCCTACACAAAATATGCTAAATAATGCTACAATAACTGCATTTTTGCTTTGATTTGTAAATTTGTAAACCTCTACTAAATCTGTTTCCTGTTTTGCTGTCCCTCTCTGTCTCCTTCCTATCCAGTGCGGGCACTGTTGATCATGGTCCACTGCTGAGTCAAGCTGTGGTGCACACACTGCAGAGAGGAGAGCAAAAGGGCTTCAACTGATCCTGTCTTCACATTTGTTTTGCACAAGGCTGGCCTTCAAACATGTCTGCAGAAGTGGAAACCAGCACACCCCCAGTCGAGCAGGCACCTTTTAAGACACCCTCCAAAAGAGAAAAGAAGAAGGGTATGTGACAGTGACACTTTGCACACCACAATATCTTGCTTTGTTAGTATACTGGCCAGACCTTGGGTGATTCAAATTGTTTCAAGCACAGCTATGCCAATCATTGTTTGAATGGCTGCAATCGTTTTTCTTTTTACTTAACTGGTGGTTTCTCAGTAAAACATATCTATTATGAGAGAACATGCAATGGATTGTTATAAGAAAGTACAAAAACTGAGTAGACGTCTTTGCTGACCTACTTGTGTCTACTAGTACATCATTAGCGGTATAGTGAGTATTCCACTGAGATTTACTGCGAGTGTTTAGCTGTGTGTAATGTGAGTGTGAATTGCTCCCAGCGTCCACGTCTCCAGAGCACCTACAAAAACCAAGCTTGATCCTCAACAAACATGAAATGAACCTATTCTGAGGTAAAACTAAGCCCTCATAAGAGTTTTGAAACTTGAAAATACATCTATTGTACTTGCCACCTCCCCAGATGAAAAGGCAGTTTGTTTAGAGATTTGATCTCAGAATTTACATGAAGTTATGTGCTGGTTAAGAAAACCATTTTGAGATTACATCCATGATTTATGGCTCAGTCTGGTATCCAAAGGGTTTGCCATATTGTTCTCGGACTGTACAGTTGGTATCAGACAAAAATGATTCAATAGTTATGTCTTAACCTAAATTCATCAGTTTATCAGTAAATGTGTGCTTTCTTTGGAAGGTTTCAGTCATTAATCTTTGTTGTGGAATGTTAAGCATGGGTGGGCTTTTATTAGTTTCATAAGATATTGCTTTAAGCCTTCTGGCTTAAATATAATTTTAATATATTTTGATTTGTTGACTTCTTTATCTAGGAGCTTTTACAGATGTGCAAGTTTAACTTATTTATTTATTTATTTAAATATATAACCTTTTCCTTTTCTCCCCTACATTTCTTTAGTCTATAGAGCACAATTTTAAAAAATGTTTTAAGTAGTAGCATTATTATTGTGTTATTATGTATATGACCCAGTGATTACAGCTGACAAAGAAAGTTCTTTCTGGTAAAATAAGGCACTGTTTCCTCTCAAGAAGACAGTTTGAGTTCATCAAGTTCCTTGACATGTCGTGTAGCGCAGCGCAAAGTTGGCGAACAGCCACCTGCAGAAACCTAAAATCCTTCGTCCAGAGCTCCAGGGGCCTCTTTGACCCAATATTTCTCTGGATTTATTTTTCTAAGCTGGAACCTGGTGCACAGTGGTATTGTTTGTCTGGCCTAGCTCATTCATACCAACAGAGCACACTGGTGATGGATTCCATTACAGTCCTGTTGCTGTTTCCACAATACCTTCCAGCTGCGACGGCAAGACACTCTCCAACATGTCTATTTATGAGCCTTTTCCACAGGCATGAAAACAAGCAAAATGATTCCCACAGTCTCACGTGGAGGAGCCAGCAGTGATTTGGTCGATGAGGTGCATCTGGGGTTGAAGGAGGTCTTTCATAGTCATGTGTTGGACATAGAAACAAAAATATATTGCTGCAACATCACATTTGTTCTTTCGGCCACATTGTTATTGCAGTTCATGTATAGGCTCATTTTTCTTTCATATCTTTAACTTTTTTGTAGATGCATATGTTTTTGGCTTTTAAGTGATTTGGCTAGCTTCATGATCAGGCTCATTTGTGAGCAATAGGGCATTTTCTAATTATTCACTTCTCCGCATACACCACTCATGAGTTCTGTACGTATTTACTCCCAGACAGACAAAAATCACTTCTGTAAATGACTGTGTTGGTGCTTAAACTTACAACTATGGATGCACCGGTATTAAAATTCTGGCGATAGTGGTCAGCCGATAATTAATTTTATATAATGGCCAATATTCAAATTTTATCTTGTCTAAATAAATTAAAAATAAAAACACTCTTAAACTCATAGATAAATCATTTTACATGCTACAAGTGAATTTAGGCATCACAATATTATAATGTACAGTATGAAAAATAAAAAGGGAAATATTTTTGAAATTTGATAAAGATTACATATAAAGTTAGCATGAAATTAAAAATCACAGTTTTCTATCTTATTTTGAACAATTCATCTGTGCAGGTTTAAATGTTACTCTCAGATGTGTCACTCAGATGTGTCACTGTACAGAAGAAAATATCTGACGCTTCTTCCATTTATTGCAACTTTAACAGTGTTATTATATCATTAGTGTTTTTAAAAACATAACTTTGAGTGAGAGTTAGATGCGGCAAAGGCAATCTAAATGTTAGATTGCTAATTAAAAATTAGCATGCACAATTAAATGTTCAACCATGTCAATGCATTTAAAAAAATAAATAAATAAATAAAAAATCTCAAATATCAGCCAGAACTGTAGATCTTGCTTTAAAAATTGAATCTCAATCTATTAATATTTTGTTTATTTTAACCAATTAAAAACGGAACAAAAAGGTCTACACATGCCATTTTATGAAAACAGTAACTAAACCGAGCACTCATATTTATGGGTATTATATGTTCACGTTGGGAGGGGGTTGTAGAGCAGAAACCTCAAGCCTGTAGAGTCCCTGCATGGGATGAATGTCAATGTTGTCCCTCAGCTTGGCCACAGAAGGCATGAGGTCTGGGCCTCCGCCAGACTGTTCTCTCTCAGTCTCTTTTTGTTTCTCTGCGTCTGGTTCACTCCTTCTTTTTCCGCCTCTGCCATCTCAGCAGCACCACTGGCCAAAAGGGGACATCGCCACATAGTCAGCTGAGCTCTGGTTTTGAAGTGAGACACAGGGCAGGCAGACAAAATAAATGACAAAATGTCCAGAGAATCAAAAGTCATGAAGAATGAAAAATGAAGTGAGATACCATGGAAGACCCAATGAAGAGCTCACAGAGAAGAGATTAGTTGCTTCCAAGGAAGAAGGAGGACTGATACAAACTCTCAATAGTGTGGCACATATCCAAAAACAACACAATTTCAAGGCTGCGACATGGCCAGCCAGGTGTATTAAAACATGCCTTGGGAGGATCCGATAAAACACCATGATCACCATATTGTCAAGGATATGTTTAGTTTCATTGCGTTTTGGTTTGGTTCTGTTCTGTTCCTCTTTGTCTGTGTTCCCGGTTCTTGTTTGTTTCCATGGTTTCTGATTACGTTGCACACCTGTTTATAGTTCTGCTGATTAGCCTCCTTATGTATTTAAGCCCTTAGTTCTCCTCAGTGCTTTGTCTTGCGTTAACGTCCTATGTGTAGTGTTAAATGGTTACTGTTTATTAAAAGTTACTTGATCATTCATTCTTTCTCTCTCTCTCTCTCTGGTGGATTATCTACACATGCAAACATTGGAGAACGAAAGACCTAGAATAGATTTTTTTTTTTTTCTTTTTGGTGGAATACAAATATGGACTTAACTGCTGATCGCTCACTTCAGGATCACACGAGGGACTTTTTAGATCTGGTGCGTCTCACCCTCTATCCAGACCGCTTGCTCTGCTTATTTTTCCACACCAGCCTCAGCAGGTGGTTCACGGGACGCCTGCCCATGAATGGCCCTCGCAGGGATTTTGCAGCATTTCTAGAGTGGGTACTGGTGAACAACGGATCGGCATTCACCGTCTGCGGACAACATCACCAGCCACACTCCGGACCCAGAGCCCTGCCAGCCACCTCTCACACCCTGCATGGAGCACATGCCAGGATCCACAGCAGACACAAAGCCCGAGCCTGCCGCGATGCCATCGCCAAAGCAGACACCTGAGCCAATCATTGCCCCGGAGCCCGAGCCCAACGGAAAGTCTGACCAGGTGCATGAGCCAGCAACATCGCTCATCCCAGTCGGTGTGCTCGTGGAGTACGAGGGGATGGATTGCCCCCTCGGCTCTACACGGGACTGTGGCCCTTACGGCTCCACCAGGTTCACTCATCCCTCCAGCTTTGCCTTGTTCAATCTCCGGGACCTGTCGCTCAGTCTCTGTGTCTCCTCGGCTCCATCTGGATCTTCAACTCTCCTGGCTCCACCACTGGTGGTCAGATCTTTGACTCCACCCTGGCTCCTCCTACCATCGGTGGGCCTTCTTCCTGGCCATATTCTGGATCGTCAGCTATCTCGTCCCTCCAACATCTCTTCCCTGGCTTCTCCCTCCGTGATCTCCGCCGTGGTGTCTCCATCTGCCGGCTCCTCCTATTTGTTGTCTGTCTCCGACTTCTAGTCCTCCTCCAGAGCCCCCACCCTCCCTCCTCTGTTGAACTTTATTTAGTTATGGCGCGAGGACGCGCCTTCCGGGAGGGGGTGTTATGTGACAGAAATGTTTCATTTGTTTCATTTAGTTTCATTTTGGTTTGGTTTGGTTTGGTTCTGTTCCTGTTTGCCTGTGTTTGTTTCCATGGTTTCTGATTATGTTACGCACCTGTCTATAGTTCTGTTGATTAGTCTCCTTATGTATTTAAGCCCTTAGTTCTCCTCAGTGCTTTGTCTTGCATTAACGTTATGTTCCTATGTGTAGTGTTATATGGTTCCCGTTTATTAAAACTTACTTAATCGTTCGTTCTCTCTCTCTCTCTCTCTCTGGTGGATTATCTATACACACAAACGTTACACATATCAGCGGCTCTCTGACGCACTTTGTGTTCATTTTAATCAGCCTCCTTCAGATCTTTTTGTGTCATTGAGTAATCGCCCACATTTTTGATGAGCGCCTGGGTAACTTGCTGACATTTCCAGTGATTGAGTAACATTCAGACTGAGATTCAGAGCTGAAATGCTGCTAGAGATAACTCTGTATCACAGACAGCTGGTACCATCAGTTCCTTCCGAATGGCATCAATCCCAGCGACACCCATAATTATGTCACTGAATCGTTTCTCATTCCTCTAAGAATAAAGGATTTCGTAAATGATTCTGCACTGCACTATTCATTCCCATTTTAGAATGCTTTTGTTTTGAATGACAGCTGCATTTGTGATGAGCTGCATTTGCCGGCTGCAAACTGTAATCAGTTAATTATATGGAGCAGTATTTTAAAAAAGGTTAAATGACAGAGGCTTGTCCTGCACTACAGAAAGGACACTTAATTAGTGGTTTCATGTATGAGTGAAGAACCTGCATTTTCAGCTCTTTTCAAAAGGATAAAACTAGCCAAGAAATCTAGGGTATTTTTCTCAGGATTCTTTGAAGTTTGAAAAGAACAGGATTTATTTGAATAAAAGTTTTTGTAACATTATAAATGTCTTCACTGTCACTTGATCAATTTATTGCATCTTTTCTGAATAAAAGAATTAATTTATTAAACTGTGCCTGACATTTTGAATGGAAGCCTATATTTGTACATATTAAAATGTATACACATATATTTTTCTTTTCCTTAAGCAGGACTGAAAAAAGATAATTATGATTATTTTACATCATTATTAGCCCTAATATTTTTATTTTAAATCTCTGGTTGGTAATTACTGACTTATGGTCAGAAAAAACATAACTATATAAGTCTTTATGTCTATATGTTGTCTCAATTTCTCCAAAAGCATTTGAGGTAATTGCAGTGTATCTGTTTAACAAATCTGTTTAATTATTAAGGATTGAATGATTTCTCCTTTGCAACACACTTTAAATGCAATACTTTTAATTCTCACAATATTTCATTGTATGTTTTAGATTAAAATCTCTCTCTTTATCTCCCTTTCTCAGCTGCAGCAAGCCCAGAGAAAACAGATGAGTTCCTCCTAGCCAGGTTCAAAGGTAATGGAGTTCGCTACAAAGCCAAGTTGATTGGTGTAGATGATGTCCCTGAAGCAAGAGGAGATAAAATGAGCCAAGACTCCATGATGAAACTGAAGGTCAGTGAAAGGTCAAGCTTGTTTGCTTTTTACTACAGTATATCTTAAGTGACTTCTAGTAGCCTAAACCAATGGCAGAGACATAGGACAAGATGGATTTATTTGTATAAACTTTTCACAATAAATGTTGTTTCCCAGCTAACAGGGAACATTCTCAGAACTTTGGCTAATGTTCTGGTAATGTCATCTCAAAGTTATGAACAAACATTATTCCAGTAAAATTAATTGAAGTTTCCTTCACAGTTATCTGGTTTTTAAAATGTTCTCAAAATATTAGCACAAGAAATATATATTTATATAACAATTTTGTAACAATAGGGGAATAAAGGGAACCTTAACAAAACGTTTTAGAATATATTTTTGTTATCTAGGTTTAAAGCGTTATAGAAAATAGTGCCTTAATATCTCCAGAGAGCAAACTGTGTCAAGGAAACACCCTTAGATTGTTAGATTTGAGGAGACACATCTCTGGAAGAAAGAGAATAATTGAGTCAACACAGCATTTTCCAGTATTTTTTACATAAATATTACTGGCATGAAGTAATTCTTTTGGCTGTTTTGCTTCAGTATTTATGATATTAGAAGAGACAGAAAAATCCCTGTTTCCTACACAATTTATTTAGGAGTCCAAATGGTTTGATAGACATTTATTCAGCAGGATACTGACTACATGCAGGAATTCAAAATGATTTGTTTTTTATTCTCAGTAAACATTTATTTGTCTTTTCTTTCTGTGATAACAGGGCAAGGCAGTGGCAGCTCGCTCTCAGGGCAAACACAAGCAGAGAGTCTGGGTGAACATCTCTCTCGCAGGAATCACTGTTACTGATGAGAAAACGGGGGTCTGTCTCTCTCACTCTTTTATTTATACTGACTAGAATAAACACTTCAACAGATATGTCATTTGATACCCAATATACAGTATTCATTGTTACTTTGTTTTGATTTCTCCAGGCAACAATTCTGGAGCATGCAGTAAATAAGATCTCCTTCATCGCGCGGGATGTCACTGACAGCAGAGCGTTTGGCTATGTATGCGGTGCGGAGGGCCAGCACCAGTTCTTTGCCATTAAAACTGCACAGCAGGTCCAGTGAGATTTTATGGAGCAAAGCTCTTTCCTCTTCACACGCTCATGCCTTAGGCACACACAGACAAACTTGTTCTCTCATTCTCTGTTACTCATTTCCCAGTAGTGCATTTTTCTAAAGGCATACCCACAAAAACACATTCCACCCTGCTCACAAACATTCACTCATAAACCTGCTGGAAAAAATGCCTTTTAACACATTGTTTGTGTTTCTACTCAGGCAGAGCCTCTTGTCATTGACCTGAAGGATCTTTTCCAGTTAATCTTCAATATGAAGAAAAAAGAAGTTGAGGGTTCAAAGAAGGTGTGAGACCCCTCAGAAATATTTTTAGATGAATCTAGACTGTGTATGAGCCAGTGAGAAATGTAACTCTTTAAAAATGCAAGAAATTACAGTACCGTTCAAAAGTTTGAGTTCAGTATAATTTTTTAAAAAAATTAATACATTTATTCGGCAAGGATGCAGTAAATTTATCACAAGTGACAGTGTAAAACATTTATAACTTTTGAACTTTCTATTCATCAAAGAATCCTGAAAAACAAATGTATCAGTTTCCACAAAAAATCACCAAATCAGCATATTAGAATGATTTCTGAAGGATCTGATTTCTGATGTACTAATATCTCGCATTATTACTGTTTTTACTGTATTTTTGATCAAATAGATGCAGCCTTGGTGAGCATAAGAGACTCCTTTCAAAAACATTAAAAAACTTATCAACTCCAAACTTTTGAATGGTAGTGTATGTATATCAACACAAACTAAACTACTCAAACACTCTTGTGTATAGATATTACTCTTTTTGTCACATTTCGTCATTTTTTATTTCTAATCATATCTTGTTTGTGCCAATTTTTATTTCTAATCATATCTTGTTTTCTTTTCAGGATGAAAATAATAAAGTGATGGAGGTAACTATTGAGACATTAAATTAAACTTCTGCTAAATGTTCATCTCACACTTTTTTTTTTTTTTGCCTGTGGAACTTGTATCTCAATTTCTATCAATCTTACCTCAACAGAATGGCAGTGAAGGCTCACACAATGACAGAAAAGTGAGTATGATTTACATTCACCAAATGGTCCTGATATTGCAACACAACAGTGAAAGACTTTTGTTAGTGGCCTCTAAAGGCCAATTCACACTACACCGACAGACGGCAACAGATACTTTGTCGGTTTTTGTCGCCTCAGTGTGTTACCCCTGTCGGAGTCTGTTGGAGCTTGTTTTCTCTGACTGAACATGGTGAATCGGAATTAGAATGTCTGAGAATTGACGTGCTGTAATCTGACTGTCGGCGTCGGTGAAGTGTGAATTGGCCTTAACCTGAAGGCTCCCAGATATGCCAGTAGAGTTGACTCTCTCTGGCTCAGTTCCTAAAGCCCCCTGCTGAGTTGTCTTCATGTTGTTGTTCACCATTTGCACTCTGCACCTAAACTAGTCTCCTCAGGGGGTGAAAGCTAATGAAGTTAGCAGACAGGAAATAACTGAGATGCATCACATAGCAGCTCTGGACATTCTCCCACCAATCCTTTCACTCACAGTCTTTGGAAAAAACACAATTCTCCTCATTCTCTTCACTGCTCATTTCCTCCCATTCATCTGCCCTCAGCATGAATGGCTCTTGTCTTAGGTGTTTTGGTTACTCTGACTCTGTTCGGTGTCCATAATCTGGTCTGAATCTTGTTTTTCTTTTTCAACTCTGTTGCAGGGCGTTGAACAGCTGGACTTGTTTGGAGACATGTCGACCCCACCTGACTTAAACTCTCCCTCGGTAAGACTGTTGGGCAAGAATGAGTCATGCATATTGATGTATAAATATACACATTCAGACTGACTGTGAGACTTTTTCCCTCCAATTTTCATTATTAATGGTTTGTATTGACGGTGACACTCTACTTTATTAACACAAAAAAGATACACTAACATTATTAATGCTATTTCCATGGAAATCTATTATACACAAGCTCATTTACCAGATGAAGGCAACATTATCCAAATGAGACATTACGCCGTTTGAAAGAGACTAGTGGCGTTTAGACTCTCATATCCTGCTATAGTCCTTGTTTAGTCTCTGGTGCTTGATTGACCTCAAATGAAGAAAATGTCGTCATGGGGAGTAGAAGGCCTGGGCTCAGGCCAACAAAAATAACAAGCTGTAAATACTCAACAAGGCTCAGTTGTTTGAAGACACTGCTCCGTAGAGGAGCTTTACAGCCATATGAGGCAGTTTTTTTTTCAGTATGATGAATTCTAATGCCTTTGAAAGTTTTAAAGGGTTAGTTCACCCAAAAATGAAATTTCTGTCATTAATTTCTCACCCTCATGTCGTTCCAAACCCGTGAGACCTTCGTTCATCTTTGGAACACAAATTAAGATATTTTTGATGAAATCTGAGAGTGTTTTTTTATCCCCCAGAGAAAGCAACGTAATTACCACATTCAAGGTCCAGAAAAGTAAAATAGTCCTTAAAATACTCCATGTGACTACAGTGGTTTAAACTTAATGTTGTGAAGCGATGAGAATACTTTTTGTGTGCAAAAACAAAACAAAAATAACAACTTTCAGTCTCGTGCGCAGTTGACACAGTGAACACACTGCAGAGCTTCTGGGTTCTACGTCAGAACGCCGACTCATTATTGGCCGGCTCCTGCGTCAGCATCACACGCATGTGTCGTGGTGCTCACATGAACAGCATCAGCCAATACTGAGCCGGCGTTCGGACGTAAACACAGAAGCGATGCACTGCGTCAGCTGCGTAGGAGACTGACAGGGAAGAGCAAAAATTGTTAAATAAAGTTATTTTTGTTTTGTTTTTGCGCACAAAAAGTATTCTCGTGCTTCATAACATTAAGGTTAAACCACCATAATCACGTTGACTATTTTAACAATGTCTTTACTACTTTTCTGGACCTTGAATGTGGTAATTTCGTTGCTTTCTATGGGGGATAAAAAAACCTCTCGGATTTCATCAAAAATATCTTAATTTGTGTTCTGAAGATGAACGAAGGTCTTTTTTTGGGTGAACTAACCCTTTAAATAGGTTACATGTAAAATACATGTGAGTTCACGTAAAAAGAATTAATCTTTCCCTATACAGTCTTTATATGTTATATATCCTCTGCTTGCTGTTTAATTTCATGGTGAACTTTTTACAAGTGGTGTTGATGCAGATCTTGTTCTGTTCTTCTAACTAAACATTGCAATGACTGTGAGAGAATAAGTTCAGGTAATGTGTGCATATACTGTGAAGTTTATTCATCCATTTTTAGCCATCCATTATTCAACCAGTGTTTTGTTGACGAAAGCATGGTATATTGGGGAAAAACACTTAAGTAGGGTTGCCAACTTCAGTAGAGGAGTATAAGGGACAAATGAAAATGCACAAGAATGAAAACGGACAAAAATTGAATGTCGTAAGATTTCACCATTATTAGCTAGTAGTAGCTGCCCTCCCTTCTTGATTCTTCACCACTATCAAATGTTTCCAATATCAGGGCTCTCATTTCACAACTCTCTGTGTTTCACATTCGTATTTTGCTATTTGTTTTCTTTAGTTTTTAACGTTGACAGTTGTATATACACTACCATTCAAAAGTTTGGGGTCAGTAAGATTTTTACTTAATAATACTTTTATTCAGCAAGGACACATTGAATTGATCAAAAGTTACAATAAAGGCATTTATAATGTTACAAAAGATTTCTATATCAAATAAATAGTTCTTTTGAGCTTTCTATTTATCGAAGAATCCTGAAAAACATCTATCACTGTTTCCACAAAAATATTAAGCAGCACAACTGTTTTCAACATTGATAATAATAAGAAATGTTTCTTGAGCATCAAATCAGAATTTTAGAATGATTTCTGAAGGATCTGGAGTAGAGGACTAGACTAATGATGCCAAAAAATCAGTTGAATCAGTTTATTTTATTATTTATTTATTAAATGCAGCCTTGTTGAGACTTTTTTCCTCTTCAAATCTTGCCAACCTCAAACTTTTGAATGATTGTGTAAAATTGATTCAAATGCAAAAGCACGTTGTTCTTAACTGTGGTACAAGACACTAAAGACAGAAAAACAAAACTTTCCTTAAAGACAGAACAATTCTGTATTATACGAGATGGTTGGCAGCCCTACATGCCTTATGTCATGAATGCCCATGTTTGCATTTCTGATTGATTAGACTACACAGCATCTATCTATGGAGCAAGTTTATTGTACTTCATGCATGACTTCATCTATACACCCCTCAAAAATGCATTCATGTTTTATTGACATCAGCTTGTTATTTATTCTTCTCTTTCTGTTTCTCTCCCAATCCTCCAAATCTTCCTTCAGGAGTCTGAGGACATCCTTTTGATGGATCTGTCCACTGAGATAGACAGCAATCAGAACTGTGTTAAAGGAAACCCCTTTGCCTCGTCTTCTGTCCCCAGAGCCCCATCCAGCCTCTCGCCTGAGAACCCCTTCTCTTCTCAGCTCAACTTCTTCCCCGCCCCTATCCATGACCCGTTCAGTGATGATCCATTTTCAAAAAGCAACGACCAATCAATCAGGGACGACCCTGCCACAGAAAACCACAGCCCTAATAACTTGTTCAATGGTGGCCCTAAGAATGGTGACTCTGACTACTTGGGCCAGCAATTTGACCAACTCTCCAACAGGACAGTCATCCAGGCTCTCAGTAATGGCCACTGGCCTTTAGATGGCAGAGCTGCAGAAGCCACTAGCTGGACTCAGAATACTGTCCCAGTTCGAGAGCAGAATGGACATGGGAAAGTGACTCCTAATCCGTTTGTTGGAGATTCAGAGAAGATGCAGCCAGTGCAGAATGGAGTGAAGCATGAGAATGGAGGCATGGGTGAGCCAACTGTCAATCAAACCAAGGATTCGGTTATTATAAGCCCTCCACCACTCAATATGAAAGCAGGGAGGGGCAGGAGGAGTGTAAAGGTGAGGTTACATTAATGACTGTATTTTTTTAATGCTTTTTAAATTGATAATTAAATGGCCACTTTTCTTCTTATTGCTTTCTTATTTATATCTAACACCACTTCATGATCTGGTAATGTTGTTTGCCTCAATTTTTAATGCTTCAGTGACTTGTACTTGTAAGGTAAGGATTGATTTGCTAATGTCTTTTCCATCACATTAGGCTACATGTGAATACACACACACATCATATATATATATATAAATCTATGTTCAACAAGGCTGCATTTATTTGACCAAAAATACAGTAAAAACAGCAATATTGTGAAATATTATTACAATTTAAAATGACTGTTTTCCTTTTTCATATATTTCAAATGTAATTTATTCCTGTGATGCAAAGCTGAATTCAGTGATTTGCTGCTCAAGAAACATTTCTTTTCAAGCAGCACAACTGTTTTCAACTTTGATAATACTTTTTGTGGAAACCATGATACATTTTTTCCTAGGATTGTTTGATGAATAGAAAGTTCAAAAGAACAGCATTTATTTAAAATAGAAATCTTTTGTAACATTATAAATGTCTTTATTGTCACTTTTGATCAATTGAATGTGTCCTTGCTGAATAAAAGTATTAATTTATTTTAAAAAAAAAACATAAAAAATAAAAATTACTTACTGTATATACTGTATATACAAGGTTTTCAAAGGTTCATTTCTGGTGGTGTATAAATAATATTTATTTACATTACAATTTATTATGCTTGTTTAATCCCTGTTCTGTATTTTTTTTTTTTTTTTTTTTTAACTCAGGCTGGTCCCATTGAGAACTGAATCTGTTTTATAACCATTTTTAATCTCTTTTATAGTCCCCTTCAAATGAAAAACTTGGGATGGATCTATTTGTTTCACCAAACCAATCAGAATCACCACCTCCTCAACCTGAGAACGGCCCTGTCAACTCTGTCAGTCTGTTCAGCAGGAGCCCTTCCTCCACTGACACACTCACAGTTCTTGGTAAGACACTCGAGACAATAAATAAATAAATAACTCGACATTTGTGAGCTTGCAATAAAATTCTTTTTCAAAATGTCAGTGATTCTTATTCAAATGAAAGTTTGAGTCTAGAATGAGTGTTCTTCTGTTTATATATTCCTGTAGCTCAAACAGTTGAGTACGGTGCTAGCAATGCCGAAGGTCATGGGTTTGATTCCGAGTTTGATAAAATGTTGAATGCAGTGCAGGTCACTTTGGATGAAAGTTGACGTTGTCATGGTCCAAAATGAGCAATTGGCAAATGCCGAATGCACAAAAAAGTTTAAGGTTAATCAGTGTCTAGCAAACATTGGATCGGCTGTCCTGTGGGTAATGCAGTTCCAATCTCAAAACTTTTATGTGATGTTACCTTTAAACAGTATATTATAAATATAGAGCTTATTGAATTACATTTCATATACACTACCAGGGTTGGTAAGAATGTTTTTGGTGTTTTTGAAGTTTCTTATGCTCACTAGATTTGAAATTATTTTATCAAAAATACAGTAAAAACAGTAATATTTTAAAATATTATTACAATTTAAAATAACTGTTTTTATTGGAGTATATTTTAAAGTGTAATTTATTGAAGATCTTTTTGATGAAATGTGAGAGCTTTCTGTCCCTCCATAGACAGCTACGCAACTGACACTTTGCAAGAGGTTTGTTCTCGCGCATCAAGTAGGTTCGGTTGAGCTTCTGTTTATGTTTGCTGATCAATGTTTATATGTGAATAAAAGCCTAAATTCAATCTGTTCATCATATAAAGCGATCATGTCTCTTCAGAAAATTTGGACTAACCGCTCAATTCATATGGATTAGTTTTCCGATCTCTTTATGAACTTTTTGAAGCATCAAAGTGTCAGTTGTGTAGCTGTCTATGGAGGGACAGAAAGCTCTCAGATTTCATCAAAAAGATCTTCATTTGTGTATTGAATATGAATGAAAGTCTTACAGGTTTGGAATGAAATGAGGATGAGTAAATAATGACAGAATTTTCATTTTTGGGTGAACTAACCCTTTAACTCTATATCTTCTTTTAAGAAGGGTTGTCTCTACAAGCTCCACCTGTAGTTTCTACTCCTGGAGCGGCTCTGTGGAATCAGCCCCTCTCCTCCATCTTCCCCAGCACCACCAGTGCCTCTCAGCCCTTCACTCAAGCACCTATCTTCACCACTCCTCCTGGGCCTGCCTGGGGAACTACTTCTGGAGGTTTTGGAACCTCTACCCCAACCCAGCATCTTCCATCATGGACCACCACCCCAGTCTCCAACGGATCCAATGGATCCTGGACCCCTAATACAACCCTGGGGAACCCCTTTCAGACCATCATATTTCCACCCAGCCTTGTGCCCGATGGACAGCAGAGCTCCAGTCCCCCTCCACTGGTCCCACCTCGAGCAGTAGCCACCAATGAAGCTCCAAAGGTGGACAGTAATGCTTTTGTTGACCTGGATCCTCTAGGAGAAAAGGAAAAGAGAGATATCAAGGACATGTTTAAGGATTTCCAGATAGCTAAGCCACCAAATGTGCCAGCAAGGAAAGGTGAGCAGATATTGCTGTATTAAAATCTCACCCGTTTTAATGATTATATCAGAATTTCATTAACACCTTCTCTGCATCTGCTGCGAGTATGGGTCACTTATAACGTGCACTTTATTACACATTTACATAGCATTTATAAACCCATTGTCAACTAAACACAGAGGTCTTCCTGCAGTTTTCCGACAAAATAAAAGCTTGAGGGTTAAATGTTTGAAAGTGAAAATTTAAGGACATAAATATTAGTATTGTAGCTTGTAGTGTAAAATAAAATTGTTATTCTTTCATCATATACTCATTTTTTTGTTTTTCAGTGCAACTGAATTATTACAATAGTGATATATTTCTGACTTTATTTTTTATAATTACAGTCAAAAATAATATGAAAACTATAATTGTATTATTATTATATTTAAATTGATTGAGTTCCTAAAAACAGTGATAGATATACTGTAAATAATTAATTTTAAAAAAACAAACAAACAAACTAAAAAAAATTAAATATTAAAAATATTTTATTTCTTTACCGGTTTACTTATGTCATGTGACCATTAGCCAACATCAGAGAACCACAAACATGTGAATGTGTTGTTAAATTATTTAAATATTAACTTAAAATCTTAACATACTTCAAGTAAATATTTTATGTCAAAGGGGTTTGGCAGAAAAAAGGAGTTAGGGAATCCCTGGATTATATTATTGTAAACATCTTGACATGACAAATAATTTTTGTCACTGCAGAGCCATTGAAGATTGGAGGTCAGAACCCATTCGACAACTCCTTTGGAAAAGATCTGTTTGGCACGTCTGTACCTGCAACTGTACGTATATGTGCATCCTTATAAGTGATTATGAAACATTTTATCCTGCAACAAATTGTTTTTTTGTTGTTGTTTTTTTTTCCTGTAAACCTCAAAAACATTTACATTTCTTTTCTTCTTTACCTTTACAGAGTGCTCCTCCCATAAAGGCAGTGGGCTTAGATCCTTTCAGAGACCCATTTGGAAACCCATTTGCATGATACCTTAATGACTCCTTAGGGTCCAAGTATGGATCAAACAAAAATCATTGAACAAGAAATTATGCAAAAACAATTCCATCCCAGAAGCTTCTTACAGCTTTATAGTGTTTTGGTTGAGCTCATGGATACAGTTTTTTTTTTTTTTTTTTTTTTTTTACAGAGCACCATTTTATGTAGCTTTCCCACTAAAGTGCATCCTGTTCAAGAGCAGGTCTCTTAGCTCTGATGTCACAGCCAATGTCTGACAGCCAAATGGAGTGTGTGCAACCCTCCTCCTTTCATAAACCAGAATTGGATCTGCATGGTGGACGTGGGCAGGCTGAAAATAAACCATCGTCATCTAGTGCTGGTATCCTGTTAAAACATGAATTTCAGTGCAGTTTGTCTCTAAACAACACGGTGAGAGTGGTTTTGTTTTGTGTACTAAAAGCACTCAAAAGCAATTTTGCCATTTTTGCACCAGTAGACAAGGTACTGATGTCTTGTTTGATCACTTTTTTTCTTCATTGCAGTATTATTTTGACTTTATATGTTTACTTTTCCACATTTATCAAACGCCTTTAGGGCATGATTGGTCACTAATTTTGACAAATGTTTTTATGAACTGACATATAAACTGAACAAGATCCCAGATTTTTTAAAAATCCAATCCTGGATTATATTACATCATGTCCAAACACAAGCCAACATGGACAGCTGAGAGACAATGTATATAATATCTGTAGGGATGCTTTGATATAACTGTGCAATCAACATCTGATGATCTGCTCTGTACTAATCACATGATACATACTGTACTGACCTGTTCATTATAAGAGAGCAACTGACTCTAATCAACCTGTATTTGAACTGAATCCCTTGTGAGACATTATTTTCTTTGATCTGTATCCAGTGTTCTGTTATTTGTGAGGTTGTGAGCTTGCTGCATTCACTAATATATACAGTATGTACTGTTATCAGGTTAAAAGTTCTCTGTTTTTGTTTTGATTTGACATTGTATTGAATGAGTAATCTTTAATTGTGACCACTGGCATGTTGTCAATGGTACTGCAACTATAAACACATTCAAAAATAATATCTATCCATAGTGTTGGAGGATGTTGCCTGTATGAATTTTAGGCGATACTTATTAAGCACATTGTTTTGCGTGAAACATGATCATCCAGAATGTTTCAGGTAATACTTGATATAAGTATATTGATGTGTCTGTCTGATCGATGACATTTTACTACACTGCTCTTTATTTTTAATGTTTTCCTTTTTGATAGATGAGGATATAATCGTTTTCCACCAGACAAATTAAGTGGGCAAACATGAAATTGCAAGGCGTAACAGTGTAACGGATATGCATTCATCTCAGTGGATTCATGAATTTTTTTTTTTTTTTTTTTTTAAAGGAATGCGTGTATTGTACTGTATGGTGAAGCCTTGTCAGAATGAACTTTGTGAATTGTATCTGTGTGTACATATATAAATATCTGCTCTGTTATGCACTATGCCATCTCTACCTTGGATGTTATCAAACTAAGGTGTTTTAAAATGTAGTCTTGCTGCAATAAACTGGAATTTTAGTTAGTGGGAATAGATTCAGAATTGTCCTATTTATCTTTTGCAAAGTTTGTATTCAAGTCTGGAAGACCATTTAGGTCTACTTCACATTAAAGTGATGACTGACTGATCTGAGTCTCACATGTCTCATATATTTCATATATTAAAATTTGAGGAGTCTAATGGTTTATATATTCTCTGAATGGGATCAGCAGACAGTTTTATAAATGTAAACATTATGTATGTCCATTAAAGTCAAGAAATACTTAATACAGGCGGTAGTTAACATTAAATAGTATATACTAGCACTACCATGATTAACAAGCACAAGCATGTAGCCACATGAAAAAATACTAAAGTAATTTATTTGAACCATACTATAGTAAATTGTAGTATACTGTATATATTATAGTATTTACAATACTTTATTAATGAATGCTACAGCATACTGTAGTATTAACTATTGTGAACTGATAAACTCCTCTCCACCAATAAGCTGGTGTGTGGTGGGCGTTCTGGCACAATATGGCTGTCGTCGCATCATCCAGGTGGATGCTGCACATTGGTGGTGGTTGAGGAGACTCCCCCTTCCATATGTAAAGCGCTTTGAGTACCCAGAAAAGCGCTATATAAATGTAAGGAATTATTATTATTATTATTATTATTATAAACTGTAATAATACTGCAGTATACTTTAGTTTTTACTACAGTAAATTGTAGTGAATTGTAGTATCATATAGCTACCCTATTGTTGTAGGAAACTTAGTACCGTATTGGGTAAAGTAATTTGTTTATATTACTATAGTTGTTTTATTAGCCTACCACAGCAACTATAGAATAACCACAAAAAAATTAATTCAAGTACTTTACTATAGTATAGTTAAAAAACACTATAGTATTTACTATAAATTACTATAGTATTTTTTCATGTGCGCAGCTCATTTGCATTTCATTCTTAGATATATATATATATATATATATATATATATATATATATATACATATATATATATATATATATATATATATACACACACACATACACACACATACATACATTTATATATATATATATATATATATATATACACACACATATATACATTTATATATATATATATATATATACACTTTTTTTTCATAATGTGCACATACTACAAACTGAGGAAGTAGTAAAGAGTAGTATGCTAGTCGAAACAGCCATTTGAGACAAGACAATGCTGGTATGATTATCTCTTGAAAAAATAATGTTAAGTACATCATAAAAGTAAGAAAGAAACATTGTAATGTGCTTTAGAATTTGCAGCATTTTTAATTTCATAGCATTGCGTATGCTCAATGACGTGCCTTCAGTCAGTGTTGCTCCACGTGTGTACTCAGTCACAGCTGCCTATCTGAAGCTGCTGGGTATTGTAGTTTTTAGCGAGAGAAACGAGGCGAAGAGAGTAACGGTAAAACTACAAAGACCCACAATGCCTTTCGTTGAACGATTAGATGTCTCGAGCGGCGTGGTGGTCACACCGACCGGTGAGCAAGGAAAGTTGCTGCAGGGGAACCATGCGACCGGCAGAAACGACATTTTACCACTTTAACCGCGGCAGTCACATTGACAGGGTTACACTGTGATTTGAACTGAAGTAAGGCGTGTTGCTTTTCTGTTGTCATTACACATTTGCAGTATTATCGCTCGTAATTCAGCTTCTAAATTTCTTGTCAGCAGTGCAATGGAAAATGAGTGTGGACTGTATAAAACAAGGTGTGGACACACCACACTCAGGCATGCGGGAATCTGAGGCGCTCGTCGAGTATCCAATCTAAGATTTAGATTTATAACAATTCAGAGATGCCCCTTTTATATTTTTAATCTCAACCACTGTTGGGGTTCAAAATTCACTCTGTGAGCAAAATACACAAGCCCACTGGTTAGAAATACATTAATCCACTTATTTAATGCATTAAATAAATTAACACATTAATAAAGTACTGTCCATTATATAATTCTCAACTTAGCTTAGCAGCTACGCGAGAGATGACCAACATGATATTGATGAGATCAGTTAGTCTTGACCACATGATAAAGTTGTAATCATGTAGGGTTTGTCCTGCAGTGACTGAATGCAACTTTAACTCAGTCACGTGACACCTCATCCTTATATGGACGTGTATGTATGACATGCAACCGTATACATGACTTGATCTTACCACAGTTACCTGACGAGGATGCGAAGAGCAAGAATTAGTATTAAGCCTAATGTCAGGCCAGGGGGTCGAAGTGTGGCGCCCGCAGCAGAGGACAAGAGCTCCCAAAAGTCCACAGCTGTTGACGACACCCAACAAATACCGTCACCTCCACAGTCTCAGCTGGACGTGAAAGAGTCTGCTGTGGCGACAGGAGATGGAAATGTTCCCGGCTCTCCCTCAGAGAAAGCATCACTTAACACGTAAGCACACCCCTGACAGCATCCCCAGAATTTACAAAAAGATATTTTTTTTTCTCTCCTTCGAACCATTTTTAGGAAGCCATTGCTTAGAAAAAAATCATATTTTATATATATATTAGTATATTATGGGGTGAATTTGGACAATGACAAATTACCTTCTACCTGCAAACAGTGAAAACATCAAATTGAACATTTATGATTATACAACTACAATTCAAAAGTAACAATATTATTACTTGAGTTTATTATTGCCTGCTTAAACTCTTGCTGTGCTGCTACTGTTATGTGTAGTGATTAAAACCACTGATATGTGTAGTGAATATTAAAAAAGGCTTTTAATTAATTGCTTTAAACAAGTGTTGCAATTTTGTTACATTTTTGTTAAGCTACTCTTAAGGCACTTTAGCTTAATAATACCTGAACAGAATCCAGAATGATTTCTATATACTGACTTTTCTAGCATGGATACTGTGCTGTCTGATATCAGTGTTGTTATTGTTGACTAAGTCCCTTAAAAATAGTTTCTGTTGATTTGAAATAAAATATAAAAATTAAATGAAAATTTTAAATGTTGCCTTGGCTACTAACTGAAATAAATTAAGTTTAACTTGAATTAAAATGACTAAAACTAAACTGAAATAAAAATAAATTTAAGCTAAATAGAAATACAAAAACAGAAACTAATAAAACTTAAACTAAAACTAAAAATGTCATTTAAAAGCTAATTAAA
This sequence comes from Mylopharyngodon piceus, assembly GCA_039654765.1. Lineage (NCBI taxonomy): Eukaryota > Metazoa > Chordata > Actinopteri > Cypriniformes > Xenocyprididae > Mylopharyngodon > Mylopharyngodon piceus. The sequence continues at coordinate 25,270,253 of CM077443.1, read as the reverse complement.
AAATATTGATAAAATATTAATAAATACCATAAGATTAAATAGTACTAAATTACATTGTCTTATTCTGTTAATGTGTTTTATCCTTATTCTGTGTTCTGGTTCTTTCTTCATGGTTTCATCATAGTCCTTGACTCATCTTTGTATTTTTCTTATCATAATCTAGATTTATCTTGCTGTGTTTTTAACTGTTGCATTGGTGCTGCATATGTATGTGAACTTTGAGATTTCAGATAATATTTTTAGCTAGCTACTTTGAAGGAAAAAACTGTCAGATAAGCACAAGAATGTAAGTATGTGAGATGGAAGAGGTATTTTTGCCTCTTCTGTAATGTCTTATTTATGACTTAACGTAACTACCTAAAGTACACTAAATGACAGTTAAATTGCAGGTATGCTTGAGTCTGATGTAATCAAACCTGTCGAGATTCAAAAGCTTCTCAAATAGAGTTTTTTCAAATAGGTTTTTTTCTGTTCATTGATAGTAATGATGGAGCGCCATCTAGCGCCAGCACTCCTGCAACTACAGCACTTCAGAGGAGGAGCAGATTCTCTGTCACACCAAACCTGGCCAGACCCAAAGTCCGTTCTGCTCCTCCTTCATCTCCTGGAAAGACTGCTTCCCTTCTGTCAGGGCAATCCAAGACATCATCCCCTGTCCAGTCAGCTAAGTCCTTTCCTCAGTCCCCCGTCCCAGTTGCTATCAGCAGAGACGATTCTCAAAACTCTAAATTCTCAGATGCCACTACAGAAGCCAACTGCCCTCCATCCTCACCATGTCTTCCTTCCACCTCTGGCTGCCCAGAATCTCCAACATCTACACTGTCTCAACAAGAGCCCCACCAAACACCCCAAAAAATCCCAAACGAGGATTCTGGGCCCCGAGAAGGAGCCACTCCAGCTTCATGCACACTCTCACCGTATGTGAAGCTGTCACGTGTTGATGGACCAGACTCTCCCCTCAAGAACAAAATGTCCTCAGACCAGCAGCGGGTCTTGAGAGCCCTCAAATTGAAAGAACTGATGAAACTGGAGAGAAGGAAACAAAGAATGGTAAAGTCAATAATAAGTCAATTAAACACATTTGGACCAGAGAAATGCCACATTTAAACTTTTCACAACAGTTAGAAAATAAGAAATCCATCAAAATCTCTTCAACAAATTTCCATGTTGCAAGTACAATTAAAAATATTAAAGTCTTATATGCTTTTATTCTTATATTTTTTGTTTTTGACATCTCAAAGGAGAAGAGTAAATTGCGTAAGCGAAATCATTGCATTGAGCTGGATCGTGACAAAATGTCCTTAGCTGACTTCATTTATTACCTGCCAGAATCAAATCCTATGAAGTAAGTTTACCCTAAGATAATACATCATCAAATTTTTTGTATTTAACCCTTTTTTTGCTTTCTTTCTGATTGTATGCAGTGTGTGATCAGGATAACTTGGATATTATAATGCTAAAAAATGTGGGCATGATGGATATTGATATTATTGTATGTGTTTACATCTCAAATGCCTTGTATGTCATTGGTTGTCTCTTCATTACATGAACAGATCCTCCCTTTCCACAGAGGAGACTCAAGCAAAGACCACAGCTCCTCCGTCTCCCATGTAAGTGAAATGAAACCTGCATTGTATTTTTTTTGTGGCAGTATTTACTAAATATTTAGTTTTAATGTGCATGTCTTGATTAATGTCTTTCAAGATAATGTCAGTATTTTGTGTCTCAGTGTGCAGAAAAATATGGCAGAAGCAGATGAGGACAATGATGATGCTGATGACGCTATGCTGGTTCCCAAAGTCAGGGTGGCAGAGGATGGATCACTGATTTTAGATGAAGAAAGGTACGGTAGTCTGAAAGAATCAGTAAAATCCAGTCCTTAATAAGGGAAACCAGTAACACTTTATTGTAGTGTCTTGGTTACACATTACATGTACTTGCTATAGTAACAGTAAATTATGCATAATTATACACAACCTTAAACCAAATCCTATCCCTAACCCTATAGTAAGTACATGTTTTTAATTGATATTACTCAGTACTAAAATGTATAATTACACTGTAACTAAGACACCTTAAAATAAAGTGTAATCAGGAAACCATTCACAACAGCATTAATTTTGGATTGATTGATGTTAATTTGTTTGTTGAAAGTGAAATTGCTTGCTTTTATTTCCCATTCTGCTTCTCAGATGTACAGTCCAGCCAATTCTTATTAATAGATACACTTTCACTTTACACGTTCATGTAATTACTTATTGATTACAGCGTTGTGTTCAGTTTGACAGTGCGCGTTCAGAGGACGTCTGATACAGTTGTTGAGAATGCACATCCGCTGTTTGAGCGAGGCTCTACTACAACATACGCAAGTTTCAGGAAAAATAACTATGTGAAGAGCTGGTCTATCAGAGGTACGAATACTAAATGTTACATCTGTTGGCTTATGATTGTGTAGGAACATGAAATTTGATGTTTGCTCATGTCAAGCATAAAAGTAGGTTGAATGTTAATTGATCAATACTTTATTGGTGCATTCAGTTATGTGAAGAAACCCGTCATGAGCATCTTAAAATTTTAATTTTAAAGTGTGTGTTTCAGAGACCGATATGTTCTATTTGGCCATCAGTATGGTGGGAACAGACTTCTCCATGATTGCTCAGCTGTTGACTCACCGTACCAGAGCAGAAATTAAGGTACCAGCCTTTACTGCAACAAACATCCTCATCTCACAGACATATCCCTGAGTATAAATGTGATGCCTTAGGTTTGATTTAAACTGGGAATTTATCTGTTTGTGTATTTTTGTCTTTCTCTTTTTTTAATAGCGGAAGTTTAGGAAGGAGGAGAGAGCGAATGCATGGCGAGTGGATAATGCATTCAGTGAGTCTTTTGTACTTTTTACTCAAATACGTCCAGAAATCTGTCTGTCTAGTGTTGTTAAGAATGTACTGTACAATCCATGGTCTGACATTTATTTAGGAAACAAGCGGCCATATGATGGGGAGTTTTTCAGTTTCCTGCTAAAAAGGATCTTGGCTAAAGACAAACAAAAAGGCAAATCCATAAAACTGGTTGTGAAATCCAGTAAAGCAAAGAAAGGCAAAGGTAATATGCTCAAGTGTGGTGGCCTCAGATCTTTGGATCCCACTGTACAACACAGTGTGTGTGTGTGTCACATTGTTTATTTTTTTAATTTTTTTTTTTTTTTTTTTTTATTTACTCTAAACTCTCTTCACCCAGGTGGTAAAAAAGCCAAACAGCTTGAGGTTGAAGACTCCATTGATGATGATGATGATGATGATGAATTGTGCAGTGTGGACAGTGTCTGTTTTGATTTAGAAAAGGAGAATGAGGACAGCTGTAATGTGAATGAAGCTGATGTGCAGTCAAGCACAAGCAAGAAGCGTAAACGCACAAAAGACACTAAGCCAAATGTTTTGTCATGTGAGAAAACACGCAAGCCAAGGAAGAAAAACAAGACACTGAAAAAAGGTTTCACAATAAGTGTTTATTACAAAATATATGTGATTGCACATAATTGCAATTTAGATTTGTCCATGCTGTCATTTGTAGTGCAGCATGGTCCAAATCTCACACAGTGTCTAAAAATATGCAACTGAATGACAGTTCATTCTGTTTATCATTTCAGGCAAATGCTCAGTTGAAGGTGAAGATGGTGACCTTGTGTGTGTGGACAATGACTTAGTGGAGGGAAGCACTGTGAACGCAGACAATGAAGATCAGTCATGTATGCCTGTATCAAAAAAGAAACGCAAACAATCAAAAAAGTGTGACCGGGAGGGGCAGGAAGAAAAAACAGATGCTGAAGAAAAATGCCAGAAAAAGAAGAACAAAAAGAAACTTAAAGGTTTTTGTTTGATATATTTACTTTAATGAGCTTACGACCCCCTGAAATCAGAATGAGAGTTTTGTGGCTTTTAGTCAATGTGTGTTAGCTGTGAAACCATCTATATTTTTGTGGACTACTAAACATATTCCAGTCTTCAGTGTCACATGATCCTTCAGAAATTCTAATTTGCTGAGAAGAAACATTTTTCATTATTATCAATGTTTAAAACAGTTGTTGTACTTAATATTTTTGTGGGAACCATGATACTTTTTTCAGGATTCTTTGATCAATAGAAAGTTCAAAAGAACAAAATTTACTTGAAATGGAAGTGTTGTAATATTCATTTTAAATGTCTTTTGTGATTAATTTAATGCATCCTTGCTGAATAAAAGTATTAATTACTTTACAAAAAAATGTAAATCTTACCCCAACCTTTAGAACTGGATTGCACATATATAAAAACATGCTCTGCTAACTTGACAGTTGTACGGAATGAAGAACCTACTGATGGAGAAAGTGGTGCAGTGAATGAGGAGCTCAATGAGGTGTCTCCCGTCCAAACAAAAAAACGCAAACGCTCCAAAGAGTGTGCGAAGGAAGAAGAAACCACAAAAAGAAAACGGAAGAGTAAAAAGAGCAAAACGCCAACGGAAGGTTAAGGATTTTTTTCTCTCCATGTTAAAGTACACACTAAAAATTGACATTTGCTTTGTAAAATTCATCTGATTGTTATATTCTACACAGAGTGTACTGGATCTGAGCTGGGTGCTGATGGTAGTGAAGTCTCAACAGCAGCCCCCGATGCTGAAGAGGATCAAGGGTATGCAAAATTATCTTCCCAAGATCAGAGTATGGGATTTTCTTTCAGCAGTCCTCTAATTACCAATCTTCATCAATTGCCTCATAATGTGTCAGGGAGAAGCTCAGTCTAGAGAGCACAGCTCAGGAGGAGATTTCACAAAGCTCTTCCAAACGTTCGAAGAGGCCTTTGCCCAATTTGGCAAACAGAAAAGCCAAAAAATGTTCTGAGCCAAAAGCAACAGAAGAGATTGAAGACACGGTTGAAGAATCTCAAGATGAAAGCTGCAAAGAAGCTGAGAATGCGGTATGTTTTCACATATTCGAGTTTGTTTCCACACCTGCTAGTCTCTTTTTTTCACAAAAGGCACATATTGGTTTGTTTAACACTGTATATTCACCTTATTTTTCATGTAAGAGTGGCGTACCCATTTGTAAATTTAATGTGTCTGGATTCTGGTGTGATTTGTTTCTAGTTATTTTTAGTTGTACAAAACAGCTTGTTATGTTGCTTGACATTGCAAACTGGTATTTCTTACTATATTATTTTAAAGTATTGTCTAAATTAACACGTTGGTCTTACTGACTTTACTTACTAGTTTTACTGTTTACAATGCTTTGTTATTCTCGTTATTTCCCTATAGCGGCTAATGAATCAGAAGTCTTGGACATTCACAGAAAACGGCTTACTTCCACATTGAAAAATAAGGTGGATAGGACAATCCAGGATAAAACAAAGTTTTAAAGGGATAGTTCACAAAAATAAAAATTCTCATTTACTCACCTTCATGTCATTCCAAACCTGTATGACATTCATTCTTCTGTAAAACCCAAAAGAAGATATTTTGAAGAATCTTGGTATCCAAATAGTTTACCATTGACTTCATTTATATGGACAAAAAACACTGAGATGTTTCTCAAAATATCTTCTTATCTCTCTTAATTTTTATTTTCTTTAATTACATAAACATGCAGAGTTTGCATGTTCTCCCCATGTCAGTGTGGGTTTCCTCCGGTTTCTCCCAAAGTCCAAAGGCATGCAGGTTAGGTGGGTTGGATATGCTAAATCGGACGTAGGAGTATGTGTGAGTGTGTCTCAGCAATGGGGTTGCATGAGTTAGTGCACTCTCAATGCTGGGTTGCATCAAGAAGGGCACCTGGCATAAAAACCTGTGCCAAATTCAATGTGTGGATAATTCTGCTATGGTGACCCTTAAGGGGAGCAGCCGAAAGGAGATGGATGTATTTACCACACAGAAACTTTATGCACACAGAACAGTATGAAACTGCTGTTACATCTACCAAACAAACCAAATTTAAACATTAAACAAACTCCGCTCTGCCAAAAAAAGATCTAGTGTAAAAGTATACACCAGGGACCCACTTTATATTGTGGCATTAACTACCAAGTACTTAAATTTAACTTAATCATTTGATACAATGCACTTATTGTGTATATACATGTTTTTACATTGTACTTATATTTAAAATACCTGCATGTAATTAGGTCTGTAATTAATTTCTGTAATTACATTTATAATTACACTATTGACCTATCCCTTACACATTAACCCACCCTCAAACCTACCCCTACCACCAAACCTGTCCCTAACTTTACCCGTGTCCCACCTCAATAGCAGCAAAAGTGTTTTGCAATACAATATGAACACAATAAGTATATTTTACTTATTTTTTTGTTGTAAGTACATAGTAGTTAAGGCCACCTAATATAAAGTGGGATCAACACCAGTAAATGTTAGTAAACACAAGGTCACAAGTTCTATTCTGTAGTGATCACTGGAATTCATCATTAATGGGGATAATCCTGAAACATTATTCATTATTTGATTCTTATAGTTCATCATCTGTCTTGCTGAGGAACAGCTCCAGAAAGAGCCAGTAGTTGTTCTGGAGAGAACTCCTCCCAGGTAAATGGTTCATTCTTTCAGCACATCACTTGTGTTACACAGTGATCTCTTGAATTACTGCTTATTAAAAATAATCTTATAATATCACAGGCTTAAAGATTCACACAGCTCATCTGAAAGCCAAGACCAGCCACAGTCCTCTCAGAGCCCACTTCATTCTCCTGGATGCCAAGCGAGAGCGGAAAAGGTCAAGCGCAATCTGACTGCTTCAGATGATTGTAGTGAAGTCTCGACAGCAGGCCTCTGTGCTGAAGAGAATCAAGGGTATGCTAAATTATTTCCCAAGATTGGAGTATGGGGTTTTTCTTTCACCAGTCCTCTAATTACAAATCTTAATCAATTACCAGGGAGACACGCAGTCTAGAGAGCACAGCTCAGGAGGAAATTTCACAAAGCTCTTCCAAACGTTCTCCTGGACGTCAGACGAGAGCGGAAAAGGTCATGCACAATCTGACTGCTTCAGAAGGGGAAAGGATGGACCAGTGTCAGACTGGGTCAGATGCTTCACCAGAGGACATGAGCAGCACTGCCATGCCTTATCAAGTGGTCATCCAAGACTGTAAAGAGATGGAGGCTGATCAGCGCATGGAGGAGGTAAAACGAGTAACTCTTATTGCGTTTTCCCTGCATTTACATGACAGAGTGCCAGTAATAATGTTGAGTGCATTTTTGCTCATAACATGTTGACCTTTTTGTGCTCTGTAATGCTTTGAAACCTCAGAGCATAATGTTTATACTGGTGATCTTTATATGTATGGATCTTTGATTATCTGGTGCATTGTACTTTAAGAAAAAATCAAAGAGGTTCTTGTTATACAGTATTTTGATGTGAAATATTATTCTACTTTTTTTTTTTTTTTATAAAATCTCAAAATATCATGTTATGTTCAGGGTTTGAACATAAACAGACCAATAGAAAGACTTAATTACTAATTTTATATAATACACCTCTGTACAGATGAGACAAATGTTTTTGTTTGTTTGTTTAGGGTCTTAATTTGCCTCATTTAGAGTTTTTGACTTCATCTGATGTAAATGGTAAGTTTACTTTCATATTGTTTTTTGTAATAAGACCAATTAAACAAACTGAGCACTTATTGTGTGTATCGTAGAAGTTTGTACTCATTTGTCATGCTTATTACAATTTAAAATAACTGTTTTCTATATTAATATATTTTGAAATTTAATTTATTCCTGTGACGACACAGCAGAATTTTCAGCATCATTATTCTAGTCTTCAGTGTCACATGATCCTTCAGAAATCATTCTAATATGCTGATTTGCTGCTCAAGAAACATTTATTATTATTATTATCAGTGTTAAAAACAGTTGTTCTGTTTGTGGAAAATTTTTTTCAGAAATTTTTGATAGAAATTTCAAAAGAACAGCATTTATTTGAAATGGAAATCTTTGTAACGGTAACCCTGTGTCCTTGTTAGACATGTTACATGTAGTTACTATAGTAATAACTGTAAATTATACATAATTACATGCAACTAAAATTAAACCAAATCTAATCCTAACCCTATATTAAGTACATGTAGTTACTTAATCTTACTCTGTACTTAAATGTATAATTACATTATAACAAGGACAACTTAAAGTAAATTGTAACCTTTGTAACATTATAATACTTGCTGATTAAAAAGTGTTAATTTCTTAAAAAAAAAAAAAAAAAAAAAAAAAGAATGTTATTGCCAAGAGTCATTTTCTGGGCTCTTTATCTAATCTCAAACACTGATCTTCAGATGACCTCTTTTGTTGGGGTGCAACACATAACAGTTGAAATGGGTGTAATGCTTCTTTTAATTTCCCCTCAAGGTCAGACATTACTGAAAAGACCAGTTGTGTTAGTGTCTCAAGAAGAAGTGCAGCACTACCTACGGATCCAAGCACAAACTGCTGCAGAGGAATCAACAGCCTCCAGAGGCGATCATGTCAGTACTGGAGGAGTTTATTGTGTGTGTGTGTGTGTGTGTGTGTGTGTGTGTGTGTGTGTGTGTGTGTGTGTGTGATCTGTTATTGTGATCTGTAGATTTGATGGACAAGCCAAACACGCACAATATCTGACTTTTTTCTCTTCTTTAATGTCTTTTTTTGTAGGTCCAGGACAGTGCATCTACAGTAGATGATCTTCCTTCCTTAGCATCAGTTGGTAAGATTAAAAGCATTATGGCTTTTTGTTACATTCAGTTGTTTTATTACTGTATACAATGTTTGTTTCTTTCTTTTCCACTTTCTTTCTTTTCCACTTTCTTTCTTTTCCACTTTCTTTCTTTCTCATTTTAATTTACATATTGATCTCTGCCACTTCTTTAAATAAGCAACTTCTCCAAGACCTAGTAAGATAGAGGACCAGGAGATTTCATCTTTCCTTGAGAAGCCTCAGGTTCCTGACACCACGCCATCAGATAAAGGTGCAACATGTTTTAGACATCAAAACCATTAATTAAGTGCTAAACTTGGTTTTCAGCAAAAAAAAAAGTACAAACAAATTACTTTTACAGATATGACTGAAAGAAGAACAGAGCTTGAAAAGTCTTCATCTCAGATTTCTGAGAATGAAGATCAAATAACTGATCGAGAGGAACATGATTCAGAGCTTAGTGAGTCTGATGTCACAGACACCATGATTGAGGAGCCTCAGACAGAGGTGAAGAGGATTGTCCCAGTCAGGTGTGCACTGGCAGTTAAAATTAATAGATGATTTCAGTTGACAGAGGGTTTGTCTAGAATGTCTTTAAATGTCTTTGCTTTATGGTGTCATCTGTACAGCTGTTCCTCTGATGGTTCCTCAGTTTGTACTCAAGATAGTGTTGCTCCAGAGAAACGCAGTCAGGTTGCTAAGCCCACATCCAACCTAGAGTGGGCATCTCAGGTCATGATCAACCCTCAGCAGACCTCCGAGCCTAATGAAGGTGAGATTTATGTTGTTCAGATTGAGAATGTTGCTTTAAACATCACTTGTTATTGCCAATGATTAATACATGACTCTCCATAGAGGAAAAGCTTGTGGTATCTGAGGTGGATTTGCAGGAACATAAACAGGATGAGAATCTCATGTCTCCTATCCTGTTACTTGGCCCAACAGAAACTTCAGCTTCAACCCCAGATGTTTCTGTGGACAGCACTGGTAAAGGAAACGAAGAACAAATTGGTGGGTTTTAAACTTATAACTTTTTTTTTTTTCTTCTATTAAGTATTTATATATTTATTAAGCTTGATTTAATTTTGACTCAGGGACAGTGTAGATGCTTATTCTTTACAAAAATATTTAGTCCAGGTTTAAACTAGCATAACGTTAAAACATAAAACTGACTAGGAACCCGCCTTCATGGTTGCACACAAACAATTCTGTTCACGTGATCGTTTCATTTGTTTCTCATAGACCCAGTGCTCAATGATGTTTCATCAGCACCATTTGAAGCACACAGTCCGGTTTCATCTTTTTATGATCCTCCCACTGAACATACAAGCAACATGTGTGATATGGACACGTATGTACAGTGTTTGTAGTTTTTTGAGCAGCTTTAATTGATGATTTAATTGACAATTTAAATGACTGTTAAATAATATACTGTTTAAATGTTTCTTTAGGATGCTGCTTAGTGAGTCTGCAGCTGAAAACGTTCAAATACCAGATGAGCAGGATTCAGAAAAGCAAGATGGCACAGAAGAGCGATCAGAAGCTCCTGAGGTAAAGCATCCTGACAAACTTTACACTTTGTGTATTCTGTGTTTGCTGAATGAAACAAACACCTTTTAACTAATTATTGTTTTCTGGCAGGATTGCATTGCCTCTCTAAATGGAGATGCAAAATCTGAAATCTCAGGTTCAGCTGGAGTGGAAACGGGAGCAACCGGTAATGGTGACCTGAATACATGAGCCAGAGAAATTAAAATACACTGTATAATATGAATTTTTCTAAAATATTGTAAATGTTCTGTGCAATTATTACCATTCAAAGTTTGGGGTCAGTATTTTTAATGTTCTTTTATGCTCACCAAGGCTGCATTTATGTGGCAAGGAAGGTTGTTTTTTTTTTGTTTTTTTTTTTTTGTTTTTTCTCTCCATATAGCACATTTCATACACAGTGGTACTTCATAGTGCGTTACAGAATTTTGATTTATTTATTTTTTTAAATAATCATTTAAAAAAAAATTCATAAGACAAAAAAAATAATAAAAGAAAGATGTAAAAATAAAGAAGAAATAGATTAGTTCAAATGGTAACATGTTTGAACTATTTTCAGTTCACAGTATTTTTCACTCTTAGTTCATGATAAGAGTGAACAATACTTCTACAGCATTTATTCATCTTAATGTTACTTTCAACATTTACTAATACATTATTAAATTCAAAATTTGTATTTGTTAACATTACTTAATGCACTGTAAACTAACATGAACAAACATGAATAGTTGTATTTTTATTACCTAACATTAACAAAGATTAATAAATGCTCTAACAAATGTATTGCTCATTCTTAGTTAATACATTAACTAATGTTAATGAATGAGACCTTATGGTAAGGCGTTACTGTTCAAATGAAATAAGATTCTATATTAAAATGAATATGATGGACATAAAAGGAAAAGATTTAAAAAACTGCAGTGTGATTGGTGCAGTGCAGAAACAGTGCTCAATCAGGAAATGCACAGTTAAACAGATGTTCTTTTAAACTGGACTTAAAAGTAGCTACAAAAGCGGGCACATCTGACATCTTCTGGAAGCTAGTTCCAGCTGCAAGTGGCATAATGGCTAAATGCCATCTCACAGTGTTTTGAATTTACCCTTGGTGTTAATTGGCTTGATCCTTCCGATCTGAGAGCTCTATTTGGTTTGTATTCTACCAACATATCTGCCATGTATTTTGATCTGAGACCATTATGAGGTTTGTATACAATTTAAAATCTTACTGACCCCGAAACTTTCAATGGTAGTATATCGTTTTCACTTTTTTTTTTTTTTTTTTTTTTTTTTTTTTTTTTCTTTTTTTTCTCTCTCCATGTCAAAGGTGACCAATCAGAGGAGGAGCCCACCTTTATTTTGACTCTATATGAGATTCCAACCTCTCAGCTGTTCCTTGAGGCTGACTGTGGCCAGCAGGACATGCCCCCTTATGAACTGCAGCCAGCACAAGTCCAGACACCCTCACTGTTTACAGGCAGTTCACAGTCTCTTTCCTTTACATTAGAGGCTTCCAGGTACATTGCCCTTCCAGTCCAGATTTAATTCAACTTTTTTTTTCTCAGTAAAGAAATAGTCCTCAATCATCCATTCCTTTCATCCTTGATGACCTTGTTTTGTAGTGCATCTCTGCACATGGAGTCAGAAGAGACCAAACAATGTAAAAGTGTTTCTCACAAGGTGCTAGACGATTCCCTGGTTCCTCATTCAAAGGATACAGCAGAAGATGCCAGTACACAATTGACATCCTCACAGGAAAGCAGTCGTGATGATGTTAACTTTTTAATTAGTCCACCTGAGATGCTCTCCTGTAATTCTGCCATGGTATGATTCAGTACTCCCTTTTGTTACCATAATTTATAGAGTGATTATATTTTGTAGCAAATTTTGAAAATTAAAATGTTTTCCCTTTTGGTAAAAGCCAACAGATGTTCCAAAGTTGGATGAGATCCCGACAAAATCTCCAGAAACTAAAGCTCCCACTCAAAGGAGAAGTAGGAAATTAACTTGCATTCAACTTTTATTTATGTCAGTTATTATTAAAATGGTATGTTCAAGTAGACAAGATGGTAATGTCCTCTCTGATCTCTCCATCAAGGTAAGATAAAGGTCAAGCCAAAACTAAAGCCATGTGTGAAGGTTGGGCCTTCAAAAAATGGCCAGCATGACTGTGCACCCAGTCAGAATCTGCTAACATCCCAAGCTGAGATTGAGTCCAACCAGGAAACATCTGCACAGGAAACAGTTAGTACTAAAATCCACTTAAGCCATGAAGACAATGAGCAGGGAGCCCATCCTGGACATGATGGTGTGATATCAACTGCCATTGTGCCAGGCTCTGAAGATATGAGAGATGAGAGTCAGGTGAAGTGTGAAAGTCCTCTCAGAACAGGCCTCCAGATGGATGAGGATTCGGTTGTTGACCCTCCAGTGAGTCCGAGGCTGCTCTCTGTTGAAGCAGACCATTCACGCGGTGTTTTGCTGTATTATAGTTTAAGATAAATCAGTCATTCACGTAAGTGTTTCCTCACAGGTGCACAGGGTGTTGGCTGATGCCTTTGTACTCTCCTCAGGAGAAATGGAAGATGTTTTTAATAAGGAGAAGGAAAGCCCTCATGATAGTGAGCTCCAAAAACCTGAGGATTTGTCTGTATGCCTTCCAGAGTGTGCGAGATCTCTGTCTCCAGTAAATGACCAAGTAAGTGGTTTTCTGTTTTTATTTAAACAAGACAATTTCAATCCTTTTTCTCCAGCAACCTTTCACAATTAGCAAACAACAACGATCCAATAAATTCCTGATAGGCAAAAATAAGTCCAGACCTACATTTTTTTTTTTTTTTTTTTTTTTTTTTTTTTCCCCCCCACTTCCAAGAAGCCATTCTGCTTGGATATACATCAAAATAAGGGAAAAACAGATTATTGCAATTTCTGTTTCATGCCATCTTTAAAAGTTTAAAGTAAATTAGTAGATTAGTTGATTAGTACTTCTGTCCACAGAAGGAAAAAATGGCAGATATTTCTAAAAAGCCGGATACTTGCAGAGAGGCATCAAGTGTGACATCATCAGTTCCTCAAGAGAAGACTGTGCCTTTACAAAGGAGAGGTAAGGATATTATTTTCCCTTAATTGGGCCTTTTTAACCTTTAATAAGATTACCAAAAAATGACTGATATGGAAAAAAAAATAAATGAATAAAAATCAACATTTTCGACAAAAACAAATATACCAAACTGTTACTGAACTGTTCTTGAATGTTATCTTAAGGCAGGTTGCAAGTGAAACCTAAAATCCCCAAAACAGCATCTACTAAACATATCATCTCAAAACGGGAGCAAACTGACACTGGGTCTAATGAACCAGCCATGACTCAAATCATTTCACCAGCACCTTTGATTAAAGAAGAATCTGTTAAAGTAGAACAGAGATCTGAGCGAGAAGATTTCTCTGATATTCCAAAGGAGGAGTTAGACACAGATGACACTGAAGAAGTCATGAAGACAAAGCAGCAGACACAATTCACTTCTGTGAAAACATCAGCATGGTAAGACATGTCTATCTTTATAAATGTCCTGTGAACAGTCCTTAACTCATTTTTGTTTTAACACTCTATTATCACAGCACTGAATCATCACCTGTGGAACTGAAATTAGAGGGTGGGCATGAGGACGTGTCGCACGTAGTGTTGTCTGATATATTGGTGCCGGTTTCTAATGAAATGGAAGCTGATGTTAATATGGAGAGTGTAAGTCCTGTCCAAAGCAGTCTCCAGATGGGTGAAGAGAGCCAGCAGGTCCGCACTACAGAGGCAGACCAGGAGACACATTCACATGAGGGTGTTTCACACATGCTGCTGACTGATATATTCATACCCATCTGTGAGGACATGCAAGATAATCTGAGCAAGGAATGGGTGACAACTGGAAAGAGAAGCCCTCATGAAGCAGAAAGATCTCAGGTTAGTTATCTGAATGAAATTGAGTTATTGGTATTGGTGGATACGGGGTATTTAATTGTACATTCTCGTTTCCACCTAATTTACATTTACAAAAATTAACTTTAATCTTTAATAACACTAATCACATTGTTAAATGAAATCCTTTAGCAAACTGGCCATAATTTTAATGTCCCTGATTAATATTTGATGACTACTTCTATTTGAAATCTATACTACAGGTGAGAGAGGATCCAGATAACATAGACCTGTTATGTGCAGTGTCACAATCATCAAATGTGGCACCATCAGTATCACCCAGAAGGAAAAGACCCACTCAGGGGAAAGGTGGTGGAAAAACTTTTAAAATAATGCATCTTTTCTCAACACACTGCTTAGTTTCTGTAACAATGTGATGAATTTTCTGCTTTTAAGGCAAGTTACTGGTGAAGATGACGTTTCCCAAAAGGAAGGCTGGAGATTCCCCTAAGAGTGGCGAGCAATCACAAACCGTGCCTCCGTCAACCTTAATGTCAAAACAAGAGGATGATGCTACTCTAAATTCCCCAGAAACTAAATGCATCTCAGAACCCAAAGTGGAGTCAACACAATGTAGTTTTGAGACTTTCACATGGTATGAGTGACTTAATTCTCTGATCTGATCTGAAATGCACTGAAATGTTGATGAAAATGACACTACTGATGGTTTGGTCATTCTGTCATAGTTCTGACTTGTTGCCCGTTGGCTCAGAGGACCATGAGGCGGCGTGCGGGGGGATTTCTCACATGGTGCTCTCTGATATTTTGGTGCCTGTATTGGATGAGACTACAGAGCACATGCTTCACAAAGAGGCCTTATCAGTTGGTCTTCAAGAAGATGCAGTCAAAGTATGTTCATGTGTTTTGACAGGTCATTGGTCGAGTACTTTTTATCCTAATAAAAAATTCAGGAAAAATATAAGTTATTTATTGAGCATCTATCTAACAGTCACAGGTTGAAAAGTCAACAGAGAGAACAGCAAATACTGAAACAGATGAGCCAACTCCAAGTCAGTCTGTGTCAGTGGAATGGAAAACACCTTGTAGGAGAGGTAAGAATGTACATCGAGTAAAAATAAAAATATAATGCAAAATATAATTTTAAATGAGTAACATATCTTACTCCCCTAAAATAGCAGTTAAAGGGTTAGTTCACCCAAAAATGAAATTTCTGTCATTAATTACTCACCCTCATGACGTTCCAAACCCATAAGAGTTTTTTTTTATTTTTTTTATCCCCCATAGAAAGCAACGTAATTACCACATTCAAGGTCCAGAAATTGTTGAATAAAGTCGTTATTTTTGTTTTTGAGCACAAAAAATATTCTCGTCGCTTCATAACATTAAGGTTGAACCACTGTAGTCACATTTACTAGTTTAACAATGTCTTTACTACCTGCCTTCTATGGGTATAAAAAAACCTTGGATTTCATCAAAAATATCTTAATTTGTGTTCTGAAGATGAACGACGGTCTTACGGGTATGGAACAACATGAGGGTGAGTAATTAATGACAGAAATTTCATTTTGGGGTGAACTAACCCTTTAAATTAAAAAAAAAAAAAAAAAAAATTTTTGCCTTTTCAATGGGAGTGACAGATCATTATGAATTTAACAGTGTCTATCAACATTTGATCAGATGATTTTGATGGATTTGCTTCTAATTTCATGCTTGGATCTATTCCTCAAGGCACACTGCGTCCAAAGCCTAAATTATCAAAAAAGAGAGGTGATCCTTCAGAAAGCGACCTCTGTCAGCCTGGCTCTACACAGACCTCTTCAGCTACACTTCAGCAGTCCCTGGACCCTCATGCAGAGGAATGGTCCCTCAAAAGCAATATGCTGCCCATGGACTCAGATGAGATTGAGAACTGGTGTGAAGGAGTTTCCCACATGTTGCTGTCAGATGCATTTGTGCCTGTCTCTGAAGAAATTGGAGAGAATAGCACAGACCTAAAAGTGTTTGTCTCAAGCAGTCCTCATGAGGATGAGGAACACGCTCTTAGTCCGCCAAAGAGTGAGGAGATGCCCTCTGAGATTTCAGATGAAGTATGCCATTTTAAGAAGCATTTAAAAAGTTCATAATAAATGATTTTGTGTGGGTAAATCTCACGTAAAGAATTATATATTTTTTGAATTATATATTTTTTGCATTTTTATGTTGCGAAAAAGATTTAGATACAATATAGACATTATATACCTTATGGATTTTATGGTACTGCCTTTATTCAAAATTAATTTATTTTAATAATTTTAAAAATTTGTCCATTCAAACACCTTATATTTGGGGAATAAAATTAACTTAATCATGGGCTTAAAAATGCTAAGGGTCCTAAGAGTAGAATTACATTTTCTTCATGCAAAAAAAAAGTATTTAGTTAAAGTTTGGAGTGAAATGTGACCTGGACAGGTTGTTTTGAGATTCACCTATATGAACCTTTAAACAAGGTGCAGATGACAATGCAAACATCTGTTTTATAGGTACATCACTTAGACACTATTTCTGACATGCCAAAGATTGAGGAGTCAAATGAGAGTCTGCCGGCATCACAAGCAAAAAAATCACCAGCGAGAAGTCAGTCATTCTTCATCATACACAATATTATTTGTCTTTGTCCTCATTATACTTTGAACTACTAATATTTTTCTCCCAAATTAATCACATTTTCTCTCTTAAACAGGTACATTTCAGATGACACTAAGATCGCCTGAAAGACGCCTTCAAGATCAACCCAATGTGCCAAAGACACCCCGAGCTGCCCCAACAACACCCCAGCGAGCTCGGACATCAAAAGTAGAGTCCATGGAAACTCCAACAAAGCAACACACAGGAGAGATCTCAGATGTGTGTAGGGTACAGCTAGAGAGGTTATCTGTAGAGGAAATCTGCTCTGCCTACAGTGTCCTGCAACCAAAGCATCACAGCACACCTGTCACTGTGAAAACCACCTCCAAAGGGTAAGAATGCTTTCCATTCCATGCCAGTGACACTTAGTATCTTTTATAATCATTTTCAAATTGTTGAAATCACAATATTTAGTGCTGTTCACAGTAAAAACAACTACTCAGTTGCATAGTTAAATTGCATAAATGTGTTTTTACTCTTAGGAATGTGATGCTCAAGGCATCTCTGGCTTTGCATGGAAGCAGAAGCCCTGGTTTAGAATCGCATGCTGATGAGGAGCCACCCTTGCTGCCAGGATACTCACCAAAGGTTGTCCTTCATCGTATACCAGTAACTGATGTGAACATTTTCACATCTACCTCGTCCCCAGCTAGAGTGTCCACCGCGGCCTCCAGACAACCGACAGACCATCAGGTATGTGCTGTGATCTATAATCAAATTATTGTATTATGTGCATTATTAAGCCTTTATTCTTTTTCATTAATATTAAATCCTCTATCATGCAGTTCTCTGAAAATAGCCTTCCAATCTCCAGTTTGGACACTGATAAGGATCCTGTTCAAGTGTCCCAGTTCTTCCTGGATGACATCTTCACTGAAGTCGTGGATCCGGATTGATTCTTATTTGAAACATTTTTCACTGCTGCTATTCCTGTTCATTGCACTAGAGGGAACAATATATAACATTGTTACACTGCTAATTGCAGACCTGTTAGAGAATTGTTAGTAATTTTAATAAAATTGCTCAACTTAAATTTTGTTCACAAAGGAAAAACTTGCATACATAGATTATATAAATTTGTTATGAGGCCTTTGCCATAATTGTTTTTTGTTTGTGATGAGACGTGCAGTGATGCAGGTTTAGTCACAGCTGTTATTTATTTCTATTTATTTAATGCTGAACATCGCACCACTTTTTTTCCAGTGTGGTTTTTACTGACTGCTTTAGAGTTTAAAGATCTTGCTTTGTTCAATGCGAATATTTGTTTTTATGGTTACTGTATGTTACTTTTGTTTTCGTTCTGAGAGCAAAATCACTTTTGTGGATTATAAGTATAATTCTTTATATTATAGTTCTCCAGTGAGAATTTATTTTCAAGAATGTTCATAAGTAATATTATCAATTGTCAATTATATTGGCAATTTGTGGCACAGTCTGGATATTACAGCAGTGAAGTAGTTATAAATAAGTTAATAAATTGATACACTTCAAACTTTAAAATGTTTGTTCTTTCTCAGGAAATACAGTGCACTTAAATAGGAAAAATGGGGGGGGGGGGGGGGGGAGATATAGAATATAGATATATTTATATAGTTAGATTTATATAGATAACAAATTTTAAATTTGAAGTTTACATTTTTTTTCCCCCAACTATAATTTTACAGACACGCAAAGACCGCGTTTCTGAAAGAAAGGGATGTACAGTTTTTTTTGTTTGTTTTGTTTTTGTTTTTGTAGCACATGATGAATATCCGTTTTGTGTAAAAAAAAAACAAAAAAAAAAAAAACATATATTTAGTTAAACTATGTAAATAATAGTTATGACTAATGTGGCTAAGAGTCATAACTCAATTATTGACATGTTATTAGCACACTGACTGTATATGTTCGATAAATTCTTACTGCAAAAAGATCGTAAATATTATATATCTTATACAAGAATGTTTGCTAGCCACAATCACTACTAATAATGTTTTAAACTGCTGTCCACAGCGTTTTATATGACATAAACAATACAGAGAATGTATGCTCATGCTGGTACCGCTTGTCAAAGGAAAAGGGGATGTTCCTATTCCACCAATTTTTATTGGCTGAGCAAGGGGGAGCAAAACTTAAGCGTTAACCGTTTGCTGTCCGACCTGAGCGGTGAGGTCAGAGGACGTTGCGTGCTGAATTCGTCCTTAGATCTGTCATTTAGAGGATGAATCATGATTCTGCACTATGCTAGACCAGTGGTTTCACTCATTCGTCACAGGAGTGTAAATGTTGCAGTTTCCAGGCTATATCATGCGGATAAAGTTGCAACAGTGGGCTCGCAGCCCGACTCTCAGTCTCCGGTCTTTCAGGTAGGCCACGCATGAAGCCTCGGACTCATGTTATTGCAGCCAACCGGCAGTGGGGATTCATCTGCTGTGACAGTAGTGCATGTCTTGTCCTTGTGCACTTATTTAAAGAGACAATGAAATAGTTCATATGACATGGGACAAAATATTTCTCATAAGTTTACCAGACTTATAACGGCAACAGTTATTACTTTACCACTTTAAAATCAATCCGATATTATACACTAACAGTTACCAGTCAAAAGTTTGGAAACATTACTATTTTTAATGTTTTTGAACGAAGTCTCTTATGCTCATTAAGGCTGCATTTATTTCATAATAAATACAGAAAAAACAATAATATTGTGAAATATTATTTCAATTTAAAATTATGGTTTTCTATTTTAATATACTTTAAAATATAATTTATTTCTGTGATGCAAAGCTGAATTGTTAGCATCATTACTCCAGTCTTCAGTGTCACATGATCCTTCAGAAATCATTGTAATATGCTGATTTATTGTCAATGTTGGAAACAGTTGTGCTACTTAATATTATTTTATAACCTGTGATACTTTTTCGGGATTCTTTGATGAATAAAAAAGTTAAAAAAATATCAGCATTTATTTAAAATAGAAATCTTTTGTAACACTATACACTACCGTTCAAAAGTTTGGGGTCAGTAATTTTTTTTCTTTCTTTTTTTTTTGAAAGAAATTAATACTTTTATTCAGCACGGATGTGTTAAATTGATAAAAAGTGATAGTAAAGATTTATATTGTTAGAAAAGATTTATATTTTGAATAAATGCTGTTCTTTTTAACCTTTTATTCATCAATGAATCCTGAAAAAAGTATCACAGGTTCCAAAAAAATATTAAGCAACACAACTGTTTTCAACATTGATAATAACTGAGTATCAAATCAGCATATTAGAATGATTTCTGAAGGATCATGTGACACTGAAGACTGGAGTAATGATGCTGAAAATTCAGCTTTGCATCACAGAAATAAATTATATTTTAAAGTATATTAAAATAGAAAACCATAATTTTAAATTGTAATAATATTTCACAATATTATTGTTTTTTCTGTGTTTATTATGAAATAAATGCAGCCTTAATGAGCATAAGAGACTTCGTTAAAAAACATTAAAAATAGTAATGCTTCCAAACTTTTGACTGGTAGTGTATGACCATTATCCGGTTTTAACACAAATTTCGTTTGAGTTACTCTTTATGGGGAAAAAAAATATAAAAGGTGGTTATGGTTATAAGTTTTCAAAACACAAATATGAATATAAATATATAACTATATAGTTAAAAATGTATAGTTATGTTACTATATGTTACTGCTTTTGATACATATGTGATGTACAGTATGCAAAAAAAAAAGTTATTTTGTCATCACCGTTAACTGTCTGATGATGAGTCTGGTGACACTACATTAAACCATATTTAAGATTTCTGACATTCTGTCTCATTATTTATATAATAAACTATGAATATGGTAATTTACCAACCAGAAATCTTTCACATTGTAGGAAAATTATGAGCGAATGCAAGCACTGGTGAAGGAGTTGAAGGACAGAGCAGAGAGGATCAAACTTGGTGAGCAAGTTTAAAGCATTTACTTACTTAATACCACTAAACACAGCCAATGAAGCCATTACATCGGGGTAGTTTGTGGCAGCTCTAGCACATTTCCTCACACTAATGTTTACACAACATTGCCACTTTCAAAGGAGGTGGAGAAAAAGCGAGAAACCTACATACATCCAGAGGAAAACTCCTGCCTCGGGAACGCATCGACAGACTGTTGGATCCTGGGTAAAAACAAACTCAATGTTATAAACAAAACTAAAACGCCATCATTAAAATGTTGTCCATTCAGAGTCGGACCAGATTTATGCTGAACTTGTTTTTTTTTTTGTCTGAATGCAGATCACCCTTTCTTGAGTTTTCCCAGTTTGCTGGTTATCAGTTATATGGTAAGGAGGAAGTTCCTGCGGGAGGCATAATCACTGGTATTGGTCGAGTCTCAGGGTGAGGAACATACAGTACAATCAATATCCCTTTTCACACATTAAACCCAGTCAGTTACCATAAAATTACCAGATTGACTTTTCTGACGAATACACAAATGTGCTTTTCACACAAGCAACTTTGTTCCGTCTTTTTACCGGTAGATACCATTCACACATCAGTACCAAAATACAGGTAAACTCTGTGATATCAATCATCGGAATTTACCTTTAAACACTGCACCGTTTTCTTCATCCACCTGGATGAGAAGAGCTTTAGTTTCTCTATCTGACAGGCATAAGGAGATGATCGCAGAGAATGTGTTTTTGCTCTTAAAAATACATGACGCATAATACTGTGTGTAGTTAATAACAGTTACTAGGCTATAGGTCGCAGTAGTAACTGCAGAACCACAGCGCTGATGAATGGAAAAGAATGCAGGGTCTCGAGTGTTAGACGCGGCACAACGGTCAGATGTATGTCTAGCACATTTTTACATAGATGTGCTCATACTGGTAGTCCTATTCTTTGTTTGAACACACCATCATACTGGGAATTTACTGGTAATGTTACAGCTTCTCATACCAGAAAATTGCTAGAACAGATTTTCCGGTATTTTTGAAAAGGTCCTGTTCACACATGGTCTCTAAATGGTAATTTTCTGGTAATTTACCAATGTATGCATACTAGCCCCTTTGTGGGGAAAGGGGCTAGTATGCATACATTGATAATACTGTGCAAGAGCTTATGGTTTATAACATCCTGCCTGTGTACCTCATAGGGTGGAGTGTGTTATAGTTGCGAATGATGCTACTGTCAAAGGTGGAACTTATTATCCGGTTACTGTGAAGAAGCACCTGCGTGCCCAGGAGATCGCACAACAAAACTATCTACCATGCATATACCTGGGTGAGTTCTCTCAGACTCAGAGGTTTCATATTTTATATAAAACAACATTTTTCTATAAATGCTTTAATTTTTTATGTTTTATGTTAATTTTTTATTTTAATTTTTTATTTTATGTACTCTGATCTGCTTTTCTCTAGTGGATTCTGGAGGAGCCAATTTACCCAGACAGGCAGATGTGTTTCCAGACAGAGATCACTTTGGACGCATCTTCTTCAACCAGGCCCGCCTTTCCTCAGAGGGAATTGCACAGGTCTTTTTTATGTGAAATTTCTATTTACATATTAGCCTGTGGTTCTATTTCCTTTCGCTCCACACCATCAGAGGCAGCGCGGAAAGCACTAGTGAAAAACTCCTCACGCCAGTGCTTCACCGAAAATCGAAAAACAAAGTTGTCACCTCGTGACTCAGCTATAATAACCCCTTAACACGTCAACTCGATCTCTTTCTCATTTTCGCTTGATTGAATCGATTGTGACAATATTTTGTGCAGCTTGCTGCTGAAGAGTTCTTCAGGATATATATATATATATATATATATATATATATATATATATATGTGTGTGTATATACGTGAGCTGTTTCATCATTGATTACATCGCTTCAGTTGACGGATTTTTAACAAGCCTGGACTCTCTGAGTGAAGCTTCATCTGAACTTGCATTACAAGCCTTGGGTGTTATTGCCAACCACTGTGGCACAGCTTTAGGTAATCTTGTGCAAGCTCGCCGGCAGGTTTGGTTGGCCCAGTCCTCCTTGCCAGAGGTATGTCGGAATAATTTGTGACGACTGCCGTTGGTACTTAGCATTTTGTTTCGTGTAACCCCTCTGTCACCTCACGTACTCCAGTTGGGGAGCCACTGATATAAGCCATTTGTGTATATATAACCATAATCGCCATAAGCAAATATAAAATGTTGTTTGATAACTGACATGTCATATGGCAGTTTGCTGCTTTCATGCGTCTCAGTGGGAGCTGATGCATCATGGTACATCAATTTTATCTGTTATGTTTCAGATTGCTGTTGTGATGGGCTCCTGTACTGCAGGGGGTGCCTATGTGCCTGCGATGGCTGATGAGAGCATCATAGTGCGCAAACAAGGGACCATTTTTCTGGGTGGACCACCACTGGTACATGTTAATGTCCAAAGGAGCACAATATGACTGGCTGCTAATGTTTAGCAATGGTAAATATCCATCTCTGTATTTAACAGGTAAAAGCTGCTACAGGTGAAGAGGTGTCTGCTGAAGACCTGGGAGGTGCAGACCTTCACTGCAGGTTAGAGAAACGCTTGTATGTTCACACTTGTTTCAAGCTTCATTGGTCTTATGCATTTTTCAACATTTGTGTCTCTTTAGAAAGTCAGGTGTAACTGATCATTATGCCCTGGATGATAATCACGCCCTTCATCTTGCAAGGAAAGCCGTACGAAGCTTGAACTACAAGAAAAATCTTGATGTGAGGACACAACTGCACTCCTAAGAGATGTTCAATCTGTCTGATTTTTCATGACTTGATGCTGATCTTCTTTCACTTGCCCAATGTTCATTAGGTTACTGTGGAACCTCCTGAGGCTCCTCTGTTTCCTGCCGATGAGCTATATGGTATTGTGGGGGACAACCTCAAACGCAACTTTGATATTCGAGAGGTAATGTTCACAACTTGATCACTGGAATACAAGCCTATTAAAATGTTGCCTCAACAGACAGAACTTAAAGGCAATTATGAATTTCAGGTAATCGCTCGTATTGTTGATGGCAGTAAATTTGATGAATTCAAGGC
This sequence comes from Mylopharyngodon piceus, assembly GCA_039654765.1. Classification (NCBI taxonomy): domain Eukaryota; kingdom Metazoa; phylum Chordata; class Actinopteri; order Cypriniformes; family Xenocyprididae; genus Mylopharyngodon; species Mylopharyngodon piceus. The sequence goes on along the minus strand of CM077443.1, from coordinate 25,246,357 downwards.
CTTCTATGGAGATACACTAGTCACAGGTGGATGTTTTTCAATAATCATCTTTTTGTTTTTGAATTTCAGCATTGATTTCTTACTTGCTTTGTACTGGCTTTCTTCATTTGCTTTCTAGGTTTCGCACGGATATTTGGCTACCCTGTGGGAATTATTGGCAATAATGGTGTGCTGTTCTCAGAATCTGCAAAGAAGGTGAGCATCTCAATAAAAAGCCTAAATTCAATCTGTTCATCATATAAGGTGATCATGTCTCTTCAGAAAATTGACTAAACCGCTCAATCCATATGGATTAGTTTTATGATCTCTATATGAAGCGTCATAGTGGTAGTTGCGTTGCTGTCAATGGAGGGACAGATATCACTCAGCTTTTATAAAAAATATCTTCATTTGTGTTCCGAAGATGAACAAATGTCTTATGGGTTTGGAATAACATGAGGTTGAGTAAATGATGACAGAATGTCCATAGGCAGTTGGTATGTAGATAATATGATATCCAGTCCAGTGAGACATGATATATGAGTCAATTGTACTTCAGTTAGTTCACATAAAAGTGAAAATTCAAAATCTACTCAGCCTCTTGAATCATGCATGTTTTTGTTTTTGTTTTTTGTTTTTTTTGTGGAAGCCAAATTTAATTTAGTAACATGATAGCATCTTCCAGGTTGCTCTTTTCCATACAATGAAACAGTAGAGGCTCCTGACAGATTAGGGCAGGGCAGTAGGGCAGATTCTGGGTCTTAGCACTAGTTTATGCTAAACATTTTGTAAGCTTTATATTCTAATTGCTGAATATGCAGACACTTCTGGCAGAGGTCTAGTGTCTTTACGTTATTCAGCCTGAGGGTGGTGCTCTAATGTTGATTAACAGGCTTTAAGAACACACAATGCTATCTTAGAATTGCCTTAATGTAGTATTTATTGCCTCAGAATGCTGTTTTAGAAAATTATGAGTTGTGGAGGAATTCCAGTGAGGAAAAGAAAGCATGTCTATTCTCAGAACAAACATAAAACAAACACAGAACTATAAAAAAAGCTATTCACAAGAGCATGCTTAAACTTTCATTTTTATACTTTTATTAATACTACTACTACTACTCCACATAAGAAGAACAGAAATGCCAACTAGTTACTGACCTGATGCAGACTAATATACACATAGCTGAAGCGGATTCATATCGTCTTGGTCTGGAGCAAGGTTTATGTAAGGTAATGTGAAAATAAGCAGGGCAGTCTGAAATCTGCCCCAATTGCTCTCAATTAGAGCGTGCTGCAGTTCCATTTTTCACCATAGATTTACATTGGAAACTGGGGCACTGTAGAGCTGGGCTCGGCTCGGCTCAGGAACCCGCTGCCCGCTTAGTATCATAATACATGCCTGCTGAAACAGTTTGCTATATTTTAATATATCCCACTCACTTTATGACTTAAAATAATCTAGAAAATCCAAAGAATATTTGTTGCAGAATGTTCAACATATTTACAATTTATTATTGAATCAGTTTTGGATGAATATTTCGGAGCCCTCACCTGCCCTCACAGACAAGGCGCGGCTGCAAAGAAAGTGGATAGACAATGTATACTTCCAAATGATTGCTAGAAATCTCTGGAAACATGTTTTCAGAAATATTTTTTTATTTAATAGGGAACTCATTTCATTGAGCTTTGCTGTCAGAGAAACATTCCACTCCTCTTTCTTCAAAATATTACAGGTCAGTATGCATACTTCAGCTGAATGTATACATTTAATGTTACAACATTGCTCTGATTTTGAACGAGTCAGCATAGAAACGTGTGTATGCCTAGTGAAACTGCTACTACCATCAGCTCATGATGTTCTCTGTTCCTCTTTTTTTTTTTTTTTTTTAGGCTTCATGGTTGGCAGGGAGTATGAAGCTGGGGGTATTGCTAAAGATGGAGCTAAAATGGTGACCGCTGTAGCCTGTGCCAATGTGCCTAAGATTACCGTCATCATCGGAGGATCATATGGTGCGGGGAACTATGGCATGTGTGGCAGAGCTTATGGGTAAGCGTTATTAATAGCGATCGTTATTTCCTACACTTCCCTGCTCAAAGGTACAGCACTAAAAACATGCTCAAGGCATCCAGTTGACATCAGAACATAGTTGAACAACACACAGTGAGCTACCTCGTTTGTTAAAGTGACCCTATGTGCACCTCGCAGCCCCAGGTTCCTGTACATGTGGCCTAATTCACGCATCTCTGTGATGGGAGGAGAGCAGGCAGCCACTGTGCTGGCAACCATAACTAAGGATCAAAAAGCCAGGGAAGGAAAAGAGGTAAAAAAAAAAAAAAACCCAGCAAATTTATTTAATTTCATCTTTCATTAATCTAATACATCTATGACTTGTTTTCTCTTTCGTTTTCTTTCTTTTACAGTTTATTTTTTCTGAGTTTCAAAAAAAAAAAAAAAAACGTGTAGATTATGTATCAAGTAACTTGTCTTTGTTTATTTTCCAGTTTACCCCAGAGCAGGAAGCTGCAATGAAAGAGCCAATTATCAAACGCTTTGAGGAAGAGGGAAACCCATATTATTCCAGTGCCAGGTAACTAGATAGACATGTAGATAGTATGAATGTTTGAATTGTGTATTACATAATGCTTTACATGAATTTTTTTTTTTTTTTTTTTTTCCCTTGTGTAGACACTACCGTTTAAAAGTTTTTTTTTTTTTTTTAATGAAAGTGTCTTATGCTCACCAATATTTTTAATTTTTCAAGTTGACTCATATTCATCTATTATAAAATGTAATTTTATTCCTGTGATGTCAAAGCTGAATTTTCAGCATCATTACTCCAGTCAAAAAAAATGTATTTGAAATAAAATGTGAAAGTGAAAGTGACGTGATGTGTAGCCAAGTATGGTGTCACATACTTGGAATTTGTGCTCTGCATTTCACCCATCCATGTACACACAGCAGTGAGTGTGGCGCCCAGGGGAAATAGAAATCTTTTGTAACTTTTTTAATAACTTTGGACATATTTTACAGTCACTTTTGATAAATGTAATGCATAGTTGCTGAATATAAGTATTTATTTCTTTCAAAAACAAACAAAAAAAATCTTACTGGTCCCAAACTTTTGAATGGTAGAGTATGTACGATACCAGACAACAAGGGCAAATGAATCATTTCCTACTACTCCCTGTGTTATGTCTAATTTTCACTTTTGTTGCACTTCCTCTAACTATCTAGATTGTGGGATGATGGGATCATTGACCCCGCCGACACTCGGCTTGTCCTGGGCTTGAGTCTGAGTGCTGCTCTCAACGCCCCCACACAGAAAACTCGCTTTGGTGTCTTCAGAATGTAAATCTGGTTTTGTAAAGATTAGACATTTTGAATTAAATTAATTTCCTCTGTCTTTTGGGGGAGTACACACTAACTTTATAGACTTGTTTTGTCTTTGTATGTTTGACAACAGTAAAATCTGTAAAGCCAATCATTGAGTGTTGTATCTCATATGCTGTGTGATTTTTCTTGTTGTCTTGTACCCTTGATATTTAGGACAGTAAAACATCACAAAATATTGGCTGGTGTAATAACAGAAAAGTAAGCATATGTTGTGTATGTTTTTTTTAAGGTAGAGGGTGAGGCATTGTAATTAGATGTGCCTGTAATATTGCTTGTTTTTTTTTTTAAACAATTATCTACCCTGGTTCATTTCTCTTAGGGTCTGTTTACATGACACCGTTTTTAACTAAAAACGGAAAACTTTTTATGCCGTTTTGGCCATTCATTTGCACACCAACAGCATTTTGGGGGCCTGAAAACACAAACTTTTGAAAACAATAATTATTGTCACAGTGTAAACTACAAAAACTCGCATTTGTGAAAACAAATAGTTATGTAGTTTCTCTTTACAAAATGACCTCGCCAACTACTGGCCTGTCATGCATAATACAGCGTTTTTAGTAATTTTTACAGATCAGTGTCACATTGTCGTCTGTATGCGAAAAACACAAAGGAAACACTTTTCAGTTTTTAGTACACTGTTGTCGTGTAAACATACCCTTGGTATACTGTCAATAGTTTAAAGTCAAAGGTATTGTTCATTTAGATTACATCACTGCTATTTAACAAAACTATTACAAAATCTTTTTTTTTTTTTTTTCACTATTGATTTATTTTTTTAAATTAAGTTGACTTAAATTCCGTGTTCTCTCTGGAAATCAAAATCACCATACAATACTGTGTGAACATCGGTTTCAGTGTAATTTTAGCATTATTTATATAGTATTAAAGTATTTATTCATAATTTGATTCCTTTTTTTATATCTTCACTTTACTTTTAGTTTAGTAAAACATGTATGTGCTTTTGTCATTTTGTTTTTAAATATTTCTACATAGCTTATTTCAATTTTAGTACTTCAACTAAATCTAATTTTATTTCAGTTAGTTGCCAAAGCAATATTTCTAGTTTTTTTTATTATTATTATTTTTAAATACAGTATTTATATTTTATTTCAGCTTTATTTTAATTGCCGGAAAATACTTTCAATGGTTTTAGTTAACACTGGAGGAGACTTAAATATTAAACAACAGAAATTAGGAAAAGGTTTATTTGTTGAAAAATACACAGTGATCTACTTTGATTAATTAAAAAAAATAAATAAATAACACATTTAAGTTACTTAATGCGAGTTTACAAAAGGACATAACAGATGGAGATCATCTCATGATTGTACACTAACTTTGTGTACAGAGACAAAATGGTCATATCCAGACAATATGAGGAACCGCAAATGTGTTGTATTTGATACATTCACCTGGAGAGAAAAGAAAGAAAAACTCGTGAGATCTTGGTTTTGAGTGTATCTGGAGATTAACATCTTGTGAAATATAACTCACAGAAATATCATTAGCCTGTAGGCTGTTCTCTGTGTGCTCAAACTCTGAAACAAACAATACTCGCGTGAATAACACTCAAAAGATCAGAGGATGGAAAATAAATAACATGTTTTCACACCTACCTGTGTCTGCAACCGCTTCAAATTTATCAGCATCGTCTGATGTGCCTTTTTCTATTCTCAGCCTTTTAACTGAAATAAAATATAAATGTGAAGACATTACAATAAGTTATTATTACCATATTAAAGACAGATAGCATAAGGATGCTTGTGTTTATATATTTACTGTTGTAACTGTGAATGGAGACAGTGAATATTTTCATGTTATCTGGAAAGCGGATGATAAACTCTTGTGGAAACATGCCAGTTGAAATCCAGAACGTCTCTGTTTTTCTGTAGAAATAAATAAAATGCTTCAGTTACATCAAAAGATATGTATTAAGTGTTGTGGTAATATTAGCTAAGTTAGCTGGCTTTTCTTCCAGCTTTTAGCAATCTACAGACCCGTCGATAATGTTCTCCGGCGGATGATTCTCATCGCTTGATGTAGCCAGCACAACCTGGGCTCCGTATGAACTTAAAGCAGCATCCAGCATTGTGAACTTTAGATATTTAAAGGTAGATTTATGTCAGAGGCAGGAGTTTTCACGCTGAGGCAGTCCGAGTTGCTAAGCAACATGTAAGCCCGATGTGTCTCTTGACTCATTTCCGCGAATCGGTTCATGCGAACAGTTCGTTTCAAAGAACCGGTTCAAAAAATAATTCAGCTGTTATATTTTTTATGTTGTATTTTACTTCGTGTTCAACGCACTGTCTATGACATCAGCAATATGCATGGCTGTTTATTGTAATTTCATGTATCCCAGTTCGTTTTAGCCGTGATTAGGTTCACAAACAAAGTAATTTAGAAACGTCATAATTGCATTAATTTATACTGAACAGGTTTTTCGCAGTAAAGAACCCACCAACCAAATGCTCGGTTCTCGGTTCATTAGTAATCGAACATATGAATGAAACGATTTTTGGGGGGATTCCTAAACGAATCATTCAGAAATCATCCGACTGAAAGAACAATTTCGTTCACGAATTGAACATCTCTGGTGTCGCGTGATTTGAGCGTCATCAGCTGCTGGCGTACATCAGTGGCGCACGTTGCACTTGGGAAATATTTTGCTATACGGTTTTATATGTAAAATTCTCATGGCAAATGGTGCGGAAGATGTTATATTTTGTCGTGGAACGGGTCAAGTGAGTATTGAACCATTTTAAAAGAGAATTCACGTTGTTAGATTTAGCTTGACTCGGTTGTATTTTAGATTCCTATTAAAAATAACTGATTTTTTTGCTCGTTAGCTACCATTTTGTTGGCTGCACAGTTGAAGTCCAATAGTCCTAGTTTGTGCATCTTTGACTTTGTGGTTTTGGTCTTGCAATTAGTTGGAGTAACAACGTCCAACAAAGATGTAACGTTAGCATATAGCACGCAGAAGAGTTCAGTGGTTCATGATCTCTTCTCTTTCTTCAGAGTGATGATTCTGACATTTGGGATGATACAGCTTTGATTAAAGCATATGATAAAGCGGTTGCGTCGTTCAAGGTAATGACGCTTATAAGAGATGCGACTATGCAGCTGATATAATTCCGTTTACTTTGCTTCTTCAGTAACCCTGCTGTTGTTTTGCTCCTCCTTTTTTATTCACCAGAATGCATTGAAAGGAGAGGACAATGAGACACCACACAAAGATAACTCCGGAAAGAAGCGGAAAAACAACAAAAAGAGTAAAAGCAGAAAAAGATGTAACGCTGCACCCGATAAAGAGGTAATCACGCACAGCGTCAGTACTTGAGTTGATTTGGAGTATCACTATCCAAATAATTCAGGTGAACTGAAATATGTTACACAGTGGCAGGTTGGGGACTCCTGTTATGCTTACTGGTCTGAAGATGGCAACTTGTACTCTGCTACGATTTCCTCCATTGATCAGGAGAAGGGCACCTGTGTGGTCCTTTATACTGATTATGGGAATGAGGAGGAGCAGAACCTCAGTGACCTTCTGACAGAGGCTTCAGATTTGGATGAAGACACTCAGAAAACTGCAGCTGTATGTGGAGTATGACATTGCTGTCAATTAGACACTGACTATATAATCATATGAGGGATTAATGATGCAGTTGTTTTAATCCTTATATTAACTTGCCTAAATGCAGGTCAAAGAGACTGAGTCCTCAACAGAGGAGAGTGATCGATCTTTAACCCCAAAGCAGTCCGGTCACCAGAAGCACAAATCTAAAGGCAGATCTCCCATGGGACCTCCATCGTGGATTCCTGGACTCCCTCCTGGACTCCCACCTGGACCCCCACCTGGACCCCACTTCCAAAAGGTGAATGTTAAAAATAGGCCTGTCGTGATTGATTAATCGCATCAAGTCACCTTTATTTATATAGCCCTTTATACCATACAGATTGTTTCAAAGCTGGAAAATAATCCAAAGGAAAATAATTATTCAATGATGCAAACAGAATTCAGTTCTGCTGTAAAGCAGCTCTAAAAAGACAATAGTAAACAGTCATTATTCAGCTGAAATCAGTTCAGTGTTGATTCAGTTTAGTTAAATAATTATGTAAAGTTGGTCAATTATGGAATGGGTTCAATTCATCTATAAAGCAGCTCTGGAGAAAACAGTGATGTTATCATCCAGCTCAGTTCAGTTCTCATCCAATAGTGTCAGTGCATTCAAGTCAATAATATTGCTGAATATTAAGTGTCTTTACCTAAGCAAGCCAAAAGGCGACAATGGCAAGAAACTCAAACTCCATCAGTGACAGAAATGGAGAAAAAAGTCAGGCTGTGGATCATCTGATCATGGTTTATCATTTTATCTAATTGCAATTATTTGAGATGGCCGCAATAATTTTGCCATCCAAATAAGGGAAATTTAAGCACTTAAAGGGTTAGTTCACCCAAAAATGAAATTTGTCATTATTTACTCACCCTCATGTCGTTCCAAACCCGTGAGACCTTTGTTCATCTTTGTAACGCAAATTAAGATATTTTTGATGAAATCTGAGGCCTAAGTAAACATCTGTGACTGCCATCTTTCCTTGTTATAATTCCACTGCAGTTATTTCGTCTGCCGCTTTAAAGTCTCTTTAAAATCAGGTGGATTTTGATTGGCTGTCATTGTTTTTATCCTTCATCAGCTGGAAAGAAAACTTCTGAAAAAAATTCTATTGATATTGTTCCTCTGTGTCATTATCGTTATATTTGCAGTGTGGACTTCCCTATTCTCGTAGAATTACAATGATGATTAAAACTTTATAGTTATAGTTATCCTTGTAGTTATCATCCTCTGTGTAATTGGGCCTTAAGACTCTGTTCTCTCCAGACGGACAGCAGACGATCAGAAGGTCCTGGACATTTCTTCCCTGGATGGCCTCCCATGATGCCTCCAGGTCCCCCGGTAAGAAGCAGCTTGAGATCTTTCAGATCTATGAACTTATTCTTACATGAAAAGTGATCTAGTAAAAACATTTACAGCTTTTCATGGGGCAGATTAACTTTTTAATTTTAATGAAAATGTGAATTTATTGTTGGTCCAGATGATCCCACCGCCTCCACCAATGAGTCCAGACTCTCTAGAGGATGACGAGGCTTTGGGCAGTATGCTTATTTCCTGGTACATGAGCGGTTATCACACGGGATACTATTTGGTGCGGTTATTCTTCTTACTGTTCACCAAACATCTTTTTGTGCACCTGGTTTTATATTATCAGAAAAATCTCTCAACTCTTTTGTCTCTTACACAGGGTTTAAAACAAGGTCGTAGAGAGGCTGCAGCATCTAAGAAGTCACATCGGAAATAAAGATACAGCGGTTAGTTTTTGCTAAAATTTTACCTTTTACAAACTACTTTAACTTTAGGCTTATGGGGAGTTGGGTTGGGTAGATATACTACGTTGTATAAATAATAAACCTAATATGTTAACATTTAAGTGTTTCTGTAAGATAAGTATTTTATGAATTTTACTGAATTATTACTTTTTTCCCCCATATAGAGTGAAATATGAACATGATGCTGCAGCAGACTTGATTCACTTTTCTTTTTTTTGTATTCTTTGTAAATAAATAAATGAATTAAAAGTAATTGTGCTCTTTTCCAAAGCGTGTTTGTGTGTGCATATTTTTATTAAGAGATCACTTTAATAGACTGCCTACAAACATTCTGGTAACTTGATGATTTCATTCAGATTTCATTAACATTATTTTGCTGAATGTCACTGATGTCACCTCCAGTGTGTGAAGTCATTTTATTACACAGTTCTTAAATTTAAAGACACAGTATCAGGGCACTGTCTTTATTATTCCAACCAGTCCATTTAAATTGGGTGAAATTTTGCAATGTAAATGTGATAACTTGTACTGTTTAATATGGTGGTTCTCAGCCCAGTGAATGGGGCTTTAGATGCTTTAAAATGATTTAAAATGAAACACAAACAAGCATTAAATTAAGATAACACAACTAAAAATCAAGCTATTCCTTATTTTAATTAAAAAAAAAAAAAAAAAAAAATGTATTCTTTGAGGAACCAGGGTTCCCACTGAATAGATGAGGTAGCCTAATTTTAAGTGTGATTTCTTTAAAAAAAGGTTTTTAACCAAGTAAATCCAGTTTTAAATTTAGTTTTAAATTTTTTTTTGAATAAATCAATCTTAAACATCTTATTTAGTTTTATTTTTGATTGATTAAACCTTGTTCTCACCATGAATACAACCACAGAAGCTGGCATGGTGTTAAAAAGGAAAGAAAGAAAACTATGGGCACTTTTATAATGAATATACACCAGTGGGGGTCTTTGGAGTTGAGAACCACTGGTCTAATGTAAGTTGACATCTCTCTTGTTTAACAAAGCCATCCTTTTCATTATATATCTACTATGGGCCTTAGTTTGTAGTGGTTTATTTTCTGTCAAATCCATTCTAGAAGACTGATGGACTGGTATAGGTATCAGGTTGCATCTGGACCAAAGCTGGAGCTTGTGTCGTCTCTGGTAACCTCGGCATGAGCATCCCAAGACAGAAACAGGAAAGCAAATGCAGAAAGATTAGCATAGCTGCTGTTCATATTACTTTCAAGATTATCTTGGGAAGTTGTGGCAAGTCCGGCAGACTAATATAGCTGAATTACTGAATCTGGTCTTTATTTTTTTTTCTCTCTCTCTCTCTCTCTCTCTCTCTCTCTCTCTCTCTCTCTCAATTCAATTCAATTCAATTCAATTCAATTGAGCTTTATTGGCATGACTGTGGGATGGCACAATGTTGCCAAAGCAATAAACATGTAACAAGTTATAACAGGTATAGATAAGTAAAAGGAAGAAAAGAAAAAAAACATATACATGGCTATATTGTATATATGTTATCACATAACTTAACAAGTGGTAAAAATACAGGGTAAATAAATACAGAGAGCAGTAATGAGATTGAAAACAAAACAAAAAAATGAAAGGGTTCATTCTTTGTCCCTCATAATATGCCAGGAGGACATACTGCGCTGCCAGGTGGATACACTTCTCTTTCTCTCCCAAAATATAACAGAGTTTGTCTATGTGGGTTGCTTGCTGGAATTCAGGTAGAATTTGAGCAATTTGGGTGAAATAAGTTTCTCTAATGTTGTTATATTTGCTGCACTGTGTGAGGAGGTGCAGTTCATCCTCTATGACTCCATCAGAGCAGTGTGAACAGAGTCTGAGCTCTCTGGCTCTCCAGCTCTGCTTGTGTCGGCCCGTCTCTATACACAGGCTGTGGTCGCTCAAAAGATACTTCGTCAGGAGCTTTCTCTGACGATAGTCTTTCATTTTTATCAAGTAAGGTGCCAATTGATAATTTGTCTTTATTTTGTGAAAATTTGTTTATTTGTGCTACTTTGATCTGCCAATCATGGATGTATTCTTCCTGGGTTCTTTGACCTATTTCTTTAATTTTTGAGACTTTTAATTGAGTTGTTGAATTTAGTTGGTGTGTTTCCACTAAATAGTGCAAGGGATCATTCTCTGGGTGTCCTACCCTGTATGTAAGAGCGCAGTGATGGTAGGCATCTGCCTGTGAGTCTGACAGATGGAACCAGAACTTCACTGCTCTCTTCTGGATTTCAAACAGGAGAGGGAATCTGCCCAGTTCTGCCCTGCAAGCCAGACTAGGGGCATTTCTGTGAAGACCCAGGATGTTTTTGCAGAACTCAAGGTGGAAAATTTCAACAGGGTTTTTGTCCCATGATTCATAACTTAATTTAAATTTGGGGCCCCAGATTTCACATCCGTACAAAAGAATGGGCTTGATGATGCTATTGAAAATTTTCATCCAAAGTTTAATAGGTGGGTTGAATTTGAACAGTGATTTTCTTATACTGTAATAAGCGTGCCTTATCGGTCAGATCTTTTATTGCCATTTCAAATTGTCCAGAAGCTGAGATTGTGAGACCCAAATAATTATAATATGTGACATGATTAAGAAGTGTTCCCCCGTTTTTTGTCAGTAAGGCGAGGTTTTTTTTGGAAGATCATGATTTTGGATTTTTCCATGTTAATTGGTAAGTCCCAATCGCTACTGTACTGCTCTAGAATGGAGAGGCTTTTATGCAGTCCCTCTTCATCAGGTGACAGCAGCAGAAGGTCATCAGTGTACAGGAGGCATTTTATTTCTCTGCCCTCGAGGGTCAGACCAGGACAGGAGAACTTCTCAAGTGCTGATGCCAACTCATTGATGTATATATTAAAGAGAGTCGGGCTGAGGCTGCAGCCTTGACGGACTCCTTTATTCTGACTGAAATAATCAGTCCGTCTGTCGTTGATCTTGACACAGCACTTGTTCGCGTTGTATATATCCTATGTCCTTCCTCCTATTCCACTTTGGATAAGTTTTAGAAAAAGCCCATTATGCCATAAAGAATCAAAGGCTTTTTTAAAATCAATGAAGCAGCCGAATATTTTTCCTTGTTTTTTTTTTTTTGATGAACATATTTTTGTATTAGTGTGTGAAGTGTGTAAATGTGATTTGATGTTCTCTGATTGGGCATAAATCCAATTTGACAATTCTTTAAAATTTTGTGTTCTTGAATGAACTGAACTAATCTGTCATTAATAATGGAACAGAATAGTTTTCCGAGGTTACTGCTCACTGTGATGCCTCTGTAATTATTTGGGTCATACTTCTCACCTTGTTTAAAAACTGGAGTTATCAAATTTTCTTTCCAAATTTCAGGAAATTGTCCTGATTTTAATAAGAGGTTGAACAATTTTAGAATAGCATCTTTCAGTTTGGGGCTGCTGTGTTTCAGCATCTCATTAGATATTCCATCCACGCCACAGGATTTTTTGTTTTTTAGGGATTTTATCTTGTCTGTCAGTTCATTTAATGCTATGGGCTGGTCTAAATGATTTAGCTGGTTTTTTATAGTGCGTTCCAGGTTATGTAGTTGAGAGGTCAGATGTTTTTGGGCGAGGGTTGGTTCGTTTGGTGAATAAAGATTTCCAAAATATTCGGTCCAGATTTTTGGGTCATAGATGGGAAGGTGTTTGGCTTTATTGGATTTGTCTAAATTGTTCCATAATTCCCAAAAAGAATTTTGATCGACTGCCTCCTCAATCTTGATTAGTTTTATTTTCATGTGATCAGCTTTTTTCTGTATTAATAGTGACTTGTACATTTTAAGGGTTTGTTGATATGTGGCTCGTATTTGTTGGTTTGCTGGGTCTCTGTGTTTTTTGTTTGATAATGACCGTAATTCTTTTCTTACTTGTTGGCATTCTTTATCAAACCAACCAGCATTAGCCATTTCTTTTTTGCTTCTATAATTTTTTCTTTTTCTCAGGGCTTTTCTGACCACTGTAGAGAAGATTTTTGTTAACTGTTCAGTTGCTAAATTGGTCGTTGTCTTCTCTTCGCTAAATGAAGTTAATAGAAATGAGTCTATCATGTTCTGAACATGAGTGCTTTGGAGCGCAGCTTCATACTGGGAAGGACTGTTCTTACTCCATATAAATTTGGGGGGGAGTGGATACAGTTTAACCTTCTGATCTGAAGATGGCAGAAGATTCACTGACCTGTTCAGACTGAGGACAGTGTGACTGTGGTCTGATAACGGTAGCTGTGGCATCACGGTGAAATAATTGATTTTATTTTGGTCTATATCTGTGATGGCGTAATCTACTGTGCTGTTGCCTAAATGTGAGCAGTAGGTAAATCGACCCAGAGAATCACCTTTTGTTCTGCCATTAACTATATAAAGACCCAAGCTTTTGCAGAGCTGCAGGACTTGTTTTCCATGTCTGTTAATTGTGTTGTCGTAATTCTGACGTGTTTTAGTACATCGTTTTTGTTGATGATTAAGTGAACCGTTTATATATTTGTCTCCATCAGAGCTGATGTAGTCCACTTCCTTCCCCGTTCTAGCATTCAGATCCCCCATTAACAGAACTGATCCTAGAGACTGAAAGTAAATGATCTCTGACTGTAGGCTTGAGAAGATGTCATCATTATAATAAGGCGACTCACATGGGGGGATATATATGGCACACAGGTACAGGTCCTCATCTAAACACAAAAGCTCTTTTTTAAGTTTTATCCAAATATGTGTTTTCCCTTTTTTCACAGGTTGAATATAATGCCACAGATGGTCTTTGAACCAAACAATGATTCCTCCTGAATCTCTTTCGTTTTTTAACATTAGGCTGTTTGATTGAGGGTATACGTAGCTCTCTGTAGTTTGAAGGAGTGCGGGTTTTGGAGTCTAAATGACTCGACCACACTGTAAAACTTTACTGTAAATTTACAGGTAATTTCTAACAGTATTATACTGTATTTTCAGAAAACAGTAACACGCTGTATATTTTACAGAATGTCTGTAAATATACAGTAGTTTTCTGTTTTCAGCCCGTTTCACTCGTAATACAGTATCAATACTGTAGAGGCATTGCATTATGGGATTGATTTTTTTTTTCCGCGCTCATTTCAAATTTCTAGGCCAGGCATACATTTTAGCTTCTCTCCCAACGCTTTTAGTGTTTCACGTCGACTCTTCAGTGTTTAATGTTATCATTAAACGATATTTGAGTGAATATAGTGTGCAGTTTTAAGCTTTTGAAGCGTCAGTTTGCCTGAGACGCGGGATGACTGGACGGCGCTGCTGAGAAGACGGAGATGTTATTTTCCGCCTGATTAATCAAAACGTTTGTGCCTGTCGAGAAGACGGATAAATGATTGTTCGGCTGAGAATACGGTAAGCCAGTCTTTTCTGGAGCTTTTCGTTCGCGTTTCTACTTTGTCATGAATAGTTTGATCTTGAAATGTTAAACTTGTGTTTCTCATGAGCAAACAGTTAATGATACTCTGTTCTCAGCGCTTCACGCAGTAACACTGATGTTTCATGTTATAGACAAACCTTAGCATATGTTATTCTTACAACCTGATTTTTAAACTGTTTTGTGTTTTTTTTTTTTTTTTTTTGCATTTTTTTTTTCTCGTTTCAGGCTGAATCATCTGATGTAGCTCCATTGTTTACGTAAGTGTTGTGCTTATTTTCACGTGTATCAGGTTTATGACAAAGAATTCAGTGAATAAACTATTTTATTTTGTCGATTATTTTAAGCATTTAAGCAAGATGCATCTTTTCTGAAGTGTAACAGGACACATTACTGAGATCATATGTTTAGCTGTGAGTCCTTGTGTTCACAAAAATGCTATGGTGAATGAATGCACAATATTCACTTCTCTCTTCTCTTCTCTTCTCTTCTCTCTCTCTCTCTCTCTCTCTCTCTCTCTCTCTCTCTTTGCTTTTCTGCTTTTAGGCTCTTTGACATATACCCTAAACATGGCTCAAGAACCAGAAAGGGGGGTGAAATGACCTTCTGTGAAATATGGTTTTGTTAACGTAAGTATTGCACCTAATTTCACATGTGATGTAATCAGGTTTATGGCAAAGAATGGACTACTTGCAATGAGGCTTGTAACACACTTACGTTTTTAAATAATACAACTTGCCTATTTCCGTTTAGTGATCGATGCTGCAGTGTGTGTGAGACCTGATGAATAAGATCAGAACAAACCTTAATTTATTTTTATTAAATATTTTAATCCCTATTTTTCATTGACAGTCATTTCACTGTATGTAATTCACACAATTCTTAGTATTCAAATTCTTAATATTCAAAGTATATTTGTCAGTCCGCTGTCAGTGCGTTACTGTTTAAAGGGTTAGTTCACCCAAAAATGAAAATTCTGTCATTAATTACTCACCCTCATGTCGTTCCACACCTGGAAGACCTTCGCTCATCTTCAGAACACAAATTAAGATATTTTTGATGCTAGAGCTTTCTGTCACATGTCACAGAGACGCATGGATTACTTTAACAATGTGTTTGCTACCATTCTTGACCTTGAATGTGTAAGTTTTGCTGCTGCCTATGGAGGAACAGAAAGCTCTCAGATTTTATCAAAAAATATCTCCATTTGTGTTCCAAAGATGAACAAAGGTCTTACGGGTGTGGAACGACACGAGGGCAAGTAATTAACAACAGAAATTTAATTTTTGGGTAAACTAACCCTTCAAGATTAATTTAAATATTTAACATTGCTAAATGTCTCGAGGCAGGTACCACTTATTTATTTAACTATTTTAAAAGACTGGGATAAGAGCACCAACACACACAAGCTTGTACTTATCCTTACTTTATCAAATTCATTTAAAATGTAAATTCAACAGTTATAAAATAAGAGAAAAACAGTTAATGAGAAGACGAGCACTGGACTGCAGCAGGTTAGTGGTGTATGTAGGTGAGCTGAATGCTTTTACCAGAAACTCCCGAGATGTAGTATGACGTACAACGCGGAAGCAGTTGTGCATATAGTCCATTCAATGAATGAACGATTTCATTGAATACAATTATAAGCATTATTTTTTTAGTTGCATCTTTTCTGAAGTGTTAATTGGACATTTTAACTTACTGCAATCAAATGCTTAGGCTGTTAGTCCTTGTGTTCACAAAAATGCTATGGTGCATATATTCACAATATTCATTACTGTTTTCTCTCTTTCCTTTTTTTCTCTTTCTTTTCTGCTTTTCTAGGCACTTTGACATCAACCGTGAACACGGCTCAAGAAACAAGAAGGGAAAGTGACTTCTAAGACTGGCAACTCTGTGCAAAAAAGGAGCAGTACTGAAAAACTTGTAGGCCTACTATTTGTTTTTACTCCACATTTGGAAAAATGTTAAAAGTAAATAAGATTGCTGTATTGTTCATTGATAACTGTTGAGTGCATTTAAAATGTTGACCTTTCAACGTTGCAATTTTCTGCTTTTTTCCGTAAAAAAAATAATAAAAGTTTTAAAACTCAGAGTATGTTGCTTTCCATTTCCTTTGCCATAACATAATAACAAAAGTATATTTTTAATTATTTAATGACAAATATAAGTGCAGTATGAAAAGCTGTATAAATGCAGTTAATAGCTGTAGATAAACAGTGTAATACTATAAAAGTACATAATATTACAGCAGGATACTGTATTTGGTAATTACAGTACTATACTGTAAATGTTGTTTACAGAAGTGGTACTGTAAAAATACAGTAAGTAGCTGGCAACCCAGCTGCCAGTATTTTACTGTAAATTTACAGCGAAAGGTTTTACAGTGCATGTCTCAAGTAAAATAATTATATCTGAACTATATACAGTATTGACAAAATCAGGGTTAGTCATTTTCTCTCCAAAAGCTGAAGAGAACATCCCTTGAATATTATAACATGTTATTTTAAATGATGACATTGAGAAATATTATATTTACCAGAACAATGTATGAATTCATGACCAAATCATGTTTTAAAATATAGATTAATCAATTAAAAAGTAATATAGAGGATATATAGAAATATAGTGATTGAATTAATTTTACAAATGTTAAATTTAAAAATAAATAAATAAAAAGAAATAATGAAATCATTAGGAAATAATGATCATACTTGACTACAGACACACTGTGATTACTTAAGCTAACAGGTTGTCACATCATTTTCAGCATGTGTTTTATCTGGATCAGGTCACTGGTGTCTGTTCTACCTCGTCCTGCCACTACAGTGGTGTAGCTGTCTGTCTGACTGACCCTCTCCACGCGGTCAGGATGTGTTTTCTGGGGGCTTTTCAGAGCTGACTCCTTGATGGTTTTTGCAAACAGTCTCATGCCCTCTTGATGAATGTGGATGTGGTCATACAGATGCTCGTGGGTGATGCGCTGATGGTCGGCTATGTGGACATTCGGCATTGGAGCGCAGACTCTAGCTATCTCCGCATTGATTGTGCTGATGATCCTGTGTGGCACGTCTCTGCGAGGTTGAAGGGTTGAGATGATGACCTTGGCTCTGGGGTAGATCCTGCTGCCTGTTTTCACCACGTTGGACAGGGCTTTAGTGACGTCCACCCTTCTAGCACTGAAGTCGTTTGTTCCGGTGTGAAGAATGATGTGTGACGGTACACCCAGTACACCCTCTCGCAGCAGTCTCAAAGCAGAGTGTGAGGTGGGACACCAGAGCCTCTTCACAGATCTCCCCGGAAACAGTCGTCTGGGGTCAAGATGGTGGCCGTTGGAGTCACAGAGGATGACAATGTTGTCTTTACTCTTCTGTTCACTGCTAGTGCTCATGGGCGATGTTGTTGTAGGTGGTGGGTGACTCTGTGTGATGCTGCTGCTGTTCTCTTTCCTCTTGAGGCTCTGAGGGGCTTGAGGAGACTGACGGGTTGCAGGAGTGAAGGAGCTCTGAGGTTGTGTGCTGATACTCTTCTGATGTTGAGTTGAGTTTGGGATGCTTTCAGGAGAGGAGGTGCTGTGTGTTTGTGTGCTGACACACTGCAGATGTTGTTTTGTGTGTAGCTGGTTCCTGGTCTCCTCCAGCAGTCTCTCCAGTGTGTGGCCGTGTTGTTCTCTTATAACCAGTTCCTCTCTCACCCTCCTCAGCTCCTGGTGCAGCTCTTGATTGTCCTCCTCCAGTTGTCTGACAGCGGAGCAGAGCTGTTGAAGTTGTTGAATGCTGTGATGGCTGGTCAGGTTCAGGAGCTGGTGGGAGGTTGTTGGTAGTTTCCTCTTTAAACAGGAAGAAGTCCTGCTCCAGCTCAGCGATGTTGTCTTTCAAGGCCTTTATCTTGGGAGATGCAGGAGCGCTGATGTGTCTGTCTGTTGTAGGAGTTCTTAAACTGGGGTTCATGTTGGTGCCTATTGTGTTGCAGAGCCCGTCCTCTGTGTTTCTCTTCACTTCAGGATCTTTCTTAATCTTCTGAACCTCCAATTTAAGGTTTTTAAAGTTCCTCTGGAATTCATTAAGGCTGGTTTCTGGTCCCTGGACCATGACTGTACCATTATGATAAAGGTTCACAGTCAGCTTTGTGTCATTGTCTCCTTCTAGAGTGAGTTGTCTGCCTTTGCTGATGCCTCCTTTTCTTCTGCATGTCATGGCAGAGCAGAGGATGGTGTGCCAGACAGATGGGTGTTCAGTGAAGAAGAGCAGGTTACACCGGACTCTGTTGTCTTCTGGTCCACTGTAGTCAGACAGCAGTATCTCTGGGTTCTCTTTCAGGATCATTTCTTTCATCTTTTTCTTATCTTTGGTAGATTTAACTTCTGTTGGATATATTACCTCCAACTCCTCTTCATTTTTGAAAAATGCCTCTGCTTTAGGTAGGCCCATGTTGTTCTCGACTGAATTAACTGCCACGGAATGTTAGCCTGGCTAGCAGTTAGCTTGATATGTTGAGTTTATATGCAGTTTTTAGGTGATGACAGAAAAATAAAATCTTTTTTAGAGGTCTTAACTTAAAAATCTTCTGCCTCTATTGTTCACAATTAAGTATCCAATTACTTAATTACAGTTTGAGTCATAAAAAACATATATTCTCTGGCAAAATGATGCTGATATCAGGAGCTGATATTTTTGCTGCCAACTGCCATCATAACCACGGCAACTCTCTCTCTCTCTCTCTCTCTCTCTCTCTGAGTACAAATTGCTTGCTAACTAAAAATAAACAAACAGTACCAGTACTTTACAGTAGTAAATTAGCTTTTCTGCATCAGATAGCATGTTTTTTCTTGTAACATGAGAAGTGTGGTTTTCAAAATATAAGTTGCTCAAGCATGACACTATACTGTAGGTCTTTAACTGTAGTGAATGAAGTAACAAGAAGTCCTTAATTTTGTTCCTAAAATAATGCTATCTATCGACATTTATTTTTGCTTACCTGTGGCCTTTGCTGCCTTTTCTGTCTCTCTCAGTCGCTCATGAGGTCAGTGTTGGGTGAAGCTGCTCACTCATTGAACTGATCTGTGGTTCAATACTGTCATGTGACACCTCATATCTCAGCTCCACATAATTCTTTAATATTCAATACATTATCTGATATGAGTCTTGGAACTCTTGAGGCAATATGGTGGAGAACACCCTTCACCTCGATTGCAAGAAATGGATTCAATCTTGTAGAGTGATCTCCACCAGGTCATAAACTTAAACAATCTGCTTGATGTAAGTGAATCACCTGCATCTCACCATGATATATACATGATTCTTTTCATTTTGCTCCATACTTACTCAAAGCTGTTTCTCAGTTTTTTCACCAGTAACTTGCAGAACCTCAGTTCTCTGTTTTATTTTCATTCTCTCTCACTATCATTCTTCTCTAGACTCTCTTTCTGCTTGTCTGCTTCCACTTCATCCTAAACCACTTCAGTTGAATCTCTTTACTAATTCCACTCATTATGATGCCACAACAGTATATAAAATGTTCAAAACCATTTGTTTCATTTTGCTTGGTTACTGTTGCTATGGGTGCATGCTTTAGGAACATAACATGATGTCTTGAGTAAGCAATAAGGTACTCGAGGCTAGTGCTGTATCGTGAATAAGTCATGGCTGAAGGGCGTTGTTAGGCACGACGCGAAGTGGAGTGCCTGCAACTCCTTCAGCCGTGACTTATTCATGATACAGCACTAGCCTCGAGTACCTTATTTTGTAAAACGGTTACCACACAATACAAATATTAAAGCCAAAAAATATGTATCAATGCAACTTTCATGAAGTAAAATCACTAAAAGCCTTCCTTCCGCTGGAAAAAATAGTCCATTATTACGCTATTAGATGGTGGCAAAGACCGTCTTTATGAGTGAGTCAGTCAGTAGCAAAGACTTTTATATTGAAAAGACTGAATTGTTGTGAACACGGAACAAGACGCAACTGACAAATGCTTTGACTAGCGCTGTCAGTGTCAGCAGGTCACGGGAAAACCCATTAACTGTTAAAAGGACAAGATATTGCAGCGGACATTTAAACAGATTTTTTATTATGAACATAGGACTGACCTGAAGGAAAATGCTAAATCTGAATGCAGGTAATAAACTCACTCACTCGATCTCTTTCTCACAATACTCTTCTACATAATACAGTAAGCTTCAATGAACAATATCAATTGAGAACAGTTTATGTTGCTAAGAGTGGTTGCTAAGAGTGTTATGTAGTGATACACAGAACCGTTGGGTGAAGCGGTCATCGCTGTGTTTTATCGTGAATAAAACACAGATATTGACCAATCAGAATCAAGGACAGGAACTAACCGTTATATATGAAAATTTAAAGAAATAAGAAACCTATATTTCAATGTTTGATTACTTATTTAGATGTTATTAAATATGTGTGCTATTAATATAATACACATATATTACTTGTGTGTACTATTAATATAGTAGCAGGAATGAAGAAACATTATAATATCTGACAGTTTATTTATTGTATTTTTACATTTCATAAGTGCATACATTTCCTCTACATCTATTTTTAAGTTGCCCCAAGTCCATTTCACCATAAATTATTTATAAATAGTATAAATTATCAAATGCTGGTGACTTATTGCTGATTAGAACAATTAATTTGAAGAAAAAGTCATACATTACATAGAAGACATTAGAAAATGTCAGAAGTATCTTTCAGAAATGAAATATAAACAAAAGAAATGTGCTCAATAAACTAAAGCCATACACTTTCCTCTTAAAAAAAAGAGCATTTTAAATCACAGTGCTTTGCCCACCAACTATAAGGGTACATGTGCAATCAATCCCGTTTGAATAAAACTATATTTACATCAGCTTAAAACCGTTCAAGAACATAAATAGAGGAAGACATTAGAACTGCATTAGTTAAATGTAGTTCCCTGTACCCCAGCTTGTGGTAAAACTGTGATTTTACATTACACGATGCAGCAGATCTCTGCCATTAGGCTCCAAAAATATCTTCATGGTATCTCTTCTCCACCTGACAACAAAAAGATCATGATGGCATGAGTTCACGTGTCACATAGCAGTTCATACAAGGACATGAGGACTGAAAGAGCAAATCTCACCTTCAACCTCTCCAGATATTCTCCAGCTTCTGTGATGGTCATGCCTGTTTTATTCACCAGGATATCTTGCAAAGTGCTAGCAACATCACGGGCCATGTTCATGCCACCGCAGACATACAGATGACCTGCGTTCTTGTGTAGTACCTCCAAGGCCTTTTCAGATAGCTGCTCCCTCAAGACATCCTGCACATACATCTGTTCCAAACAACACAAGCTTACAGTTACAGACAGAAGACAAACTGATGCCAGTGTAAGTGCATCTGATGAACAGTGCAGACTGAGAGAACCTTACTGAATTTTGACACAGTAAATAGTAATAAATAAATGTATTATTTTGAGTACAGCATAAACAGAACTTTAGAGATGTACCTTTTGTTTACCAGGTTGGCGAGAATAAGCTGTATTGACATTGCCCAGAATGCCATCAAGTCTCAACTTCAGTGTTTCTACTTTATACAGATGGTCTGTTTGTGAATCACGACACCCAAACAGCAGTGTCATAGGAGTCATTTGCAGACCTAAAAATGAGTTGATTAAATAAGGCAGTTAATTTAGGACAAAAACTTTGAGGATTTATAATACAAATAAGAACTAAAGACGGTTCTATTTTGACTTATATATCTAGAAAATAGAACGGTACTGTTTAAAAGTTTGGGGTCGGTAATATATCTTATGCTCACCAAGGCTGTATTTATTCAATCAAAATACAGTAAAAACAGTAATATTGCGTAATATTATTACAATTTAAAATGACTGTTTTCTGTTTGAATATATTTTAAAATGTCATTTATTCCAGTGATGGTAAAGCTGAATTTTCAGCATCATTACTCCAGTCTTCAGTGTCACATGATCCTTCAGAAATCATTCTAAAATGCTGATTTGGTGCTCAAGAAACATTTATTATTATTATCAATTTTGAAAACAATACATTACTATTAGTTTTGTGGAAACGTGATATTTATAAATGTGAAATTTACTTATATTTAAATAACGTAAAAGTCTTTACTGTCACTTCTGATCAGTTTAATTCATCCTTGCTTAATTAAATGTATTTTAAAAAAAATCTTATTGACAGCAAACTTTTGAACAGTAGTGTATAACTGGTCAAATAAAATTTAGGATATTGTGATAATTGGTTTGGATGGAACCTTGAAGCAAGAGTCATCATTATATGCTTGTGTGTCTAAACTTCATGACCTTAAAGGGTTAGTTCACCCAAAAATGAAAATTATGTCATTAATTACTCACCCTCATGTCGTTCCACACCCATAAGACCTTCGTTCATCTTCAGAACACAAATTAAGATATTTTTGATGAAATCCGATGGCTTGGTGAGGCCTCCATTGCCAGCAAGATAATTAACACTTTCAGATGCCCAGAGAGCTACTAAAGACATATTTAAAACAGTTCATGTGACTACAGTCGTTCAACCTTAATATTATAAAGCGACAAGAATACTTTTTGCGTGCCAAAAAAACAAAATAACGACTTTTCAACAATATCTAGTGATGGTCGATTTCAAAACAGCTTTACGAATCTTTTGTTTCGAATCAGCGGTTCGGAGCGCCAAAGTCACGTGATTTCAGTAAACGAGGCTTCGTTACGTCATAAGTGTTTCAAAATTTCAATGATTCACCACTGGGAGGCATGACTTTGGCAGTTTGATACACGCTCCGGACCACTGATTCGAAACAAAAGATTCGTAAAGCTTCGAAGCTTCATGGAGCAGTGTTTTGAAATCGCCCATCACTAGATATTGTTGAAAAGTCGTTATTTTGTTTTTTTTGGCGCACGAACTGTTTTAAATATGTCTTTAGTAGCTTTCTGGGCATCTGAAAGTGTTAATTATCTTGCTGGCAATAGAGGCCTCGCTGAGCCATCGGATTTTATCAAAAATATCTTAATTTGTGTTGTGAAGATGAGCGAAGGTCTTACGGGTGTGGAAAGACATGAGGGTGAGTAATTAATGACAGAATTTTTATTTTTGGGTGAACTAACCCTTTAAATTAGGAGCTCACATATATTACCTGTCTTTTTCGTGTCGTGAATGCGCTGTTGCCAGAAGCTGCGGAAAGGAGCAATACCACTGCCAGCCCCTATCAGAATAACTGGAGTGCTGGGGTCTTCTGGGAGATGAAACCCACCTGAGCTGAAATAATGAGCAGTAAACATGTCAAGTTTTCTATATTATTAACATATGGAGTACAGAATGTTAAAATGCCTTTATAAGTATTTAAATGAGATATTCATATTCAGCATTTAACTAACTATCATCAGTACCGGTGGACGAAGCAGGGAACTGTGTGTCCTCTTTTGATGGTGTTAAGCCATGTGCTGCAGGTGCCAAAATGCATTGGGCCCTTTCCTCCTACGATAAAACAGAACAGAGCGTTATCCACATGACTGGTGAAACATGGCATTTGATTATCAAAGAATTATCCAATGTTTTTGTTTTGTATGTTTGTTATATGTTTAGTATCATACCCTGGGTGTGGTACTCCACCACAGACACCGTGAGGTGCAGCTCGTTCGGATGACAGTCCAATGAGGAACTGACAGAGTACAGACGGGGCTTCAGCAGAGGAATCTGGCTGAGAAGGAAGGCGGTAGGGACTTTTAGAGAGGGAAATTCTTCGAGCACCTCCAAGAAGGTGGGCCTGTAGAAATCTTTCCATGTAGAATATTCCTGGAAATCCTACGGAGAAATAATAGAATGCTGTAAATCTACTAGTAATATGTTTAATTTAGAATAAAATCATAAACAACTGTCCCATTTAAATTCTTATAAAAAAAGAATGTAACGCAATTACCGATGCAAGTGCCTCAAGCCGTTTGCGATCCTCTTCTTGACCAGCCACTGTAGAGAGTTTGCGCAGCAGGCTTTGTGATGGTGGAGTCGTGACATCAAGGAAGTATGTAAGAGCCTGGACCAGAGTGCAAGCAGGGATACGCTCATCTGTCTGCCATCTCATTTCCTCTGAAAGACAACACAGGAAAGAGCCATATAAGTAAGCTTGGATTTTGGGGACCTTCTTAACTATACTTGCATATAGTTTATTATAACTGCCATTAGTGATTGTTACCAGGGCTAGAGTCAGAGAGGGACTCCAAGTGAAGGCTCTGGTTAATAGGAGGGGCATCTGGGAGATGCTTCACAATACCATCCACCAACTCTGCAGAATTCTCAGGAAAAATCCCCACATGATCTCCAGGGGCAAAGTTCAAGGCTTTTGTGTTTCCATCCGTCATCAGCTCAACCAGGATAGTAGAACGACTGAAAGTAGAATAAATAAGTATAAAACACAGCACCGTCAAATGTGTACAAGCCCAGCTAACAGGGAATGTTCTCAGAACTTTAGCTAACGTTCTGGCAAGGTTCTCTCAAAGTTATAAACAAATGTTCTACCAGTAATGACAATAGAACGTTCATTCAAACATGTCTGGTCTTTAATAATGGAATTTTCCCTTACCGTTGATATAACCAAGAAAAAAAAAAGTTTTTAAAACATTTAAAAAAACTAGATGTTTGAACGTTCAGAAATAACCTTACTATAATGTTACTACAATAGCTTAATGGGAACGTTAGCAAAACATTCTTAGAACATTTTTTGTTAGCTGGGAGTTAGTTAGGTAGTGAAATTGTAGATTCAAACCTTGACTGAGCGCTCTGCAGTTTCTGCCTTCTTTTCAGTGTCATAGGAAACATAGTTTTAGAGTGAAGAGCAGACAGTGCTGTAAAAACAGAAGATTCATGTAAATACTGTATTAAGGGGAAAATAATATAAAACCTGGTGATTAGTGAGTTTAGATAAAACCTAATTAAACTTAGTGTGTTGACAAGTAGAGTTAGAGGTGTACCTGTAATTTGGTCCAGAGCGCAACTGTCATGCTGCAGTCTGTATCTCTGTGGTTCCCAGCCATCCGACTGTTGCTCAACACTCTTCAGCTTTGTTTTAATGTTGAACTCCTCACATGCATCCTTAAAAAACAGAGATATGCCATTCATTTGTTGTTCATTTCTGTATTGGTATAAGATTTATTTATTTGATTCGTTGAATTATGGAGGGAATTATGGAAACCTCGCCAACCTTAAAAGCAGTGCAAGCCCAGGCAGAGAAAGCCTCATCCTGCCCGTTAAGTTCATCTCCCTCCCCTGTGGCAGTCAGACGCTTGGCCCCCAGCTCAGCAAGCTTGTCATCCACATCATGGGCAAAAGCACAGAATTGTGGGTACACACGTGAGCCAAGGCCAAACACACTGTACCTGTATTGAGAAGAGGATGTCAGGGATCCTGTTCTACAAGAGCATATTTGACAAGTGAAAAAAGTGAAAGTCTTCGCATTGTTAGGCTACAAACCTGACATTGTTTTTCAAGTTTTGCAAGCTGAAAAGCTGCTTCCTGAAGCTCTGAAGGAAACAAAATATTAACGTCAAAATCAAATTTTGAATTCCTGTGGAAATGACAATTTTTATACACTACTGTTCAAAAGTAGAAATGAATACTTTTATTCTGGATGCTTTAAATTGATTAAAAGTGACAGTTAAGTCGTAACGTTACAAAAGATTTCTAAGTCAAATAAATGCTGTTCTTCTGAACTTTCTATTCATCAAATAATGTATCACAGTTTCCACACAAAAGTAGCACAACTGTTTCCAACGCTGATAATAATAATAATAAGAAATGTTTCTTGAGCAGCAAATCAGCATATTAGAATGATTTCTAGAATAATAGCTGCTGAATATCATTATTTAATATGATAATATCTTACAATATATTACTGGTTTTACTGTTTTTGCAGCCAAAACATAAAAAAAATCTTAATGACCCCAAACTTTTGAATGGTAGTATACAGTATTTGTATTATATATTTCTATATAATAAAATTTTAATATAACGTCACAAAATTATGCCCATACCACTCCATTTCCTGGACTTTCCCCATTGCCGAAAGTACTGGTGACGACCATCAGAAGGCTCTCTGTCTCAAGCTCACTGAAATCATAGTCCTCCATGCATACCAGCTTTATTTGAAAACAAGAATGAATTTTAGTTTTGGATCACATGTTTTTGTTGTTGTTCATATACTGCACTGTAAATAATACAGTATTTGAAAGCATTTTTCAAAGACAGCATTTCTTACCCTGGAGTCGAAGGCACGGCTGAGCATGGTGTTCAGTTTTTTGGCAAAGGTCAGTGACTTCCCTGTTTCGGTGGCATAGAGAACAGTGCAACGCACTCTCTTGGCCATGACTGCTTTGATGAGTATTTGAGAAAAAAACACTGCTCTAAAAAGAAAGAACAGTATTTGTATGTAAATGGCATTGGTCGTTGGCATTAATGTAGTACATTGTTGTTTTGTTTGGAGAAGCTGCTGGTCTGTTAGTACCTTATCAGTCCTTTGAAGTTGACCTTACGTCTCCAAAGTCCTTTCTTCTCATCTTTCCATTTGTGTGTTAGCCACGCATCAGCCTTAAAAAAAACACCACATATACACTATATTTACACTGCCAAAGTTTTCTTTATAAACACTGCTGTTCAAAAGTTAGGAGTTGGTAAGATTTTCTAACGTCTTCAATCTCACAAGATCCTTCAGAAATCATTCTGATATGCTGATTTGCTGCTTGAGAAACATTTATTATTATTATCAATGTTGAAAACAGTTGTGCTGCTCAATGTTTTTGTGGTGATTGTGATACATTTTTTTAGGATTATTTGATGAATACAAAGCATTTATTTGAAATAGAAATCTCTTGAAACATTATACATGTCTTCACTGTCACTTTTGATTCATCCTTGCTAAATAAAAGTTGAATCTCCAAACTTTTGAACAGTAGTGTACCTTGACAGGGGTATCTGTCTTGTTTATATGTTACATCTCTAGTGGTGTCTATGATTTTCCACCAATTCCAAAAATATGTTTGATTTTTAATCAGAATGTTTGATACCTGATAATAGAAAAAGGGAGAAAGGATGTAGTTGAGCATCTCCTGATGGTACACGGTGGTGAGGGAGCCAGACATGGGCGGGACCAGCCACACCCAATCAGCTGGACAACCTCCACGCAGACGAACTTCTGTCTCCAAGTGCTGCATGAAGGACTCGCTTGCTGAATGATGGTCCGTGATGGTGACCTTACTTTTCTGCACAGCAATATAGCAACATAAAATCCAATAAATATCTAAATGGCTTTATCTTCTTTCCTAAGTCTATTTTTAATATGTATTATTTCAGATACAATAACAGTGAGATGATCTTAAATCAATTTGAATATCAGTATTTCAACAGTACAAAAAGGACACTTTACCTGATAACTATGAATCACTGCAACATTGATAGCCACAAGTGCCTGGTCTTTCCACAGTGAAGACAGCTTGCGTGTCTCTAAGCCCATTAGCTGGCCAACGCGCTACAGGACATAAAGCAGTAAAAGAAGAACATAAGTATCAAAAGAATCAAGATGTGCTAAGCTACCGCCATGAGACAGTGAGGCCGAACTACCTCCAAAATGTTGTAGCGCTGGCTGTCACAGAAGTCCCTCACTCCAATCTCTGTGCCCATGTACCAGCCGTTGAAAGGACATGCTGTGAATTCCAGACCACCGATTTCCATTAGCATGTTGGCCACTGCAGGAACTGCATACCACTTGAGGTTTAGATCTTTGAACCATTCATACCTGGACAAAAGCAGAGAACAACAATGTTTAATCCGAGAATAAACTGTGAAGATATTTTTCTGAAACTAAATCAAATTTCTCCCCCTTTTCTCTGAAATGACCCAAATCACTTACTCTGGATGCTCTATTGGGACCTCCAGAATCAGTTCTGGAGGAATATCAAAAAGTTTAGGGTCCTCTCCATTCGCCTGCAGGACTAGTGGGAGCACATCAAAGCGACCATACTTTGGTTTCCATCCTAGCTGAATACACACCTATAAAAAGAGTGCACAATTTCCAGCAGTTATCATATGTGAATATTTCTTAACAGAGGCAAATGGTTGGCAGGTGCCTTTAAAAAAAGGTAAGAGATCATGTAAAACACAGTACATATATTTGTCCTCTTCAAAGCTTCTATTTTAGTTACCTGTGTAAACTCCACACCTGCTGGGTCCCCGATCACACTACCATCTTCCATCTGATAGCCAGCATACTTTATAAGCTGACCGTTCCAAACCCGGAAATCATGATCTCCATCTGTTCTTTGAGGGAACACAGTGATGGCAGACCTGCCAAAACCAAGAGGATAAGAGGAGTTCCTCGATTAATCAAAGTCAAAATTCTTTACACACTGTCTAGTTGATAGTTATTAATGAGGCTACTCTCATTCAGTAATTATTGATTACCTAATAAGGAACTATCTTAGTCCTAAATTTGATATTACTTGATTAGTTAAGCTTGTTTCCATATTAGCTGATAGTAGTAGCTGAAGTGTTAATGTAGTACTACTCATTTGTCCTGCATTACTTCCTGAATAGTTATGTATCAATGACAGTCAAGTGTTACCGCATTTCCTATTCAGTGCTGTCACGGTTAGTTGCAGAGAGCGCCAGACGAAACAAAAGAGAATCCAAAATAAACAGTTTTTAATAAATCCAACAAGAACAAGCAGGAGATTTCAGGAGTAAGAGTATAACACAACCACATAAAGATGATACTAGACAAAAAAACAGAATGAAACTCGGGACTTAAATACAGGGAACAAACAAAGGGAACTAGAACACATGTGAACAGAATCTAATGATCAGTGATTAACCACAGAAACAAACTTGAGCATGAATGAGTAACCAAGTGATTGCATATAGATTATATTACCTTTTAAAATACTTGTAATAAGACCACAGTTACTTTTTTTATTGATTACATGTTATTCTCACAATGGCAGTAAATAATTCATAATTCATTAATTCTCCCTACTACTTTTTTTTCTTTTAAATTTTCCTCTCTAAAAAAGTCTACTGCTTTTATATACAGTACGTTCAAAAGATCTTCCAGGTTTGTGGAAGTGCACACACAGACTTTTGTCTTACACATTTAAAATGTACAAATTCACGTCATTTCATATGTATATGCAATGCAGGGATTCCCCAACTTTTTTGGCAGCTGAACCTCTTTGCCCTAATATATTTACCTGAAGTACCCCCTGAGATTTATTAAGTTAGGTCAATAATAAAATAAGTCAATAATAATTAATAATAATAATAATACATTATCAGATGTCGGTTAATAGTCAAATGACATGCAGGTAAACAAATTTTAAAAATTATCTTTTGTAGTGTTTTATTTTGATTGTTTTTATTTTAAAATTATTTAACTTTAATTTTTTATGATTTAATTACTTAATAGCTTTTCATTAAACTTACAAACCCCTGCAGTTCCATCAGGAACCCCAGTCTAGGAAACCCTGACATAATGTAATATTTAACGCACTTCATGTTGTTGATAACAAAGAATGGAATATATTTTCTTTCTTTTTGTATTTTTATATCAATATGTTACAAGATTATCCTATTCAAATGTGATAAACGCGTTAGGTCAAAAGTAATCTAAAAGTAATCTAAAAGTAGTCAGATTATATTAATACTGTACAATTTATTTATTTAGTTATGGTTTATTTTTTTATCCATTTATTTTTTATTTTCTTTGGTTCTGGCGTTTTACTTGCATTGCAAGATTTCTGCCTCGGTAAATCAGCCGCACAACAACAACATAATTATAGAACTGATGATAATGACCATATTGCAGTAAATACATTCGACTCACCTCAAGTTTCCTCCATTAGTAGCATACTTAAGATGAGTACACAAGGCATGAAACATGTCCTCGGCGGTCTTGCACTGACGCGCATCGAAAAGCTGAAGAAGAGACGTAGGCTTTATTAGCATAAACTCACAACATAGCTGTAGAAGTGCTAGCTATCATGTGTAAAAAAAAAAATTCTCAAACCTGTAAATTAGCCCACTGGATCCTGCCAATGCACCTCGGCGCGTTTCTCCATGCTTGTTTGGCCCCAAAAGCGAGTTCATCTGTAGTGAGTGAGTAGGACCCGGTCAGGGTGATCTCCAGTGTGACCCTTTCAATCCGAGCCTGGTGCTCCGTTGGATTGGAGCTACACAAAAGGTAAGAATGAGTTATTCACCTTGTAAAGTAAACCGACTGTTACATTTCCATCCCTGTTTGTCAAATCGAAAGAAATATAATTTATACTATTTTCAGTAGCCTAATAAAAAATAAATCTAGCCTATTATTCTACTTTGACGGGTTCCTAAAACCTCACACCTCTCATATAAGGAAAATCTCTCAGAGTAAAAATGAAAGGCAGTTGACAGGATCTCCACCGCTCCTCCCACACAATTACTTCTCTCTCTCTCGACCTACTGTGGGCATGATGGGTGGAGCTGCATCCCCCAACCACACCCTAACCCTTCCCATAACCCTATCTCTCCACCCATTAAACAGTTAAGCTCCACCCTTGAGCTCTCCAGAGAGGTGAAGCTGGAGATCATTTTGCTCTGCAGCCAGCACCACTTGATGCATCATGATGACACTAGTCTATCAACAGCGTTTAGCCATTTTCAGCCAGGCTGGATGGAGAGAAGGTCCCCTACTTATTGTATAAATTGAGTGCTGAATTTTAAGGCCCATAATATTATTCATGAATGTATTAGAATACTTGTCTGTAATGCTTAAATTGCAATGACATTTTTTTTATATATTTTTTTATGTAGGCCTATAGAATTCATTGCTCTTACATTTTGAATGATTTGTAGTACTGGTCGATGAAATCCACTGCCTGAGTGAGGATGTCATCTGAGGAAGGTGTGATTTTGGATTTACCACGTATCAGAGATTTGGGATTCATTATGGAGCCCTCGCAAGTTTTGGAATTGCATGGTGTATTCTGGAAGGAAAAAAAAATTAAGATGTATTTTAAATCATTTTTTCAAGCTATAAAAGAAAATTTTACAAAATAATTAAAACCTCATTCACATTTCAAATTTTTTTTAACTTCTGCATAACATCCACAGTCAAACCAAAAATTATTCAGACATTTTTGATATATTTGATATATTTTTACTAGTGGGTGCAGGACACTATAGTTCATTTATGTAAGTGAGGATAGCAAAATAAAGTAAACTGTGACATATTATACCCAAAAATTCTTCATACAGTGGACTACCAGTAAAATTGATAAAAATTTGGGACCAAAAATTATTCAGACACTTTGACCTGACCATGTTTTGCTTAAGTGTTATCTGACATAATTAAGATTAATTTTTTCTGACACAGTTTAACTCTGAGATCTTGTCATATTTTATTACCATTTTTTTTAAACTATAGTGAATAAACTGTATTAATGAATGAAATGTTCAAGGTGTCTGAATAAATTTTGGTTTGACTGTATATAATACTTATTAAGCATCCTCATCGATCCTTCATTGCTACACCACAAAAAGTTATTTTGATTAAAATGTAAAGATACCTTAGCTGCTCTGTGATGCAGCGTATCCTGAAGGGTCGATCCATCCTTATAGTTTCGCAAATGAACAGCGAATGGACATCGAACTGGGCGATCGACTGATAACTGCTAGTGTGAAAAAAATAATATATTAATTAAACAGAAGGACACAATAAATATTTTGCGAAATACGAGATGCGTAACTAACCTTAGACTGCACAGTCGGTTTGTCTTCTTCAACGGTTGTGGTTTGGGCTTGTTTTCCCATCCTGCTGAAAATATTATTGCAGCCAAACCTTAATAATGTCTATGAGATATACTGTTTAATTTTCAGTTACAGTGTTGCTATAACCTGACATCAAAAATGATGCAGAATAATTACAATAAAGAGGAAAGATATGTGTTAATGACAGTTTTCATTAAATTAATGAAGAGTATTTACCTTTTGACAGTGGGTTTCTGTCTCAGTACCTAAACAGCAGTAGTAATCTGTTTCAGATTCTGGACATCTGTTTTAACATCCTATTATATAGTCCAGTTAGGGATGCCACACTAGGCGGATCCTTGCCTCCCATGACTGTAGGGTGTGAGCTGTAATAGATTCCAATCAATAGCACCTGTAACTGCATTCTTGGATGTGTAAAGGGAAGGACCATACAAATTTAGAAACTTCCTTGATCGAAAGCAAGGTGTTTTAATTACAATGTATTTCCTTTTTCATGAGTTATATGAATAGTACATGATCATTTGACCTAAACAAGTTGCTTAATTGTACCTCTATGCTTTAAAACCCCAAAAATGAGAGACTATGAAAAAAACAACAATCTAGACCTTTTGAACCCTATGATTTTTCTACAGCATTGCAGGCAACAGAAAACCTTTTACTGGAAAACAAATATATTAGACAGAAAAAAGATTAGAAATAGGCAGAAATTAACATATCATGACGTGACTATGACGATTGTAGGACTTTGTGGAATTTTTGAACATGCAGTTACATAATTTGTAGTTTGTTGCATTTGTCATCAGCTTCGCAGTGCCATTTCCAGTTTACCAAAGATAACCGATGACACTTGTGTTACAGTTTTCTCAACGGGCAACTACTGTCTGACACAGATTCATGACATTTCCGCAATCTTATCTGTTTATCACCAGTCTTGAAGCTCCCTCCGTAACTTCAGATTGGCTTTTAGCCCACTTGGTTCCTTTTCACGCCCATAGACTGATAGACAAGAATTCTTTAAATAAACATGTTCATTCCAGCTGGATTGATGGCAGATGAATTTAAGAGACATTTCCGTGAATGAAATTTGCTCTTTTTTGTGAGCTGCACAAATTTTCCATGCTCAAAAGAAGCACACAATGGCATCTGATGAACTCAGACAACATTAAACAATGTATCTCACCACTGACGTCCTATAGATTTCCATCAGTGATAGCAGTCAGACAGGTGTGTATTCTCAAAAACCACAAATGGGCATATTTTTACCTTAAACATAAGTTATGAAAAAAGCTATGTAGCTCCGGCACATTTCTGCTTACCACATGCCAGTAACTGTTAGGGGTCAGAAATAAATCTTGTTATGTCACTGCAAGTTGTCATTATGTAACTAAAACATGAAGGTCACTGCTGAAAACAATTTTATCTTAGTAAAACTATATCATTAAAAACCATGGACTCATGCCCAGTATTTCAAGTGTGTATTCTTCATTTGTCATATGATGGATTGCTGTCAAGAAGTGTATGAGTGGAATTATTCATAGGATTCTATGAAAAGGCTGCCATGAAAAATGTATATGATGTGGTTTGAAGTATCATTTTCTTACTTATCTTGATCTTCCTTAATGGTCTAATAATCGTATGATTTTAAACACTTGCTGCTGATCATCATACATATTGAAATGGATCAGGCATTGCAAAATATAGTATAAATGGCTAATATTGTGGATGTGTCATCTTCACAAGTTTGTCCTGTTCACTTCCTCTAGCCCCAGTGTTTATTGTAAATGCGCAATGAACTGCAAATAACCAAGAAAATGTTGTCTTGAGATAATCAGTGACCAATAATCTGCCTGATACTGCATCTGAGATGTGCACGGTTATGACTCTAAAGAACCATTGTTGTTTCTGAAAAATTCTGTTAATAGATAGCTTTTGAATTTGAAAAGGGTGAATTTGTTTCCTTGAGTTGTTTATATGGCATTTCAGAATAGTAATCTTTTAGAACAAACTAGGTTAGCCTTTTGACCATTTGCTTGTACATTCTGCCCCACCGATTTTAGGCAGGAAGTCTGTTTTTGATGAAAATAAAGAAAAAATAATCATAAAGTGATATCTGTAGCCTAGGTCAGTTTATGATGAGCAACTAATGCAAATACTGTAACATGATTGAGGAAAGCAGCTCATTAGCAGCATAATATCTAATACACTGTTGTGAGTGATGAACCCAATGGCCTTTCCAAGAAACCTAGTATATTAATACTGATTTCAGATGCCACACCTTTCTTGTTGAATTACACTGTGACACTAAGACAAAAAGCAAATAGAACCCATTATAATGTGTTGCTGTCTACACTGGACACGGTGCGATGCAACACAATAGATTCCTGACAGTAAATTGATGGCTCATTCTATTTCTGACGTACTTCAAGTGCTTATGCTACTTCTGACACGAAGAACAAATGGATTTGGTCGCTTTGTCGCATCCAGAGTAAACAGCCTGAAGCTGTTGTAGCGCGCCGACGCGTCCAGTGTAGATACGGTGTTAAAGGATAGTTCACCCAAAAATGAAAATCCTTTCTCCAACGAAACAGTTTTGGTGACCATTGTATGGATAAATAAATAAACTATCCCTTTAATATTTTACGAGAATAGAGATATTATATTTGGATCATTATTTTATACATTTTTAAACATTTAACATTTTTGCATTTAAGAAGGATCCTTTTAATCAGAAGCACAGAATTAAATAAAAAATTATAAACAAAAATGAATAGGCTTACTGTTTTAGAACAGAAAATCTTAAGTTTATTCTTAAAATAGTTTCCATTCTTGAGAAAGAAAAAACATTTAGTCTGACTGTTTCCTCAGTATTAATTCATTCTTTCCATCTGACACATGCTAAACAATCACTTCAGTTTTAGCTTCTCTTTGATTTAACAGATAGCCTAAGTTCTGTTCCTTGGTATAGGTATAGTGACTGGCCCATTATTTAGGTTTTTTAGATTTTTTTTTAATTAACCGGGATTAAATGTGGTGAATTAATGATCTACTTATCTGTCTGTTGTTGTCCTTTTTAAAGTCGATTGATTCAATAGATAAATATACACTATAATTAAAAGTGACGGTTACATCAACCACCTAATGTCAATGGGCCTCATTCATGAAACTTTACTAAATAGGCCTATATGAGTACATATAAGTAATTTGTGCATAAAACAGACCGTCCTAAAAACTCTCATCAGGATTCACAAAGGCTTCGTAAACATCAGATTTAATACTAGTTCCAATCATTCTATAAATAGGGCGCGTGTGCACACTGATTCACAATTAGCATAATCCCCGCCAATGAATTACAACTACACAAATTATGTGTCCAGGAACGCTGTGGAATCTTCCGGACTCCCTTCTCAGGACTGGCTCCAGTATATTGCATAAATGCTAAAAAGACTAATAGGCCATATGCCTAACAATAAATAGCCTATTCAATTTACGTCTGTCCACCAAAGTGTTTTTAGCCAGTTTGAAAAATAACTCTTGTGAAAACGGCCAGCTGGTGGCGCTTGAGAGCGCTTTGGAGGCGCAGCGTTTCTCCAGCTGGTTTGATTTGGAATATCCAAGACAGTAACATGTTATCTCATTTTTAAGAATATTACTGATTATACTACAGGGCTGTTGAATGCTCGAATCTGATCAGCTGACGAACGTTCTAAGGTTTGCAATTATTTTTAGGGCTAAAGTAGTTCTAGGCAGGTCTTGACCGCATTACAGTTCCATATCACTTCGCCAAACGATTTCATTTATTTACAGACTCAGGTAGGCTAATTCACATATGCTTACTCTCTCTCTCTCTCTCTTTCTCTTTCTCTCTCTCTCAACTGCGTTAATAACTGTATCACCTGTATTAATCTGCTATCAAGGCCTCCAATACTTGTTCTAAAGTGACGTTTTGGAATTAGCAACAGAGGCTTGGGATGAGATGCGTAAGAAATTAGTCCGACACACAAGAGTGTTTTATGGACAAAAACCTGACAAATGTCTTGAAATACAATATCTGAACAGTGCCTTGAAGTGTGGTAACCGTAGTATAAGCAGAATAATTGACCGTTGAATTATTAGAAAATAATTTGCTTTGCGTTGTGGCTGCATTACCACCTCAGGTGTGCATTATTTTCTAATAATTCAACGGCCCGTCGTCAGTTATTCCTTACATATAAAAATGCAGTAACTAACCATTATTAACTTCTCCATTGTTGTTCAGTCGTTGTACAATTAGGATGGTTGGTTGGTGTAGTATTTGTCCCGCCCTTCCTTCACTGTGATTGGACGGCTGGGTGAAAAGTGACATTGCCGAGTGCCGTTTTACCTAAAGTTGAAGTTTTCAACTCTCAGCTACAAGCAAAGAAACAAACAATCAAATAAATAAATAAAAATAAAACAGTCCAGACGAACTCGTGATATAGTATTATGGTACATAGTGTTATCAAAAGCTATGCATTTACTGATTGAGCACTGTGCTATGTCTGAACTGATTGCACTCTATTTTATACAGTATGTATCATCTTTTAATTCTTTTAATTCTTTTTCTTGTTTTTATTTCATTTTTAATGCATTTTATATCAATCTTTTATGCATCATCTTTTTATTTCTGACTGTTTTAATGCATTTTAAATCTTTCTGTCTGGTTGAAAGAACTTGGAGAATTAGGAAGTAAGCATTTGTTATCACTGGATGGAGCTCTGACAGAGTTAGTACCTGAAGATTTGTCTGTAAGGGTACTGTTTAAACGCACAGCTACCTGACAAATATAAATATTTTTACAGTTATCCCTCCACGTGAGGAAGATCCATTTCATGCCCGTAGGCAGGGGGGGTTCGGGTGGTTCGAACGAACCCCCCCTCACTGCCAAAGGTCCAGAATTTAAGTCGTTTTTTTTTTTTTTTTTTTTTTTTTTTTATGTAATTATTGTCATCATTGTTTTAATCAATGCTTGTGACAAATATTCTGGGTTGCTGTTTCATATTAATATGATACATTATTGTAGCTGGATGTGTGTGTGTGCCGCGCGTGCAGTTCAGAGAGAGTTCTCGCAATACACTTTTCAAAGCAACGGTGAAGCATCGCCTCTGAATGATGGGGTGGAGGGGTTACATATATATATTTTTTTTAATTAAAAGGATTTTTATATTTTATCCACTCAATAGTCTACAATATAATAACCATATAAACGTAGCGTAATTATAATAATAAAACATAGTTGGATATTCAGCGATATTGGCTGTGCAATATCGACTTTTGTGATTGGCCAATACCGGCAGACTGGAGCCAATGGAAATGCTTCTCCTTCGGTGCGCGTCTTATTCAAAGATGCATTGATGATGATTCAATGATGATGAGAAGAATTATTATTAATATTTCAGTAAAGTTCATTAAATCTATTCTGTTGTTAGTGTGGTCTTTAAACTTATGAACTGTGTATGGACTGACAAAGGTGGTACATGAGGAAGCAATTTGACAACAATGCAGTAAGTATTTTAGGTGCATCAAAAAGCGTGCTCGTTAAAATACCAGCAGACAAGCTAATCCAGCACAAATTAGTGCATAAAAGGTCACCAAAATGAAGTATTTGAACCTCATAATTAAATACAAAAGGAGGAGAAAAACTGCAAAAAGGTTCACTTTTTGAAAAAAAGAACCCCCCCTTTCAATAGGCTGGCTACGGACCTGCATTTAGATTCGCTCTGATGGATAGATCCGTTTAGATCCACTCTGACGGACAACAAAAAAACCTCCCTGAAACTCCCTGACTCTTCCATCCAGATAGTGGTTTTCTCTTTTTTTTACTGTTATTTTTATTTCTTATGCATTCCATTTTTATTCTTATGTATTTGTTTCCTCTTTATGTAAAGCACTTTGAATTACCATTGTGTATAAAATGTGCTATACAAATAAACTTGCCTTGCCTTGCAAAATGTAGCCTATAGTGTCATCAGTTTTCCTAAAGAACACAGAGCTTTTGAATGTTTTACGCACAATTTACACGTGATAGGGAGCAGGTGTAAATTTCTATCGTACCAACTAACATTTTGAAAATACATAGGCCACATTTTCATGAATCCGAAAATTTACGTCAGAACGGCTTTACGAACAATTTACACACACAAAAAAAAATCATTCTGCTTGTGTTGATTAAGGTCCATTGTGTAACAAATTCAAAGTAGGCCCTATGCTTGACCTCCAAAATGTGTAACGGCACCATACAATTAAACCAGATTGTTTGTATTTTATACATTCAGCATCATGACAAATTCAGATCGTATGAACAAAGACCACAAGGTTAGTTAAAATGTAATTTTCAAGAATCAGAAATACAAAAATGTGTGAGACGAAAACTTCTGGAGCTGCTGCGTCTTTCTATGAAATCTTGTGATTAGGCAAGCTTATCTTGTTTACAGGCAGGAATAGCATTCTTGGTCGATGATGATTATATAACTAATGGAATGGCATTCTTGTGGTAGATGAATATATAACTAATGGCAGGGTTTGGGCTAATTACAACTGGATAATTGCAACTGATATGTTATGAAACATGATGGCAAAGAGACAAAAAAAAATTAATTCTGCATACAAACTATTTTACAGTCTAAATATTGTATAAAATAAAATGTATATAATTGATGCATGAAATGCTTTTGCTTCTAATAATAATCCTGTGTCATAAAGAAGTACCTCATTATGAGTACACTCTCAAAAAGGATGTGTTAATTAATAACACACTTTTTGTGTTTGTTTTTTTTGTGTGACACGTTTTGTCATTTTGTGTACATAATTGACACAAATTGTGTAAATATAACACATTAGTGTGTAGAAAATGAGCAGGAATAACACATGGTTGAGTTAAAAGTAAAACAAAATGTGTTGTCCTTAACTAGACACACAGATGTGTTAAGATATAACACAGGTTGTGTTGTTTTTAACACATCTATTTTAAGAGTGTAATATCCTACTTCCTTATTATTGCTGAACCATTTCTACCTGGTATGTTGTTAAATAATCATCAAATATATTTTCACAGTGGGGGATTTCCTGTTTTTGCACATTGAAGCTTTTGAAAACAACATATATTCTTTTCTTTCCTCTCTTTTTACAACAATAATCTCCTGGTGTCATGATTAACACATTAGGAACTGAGGAACAGTGAGTTTTAACAGTAAAATAATAAAAGAGTATAAATGATAAATGTCTTTTTACTTTATATTATTCACAAGAATGTTGAAGTGGTCATTTAATTGTTTTCATTCGAAGTAAAGCCTCACTGTTGCATCTCTATGACATTAGCTTGCCTGTTAAACTCTTTTCAGATATTTTTCATATAACCTCTACACCTCTTGTGTCCACTCTTAAGAAAAACGGTTCTAAACACTTCAGCTTGTAACAATAGCAGAACCCTTTTGGTGCTAAATAACTCTTTTAATCAGGTTCCATAAAGAACCATGCTTTGAAAGTGATAGAAGCTTAATAGAACCTTTTTAATAAGATTAATAATTAATAATAATAATAATATGCTTTTTACCCCTCTGTCTGCCTGGTCTTATAAGTTGTGGCTTCTCTTAGGGTTTTACATAATTTTTTTTTTAAATAAACAAAAATTAGGTACTTTGATTTTCTTATTGACTTGGGAAATTGTAGCAAAAAATGACACATATTAGCTGAATATATTAATACATGATAATTGACAATAAACATCAATAAATACAATAAAAACTGAAACTGTTTTAAACTGAAATAAAAAACAAAATATAATCAAAGTAAATATAATGAAAGCCATTTTCAGTAAAATATCTTCACAATCCTCTCTGATGTCTTCACCGTTCATCATGTGTGTATTTTTGTGTAATTGAGTGACAATTTCTCTCTGCAGATGATAAGGTTGTGGGGTGTTGCAGCATCTCTCTGGGTAGAAATACAGTTTACAGTCACAGTACATTTAAGTAAAAGCAATTAAGTTTATGAAGGCCAAAAGTAGCCATTGTGAATGGGCAGACAGTGAGCCCCTCACAATGTTAAAAGGAAAAAAGTGATAAAAATTCATAGGATACTGTAGCTTTAATTATTTTTTTTATTTTTATTTGTGTGTGTGTGTGTACAGGTTTGTACAACTTTATATTACATTAGTAAAACCTGCGATCACCTACTTTGTGGGGACCAGCCAGCAGTCCCCATGGGGAAATGGATTAATAAACATACTAAATTATGTTTTTTTGAAAATGTAAAAATGCTGAAAGTTTTCTGTGATGGGTAGGTTTAGGGGTAGGGGATATAATATACAGTTTGTACAGTATAAAAACCATTACATCTATGGAGAGTCCCTACAAGGATAGTGAACCAGACGTGTGTGTGTGTGTGTGTGTGTGTTCTTGTATACATAGTTTATGAGGACACAAATGTGTATAATAACATGGGTATTACAACATAAACATTTGCTGTGATGGGTAGGGGTAGTGTAGGGGGATAGAATGTACAGTTTGTACAGTCTATGGAGAGTCCCCGTAAACCATATATACAAGTAAAGTGTGTGTGTGTGTATGTGAGAGAGAGAGAGAGAGAGAGAGAGAGAGTATTAATAATTGAAAACTCTGTCACTTTCTTGCTTAGTGGAAAAGAGAGAAGTATCCTTAACTGAACAGAGCTTCTCACAATTACATTATATGTTAAAAAACTGAAGAAAAAAAAAAAGACATGATTGGTTACAATTTGAAAAGTTAAAATTTATTGACATTTTAAGAATGATATCATGTACCTGTTGAGTGCGTTGACAGTCTGTGTAGTTAGAAGGTTGAGCTCCAGATAATCAATAAAGAGGATGTTTTATAGATAATCAATAAAAAGGATGTTTTGACAGGTACAGATTTAAAAAGCAAAAAGGAAGGTATAAAGAACCCTAAACTCCAACACAAAAAACATTTTAGCATAAAACAGTTCTTTAGGGTGATATGGTTGTAAATAAACTGTTACAAAGAGTAAAGAACCTTTAAAGAACCATCTCTTTTAGTGTACAATATCAGTTTATAGAGTTAAAAATTGTGACATGTTTTACACTCCCTTTCCCTCCAAAAAAAGTGGATTGTATTCATAGACACAATTAATATTTCAATCTTTTATCCTAAATTCATCATTACCTGATTGCTAATATTCCATCTTAATAAGTCTGATAAGTTGACAGTAGAGTATATCAGCCACTAGTGGCAACATTATATGTAGAGATATTTAACAAAAGTTGAAATAAAGCATACATACATTTGTAAAAAACAAACAAACAAACAAACAACAACAAAAAAAAAAACAAATGTAAAAAAAAAATGGGTCACAGATTTAATTTTTGCACGGCTTTAATGCAAACTACTGGAGCCTGAACAGTCGGCAGGCAAAGCAAGTAGAACTTGTTAATGCTTTAAAGTTCAAACCAGTTGATGGCCTAGTTACTCACAAGGAAATCACAAACCAGAACTTGTTTTTTCCGCCTTCTAGTTAAATATAAAAGGGAAAATGAATGCTATGATTGATTAATGGAACCAAAACATTGGTTGTGCTTTTCAAAGGCATTCCTTCATCATGTGTCAACACAGTGTCCATTACATAAAAGTATCAGTTTTATTTACTTAAGGCTGTTGTGCCAGTACTTGCCAAACTGAATCCTTTAGCTATAACCACATAACTGAATAAAGATTGTGAGCACATGGTGTGAGGTGAGAAAATACATAGGCTACAGGTCGATATGTAAGCAAAATTAATCATTAAAATATCTTATATTTACATTGTGTATACAGTGCAGCGCTTCCAGGTTGTATGTCAGAATGACGATTCATTATTGGCTGGCTCCTGCGTCAGCATCACATGCATGCATCATGGTGCTCAAGTGAGCAGCGTCGGCCAATACTGAGCACGCATTGTGATGTAGAACCTGGAAATGCTGCACTTTCTATACCAGTGGTTCCCAATCACGTTCCTGGAGTCCCCCCAGCACTCCATATTTTGTATCTCTTCTTTTGTCTGACACACCCATTTCAGGTCTTGGAGTCTCTACTAATGAGCTGATGATCTGAATCAGGTGTGTTTGATAAAGGAGACATGGAAAACATGCAGTGTTGGGGGGCTTTCAGGAATGTCTTTGGGAACCACTGTTCTATACAACGTAAACAGCGTAGGAGAATAACAGGGTAGAGAAGAAATTGATGAATAAAGTCATTATTTTTGTTTTGTTTTTGCGCACAAAAAGTATTCTCGTCGCTTCATAATATTAAGGTTAACCACTGTAGTCATGTTGATTATTTTAACAATGTCTTTACTACTTTTCTGGACCTTGAATGTGGTATTTCATTGCTTTCTATGGGGGATGAAAAAAACCTCTTGGATTTCATCAAAAATATCTTAATTTGTGTTCTGAAGATGAACGAAGGTCTTACGGGTTTGGAACGACATGAGGGTGAGTAATTAATGACAGAAATGTCATTTTTGGGTGAACTAACCCTT
This sequence comes from Mylopharyngodon piceus, assembly GCA_039654765.1. Lineage (NCBI taxonomy): Eukaryota > Metazoa > Chordata > Actinopteri > Cypriniformes > Xenocyprididae > Mylopharyngodon > Mylopharyngodon piceus. The sequence continues at coordinate 25,203,866 of CM077443.1, read as the reverse complement.
TAAACCTACTTTCGCGCTGCCGCTGATTCAGAGAGTGCAGCGCTCATGTAAGCTATGTCTGAAACAGATTCACAAACAGTGTTTTCAGCTGACAGTATTGCTATTCCTTTGTTGCAAACATACGAAAATATTGGGCTAAAAGTTGGATAAAAACACAGATGTTGCGGCAACCGCAATCAAAATTAATAAATGACCTTTGAAAACTAATGTTACGCTTGATAAAGATTGTATATATTACACTGTTAAGCCTGTAGGTGGCGACCAGTGACTGTTAAAATGTACTCTGAACGAAAGGAGTCTTCATTCATAAATTTCAAACGGTTTTTTTACATAACGAATTCGTTTAAATTAGTAAATATTTTTAATAGACTCATAACATTTAGACATTTATAAATCGACTCATTTATATCATTAAATAGAACAGTTTGTCAGTAAATTACATATTATTTTGTTTGGTTGTCAAATGTTTTGTTTTCAGAATCATAGGAGAACCGTGATCTCTATACTGTATTTGTCTCTTAAAAAATACAGATTATCCTAAGTCATAAATTAAGCTGAAAAGAAAATATATTATATCTGCCATCTAATTTATAGGCTATTAGCACTAATATTAAAATGTAGGCCTACAGTCTACAATTATTATTTCAAATCTTTCAGGCTAAGATGAAGTCTTTATGTAGCCTACATTAACAAGGATTTGGGGCAATTATAATGAATTATAATTAATGGAGGATTCTGAAATGTTTTCCTATTTATAACGTGGCGCTTCGGTATATGTTCTACGATCCATGCATTGTATTACAGTTTTAAGGTCTTCCAAATTTATGGATAGTAAAGAAATGTACTTCATTATTGGCATCTGCTCTTTAATTTTCTCTTTAGTGGTGTTCGTCTTTGCCATTGAACTTCCTTCTCTTTTCACAATGACTCTCCTGATGATCTGAATCACCTGATGATCCATCTCTCTTGGTTCCTCTCTGTTGTAATATATCACCTATATTCACCTAAAAATAAACAGTAACATTAGGTAAAGGTAACATTTTTTTTTTGTCATGAGGTCTATTATTTGTTAAACTACAAGAGAACACCAGCTGAAATTTTAAAATGATCACAGTAGCCAATATATTTCATAAATCATAACATTTTGAAACTGGATATATTTCCTTAAAAAAACAAATTACAGTCATTGGCTTCTCCAGTTGATTCATCACATTCTCAAATTTCTTCATGTTCAGAATCAGAATTCAGAAGAATTCTCAGTTCAGAGTGGATGGCGATGCATAATCACAGCGGGGAAATCGTGAGGCAGTGGGACATGTTTCTACATCAATGAAAGGTTGTGTACAGATGTAACAGTGTTGAGGAAGATGTGCTGTCCCAATCTAGAAGCACTCTTCGTCAACTGTAAGGCTTTCTACTCGCCGCGGGAGTTTTCCTTGTTCATTCTCATAAGTGTACATTCTTCCGCAAGCGTGTGTGAACACAGTGCTACAACAGCTGGCTGATCAGATCACAGATACAGAGCAACAACACACAACACCCGGACTCTGTTATAATTATTTTTCGGGGACTTAAATAAAGCAAATCTCTCCCATGAACAGCCAAAATACAAACAGCACATCATGTCCTACCAGAGACATATACTGGACCACTGCTACACCACAATAAAAGATGCATATCACTCTGTTCCACGTGCAGCTTTGGGGCTCTCTGATCACTGTAACATCATATATCAGTTTCTGTCAGGATATGTGCAATCCTAACAGAACTCGTTTAACATACAACAATGACAAACCACAGCAAAACCCAGCTTTGTCAGGCCAAAGAAGATGCCTACAGAGGTAGAGACAGAGTCTTGTATAATCAGGCAAAAAACACACCGACAAAGGAGATCAGAGTAGCTAAGAGAAACTACTCCAAAAAGCTGTAAAGGCTTTCCCTTGCAAGCCAACGACCCTGCATCAGTGTGGAAAGGCCTAAAAAGACATCACCAATTATAAGACACCATCCCCCAGCACTGTTGAATCAACAACTGGCTGATGACCTGAATGAGTTTTATTGCAGGTTTGAAAAACCTGGTGTCATATCCCACACCCCTTCTGACCTTCTCTCCATGCATTCATCAACACCTCCAGCAACTCCCCTCTCCCTCCCTCCTGCACTTCCACCATCTGTAAAGAGGATGTGTCTGGAAACAGAAGACAAGGAAAGCACCAGGCCCAGACGGCGTTTCACCAGCCTGTCTGAAATCATGTATTGACCAACTGGCCCCTATCTTCACAAAGATCTTCAACAGATCACTGGAGCTATGCAAAGTCCCTTCCTGTTTCAAACGCTCCACCATTGTCTCCATCCCAAAGAAACCCAAAATCACAGGAGACTGAATAGACCTGTCGCTTTTTCGTTTGTGATCATGAAGTGATTTTAAAGACTGGTGTTGGCCCACTTGAGAGACAACATTGGACCCTTGCTGGACCCCCTGTAGTTTGCTTATCAGGCAAACAAGTCTGGACCTGGGACTAATTTAAGGATCCTGTTTGTGTACTTCAGCTCGGCTTTCAACACCATCATCCCAACACTCCTCCAGACCAAACTAACCCAGCTCTTTGTTTAGCTCCATCTGTCAATGGATCGCCAGCTTTCGGACAGCTAGGCAACAGCTAGTGAGACTGGGAAAATTCACGTCCAACAATGCACAATCAGCACTAGCACCCCCCAGGGATGTATGCTCTCCCCACTGCCCTTCTCCCTCTACACCAATGACTGCATTGCAAAAGACCCCTCTGTCATGCTCCTGAAGTTTGCAAATGACACTCATTTGCCTCATCCAGGATAGTGACGAGTCTGCTTACAGACAGGAGGTTAAAGAGCTGGCTGTCTGGTGCAGTCACAACAACCTGGAGCTGAACATGCTCAAAACAGCGAGATGATTGTGGACTTTAGGAGAAACCCCACTCACCATAATGAACAGCACTGTGGCAACAGTGGAGTCATTCAGGTTCCTGGGCACTACCATCACTCAGGACTTGAAATGGGACACTCGCATAGGCTCTATTGTGAAAAAAGACTAAGCAGAGGTTGTATTTCCTTCGCCAGCTAAAGAAGTTCAACCTGCCACAGGAGCTGCTTCTGCAGTTCTACTCTGCAGTCGGAGTCTGTCCTCTGCACTTCTGTAACTGTCTGGTTTTGGCTACCAAATCAGACCTCAGAAGATTATAGCAGATAGTCCGGACTGCTGGGGGAATCATCAGTACACACCTACACTCTCCAAGAACTGTACTCATTCAGAGTGAGAAAAAGGGCTGGCAAAATCACCCTGGACCCCTCACATCCAGGCCACTTCCTCTTTGAACTGTTGCCGTCTGGTCAGTGCTACAGAACACTAAGCACCAGAACAGCCAGGTACAATAAAAATGTTTATTTTCTCAGGCCATCTCATGAACAGTTAAATGCCCCCACTAGGCAATAAGCATGTGCAATACACAACACTATTTATACTCATATTTATTTAGCATTATTCACAATCCTTTTGCATTGTATATAACATACCTGTACATATATATTCTATTGTCTATTTTGTATATTGTGTAATTTTTATATATTTATTTTTATTCACTTATTTTATTTTTATTATCTGTCTTGTCGCTGTCATTCTGTTTGTGCACTGGAAGCTTCTGTCACCAAGACAAATTCCTTGTATAAGTATACTTGGCTATAATGGTCATTCTGATTCTGATTTCTCCATGTTAAACACCAGGTGGCAGTGTTGCATAAGTTGGCGTAATATTGACTGTTCTCACCTCACCTTTCTGTTTAAAATGGTCTTCCTTTTAATACAGTATCATAATACACCTTACCAAATCAACAATGAGTCTGACTAACTGAAATGGAACCGGGGACCGTTCTTTTCTGGATTTTACTGTTGACGATTTGACATGATCCAGGTTTGTTAGATACTTCGAAGCTCATCCCGGAGTTGCTGTCATAGCAACAGGTCCAGCTCAACCTGCTCGGGAGCAGGCTTATTTCATGCAAACAAGATTCAGTTGCATCTTTTTAAGCGGAGGTGATAGGCCTATTTAAAGTCTGTCCCAGCCACTGCTGCTATATTGAACTTTTAGCCACTGTAAGCTACCCTATTGAACCAGGGACAATAATCAAATTTTGAGAGATGTAGCACAAAATAACCACTGAGTTACCGATGCTCAAACAAAAGTTGTTACTGTCATCCCCGGTGTACATGTTATTTAAGGAAAATAATTATATTTTCTGAATGACATAATTTTTTCAAACCTAGTCTGTGGGGAAAACGCCCCCAGGGGGCATCGCGTCCCATAATTACTGTAGTTTGAACATAACATCCTTTTTTTCCCATCAAATGTAATCTAACTAGGTGCTACCTCAAGTTAGCATCAGCTAGCTAGTTAGCTAGCCAGTTAGCATCAGCTGGCAATATTTTTCAAATTGGCTGGTATTCAGAATGGTTCATTAATAAATATTTATATGTCTTTTTATTTTAAGCTAAAACTACTTGTACTCTGATTTTGCTGAAAATGTATAAAGCAAATTGCGTTGTCAGAGTGGGGACATTTTACCCCACCTGTGGGGCAAATGGTACAAATTTAATATTTGTTAAAATTCTAATAACATGAAAAGTATTTTCATACGCTGTTTATAATTTATGTCTGTCACTAAAAACTAGGATAACTATTCTAGACACATTTAACTTTTGTTACACAGAAAAAATTACACAGACCTTAAGAGGGGCGTTTTCCCCCACTCTACCCTACAACATTGAAATAAAAATGTAAAGCCTGTGTAAATATTCAAAATGGTGAAATAATGGAAATATTTGGGAATTCCGTAGCCTAACAAACAGTACACATTTCATTTATCTATTGTTACTTTAGATAAGTTTGAGAAAATAAGTCAGAATTGAGAGATATAAACTTGCAATTGTGAGATAAAAAGTCAGAATTGCTAGTTTATATCTCACAGTTCTGACATTATCTGACAAACATGGACTAGGCTTAAGCCTTGTCTATGAAACTGGGGGCATAAATCACAATTGAGAGTCACAACTGAGTTTATATCTCACAATTCTAAGAAAAGATGTAAACTCACAATTGTGAGAAAAGTCAGAATTGTGAGATAAAAAGTCAAAATTATCTTTTAAATTGTTAAAAGATCTCAGACAATTTCATCTAGATATTTTAATCAAATCCTCAAATTCGTTTGAAGAACCAAATTAGCCAGAGACAACTTATCACGATTAGAAGATCTGGCATCTGTCAAATCATCTCAGATGTAGCCTAGGCTATTAAGCAAGGTACAAAGAATGGACCCCAGGCCTCCAGTTTCACATACAGGGCTTAGATTAAGCCAGCAGACCTTAGTTAAATTAGGACATTCAAGAATCTTTTATAAACGTGACTTAGGAAAAACATTAGGTATAGAGGATGTGTCAGTGCAAGTTGCTTTCAGTTAAAGGGTTAGTTCACCCAAAAATGAAAATTCTGTCATTAATTACTCACCCTCATTTCATTCCAAACCCATAAGACCTTTGTTCATCTTCAGAACACAAATTAAGATATTTTTGATAAAATCCGATGGCTCAGTGAGGCCTACATTGACAGCAATATAATTAACACTTTCAAATGCCCAGAAAGCTACTAAAGCCATATTTAAAACAGTTCATGTGACTACAGTGGTTCAACCTTAATGTTATGAAGCGACAAGAATACTTTTTGTGCACCAAAAAAATAAATAAAAAAATAATGACTTTCTTCAAAAATATCTAGTGCACTCTAAAAAATGCTGGGTTAAAAACAACCCAAGTTGGGTTGGAAATGAATTAACCCAGCGGTTGGGTTAAAAGTTTGCCCAACATGCTGGGCAGTTTTATTTAACTCAACTATTGTTTAAAAATGACTATACAACTTGCTTAAAATGAACCCAAAATATGTTGGAAATTAAAAATCAGGCACATTATTACTAGAGGCAACAATAATAATCAAAAGGTGAACATTTATTAATAAGCACAATTTAATGTTTATTGTTTAATTATTATTCATTAAACTTATGAATTCAGTTCATTTATTAAACATATTAATAAATGCTAATTTTCAACATGTTTTGGGTTCATTTTAAGCAAGCAATACAGTAATTTTTAAACAATAGTTGAATTAAATAAAACATTTAACCCAACTGCTGTGTTTGTCCATGTTAAACCCAACTTGGGTTGTTTTTAACCCAGCATTTTTTAGAGTGTGATGGGCGATTTCAAAACACTGCTTCATGAAGCTTCGAAGCTTTACGAATCTTTTGTTTTGAATCAGTGATTCGGAGAGCGTATCAAACTGCCAAAGTCACGTGAACCATTGAAATTTCGAAACGTTTCGAAACACTTGTGATGTAACGAAGCCTCGTTTACTGAAATCACGTGACTTTGGCAGTTTGATACGCGCTCCGAATCACTGATTCAAAACAAAAGATTCGTAAAGCTTCGAAGCTTCATGAAGCAGTGTTTTGAAATCGCCCATCACTAGATATTGTTGAATAAAGTCGTTATTTTTTTTTTTTCGGCGCACAAAAAAAGTATTCTCGTCGCTTCATAACATTAAGGTTGAACCACTGTAGTTACATGAACTGTTTTAAATATGTCTTAGCTTTCTGGGCATCTGAAAGTGTTAATTATATTGCTGGCAATGCAGGCCTCACTGAGCCATCGGATTTTATCAAAAATATCTTAATTTGTGTTCCGAAGATGAACGAAGGTCTTACGGGTGTGGAACAACATGAGGGTAAGTATGACAGAATTTTTATTTTTGGGTGAACTAACCCTTTTAGACGGCTCAAACATGCATGCCTGGAATAGGCTTAAGCCTTGTGTGAAACCGGCGTGTGTTCCAGTCCCCATTTTAGCATAAGACTTTTCTGTCACTGAATGGTGTTTACGTGTTTCCCATTTTCTTATGTATGCTCCATTTTGTCGAGTCAAGCAGGTATCAACGTATTACGGTTCATGTCCCCAACGAGCATCATGTGTTGTTTTGTTAATATACCGCTTATCCGCCGACAGAGGACGCTGTTTTACCTGGTTCACAATCTCGGAAAGTAACTCAGATCCCATCAGCTCTGGGAATTCAATCACACGCTTTCTAGATGCAAGATTACAGTACTGTAGTGAGAGCAGCAGAGTAGTGTGCTGCTTGCGATCATCCGTTTTTCCTTTTGTAGTTTTTTTTCAACAGAAAATAGAGAGAGGGCGTCATCTGATTTACATGAACGTGACTGTGACAGTTATCCGCTGCAACGTGGAGCGTCTCCAAACCAAACTGCGGCTTGGTCTCAGGTCTGTGAGAATAAACAGCGTTGTTTGGGAGTGAAGGATCAACTTAAAAGTCGCGAATGTTTTGCCGAAATCAGACAGCGAGAGCGACTATCGCTCGGGGCTCCGCGCTGGAGATGGAGATCCGCCGTGGAAAGTTCAGACAAAGTGTTTTCATGGAGACCCCGCAGGTAAATGAAGCTCCGGTGATCACTGTCCAGAGGCTCAGCTGGACTCTAGTAAACGTGTTGGGAGTCTAGTCTGCTGTGTAACGTTACTCTTCGTAAATATTAACATTTACGAACACCAGTAAATAAAGGTGCAGTTTATAGGTAACGGTATGTCCTACAAACAGAATAAATGACGTAGTGGCTGAGTGATACTCTGTATTGTCCGGGTTGAGGGCTTATTGTGGGGCTTGAAGTCAAAAGTGTTTAGGTGGTGTAACTGTCCTGTCACTGTAAAAAAAAAAAAAAAAAAAATATCCCATTAGGCTGAAATTCTTTTGCCATAAGTAGTTTGGCATAGTAGTCTCTAGTTATATAAAAAAAAAAAAAAAAAAAAAAAAAACAGTGAAGAGATTTAGTTTTAAATTATCATTAATATTTAAAGACATTTGTCATATCAAGTCAGTGTGGCCTAACCAACACACAGGAGGCCATTTTATACATTTTAAACTCCTATAGACCCTCATGACAGAATAGTAAGAACATTACATTCAAGTCATTAATAAAAAATTTTACCTTTTTTTTTTTTTTTAAATAGAGGAAGGAAATTATTTTAGTACTTGATAGTTACATTTTCTAAAGCCATTAAAGTCACCAAGTAATCAAAATTGACTATTCTTATTTATTTATTTTCTTTTTGGATTATTGCAGTATTTATTACAAATGTTTTAACCATGCACATTATTATTTATTTTTTTTAATTTATGTCCCCTTATAATCTGTGATCAAAATAATTTCCCTTTCCTCTTTCAACGACATCTCTTCTCTGATGACATGTTCACTGGCGTGGAGGCGGGATCAACCTGTCACTCACATGAGATCACAGCAATAGCAAACCACAATGATCCAGCAATCCAATGAATTCCTAACGGACAAAATCAAGTCCACCCCCTACATTTTTTCTTGTTCGAAAAGCTGTTTCACTTGGATAGACGTAACAATAGGGAAGAAAAGACAATCGCAACTTCCGTTTCATGCCGACTTTAAACTTTTTCTTTAAAATGCACTTTTTTTTTTCTTTCAAAAATGTGTGAAACAAACATGAATACAGATTGCATTTCCAAAAGCTTGACACACGTGTTTTATTCTAGATATTTCTCCTCTTATAATTTCTGACATGCTCATTTGTCATTGACTGCTGGTACACATGATCTTATCAAACACTGCAGTAGATCCCTTGCATTCTTCTAAGGGGAAAGGGCTGCATGGCATCTGTATATGATTATCCCAGGGTAGGTTGAGTTAAAAGAGAACTCTGTCTAACCCCTAATTATTTTTATACGTAGCCTGCTGTGGTGAGATGGAAAGAAGCATGGTTGGTTCAGAATGTGGCTGTTGGATGTGTAGAGTCCCAGTGGCAGCTCAGGGCTGCTGTGCTTGAATTCCTTGTTTGGCTTGTGAGTTGGGACCTTAGTCTTCATTCTGCTGCGGTGACTATATGTTTACATTTTAGTTGTGCGGGAGGATTTAAATCCACGTTGATTTGACATTAAGGGATCTTAAATCATAGGCAAATCTTGTCCTGATTGAACAGGAAGAGTCTCATGGACTGTCACAGCTTTTGGTTCATTGGTTGTTTATAGCAATGATGCTCAACCAGAGGACCTCAGCAAACTTCAAGGGGGCTTCAAGATGACTTAAAATGTTTTAAAATAAGACATAAACATTAAAAATGAAGATATTCCTTATTTTAATTTACCCCCTCGACACCTGTTTGTTTCCTTTGAAGAACCAGGATTCCCACTGTCTTGGAAAACCTGGATATAAGAGGTAAATGAGTGTGATACCTGGAAAATTAGGTAAATTAATAAATTCTAAAAATGCTAAGGACATTTTTATAAAAAAAAAAAAAAACATTCTGTTTATGCCAAGCTCTAAATTTTTTTATAGTGTAAAAATTGATTAAAAACATTTTTAAAAAATCCTTATGCAGTAAATTACAAATTAATTGAAGAGTCATGTAAATACATTTGGTTAAAAAGAGTGGGAACCCTGAAGAACATTCAGCTCCTAAAAAATTGTGGAATCTTGAAATTTAATTTAATTTTGATATTCATTATTTTAGTTACTTTTTTATTTAAAGAAACTATTTGTGCCCGAAGATTAGAATTGGAAAAAAAACAAAAAAAACAAACTAGCCCTATGGCTAGGGGGCCTTCGAATATTGTTGTGGACGATGGGGGGCCTTAGAGTTAAAGGGGACCTATAATGCTCCTTTTCACAAGATGTAATATTAGTGTCTGTTGTCCCCAGAATGTGTCTGTGAAGTTTCAGCTCAAAATACCCCACAGATAATTTATTATAGCTTGTCAAATTTGTTTTTGTTTTTGTGTGTGTCCTTTTAAATGCAAATGAGCTGCTGCTCCCAGCCCCCTTTCCAGTAGAGGGCGGAGCTTTAACAGCTTCGATTGCTCAACAACAACAAAGCTGGAGAATCTCACACAGCCAAAATGACGATTGTCAGTAACAATTGACCCTCGTTTGTGATGTAATCTAGCGTAAAATGACGGTATGGCAACAACACTTAACTACAACAACTCTACCTTATCTCTAAAACAGCCCAACATGGCCTCACCCCCTTTGTTGTGTGTTCTCGGGGGCAGGGCTTATGTAAATTTCGGGAAGAAGCTTGTTGTAGTCCCTACCAGCCGTTTGTTCTGAATTCTGTAAAAGAAAATATCTCCCTTTGCATTGAAATTTGAGTGTCATAACTTTGCAGATGTTGTTTATGCTCAAACAGCAACATTACACACTAACTAAAGTTAAAAAGTGAAAACATAATCAACCACCCCTTTAAAAAGGTTGAGAACCACTGGTTCTCAGTCCATTTTCAAGATTTTTTCCTCATTCAAGTTCATTCAAGTATTAGGCCTATAAAATTACTGTCAGACTTAGAAGCTCAGTTAATAACAGTTAAAGGGAAAGTTCACAGAAAAATGAAAATTCTGTCATTTATTCTCACTCGTGTGTGTTAAATAGTTCTTATTTTTTAATCACTGAAGTGGAGGTTCTGTTTGATTCTTTAACTGCTGTAATCAGAGTTTGCATATCTTCTCCATTGATAAGACTTGCCTACTAGCCCCTATCAGTATCATTTAGGCACTAAATGCTTGTTACTAATGGAGTCCTTCATTCAAGATGCATGTGATTTCACTCAAGTCATTGTGTGCTTTGTTAAAAAGCTTTTAAGACGTCCCAGGTCCCCACTGACATCACATTACCCCCTCTAGATGAGTTACATTCTACTGTTTGATGTCTTCACCGTGGCTGCTGATTGGAAATCAATATGGCCTAATGAAAATCTTTTTAATGAGATCTTTTTACCTTTGCATACACACACACAGATGCGCAACCTGATTGAACTTTACAATATCGTGCCCCAGTTTGCATTAATACTATAGTACTGCAGCAGGCTGTGTGTGAAAGCTCAGGTGAAGCAATTATACTGAGCAGTAGAGGGAAGTAAGATTGCTGGATCAGTTAAGTGACTTAAAGCAGTAATGGAAAAATTGGCTCACAGATCTTGTGTAATGCTTTTGATTACTGGCAAGTCAGCAACAGATATTAAACCTTTGCAGTGCACTTTTTTTAATTGAAAACTGCAACAGCTGATGGAAAATGCATTTTTTGGGGGGTTATGTTGTGTCATGCCTGTTGTCCGTTAAATACTGTCATTTTTATATTTGTCTAGTTAGCATACATTTTTTTGGTTTGCTTACAACGCAGTCCATTGAAACCACAGTGTTTGCCCGCTGAGGGACTTTGCCACATATAGATTTCCCTGAAGGAAGTTAAAAGTGATGTAGGCTACATACCACCAGACCAGACACACCCTTCCACCCACACCATTGCTTCTTTCCTGACGGAATTCTGCTTAATTCACTCTGTACTGGATTGTCCAAGATGATTGCTCACGATTATTGATGCTGACAAGAAAACATGTACCTACAGTGGTTTCCTTAGACATGTATTATGTTCGTTTCTCTCAGCAGGCAAAGTTGCTTGTTTTACACAGTCCGAGTTGCTGTTGCTGTTTTTTTTGTATGTATTTTTTATGGTGATGTTTTCTCCATTTCTCCATTGGCTCTCCTGTGTATTTGCTTTGAGCACTTGACCATATACTCTGTACTTCCTTAGGGAAGGGAAGATATGCATAGACACACACTACAGTTTGGAGTCAGTACAATAAATAATAAAAAAAAAATATATATATATATACAGGGCTGGAAATGGCTGAGATTCACTGGGGGGACTCTAGATGGGAAGATTTTGTTTGTCACCTGTTTGTCACCGGATGTCACCTGTTGGAGTTTGGGTTCCTTGCCGCTGTCGCCTCTGGCTTGCTTAGTTGGGGACACTTGATATTCAACAATGTTTTTGATCTGCCTGCATTGACACCATTGTATGCGAACTACATTAATAACTATTGATTTTTACAACGGAATGAATCAATACTGAATTTACTTAAGCTGGACAATATCACCATTTTCTTTAAGAGCTGCTGTGCAGCCAAAATTATTTACCTGTTATCACTGTAAAGCTGCTTTGACACAATGTGCATTGTAAAAAGCACTATATAAATAAAGGTGACTTGACTTGACTTGAAGTATCAAGTTACTTTCAAAAGGTGTTTTACTCTATTTTGTTCACTTCCATTTGGGATGGGGGACTGGTTGTCTTCCTTGGTTGCGAGGAGTTTGGGTTTCCTCCCTCGTGAGGTTTATTTATTTGTTTGTTGCTTTATTTTTGCAAAATGGCCCACACATGCAAAGTTGGTTGATAACACAACTGCAATAAAGTAACAGACTATGGTTAACAATTACTTGTTTACAAAGTGCCATGGGAAGTCAAACTATCTTTACTTAAAATGTTCTTATACTGAACATGTTAATTCTTGGAATACAGACAGGTTTTTCCTAATGGGCATATCTGTCATATTAGCAAACACATTTTACACATGGGGAAAACCAATATTTAGTCAATAATTCAAGAAGGTCCATACTTTTAAGCTCTTGATTCTAACTTGTACTTGGCCAATGAAAAAGTAGTTCTTGTAATTGTTTAACCATAGCATTTGTTATAATAAGGATATAATTACAGCAAGACCATTGATGACTCCTCATTGCATGCTTAGGGCAATGTTAACTTTTTTCTCTCTCTTTTTTAAATCTATTCCCTTAATAGATTATATGTTATAAATTCTTCAACAAGTTAGTTAAAATGTAACACAATAAATACAACAGAATGTGATAAATTCTAGTAAAGGTGGTCATGAGAAGTTTAAAAAGCTTGCAGGATCATCATCATGTTTTCCCCTCTTTTCATCAGTCTTTTTAGTGGCTGTTTTTAGATCATGTTTGACTTTCTCCATAGCGTTTTACTACATTCTCAATAGAATTCTAATGGGTTTCACATTTTATCATAGGAACGGCTCGCGCAAATCTTATACTTTTGGAGCGCGCTGGTGAACGCGCCTACGGTGATTCGCGCGCGGCACGTCACTCATGCTTATAAAAGCTCCGAACGCGCGATGTATACAATTAATTAATTGCCTGATTCTATGTTTCGGTGTGGTGGTTAGAGTACCGGCAACATGTGAGAAGTGCCGGTACGCAAGACAAAGCGAGGCTACGGTACAGAATTAAAATAGAGAAGTGCCGGTGCGTACCGGCCCACTTCGAGCAGTATGATCGCGTGGGTGTTTGAATCCAGATCGCGATCTTATTATGATTAATCATGCAATTTTATTGCGCTATGTTTTTGTGCTGAATTCGTTTCGTTTTCGTAGGCTATTGAGTGAATAAATACAGAACTCCATTCATTTCGCTAAAAAAAATCGAACCAATTTGAACTGGAACGCTGTCCCCCCTCGAAATTCACTCCCTGGACGCCGTCCCCCTGCGTTACTCCCCATTTCCAGCCCTGTATATATATATATGTGTATATATAATCTTGTTGCTTTTATAAAACGGTAACCACACAAATATTAAAGCCAAAAAACATGTATCAATGCAACTTTTCATTAAAAGCCTTCCTTCCGCTGGAAAAAATAGTCCCTGTCCGTGAACAGCAACAGAAGTTACATTTATTACGCCATTAGATGGCGGCAAAGATTGTCTTTATGAACGAGTCACTCAGTCGCAAAGACGCAAATGACAAATGCTTTGACTAGCGCTGTCAGTGTTCGCAGGGCACGGGAAAACCCATTAAATGTTAAAAGGACAAGATCGCAGCGGACATTCAAACGGATTTTTTTTATTATGAACATAGGACTGATCTGAAGGAAAATGCTCTCACAATACTCTTCTACATAATACAGTAAGCTTCAATTAACAAAATCAATAGAGAACAAACATAAACATATATTTACGTTGCTAAGAGTGGTTAATAAGACAGACACAGCAACATACACATTCAGTGGCGTAGCGATACATGAAATGCGGTCAGCTGTATGTTTTCGGGAATTTTACAACGGCTTCGAACGCGGCTCAACCAGTCAGAATCAAGGGCCGGAATTATATATATATATAATATATATATTAGGCCTCACAAAAAGTTAGGGATATTCAACTTTTGGGTGAAATATGGAAAATGTAAAAAGTTCATGCTACAGTAATATTATATCATGAAAATGGGGCATTTAAGTAGAAGCATGCAATGGTAATTTCTTCATCTCAAACAATTTATAGAAACAAAAGCTAACAACAGTGGTGGGTATACCACAACAAAAAATGTCAATGTCTCAATAACTTGTCATGTGTCTTTGAGCACATTGCAGCCCTTGCAGGTCGTCTAGCACGCAGACCATGCTGATGTAAGCGGTTTCGAATGGTCTGACGTGACACTCGGGTGCCTCTTACTTCCCTTAAACGTGCCTGGAGTTGAGTGGCATTCATCATCCGGTTCCGCAGGACACTGTTCACAATGAAGCTGTCATCAGCATGGGATGTGCCCAAAGGACGCCCACTTCTACGCCTTTCTGTGACTCTTCCAGTCTCTCTGTATCTCTGTTGCAACCTGCTGATGACACTCTGTGACACTCTGAGCTCAGTGGCAACTTCCCTCTGAGAATATCCCGTTTGAAGCCTCGCAATGGCCAGGTACTGTTGATCAATTGTTAGGTATCGTCTTGGTCTCATGATGTCAAAATGTGAACAGCATGATGAAGAGGACTGTTTAAATACATATTTTCATTGAACCAGAACATTTAGTGGTCGATTCATGGATCAGACACTTGTTGTGATTTTTGCGGTTAATCACCTTGTTAGAGAACAGCTTGTTATGCAGTAAGTACTGAAACATTGAACAGTTGGACATGTGCATTTAAAAGTTTAGAGAAGGTCAAATTAAGTTCACATGTAAAGGTTATAGTGCATTTTAGGTGCTTTCTGAAATTTCACCCAAAAGTCGAATATCCCTAACTTTTTGTGAGTGTGTGTGTGTGTATATATATATATATATATATATATATATATATATATATATATATTTATATATATATATAAATATATATGGTAATATATAGTAGTGTAGTGTACCAGCTATGTTATATTAAAATACTTCTTGGTGTGGTTCATGTTAGATGCATAATATAATATAGATGAATGTACACTTGTATCTTTAGCTGAAGAGTTTAATAGTAATTCCACTTATATATTTGGCTTTCTTGGACTTGTAAGGTCACACGTTGCACTTATGCAGCGCCTTCTGTCATGTTCAGAATGAGGCAGTACATGCCATAAAATAGGAAAGAGTTGATATCTTAAAGAAATGCAAAAACTTCCTCTTCAGCGTGTTAGCAGAACTGCCAGGCCCCTGAGAACAATGAGGAATCTTTCAGCACTGGGGCCCAAACAGGAGCACATGCTTTTGGATTTAAACGAAGGTCCCTGGCAGAAAGCCCTGTTAAGAGGAACCGGAGAGGAGGATAATCGTCCACGCTCTGATGTCATAAAAGCCTCGCTCTTTTTAGTTAGTATGCCAGGCACTCTTGAACCGTGAGAGCTGAGAACAGGCGTTTTGAGCGTTGTTTGTTGAACTCTGTATATAAAAGAGAGGGGATGTTTGAGTTTCAGTGACAACAGCTTTTTTCAATTACATTTTTTTAAAATCTTTGTTTGCTTTGCTTAGAATTGTTTTTTGAACCAAACCCAGAACCCAAGAAGCATATTGGCAAAAACTTCTATTAATGAGAACAACATCCTGTGATTGTGTAGTGGAATAAAAAATGGTAGAGACCATGAAGGGGGGAGTGTTAGAACCGTTGCATACAAGACATTCCAATGAATAATTATTGACAAAAAGATGACAATCCCATTGTTTTGGTGCATTCACATTTCTATAAACCATACAGGAGTTTATATCACTTTTTATATCACACTTTTTAATTGTATTTCCTATATTTTCTAATTCATGGGGTTAAAGCAGCTTGACACATCTTACCCCAGTCTCCCGTATACAAGAATATTTCTATTTAACAGTATTTATAGTGACATAAGATATGAACAGGTGACAGAATAAAGTATGTAGCAGTTCATTATAAATGCCATAGACCACGGCTGGGTTGAAAATATATATTTTTCGATTTAAATAGAATCTCATTTTGTTGAACCGATAGAAGCAGGATTTGATTTTTTGATTTTTTTTTTTTTTTTCCTTAAGAAACATTGATCAGTATACTGTGCCTTATCTATCCAAATGAATTGATGTCGAATCTAATTGAATCGAGATCGGAATAGCGTTGAATCACTTGATTTGTGACACAAAAATTTGTGTCAATGGCCAGCCCTACCATGTACAGTAGCAGTGTTGTAGTAAGTTACTTTAAAAAAGTTATTAATTACTACCTATTAATTACATCTTCAACAGTGTAATTAGATTACTATACTAATTACTCTCTTTAAAAAGTACTGGATTACTTATTACTTTCTAAATCCCATATCAACCATGACCAGGTGAACAATACAAGGACAGACACGAAACTGCTCTTTTAATTCTTTCATATAAAATACACAATTACTTTAGTTACTCTTGAACTGAACAAAAAGTGTAACGGGAGAAGGTTACATTAAAAACATACATTTTAACATTAAAATTTGATGTTAAATCCACTATTGTTTTATATAGAACTGTTGTATAGTCTATACAGTATTTAATGTAATTACATCAGAAGTAACTAATTAAATTACAGAAAAATTAAGAGTAATCCCTTACTTTACTTTTACAAGGGAAAAGTAATTAAATTATTGTAATTAGATTACACCAAATAAATGACTAATCAAGTAATTGCATACAGAATATTAAGAGCTGCTATAAAACGCTCTCAACTACACATTGTGGATATTGGAAACAGGCTCAGTATTTAGTTGACATTGACTTTGCTGACAACACCCTTCAGTATTGGCATGTTTTTGTCCTAAAAATGAATGGAGGCTCAGATGTTCACAACAGCAGGATGTCAAATAGTTCAGGCCTCAACCCAGGATCTTGTGCTCAAGGACATCAAGATCAAGTCCAGTCCACTCTTATCTTATCTTGTTTGTGCAGAGCTGACATGGGCATTATTCATACAATTGGGCATGTCAGATGATGTTTTTCCTTGTTAGGCAGATGAAGACAGGTTACTAGTATCTCCAAACTTGCATCATGACCACAGTAATCATTTCAGAAATGAAATGACTGTTTCATTTCTGTTGGATGAATGCTCTTCTGTCAGTGGGATCTGTTTGTCTCTTGCTGTGGCGTGTCTTTAGTTCAGTTTAATGTGTATAGTGCTTCCCAGAATGCATATTGTTCCAAAGCAAAGAGAACAATGGTATGAAAAAATGTTGGTTCTTCAGCTCTAATCATGCTGTAACATTCTAGAATAATCAAACTCTATCAATAAAGCGATTGGCTTTTTTTTTTAAACTGAAATGTGGGACTTCCAGTCTTACGGCCGGCATATTGAGAATTATTATTTCTCCTATTCACTTTTATAGAAGTGGTTCGTCCTCTCACACATACTGACTGTCTGTGTCATTTGTTAGCAAGACACATTTAATTCAGTTCTGTCATCATTTCCAAACATGCAATAACACCCAGACAGTTAAACTTGTATGCTGACTAATGCTGAAATCATTGCCATGTGTTGGTTTTTACTCGGCCTCCAGCAGCTTCTTGCCACCACAGTCAAAATACAAAAAACAACACCTAATTCAGATATCTTGAATTCAGACATTCAGATAAATAATATAGATATCTTGGATTTGATTTTATAATTTTTATAAGTTTAAATTAAAATGTTATCTTTCCTTGCTTAAAGCTATGGTTTCATTATCTAAATGACTCTGGCATTCCAGAATCCTTAACCTTGTTCTTTTCAGAAGGCTGAGTGTTTGTCTTGTAGCTTGGAGGAACGTCTTCCAGACAGAGAGGGATGAGACAAAGTAGAGGCCTGGACTTTTGTTAACATCATTAACTGTTTCTAAATCAACTGGGTTCAGCTTAAGGGGATTCATTTCATTCATGCGTACCTGTCTGCCTAGAAAAAAGGACGTGAGTCACACACTCTTTGGCAGTGGCATGCCCACACACAGTCCTGAAGTGATCACTGTTATAACAACAACCACTGTGATTATACTAGTTCTAGTTGCTTATGTTTGTGTCATAAGAGAGTTAATCCTGTGGATGCTGTTTCAGAAACTCCATCCTCTTAAACGTTTGAGTGTGTGAGAGTGTCAGCTGGGTTTTAAACTGTATGAAGCAGTTCAACTGCAGTGATGCTATGCTAATCTTTTGAAAAGGTTTTTAGTTTGGCACTTACTACATCTAACTACATTGAAACTATGTAAGGAGGTAGTATATTTTAAATATAAATCAGATGATATGGCTCATTTATTTTTGCAATCAAAGCAGCGTTTATTTCAAGTCCGTAACAATGTCTTGAACATTGGGGGGACCTTTTTTGAAGGGGGGTGGGGGGGGTATTTTTATTTAAAGAAATTAAATAATAAAAGGATTAAAAGGGATTTAAGGGAATAAAGAAGAAATAAGAATGGTAAAAGAAGTTGTAGGTTGTGAAGTAGTCCATTTAAACTCTTTGCAAATAATATTTTACTTAAAAATATGCACACATTCACTCTTGTTTTTGTCTAATATGTTAAAAAATTTAAAAAACGTCTTAAACAACAAATCAGCATATTAGGTTGATTTCTAAAGGATCATGTGACACTTAAGACTGGAGTAGCCTAATGATGCTGAAAATTCAGCTTTGCCATCACAGGAATAAATTACATTTTAAAATATTAAGCAGTTATTTTAAATTATAATTTATATATATATATATATATATGTGTGTGTGTGTGTGTGTGTGTGTATTTACACACATAAGTTTAATTTAGTGATTTGATTTTGTTTGGATAGATCACACTGAAAAATGATTCACAAAGATTTTGTATGAGAGAGAGGACGGACAGCGAGGTTTTTTTTTATTCCCTGACACAAAAACAGCTACTTGTTACTGAAAAAACAACAGCTGAACTACCGTCACTCTTCTGAAAATAAAGTTAAGTGTCACTACTTTTAGTTGTTAGTATTTAGTTTTACTCCCCATCATTGGTGAGTGTTCATGGGTCTGTGAATCTAGGAAATGATCCGAGTAAACAGTGAAATTGTAAACAGTTTGAGGTTCTCATTGTGTTTTACCCTGTGGACTTGATGGAATCTGCCCTTTCGCCCTTCTTTCTATTCGTCCATGAAACTCAGTCCGACTGTGAGCGGGGTGAACACAGCATTGTTCACACACAGGGTCGTGCTCTAAAAGCGATGACGAGCACAGCTGTCTCGCACAGACACTGTACTGTACGTCACTGCTGGATGTGATCCAAGCCATTACATATACCTGTATGCGTAATACTGTTCACATCACAGAGCTGGCACACTAAAACAACACTATACATGAACATCTGTGCAAAACACTTTTGTGGGATTGACTCAGGCTGCTAGAGTATGTAACACACAGATGTCATATGAACAAAGACATGCCAATAAAGTGCTAACATGCTCAGTGTGACTTTAGACACCAAGCTGGCACCCATGAACTTCTGACGTTTCTCTCACAATGCCCTCAGCAGCTAAAAATAGCATTAATCCTCATATTCCCCACCCTGATCTGTTGAGCTTTAATGCTGTCTGTACTCCTAAGCCAGTATTTGAGTATTTTTATTCCACAATGACAAGATTAAAATGTCTCTTTTCTAGAACTTGCTTAGGTAATCTGCCTTCAGTCAACTGTAGCTGTTGACCAGGGTCATTCCTAGTCTGGACTGTGATAGTGAGAGTTCAATCTTAATTTATTTCTGGCCTAATCACTTTGAAGCAGAGTGTCAGTGGGGGGTTGGTTTGTGTGTCCACACACTTTGAGAATGTCTGGTATTTGTTAACATTGATTAACTAGTGTTGTTCATCGGCGCTGTGTCTGTAGGCCACTGTCACATCTCTGTGAGGACAACACTCTGGGGCACATGCAGATACTTTGTTAAAGTAAAAGTTACTTTGTAGTTTCCTCATTACTGATAAGTGCCACAAAAATGGCTGTTGTATTATCAACACACTCTTTTGTTCTGTGCATATAGTTTAAAACACTGTTTTACTTTTTCTTTTTTCTTTCTTTTTTTTTTTTTTGATAAATGTGAAATGTACCTAGTCATAGATTTTAATTAGATTTTTAAAATAGTATATATTTGCTAATCATTTACTTTGTGTTTTGAAAGAAGTGTCACCAAAGCTGCATAAAATCATTTTAATGTGCTTATTTGGTGCTCAAACATTTTCTTCTTATTATTATCAATTATGAATTGTGATGCTTAATATGTTTGTGGAAACCATGATACTTTTTTTCAGGATTCTTTAATAAATAAAGATTTCAAAAGAACAGCATTTATTTAAAATATTGATACAAGGAATTTTAAAAATGTTTGGAAACACTATTTTTTTGGTGACTTAGTTACACATTACTACATGTACATTCTGCATAATTACAAGTAACTAGCCCTAAACCAAACCCTAACCCTGACTGTAACTCTATAGTAAGTACATGTAGTTAGTTAATATTACTCAGTACTTATTTGAGTACTACGTCACCTTAAAATAAAGTGTTACCAAATGTTTTGTAACATTATAATTCTTTACTGTCACTTTTGATCAATTTAATGTGTCCTTGCTGAATAAAAGTAATTTCTTTCAAAAAATGAACTCAAATATTTGAACATTATAGCTTAACCTTGTCCATATTGCACTTTGCCTATTGTGACCAAAAAATTCTGGTATAGCAAGTAATTGGTTTAGCAGCTGTTATTTTTAGAGCCCAGAACCCAGCAATCCAACATAAAAAAGCATGGCACGAAAAACTGTTCCTCTTCTGGTACATCCTGTGAAAAGTGGCTTTGGTAAAATAAATAAATAAATCGATTCAACCCAATCCCGTTGTCATCATGAGAGTATTTTCATCTAAGTCATTAACACACTTCTTGGTGTATTTTCAGAACTCCCACTCATGGGCTTCTAAATGATTCTAAGAGCACTAAATTTTCTCTGATAATAAGGTGATGGTGTGCCAGGACGATTGCATCACACTGCTATTAGACCAACATAACTCATTGTTAGATTACTCATATCTTGTTTTCCATAAGAAAGAGAAGATTTTGCCGTCTTATTCACATCATTTGAATGGTAGTCTTTCTCAGGATGTCAGAGGAAGTTGAATTATGTAATGTACAGTCCAAAGAGTGAGATGTGAGTGTGACTTTATATTTCTCATCCAGTTGACTCATCTTGGGTGAGCCTTTTCAGTCTGTTTATCTAACCCTCTGGGGCTTTATGGTTGATGATTGAGAAACTGATATACCTGGAGATTGCTTTACCTGGAGGTGTTCAGATTGTAACTATGTTAACACTACTCGCAGACCTGATCTTTTACATTAGGATGTTTTCATATGAAGTTACAATACAATTTATTGAATTATCGGTATACCAATGTTTTTAAGTCTACACTTCCCTTTCTTTTTAGGTAATAATTTTAGCTCTACTATTATATAATGTTATATAACAAATAGTACAGCATGCCAAGTTGTAGGCTAATGTTAAAGGATCTGAACAGATAACACAATTAAATATGCTGCTTCAATCCCAAGGCTGCACTTGAAAATCCCCCAGGATGCTCAAATAGGATTGTACAGTTAGTGTACTTTTTTTCTTTTTTAAATGGAATGCATCTTCTAGATGACAACTGTGATTAAAAATAACCTTTACTCTTCTAGTAAATAATAGCAGCTATAATGTTTGGGCTGTCTGGTATTGCAATAGTTTGCTGTTCTATATGCGACTGTCATGTGTCTGTGACTTTTCTCTCTCCTGGACAGCTGCTTTTCCCCTCACTGGAAAGAAAACCTCACTAAGCACAAACATAAAAACACTGGCGCCCTGTTCGGTGCTGCTGTCGCTCGGCCTTACTGCTTTATTAGACCTTTTATTGCTGTAAAATGTGGTTTGTTGCTGATTTGGTTAGCTCATGCATTAGGCAATGAATCTGAGACATTTTATGTCGTTCTGTATTTACATTTAATGTTCAACCAGCGCGTTGAATAATGTTTTTAGAATTGTCCATTAGGGGGAGACGTTGCTCTTTTTTGAAGACATTACAAGTCAATGGCTTAACCAGCTTTAAGCATCCACACATTGATTCTTCTCTCTGACATGCTGTACTTCAATCATATTATTAATGGGCACTAATGAACAGTGTTACAGGCACTCTTGATTTTTTTTTCGCCTGATATTAATGTGTGTGGTCTAATTGAAAATCTCTCAGTGCATTAAGTAAACATTAATTTCTCATGAAAGACTGTTTAAATTGAGTCCATGAATCAAATCATTTTTAAAATGTATTTAATGAGCTTTCTGTGTAGTTTGTGGAATATTTATGTTGATTTATTTTGTATGTGTTCGTATGAGAGAGAGAGACGAGAGAGAGAGTTGATTTGTAGGCAATGGAGGGGTCCTGGGATGGGGGCCAGATCACACGGGCTGCAGCTGACTTTAGAAATGAAACGTCTCCAGGGAGCTGATGAGCCTAGAGAAACTCACTGCCAGTGGACATGTGGAGCATGTTAGCACGGTGACATTGGCAGCAGACTCAGAGCAGACAGGAAGTTCTGGAGACCCCAAAGGACTGAAACTTTAAGGAAAGCTGGGCTCAAAAATCATCTTTTTGGAGAAAAGACTCAACCAGGCACAAATGTGGTTTTGTTTTGTGTTGGGTTGTTATAACCATTTTAAGACTTTAAAATAACTGCTTGTTGTAATACTGATGAGTAGTGTTGTATAAATTTAAGCAATAATGTAAGAGAGATGGTGGTGCATAGTCATTGATAATGGACACTTTTAAGCATGATACTCAGCGAAATTCACAATATAGCACAACTTGAATCAGCATGCAGGATCAAATCTATTCATTTATGGAACTAATTTTTATAACCTTTTCCTTAAAGTCCCCCTGTGGTGAAAATCAAGTTTTTAATGTTGTTTATATGTCTATGTGGTGTTTTTAATATGCTTTAAGACAAACCATGTGCAAATTCATCAGTCAACACCATTGCTGAGCATATTCTCCTTAAAACTGCAGTTTACCAAAGACGGTCTCAAAAACGTGGTTTGAAATGCCCGCCCATGTTCCCTACGTCACAAACATGTTGTAACCAATCCAGTCAGCGTGCGGGGCGGGCTTTAGCATATTCTGCAAAGCAGGGAGTCTTAAGAGAAGCCAGCTTATCCCGGTATATTTTTCTGTTGATATGAAAAATCGGGTACATTTAGCAATAGTTATGTATATGTTATGTATTATGATGAAGAATGCTGATTTTTAGAAGGCAGCTGTCTGACTCTGATGTTGCAAATGGGAACATGGTTTGTATAACATTAGCAACACATTGTTAGCTGTTAGATAATGTAGTCAAGCCAAAGGCTAATCATATCAATTACCGTTATGTGTCTGACGTAGAGAGCAATACACAACTCATTACCTTTCTGATACATCGACTTGTAGACGAGCCTGTATAATTCGCTCTTCCTCTTCTTCTAAATCAGTGTCTGGTTCAAATATGGTAAATATGGAATTAAACCAGTATTTCCACTTGCAATTGTGTAGCATTTACTGCAGTAGAGTTGAGCGAGTGGATCAGGTATTCTGAGCTTGTGAGAACGAGTGTAGGCGGGACTTGTAGACAAATTTGCATAGTCATGGATCTGTGTATAGGTCTGCTAAATGAAGCAAGGGTGTAACATTCAAGCTATTTTAAGGCATAATGAAATTATTTCCACTGGAAAAAATGTTTAAGTATGTCATTTTGGTGATTTTTGAATTGGTGTTTATTTCTGAACTTGTCAATTTAGTTGGTTTCATATCTGATTAAATATACACCGTTATTCTCCTGAAATCTCTCTCTCTCTCTGTGTGTGTGTGTGTGTTTACAGCTCTTTCTGTTTCTTGTGGGTTGTACTCAGTGTTTGAGATGGGGCTGGGTAGCAGCTGAGGCTCTTTGTAGTGGTTAGCAGCCCTTCAGAGGCCTTGCCCTTCCCTCTGTTTGTTTCACAGATGTGCCCTGCCTGAACTTCAACCCATATGAATTAAAAACACAACGTGAGCTACACTTTGAAATAGCTGGTGTCTTTATTCACTTAACTTTTAAAGAGTGTAAAAACTCTTGAATCAGCCACAGAGCTTAGAGAAATATTGCCGAAAAATGAGTCCATACAACTAAAACATAAATTTAGCCGAGTGTTGTTTTAAAACAAGAGCCTTTTCCCCCTGTCACGATACTTCATTTCCCTATAGATTTAAGTGTACAGCAAACCTGAAGTGTTGTGCTAACTTCAGTATGGCATTTCCTTACTCCACCCAGTCAAATTCCTTCTGCTTGCCACCTAAGCATTGCCGGCTTTATCACACTGGCCACCCAAACACGAAGCCGTTTCTATTCTCTTATTCTTGATTGGCAAAGGGAAATCTCCTTCATTTGCTTCAGGACATCCGCTGAGGAACAAAGACCTGTCAGAGGTCTTTCCTTTTCACTTCACACCCTATTTGTAAACATGTTACTAAAACAGTAATATCATCTGCAGGTGCACCAACCTATCCTGACTTAAAGTGCCCCTATAATGGTATTTTAAAAGTTCCTAATTTTGTTTTGGAGGTCTCCTACAATTTTTTTTACATGCATCCAAGGTCAAAAAACTATTTATATTTCTCAATATACATTGCAGCATTACCTATTTTCTCCACAGTCTCTAAAATGGTTTGATAAAGGATTCGGTCTCTCTAAACCCCTCCTTTTCGAGAGCCTACTCTGCTCTGATTGGTCAGATGGCCCAGTCTGATTGTTCTACTGCTTACAGCATGTTTTAGAAAGATTTCTTTCGCAGCACACTGAGCACAGAAAACATTGTCTTCTCGACATGACGACAACACAAACCAAACTCTTCCAGGCCTCAGCTACAACTAGTGTTTGAGGGCGGGTCAAAGTAGACATTGTTTGTGGGCAGCCAATGAAGACATAGGCTGACCATAGGTGTTATGCAAATATGTTACAAACCTATGTAGGTTCTTGCATGAAGTAAGACTGGAATTACTGACGAGTTTCAGGTAGTTCAGAATCGGTTCTTTCTTTTGGGAGACAATACATTTATCATGCCCTTTGAAACTTTGCAGACCTTTTACATTCACAAACAGCTACACTACACTATATATGTAAGGTTAATACCCGGAAAAGCATAATAGGAGCACTTCAAAACATGTGCATGTCCTGTTATGTAACTGAGCAAAGTACAATTCTGAGGATTAGCAGCATTACTGGAGGAAAAACAAGGATTGTCAACCACTTGTCAAATGTCCAGAGCGCTCATTCACACATCAAATACATTTTGTACTTGCTTGCTTTTCACAGCTACATCTTCTGGACAATTTTCTGTGGTGACAGTTTTTTTTTCTCCCCCCATTGTAACTGTATAATAGCTTATTTTCTCATTCAGTACAGGGATGCAATGTAAGTGTGAGCGAGTGCTTTGAGTGAAGAGAGCACCTTACACACTTTAATTTGTGTAATCGCTGTTTTGAATAGTTGTCTGCCCTTAAGGGTTGACATCCAGTTTTGTTTGGTTTTAAAGCCTTGTTGTTGTGATAACTGTGTTTAGATGTGTGCCCTTGTTAGTTAGAAATAATGCTTTATTCTTACTGACTGTTGACTCGGGGCTGATCATGTATGTCCCCTAATGGCTTTACTGTTGTTTTGCATCAGGGACTGTTTGCTCACATGTTACACTGGTTTGTAACATGCAAGTCTTTCTCTTTAAGGAAATAAAATTTCCATTGTTTACCTTTATAACTGAGGAAGAACACCACCAGAAGAAACCAAATATGATACAAATTATGTAGACTAGATCTTTACTGATTACACACATTTAGATTAATATGTGCATGATTCAGTCCTTTAAAACTTTCTTGCACATATGGTAGATAGTTTCACAGAGTCAAGACCCCTTTGTCCACTTTGTTTTCACAAACACTGAGTACCACTCCCTTGGAGCCCACATTTTGCAGTCTGTTGTTTTTCTATCTCCCAAGACTTAAGGAAAATAACGAATCACATCTCTTTGTTTTCCATTGCGTGTTCTTGTTTCAGCTGAAAGAGACTCTGGAGTGTGAAGACTTGTGAGTTTGTTATAGTGCATAATATTTAATCTGCATTTGCATTGTCACTTATTGTATAATTTTTTTGTGAATTGAATGGTCTGACTTCTTTTCCAATATAGTGACCCATCGGATTTGCACAGAGTCATGGAGATTTGCAAGTGTAGTTTTTAGCATAGCCTATATTTTGACAGGCATGTTCTGCTTTAGTCATGTTGCCACTCCATCACAAACCACTTCTTTCTATATTAGGTTCGGCATCCATGGGAGAAACTGATTACGAATGTAATATTTATATGACCCTGAATAAGGTCTGAAAGAAACTGAATGGGCTGGTTACACAAATTCAATAGGATGCTGTTTGCTTTTCTAGTAACTTAGACTGAAAGGCTCTTAATAGTTATAATGAAATATCATTAAATAATGTGTACTTATTTTCCCTTTAAAGGTTGCTAGTATCTAAACAGATAAACAAATAAAAGGAAAGAAACAAGAATGTGATTGAAAATGTATCTAAAGACCATAAAAATGTATGTCCTGTTTGTGCTGATGCATTGATTTTTACTACTCAATGAGAGGGCTCTTTTGAGCCTGAAATTGAACCGTGGCATTAAATTATTGAGCATATATTAAAGATTGATACCTTGGAATTACATATTAGCCACTGTAGGAAATATATATTTCAGTAGTATGTCTTTCAATAAATGTATTACTTGACAGGTGAAAGGGTCGATAAACCACTGCTTGACAATCAAGATGACTAATTGTGTTGGATTTATGAAGCTGGATGTCATCATTATGTGGAAAGTATTAGGCAGACTGCACTTACAAAGCACTGTTCTCATTGAGCGGATAGATGGACCCTTTGTTTCCTAGTTAATGTTCGTATATATTCCAGCTAAGGCAGCATGCAGACACATGTTCCTGAAGCAGTCAAGAGGCTTCATTTGAGGAACTTTACATGAATAGGGTACAAATTAGGGCATGAAACACTTTTTTTTTTATTTTTTTTTTTTTAATAATTATATTGATTGAGTTTTTCAAAATATTACTACAAAGAAAACAAAAGAGAACCAACAAGAATAACAACTACTTAAAAAGAGAAAAGAAACTTGGCTCATGCAAACATTCCAATTAAATAAATAGTATTAAAAATAACAATTAGGGGAAAAAATGACATAGGGGATTATACTTGTTGTAGTATAATAGGACCAAGATTACATAAGGGTTCAAAACCTTATAGAATTTATCAAAAACACTTAAAAATTAAATGGAAAAAAAATTAGATTACCATTTTTTTCCACAAATGGTCAGTGAAAGTGCTTAAAGGGACAGTTCACCCAAAAATGAAAATTCTGTCATTATTTACTCACCCTCAAGTTGTTCCAAACCTGTATGAATTTCTTTGTTCTGCTGAACACAAAGGAAGATATTTGGAAGAATGTCAGTAACCAAACAGATCTCGCCTCCCGTTGACTACCATAGTATTTTTTTTCATAGTATTTTTTATGGTAGTCAATGGGGGGCGAGATCTGTTTGGTTGCTGACATTCTTCCTTTGTGTTCAGCAGAACCAAGAAATTTATACAGGTTTAGAACAACTTGAGGGTGAGTAAATGATGACAATTTCATTTTTGGGTAAACTATCCCTTTAAGCTTCAGAAAATCTTGATTGTCAAAGCTGTTTTATGTTTTATTCTTTTTATATGGTATTTGCAAAGTGTATACAGTCTGATTTGTGTGATTTTTGCAAATTTAACAGTAAATAATATACATAAAAATAATAAATAAACAAACATAATAATTAACCAGATGCCAGAATTAACCAATTTTGCCTAAATTAAGCAGTCGCTTAATAGGGGCAAGCTAGTTTAGGACCAAAAGATGTTGTTTGTGTAAGTCCATTTCATTTTTTTAATTATTTAATATATTTATTTTATCATATTGTTTTAATGTATATATTTTTTTCTTACAGTAACTTAGGTAACAGCGTTGAATCACCAATAACTCGACCTCTGCTTTTGCCATTTAAAGCCGGATTTCTTGGCCATATATTTTATGGGGTCTTTTAGTTCCTTTTCATATCCCCTTTCTGAATGATGTGAATGCTTTCGCGATTGCGATAATTGATTTTCGGCTGTTTGTTTATGAAGGGCGTGTAGTTTCTCTCGCGCCGGTAGTTGTGCTGTAGTGTTGTGAGCTGAATGGTGAATGAGGCGGTACAGTCAGTCCACGCGCGCTGATGCCCTTTTGTGGGAAAGTCCTGCTAGAGCACACAGACACACTCACATCAGCACTGAGGGACCCAAAGAAAGAAACTGCATGTAAAAGCCCCATTATACTGACGGGGAGAATGTGATTTGTGGGTGTTAAGAAAGTCGTTTTTAATGCAGTAGAGAGCGTCTCTTTACTGTATCTACGCGCTATTGTTGTGAAGGCATATAGACGTGCGGACGCTTGGAGGTCGTGTACAGCAGCTGGAGGAGTTGGCGGAGAGAGATTTTTACTCATCTGTCTTTCTTTTTCGTTACCTTCATTTATATTTCCTGTTATTCGTATCTCATGAACTGTTGTTTCCGAACACATCTGGTCTGTGATGTGAAAACTATTCTTGGATAGGACACGCTGTTGGATTTGGATGCGTTTGGAAGTCTGGGTCGTGTGATTCATATACTCGTCAACGTCTTCCCCTCTTTCGATGTTTCTCAACTCTCAAGATAGATTGATGGTCTGAAGAGCAGTGGGAGACTGAACTTTATATCAGGAGCTTGTATTCCTCTTGAATGATGCCCATAAACAGACTCGCAGACATGGAGGAGAAACTTCGTATTTTGGAGGATCTCAATATGATATACATCCGTCAGATTGCCCTGAGTTTAAAGGTAAAGGTATTCTCATAACCTGACTTGATCTTTATGCCTCCTTTGAATTACTTTAAAATGCTTATGGAGATCTGAATTAGGTCTGAATGTTGTTATTAGTCTATTAAATAAATCAGATGATATTGAAATGCAATAAACAAATCATACAAACTATTAGCACATTTAA
This sequence comes from Mylopharyngodon piceus, assembly GCA_039654765.1. Lineage (NCBI taxonomy): Eukaryota > Metazoa > Chordata > Actinopteri > Cypriniformes > Xenocyprididae > Mylopharyngodon > Mylopharyngodon piceus. Next base: position 25,174,544 of record CM077443.1, on the reverse strand, counting down.
AAGAAGTGCTTTCCAAATAAAGAGAATAAGAATAAATGTCATTACTGTGCTATAAAATGAAAAATCTTAGTTTGGTCTAAAGTCAGATTTAAAAGTCTGTAGGTGAAGATCTAATTAAATACATTTTGTAATAAGGTGTGAGAGATCACTTATGTGGTCTTGCTCTGCTAGTTTTCCAGTGTTAAAGGTTTTGAGAGTTCTGTATACATGTCATTGTACAACCGCTCTTAAAATGATGTTGATGTACAATGTCTTTGATTGTCCGTGTCAGTTTGGTGTGTTTAGTCAGTAATGCTTAAAACGGAGAAGCAGCAGCAGTGTTTCTCCACTGGTCCTGCTGCAATCGCACAAGACAGAGTCTCATGGGATGAAAGTGTGTGTTGTTGAACCTTTGTTCCTGGTTTTGTGAATTTTTTGGTCTTCCGTGCTTGAAGTCATAAATAGCCTACCATGAAAAACGTACAAATTAATGTAAGTGCTTTTGCAAGTGCCTGCACAGAGACTTCATTTGACTGGCCTTATCTTTGGAAACATTTGCACACTTGGTGATGATATCGGTGTGAACATACTGATACCTTATTTTAAAGTGACGCTTCGAGAAGTGTGGAAAAAAAGCCCCCTTTCTTCCTTCAAGACTTCAGTGTTATGTGGCAGATACCCCTTATACTGATTTACTAAGCAAGCAGTGGTTAATGGTGTAAATTTACTACTTAGAAAGCAGGAGGCACATGATAAACTATATGATAAATATCAAATACCATACTTTGGTTTGCCGTCTTTTTGTCCTGCAGCTGTTGTGTGTTAGGAACGCCTAGTATCTCACTGAATGACATGCTGAACACTGCCTCAGCCCCCGTCACTGCACTGAGCTCTATGGGGTTTTGTGTGGGTGACCAAACTGGGCTTCAGCCTCTTCTCATTGCTCATGCTGAGATCACACCTTACTCCTCCAGGGTGCCTGTTCTCCTCACCGAGCAGACAGATTATGTACTCACTATTCCTGCAATGCGACCCTAAATTTGAAGCCTGAGATAGTGAAAGGACATGGAGGCGCCTCCTTTGAGCTGAAGGACATCTTCATAGATTCCTGGTGCATTTAAATATTTCATGGTCATCTCAATGTTGGCAGTCTTGAGTTCTCAGAAGTCAATTAGCTTCAAGCCTGTGTCAGTTTGAAAGGGCCCCTGTGTATAAATTTAATCACCCATGTGATCTTCATGTAAAAAATGGACTCTTTGTATGATCTAGCAAAATGCTGCCCACTGTAGACATGTTGGATTCCTTCTAAATTAGGGTTGGACATGAGAACTTGATGTGACGGTATAATGAATTGATCACAAATATACAAATAAATGTTTTATTTATTTTATATTAATTATTTTTATTCAGCAAGGATGCATTATTGATTAGAAGTGACACTACATAGTTATAATGTTAAAATATTTCTATTTCAAATAATGAACTTTCTATTCATCAAAAATCCTGAAAAATGTATCACAGTTTCCACAAAAGTATTAAACAGCACAACTGGTTTTAACATTGAAAATAATAAAAATATATTTTTGTTGTATTTTGGTCTTTCACCTATAATCTTCAAAACCTCTAAACAGTGTTTTTTGGATGGCAGTGAGAGGTTGTGGACCCCATTGTTGTTGTAAAGATTAATTTAAAGAGGAAAATCTTTCTGGGCTGTCTGACAACATAAAATGGTAAATGATTTTGCTTAGCCAGAGTTTGCACAAGGGGGTGATATATTCTCCAGTGCTACGGAGGCAGGAACCTGTGGTTTTCTGAATGATTGGGGACCACTGTTAGCGCTAGCAGTTGCAGTCAGGCTTTTCAAGTTTTAACAAGTCCATTTCAGAATTGAGGCAGCCACATTCTTGGCACTACATGAACATTACTCTCGTGTCCTTCCTTTACGATGTCTCTGTCTCCTGAAAACCAGGAGAACACTTTCCCGGTGTCGTCACAACCTTTTGTTGCTGCAAAGCTGTGATTCATAGCCTGCTTGTTGTGATGGGTGATGGGAACAGGAAATGGCTGAGCTTAATGAGAGTGATTGGCTGGTATGATGTCATCTCTGCTTGACCGCACATACACTACCAGTCAAAAGTTTGGAAACATTACTATTTTTAATGTTTTTGAACGTAGTCTCTTATGCTCATTAAGGCTGCATTTATTTCATAATAAATACAGAAAAAAACAATAATATTGTGAAATATTATTACAATTTAAAATTATGGTTTTCTGTTTTAATATACTTTAAAACATAATTTATTTCTGTGATGTCAAAGCTGAATTGTCAGCATCATTACTCCAGTCTTCAGTGTCACATGATCCTTCAGAAATCATTCTAATATGCTGATTTATTATCAATGTTGGAAACAGTTGTGCTACTTAATATTATTTTATAACCTTTGATACTTTTTCAGGATTCTTTGGTGAATAAAAAGTTAAAAAAAATATCAGCATTTATTTAAAATAGAAATCTTTTGTAACAATATACACTACCGTTCAAAAGTTTGGGGTCAGTAATTTTTTTTCTTTCTTTTTTTTTTGAAAGAAATTAATACTTTTATTCAGCACGGATGTGTTAAATTGATAAAAAGTGATAGTAAAGATTTATATTGTTAGAAAAGATTTATATTTTGAATAAATGCTGTTCTTTTTAACCTTTTATTCTTCAATGAATCCTGAAAAAAGTATCACAGGTTCCAAAAAAATATTAAGCAACACAACTGTTTTCAACATTGATAATAACTGAGTATCAAATCAGCATATTAGAATGATTTCTGAAGGATCATGTGACACTGAAGTAATGATGCTGAAAATTCAGCTTTGCATCACAGAAATAAATTATATTTTAAAGTATATTAAAATAGAAAACCATAATTTTAAATTGTAATAATATTTCACAATATTATTGCTTTTTCTGTGTTTATTATGAAATAAATGCAGCCTTAATGAGCATAAGAGACTTCGTTCAAAAACATTAAAAATTGTAATGCTTCCAAACTTTTGACTGGTAGTGTATAATAGCATGCTGTAGATATGGAAATGCCTTTGTTAGGAGTGATTTCTCTCTCTCAGGTAGTGCTTAATATTGTGAGTTGCTTTTGCTCACCAGTCCCTGCCTGAGGGGTGATGGGTCACTTTCTCTATATTTAGCTTGCTGATGGTACACCTACTGCTGAAGAAAGTATTTTTTCAATGTTAATACTTCCTCCATAATATGCAGAGACATTTGTAGGTTGATTTCCCTGAAAAGTGTAACATTCTGCCTCTATCGCAAAAACATTGTTCTGTTTGTTTGAGCATCCAGTCTATCCCGACAACAGCATAAAGGCCTTCTGAAGCGAAGCGATGCGTTCGTCTAAGAAAAATAACCATATTTAACAAGTTATAAAGTAAAATATCTAGCCTCTGCCAGACCGCCTTCCAGATTCAACTTAGGAAGAAAGCGTAACTGACGTCGCGTTACACGTTCTTCGTAAGTTGAATACGGAATGGCTGAAAGAAGAAAGTCATATACACATAGGATAGCTTGAGGGTGAGTAAAGCTTGGGTAATTTTCATTTTAAAGTGAACTAATCCTTAGGCAGCTCAGCTTCAACATTGATAATAATAAGAAATGTTTCTCGAGCACCAAATCAGCATATCAGAATGATTTCTGAGGGATCATGTGACATTGAAGACTGGAGTAATGATGCTGAAAATTCAGCTTTGCCATCACATAAATTACATTTCAAAAATATTATATGTATTATATTTCACAATAACTGTTACTTCAAACAGTTTCAACTTATTACTGTTACTTCAAAAACAAAACAAAAAATTACCGACCCCAAAATTTTGAACGGTAGTGATTGATTATATGATAAAATTGAGTTGATTGATTATAAGCATGAGGTCATGCTTCATCCGTTATTTGCCATTTAGCAAAGCAGTTCACTGTGCTTTAATTCTAGGGGACAGTCTCACGAATGTGCTCAAGGTCATAATGATAATCAAGCAACAATGTGATCTTTGTATCTCCTCAGTTCCCTGACGCCTTTTCTGTGGAATGAGTCAATAACATGAACTGAACAAGTTGCAAGGATTTAGTGATTTCTCTTTCCATTCACACAGCTTGTTTACATGGATCTGCAGCAGATACAGAGCTCTCTCTATACTCTCTCAGCAGTGTGTTTACCAGGGTTCCTCCCCTCAGGTGGATCAGTGTGGCCTTTGTGTGTCCAGCCCAGCAGGAATGATGCCTGCTGCTCGCATTCATTTCTTATGGCATGTTGTGCAACTAAAATGACCCTAGAAGAACCTTATTGTGCTAGCACAAGAAAAAAGGACCTCATAACTCTGGCCTCCACCCATGATGTCCTGTGGGTCTTTGAACTCCAGCCATAGCATGATGAAATGGTTGGGAAAGGGCAGACCTCTCACCTCACCTAGAACCCCAGTGTGACCTGAATCTACCTCAGATAATCGCCACACTTCAGCAGGTACAGGTGTCACGTTTGGCCCGATAGTAGACGACTCTTGATATTTGTTTTTATCTCCCAACAAGTTCTTTACTGCATAATATGGGATATGAAATGTCACTGCACCACCCATTTCTTTGTTTGAACATCCACGAGAAATGTCAAATATAACTTTGGAATGCTTAGTTTAAGCTTACTTTAGCATTTTGTTGAAATGAATGAACTCCAGTGGTGAGCCCGAGCCATACGTGACTCTCTTCAGGGTTCATAAGGTTATAGGTCATCAATGTGCGCATGCCAGAGCCATTTACTGTGTCGTTTACCCATTCATCCATAGTAAAACAAGGTCTTCTTTTCATTCTATTAGTTCAGCTGGAGAGGTGTTTAACTAGCTTTGTTATGGATTGTGAGGTTTAAAGGCCCTGATATACTTAGAACGAAGATCTTTTTTGTTCTTCGCTTAGGGGTAGATGTTCGAAATAGCTGAGCATACAGGTTTACTGTTATAGAGAACATCGTGACACCACCCACACTGCTGGGAGCAGAGTTTAGATGAATAGGTGCTGTGCACTTTCCTCTCAATAACAAAATTAACTTAAATATAGAAAGCGATCAAAGTGCTCCCTTTACAATCGCTGGAGCTGTCAATCAAACAGCATGAGTTTATCAATGACGGTGAGTTCTGGACTCTCGCCAAAACTCCCATTATATTCAACAAATCTCTTATTTACATTGTGTTTGCACTGTTAGTTATGTTGAAAACATTTGTTAGTGTGCAGAAATCGAGTTGCAATGAAGGGATCACTGCATTCCTGAGCTCAACATGTCTGTGATTGGCTACAATGTACTACAATCACTGCAACCTTTCATGCCACAATCTAAATGTAATGCCATAGATCTAAATGTAAAGATATAATCAACACTTTTCACGATTAGTTAACCTTGAGAGCTGTAATATTAAAAACGTGCTTTCGAGAGAGTTCCACATAGAGAGTAATACTTAGCTATTTCGTATGCAAAGATGTTAGCCAATCACAGCAGTGGGTGTTTACACTGAAGTCTCACAGCAGACATGCCCCTTAAAACAGAGCGTTCAAATCAGAGGGTTAAAATTAGGGTAGGAAAAATGCCTTTTATTTCTAAATTATGACAATTTTTGAAGTTCACCCCATGAAACATTATAAAACAATAAAAAAAAGTGCGGTTCAAGACCCCTTTAAAGAAAGCAGTCAACTTCAACACTGTAAAGCAATTCTCCAGTGTCTTTTTTACTCGCATCTGACCTTGACGGACTGAACAGAAGAAATGAACAGAGAAGATTTCCATGTCAGAGAAGGCAGCACTGCAGAGCCACACCAACCTTTTATGTAATTGCCACAAACCAATGGACCAAGCTATTTCGAACACCAAACGAACTGCGTAATGACATCACACTAGTTCGTTCTTCGATTTAGCTCAAAGTATATCTGGGCCCTAAAATTTAGTGTTATTCACCAACAGATGTCTTTATTGATTTAAGAAGGAAATGGAGCAAGAGTACATATTTGTACATATAGTACATATTTGACCACTACTGTATGCTTTGCTTCTTTTCAAGTAACCCAATTCTCAACATACAAACTGGGTTTCAAGGAGCCTTAGTGTTTCTGCTTTTTCGTGACTAGGCCCTGTATCTGCAGGGCTCTGGCACTCCTCATGCCCTCCAGGCTGGGTGGGGTATTAGTAGGAGGGCATAGGCTGGTAGTGAAAGAGGGCATTGTAGTTGGTCACCGACGCCTCAGCGCAGCCTCTATCGTTCCTGGCCTGGGTCTTGGTGTAGTCAGGAACAGGGCTGAATGGACGCTCTGTGTGCAGGAACCAGCCAAATGCCTCGACTCGAGCCAGCTTCCTTTGGAAAACACCTCCTAGCATTCAGTGTGTTAGAGGAGACCGCCGTCTCTCACCCAGTCCACTTACTTTATTACCTATCCCGTCTTTCCTGCCCTGCTCAGGCATTCTATATGTTATGCTTTTAGAAAATGAGCCTCATTTCTCTAAGATAAGACCTGCTGTTGAATCTGCACCGTCGGAGTTCAGTTAATGGGCACATATGTTTCATGCAGAATGGAAGATTTTCTGTCTGTCCAGTTTCACTGACAAAGCCTTTCCATATCAATACATATAGCACAACATGTACAGGTCTATACGTGTTGCCTCACGCAGAGGACTGTGGAAAATGGCCTGTTCACACAACAAACAATGTTGTGTGAAAAAATTTAGTGTGATAAACATTTTAATTTCCAAACCAACATGTACATTTTCTTGCCGTCAATGCGACAGTTTTTTTTTACGGAGAGGTATCTTTTGCTTCGCACTATGAGGGAAAACTAGTCAACCAATAACATTTGTGCTTTTGGTCACATGCCCAGCAACAGAGCCATGTAAATACTGTTTGACTTCCTTTCTTCTCCGTTACAAATGGGTGTCAGAAACATAAATTTGTGCTGTGCTGTTTTGTGTAAATAGGATTTTGTGTAACTGGGAAATTTCTGCTTCTCTGAAAGTGCCACCTACTGTCAGTGAGTGAATATGTATTTTCATTCAGCCTGTTTGCCTTTTTTTCCCCACATTGGGCTCAACGGACATATCTCATGCAAAAACTGGACTGATTTTTTTTTTTTTTTTTTTGCCGACATTTGTGTTGGTGTGAAAAGGCCTTGAGGTGAAACCTGATAGATATTTGTATTAAATATTTGTATTAATATAATAAACTATTTGTATTATATATATTTGTATTATTATTTTGATTATTATTGTTAATACATTTTTTAATAAATATTATACATTATTATTATATAGGCCTAATGTTATTTATTATAATTTATTATAATAATATTATACGGTATGTATATCTCATATTTCACCGATATTTTAGATTTGTTTGCTTTTAGTTTTGTGTATGCTAGCAGAACTAGTTAACTTAGCCTAAACTGAATCTGGTTGCTGTTTCTGGACTCATATGACTTGCTTCATGGTATCAGGAGGAACTGAATTTGGACGGGAAAGCAGTGTTCTTAATTCATAGAGCAGCTTGACTGCTCTGGCAGTGCCTAGTCAGCTGATCTCTGTGTTGAAAGAAACCCAAGATAAACAAAACCTCTTCATATTAAGGACAAACCACTCACTGTAATTTACCCCCAATCCTCCCCTCAAAGTTTTATGTTTTGATAGAATGAGTGACTTTTTTCCCCAAGTCTTTCAGCTGGACGAGTTCTTGCTTGGTCTATAATGTAGGTGTTTATGCGGTGACCTATCCCTCTCAACACCTGCAGATAAAGCGAATGGAGTCCGCTTGGCCGTGTAATTGAAACAAGTCTCACGTTGGTAGTTTTGGACAGAGGAGTGAAAGGAACAACAGGAGGGTCATTTTAGCATCAGTATAACAAACCGGCACACCTCCACCCTCTAGAGAATAGCTCGCAATTTACGGCTGTTGCTTCTCAAAAGCTTCAATCAACACAGTTGAGATAATGTACTTTATGCTGTTTGTTCATGCTTAGCGCAGTTTGATGGGAACCATCTGGCCAGGCTCCAGGGATAGAACTGATGAAGTGTGGGATGCTTAGCTTATCAGATACATCTGAAAAGGAGCCCTTGTCCTCCTGGTACTCTTTGCTCTGGGGCTCGGAAGATGATGCGCGGCCTGTCTGGATGTTCATGTTGGATTTATTGCTCATTTTCAGCTCAGCACCACTTTTTCAGTGGTGTCAGAGCATTTTAATGTTGGAGATAAAATTGATTTAGTAAACTTTTATTAGCACTTTATTTTGGGGGTGCTTTTTAGGTTTATTTTTAGCCTTTCCAACCAGAAAAGTGATGAAGAGAGTTTGGAGGAATGGGATCGGGACTAGTGATCAACCATTATAGGTTTTTGATGTCCAGTGCTGATATCTTAGAGAGCTGGGTGGCTGATTAAAAAGTTGATAAATCTATCAGATCACACAATTTAATTTAAAATAAAAACAATCATAACAATTGCTGCAATTAAATGTATATTTACATAATATTAATTTAAATAATTAGAAATTAATAATTAGAAAATGAATGAATTTGAAAAAAGCTACATACAGTACACAGAGAATATGACATAATTATGACCAAAGTCCCTTTCAAGAAAAGTCTGTTCACTTGGCGGCCATATTTGCAATGACACCGGGTAATTATTTCAGGCATAAGACCAAGACCAAGTCCTATCTATTTCAATGGGGGAAATCCTGAAATCTCTAAAACTGCTTGCTAAACTCACAATTAGCAATTTCAACAGTGTTTTGATCTGCCTGCACTGACACCATTGTATGCGAACTGAACTGAGCTGGATGATGACATCACTGTTTACTCCAGTGCTGATATAGATAAATTAACTAAATTAATAACTATTGATTCTTACAACAGAATGAATCAATACTGAATTTACTTAACCATTTTCTTTAAGAGCTGCTGTGCAGCCAAAATTATATACCAGTTATCACTGTAAAGCTGCTTTGACACAATCTGCATTGTAAAAAGCGCTATATAAATAAAGGTGACTTGACTTGACTTGACAATTAAATAACATATTTCAAATCAGCAACAAAATCTGACATGAACTGTCCCATAAATGTTGTTTCTTATGCTCAAATAGTGTTAAAAAAGCTTATTTTCCAGTCTAGACCAGCCAATGTGCATGTGCAGTCCTAAGCGCAAATCTCAGGTTTCTATAGGAAATGGCACTTCTAACGGCAACTGCAGTGATGCAATGACTTTACCAATTGTTGATTGGCTATTTTAATGAGAAGGTGGAACGTATTCTGCCATAGTTTCTCCCATTCATAAAAGGAGTGCACAGTCTTATTTTGTATATCTATAGTCTTTGCTATGACATAGCGGCAAACTGGCATCATAGTTTGAAGGTACTCACTCGTATGTGTCCAGAGACAGCTTTCTTGTCCGCATCCAATTCGCATGTGTGAATGACAGTAAACGAAGTCAGAGAATGAGCATTCCTGTACATCTGCGCTCAAGCTCTGGGTTCTCAAAATAAAAGTCCTGCTTATGACACTTATTGGCTAAACAGAAAAAAACTTACCGGCCAATGCTGATAATTTAAAAATGCCAAGTATCGGCCTACACTAGTCAGGATATGACACAGTCCGGATCCAAACTACAGCTCTTATATGACCTTCTGTGAAATATTTGATTCTGTACTCTAAAAAGCAGTATGATTGAGTTAGTTAATTGTTAATAAGTTGTCAAATCGTAGACTTAATAACTGAACACTTGTAGTGTGAACTGTAGAATCACATTAGAAACTTTACAAATAATAAAAAAAAGTCACACAAAACTGTGCTTGACCTCAGCAGATCATTATGTTCACTCAGAGAAATACAGAATTGCGTTATATGGTGCTGTTGCCCAGGTATGTGCCGACATTTATATTACTCATTTATTTTTATTAAAACATGATTTATGTCCATATTGCAAAACTTTGACCTGTTCTCCAATTTCGCAAACCATTCATTTCAGATCTCTCCTCCTTTAACCTCCCCGCAGTGAAGTGGCACCTCTTCATGATCTAGCGCTCAGGCATCTGTCAGTACCTATGAAATAGATGAGCTACAATTCTCTGCTTGCACCATCACCAAACCTTTCCTTTAGATTTATTGCTCCACCGGTAGAAATAGATTTTCCTTGTGCGAGTAGTTAAGCAGCGTCAGCCTCCAGCTCCATCGATCCGACTCCTGCTATCCATGTAGCGGCAGTTGCTGACGTCCACGTGGGCCGATAAAGGTGTTGAGAAGCACAGACCGTCTGTTTCTGTTTCTGTCTGTTGATGTCATTGGTACAAATGTCATCCAACTTTGTAGTTCACAGTCAGGCAAGAGGGCTTCCTTTGTAAAATGACGTATATGGATGAAGTATATGGAGCTGCTTTGTTTGGATCCTTTTGTAAAGCCTTGTTGTTGAGGGTGACATAGTTTTTGGGTTTAGAAAGGGTCTTCGATAAAATAACCATTATCTCCAATAGATTTTAATTGGAAGTTTTATGAGTGCATTTAAAGTAGGATCTTTACTATACACTTGAGTCCAGTTATGGGTCTTGGTTCACCACCAGTCAGCTCTAAAAGGTTACAGTATTTTTAGCTACTATAAATACCAGTAGATCTGCTAGGTGTTAAATCACTTTCATATTAAATCTGCTTTAAATGAGCTGAGTACGGCTTATTTAAAGGGATAGTTCACCCAAAAATAAAAAAAATCTGCCATAATTTTTCCTCATGTTGTTCCAAACCAGTATGGTTTTTTGTTGTTGTTATTGTTGTTCTGTGGAACACAAAAGAAGATATTTTAAAGAATGCTGGGAACCAAAAAATTTTGTTTCCCCACTTACTTCCATTGTAATTTTTGTCCATATCTCTTTTTGTTTCACAGAAGAAAGAAAGTCTATACAGGTTTGGAATGACGTTAGGGTTAGTAAATGTTGACAGAATTTTCATTTCTGGGTAGACTATCCCTTTAAGACTCTGCAGAGGTGTGGACAACCCTTATTTACTTAACAGGATGCTCTGGATAGGTTTTTAACCTTTTTATCCTCAACCTTAACCTTTTCTTGGAAACTGATCTCTGGTCAGCTGCTCAGTACCTAATGTGCCTCTGTCAATAAACAGATAAAATGGGCTGCGCCTTCATGAAGACTAGACGCATGTGTATGTAATCTTGACGTGATCAAAATCCTTTAGGTTAATCCAGTTTACTGTGCTGCTGTGTAGATTCTGCAGGAGCCGTGCGCTGTCTCCCATTGGCTAAAGAATGGGGATGAGCTGGCACCTACTCTATAGATTAACCCTTTGTTTGACAAACCAATTCTCTATCTGTCTATCTGTCTGACTTCAAGGCTTTTTTCAAAACTATTGTATTGACAAAATGTGGTTTTCAAGTTTTTTACATTTATTTGAATTTCTGTCACACTGTAAACCCTAATGCTCAAAATAATTAATTGGTTTGAGTAGGGCAAACTCACATTAAACAAATTAGTTCAATCAAATTAACTTTTATGAGTATTTAGAACTTTCTTTTTTTGAGTTCACCAAACTAACATTTTAAGTGATCTGATTAGTTTAATTGTTTTGAGTTTTATGAACTTGTTTCTTTTAATTAAGATAAACTTCAGTTTTCCTGCTGGGATTTCTGTTTCCCAGCATGTGTTGCTATGACACTCGAAAAGGAGAATAAATGCTAAAATTAAGTGTTATATAATGTTTTTTTGTGCAAGATTAATGTTAAGTGGGGGATTTAGTAGTTTTTAATGCTTTGTTATCCCAATTTAGAAGAGTTTCTGGTATGTGGGTTTTTTTTTGTTTTTGTTTTTTTTTCATGGTGACGAGTGGAACATGAGCTTAGTTTGAGAACAGGTATATGTTAAATGTTCTATATTGCCATACTCTTTCAGCAATTGCTATGCTATGCTAATGTTATCAAAACATTGTGTTACCAATTAGCATCTGTTGAATTAGCTGGTTATAGCTAGCTAAATTTCCACTACTAAAAATATAAGTTGAAATTACATGATAATTTAAAGTTATATGTATGAATTAATTTACTCAAAAAATTCAAGTTAAGAGCAATTCAAATGTATGAGTACAAAATTTAAATCTGCCAGTTTTGCTTACTTAAACTTGGAATTTCGTAACTTAAAAAAATTGATGTAACTGATTACCTCAATTTTTTGAGTTTTGCCAACTATTCAGTGTATGAATGGAATGAAATGTAATTAGTTAAATATATATATATATATATAACTAATAAATGTAGCTATCCATGTAGCGGCAGTTGCTGACGTCCACGTGGGCCGATAAAGGTGTTGAGAAGCACAGACCGTCTGTTTCTGTTTCTGTCTGTTGATGTCATTGGTACAAATGTCATCCAACTTTGTAGTTCACAGTCAGGCAAGAGGGCTTCCTTTGTAAAATGACGTATATGGATGAAGTATATGGAGCTGCTTGTTGTTGAGGGTGACAGTTTTTGGGTTTAAAAAGGGTCTTCGATAAAGGGGGTGGGGGGGGGGGTGTTACCATCATGGTGACGAGTGGAACATGAGCTTAGTTGGAGAGCAGGTATATGTTAAATGTTCTAAATTGCTGTACTCTTTCAGCAATTGCTATGCTATGCTAATGTTATCAAAACATTGTGTTACCAATTAGCATTTGTTGAATTAGCTGGTTATAAATAAATATATATATATATATATATATATATATATATATTTGAATTTCATTTTATTTGAATTCTACTTCCATTAATTTAAATTTGAGTTATAATTCTGCATCCTTTTTGCTACCTCAGTTCAAATGTAGGAACTGAATTGAAATTTAAAAGCCATTCTTAATTCAGTTCTGAATTGTGCACAACATCGCAGGATACAATAATAAAAGTTCTTGCATGGCAGCCCTATTGTAATTGTTTCTTTTGTTGTTGCTGTTGTTTTTTCAGGACGCTGCCAGTAGACTTTCTGATTTTAATCAATATTGGGCTTTCAATCATAGTAGAGTTGTTGCTATAGGCTTGTTGCAATAATGCCAAAATCAATACTTCCAAAAGCCTTTTAGTAAATCCACTGATTGAACACCACCATTATCAGTTTGTGTTTTCAGGTCTACATTATATGCTGCTCAAATATGTTTTTCAGAGATGTCCGTGATTCATAACTGCTCATTGTAAAGTGTTTACTGTTGTAAATTTGTGAGTAAGGGTAACATTTAACAAATGTCTTTTTTTACATAAAAGGACATAAAATGCAATGGGATGTATAAATTTATACATAAAATAGGGATTTGTATGCTTGGATATGCCACGGTTTACAAGAATATATTGCCATTGGGGATTTGTTTCCTTTCCTTCTGTTATGAAATAGGGAAGATTTTAAATATCTCATGTTGTGCTGCTCTTGTTGTGGTATGTGGTCTACTTCCAAACCACACTGCTCATTTCCTGCCTCGATGCACAGCCCCTCCTGAGGCGGAATTGCTAGCTATATATTTTTCTGAGAATTTATTGGTATTACAACAATACTGCAATATGACATGCAGTACAATGCATCTGTGACATCAGGACCAGTAAGAACTTAACAAGATGGATGAAGAGGCACTGTTTTAGATATGCTGTATATGGTGAGGAAGGAAACAAACTTCAGAGACAAGGTCAACACGCCTCAGATAGGAAACAAGATTTTGTTTGCTTGGGAAAAAAAAAACATTCCTTCCAATGAGAAAGTAAATACGGTAGAAATCGGAAATCACAAGCCAATAAGGGAGAGTTTAGGAAGATTATAAAGGCTAAACACCAAACTTGATGTACTCTCTCAGACTTAATTCAAAGGCAAGTGAGATAATTTCAAATCTGTTTATTTTGTTCTGCTTTAAGTGATTTGAACCATCAGATTGAAGCATTTAATCAGATTTTTGCACTAAATCTCATCATTGTTGCCTTTAAAATCTGTTGTTGTGTTTTCTATATTCCAGCAGGCCACTCAGTGACCCTCTGCCCTTGTGCAGTGATGTCTGGCTTTTCAGTCTGGATGTTTACTTTATGCTCACAAATACATAATGCACTCACATTCCACAACACTTGGCTTCCTGTCTTAGTTTGTCTCCCACCCCCTCTCCTTCTCTTTTTGTCTTTCTTGTATTAGCACAAGGCTAATTTTACTCCATGATGGGTAGTCTGTGGCCCTGACACATTCTCTTGCTCCTTGTGACCAATAATACTGTCCGTCGCAGTTAGTGCAGCTGTTGTTGAACGGATCTTATTACTGCACCGATGATTCTTATGAAACCATTCCTTAACTGCTGGATATGTGTTTACACATGGGTGTTGAGATATATGTAACAGCCTGTGGGCACATACAGTACAGAACATCCTGAGGATGTGTGTGAAATGGTGTCAGGTCAAAAATCCTTTTCCCTCTATAAAGCTTTCTTTCATCTCTGCTTGTTTCTCACCATGTTCATCGATTTTTGGAGGACAATTCCCTACTGTACCTCATTTCCTTTTCTTTCTCTGTTTCCCTCTCTCGCTACTTGCTCTTCCGCTAACTCAATCCATTCAGCCTATCACCTCATATCCTGCATTTATTCAGAATGGCACTTTTTTTCTCCTTTTGCCTTAGCTTTATTTATTTTAAATGACCACAAAATGAACCAAAAATGTTATATAAAACAATGTATTTGTTATATAATGCAATGTCATTCTGCTATTACTGTGTGCTTTTGATTGTGTTATTCAATTACACAGACAGTGAATCCTACAAAATGGAGCCACCAGCAGCACACAGGGCTTCTTGGCATTCATCTTCATTTTGCTGGCTCACTCCTCACCTATTTTCCACCTGAGTGAATACGACCTGCTGTGCCCCCTATAACTGCCATCTGAAGTGGCTTAATGAATCTAAGAGCCTGTCTGTCATAGCCCTGGCTTCAGTCCACTCTGAGCAGGCAGTAGGACTGCATGTGGTTCAACTAAATCAGACTGGGTGCAACAAAACAGAATTGATGAACATGCTATTGACTTGGGTTACCAGGTTACACAAGCATGGGGCATTGATCATTATTATTATCATTATTACAGGGTTGTTTGCTTTTGAGAAAGCCACCAGATAATGAAGACTATCAGCATCTAATGAGCAGCAAATTGCATCAAGTGCAGCTAAATTTGTATTAATAGACAGAAAATTATTGTTTTTCTGTTTGTCTGTTTGCCAAACAAATTCCTCCCTGTGTTTTTGTAGCCATTTGTAAAACTGTTTAACCATATATGCTCCTGAAGTCTTAAAGTCAGCATGAAACGGAAGTTGCATTAGTCTTTTCTTCCCCATTGTAACATATATTCGAGTGAAACGGCTTCTAGAAGAAGACTGTAAGGCAAGACTTGATTTTGTCCATCGGGAATTGATTGGATCATTGTGGTTGGCTATTGCGAAAGACAGGTTGATCCCGCCCTCAGGCCAGTAATCGTGTCATCAGAGAAGGATTATGAGGGTTATGAATTTAAAATAAAATAATGTTGTACATGGATAAATCGTTTATAATAAAAACTGCACTATTCCATAAAATTGTCCATTTTGATTTCATGGTGACTTTAATGCAATGTGCCATGAAGTTCTGCATATAAGTAATTAGCCTGTTCAATGTTAGTTAACCCTTACAAAGTAGTACTATAGTGATGGTGGGGTGTTATCAAATGGTAATCAAAGATTACTATAGCCATATTGGTGTAATATAGTTATATTTATTTGAAATATATTAAAATTGTTAAAAAAAAAAAAACATAATGTTTTTAATTCAATCTGGGTTTTGGGGGCTAGCAAAATGGTGCTAGGGGTCTGTGTAACATTTCAGAGAATAAAAAATACTGGATTCAGATTTTTAAATGTCAGAAATCATGAGATTAGTTGATTTGCTAATCCACTAACAGCTAATAAATTTTATTTGTGTATCCACAGTGAGAAATAATTGTCATTGTCACCTTTAGCTCCATCACTTTGGAGTTTTTCTTTCCAGGTTTATACATTTAACAATACTCTAATTCAATAGCAATAGGAAGTTTATAATAAGGGTGGTATCAAAAAGTTTAAAAACCCCAGAGCGAACATCAACAGAAGCTCAACCGAACATAAATGACACGTGTAAACAAACCCCTTGCAGAAGCTGCCTAACACATGAGAATGAACCTCATTGGTTACGCAGCACATTTGTTCTCGCGCATCATTCAGGTTTGGTTTATCTTCTGTTTATGTTTGCTGATATGTGAATAAAAGCCTAAATTAAATCTGTTCATCATAAAAAAGCGATCGAGTCTCTTCAGAAAATTTGGAATAAACAACTCAGTTCATATGGATTAGTTTTCTGATCTCTTTATGAACTTTTTGAAGCATCAAAGTTGCAATTGCGTAGGCTGTCTATGGAGGGACAGAAAGCTCTCAGATTTCATCATTTGCGTTCCGAAGATGAACGAAAGTCTTATGGGTTTGGAACGACATGAGGGTGAGTAAATAATGACAGAATTTTCATTTTTGGGTGAACTATCCCTTTAATCTTGAAGCTCTTTGGCAATTTTGTCGCTTTGGACTCTCACTGCTTTATAAAGATTTAATTGGTTTAACCCACGTGCTGATCTGAACCATATTCTCCACCTGCTCCACTGAGGCGCGTTATTCCGAGCACTCAATTCTATTGTTAGAGGGGTGATGTAATTCACCGTGGATTTGAGGCGGACGAGGACGGAAGATGGAGAAAGACAGAGAGATTACTGTGGTCCAGCAGCGCCTAAACTGACAGCTTTGTTTTAGTCGCGCGACTTCTTTATAAAATTCTACGAAGGCACGCGAGATATATTTGTATCTTTGTTTGCATGCTATCTAGGAAAACCTGATGTTTTTTCAATAAACCTACACCGGACCGCGACTGTAAACCTACAGAAGTCAGCAGCACCGACGCCCCCTCTCCAGCCTCACTGGTTGGCTCTCACTCACCGCAGCTCGTGTTGACCCCCTCTGGACTAGAGAGAGAGAGAGAGACAGGGACAGGGAGAGAGAGAGCGCGCTGCTTGTGATGACAGCTGAGAGATGAGCTCGGCCAGATGACCGTGTCAAACACCGACGGTCCCTGGCAAGCATTCTCTCTACCGTTCTCTATCTCTGATAGAGCCACGTACCGTTTATTGCGGAGAAAAGGACATTTGATCACTTGATCACTTCAGAGTTGCAGTGAATGGGCTGGATTGCGTAAGACCGCGCGGTGATTTCGGAGTTCGAGCTTCTTCGAACGACTCTTCAAACATGAATAATACGAAGAATCAGCGAGTAAGTGATGCCTTTTCGCGCTGTGCACTTACAGATTTGATTTTTCGTTTTAATCACGATGGAACATTTTGCTCGTACTGTCAGTGTTTGTTTTATAAACGCAGTTTATGGCGAAAATATACCCCTAGTTTGATGATAATGCATCTGTGGATGTTATAATGCTCAGGTAGCGCTGCGCGGTTGTGTGCAGGTGCGCGTGCAGCAGCAAGGTCAATGCCCACGCGCACTCAATACCTGCATATATGAGATGATGCTCGGAGGAGGCCTGTCTCTTTTCAGCCTGTATTAAACTATATTTAATTTTGGTATGCTAATGTTTTTGAGAAATTTGCCCTATTCTTGTTGATAAACTTTTAATCCAATTATTTTTTTTAATTAAGATATTTATATCGGCCATAAAGAGGGCTGTAAGTTTGTCAAAATGACAAGATGCAGCAACATGTGTTGCCAAACCATAATAATGGCAATAAAATAGTGAAATAACATTCCTATTAAATTGTAATGTTTGCACAGGATGGATTGTGTTAGGAATTCATTATTCTTGAAACAATGCTTCTACTGTACTGCAGTAACAGAACTCTGTAATGGGAGGGGATTTTTTTCAGAAAAAAAAAAAAAATCAAAGTCAGGATGGGGCTTTGTGGGCCCATTGCAAAATGTTCTCTTGCTTTCTTTTCTTAAAGGGTTTGTAATGGAAACAGAGAGCAAGTGTTGTAATCTATCATGTTAGGATATACTGTATGTTCTGGTTGAGACCCTTTAAGTCTTCTTACACAGTTCATGGCTGAGAGAGCATTAGTTGTTAAACCTCTGAGTCTAGTGTTGACGTACATGC
This sequence comes from Mylopharyngodon piceus, assembly GCA_039654765.1. Classification (NCBI taxonomy): domain Eukaryota; kingdom Metazoa; phylum Chordata; class Actinopteri; order Cypriniformes; family Xenocyprididae; genus Mylopharyngodon; species Mylopharyngodon piceus. Next base: position 25,156,360 of record CM077443.1, on the reverse strand, counting down.
ATTTATGTGGTCTGTTTACTTAAACAGCGCTGCAGATTATTGATATCTGATTTGTAAACAAATCACTCTTTCGAACCTATTTTCAGTAAGTTAGTTGAACTGGTTCACAAGATGGATCTGAACAATTCTTTTACAAATCAAGATTTCTTTCTGGAACCGGGCTGAGCTGTTCTCGAGTCAACAAGACAAGAATGATCTCTTTCATACATTTTTGATATGTGATCTTTTATTTGGAATTTAATAAGAATTTGAGTGATGAGATAAAAAGGAAGTTTAATGGCAAAATATCAGAATTGTATTATTATTTAATGTAAAAGCAAATTATATTTAGGTTATTTTAAATTAAATTACTTTATTGAAACATTTTAGGTCATGTAATATGTCACGCTGGATGTCAGGGACCATGTGATGATGTAAAATAACCACTGAATCACTTTTTGGAACCGGTTATTTGAAACTCACTGAACCGATGAGTCAGAAATGGGTTAGACTTCCCTCTTCTCACTTCAGTTGTGGCGGGATTGCTTATTGTGTTACATCTACAGTCCTGTGAAATAGTTACCCTTTTATCTTGCATATGTCTCAAAATGACCCCATGATCTTAGCCACACTATGTAAGAAACTTCGGGTGTGTTCACATTTGTAGTTCAGTTCTCTTGGTTCTTTTGGTCTGGACCAAAAAAGAAAATAATACATTTAGTCCTGGTTCACTTAGCATTCACACAGTCATCTTTAAGACACAGCCTAAAGATACAAAAAAAAAAAAAGTATTTTGCGACCGAACTTACCGAACATCCAAAACAATGCTGTGTTCTGGGCTAAATGCGCTCGTTATGTGTATACAAATGGTGGCACTTTGACCAGCTGAGAACTCGTGAAGAGTTTATAAAATGTATAAAGGAGTCAAAAGAGCACCAGGAATTCCTCCATTGCACACAAACGAAGATCTGCTGCAAGGAGACGCCGTTTCTGACGCATGTACAGAATAATGGGCAATGTAGCTCCTATGACAAGAAAAAACAGGTATGCTTCAGCATTCTGTTCTTTTAAGGGTCGCATCTGGTGACATCACGTCCTTTTTATTGGTCCATTTAGATGTCTTCGGTCCGTGTTGCATTCATATTTCTGTCGAACTGCACCAGAGTTCATTTGGAAGCGGATCAAGACCCTCCTTTTCTGGGGTCTCGGTTTGCTTGTTTGGTGCGTACCAGGGTTCGAATAGCAGCATTCACACTTAATCAATTAAGCACACTAACAGAGCTCATTTAAATTGAACCAAACCTGCCAACTGTGAACACACCCTTAAATTCTGATAAAGCACTCCCTTATCAAACCATTCAGATGCTTTCTTTTTTCTGATTTGAGTTCACTTTTTTTCTCTTTTCTTTGAGTCAATGTATTGTGAGGGTTCAGTGTCAGGACCATGTTAAACCACTGGCGGTCTGATGCAGAAAAGGTCAGGTTTGAAGAGACGATTAGACGCGGAGACAGCTTGCTCTTTTCGCTTTGAGGATTTCTTGGATTGTTTTGAATCCTTTTGGTCGTGACTCCCGACGTGGTGTTTTCTCTCAGAAATTGAATCAATAAAGATCAATGTGGGAATGTTTGGTGGCTTGTCATGATGTGCAGGATGCTAGATGCTGCTGCTGCTGCAGTTGAATCATTACCGTCTAGTCTGACTGCATTTAGAGAATCAATATTTGCTGGAGAGATGCTGTTCCTTCTTCCTGATTGTCTAGAGAGATGCAGCTACAACGTATGAGAATTGCAGCTTGAGAAACTACAGCTTCAGACTGTAGATTTCAGGTTACAGTTTCCCTTTGATTGTGAGATAAAATATGCTCTATCTTCACACATTCAATGATTAAAATGAAAATGGTTGTGTAAGTAATGGCCATAATTCTAATCGATTAAGCATTTATTTCAAATAAGTGCCTCTTAGACCATTATTCTGTTCAGATTTTTCTATATGGTTTATGAGAGTTGCTCAGCACAGCTCGAGCCATTTACAGTCAAGCAGAACTAGTTTAGTTTTGACTGTGCCGTTTATCTGCACGGACCAGGGAGTGGCAAGATATGTAGACGGACAGAAACCGAGATGAAGAGGTGGAGAAGAGGATTTTCAAGCAGCCCTCTCACTGCGTTTTATGTGGCTGCCAGTCTGAGAGGTTAAAAAATGCCAGTGTGTGTTCATCACACTGGAGCACTGCTGAATTCTCAGCTTCACTCACACTCACATTGCCCATATGGAAGTGTGTATTCATGAGTGCTTGCTCATGTGTTTGTGTGCGCGCGGTGGAATCAGTTTGTTGCTCTAACAGTTTTAAGGTCTATTCACACCAAAAGCTGAACAAAAAGAGTGAATCAAGCCATAGAAAAAAAAGCAAATGTTAAGCTCATTCACTTTCAATACTGCAAGATACAATCAATCTAAAATAAATGTTCTTTATGTGTATATGTATGTGTATATGTCAAGGTGGCACATTCTCAGAAAGGGCAGAGATTTATTGTGTTGGAGAGTGTGTTTGTGTGAGGTATAATTATATAAGAGTTATTAAATATGGATGTGTCAAAGCTGTGTTTTTATACTCGAGTATGAAAGCAGCATTAGTGGGAGAGAGGGCAGCGTGTGGGCTTCATGTGTGTTAGTGTGTGTAGGTTATTAATGTGCACTGCTGTTTGTGTGTGTCAGTGGCTCTGTGTGCTTTATCTGGAGGTGGTTGCTTTGTGCACATGGGGGTCCACATTCAAAACACCAAAATCCCACACAAGCAGCCTATTTTATGTGTTTATATAAAGCGTGTTCCTCAGGGGTCTTTTGCCTTATAGCTCAATGACCCATTTTTGCAAAGAGAAAATGCAGGTTAAACTTAGTTTGCCACTTGAAGTAAGTGACCACGAGAGCGTAGACACACTTATTAAACTTACTTGTTAGAGATTTACAACAAGTGTAAACAAGTTCTTTTCTAAAGAACATTAAGTTCCTAGAGAATGTGACTTCAGTGTAAGCTAAAATGTAAATTATCTTGGGTTTATTAGTGCCGTTTGCTAATGTTTATGGTAGTAACAGCAGTTGTTTAGGTGCTGCGTTTGTCACCTTTTTTGATGATTAATACCATGCACAGAGATTGTTTATGAGAAGTGTTCTGTTACTTTTCTAAGTAATTGGACAATTTTCGTTTCCCAGACAGTAAACTAGCTTAAACTGGCTTCATAAATTTACTTTGCAGGAGAATTTGAGCTATAACTACAGACCAGAATATCATAGACACTTGGGCTTAGTCTGTTTTGACCTGGGACAATAAGTAACCACTTAGCAACAACCTAGTAACCAACCAGAACACACTAGCAACCGCATAGCAGCACTCTGAGAACCGCTAAGAACATCTTAGCAACTGCCTTATTCACAAAAAATAGTGTTATTGGGTACATTTTCTTTTCACATGATAATGGCAGGAGTTGTTGATCAAATGATAATTAGATGGAGAAGAGAATTGTCCAGGCAAGCACTTTTTCTGCATTTTAAAGAGCATAAAAACATTCAGGTGCCAGGATGCAGTCCCAGCAATATATGCAAGGTCATGATTGTCCACAATCTCTGAGAACCAGCCTGCATAATGGAGATTTTTGCCATGCAAATTGCTTTCAGCACAATTTTTTAGGGAGTTTTTGTGCCTCTGTCTGATTTGCATAATTCCTTTAGCGAATCGAGTGCTAAAACAATGCAGACAGTGCAAGCAAATAAGCGTTATCAGCAGGTGCTCTTCACTGTAAGTCAGTGGTTCTCAAACTTTTATTGGAGAAGGAGAACATAGACCATACTGAGACCAGCATTTGTGCTATATTTTTCATGCTGCTTTCTGTGTATGCCTGGATGTGTTTGACCTACTAAATCTATATGTGTGTTACTAGAACACATCTTAACAGACTGAACTGGTGCAGATGCCCTATGTCTTAAAATATCTCTTCTTCTACTTCCCTCATTTTCCCCCTCAAGTCACACATATACTGTTTTTTCCAACTTGATGAATTCAGTATCCCTTCAAGGGCCTTAAAGGGATAGTCATTATTCACTCACCCTCAAGTTGTTCCAAACCTGTATTAATTTCTTTCTTGTGTTGAACACAAAAGACGATTTTTTTGAAGAATGTTGATGACCAAACAGTTTCTGGTCCCAATTGACTTCTATACTATTTTTTTTCTATACTATGGAAGTCAATGGGGACCAGCAACTGTTTGGTTACCGATATTTTTCAAAATATCTTCCTTTATGTTCAACAGAAGAAATAACTTCATGCAGGTTTAGAACAACTTGAGTAAATAATGACAGAATTTTCAGTTTTGGGTGAACTATCGCTTTAATGGCATTTTCTGTTTCCATCACTCCCCTTTTTCAATTTGTTTGTTTTGCTTCTTCCTCTGTTTTCTCTGTTTTGTCCAGTTTTATTCTTTCCTCTTTTTTTCCTGTGTTTTCAATCTTTCCCGGTCCTGCTGTGAGTTGCTCTTGGCGTGCGTGAGAAAGATCTCAGAGAAATGCAAGTCTGTCTGTTTATGTATTTGCATGTGTAAGAAATCTGTTGCCTGCCTCCATCCAGTTGTGTCATTTCCAGATTGTGTGTGAACAGAATTTCAATAAATCTATATTTGCTATTGCTAAGATTGTTAAATGTGCATTTGCTGTTCCCTAATTAGAAAAGTTTTAAACGTAAATGAATAGTATTTTTAAAAAATATTTAAAATGCGCTGCGATAGGCTCCAGCATCCCGCGACCCTATAAGACAAGTGGTTTGAATATGGATGGATGGATGTTTACTCGCATTATTTTACATGGGGGCTGCCATTTTGAGATCACATGACCTGAATACTCTGTCTTTTGGTCTTCGATAACTGGAAAGTGTTATTGGACATTTTTTTATCACTGAAATATTTAATCAGGACTGAGAGCGTCATTGATAAGAGAAAACTGCAGCCGCACCATTAGGTGTGAGACTGCTACCATTTTGGCTTGCGTAATAAAGTGGACCCTCAAAGGTATGTAGGATTGTAAAGGATTTTACATTTAATGTCTTTACTCATTCAAGGTGCATTAGAAATGCACTAGAACGACGTTTCTGCAAACAGCACACAAGCTGCACACAGAATCTTTATTGATTACATGTATTGGTAGTTTACTAGCAGTGACTGCTCATCCATACTTACAGGAAGATTATAAACAGACAGAGAAGACAAGGGAAAGACAACAGATGGGAGGGAGGGAGCAAGTGAGCAATACTGAAACAGGCAAAAGGCTTAATATTCCTGCACACTAGTCCTCAGAATGATAAAATGATGCTGTGCTTGAATTTTAATTCAGCTCTGAGCTTGTTGACTAATGGCCTCTCTCTTTCTCTCACTCCCTGATAATTGATTATGCATACACTCCTCTTTGCAATCATCTTTCAAGCAAAGCTAAAGATTAGAGGAGGGAACAAAAAACAAAATGTGCAGATTTCATCTCATGGTCTATCTTTCCTGCCCAGTTCAGTTTGACCAGGGCCTGCCATAATTATACAGGAAGTGAATGACAGGATAATGCTTTGTGTGCTAAAGAGGATTTAGTGCATGTCATTGAGGATTTAAATGAATGAGCGTTAGTGGAATGACGTGAGATGGATTTTGAATGACTCATGCTTGCGTTTGATGTTCATAACATTCATAAAAGTTCGTATGAAGGAGCTGGTCTTTGGTTGGTTGTTAAATGTTTTGGTGTGTACTGTTCAGAAGTTTGGGCTCAGTAAAATTATTTTCTTAGAAAAGAAATTAATACTCGTATTGTTTCTTGAGCAACAACTCAGCATATTAGAATGATTTCTGAAGGATCATGTGACACTGAAGACTGGAGTAATGATACTGTTTTACTGTAATTTTGATCAAATAAATGTAGCCTTGGTGAGTATGAAGGACCTGACACACCAAGCTTTTTGACCAACTGAGTATGTTGAATCAGCGTCCGTCAGCGTCGGCGCCTTCGGTGAGAGAGAGAACTCTGATTGGCTGTTCAGCTTAGCGAATAAGTTAGTGCACAAGAATAAAAGCGAAAGTGATGAAAGAGAGCAAAGAAGTCAAGGCGGGACAGACAGAAGGCTGTTCTAATTTTAAGTCATCTTATTGCATCATCCATTGCGTAAATATTTTTTCCGCAAAAAAAAAAAAACATAAAGTGATAAGCATGATTGATATTCAAAATGGTAAGCAAGCGCTGCTTTGTTTACGGTTTGTAAATCTGCAGTCCTAAAAAATTGATTCCTGCTGATAGACATTTATTTCCTTACAGGCACAGAAGTGCTAGTTGACAGTCGCCTGTAGTCCTTTTGGTGTGTTTAAGTGCAGCTTTTTGGCCGTGTGTCATGGCCTTAAGAGACATCTTATAAAGTAATAAAAAAAGTCTTATTGACCCCACACATTTGAACATGTGTATAGATGCTTAAGACAAGTAATGTTTCTCAGTTTAGCCACCATTAGCAGGAGTGTGAACCCTGTATCCACTTCTTGAAAAGTCTTTTTCTGTATTTCCCTCTTTCTCTGGTCAGGTAGGCTCATGGCAGCTGAGTTTGTGTGCTCAGCAGGGCAGTTAATCCCGCCTGCAGACCTGCACTTTAATAGACATGCTAATGAAGAGCTTCTTCACTAGTACACCAGTCACACAGCTGCGTTTGTGCATTAATTAATGAGTCAATAGTGTATTGGGAAATCCATAACAAAGGGCTTCACGGCTTTGTTACAGCACTTTCTTTTAGCATCAAATGCAAAACTGCGAAAACACAAGGTCTGTTTCTTTGTTCCTGTAAATTATCTCAGTGAATGTCTGGAAGCTTGAACTTCTCATTTAGCTGAAATGAGCAGCAACTGTGAGTGTACAAAGCAGACTGATGTTGATTCTGCAGGGGGTCTTTCTGCTGTTCAAGCTCTCAATGTGCACACACACTCTCAGCCTTGATCTTAATGAGGCGCAACAGCTCAGTTACACACAGTCTGAGAGAGTGTTCGACAAAACGGCGCACAGAGCATGATGTGGTGCTAGAGAGAGAGAGATGTTTACTGTGATTAAAGTAATAAACATTCCCTGCTGGTGCTGCTGATTTGTGGAGCCATAACTTTTGAAGTTTGTTGGTCATTTTAGAGGTCCAGAGATATCTATAATACCTGGAAAAATGTATCAATTTGCATTTCCATTCATTTCAATAGCAGCTTCTCAGCTGGCGCAGGACTACTTTGGAAGTATACGATTTGAAATCTTTGTTCATGGACTTGGACAATCTGGACATATTTGTTTTTGAGCCGATCAGCTGAGCCGTAAATGTCATGCGACTATCCCTTACTGTCAATGAAGAAAAATACCCGTAGAGTGTGCAGTCTTAAAGCAGGGGTGAAAAGGGTCATGCTAACCAGCCAAAATGTGACCTCTTGGTGGGGTCAGTAAATTGGATCATCTTAGTGCACCGACTGTAGTTAATCTGTTTGTCAGTTAATGTTGATCTGAATTGCCTTCTACATCTATGATGTAAACACTATGATCTCCATAGCTGCACACGTACCTTTATCTACCAAAAGCTGCTACATACATAGTTAATGTGACAGAAATTGAGGTCAAGTCATACAGAATCATACATCTGCAATCATGCATCTCAGGCATTCATCAAAGTCAAAACGGTGTGAAGGAGAACTAAAGCTGAGCTCTGTTGCATTTTAATGCAGTCCATTCATGGCAAGAGTTGACATTTAAAGGGAACATGTCATGGAAAACAAGATTTCCTTGCTCTTTTGAAATAAAAGAGTTCAATGTTGACGTAGTCATTTAACACAAAGAACTCTTTCTAGTCCACACAGTCCACATTTATGGAAAAGTTATGGTTTATGGAAAATTATATCATCATGGTATTGATTTTAAGGACCATGAGCACCTAACAACAGTATCTTAAACACCTATTTAGTATTCAGTTAGTTAACTGTAAACTTTACAGCCATAACAGATGTGGTTTACATAAAGAAGTCCTAAAGGTACAGTAGATAAAATAGACTGTTTAAGGGTCAGAAAGAGGGTGACATTTTTATATATATATATATATATATATATATGTATATATATGTGTGTGTGTATATGTATGTGTGTGTGTGTGTGTGTGTGTGTGTGTGTGCGCGCATTTTTGTGACACATCAGGGCACAAATTTGTATAATGACATGGGTATGACATAGGTATTACAAGGAGAGGGCGACTTATGAGGACATTACCCCATGTCCCCATTTTTCAAAAGGCTTATAAATCGTACAGAATGAGTTTTTTTGAGAAAGTAAAAATGTGCACAGTTTTCTGTGATGGGTAGGTTTAGGGGTAAGGGGTAGTGTAAGGGGGATAGAAAATATGGTTTGTATAGTATAAAAACCATTACGCCTATGGAATGTCCCCACAATTCAGTTGTGTGTGTTCGTGCGTGCGTGTGTGTCTGTGTATATAAATATAATGGATGTTTTGGTCAGTAGTTTTCAGTGTTTTCAGCACGCTACTACTGTTGCCCTGGTCATTATTGTTGAACCCTAAAAATGCAGAAGTGTAGAATATAGTACATATAATAAAAGTTTGAATCCACAGAGTGTGTATACTCCTGTAGTTTAACAGATCTACACTAGTGTTTAACTGGTATAAACCTGATGTACACTGGTCCTCCAAGGTCATTGCTTCCACTTTTCATCACGGCTCTATACTTAGAGCAGCCAGAGGTGCTTAACTGCCAATTAGCCCGCTTGAGCTGATTAGAGACCAGTCCCACACTTGGCCTCGGACAGCATCAAAGTCTGAGATTAACAGCCATAAGGGAATATAGATCAGCCCAAGTGTGTCACTGAAGCAAGCAGACCCCCCACACCCCTCTTACCCCCACTAGCCCAGAAACTGAGCCTGTAAGGGGTTTAGCAGGGATCTCCGGAGCCGGGACGTTACCTGGCTGAAGAAGGGCAGTGAGTGTCAGGCCTGAGGTGAACATGCTGTGTTTGGGTGTGGAGAGAGGATCAGTGGCTGTTGGAAATGGAGTAACCCTGGAGAGAATCTGTGCACAGCAAAACATCCAGTGTTAAATTAACACTTCCAGTGTCACCCGGTGTTTATATAATCCGGTGTGGATTATATAAACACTGGCAATGTTAATTTAACACACAGGTTTTACTGTGTGTGCCTGTGGATGGTTTGCCTGTGTTTTTGTACAATATACAGAGTGAATACCGAGCAAATCCCTATGATTCATGTCAGTTAAACCAAGGCTGTAATTGGTTTAAAACAACCTTGTTTTAAGTTGTATGTTTTATCTACTAGAATTAATGTGTTATAATTAGAACAGGGCTCTCAGTCATGGATATACTAGAAATATTATGGAGTTATAGTTATTTCCAAGCCTAGAAAAGTCTTAGAAATTAATACAATTTTAATTATTGTGAAAATATCTGTTATGAATATATATTTTATCTAGTTATCTAAAATATCACTTTAGTGATGTTACTCTTGTGTAGAGCTTTAGAGAGTAAAACTTGCTTGAAATGTATGATGTTTATGTTCAATATGTGATGAAATTGTTACTTTTGGTTTTTGAATCGGTTTACAAAATAATTTGAATCATTTTTAGTGAAACAGTCTGAATCAAAATTATTTTTGAACCTCAGTATCCAGTTATCACAAATAACTGAAAAGGTGAAAAGTCATGGGAATGCATTGGTCAAAATAAGTGGGAACCTTATTAGAATTAAAAAAATCTGTGGTAATGGATTATCAGTCTATTGCTTGCAAATTGCCATTGTTACATATTGCTGTTTTAGTGCCAAGATGAAAGTTTTCCTAATTCAACTTCATTCAGTTCATAAAGATCAAACTCATTTTAATGATTCTCTGATTATATAGAGCAGTTCATTTCATTTAGACAATTACAGACATTACAGATTACATAACATTACTGATTCTGGTCCAGGCAAAAACTACAGTATAAGTCAATTTGTGATTCTTAATTCTGTAGGCTTTGCATAAGCAGGTTAAGTGAGGTTATACTATAGGCTCAAACACACACAGACATCGTTGCTTGCACTGATTCCCAGATTGCACACAAACACCTACACAATTTTAAAAAATACTTATTTTCCATCACAGATGTAGGCTGTGGATTGTCAAAGTTCACAGCTCAAGCATGCGCATATATGCCCACACCCCTTTCTTTTTTCTGTCTCAGTCTGCGCAACTCTCTCCAGCACACACAGACACCTCTTTTTCCCGAACACACATTTACACACACACTTTTTCAGTTGTCCAAAACCAGCTGTGCTGGAAGGCTTCTCGCCTTTGTGTGGGAACAGCTGGCTGGGGAGCCATAGTCACACAATGTGCATTTTAGACGGCCCTCACACACACATACACAACAACATTTCAAATGGCCCATTGTGTGCTATTAATGAGACTTGTGTATTGCCGTGCAGCTTAAATAGGATTCCATTTTGGCCTACGCAATGCTAACAGGGTGAAATCTCTGTGTCTGGAATACAACTGGCCTGTTGAAGCTGTTATTTTCCTCATTGCAAATGATGGAGCTTCCACTGCCAGTGTTTCTTCAGTATTTAGGTAGCGTTCTGAATAGGATGACAGGGTTAACGCAGGTCAGCTGAACCCTGCACAGCAGCTTTCCCTGAAATCAACTCAGTGCCAAAAGACTTATACCGTTTCCTCTCAAACAATGCTTGTGCCTGTCCTGGTTGTCATAGAAATTTGACTCTTCAAACTCTAGAGAGGATTATTTGTGTCAGTGGTCACTAGGTGTTTATCTGCAGAGTTTTTAGAGCTTGTTAATGTGTACTTGCTGAATAAAGGTTATTTTAAAAAAATTAATGACCCTAAACTTTTAAATGGTGGTGTTGTTGATTATATATTAGGAATTACATAATGACATAAAATGAAAAAAATAATAATAATAATAAAATATGTTTATATATTTAAAAAAAAAAAAAACTGTTTATTTTTCCACTGCAGTGGACGAAAATGAATTGGCAAAGAGGATATAATAAAGTGTATTATTACTATTTATATTTTTAATAATTATAATAATATAAATAGTTGCTTTTTATGAATTACACAATAACATATATAAAATTTATTTATAATAACAAAACAGATCTATTATAAATGGACTGTATAGATAATACTGGTTTGGAATGCTAGCTAGATAGCTGGCTATGCTTACAGTGCATCATCTATTCTTGTAAGCTTATGTCTTGACTTGTTGTTAGTATGACTTCTTAGTATCTTTTATGTAACTGGATATCTTAGCTTACGAGAAGGATTTGCCTTTTGCCCTGCAGAAAACTGAATCACCAAAACTTCACTCAGTCATCAATGTCCCTTTTTGTCCCTTCCAACCCCACATGGCTCCTTCCAAGCTCGTTTCTCTAAATCTACATCCGTATCAATGGGAAAGTCCAATACCGTTCTCAACGCCGACTTAAACCACAAGAACAAAAAGAGGAGCGCTGGGATTGGGTGGAACAGATGGGGAAGGCGGGTGCATATTTGTGGTTGACTAATTGGAGGTTGACTGGCCTCGGTCAGTGAAATCCAGTGTGTCTGTGGGTGTGGTCAGTGATTTGGCCTTTTCAATTGGTGTTTTGCCTTTGGGTGTCACCATATTTTCTCTCTTCTGTGTGAGAAAGTCAGGGTTCGGTAATGCAGAAAAGCACATTAATTAGTGTGGTGCGAACTTTTGACTTTTAGTGAAAAGCAAATTGTTAAAGTCGCTGAAGAATATAGTACCACTCTTTTCACTTACTCTATAATCTCCCTTAGTGCTAAAGGTGATGATAATTTCCTGTGTGTCTTTTCAGGCCTGTGGTTAACATAGTTGGCCATTTTCCAGTGCTTCTTATGTTCACACCCATTTAAGCAGCCATAAGCAAAAGCAATCCATGTCATACCGTGTTTTTTTTTAAGTTGGTTGGCATAGCCCAGAAGATTTCATTCTCTTTAGCTTTGCAGTTTAAGAGTTACAGCTGCTGCTGTCAGTCAGGAGAGCTTCACACAGATGACTGCAGCCCAGTTTTCATGACAGGAAATGAATTCACAGCATTTGAATTCTCTGAGAAGAGCAAAATATCCTCTTAGATGTAAACTTTGACCCATTAAAGACATTTAAATGCAAACAAAAGCAACAGCTCTCTGCGTTGCTGTTCACCAGTGTATGTTGCGCTCTGGATGTTATAATGCTGTTATAATGTCTTAACTAACAAGACTTCATTGGTCAACCGGCTTCAACAGAAAGTTCATATGCTGGTCTACTCTAAAGTGATCTAAAAAGTTAGTTTACCACAGGAAACTTGCAATGATATGAGAAATTACTATTGGCAAAGAGTTCCTCATGACAAATGACACATCAGTGCAGCTAATTGCTAACATACATTAGCAAGGTGAATTTCCTATCATGTTGCAACAGTGAAAGCTCTGACTATCTGAGACTTGAGGCTTCATTTTCTGATGTCATTGCTGGTAATAGCATAGGAGAAAGGTCAAAGTTTAAGATTTAGCCTCAGCGTGAGAAACAGAGCAGGCAAAACAAGACAAAACAAACAAGTGGTAAGAACATTATCCCAGAGAGAAATGTCCTGCAGGATGTCACTTCATGCAACGATAACCACAGAGGGCCTGTTAACTTGTTATTTGGTAGGCTGGATTAGGTCACAATGGCTAATGACAAAATGGTAGCAAAATTGCCTTTAAAAGCAATGTGGTAATTGCCACGTGTGTCAGCTTTTCATAACACTAATGGGCTTTTCACACTATGCTTAACACTGTCTTAACGTGCAGATTATGGCCACTTTTAACCCAGGCTTTAGCAACATTTCACACTTGTAATGTTAAAAGAGGGTTAGCACCGTTTTTAACCATGGCTCTAGCTAATTGGAGAATTTATTGAACATTACGTATGCTTACACTGATTTTCATCATTTGAAATGAATCCAATCCTGTGTCAGATTCTGGAAGATATGTTTATATTTATCCTAAACATTCCAATTCAATTCTCACATTCATTTAAATGTGCATTACATCTGTTCCGAACACAACTTCAGAGCATGCCCAGTGCCCAGAACTTGAGAAAACCACTGAGGTAATGAAGCTACCGTAAGTTTTTGCCTTGATGACATATTTAAAAAGAAAGTTGGCATACATCAGAAGAGCTTTTTATCAAATATTTAGTAAACATTCAGTTCGTAAGACAAATTTACAAGATGTAAATAAACATATGCATGCTTGTAAGACATAAAATGCAATGGCACTGCACAAAGTAGTTTTGAATCCGATTGAAAAAATAGTCGGATACAAGAATTTATGTGCCTAATTTTTTACTGTTGATCGGATTATTTCAGCTCTGGACTATTTTGGTGCATGTAAATGTAGCTACTACAATGTGAAATGCTAACCTAAAACCCCAAAAAATTAAAATGATAAAAAGTTGTTCAAAACCTGCATGACTCACTTTCTTCTGTGGATCACAAAAGAATATATTTTGAAAAATGCCTCAAAATTATTATTTTTTGTCCATACAGTGGAAGTCAGTGTGGTCCAGTGTTGTTTTGGACCCCACTGATACTCATTTTATAAACAAAAACAGTTGAAATTTTCTTCGAAATATCTTCTTTTGTGAAGAAGAATTTCAAGTCATACGGGGGTGGAATGACATGAGGGTGAGTAAATGATGACATAATTTTCATTTTTGGATGAACTGTTCCTTTATAAAATACTATCATGGATCTAAATAACCTAGCTTGATGTTAACAAAGGGTTAAAATCTTTAAATGAGTTCACTTTCAAGTGTAAAAAGTCTTTGTAAACATTTGGGCTGAAATGAATCAAGCTGCAATCATCGACCAGTGTATCAATGTGCTTTAGATCAAATCAGCATCTCATTATCTGGCTCCATGTGGCTGGTTCCTCTGTTTACATTCTTTCATTTGTCATTACAAAGCCATTAGTTCACATTCATTATTTAAGGTATTTTCAGGGGAAAGACTTCAAATTTGTAGCCTATCCTCTGAAGACCGTAGTCATTTCCCATGACTCATGTCCCCTGCCACTGAAAAAATGTGCTTCCGATATTCCTCCTGCGGTCGTATTATCCACCGAGTGCTTTGAGAACAAGACCAGCTTCATTGTGTAATTATTAGCAATTACTAAGTCCAAGTAGTTTGCACATCTCAGAGCAATAAGCCAATCATTTTCCTGGCGGTCCTGTTAGCTGTAGGGTTCTGGGGTTTCTGAAGTGTGGCAGAAATTAACATGCGAGGCATTTGTCACTGTAATTACAGACTCATTAGTTTTTTCATACTCTTTCTTGTGTCCTCTATCTTTCTGACGACTTGGGGAAGATTCCATCTCCCTCAATTATTCCCATCTGGGTTCATTTTCAACACTCACGCTTCATTACCGGAGAATAGAGTGCTCGCTGTACTCTCCTCTCTCCTCTTCCTTTTCGCTCCTCCCTCGCTCCCTTGCTCTTTCACACCTTCTGCTGCCAGCCCGCCACAAGCGCTCACACTTACACTGATGACTGGCACACACACACACACACACACACACACACACACACACACACACACACACACACCCCCCGCCTGCCGTGCTGCTTTGCCCTGGCACCTGTCACAGGGGAGGCGGCGCTTGGCAACCCTGCAAATGTGTTTGAAGGGTCTTTGTGTCATGTGGTTGTATGTTTACTACACGCTAATTCCTGCGAACTTAAGAGTTTATTTGAAGTACTTACACTACCATCCAGAAGTTTGTGTGGGTACCATTTTTAATGTTTTGAAAAAAGTCTCTTATGCTCACCTAGACTGCATTAATTTGATTAAAAAAATTAACACTAATATTGTGAAATATTATTACAGTATTACCACAATTTTGTAATGTAATTTAAAATGGAATTTATTCAAAGCTGAATTTTCAGCATCATTACTGCAGTCGCCAGCGTCACATGATCCTTCAGAAATCATTCTAATATGATGATTTGCTGCTCAAGAAACTTTTACCATTATCAACAATGTTGAAAATGGTTGTGCTGCTTTAATGTTTTTGAGGAAACTGTGAAACATTTTTTCAGGATTTTTTGATTAATAGAGAGTTAAGAAAACATTTATTTGAAAAAGAAATCTTTTGTAACATATATTTTGAGCAATTTAATGCATCCTTGCTTGTGTGTGATTGAACCATGGCATGAAAGTGAGCAAATAAAACAAGTCAAGTTAAGTTCTTGCACTTTATACCATGCAGATTGTTTCAATGCAGCTTTACAATACTAAACAGGAAAGTAACGGAATTAATGATGCAAACTTCATCAAATATAATGACAATAATGTTGTTATTCAGCTCGAGTCAAATCAGTGTTGATTCAGTTCAGTTCAGTAGTGGTGTTGACGTTGCAAACTTCAGTTTTGGAAAAAAAAAAAAAGAATTTAGCTGTAAAGCAGAAGACAGTGTCTGCTCAGTTCAGCTCAAGTTTTTTCCTCATCTGATAGTCAGTGCAGTTAAATCAGCAATATATCATAATATATAATAGTGTGTCAATAAAAAATACACGTATTACAACGGTGCCCATCATTTATGCACCAACTAATCGTGCTGTGGCACAAACTCAAATTTCATTACACAATCTGAAGTGGAGCAGTTGTTTCCTGTGGCCAGTTACATAAACTGCTTAGACTAGTCTTAGTTAGTCGTCTATATTTTTTAAGACTGGTCATAACTTTTCAAAGTCAGTTACATAAAAGGTTATTTTGGTATCATTTGAATTGGAAAAGCAAGACTAATTACCCCTTGGTTAACTGCTGGTTGGTCAAACTAGTTTTTAAGCCCCAGTCTTAACACAGTGGCTAAGTTTATGCAACTGGTCTAATTCATAAATGAGTTGAAAATTTACATAGCCACTTAGCTTACGTTTAACTCGACGTAAACTTTTTTTCCTATCATTTTTGGTTTTTGATACTACTACTACTACTGTTAAAATATAAGAAGTCAATATTGGGTCTTTTTCAAACAGTTTAACACTGTCCTAACCAGTTGAGATTTGACAAGTTTCCAGCAATAAGCTATTTTCCCACTGAAAGCAAAACTGGTGCGATGCCACACTATCACATGAAAAGTTTTAAAGCATTTTTTTTATTCTTAAAATTTCTTAAACATATTCGTCATATCAATAGATCATCTCTCTCTTATTGCTCCAGCTCTGCTTTTTCTCACACTGACAGTGTTTTGATGGCTCAGCTCTGTTCTATATGTGCTTGTCTCTGTTTACAAACAGGATGGTGGCCGTAATTCCCTGAGCTCTTATCTTGAGTCTCTTAAGAATCTTAAGTGGTCACGGTTGGTTTGTTGTGTTCTGGCTTTCACAGGGGTTCATGCTTTTGATGCTCATCTAGCCCATCTTTTGACTGTGACTGTACGACCCATTGCAGTAAACTACAGCAAATCCTGTTTTCACTTGAAAGGAGAACCAAAAGGAGGAGCTGTCTTAATTGATACCTGGTTAGACCTTAATGAGCTTCTGAAATTTGCACACAAACGAGGGTCCTGTTGTCATGGCAACAGGAGCCCCAGTGGAAGGCAGAAGGGTAAGAAAGTCTGGATTATGTCACTTGAGAACTGTAAAGACAGAACAGTGACCAATAAAGCATTTTCATCGGTTATTATCTTGTTTTGTCAGATTAGACAGAATCTTTAGATTTACACAAACAAAATAAGCCTTGATGGAAGGTAGTACAGTCGGTGTTACCAGTTATCGATCATTTAGGCAACAAAACGCTGGAAAGAAATACATCTGTCCCTCACAGCCTCATTTTCACTTTCAAGGTACAGTATATGGTCGATATGAGTTAAAATGGACTTGTTTTATCTCTCTCAAGATTTGTTCTCACTTGCTCTTTTTCACAATTTTCTCTGCCTCGTTCATTTCCATGTAGACTTAATGCTAAATCCCACTCCAGAGTTAATTTAAATGACAGTAGGTTATATTCACCCTTTAGAAATCCTCAGTCACACCTATCTCTCCTTTCTTTCTCCTTTTTTTCCTCAAGCACCCTCTTTTGTTTCCCTCTTCATCCTTATTATTTCTTTTATTCCTGCCCTGGATAATCCTGCCTCAGTTCACTCACATCTTCCCCAGGGAATCTGGGACCCTTAAAAGATGCTCTTCCCCATCTCAAATGCTATGCTATGGCACCACATCCGAACAGTTTGCCACTCTCTGTTCATGTGTAAATTATTCAGTGTCCTTGTATCTGGTTGTTTGAGGGTAAACAGAAGTCAAGAGGCCAGAGCATCTCTTCCAGCTTGTTAACCCCCATATTCAATTTCATACTTCACTGCATTGAGACACACAGCGAGCTGGAGCAGCCCATTACAGAGGTCATGTGACTGGAGTGTGACCTCTGCAGTGCCTTTGGATATTTTGGATTAATAGAGATCATTTATGGCCTGAGAGTGTATGATATGGTATTTTAAGTATTTATCAGTTAAGTGAAGCAGATAAAAAAAAGACAATGACATGTTTGTTTTTGTGTTTATGTTGAGTTTTCCTGATGTGTCTTTCCTTTTAAAGAGTCTTGTTTGACTCCTCATAAATCATCTCAAGACCCTGGAGACATGGCAGTCAACCTAAAATTGTTCAAAATTGAACTTTAGATTACACTGATGAAAGTCATTTCTAATGGTCAGATCATGAAATTGCTTGACAAAGTACCAATTGCACATGTTCACTTTTCGTAGAGTGTATGGCCAATGTGTCTCAGTTTGTTGTATGAGATTAACTGCCATCGTCCATTTGAGTAAACCATTTAATACTACTTAAATGTGTACAACTAGACAGCAGTAAACCTGACATTAGCCTCTGTTTTTTTCCAGGACAGTGACATCCAGAAGAAGATCGACTATGAGATTCGAATGCGTGAGGGTGCGTGTAAGCTGCTGGCCGCATGTTCTCAGAGGGACCAAGCGCTGGAGGCCTCCAAGAGCCTCCTCACCTGCAACGCCCGCATCATGGCCTACATGTCAGAGCTGCAGCGCATGAAGGAGGCGCAGGTCATGCAGCGGATCGCACGCAGGTCAGAGCTCCATGTTAAACCTTTCTTGCTCATTGTGACAACTAACATATGCCACTCACATATGCGTTAAAGTAGCCAGAGCAATGTTTCTCTATTTACGAATAGACACGCACGGACAAGTGACGTATGTAAGCAATTTCGCGCGACAAGCATCCCGCTCTGTCTAAAATAAAAACACTTATAATAGACTTACCATAGTGAATCAGGGTAAGACAAAAACACGTTTTGGAAGAAAGATTGATGGTCTATTGACTCATTTTTTATTTATTTATTTATTATTTTTGAACAAAAAAAATGCACCTTTAACAAAGTTGGGTTAAACTAAATTAGATGTGAAATTGATCTTTGATGTTTGTGGTTATTTTTTTAAAAGGTAAACCAGATAATAGGCCAGTTTCTTGGGGTGAGGCATTTCTAATTATACTGTCAGCAGCAGTAAATATGAAGTTTAATCAAAATATGCATAGCTGATAACTACACTTTGACCAAGTATTTCAACATACATGAATCACATGCTTATATGCTGTCTTACTAAAAATAGCTGAATGTATTCACTTAAATTAGAGAAAACTGGACAGACACAAAGCACATGACTGCAGAAAATAGGTCAGAAAGAGTTTAATGTGGTGAGTGTTGTTCATTTTACAGGGTTAACCTCAGCCGCTTCATCAGGATCGTCACTTTAAAGCTAGTCTCAAAGTGTTAAATGTCAATTTAAAGGGTTAGTTCACCCAAAAATGAAAATAATGTAATTTATTACTCACCCTCATGCAGTTCCACACCTGTACAACCTTCGTTAATCTTCGGAACGCAAATTAAGATATTTTTGTTGAAATCCGATGGCTCAGTGAGGCCTGCATAGCCAGCAATGACACTTCCTCTCTCAAGATCCATAAATGTACTAAAAACATATTTAAATCAGTTCATGTGAGTACAGTGGTTCAATATTAATATCATAAAGCGACGAGAATATTTTTGGTGCGCCAAAAAAAACAAAATAACGACTTATAGAGTGATGGCCGATTTCAAAACACTGCTCCATGAAGCTTCGGAGCGTTATGAATCTTGTGTCGAATCAGCGGTTCGGAGCGCCAAAGTCACGTGATTTCAGCAGTTTGGCGGTTTGACACGCGATCCGAATCATGATTCGACACAAAAGATTCATAATGCTCCGAAGCTGCATGGAGCAGTGTTTTGAAATCGGCCATTACTAAACAAGTCGTTATTTTGTTTTTTTGGCGCACCAAAAATATTCTTGTTGCTTTATAATATTAATATTGAACCACTGTACTCACATGAACTGATTTAAATATGTTTTTAGTACATTTATGGATCTTGAGAGAGGAAGTGTCATTGCTGACTATGCAGGCCTCACTGAGCCATCGGATTTCAACAAAAATATCTTAATTTGTGTTCCGAAGATGAATGAAGGTCTTACGGGTGTGGAACGGCATGAGGGTGAGTAATAAATGACATTATTTTCATTTTTGGGTGAACTAACCCTTTAAGGCAATTACAACAAGGTTGTCTTTTTAGTCACATCGTTGGCACTAGACACACAACAGATAAACAAAAATAAAGCTATGTTTAGAAAATGTTTTAAAGCTAAAGTGTGTAATGCTTTGTATCCCAATTTATGTATGTAACTGTAGTTAGAGCATTTGTAGGTTAACAAACTCGTTGCGCTGGCCAATATGGCTGTCATCTTGAACTTATGTATGGATGTCTTTATTTATTTGATAAAGACTTTGCTTTATTTATTTGAGCATATCAACCAATCTGACACAACAGCATTGGCTCAATCAATAGTATGAGCTGACCAATGGTAGACAGGGGAAGTGCTCAGGAAATAGTCAGTATTTTTACAATTCCATATGGTGACACACACTTCAGCTTTAATTATAACAGGCTTGAAGCACTTTACACATTGTGGTTTGTGTCTCATTGAGTGTTTTTGTTCAGGTCTTCTGATGCAGGTCCAATGGATGACCGATCCCCATGTAAAGGCAAAGTAGCCATTTCAGGTACGTTTGCAAAAAAGAATTCAGGCTGCCGTGATTACTTTAATTTACATAATGAAAAAATATACACTGCCGTTCAAAAGTTTGGGGTAGTGTAAGATTTTTATTATTATTATTATTTATTTTTTTTTTTTAAAGAAATAAATACTTTTATTCAGCAAGGACACATCAAAAGTGCCACAGTAAATCAAAATTTACAGTAAAGTCATTTATAATGTTACAAAAGATTTGTATTTCAAATAAATGCTTTTTTTTACTTTCTATTCATCAATGAATCCTGAAAAAAAAAAAAAAAAAAAAAATCACAGTTCCCATATTAGGCAACACAACATTGATAATAAGATTTGGTAACACTTTAGTTTAGGGTCCAGTTCTCACTATTAACTAGTTGCTTATTAGCATGCATATTACTTGGATAATGGCTGTTTATTAGTACATATAAAGCATCTTAATAACTATTAATAAGCAGTAATTAGGAGTTTATTGAGGCAAAAGTCATAGTTAATAGTTAATAGTGAGAATTGGACCCTAATCTAAAGTGTGACCTTAGATTTTTTTTCTTAAGCAGCAAATCAGCATATTAGAATGATTTCTAAAGGATCATGTGACACTGAAAGTGACGTGACGTGTAGCCAAGTATGGTGTCCCATACTCGGAATTTGTGCTCTGCATTTCACCCATCTAAGTGCACACACACACACCGTGAACACACACCATGAACACACACCGTGAGCTCTGGAGCTCTTTGCCATCACTTGAAAAAAATTACATTTTAAAATATATTCAAATAGAAAACAGTTATTTTAAATTGTAATAATACTTCACAATAGTACAGTTTTAGCGTATTTTTCATCAAATAAATGCAGCTTTGGTCAGCATAAGAGACTTCTTTCAAAAACATCTTATCGACCCCAAACTGAACGGTAGTGTATATAATACTCACTGGTTTTTAATTTGTGTATTGTGTGTAAATCATGCAAACCAGTCTGTTTATACGGGTGTCTGAGCACTAAATCACACCCCTGCTGTTTTATATATCAGCGCCTGCGTCTCACAGTCTGCTGTGGGGCTTCATTTACGAGTCGTCCTCACCTCCTCACTGTCTGGATCTTTTAGAGGGACCAACCTCCCTCTTAACACCCAGTGCTATTAACTCCCAGTTCAAACTCCTTGACTGCACCCATGGCAATTTGTGTTTGAGATCTACAGTGAGAGGCCTGTAGGGGTGATACTCAGTAAATGCTGTAATTATGACGTCATTATGAAGAGGGTAATAGAGGACCTTATACCCTCGCTTCACAGTCACATGCACACTAATGTAAACCACACTCATATGTAGTCACAGACAGAATGGAGAAAAATTCCGTGCAATGGTTTTATTGATCGCTAAACGCATTATCAAATTAGACTAAATATTTAATAAACACATTTGCAGAATTTTATCAATGACGAGCATTTCTGTTCTGCAGAAATCTGCTTTACTTTCTGCAGCTGCAGATTCTGTGTGGGATTCTTGTTCATGTGCTGTTATTCCATCACACAAATGCATAAAGACTGTTATTTAGTTCATCCCACGCACATACAATCTAATATTCCTACATGCAGCCTACGTTTTGTCTTTTCTGCTGTCCATCATCTGCAGTCAGTACCCTATTAATTGTTCCCTAACAGCCTCTTCCTATTAATTTAATGAAGTTCTGCTGTTATTAACAAGCTTGATTGCACAGATCTTGATAGAGTGGCAATTCCAGGTGGGCTGGAGTGATGAATTTGGTCTTCATGTGGTGGGTGGGCCAGTATGATAATGGCAGCATGGCATAAAGTACCAGATGTGTGTTTCGTATGTATTTTTTTCTGTTGATTGACATGGAGTGACAGTCAGCAATGGTTGCTCGCAGCTGTGAGTGACACTGAGTGTGTGTGTGTGTGTGTGTGTGTGTGTGTGTGTGTGTGTGTGTGTGTGTTTTATAACCTTGTGTGTTTCTCTCTGACCTCCGACTCCTCTGTGTTGCAGATCTCCGGATACCTCTAATGTGGAAAGACACAGAGTATTTTAAGAATAAAGGAGGTAACATCTGTTTTTCCTTTTCACTTTGATATGAAGGATATAAATAACACTGCATGTTGTTTAATAACCCATTGAATATCACACACACAAACAATGGGGAATACTGCTCTGGTACATTGTGCATTCAGTATATGCATTAGCACGATAACGAAAAACACATTTATTTATGAAGCGTTCAGGCCCAGCAAAGCCCTCTGGGTAAACAATATTATTACTGGCATTGGAAACCTTTTCCAGACAACAGTGACTAATGTATTTTCGCCTAAGGTGCTTAGAGCAGCTGACAGAGGTGACATTATGTTGATGAATGTGACACAGGAACCCACGTGCATGTGTTATTCTCTCATGGGAAAGCTTTTATATGTCCTTTATACTGTTAATAGGAACATATATTTTAATAGCCATCAAAATGATTAGGGCAAGAACGTTTAGGACTGGTTGTGCCACAATTTTTCATGTTCTACAATTTGTACAGGGGAAAAAAATGACACTGATACTAATGCTGCCCTGAGCAGGAAAAAGCAGGACAGCACACACACCGGTGCAGGAGTAAATGTTTCCTGAATGAATAGAGCTGCTTTGGGGGATTTTACAGGCACTGGGCCAAACCTGCAGCTACACTGGGGAAGACATTACAACAGGTGTGACTTCTAAGTAGAAATCATGTACAGTAAATGTCTGTTTCTTTCTTCAGAGCTGCATCGGTGTGCTGTGTTCTGTCTGCTGCAGTTGGGTGGAGAGATCTTTGACACAGACATGGTGATGGTGGACCGGACGTTGACAGACATCTGCTTTGAAAACACAATTGTCTTGTGAGTTTACATGTTGTGTACAATGTACCTATTATATTCTTGTATTATTGCAAAACACTTGTGCTGCTATTTAGGTGGGATACGGGTAAGGTTAGGGACAGGTTTTGTGGTATGGGTAGGTTTAAGGGTGGGTTAAGGTGTAAGGAAAGGCTCAGCATTGTACAATGTAATTACAGAAATTAATTACAGCTATAATTACATGCAGGCATTTTTAAAAACAAGTTCAGAAGTTTTAAGTGCACACTACTGTTCAGAAGTTTGGGTATGGTAAATTTTTAAAAAATCTTTTCGAAAGAAGTGGTCTGTTATGATCAAAAAGGCTACAATTATTTGTTTAAAAAATACAGTAAAATATTATTAGTAAAAATATTGTGAAATACTAGACTTTTATTAGCATGCATATTACTTTTTTTTTTTTTTTTTTGATTTTTGATCATTTATTCCTGTGATGGCAAAGCTAAAAGTACTCTTCAGTCTTCAGTGTCACATGATCCTTCAGAAATCAGTCTAATATAATGATTTGGTGCTGAAGGAATATTTCTTATTATTAAGAAATGTTGAAAATAGTTATGCTGCTAAATATTTGTTTGGATACATAGGCGTAATTTGCGGTTGGACGGGTGGGACATGTCCCCACCACCTTTTGCCAGGGTCGATATTGTCCCCACCACTTTTTGAAACATCTCGCGGCATAAATGTATCTACTACAAAAGAAACAGCTAGTTGATTAGCAATTCGTTCGTTTGTGTTAAATAATAGGCGATCTACGAGGGCGGATTAGAATCTAGAACCTCTGGCACGCTGAACAAAAATTCTACCACTAGTCCATCAGGACAATCTAATACTCAATGCGAATCCAATCCACGTATTTATTGACTAATGTAAATACTCTCGAGACTAACAATATATTGTATTATAGTAGATGTAAGGTCGAAACTGTCATATTAAACATGAGGTCTACCATCTATGTCAATACATTTTGTGCTTTTATGATTGTAATAATACAATTACAATACACCCCCCCCCCACCACACACATTCCTGTCCCGCCCACTTTTTAAAACAAAGTTACGCCACTGTTTGGATATAATATTTTTTCAGGCTTGTTTGATAAATCGGTTTAAAAGAATACATATTAATTCAAATAGAAATCTTTGTTAAATATAAATTAACATTATAAATGTCTTACTGTCACTTTTGATCAATTTGATGCATCCTTGCTAAATAAAAGTATTAATTTCTTTAAAAAAATCTTACTGAACCTGAACTTTTTTGAACGGTAGTGTATACCACTGTTTATGTAAATGTACATTTGCTCTCTATTGATATCAGATGTGTGTGGTAATATGAAGTACATGTGCTTCATTTATGCTGTGTTTCCTGTGTGCAGTAATGAGGCCGGCCCAGGGTTCGAGCTGCGTGTGGAGCTGTATAGCTGCTGTTCAGAGGAGGACTACTCAGCAGGCAGCACACCGCGGAAGCTGGCCAGCAAGCTGAGCTCGTCTTTGGGCAGGTCAGCGGGAAAGAAAATTAGGGCGGGTTTGGAGCCTGGAGCCTGCAGTCCTACCAGCAATGGAGGAGGAGCGACAATCCTGCTGCCTGTGCCCTCTGTACCGTAAGTGTGTAGAAACACACACAAACAATGCTGCTGCCTGAACCAAAACGCAAAAAAGGATTGCTGTGGAATGTACGCCAGTGATAGACTTAATGATAAGACAATACTGTTCAATAGTTTGGGGTCGGGTAGATTTTTAAAATGTTTTTGAATGTCTCTAATGCTCTCCAAGGCTGCATTTTTCTGAACAAAAATACAGTAAAAACAATAATATTGTGAAATATTATTAAAAATGTGAAAATATCTTTTAATATTTTATTATCTTTTAAAATGTAATTTATTAATTAATTTGATTAATTCACCAGCCTATCATGCAAGTAATTCAATTCAATTACATTTGTATTTGACAACCCTAGTTTAAATATGTTTGCATATTCCCTTTTTTATGTTTGCAGGGGGCCCAAATATCATCTTTTGGCTCACACGACCCTCAATCTCTCACACGTTCAGGACAGCTTCCGCACACATGACCTCACCATCACAGGAAATGGTAAGAAGCCATCTATATATACTGTATATGTATATATGTATATGTGTGTGTGTGTGTGTGCGTGTCAAAATACTGTATATATCAGGCACAAAATTACAGTATTTTATCTGTATTTTTCACTTTTGATAATATAATGATATGTAGTATTTTTGATAATAGTGATTAAAAAAAGATGCTTTATCTGATAAAGAGGATGTAACGTCTAAGTTCTGTCATCAAGTGCTTCTGGGATTTTATTTAAAGCACATTTGTTTTATGACATGATAGTTTTCTTCACATTGCAGGTAATCAATTACAGACAGGCCTGCAGAGCACATTTGTGTGTCTTGTTGACGTCTGTCAGATTTATTGTGTTAGGGTCACGCTCATAAACTTCTTTAGATGGCCAGTCGTGGTGTGTGAAGGGCCAATAAGAGGCGCTTATGGCCGTCTTTATGTCTGAGGAGTTACTGCAGACAGTCTTACAGCCTGAGTGTGGGCTGCTCGCTCTCACAGATGATAGTTTAGTTTGCTGTAAAATATGTACTAAAACTATAGGGTGCAAAACATGACGTCATTTGAATAGCTTGTTAAAAATACAGTTTCTAACTTTGTAAGATCACACATTGCTTTATCATTCTCTCAGTAGGAGTGTCATTACCGTCTCATTTTGTCTCTCTCTGTAGAGGAGTGTTCGTACTGGCTGCCTCTGTATGGCAGTGTATGTTGTCGTCTGGCCGCTCAACCTCACTGTATGACACAGCAGATGATGAGTGGCTGTCTAAGGGTAAAGGTGTGTAGGAAACATATTCACTCACTTCAATATCATATGTCCCCACTTCATTTTTCTTTGGCTAATGTTCTCCTTCCTTTCTCTCAAGCTTGGAGGTGAGCCACAAGGCTGGACAAATGTCTATGGTGTTTTAAAAGGAACAAATCTCTTCTGTTATCATCAAAAAGAGGACATGGAGGCCAGTGTGGAGCCCGTTTTAACTATTGGTATTAACAAAGTAAGCCACATTCAGTCACTCTGGGAATTTTAAGCAGGCTCATTTATGCACGTTATCAGGGTCTTTGTTCTTCTTTTGGAAATATCATGAGATATTTTTCTATTGTGATTTTCATAAAAGAATTCTTTCAAATAGATTCTCTGTTTTTAGAAAGATGTTTCTGTTCGAAGATTTTTCATTGTGTCAGTAGTTATGAAAAGACTTTTTGTTTGGTGTGCACTGGATCTGTATCTTTCAGTGCCCCTAGAGAGCTGCGTGTCATGAGCACAAAGAGCTTGTTTTAACATCTGAGAGCTGCACTGTGAATCTGCACATTCCTCAGCTCTCAGGTGACTGCTGCGCGAGGCAGACGCTTTACTTGTGCTCTGCTGCCACCTACTGGTTATAATTGAAATTACTTCTAAATACTGCACAACATGAGCTTTTTCTCTACAGGTCAGGTATTAATAGATTATATAATCTGACTTCAAACTAAAACTTTATGTATAGTTCATAATGTTTTAAAAGAAATATTCTGAAAGTGAAAAACTACTATCTTACACTATATCCTTTAGAGAAATGTAGTGTAAGCTTTTATGTAGTCAACCAGTCATTATTGCAAAATACATTATTTTGATTAAAAAAAGACACTGTATTATTATATGTAGTTGATATTATTAGTATTATTGTTGTCAAGTACATATAAACAAATATGTGAGCAGTCAACAATTTTTTCTTTTTTTTTTTTTACTCTCACAACTATCATATATTGGCTTACCGTTATATACTATATATATAGTTAATCAAGTGTTGTTTTCGTGTGCTTCTATTTCAGGAGACAAGAATAAGAGCTGCAGAGAAGGACCCTCATAGCAAGGCACAGAATATCTGTATCACTAACCAGTATGGAGGAGAGGAGGTGACGCACACACTAGCAGCAGACAGCAGAGAGGACACACAGCGCTGGATGGAGGCATTCTGGCAACAGTTCTATGATATGAGTCAGTACATGAACTGGCAACTTACTAAAATAAAACATATCTTGCATTAAGTGACCAATTTATTCTAAAACCATAAGCCAAAAGAGATGAACATTACTGTGCAAAAATCCCTTAAAGGTGCAGTAAGCAATTTCTAAAAGAAACGCTGTTGAAAGTTGGTCAGACCGAGCAGCACAACACCCTTGTTAGCCAATCAGCGGAAGGGGGCGTGTATGAGCAAGAGGGAGATTTGGAGAAAGACTGTAGAAAGAGAGATGGCTGAGAGACATTAAAAAACAGAAAATATCAGAGGAATATCACTGGAAAAAAAGGGGTTATGATCAGGCAAGAGATTTAGGACGCACAGTAATATTAGAAAAGCTTTCCAACGCTGGAGAGACCTATGTGGGAAGGCCTGAAAATAGGGTTGTTTCTGCTCCATACGTGAGTTTTGCTATGTTTCACAGAACCAAGATATGCTGTTATTGTGTCATTGTTTAACTGGAGCTGGTGTGCTGCTGGCGACTAACAACCAACTCTTGCTTGTATATACTCCTGTACTGTATGTTCTTTTTTTTTTGTCATTTTTTTTTCTTCTTTGTCATCCGTTCGTCATCTTCGCTTTAAGCATTATTTTGCTTTGCTTCAGCTGTGATAAAGAGACTTCCACTCTTGCATTGCATGTTTGTGCATTTTAGGGGTGGAGCAGTGAAGAGGGGGGCGTGTTTGTTTGGGATGATTTCAAATATCAACAGTGTTTCTCAGAAATTGCTTACTGCACCTTTAATGATGGTAAAATCATGTTTATGTCAGCCTTTGAGTGTCTTTTTGCTGTTATGAAACAGTAACCACAGCAATATGATAAGACAATGCTCAGATGTTTTAAAAAATTAATACATATTATTTAATATTAATAAATAATTTGTAATAATATTAACGTATTTATGAATAATAATTTAATAATTATAATTGCAATAAATAATTCTCCTGCCAAGTAATATAGTTTATTAGCCTGATTGCAGGCTCAAAACGTTTCCCAAAAAACGTTTGACTAAGCCACTTGCGCCCTCTACAGGCCAGTGGAGGCAGTGCTGTGATGACCTGATGAAGATCGAGCTGCCTTCACCACGCAAGCCTGCCATAGTCACGCCGAAGCAGGGCTCCCTGTACCATGAGATGGGTGAGTGCATTCAGACACCTTTTAAACACATTTAGAGGAGTTTTAAGCCCTAGTTTGTCACAAAATAAAGACCAGAACTGCAGCACTACAGAGCCATAACACTAGACAGATGATGACAGAAATAATGCACAAACAGGATTTCCTGTCATGAATAACACAGATGTGAGTCTAAATATGATGTGTGGATTAAACTGCATGTCCTGGTCCTCTTTCAGATCTAAATCTTTCTCTTTATCAATTTATCTCCTTTTAACTGCTAAATGAGAAAGCTGCTGTTTCTGACAAACTGACAGTCTTTTCTCTCTCTCTTTCTCCGTCTTATTTTCTCTGTGGTTTTTATGTCCATCTCTTCACTGATGTTTTCCTGTCTGTTTTTTCCCTCCATTTTCCCATTGTTCCTCACTATTGATTTTTCATACACTTTTGTATGAAATCATGTACATTCCTGGTTTCATGTCTTAAATTTGTAATCCAAACATCCATCCCATACATTCCCCAACCACTTTACTATTATTTGGTTGTTATATAAACACTCATTCCCCGTGCCCTCCCCACAACCCTGGTGCATTTTGCTGCCCTCCCCCTCCTCCTCAGTGGCCCCTGCATCCGGTGAGGGGCTTTTGCTGCAGGATAACGCTGTCTCTGCTGAGATCCGAGCTCTGCTCTCCTCCTATTACAATGACAGGTGAAGTAACTGTAATGAGAAGTTACCTGACCTCACCTACTACCCACAGCAGATGCTCCTGTCCCACGTCATCCCAACCTTTTTTGTCAACCCGTGACCAAAAACTTTTACTCTGTCAAATATGGCTCTAACTTTTTATAAATTCATTGAATAATATATTTTATTATTATTATTATTATTATTATTATTAGATAACACCATAGTAGACTGATGTATTTAAATTGATTTTAATTTGACTTGATTTATTTTAAAGCTGCAGTCCGTAACTTTTTAAAAATTATCCAAAATCAATCAACCAGCCAGTGTTCAAAACTATCTCCTTACCTTAGCTCGATTCACAATGGTAAGATTGTAATAATGTTTTCTAGTAAGAGTGGTACTGGTGGGTTTCCGTGGGAAATTCGAGCATGCAGCTGTTCGTCTTTGTGTCATTACGTCACGTCTGTAAACAGAAAGGAAGGAGTCCCAGCTAGTAGCTATATGGCATGTGAGGATGCTGCTTGTAGCGGATCATTTATCGCCTTTTGTCACAGCAGCTAAAATATAATTAAACTTATCATTTTGATGGCGGATTGTAATCCAGAAAGATCCAAATGACAATCATCAGTGACAACTGGAGATTCACCCGTAGTCAAAAGCAAAAGACGTCAGACTGCGGAGTGGCTACAGAAATTGAAATCTACAGGTAACGCTAATACACACTAAATACAAAAAATTATTTTACTTTATTATATTATATTATATTATATTGTATTATATTGTAGTATTATAAGCTCAGATTACATCAGATTCCAACATTTAATTCCAACCGATTCCAGCTTGTCAATATTTTAGTGTGAGAAGAAGCTCAGTGGTCAAAAGTTACGAAAACCCCTCCCACTAACTGAGAGCAATAACATAAAGTGCTGGATGTTGAGGATGTTCTCAAACGACTATAAATTGTAAATAGACTGCTCTTCCAGGAGTCAGACAACTTAAATTTCTGCATCTTTTTTTAGAAACAGATTTTCATTGTGGCTCCTGTTTCTCTTCCGTCACAGTTATTGACACCTCTGACGACATTGGAACGGTCACTGACATCCTGGCGCGTCGTATTGGAGAGTTTGAGCTGAGGACCCAGCTCGGATCTCCACCTCACTGGATGTCCTTGTTTGAAGATCCCCCGAGAACCCCCCTCAACCATCAGCACCTGCCGCCCCACTCGCCCAGCCCTCGCCTGCTCAGCCGCCAGCCCCGCAGCCCACGCTGCCACCGCACACCCGGCCTTCTCTCCTCCAACGCCAGCCTGACCTCAGACAGTGACAGTCCCGCCAGCGTCAGCCCCTGCTTCCGCCAGGCATGGTCTCCCGAAACCTCGTCCTCCTCTGGTCACTTCCGCCCACGCACCCTCTCCCTGGACGCCAAGCTCTCCACTCTGCGCGGTCGGGGCTACGGTGGCTTCAGGTGCACCTGCCAGCCGCCCACCGCCGGCTCTGTGTCTCCTCGCCCTGCTCAGACTGCTCTGTCCTGCTCCAGTTCCACCTCCAGCAGCAGCTCCAGTGAGGGCAGCAACAGTCAGGAGTCAGACCTGGGCTTCTCTAGACCGTCCAGCGCTCGCCGCAGCCTGAGGAACCTGAGAGCCAAGCTAGACCCCAGGAACTGGCTGCAGAGTCAGGTGTAGCTGTCACACTTCCTCTGGTACCTATCAGAGCCATCACAACTTCCTGTGTCCCCCTGGAAAAAACTGGAATACCTGAGGTCATGTTTGCTCAACAGCTGTCATTGCATCCTTTTTACATAATAACAGGGAGAGCAAAATGTAACATTAACTTTGTCTTCTGCCTTTTAAAGGAGCTTCACAATGGGAATTGAATATTATTAGATATATAATACACTATAAATATATATATAGCATTACACATTGTCTCTTCATGAAATGCCCATTATTTTGGATCTTTGGAGAGTGTGCTGTTTTCATGTGAGAGAGATTCCTGGTACAGTGGTTTTAGACTGAACTGAAGCAGTTGTCCTGGTGTTGTAGGATCTGAAAATGTAACTTTTTGACCAGTCATTGTTTCATTTTAGATATATTGATTTAGAAGGAACTGTCAGGATCAAGTCTGTCTCAAGTACTCATCATCAAACATTAAGGCTGGTCATACACTACCATTCAAATGTTTGGTGTTGTGAGATATTTTCTCATTCTTATTTGTATTTGAAAAAAATCTCTTATGCTCACCAAGGCCATATTTATTTTGATCAAAAACATGTATCAGAAAATTAAATTTATCCCTGTTATGGCAAAACTGAACAGCATTTATTTGAAATAGAAATATTTTGTAACATTATAAATGTCTTTACTGTCCCTTTTTATCAATTTAATGCTGAATAAAAGTTTTTTTTTTTTTTTTTTTCCAAGAGAAATCTTACTGACCCCAAACTTTTGAATGGTAGTGTATTTCAGGATCAATGAGTTTCATTAATACTGAGTTCACAACACAGTATTAATAAACCTAACGTGTGCAAATTAGCTTTAAAGGATAGTTTACCATGAAAATTACAATTGTCATCATTTACTCATTTACTCTCGTGTCATTCCAAACCTGCATTAAGCCCAATGTATACTTTCACTTTTTATGCGTACGCAAGTGTCAGCGTACAGTGCGCGTGACGTGAATTTCGTCATCAGAAGAGTATGCGCGTATTGTACGCGCACCGCCAGATTTTTGTAACCGTGCGTAGGTCGCACATTCGCTTTTTTTTTTTTTTTTTTTTTTGCAGTATTTACATGGGTTGGAACTCGTGGCGAGAGATTGCTCAAAACTGCGCATGCGTTTAACGCCTGTGTACGCGTACTTGTACGAGTCAAAAGAAGTATACTTTGCAAGGCTGTGCATTCGACTATGCACATACGCTCGTGTACGCGTAAAAAAAGTGTACTGTGGGCTTCACTTTGTTTCCTCTGTGGAACATATTTTGAGAAAAGTCAGTAGTAACCAAAACTGTTTGGTCACCAACATTCTTCAAAATATGTTCTTTTGTGTGCTACATAAGCAAGTCATACAGGTAAATAATATAAACACATGCGAGTAAATGATGACAGTTGTCGCTTTTGGGTGAACTATCCTTTTAACACTGATGAATTTCACTTTATAAATAAGTGCCACTGCATCTTAAACACCAACTTGCAAGTTACTTTCTTTCAAGGTGCACTCAAGTCATTTTTGTTGATGTTGTGTTAAATGGTCGCTTTGGACATATACTGACATCTTGTGGTGTGGAGGCAGTTTCACAAATCAACATTTTTCATTTGGAGAAATGCTAACAGTCAGCTACGAGTTATTTCTTCTTTGGCAAATGCATCTAATAACAGGAGGGTTACTGAGTTAAAGCGAGCACAGTAATATTGCAGGTCATGTGATCTTAACATGGCTGCCTCCATAATGTGACCTGCTCCATATAAAATAAATCAGCTTTTGTTAGGTGAATATTAACATGACTGGAGTCTTCATCTCATGTGTGTACACGAGATTTGATGCATTTTTTCAACAGTACTATCATTTCTTTTTGTGACATCTGAGTGCATCTTTAACCTACAGTATGTGTATAATATCTGCTACTATGTCTGTTACAATTCATAAAATTTTCTTTGTGTGGCTTCAATATATATGCAAAGGTCCAGACATCAAGTCTCTGTATTCAGGTTTATAATGATGGGATATAATGTGACTCCGTTTACTACCTGTGACTGTGATGACCTCAGGATTACTGTACATACCTTATCACGCTCTGCAAATGTGAACCCCCACAAGTCATAAAAAGTAAAAAAAAAAAAAAAATCAGAATGCACATTAACCAGTATTCAGCACAAGCAATGAAATATGGCTGATAGTTGAACGTTTTTGGTGTTTTGTTTTAATGGTTCTTTGTTTTGAGCCATTCTGATTGAGAAGGGTTGCAAAGGCTCTACTATGCAAAGCTACAACAGCTTAAAGTTAATTGTGCATTCTAGATTTCATTTACATAAGCGGTACATGCATTGTTTTCCTTTTCCTTGTTGGCTTGTAGGTCAGTTCTGTCAAGTTTCTAACTGCTGAATTTGAGTGTTTCAGTGTCATAGTGCATCTTCCAGATCAGACAAATTGTGTATTTGCCTGAAGACTATTATATTAGCAATATTTACAATAATGAAAGACTAGTTCGATAACTATTATTGTGATTTCAGTAAAACCTCAGGAGTGAAGTTACAGTCCATCTTGCCATTAAAATATTAAACAGATAGGTTAATAACTTTTCTGTATTGCGGAAAACATATCTGCACACTATATTAGGTACCCAAACCTGTATTATATTTTGATCTTTCATTTGAGATAAAAAAAAAATCAGATGGAGACATGTTTTCTTTATACCGATTACATGTATACTGTGTAACAAATATCAGAAAGTTGGAAGTGTAGAAATAACTAACTTTTCCTCTTAAATTCAGAAGTAGTAGAGAAAAGTTTTGTCCTAGTAACTATGACGCTACAAAACTAACAGTTCTCAATCCGTCAAAGGGCCACTGACATGTATTTAAAAACTGTAAATTCATTCAAACACTATTTGTTATTGTAAAGTTTTGTAATTTTCATTTTGTGCTTTTATTAAAGTTGTATTTTACCATATTAATTTTTGTTATAAATAAAATTATATTGACATTCTATCAGACGAGTAAAGCTCCAACTATCCTTGTAGAGAACACTGATTGTTAACTTGGAGGTAAGTTTCATTTCAGCAGGTTGTCTGCATGTCTTTGGACAAATCACTAATAGATTCATGTACAACCATTTATTGTAAAAAAAAAAAAAAAAAATTACCTAAATTAAAAGTAAACAGCAGTTGTGTGTGTGTGTGTGTGTAATTCTCTTTAATTCTTGCAGTGCTTTATTCAAATGATTTTACTAGACTAAATGCTCAAGAGAGTAAACTCATTATAACCCAGTAAAGTGAATCCCTTTAATTTGATCTCGTGCATTACATGTGTTGAATATGGTTTCTTGATGATTATGATACTCAAAACAGTATGAAGGCAGTGTACTGGTTGTGCAATAAATCAAAAACATGAAAGCATTATTGTAGAATGTGAAAAAAAACAACAAAAAAACATTCATTTATTACAAAGAAATGACTAACAGAGAGCATAGAGTAAATTAAATGTGTTGGTGAAATTCTGGTATTGTTTGATCTTTTGCATTAATACAGAAGAACTTTGTTAGTTGAAAATGTACCTATTACTGAAATGTGGTTACACAAGTTAAATGGATTAGACAGACCCTCTCTGGGAGGAAATATATCTATGTTCATGGTCAGAGATAAATAAATTACATAGAAAAACAATGTGTATTTGATAGTATTTACACAGTGAGCACAGTCTTATTGTACACTACTGTTCAAAAGTTTAGGGTCAGTAAAATTTTAAGGATATTAATACTTTTATTCAGCAAAGATGCATTAAATTGATCCAAAGTGACAGTAAAGACATTTATAATGTTATAAACTATTTCTATTTCAAATAAATGCTGTTCTTTTAAACTTTCTATTCATTAAAGAATCCTGGGGGTAATAAATATCGCCGTTTCCACAAAAATATTAAGCGGCACAACGTTTTTAACACTGATTAGTATTACAATAAGAAAAGTTTCTTGAAGGATCATGTGACACTGAAGACTGCAGTTACTGCAGACTTGCCATCACTGGAATAAATTACATTTTAAAATATATTTAATTAGAATATAGTGATTTAAAATTGTAATAATATTTCCTAATATTGCAGTTTTTACTGTATTTTTGATCAAATAAATGCAGCCTTGGTGAACATAAGAGACTTTCAAAAACATTAAAAAAAAATCTTACCGACCTCAAAGTTTTCAACCGTAATGTGTATGGAAGAATTTAATTTTGACAGAAGATTCAGAGCATTTAAAAACATGCAATGACTGCCAAGTTATATCAGTCTCTGCTTATGAGATAATATTTGATTTTTTTTTAAAACCATTTCATTTGCATTGGCTTTCATAATAGCAAGGGGTTTAAAACATACTAAAACAACTGCATTTATTTCAGAAGTACCTTTCTCTAAAGGCAAAATGTTGGGAGAGCAGGGTTATGGTGGGTTGGGAGACCCACCAGTTGTGGTTCATTCTCTCTGTTAGGCTAGTTTGTATCTTTGAACACCAATTTCTCAGGTGTCTCCTATGATCGAATCATTTGATCTTGGCAATGACAACTTTTGTATTGTCTGCACACCTTTGCAGGTATGACACTTCAGAATGCTGTAAACACATCACTGCTTTAAAAAAAACATGGCATGTTACAACTATATAACCTACAATATCAACATGTCTCATACTGGTACTATGACATAGTACTAGTTCTGAAGAAAATTTCTATACTCAGGGCCAACTCTTATGTGACTGTAAGCTGGATTTATGTGTAAAGGCCAAAAGAAAAAACTGAAATCTGTTCTCCAGTTGACACCTCCACCACCTTTGGTATCATTTGTAATGATAACAGTAACAACAGTATGTAAAATAATAAATGTAATGTGTAAATAATAAAATGATGATAATTTGTGTACAATTGTAACAGAAATTGTACTGATCAGTATCTCAGCTCACATCATGTGAGAATCCTCTTCAGTCTTGCAGCTGATGATTATAAAAACCTCAATTTTTGACTTTAGCTGCTTGTTTTGGAATGCAAGGAATCGCTGGCCGAGTTCTGCCTGTGAACGCTTCACTTCCAAACCCTTTTCCTGTAACTCTTAATCTCAGAGTACATGGTACATCCTCATAGACTGGGTTTTGCGGTTCTTAGTCCCTGAGAATTGGTAAAAAGAAAAGGGGGAAGAGGAACCGTCTTTGAAGGACAAGTCTTTAGATGGTTTCTACAAAGTTGGCAGGAAAGAGACCCTGGCGTCCATCTTTGCTGGAGCCCCTCCACCACGCTTTGTCGATTGTTTCCACATCACTGATGATGTCACCAGGTTCAAAAGAGAGCTCAGTGTCATCCTCTGTGAAGAACAGAGAAGTTTCAAAGGTCATCTCAAACGACAAATTGCACAACACTGCTGCTGAAGTAAGCAACACTAACCTGCTTGGTAGTCATACAATGCTCTCACACGCAGAAGTCTTTCTGGTGATGTCTAGAGTAAGAAGGAAGAACATGTTTTAGTTCTGCTGAATTCTTTTATCACATTAAGATTCATTATGAGTCATGATGTATGGTGTAGTACATACTTCGCCATTCTCAGTCACCAACTCTGTTTGGATTTCATCGTCATCTTCCTCCTCACGATTAACCTTGTAACAGAACCGCTCAGGTGTGCTGTGCTCAGATACATCAACATCCTCAACTTAAAAACAAAACAAGGTGTAAAACACATTGTGTATATATTCATCACACAAGAGACAACAAAACTAGATAACTTAAAGGGATAGTTCACCCAAAAATTAAAATTATTCCATGATTTACTCACCCTCAAGCCATCCTAGGTGTATATGACTATCTTCTTTTAGACAAACACAATCTGAGATATATTTAAATATCCTTATTTAAAACACAATGCCACGACGTTCTACACTACGCCATGACATACTACGCTATGTCCTACGCTATAATGTGTAGTACGTCATGTCATTGTGTAGAACGTCATGTCATTGTGTACTACGTTGCGGAAGTTAACGCTTTTTGGATGTACGTCGAATGCGTATGGCTGTCGCGCCGGAAGCTCGTTATTTTACTATATAAAGTTTTAAATAAGGATATTTGTCTTACACAAACGCACTGATTTGCTTCAGAAGGCCTTTATTAACCTCCTGGAGTCGTATGGATTCATTTTTTTATGGATGGACGCATTTTTTTTAAAATCTGGGCAGCCATTCACAACCATAATAAACTTTGGAGGACTAAGGATATTTTTAAATATATCTCTGATTGTGTTCGTCTGAAAGACGATAGTCATATACATCTAGGATGGCTTGAGGGTGAGTAAATCATGGGATAATTTTCATTTTTGGGTGAACTATCCCTTTAAGTCTGGAATACACCACAACTTTTGCCCTGAACTGCAGTCTGGAGGAGTCAACCTTACTTCCTGAAAGTCAGCTCCAGTCTGCATAATTTGGGCAGTCAGAGTTGACAGATTTCACAGAATATTGCATAGCGTATGATGCATTTTTTTAGCTTCAGATTCTGATTCCATCCAGTCAGAACAAACATGTTTGATATTTTGAGTTGATTTTAGAACACCTTTGGAACAACTTGAAAGTCTGGTACCTCCAATTAGCTCATGACCTGTACCATTCAGTGGTCTGTCACATTCAGATTCATCTTCTTCAATCATCCGATCATACTCTGATGCGTTCACACATGACTCTGAACACACAGCACAAAAAAACATGTCACTGACATCCCAACCTTAAAAACATTCTGCATTTCTTCACATTGCATCTGTTCCCATCACCTTGGTTATTTGGTAGGTCTTCCTCAACCTCATCATCTGAGATCGGTACCACATTTCTTGGGTGGACATTAGGGTGGAATTCCTCAGATTCTGCAGCAGGCTGCTCCTCAGAGTCTGATTCATCCTCAGACTCTGACTCTGGTTCCTGCTCTTGCTCCTCAACCTCCACCAGGGGGCTGATGGCACTCTTCTCATCCTCAGGCTTGAATTGTTCCTCTACTGCTTTCACTGCTTCTTCATAGTTTGTGGTGATCATAGTATGTGAAGGTGGAGCTGACATGGCTGAAGTTTCCTCTGGTTCCTCTTCCTCTTCTTCATCTTCTTCGACCAGCACAGCCTTGGCTGTGAAGTCCACTTCTGGTTCACACAGCATTTGAGAGCCAGTTACAAGCTCTGGAGGGAAGATAATGTCAAGATGAGTCAATCTACAAGACTATTTTATACCATTTAAACCTAAGTTAACTTACCCGTAGTGTGCAGTGGGTTATCAGAGAGTGAAGCTGGAAGGTGTTCTGTTGTGACAGCGAGTTCCTCCCTGCTAAAGTCATAGGTGCAAGACTCTGGCTTTGGAGACGGAGGGGAAGCTGAATCGTTTACTGGGGCTTGAGGAGGTGGCCGGCTGGGAGGTGATGACTGGGGTGGAGGGGGTCTGGTGACAGGCAGACCGGGTGGAGGCGACACCGGTGGGACAGAGCGTGGGGAAGGTGATGTGGGAGGAGAAGTTTCAGGGCGCTGTGGTGAGGGGATTGTTTGGTAGGGTGGACTAAGTGGGGACGTTGGACGTTTGAAGGATGCGGATGGGGTGCGTGAGAATGGAGACCTTGCAGAGGGACTGAGAGGGGATGTGGGACCAGAATTAGAGTTGGACCTCTCAAAGATGAAGGCTGTGTCTGTCAAACTGCGCTGGTAGCGACGGAATGGAGATTTGCCTGAGGACCAGAACATAAACATAAGTCAAACAAACCTCAAATGAATACAATGAACACTGTAAGCTGAAAAAAGTTGAGGCATTTTGGGTTTCTAAAGGCCTTGTTTACCTGATCGTGGTGATCCAGGGCTTGAAGAATTTTGTGATGATGCAGATAACTGCCTAAAAAACTCTCTGGGATTGATGGTGCGCTGGGAAACAAGTGCTGCTGCCTCCTACAGGATAAAAGAAGAAGCACTGTTCAATCCAGCATTGAACCAGCATGGACATGAATGGGCCTTAAAGGGTTGCTTTCTCAAAAATGAAATTTCTGTCATTAATTACTCACCCTCATGTCGTTCCACACCCGTAAGGCCTTAATTTGTGTTCCAAAGATGAACAAAGGTCTTGCGGGTTTGGAACAACATGAGGGTGAGTAATTAATGACAGAAATTTCATTTTTGGGTGAACTAACCCTTTAAAACAGAGGTTCTCAGCTGGTTTTGCTTAAGGACATTTTGAAATGGACATAAAGTGGTGACCCGACCAAAATTCCTTAGGATACAAAAGTAAACAAAAATGTTATGATAAAACACTGAAAATTTAAAAAAAAGTTTCTGAATGTCTTTTCAATTGGTTTCATGCTTTCAGCAGTTTTACCACACAAAACACTTTGTGTTCGGTGTAAACCATATTTGTTCTTGTTGCAAGTTGCATTGCATTGCATTGTAGCCTGTGTAATACTTTCTTTTACACTTCTTTTATCTTGCACAAAATACCAAGTTTGATTGGACTTTGACGTCAGCAGCAAGATAAGGAAGTGCTTCTCTCCTCCTTTTAAAAGTCAATTAGTGTTCTATTCATTTTTTTATTACAATGAAACACAATTATATGATGAATCGTATGGTTATTTATTGCATTTAATATTCTTATTCCTCTAAGAACAACTGCATTACAGTACATTATTGCAGGAATAAACAAAAACAACAACAACAACAACAAAAAAAGCCAACAAAACAGTGTTTGGAACTTGTGATCTAATTGATTCTAATAATAAAGTTTCACTTTACTATAGTTAAGTGTAAGAACTACACTAGATTTACTTGATGTACAGGTTGTACATTATGAATCTGGATGATTCACAAAAAAGGGGAAAAACTCACTGCTGCTTTCTCAATGGACTCGCTGCGTCTGAGTCGGGCCCTCATGTCCTCCTCATGCTCTTTCTGCTGCTGCTCCTAGCA
Organism: Mylopharyngodon piceus; assembly: GCA_039654765.1. Taxonomy (NCBI): domain Eukaryota; kingdom Metazoa; phylum Chordata; class Actinopteri; order Cypriniformes; family Xenocyprididae; genus Mylopharyngodon; species Mylopharyngodon piceus. The sequence goes on along the minus strand of CM077443.1, from coordinate 25,116,764 downwards.
ATTACATGGAGAACCCAACATCATTACAGGATATATCTACATATGATCATTTATTTACCCATATGCAGATTCACTACCATGTTTAAAAGATTACAAATTTTTAAAATCTCAGTAAAAGAAACTGAACCCACTCATTAACGCACTCACCCATCTCACTTTTTCCTTCTTTCTAGCCTCTTCCTCACGCTGAGCCTGGATCCTTCTGAGAAAAAAAAAACAAAACAGAAAGGTAAAGCTGAAGGAATTAATTCTCCTTCAGACAGAAGTGGGTTTTGATAAGGTGGACGGTGCAAACCTTTGTTCCTCAATCATCTGTAGCTTTTCGTTCATCTTTCTGTCTCTCTCTTCAGCCTCTTTTTTTTCCTGTAGAACTCGTTCTCTCTCCCAGCGCCGTCTGTCTTCTATAGCCCTTCGACGTTCTTCCTCCTTTCTCTCCTCCTCCTCACGCTAAAACACACAGATTTATGATACATTACATCTGAATAGAACTTTTAACAATATAGTCTGAACAAGAGGTTTGTAACAAACACACTGATTATAATATAAATTATTACACAGCTCTCTTGATTCTGGTCAATTACAAATATTAAAGATGAAATCAAATATTTTGACTGTACACTATTCCTTACTGACATGGCTGGGACGTTTCTATTAATAGTATTATTTTAAATTATTTTTGAGGAATATTGCTTGATACATTTTAATTATACCTTGTCTTTTGTTCTGTAAAACACAGGCTATTAAGGGAAAGTTTAGCTGTACCTCTGCACGTGCCCAGAAGGAGTCTCTGTTAATCCGTCTCATCTCCATGGCAGCATTTGTCTTCTTGTAGTTTGTACCCTGTGGGTGTGGCACAGAAATGCAACAAAAGACCCAAAACATCAATGAGAGATAATTAGACCACATCCCCTAAGTGTATCAATAAATTATACTGAGAAACAGACTTCTTCTATTTTAATGAAGGAAGCCCTTGTACATAGCCAAGTCTCTTTTTTTTCTCCTTTTTTTTTTTTTGTGGTAACTTACGACAGTCTCCTCCTTATCCATTGCCCTTGAGGGTCTCCTCAGTTTCTCCATTGGTGGTCGAATCTTTGCAATGGCAGCCATAATCTGCTCCTCCGTCACCTCATCTTGCTGTGAGGCTGTAATAAATATTTGAGCCTCCTGTGATGACACAAACATCAAGAGATAAAAAAAAAAAAAAATACTGACCACATTGTTGAAGCTGCTCCAAATGAACACATTTAGCTATGTTAGATAAGTTTGCTTCTCCATGTGCCTGCTGTTTTATTGCATTTAGAATAAAAACTGACTGTTATTCTGAGAAAATTCTGCAAAACAATTTGAATTTTTTGGTGTCTATGTAGACAACAAATACAGAGCTACATGTAATAGCATATAAGAAAACAGACTATGGGTCTAAATTATTTTCAGTTATCAAAGGCAGGATGTAAGAATGAAAAGGCCCAACACTAACATGTCTGTATACTACATTTTCCCTTATAAGGCATTTTCCTGTCATCAGCATCAATCTACAGCTCTGAGGTCACTGAGATGAAGATCCATTGAGGATCTGTATGACAGAACACCATGGTTAATCACTGCTCAACAAAACACCTCAGATCACTAAGAGAATCTAGTGTAAGATAGATCTGATTTGTGGGAGAGAAGGAAGGGAGTAGAAAAGCAATGAAACAGACATTGTGCCGGAGGGCCTCGTGAGTGCCGGATTGGGCTCCAACCCAACAAAACCCACAGCTTTACAATGGATTACCACACTGATACATTCAACCCTCTTTCCAAATTTCTCTGAAATGCATAAGAACTTGAACGTGTCAGGACCAATTTGTTTACTCATCGCTTTTTCTGTGACTGAAATGACTTTATCTATAGAACATTAGGTTGAATTTGGGCTAATTCTCTCCTCCCTTCTTTTATTTCTTCTTTTTCTGCTTGGGAGGAGTTAAATGACTTAATTCTCTGTTATTACTTGCTTTAGATGAGCCCCTTGACATGCAGTTAGCCCCGGGGCTTTAGCGGTGATGACAGTATGAACAGCACTGAGGATAGATGCTCTCTCATACACACCTCACGCCTGCAGCTGACAGCAAAACTATACCAGCACTTCCGACCTTAATATCTGATCTCAGATCACACTCAATCAACCAAAAAATAAAAAAATAAAACACACTATAGTTCAAAGGGTCAGTAAGATTTTATTTTTTTAGAAAGAATTTTTTTTTCTGCAAGGATGCATTAAATTGATCAAAAGTTACATTTATAATGTTACAAAAGATTTATATGCCAAGTAAATGCTGTTCTTTTGAACTCCATTTGAGAAATCCTGAAAAAAATGTATCCCAGTTTCCAGAAAAATACTAAGCAGCACAACTGTTTTCAAGAAATGTTTTTAAGCATTAAATCAGCATATTAGAATGATTTCTGAAGGATCATGTGACACTGAAGCCTGGAGTAATGATGCTAAAAATTCAGCTTTGCATCACAGGAATATTTCACATCACAGTATTACTGATTTTACTGTATTTTTGATCAAATGAATGCAGCCTTGGTGAGCATAAGAGACTTCTTTCAAAAACATCAAAAACAAGCCCAAAATTTTGATCGGATTATAGATAATATATTTACAATTTATTTTATTAAAGCAAAATAAAAATCTGTTGAAGTTTACAATGAATCCCTGGTTGGAAATTGCTAGTAACATGTCATATTCTTGATGTGTGCGTTATTCATAAGCCGCTGTGAAACATTTGTGTTTAATTATTCATTGTATAGTAATTATATTAATATAGTCATTATTGATGACTAGTGAAGTTCTTAACGGAATTTTGGGAGGAATACGCCCATCTAATCCTCTAATTAACACCAAGGTATAAAATCAGCCTCTCTTACCACTTCCCGTTGATAGTTTTCGGCATCCTCCTCCCCTTCTCCTCCTTTTTTGTATATTTTTTGCCTATGTAATAGGGGGGCAATCGGAGCTCGAGTAGAATATCCTCTCTGAGCCTCTCTATAGCAGACAGCAAGCCAAATCTGTTTACCACTTATGCTAAGATTATATGGGCACACAAACACATGAAATGTATTTTATTCATCCACCTAGATGGCTCATTTTCAATATTTTACAAAAAGTAGTTGTAGGTTTGTTTGTTTTCTAAAGCCCTAAAAAGCTGACTAGTCATTCTGCACACATGACAGCTCTTACTAGCACAGACTCGTCATGAAGAGACAATAAAAAGTGTGAGTGATAAATGAAGAAAGCAGGGAGGAGTAACTGGAGGGATTTAGACTTTAGTGTGGCTCATCTTATTACCGATACTCTAAAGGCACATCTCACAAGCAAACACGTACACCATGATAAATGAGTTTGGATTTTACATTTCGTTCAGTTCCCCATGACTGAATGTCTTTGGAGACTAGGCCTAGACTAGAGGCCAGGGGAAAAAAATGAGTGTTGTTGATCTTAAAGAGATAGTTCACCCAAAAATGTAAATTCTGTCATCATTTACTCATCATTCCAAACATGCGTGACTTTCGTTCTTCTGTGAAACAGAAGAATTCTTCATATTTCGGATTTTCAATGTTTTTGTCCATAAAAAGAGAAAGTCATACAGGTTTGGAAAGACATGAAGGTGAGCAAATGATGACAGAACTTTCATTTTTGTGTGAACTATCCCTTTAAGTATTTATTAAAAATATCTGCCAGCATAATTGAAAGAAACACGAGGACAAGCACTCGTGGAGTGCCTGTGAATCACAAAGGTTTTCACATTCGTCGTCGACTATGGCTTTGTCACATGCTGTGTCTTAACTGAAGACTTCACAGAACCCTCAATCCGAATTTAGAAAGTGTTATCATTAATTTAGAAGAATGCTGAGACAGAACACTGTAAATGCCTTTGACAGCTTGTCTCCGGCTGTCTGATTTTATCCCATACAGTATGTACTCTAGTTGGTTTGGGGGCTCAGTCTCTCCCACGCTATAAAACTTAATTGCTGACCTTACATAACCTAACAAAGTTCATCTGCTTGAACAAGCATCAATCAACACAGAAATAACCCAACAAGATCTAAATCCGAATGGAAATATAATAAAAGACACTTTTGTAACCCACTCATGCTGACATTTATCACACACAAACACACATTGTGGATGAACAGCACAATACAAGGTCATAAAGGTTGTCGATCTCAAAAGAGAGGGAGAAACACTGAGATTTGAATAAACAGCATTCTTGGCATGCCTGTGGAGCTGACTGGGCAATGTCTTTATAAGGCATTAAAAACGTCCCAGACATTAAGTATGTTTGACGATCTCATACAACCATCCCAAAAATATGGAAATGTTAAAGAAACATCGCCTGGGTAGTGGAGTAAATAAATCCACAGACAGCTTCAAGAGACACGCACATGTATCCAAAGACACATAAAACATCCTAAAAGCTAACACCACTGCTGAAAATAAAAGCCCATTTTATATAACAAACATTTTTAACATTTTCCTTTCCTTAGGAATTTCTCTCTCTCTGTTAAATTTCCGCTCTTATTGGTCAGTCTGTGTGGTGCCTGTCAGTGGCACTGCTCGGCTGTTCAGGAGAACAATAGGGCATGACACCAGAGGAAGAGTTTACTACAATAAGAGCTGGCATCAAGCTGCTAGCCATCACTTCACAGATACTAGCAAAGGAAGGAAACCATTTACAAGAGGGAAATCTTAGAATAAAACAGAGGAGTGCATTTGTACACATATTAGTAGAGTTTAACATTCTAGAATTGTGCGTGAGAGCCTTTTTTACATCTTCCACCCATTCATTCAAATAGGCGCAAAACATGAGTTTGTCTTAACCCTTTAATGGCCTCTTACCATTCGGTAGAGCATGATGAGTGAAGAAAATCCTGTTGAGTTAATAAAAACACTGCACTCAACTCAACCTGACTGATCACTCAAGTTCTGTATGTACATAATAGAGGTCAATGCATAATGAAAGTATGAAATGTGGAATTAATAAATCTAAATAACAAAAATTGGGTCTGTGAAAAAATTACAACATGCAAATATTTTTTTTTTTTTGGGGGGGGGGGAAGCTAAATCCGTTTGTTCAAGCAAAGCAGCAATGTAAGGTAAGAAAGATAAAATCAATATAAACCATGTAAAGCAGAAAAAGGAGAACTGTGATATCTGATCAGAGGCTATGACTAGACAAGTAATTCCTTTTGCATGTTTCTCAATCGTAAACACCTAAAGATGGGAAACTATAATTGCTGTACAATTGATGCATATGTTAATGATGACTTCCAATAACGTTCATTCTCTGTATGTTTTCTATACAGGTTTAAGTGAAGTTCCTTCACAGAGAGATGAAGAGATAGAGCAGACGCCCTACAAAATGGATGCATAACATTGTACAGCCATACAAACACAGGATGTATATAAGAATGAGACAAATGCATGTATGAGGGAGAGAAACACATTTTTTTACTCGCTCCATATCTGAATGCTTCCAAATGTAGCTGCGACAGTATATACTACATGATTAATGAAGGTTTAAACCGGTACACTATTAAAATACGTTGTATTGTGCAATACAGTGCAGTACTGAAACTCAAGTTTAATTTAAAGAGTTTGATCAATGAAGGATGTCAGAAACAAGTAAAGTAACCAGCTGAATATAGTGCTGTGATTAAATGAAATTTTATGTAAAGCAGAGGAGACATAGACGCCTAGTCGTGGGCGACTTTTTTTTTTTTTACCTTGAAGAAGGCCTTGATGGCAGGCAGATGGCTGGCACATTCAGTTCTGCGGAGCTCATCCACACTATCACCAACCTGTTTGATGTAGACAGAAGAGACTGTGATTTATAAGATACCTACAAGTGACAGTACCATGATATTTAACAGACTTAAGCTTTCAAATAATCAAAATATAAACCCACATAGTGTGAGACATATAATGTAGACACATTTAAATATCCTCTTTGCTGAATAAAACTATTTCTTTCAAAAAGAATGATATACAAGTAATTAAAATCTATTTTAAACCAAAACTACTCTTCTGGTGCATCTAGACCTTCTATAGCATCAGATTTGTGTACTGTATGCATGTGTGTATGTTTGAGTACCAGTCTGGTTCACAAGAATGTCTCTTCTGCAGTTAACAGGTCACAGAGACCACTCCCCCCTCCTCTATACAATGCCTGACTGGCTACAGATGGCACCTCTGACCCCAACCACAACATTCCCACTTCTCGCCTTAGCAACTAGATCACGGTGGATATTAGAAAGGTTCCCAGAGTGCTTCTTTACGTCTGTGTTTGAGCTCCTTCAGTTACAAGTCTGAAGGTCAAAGCCCTTTTGTTAAGTGAAGCCATTGACACGTCTCATCAACAGGAGCCTCACATCCATCGCTTAAATACGGGCTGTTTAAAGATGTGGCAGCTCCAACCAATGAGGAACCACTTCAGGCTCACACCCCATGGCAACATCCAATAGGAGCTAGGTATAAAGTTCTAACATCCAATCAGAACAAGGCAAAATGACCTCATCCAGAAGTATTTGTTATAAGAGCTAAAAACTTTTGAAGCACCATTATAGTAGGGGAAATGCAGACGTTCCATCTAAAATTTAAGATATTATCAATTTGCAGTTTATGTAAGGAGCTGAGAGAATTCAGATGCTACATTTCAGAGTAATATGTCTGCATATTTTTATTATGGCTGTTATAAACTGATATAAACATACAGATTCTGCATGTGAACTTACCCAGCAGACCATGACAATCTGTGGTTGTCCTGTTTCTGTCAGTCCCACCCTGCAGAGGCCATACATGGGCCTGCTGTTGTGAAATTTACCAACCAATTCTGTCAAACCTCCAGCTGGCAGATGAGAGAGAGAGAGAGAGAGAGAGAGAGAGAGAGAGAGAGAGAGAGAGAGAGAGAGAGAGAGAGAGAAAGGGGGAAGGGAAAGACAAAATTAAAGAGGTCCAAAGTGTCTTCATGAAATATTGACCATGTGAAAGGAAACGTCTCAGCCACCATGAAACACTTGCATTCTTTTTCCAGATTATCATGATAATCTACAAAGAACAGGATTGGTCTGATGTACTGTAATAAGCAGAGCCGATCTATTTTCCTGCACTCAAGTGAGATTTTTCTGCTTCATCTGATATTAAGAGGAACAGTGTTGGCAGTCTCAGCCTTAATTAGTAATCCTCTGATTTAGAAGCATTTCACACACAAATGTTGCATGACTGCCCTCAGACTAAGCTTTTAAAGCAGCTCAAATAGAATGCAACACGTTTTCTGGAAGTATTTTTTCCATTCATTTTCTCCATATAATTTTCACAAACTCAGTGGGCAGTGCACATGCTTAGGACATTATTTAGGAGCAGTTAGCCCATGGGGTCCTGGGTATAAGTCTGGTCTGAGACATATCCCAATCCCATTCTCTCACCCCTACTTCCCTGTCTATACTCCTGTCCTATAAATAAAGGCAAATAATCCCAAAAATTATATAGGAAAAAAAGACAAATGTCCAAACACGTTTAATGTGTTTTATGAATGAACTGCGCATTCTCATGCCAGACATAATACAATCCAGACCTTCTGACCAATGACTTTTCTTGTTTATTTGTAAATACTGGAAAAGTATTTTTAAAGGGCTGTCAAATTAAAATTCTAATTTTGGAATATTCGTCGAATTTAAAATAAAAATCCACATTCGAATGCAAAAAAACGGTGCATTCAAATTTTAGGTGTGTGTTAGGCAGCCCTATAAGTGCCGCACAAGATGATGATGTAAGACACGTTTTAATTATTTTGTTAGCCTATCCAGTTTAACCCACTAGATGTGGCGCTGCTGCGTTGTTCATTCAAAACATTGCAGAAATAGAGACTCTCGGTGCAGAGAAGATCTTGGTTTAGTCAAAACCGCAACCAAGCCATTCACACATAATGCATTTTCTGTGCTCCTTTTCCATTATTATGTAAACATGCGCTATACGGACACCTTTGACCATTGCACTCGACTTGATTATGTCATTTGCAGTGCTTTATAGGAGTGGATGGCCACTATTGAGCTCTTTTTCTGTTCCTGTTTCCATGGAACTCTCTCCAATTAGTGAAATTCTATTTAGAATTATGTAGTGTAGTTCTTTATGAAAAAATCTGCAAATAAAACAGTTTTTTTTTAAACCACACTGACTAAACCACACTGACACTGAGAAAAATGTAAAAACACAAAAAGAAAGATGAGTCATGGTTAGGAGTCTTACCTCCTGAATCTGTGAGTTTAAGATCGTTGGTCACTCCCTCATATGTAAATAAAGCCCTGAAAAAGACAGAGAGAGAAAAACATCAGTATATTACACTGGAGGAAAAACAGCAGACCACTTTTCAGAAACTGGTGATAGACTCAAGTTACAAGATTTGTTGAAACCAGATTTTAACAATGTCCTGAAACAGACCATATCAAGGTCGTGCTGATAGCAATTCAAGATGAGGCGAGTGAAAAGTCAATATATCAATAGTAGAGACCCCCGACCTTTCACAGTCTGAAACAGATCACGGGCCCTCCTTGCATTCCTCGACCAAACATAATCAACACCACATCCTCACTTACGTCATCTTAAAATGCAGTAAGTGGGCTTAGGCATGAGGACCATGTGTGCATTGTCCATGTGTTTATCCTACACGTTCACACCAACCCAGAATGCTCCACATATTGGACATGTATCGTGCATACCCAGCACTGACCCCGGTAAACCTACCAGGCCCTGTGGAGTAATGCATATACCAAATGTTCTCACAGAAGAGGCGACATGAGTCATCTCTATCCCTCTTCCGTTACTACTGCTCTTGCTGTTTAGTTTTTCTGATTTGCAGCAAAAGTCCCTTAGGATCTACTTCAATCAGAGTAGATGCCCGCTGTCGTTGCCTATGATTTTTTCACATTGTTAGTGAAGCTCTAATTTTGACAGGCACAAGTCAGGACTTGTAACCCAATGTTCTTTAGGGCAACTAGTTCTAATAACAAGTGTAATTGCAGTGTTAGAATGAACTCGGGTCACAGCTGTCTGTGGTTATGTATCATTCATAGGCTGCACTGGGACTATTACTTGGAACTGAGGCTGAGAGAAAATAATGGATTTTGTATCAGGGCCACACCAAAGCAAACAGTGAAATGCAGGTGGGGCACTCGGTTTGTGAGATTAATAAGATTTGAGTTTCAGTGCAATTGAAGTGCAACACTGCATTTGTTGGGATGGTCCATACCCAGTGTCCCTGCTTAAGGGTAACTATTAGTGAAACTTCTGAAGGGCTCGGGGAATGGGGATCATAGCCTGTAATGCTTTTGGAAGGGTTCCCTTCTGTGACAGTCATTTTGGTGGGACCCTCAAATTGAGCTGTTGTGAGACTTCTTTAAAATGGCAGCTGATAAAACTGCCAGTCGTAGACACATCTATATGGTGTTCAAATCCCATTCAAAACACAATAAATAAATTTGGGCATATTCTGTGGGCAAAACTTCATGACTTCTATTATGAAGACTTTTTCATCGTTTTAGCCACACCCCGAAGGAAAAAAAAATCAAGTGTCAGATAAGCCATTTTCTCTCAACATGAGCTCCCAAGAATATACAGTTTCAAAATCACAAAACTAAAACGCCCTGGTTTACTGTTTTGTACTTGTTTCTTTAGATGTCAGGTGAAATGCATGGGCTTGAGTGTGTAAATCTATCAGATGATATTCTGTCAAACTTGCTGTGGCAGGTACATCACAGATGAGTGACATCATTAACAGCTTAATCTCTGGGAAAACTTTTGACCATTTCTAGGTGTTAGTCAAATGTAAAATGTCAAGTAAATCCTATAATTTTATATAATAACAGCCTGGTACATGGATCAAACTGGTCCAGTAAGAGCTGGGCAGATTTATTTGTTTCTCATGCCTCCCTTACTTCCATAATACACTTATTACTGTATGTCAGGGCCTGAAGTTCATTTCTGAAAACAACTCCCTTGGATGCCTCATATGGGAAGATTATTTATTCACTTATTTATAATTTAAATGGTATGAATACATATTATAAATATATTAATTGCTTATAATATATTTTTTTCTATTAATCCTATAGACAAAATTTAACATTTTTGATACTAATTTAAAATTATTAATATAAACATTAACCATTTATTTTTAAAACAATGATGTTTAGCCATCAAGTACTCAATTCTCAATTAAGTAAATATTCAACGTTAAACTTTAAAAACTTAAAAAATAACTGCATGAGTATTAAATAATGCATTATTTAAAGGGTTAGTTCACCCAAAAATGAAAATTCTGTCATTAATTACTCACCCTCATGTCGTTCTACACCCGTAAGACCTTCGATCATCTTCAGAACAAAAATCAAGATATTTTTGATAAAATCCGTTGGCTCAGTGAGGCCTCCATTGCCAGCAAGATAATTAACACTTTCAGATGTCCAAAAAGGTACTTAAAACATATTTAAAACAGTTCATGTGACTATAGTGGTTCAACCTTAATGTTATGAAGTGACAAGAATACTTTTTGTGCGCTAAAAAAACAAAATACAACAATATCTAGTGATGGGCGATTTCAAAACACTGCTTCGTGAAGCTTCGAAGCTTTACGAATCTTTTGTTTCGAATCAGTGGTTCGGAGCGCCAAAGTCACGTGATTTCAGTAAACGAGGCTTCGTTACGTCATAACTGTTTCGCAATTTCAATAGTTCACGTGACTTTGGCAGTTTTATACGCGATCCGAACCACTGATTCGAAACAAAAGATTTGTAAAGCTTCATGAAGCAGTGTTTTGAAATCGGCCATCACTAGATATTGTTGAAAAGTCGTTATTTTGTTTTTTTTGGCACACAAAAAGTATTCTCATCACTTTATAATATTAAGGTTGAACCACTGTAGTCACATGAACTGTTTTAAATATGTCTTTAGTAGCTTTCTGGACATCTGAAAGTTAATTAACTTGCTGTCAATGGAGGCCTCACTGAGCCATCGGATTTTATCAAAAATATCTTAATTTGTGTTCTGAACGACATGAGGGTGAGTAATGAATGACAGAAGTTTCATTTTTGGGTAAACTAACCCTTTAATACTCTAAATTAAAATTAGATATTAAAATAACATATTACAAGATAACTGTATCAAAAAAATGACCATAAAAAGCCACTTTTCTCAAATAGATGGAAATAGATGAGTATCTTTATCAGAAGTTAAGCAAATATGCAAAAATGTGCTTCTTTATGAACAGCAACATGCAGCAAACTGCATATTCACACTAAACTCATCATGAATCCATTGAGTTACATGAATGACTACAATTGTGCTCAATAACTATAATCTTGTGCCAAAATTCAGGTTGAATGAAGTTGATCTGGCTATACACTGTGTAATGTGTCTGTTCAAAGTTTTAAATAAAACAAAGATTATTGGATAAAAATACTATTTCGCAAAATACACTATTTCATCAAAATGTCACATTTAATTCAATGTGTTACTTGCAGTTTTTTTTTTTTTTTTTTCATTATTTGTGAAACGTATTAGCAATTTCTGAGTGAAAATTGCTTCAACGTGAAATCTACACCATTTTTTTTTTCAGTGTAGTTCATTTAAACACTTCTTATTGAGAATCCCCTCACTCTGTCCCCTGGAATTTACACTGAATGAGGATAATCTACACCAGCCTGTCGTCATCATGTCCCTATTGTCCTCAAAGCTTCTGATCTCTGGAAGCCTCCCAGATTGTGACCTCTGGGCTTTTGACTTAGAGCTCAGACATAAGCTACAACAACAGCCTGTTTCCCCTCATCAGAGTCTGTGTTCAACCAAACCAACCTACCAATCAGTCTGTAATTAGCATGTTGTGACACCATTGTTCCGGATCCTTCCGCCAGCATGGGAATATAAAGGCAGAGAGAGTGAGAGTAATGGGGGATCAGTGGTGTGCTTGTAACAGCTGTCTGTTAGGGTAACATGACACAAGTATATCGTGAAGGGGAGCTTGCCAACACAGATGCTAATAAAAGGTTTTCCTCCTAAATCTTCTGCTATGTACTGGAGTTGACAGACATTTTTTGTCCTGAGTGGGTGTGGCCTTGCCAAAGACTTAAAGTGAGGGGATATTTTTAGGCTAATAAAGCCTGTTTTGCAATGAATCCAACTAGAATCAATCCCAATTAAGCAAAAAAAAAAAAAGAGTTTACTCATAATGACAGCTAGTACTAACATCAAACAATGCTACAAAATTATGCTTCAGTGCATTACGATACACAAATGTGCATTTCATTTAGCAGCACATAAAAGTCCTTTGTGTATCTGCTTTCAACGCATGTTGTCCTATGGCTAATTGGTTCATCTAAGGGTCAAATCACATCATGCTGCAATCAATGTGTTTTAAACATGCAGCTCCGACGAAAGTACTGTTTTTATCTATGCAGTAAGGACCACACACGTTCTCACTGACATAGTAAATGAGCACAAACAGTCAGCACTTCACTCATTGTCTTTCAGGCATGCATTGCATCTCCATGGCATCTATGACGTACCCTGGTGAGCTAAAGTACACATGCAGCTACAGTCGTTTTGCATAAACTGAAAGGACGGCTTTTGTTCTCGTCATTTACTCTCAGTCTTTCACTTTTCATATGAATCGTCTCAAAAATCCCACGTACTTGCATGAAACAGTAATCGTCAGTTGACAATGGGTAGAATTCACTAAACTAAGCCACTTTTTGTAGGCAGTATTTCAGGGAAAAAGTCTACATCTTTTTCACTAACCATCAGCAATCCAGTTAAAGTCCTCATGAAATGGAAGCTGCGATCGTCTTTTCTTCCTTACAAATGCAATCTTTAAATAAATAAATAAATAAATAAATAAATAAATGTTCTTTATTGGCATTAATGATTTCCATTGCACAAAAGTTCTTCAGATTATTTAAATAAATAGGGCCAGATTTACTAACAGCTTTCACCAGCGTAAACCCTCTTTTGGCGTTAAAAAACTACTGTCGGGATTTACTAAAGACACGCAGTGCAAAATTAGCGCAGAAAAGGCATGGACTGAGTTGTTTTTTTTGCGGCTGACCTTATTGCATATGCATTTGTAGGAGTTTCTCTTTCAGACGCAAAATTTATGGGAGGAGAGTATTTCAATGAATCACGCAATGCGATTTACTAATGTTTGCGCTAGTAAATTTACTGGTATTTAACGCCCCAAAATGTATGTGCATGTTTGTCAGATTACATGTAACAAGTTGCGCCTGTGTCGACCCGCACCTGATGAGAGCATCGGCTCTGCTTATTTGCGACCCAGTGCTAATTTGCATTGCTCTTCTTAGATTGCGTTGGTCATTATGTAAATAATTTGACTGCGTCTGTGTTCTTTAATTTGCACGTCAGCAGTAGATCACGCGCAAAACTTGCCACTCCCATTGGCGCATTTGTGGAATTGCGCTATCACGCTAATTTCCCCCGTTTAGTAAATCTGGCCCATAGTCTTCACATCAAGAAAAAAATGGTTATTTTAAGAACTGTTCACAGAAAGGTTCTTTGGGGAACCCAAAATTGTTCTTCTAAAATCCTTCTGGACTAGACTGAGTTGGTCTGGAATTTATTTAAAAGATCTTGTCCATAAAATGCTAAAAACAAAGCAGAGAAATCCAGGGGGAACAACATGCAGCTGAGGGCAAGAACTGACAGCAAGAATTATGCGTAAATAGTGTGTGACATGACTGCATATTAAGAAACTAACTAATGTTTAAAAAACACTTCACCACGTCCCTTAATACATTTCTTGAAATCAAATCTAATGCTGCACTAGACATTTCCTGCCGTCTGTAGTTAGTGGAGAGAGGTGTTGTCTGGACTGGAAGTCGTCTGGACCGTCCTCACCTCACACATACACACTTCCTGTGTCAAGAGTCTGATGAGAAAAACACAAGCAGCCCTGTTCTGCAGTCCAGCCAGCTATGAGCTCAAGAACAGAGAATGAGGAATGGAGGGAGAAAGAGAGGCCATAAACAAATGAGGGTGGATGAAGTTTGGACAGGCAGCACAAAAGAGAAAGGAAAGAGAGAGGAAACATGGAAAGGCCATTTTAAGATGGACTGATTTATGTAGGTGGTTGTGTCACAATTATAAAAAAAACTTTGCAATGTCACATCTGTAGGGGAAATGATAAAAAAAAAACAGTATTGTTTAATAAATGTAAATGTACACTCCTGTTCAAAATTTTGGGGTCAGTAAGATTTTTTCTAAATAAATTAATACTTTTATTCAGAGATGCATTAAACTGGCCAAAAGTGACAGCAAAGACATTTATAATGTTGCAAAATATTTTATTTCAAATAAATGCTATTCTTTTGAACTTTCTAATCATCAAATAATCATGAAAACATAATTGTTTTTTACAATTTAAAATATATTAAAATGGAATATATTTTTGTAATAATAATATTGCACCAATATTTCACAATATTACTGTTTTTACTGTATGTTTGATCAAATAAATGCAGCCTTGATGAGCATTAGAGACAAAAAAAAAAAAATTCTGAATGATAGTGTATCTAGTGATGTGTTTAATTGTTGTCAAGATATGTCTGAGATTCCTCTTAATTTGTAATCTTATTAAGCGGTCAACAACATTTATGTGCTCTGATCCTCATAAAGAGTGATGGGGTAGCCGTTAAAGATATTAATCTTTATTGATTACTCATTCGCCCATGAGTCTACATGCACAGACATGACCACTGGTATTTATATAGTTCCTGCAAAGACAGGAGTGATTTGTGACATCTCACTAGAACATGAACAACCACATGAAATGAAGTCATTCCATCACTCCAGCATTTGGCATTCAAGACTTTCCAAGAGCACAGAAATATGAACTGAATACTACTTATCACCACTTCAAATTAGGCAAAAATGGCATTTTTGCATTCTTTTTACACAATATCCAAGTGTTAAGAAAAATGTTGTCTCTAACATCCTGACTACATCTGTTCTCTGAAAGCGATGTTGATAAACTTGCAATAAACTCTCACACCAAATCTACTTGGAAGTCCACCTTGCCTAAGATGGCCACATTCCATCTGCAGTGTGTAAAGCTGGAAAACAGCTGTGCAGAGGAGCATTCAGCAAAATCAATGGCTCAAGAGAGAAGAGTGGCCGGAGGAGTTTTACCTACCTGGTTGTGAAACCAACTGGCACAGAGAAAACCGTTTTCTCCTAAAAATGGTATGAAAAGTGTCAAGTGTCGTCTGTGGCATATTTTACAGTTCCAGAAAACCCCTTAGCCCCCTTAGTCTGAACTTACTAAATGACTAATAGTTCCTTGCTAGTTCAGCTTTAGTGTCTACAAATCTGCCTTTTTGGCTGTACTATTTGGCCCACTAATATTCCTGGGCCTGTTTAAAAACTATCATAAATTCAAAGCAGACACGTAAAACCAATGAGTCCAAACATCACTACACTGAAATCACTGGTAGAAATGGCAGCTGGTATTATTTACATATGTACGAAAGCTTCACTGCTCATTATGAGCTGATAGGACCAGGTTTTTACTCAGTCCAGGTGTCCTAAAAACTGGCTATAGAAATCTAAGCAGACAAAACAACCCCACTCATAACAGCAATTTGGAGAAAAGGTTTGCCCAAGCTTGCAGATAGTTGGCCTGAGGCACTCATTGTGCAACAACACGATGTGCATTTGCTTGTGTGCTGAACCACAGATTATAGTTTAATATATCCGAATTTGATGAAAATGGATATTTTGTACCAAATACAGCATGCAAAAGTCAATAACAAGTAGGATGAATGGAAACATAGCAAAAGAAAAGCCCTGCTTCTGAGAAAATGGCTCAGGATCATTTCGGCCATTGAAGGATCAGACAGAGGCCTGGCAGACCTATACCAGTCTGGATGGTGGGTTCTCTAACAAACTTTGCAGAAAGTACTAAACAACTTGAGCACATTGCCATCTGGCACAGCAACCTTGTCATACTGAATACAGTGTGCCAAGTGCTATTTATTTGAGTGTATGTTGGTCTGGAACAGGCACAGGCAAATAGCTCAGCATACTAAAATGAGTTCAACAGCCAAGAGACCTGAAATGTAGACTTAAACTCAGGGACACGAGTCTAATGAAGATGTATAATAATAATAGTAGCTATTAAATTAAATTTACTGCTTTGTATGGAGTTGTCTAAGCTTTATAAGGCATCCAAGTGAGAGTGTAACTAATGCTGTTTCTCCTTGTACAGAGGATCAGTCCCCTGGGTGCCAATTTTGCGCTAATGGCAACTATTTCAAGAGTAAAATAGGAATGAACACGTCTGGATTTCCTGAGAGAGAGACACTGGCAGAATACAAAAGGATGGAGTGGAAGAGTTGACAATAAATAGCGGAGGAGAGAGGAGGGAGGATGGGAAAATAAAAAGAAGTATGGGGGACTGAATTTAAGAGGATGGGGGATGGGAAAAGAAAACAGACCGAGGAGGTTGGCATGCAAATGTGATATATGGTTGCAAAATTAAGTGTTGTGCAAGTATGAGAGAGAGGGTATGAAAGAAAGTCTGGGAGTTTCTGTTCTGCCAAACAGCTAAACAAATATGACACACTGAAATAAAATAACTGCATTTACATGCACAACCAAATTAGGGCTGCGCGATAATGGAACTTGAAGGGTTTAAAATTGCTTGAATGTTTAAACTGACAGGACCTAAATCATGTGCAACTGATAAACTTTACCTCTAATTATTCTGCAAATCACATGCGTTTCAAACCGTGGGTTCTGGTCGGTACGGATCATGGATCAACTTTTTCAATTTCTACCTTTGCCAGAAATAATAGACTGTTTAAAGCATTTACATGACTTTACATGTCTGATTAAGCATACTCTGTATAAGTTTGTGCATGTAAATGGGCTGTACACACTAATACGTGTACTTATGAAATGTGGTAATATGAAGTATTTCAACAACCTGTTAGGTGGAAAGTATCTACCGTAGGTCCAAAGATTTTACACACTAGCTGTTGCAGTCAGGATTTTAGCCATGGACTGTTTTGCAATTAAGCAAAAAGACTGTGACTAACAAGCAAAACTGGTCAGCAAAAACTTGATTATGTACAATATTCACAGTTGTGAGTCAACAGGTGTGTCCAGGTCTGTGCTTCCAACTAGCATGATAAAGCCTGAACAAACACAGAAACAGGAACAATACGTCTAGTGTTTCAGCCTTGATTAAAGCTTCATTTACTCAAGTAACTATAATGTGTAATATGAACCCTACTATGTAACCCCAATCTACAAATGGGAACTGTAGCAGCCATTCATAGGTAACCTTATAGGCTTGCTGCGATATAAATAGCTATCCACTGAAAGCAAGCTTGGCAATCCTGACTCATACATCCAGTCTGTTTAAGTGAGACTGGAAGTTTCATTCTATTCTTCTCTTAAATGGGTTCTATTATTTCTACACAACCTTCATCTGTGCAGGAAGTCCATTTGAGATGATGGATCTTTTCATTAGGCATCATGGCCAAAAAGGTTACTACGACTCTTATCAGAATCACAGGAACTGACTTCCTGTTTTCCATCAACAATGCTGCTATTACCCTTTAAAGGAAATCTTCTGCTGACCTCCAATGTCTAAAGCTCCGTAACCTTTCCAAGCTGTTGTTATTTATTGTAGAGCAGCTTTAAGCCCAATTCATTGGTCATAATTTGATGGCCATAATCATTTATGTAATGACTGCTAAAGCTGATCTGGGAGAAACTACTATAATTATATAATTATATATAATGTTTCATTATTTCAAATGCTTTTCTCAGACAATTACATTGGAACCATTTAAATCCTCCCTTTTTTTTCCCTTCCCCTTCTCAGTAAGTAATGAGGACTATGGGCTCAAGGCCTCCAGGTCTAGTGAAAGATCATGGACATCATCACAAACTTTTACATTTATGCATTTGGCAGACTCTTTTATCCAAAGCAACCAAAGCAAGGTACAGTTTACTTCATGCATTTCCTGGGATTTGAATTCATGCTAACGCCATTTTCTACTGCTTGAGCTACAAGAATACAACAGAAGTAGCAGTATTTGAATTGTAGTGCAAGAGGGTAGACTTGTGAACATATTTTCTGCAAGGTGTCTGCACTGTTTTGAAAATTTAAAGCCAAAGTAAACTCATCACAACTATGTAGCTTTCTTCAAAACTCCAAGGTCTCCAACCTTCAGTTCTGAAGTCACTAACCGGAGAGGGTTAGTTTAGCCACTGGCCTCTACAACAAAACACTCCTCTGGGACAACTCTGGCATTTCCTGCATCTGTCCCACACAGCTACTGGAACACAGACCCTCGCTCATGTACACACAGTCTGGTATCCTTCACACAATCAACAACGCATAAGCATTCTTCATTTTGCTTTGTTTTGTTTGTTTTCCTCACTCTAACTCCCTATAGTTTCTTGTAAGAGAGGTGTCAGCAACTTTAGTCTATTGGCACATGAGGAGGTTATCATTGGCAGATGAGCGATAACAGTGACATAACATACACTGTACATATTTTCAGTGCAACATATGATTCTTAACAATTCGCAAACTTTCCATAAATTTTCATCTTATCTAAGATCTACCTTTTTTCAGAACTGTATCTTTTTCTCTAGAAGTTTATCATTTAATCTCCATCTCCTCCTATTCTTCTTTCACACCTTTCCCACCATTACTTTTCAATACAATTTTCCTGATTCATTAGTTAATCATACAGTATGTCATGAAAAACATGCAGGGAGATTTTCAGGGCAACTCTCATGACATTATAATGTAATTAGGACCATAATACCTTCTTCCCAAACAGATAAAGGAAAAGTTTCATTGCAGGTAGTTAACAGTTCAAAACAGTTTGAAAAGCAGTAAACAATGCAAAACAAGACCTGGGTTGACTGACTTGCTGTATTGAGCAGCTGTTGAAACCCTTTAAAAACATTCCACATTTGAAATTAGAATCACGTTTGATACACAGTCTGGTGATTCGAGCTAACAGACACCTGCTAACCGCAAAGACTTGAATCAACACCAGCTTTACTGGAATTGTACCTACCTGCAATGGAGATGTGCCAGGATACCCAGTCACCTGTGTCTTAGCTCAAAAACAACCACTGACAATGTTGTAATGCTTGTAGATTAAGCCCTGTCTTTTGTATTTCGTCTTAGTATAATCTCCAATAATACACTGGCAAAACCTCATGCTCTTTCAGGTTATGTGAGGTGAAGGATGAGGTAACATCAGATTAAGCTGAATCTATGGCTGTGTTAGAGCTGTTCTCATTACTCTGTGGGAGTCTTTAGGTATGCAGGCTGTTTGTTGATTTATTCTGCCCATGTGTAAGTTTCCAATCTGAGGTGATTAAAGGCCTCAGGCAGAGCCAATTTTGTGCTGTGTAAACCCAAAACACCACAAACGTTCCTATTTTCACCTCATATTACGCCACCAGCACAAGAGGAATGTTTATTCTCTATCAATCTCAAGATAAAATGAAGGTCTTAATTTTGTCAACACAAATAACATTAAAATGAAGAAGAAGAAATATAATTTATTAGACTAGACTAAAGCCACATAAAAAGGCTCAAATGTGTCTCAACTGGTATTAGGTATGTCTTAGCTGCAACGGACTCCTTGTCTCCATTTGTTTTGAGCTAGTCAAAGCCAGAACTTCAAAGCAGCGGAGAGGAAACCTGCAAACAGCATGAGGTCCACTTACAATACGTTGAGCATAGATATAACAGGCTCAGTTGTTAAAAGCACACATGAGCTGCAAACAACATGACATCCTTAGGTAAAAGGCTACTGTGAGTCATTAGGGGGCGTGATAAAGACCTCCTTGTAAATGCACACCTCAATCTTGCACCATGTTATTCACCACCTTGGAGGAGCGTCTGTAGAATGGCACACAAACTGAAGGCGGCATTATTGTAGAATGCAAATGTTTCCACAATAGAACATCAGTGCTCAAATCTTTGAACTACCGTTCAAAAGTACCATTCTATTCATTAAAGAATATTAAGCAGCAGCACAACTGATTTCAACATTGATCATAAGAAATGTTTCTTGAGCACTAGATCGGCATATTAGAATGATTTCTGAAGGATCACGTGATACTGAAAACTGAAGTAATGATGCTTGTTATCAAATAAATGCAGTCTTGCTGAGCAAGAGACTTCTTTCAAAAACATAAAACTTTTGAACGGTAGTGTCTCTCTATTTTCAAAAGTTTTTTTATATACTTCCTGTATTGGACAAAGATAGGAATGAAATATGAGAACATCATAAATTTTTGAAATGATATAGTGCTCAAAGACTTGCTCAGAGCCTCGGCTCTATGGTCAAAGCAAATGCATTTAACATGATGTAGGAAAAGAAATGGAAAAATCTTTCAACTAGACAAGATTGGCCAAAAAAACTACATGAAAGCACAATGAAAAGAGGCATATGTGCCATGCTCATTTGCCAAAACTTTTGGCAAGCACAAAACTTGAAAGTTGAGTATGGAAAGGCTTGCACATGATTCTATTATTGATCTTCAAGGTTCAAGAAAGAACCAAAAAAATCTCAACTGGAAGTCATTTCAACGTCTTCGAAAGAAAGCAGATATTTGGAGACTTCTGAGAGTATCCAGATATCCAACTGCAACAAATGTTAATTTTACTGGACAAGTTAATGGCTCACAGCTCCTCCAGCAACCACAAGCCATCTGTGTGGGACTAAAACTCAACATACAACAAACAGCCTTGTTTGAGGCTTTTGACCCAGCCTTGCAGCTTAGAGGAACTCCATTAACATTTTCCCATTGAGTTCAACAGTGGAGGAGCCAGAGAGTAGCCACCTACAAAAGGTCCAGGCATTTCCCAAGAAACAACACAGATTGTCAACATGATGTGAGGTTCAGTTAATGATCCATGAGGTGACTGAACTGAGCGTGAAACCATCTACTTATACTTCTCGATCTGAAATCCATATTTATTTCATATAAGCAGTACTGAAGTGCAAGGTGGTACCTTCAAAATGTGTAGCAGAATGACTAGATCCTAAGTCACAGTTTGAGCGGACTTGTGTATGGCAGCCATTGCTGACAGAGACATATGGAGTGTCTGAACATTGCTGTCAAGAGTGCCATGAGAGTGAAGAACACAAAGTAATATGCCATATGTTCAATTTCAAGACATGCCTGTGAATAAACATCCATTCAGGCTATTTCCAAAGATGCTCATTCAGCATCTCTGCATTACAGGAGTGTAATGTAAACAACAATTTGTACATTAAAAGGTGGTAGTTTAAGGATTAGGAAACATTTACAAAACATATCGGCACTACTGCAACACTGATAATTGATATGAGGAACATCAGCATGTCCAACAACCCGGAGCTTCCAAGATCAACTTTCTTCCTCAGCATACTTGGGAAAGTCCCCTGGGTCTTTAAAGTAAATCAATGAAGCACTTACTTGGGACAAAGTCAACACTAAAATATCTCTTCATTCACTGCTCAATAGCTTAATTGCTCATTTGTCACTATAAAACATTCCTGTGGTAACCCAACCACCATAAAAACTAAATAACCCCACTAAGGTGATGCTATAAAAGTACTTAGATAAAGAAGTCACATTGATCTTCCTTTTGTGTTTAAGGATGGTTGAGATGACATGCTTTTTTTCACCTGACTGAAAATATCTTTATCTGTCTGTTTGCCTTATATTGTCATTTTTGAATGACAAACTATTTGGACACCCTTGTGATAAAATGGACTTTGCTCAAACAGGAACAGATAGTTGCTGGTACATTAAACCTTTCTTACCAGTGGATAAAAGTATACAAGCAGCATAATATCTGATTCCAATTATGTCAGATTGGCCTAGTTGCATGAAACACAATGATATGGTGTGAAATTGAAACAAATGGTGATGCAGATCAAGTCACATCAAAGTATGCAGATGGTATTAGATACATATAAACCTACAAAGGAAACTACTCTTTTAATAACTAAGCTGTCAAACATAACTGTTACTTTATTAATTCACCAATTCCTTTTGTACATTTAAGGCATTTCTGCAGAGAAATGTCTCTCAACCACTCCAACAGCAAGGCTTATTCTCAAAATTTAATCTCTTTCTTTCACAGTACGAGTACTGTAAACATTTCAAGTGCACAGAGAACAGGAACGTACTGCGAAAGTACAGTAATAACACTGGCCAGGCAAGGAGTTAAGAAGTTCTCCAGAAAAAGTAAAAAAAAAAAAAAAAAAAGTCGTATCCAGGATGTTTTTAATTTCTGTTTATTTGTTCCAGAAAAGACCTGTAGCAAAAATAATAAAACTTGACATTTTGAAGTAGAAAGACTGAAAAAGTATTTTCTTGTTCTTCTTTTATTTACAATAATTTTTACAGTCCTCCAGAAAACTAATTTAATGTGACTTTCAAAAATGTGTTTGACAGGGGAAATCTTGAAAATCTTATTAATGTCATTAGATAAAATGATTGCATGTATTTTTTACTTTCCCAATTGTTTTGTGCATAATTGTCGATTATTCTTATTAGGGGTGGGTGGTATACCGTTAGACACTATTAACCGGTAAATTTGTCAACTGGTAGAACAGTTGAAATTCAATCCATTAAGGTAATTTAACAATTGACATTCAACATTGAGTCAGAGCAAGTGATTTTGTGTGAAAGACGGAGTATTAACAACGTAAACAGATAATACATCAAAAAATAAATAAATTAATTACAATGAAAAAATTAAAAATAAAAGTAAATATATATATATATATATGCTTTACCTTTTGTTTTGAATCATGTTGGGGGGGATAGAAAATCTCATCTAAACATTGTATCTACTGGTATAGATTTTGGACTTACGGCTTACGCTCATGTGACATTGCTGTGATGCGCGGTCCTGAAAGCTTATCATCTGCATGTGTTTTTTAACATTGCGATTTAAAAAAAAAAGAAGAAAAAAAAGTGATTTTAAATTGTTGAAGCAGTAACCAGAGAAAGAGAACTTGTTTCGCTACATGCGTGCTGTCACAAAGCTGCTGCTCATAGAGCGTCAGTACTTAAGTCTTTTCTTTTTGCCGCCTAATTGGGCTTAAACAGTTAAATGCACATACATACCATGTCAAAATGTCCATCTTTGCAAGTATCCTTGTAAACACAGTCATTTATGTCTTAAGTGAACGTAAACAGCTGAGAAAGAAAACGCACAAGTATACTGGATTAGTGCATTCAGTCCTAAAGTGACAGCAGCCTATTAAACCTGCTGCCGTCTGTCACTAATGTTGACTGAATCAATTTTGTAACTTTAATAAGAATAAAAGTGTTTAATTTACACATTGAAGAGTATGCAGTGTTTTTTATAGGCTACATTTCATTACTTTATACCCTACAATTTATGTAGTATTTCTGTGCTTGAAGTTTTTCAGGTCTATTTCATTTGTGTCTTTGTTCTATTGAGTTTGTTTTCCTATATGCTTGTAGTTAGTTTCTTTGATCTTTTTTATCACTGTTTACTTGTCTTCAGTAACCTTGAGAGTTTTTTTTAATACTTAAGCTAGTAGTTTTTTGTGATAGTGAAAATGGTGACAAGAATTATGAAATTTCAATGGTACCAAAAATGTTGATATCATAAATACCTGATTTAAAGCAAAAATAACTATCACGATATATATCGTTACTCGATATAAGATTTTGGTCATATCACCCACCCCTAATTCTTATACTACTTTATCAAAACCACCAGCAGAGGTCAATTAAGGTTACCATTGTACATTATTAGTACTGAATAATGTTCTTGAGGTGATAACTCACCATGCTCAGCAGATGTTTTATTAGTGGTAACATGAGAACACTGCACCTTGAGGCTCTTAAATCATGCATAAACCTGTGCTCCAACAGCATGGAGATGTAAGCACCTGAGCTCTGTTCCTTCTTTACAAACAGGCCAGTTCCTTAAAAACATCATGGATTAAATTTATCACCATCAAAAGACGTGTGTGCATTTTCAAACCATGCAACTTATTATAACACGTTAACAGTTGCATCTTTGCTCGGTGAAAATGTTAAAGGACAGTGATTGAATCCCTCTTTGTCTGAAGGGGGGTGAAACCACCTTCAAGATTCAAATGTCACAACTGTGGCTTTTTATCATAACCTCCTACAATGTTCATTGGAAAGAATTCTGCCACGCCTTCACAGATTCAGTCACATCCCTCAGGAGCTGTCTTTGCCTGCATAAGGCTTAGGATGATAAATTCACAATGAGTGCAATTCATCCCTGCCAATATAAGAACAATATGTTATGGCTTACAACCAAAACAATAAGTTATGAAAAGTATGCTTCTTACAAAAGCATATAATCACATTGTCTTTTATCTCATATCATTTCTTGTACTGCAGGGCACTTTACAAATTATGAGAACAACAATAAAAACATGTTTCACAGAATCAGTTCTTACTGCATTAGTTTTGAATACAATGACCGAATATGACTCATGTACCTTAAGATCTTGGGAATCTCTACACACCCATCCACAGCAAACACTACAGCTGCTAAATGCTACAAGGAAATAAATGACCATTTGCAGACATTTATTTCGCAAGAACTACTGAGTGGCATGTGAAAAGACTGTCAGGTACAACTCTAATCCTAAGACCCATAAGACTGATGAATCAAGAACGAAGAATCAGTCATGGTTAGTACCTCTATGCTAGGAGATATTTCTGAGAATTGCAATTTTCCAAGTGGAACCTTCCACCAGACCAAGTTAGTTTGGCTGCATTTTAGAATAGAGTCAGTAGATTTGGATTTTTCCCATAAGCAGCTTTATGCAATATTTTGTCCTCATTCACGTCTGCAGAACACAAAAGAAAATATTCTGTAGAACGGTTTTGACTCATACAATGAAATTCAATGGGGTCCAAAAGAACACTGGACCCCACTTTCTTTCTTGTTATGAAATTTTTCTTTTTGAAACAGGAAGTCGGGATATACCATTCAAAAGTCTGGAGTCCGTAAGATTTTAAATGTTTTTGAAAAAAGTCTCATGCTCACCAATTTTACTTGATTAAAAATACAGTAAAAACAGTAAAATTGTGAAATATTATTACAATTTAAAATAACAGTTTTCTGTTTTTATATATATATATATTTAAAATGTAATTTATTCCTGTGATGCAAAACTGAATTTTCAACATTACTCCAGTCTTCAGTGTCACATGATCCTTCAGAAATCATTCTAATATGCTGATTTGGTGCTCAAGAAACATTTCTAATTATTATTAATGTTGAAAATTGTTTTGCTAAGTATTTTTGTGGAAGCGGTGATACGTTTTCAGAATTATTTTATGAATAGAACAGCATTTATATATTTCAAAAAACAGCATTTATTTGAAATCAAAACCTTTTGTAGCATTATATATGTCTTTACTGTCACTTTTTATCAATTTACTTTGAACGTAACATATATGAACTAACAATTTCCAAACTCCCAAAGTCCAATTTTGATTTCATTGGGAATTACTTCATTTTTTATTTCAATAGGCAAAGTTTTGTAAATAAGCAAAACCCCATATCAAGCAAAATCTGCCGATGGCAGAAGATATTTCTCATTCTAGTGTGCTCAAAGTGCATCTGAACAGCTCAATAAGTCAATAATACCAATTGTTCAGAGCACAAAAGTACAGAGTTAAGAGATAACTGTGGTGCAGAAGTGTGAGTTTCCCATTTTAATAAAAATTCACAGGTCTTAGGTTTCACTGCTAATGTTCAGCATCTGCGTATGGGCCATTTTATCCTTACTTGAGTGACTTGACATGTCAAAGTGACAGTGTGAAATACAAAGTCGACAAACCATCGCCATTCCGGCTGTCAGCAGACAGAACCAGGCAGTACATGAATGGGCCTGATAGGCTTGTAAAGCCTAAAGAGTCAGCAACTGTTTCTGAGCATGTTTCCACGGTGATTAAGCACGTGGAAAAACAGAATGGGTGCTGCCTGGATCGTTTAGGCAGCCACTGCCAGGGCATTTGCAGGAATTAGCCTGAGCTTGCTGAAATATAGGAGAGACAATGACACTGCTGATATAACAAGCGTTGCCAAGATCTGACACAGAGGAAAGACACTGCAGGACTTTTGAACTGTCAGATCAGGCATTGATAAAGTTTAAACAAATGTATATCCAAGCTGATACACGCAGATTATATTGAAATACCTGTAATTACTTTTTCAATGTGTTTAGTATATTAGAAGC
This sequence comes from Mylopharyngodon piceus, assembly GCA_039654765.1. Lineage (NCBI taxonomy): Eukaryota > Metazoa > Chordata > Actinopteri > Cypriniformes > Xenocyprididae > Mylopharyngodon > Mylopharyngodon piceus. Next base: position 25,090,415 of record CM077443.1, on the reverse strand, counting down.
CAACAAAAAGTTTACATCACAGTTGAGTGAGTGGCAAGTGGGAACAGGCTATTAACTTCTTCTCTAAATGAATGAGCGCATGTGTATTCAGTTTCAAAAAAGGTGTCTCTAATCATGTGGGTGTCCACTTAAGTTCAAACCACCCTGCAAACTACTACTCTACCCAGAGGCCAGAAGCTGAGGCAGAATATAACTTTATGACATCATGGTAGAAAGTCACAAATGAAAGGGGCTGGTTTGGTTCTTACATCATTCAACCCAAAATGCACACACGCACATGCATGCACAAAATGAGGAACCAGGAAAAACCTTTGAATCATTTTATAGGCCAATTAATGGCTCCATTTTATAGAATACCACAGCTAGCTGATTTTTTTATTAGAAATCCAAAAACAAAATGCTGGGAACCCTACTGTTTTCATTAGGATTACTATATGGCTTAAAAATAAATATACAGAATAACCCATAAATAGTAGAAACATGAAATTTAGAGAACTACAGGAAGAGCTATAGAGCAATATATATATATATATATATATATATACCCATTTATTTCTGCCAAGTAAATTTTTCCACCATATTGGATTTTTTCAAAAGAAAATTACTTTTGCAAACTAGTTTCTTTTTTTTTCTTTTGTTTTTTGACAGTCTGTACCTGTAATTTGTCTGTACCAAATTTTGCATTTGTGTATACTTGAGTGCCAATGTCAATATAATCATCAAAATATGTTAAACTTTAAATTTTACATAATCAAGAATGTAGGGCACAGCCTATTTCAATAAAACAGCCATGATAAAGTGCTGCAGGGATGACTTATTTTTGTAGGCCAAAAGCAGGAAACGAGTTAGCATTTTAACACTTCCGGTTCCATTGTCCTTAAGTCAATAGGATTTTTAAATGGGTTTTTGGTTAAATGCCTGAAATAAGGTTTGTGGTGAACACATGCTCAAGATATTTTCAAGTTCTATTACGTAAAATACATTAGTACCCTCTTATGATTTAAAGCATTTACTTGTCTTAAAAAAGGCGGTTGCTAACGAGTGGCTAAATGGGACTAGAGAGGTGACGGGAACATTAAACGTCATCAGCTGAACAGGTGACTCATCTACCCACTAGTATGCTTTCACAACCTCACTGTGTTAATAATCATACTCTTGTAAACTATTATAACTTTCAGGGAAAATGTTTTTTAAATAAATACTGATACCGTTGTCGGATGCTGCTTAGTTATGGCGACATTAGTCATGTGACCATAGTGTAGTTCATTTACGTTTAGCTTTTTACTTCTGGCGATTGTATTTAGACTTCAGAATTCATAAAATTTGTGTAGATTATCATGATGAACAAAACATGTAAAAATCATAAACTTTTGTTAGTTACTGAGCTTTTTTTTGTTGCAATAAAGCAAAATCCAATAGAAATCCTACTGGGTTTTTGTAGAGGGAACCAGGGTGATGCTAACTTCTGGGTTGGCCTACAAAAATACGTCATTACTGCAGCACTCTTCCTGAACCAAATAAGTATCTTCAATGAACTTTAGTAAGTGTATGTAGAAACTTGGCTGGGCTGGTTGGTGCTATAAAAAATTACAAACTATGATATGTTAATGTGAACTTGAAGTTTTATATGCCTTTGCTTTGACCAACATAAACCGTGCGACTGTCATTATACATAATGTAAGTATTACATAAGTATTTCAATACTATTTTAAAAGCATGCGAGCTTTCATCCTTTTTGGACAGAAGGTGGCGCTATAACAGTGAAAAAACATGAAAATGCGTGCAGCTTTTACATACAACCAGGGGTGGAAATGGGGGGTAACGCGGGGGGACGGCGTTCCAGTTCGAATTGGTTCGATTTTTTTAGGGAAATGAAGGATTTCTGTATTTATTCTCTCAATAGCCTACGAAAACGATACGAATTCAGCACAAAAACATAGCGCAATAACTACTCATTAAAAGATCGCAATCTGGATTCAAACACCCACGCGATTTTACTCAGTGCTTGAAGTGGGCCGGTACGCACGGGCACTTCTAGTTTAATCTGTAGTGTAACCTCGCTTTGTCTTGCGTACCGGCACTTCTCACATGCTGCCGGTACTCTAACCCCCACACCGAAACATAGAATCAGGCCATTCATTAATTGTATAGGCTACATCGCGTGTTCGGAGCTTTTAACCATGAGTGGCACGCCGCCCGCGAATCACCGTAGGCGCGTTCATCAGCGCGCTCCAAAAGTGTGATAATATTTGCGCGAGCCGTTCCTATGATAAAATGTGAAACCCATTTGAATTCTATTGAGAATGTAGTAAAACGCTATGGAGAAAGTCAAACATGATCTAAAAACAGCCACTAAAAAGACTGATGAAAAGAGGGGAAAACATGATGATGATCCTGCAAGCTTTTTAAACTTCTCATGACCACCTTTACTAGAATTGATCACGTTCTATTGTATTTACTGTGGTACATTTTAACTAACTGTTGAAGAATTTATAATATATAATCTATTAAGGGAATAGATTTAAAAAAAGAAAGAAAAAAGTTAACATTGCCCTAAGCATGCAACCATCAATGGTCTTACCTGTAATTTGCCTAAATTCTTATCGTAACAAATGGTTAAACAATTACAAGAACTACTTTTTTATAAGGCCAAATACAAGTTAGAATCAAGAGCTTTAAAGTATGGACCTTTTTGAATTATTGACTAAACATTGGTTTTTCCCATGCGTAAAATGTGTTCTTCTAATATGAACAAAATAGAGTAAATCACCTTTTGAAAGTAACTTGATGCTTCAAACAAAGATTGCATCAATTACATCGTTACACCAGTAGGTGGCGACAAGTGACTGTTAAAAATGTAATTCTCATTGAATCATTCAATAAAAAGATTTGTTCAAAAATGTTGATTCATCTAGTAATGAAACAAGTGACATCTTTATAACTGAGTTATTGAATCATTTATTCAAACCGATTTTTAAAAAATAATAATTAATTAAAATAAATTTTTGTAAATAGACTGCACAACTAACATTATGTCAGAACCTCTAGTAAATTACATGTTATTTTTTCAGTTGTCTATTCAGAATCATGGGAGAATTGTGAACACTATTTTAAAAAATTTTCAGTTTTCTTTAACTTCTATTTAAAATGCGTGTGACCTGTTCAATTCAGTATGCAACATATGCAAATTCATAGACAATGTATCTTTAATTCGGACAAAATAATAAAAGGTAATTTTTTCATTGACCTTTCATGTGCCTGCTTGATAATTAAGAAAATATTGTTTGGAGGAAACATGAAATAGGCCTGTTTAGTGTTATTATAGATTATATGAAAAGTCATTGAAAGTAAAAAAAAAAAAAAAAAAACTTCCTAACTAGAGTCCCCCCAGTGAATTTCAGCCATTTCCAGCCCTGCATACAACTGATGTAAATTGTGTATTATTGGTCTTAACATATAGGTCAAATACAAATGTTAACATTTTGTAAGCTTATTGTTTAAAGGGTATGTTTCTACCTTAATTTGTACTTGCAGCTATATAGGGTACAGAAGCCTATATATCGCAACTGAGCTGATTTGCATAACATTACAGGTAAACACTTAGGGAGAAATTGCAGTGAGAAGAATCATATCAAGCACTTCCAGAGGAACAAAACCAGGGTATTTGCTCATAACTTTCCGTTCAAATTCGTGTAAAAAACACCTTCAATGACCTAAATCTTCAGCAATGGGGCTTGAGGGAAGTGGCCTGGTATATTTTACTTGTCACAAAAAGTACTCAGTAAACAAGTAGCCTACTTCCTTTTTTTTTCTTTCCAGAACATGTTTTAACTTTCTTTGCACAGTGCAAAACTTAAGAGCATTCAAATGTACATTATTATAAACGTAGGCTAATTCTGAAAACATTAAAAAGCAACTACGCAATATTAATTCCAAAGCATCAGCGCACGTCTTCGGTTGTGTCTCAAAAACAAATGAGCTGCCTACCTAGACAACATTAAGATTATATGATATATAAAAATGCTGCACGCGTTTATGACGCCGAAAAATGCAGTCTAGACAGGCAGCTCGCTAAGATTTGAGCCACAACTAATAAGTAATGTTTACTGTACCAGTTGGTGGATGCTCGCGGGTTGAGGATGTCTTCTTTAGCGGTCAGCAGAGACAGGCTGTAAGTGTCCAAGTTAATCGCTCTCATCCTGATGCTGGAGTGTTTCTATGTACTCCACAAAACCAGTGCGCTTCAACACTCGCTCTATGTCCCTAGTAAACAAGCAGTTCCCTTATCCAAAGTTGCATTCAGTGACGTGAGTTCTGCAGGCGATGTGTAACTTCTGTAAATGAAGAGCTGTTTGAGGTGGAGGCGAACACTGCTGATGTGCTGCTGCATCAGTCCTGCTGGAAAACTTCATGAAGAGGAATCTCTCCAAAAGCTCCACCTCCTGCTCCGAGAGGAAAAAACACCAAAGCTGTTGCTCAATTTCAGTTTATCTTGGTTGTTGCTAACATGAATCAGGCCTACACACCGTGGTATGCGCGGTCACAGTAAAATAATTTGGAGATAACATGATGTGGGATAATCCAGTTTTCGTATTCTAGACTGTTAAAACACGAGGACGAATTTGAGATGGGTTTATGGACATTCTTGTTGAGTTAGGTCATGAGATGTCCAGATGCCTTTGCAAGTTTTATGCTAGTTTGGATCTTAATGAATCATATTTTTTTCAGCGTTTTTCGAACTTTTTGAGGCCAGTGACCTCAAATATTATCCTTTTCCTTTTTACAGTCACATTTATACTGTTAGTAAGTATGATGTTATGTTAGAGACATGTTGTTTACAAATTAAATAACTGGCCTTTACACTGAACCTAAATCAAAATTTAAATATTATCTGAAAATGATTATTTTTAAATGTTTCTTATGATCATTTTTAAACACATTTACTGTATTTGACATTATTACGGTTACATTTTGCTTTTTTTATTTTATTGACAGCCATAAAAACAGAAAGAAATTAAACAAGTCTGACTGCAAAGTGAAGTGTAAGTGTACTCTGGCAGTAGCCTACGCTGTCAACTTAATTAATACCAATATAATTTAACAAATAACCAGTGTTGGGGAAAGTTACTTTTAAAAGTAATGCATTACAATATTGTGTTACTCCCTAAAAAAGTAACATTGCGTTTTTTAAAAAAGTAATGCGTTAGATTACTTTTGCATTACTTTTTCTCACCTGGGCTGGGCTTGCTTCTTTGTTTTTTAATAACAACAAAAAAGTTATATTTTTTGGCAAATATAAGGGCCCTTTCACACCAAAAGTGAAATAAATAAACCTCAGGCTAAAGAAAATGCATATTTACGCCTGTACAGTAGAGGACACAGCTCAAACAAACCTTTCAGCTGTGCTGCCATTCTAGATTAAAGAAGACTAGAATACATGGGAAGGAAGTTCAATACTTCTACTTCTATTTCGAAATCTAAAGTAATTTTTGCTTGTTTGTATGGTTGAATTGGATCGTTGAAGGTCAGCAGCAAAGACACTGGTTAATAAAGTGAGATTAAATACATAGTATATAAATACATAAATACAAGTATATTTGTGTAATTTAATATGGTTAATTATTACAGGAGATTGCATTTGACTGTTTTTATTCATTTTGAGGAATGAATATTTGTGCAAGTGAGATTAGTAAATGCATGTTCACATTTAGTCTAGAACTACAATAACCATCATGTTCACACAGCGCACACAACGCCTCTGCACTTTATTTCTCTCAACTTGGGAACAGGAGAGCTGTCAGTCAATGAATGTGAAAAAGTAACTTGCGTTACTTCTTTGAAAAAAGTAACTTGGGTATTTTGTTGTAAATTGAAAAAGTAATGCATAACTTTACTAGTTATTTGAAAAAGTAATCTAATTACGTAACTCAAGTTACTTGTAATGCGTTACCCCCAATACTGCAAATAACATTGAATTTTTTTCTCAAAGTTTTTTTATGGATCCTCCAGCGAGGCCATGCAGCCGAGGATTGGCAAAATTAAGTTTGAAAACCCCTGTTAGTTTAATGCTTTAGTACTTAATTTGTGTTTTTGTTCTCTAGGATTCACAAAGACAGAGAAATCATGCGCACAGAAAGAAAATCTATAAGACTGCAAAATCATTCAAAATTTTTAGACCTTTCCTCCTATTTTGTGCTTAATGTTTGAAGCGTGGCCATGAATGAGTGTGAGTTTGGTTGGAAGTCCACTGGTCCTGCATTGACACGCTATTGAGCTGCCAGTCTCTTTTTGTAGAGGCTTCCTGTGAGCAGTCTTTGGGACGCTTGGCAGCCAGCTGAGAAGCCGTTTACAGTGCATTGATCTCTGGAGGGACCCTTGCCCCAGCAGGACTGATTTCATGGGAACTGAACTTGATGTAGGCTCCATTTAATTTGGCTTTGTTGCTGCAATGCCCAGTATAATACTATATTCTCTAGATACCAGTGTTATTTTAGTATTACTGAGATACTAAAGGATTCCACATAATGATAAAAGATGCTTAAAACTAGGTTAAAATACCCTCACCGAGACACTGACCAACATGAGAAGAAAAGTTTAGTCTTCTCCTTGCTGATGTCAGTTCAATATTACTCTTTAGGAATACCATTCTCATTCTCTCTTACACACACCCACACACACTGAGCCATGAACGTGAACTGAACCCACATTTTCCTCCGTCTGACTCTTTAAACATTACATCATATATCTTTATGGTTTAATTAGTTCATGTTGTAGAGCTCTGCAAGCGAAGGGCCCCCACTGCCTGTGTAAAACTCTGTGTTTAACCCTTTCACATGTAAGTTTAAAATATCCTAGCTGAGGCGCATGGTCTAAAAGGAACGGGTGCCAAAAATGTCAGAATTCCTTCATGATCTCAGTAGCTTCCTGTCTCACGTTGCCTTCCTTGTTGACAGATTTGAACCGTTATGCTGTTGTTCTTGACATGACTGTATGTTTGGTATTTCCTTTGAGTGACATGAAAGATTGTTTAAGATAATAAAGTGCTGTAATGTTTGAGAGGAATACACTTAGCACTAGAATAATGGAATAATCAGTGAACACAACATGGAGGATGAAGCTCTCATTTGGTTCCTCTGTGTTTTGACTGCCTGATGAAGCCAACCACCAACTGTCATCTACAGGTCAACAAATATTTTTTCTATATCTTGGCCTTTCTAGGATTTTTTTAAAACTGGAAGTGAGAGAAAGGGTATGTCTATATATAAAAAGAAATAAGTGAAGAAAAAAAAAAGATTTTACAAATTGCATTTCTAGGGATGTCAAAATTACCATGTTGACCTAAGATATTAATTAAATATATTTAATGAATTTTCACACATTTTTTGTCTTTATAAACATTTTATTGACAACCTTAGTTTTAAAAGAAAGAACTCTGCATATAATTTTGTTAGAAAAAAATTAAATTAATAAAAATGAATCACAAATAATGAATAAAAAACTTTTCTAGGTTTAAACATTTAAAAGTACTCTAAATGTGCAGTTACATTTACTGTTGCTCAACAAAAGTCATTTATATAGGGATCTGTGTGTTCAGCAGAAAAAGGTAAATAAAAAAAAAAATAAATAAAAAAGGTCAAAATTTCCCCACACAAATTTTGCTCATTTTCAAGTTGGTCATGTGAATTCGCCCTGCTGGCCAGCAGAAAATTGCTTGGTTTGAAAGTGACTTCTGCATGATGTGTCAAACCAGTGTAGGTCAACTCTTAGATGTTTGAACCTGAAATAAAAGTTTTTTTCTTTCCAGTATTATCACATTCTCTCAAGAATGTCTGGATTTCGACCTGTGAAATTTCACAGAGCAATGGTAAATGTGACCCCACCTTATTAGTGGGTAAAAAAAGATATTGTCGTTATAATACGCATAATATTTTCCTTATACAGTCTACAGAAAATGATTTTTTTTATGCCAAAAATGTCTTTTGTTCCTGGCCAGCAGATTATCATATTTAAGGCGACCTTGGCATCGAGTATAATGTCTTTTAAGTTTCATTAAAAGTGAAATGCATCGCAGACATTCAAGATCAGTCATGTCTGTTACAGCATTGCCATATTTGTCAGCCTTTACATCTTGAACATGCAATGCACACACACGGTCATGCTTCAATGTGTTTAGACCTGAAAGAGAGGTCAAAGTTCAACACACCAAAGATATATGCCTTGAGTCCAGGCTTATAGCTTGACCTCTGCCCTCTCATAGTCATTACTCTTTTTCATCATATGTTTTCTGTTAGCCTTGCTTCTCTCCATCCCTTTCAAGCATCCAGCATTTCATCAGCCTTTCCTGGACTTTTGATACTGTGTTTTCTTGCCTGAATGCTTTATCTTAACTAAATGCTAGCATTATCAGGACTGACTTCCTGGGAATTCATTACCTTTTAAAATGCCTACATGTTCAAGACATACAGCATATTTCCCATATCATATGTAGCTGTACATTGTCAGATTGTCAGCATGATTTCAACCCTACAATTTTCTACCTATTTTTAAAATTGACCACAAAGTCACAGTGTAAGTTATGACTATCTTTAGCTCAATAACTTTAAAGTACTTTACTCACCAAGCGCCAAATGCGAGTAAAAATCGGTGTTGGCGAGTAAATGAAACGGTGTCGCTCGCTAGTTGGCCAGTAACATTTTTATGAATTCTAACAATGCATGAACGTAAACAAATGTGAACGATGCTTGTGACAGATGACGGGCCAGCACTGCATCGTCACAAAAGTTTAAGCCTTGCCAATTTAAACATTCAAGCAATAGAAGATGTGAAAGAGAGCTTATTTTGTGACTCGTACGCTGTATGGAAAGTTTAATGTGCGCAAACCTACGAAGCACACATCTCAGACAGCGTGCAAATACTAAACTGAGCTCTCTTTCATGTCTTCTTGCACTTGAGCGAACAAATTCACACAAAATTATGTCAGATATAACAAGTATCCCAGTAAACATAGTTGGTTATGTCTTTGGTTATGTCTTAAGTGAATGTATGCAGTTTTTAAGTGTACAGTATCAGTATATTGGATCCGTGCATTGTGTCTTAAAGTGACAGCAGCCTAATATTCCTGCTGCTGTCTGTTTTTAATGTTAATTAAACAACAAAGGACAAAGAAAAAAATCACTCACTGCTCTTGAATGAATAATGTTTGTAACTTTAATAAGGATGTTTAATTTATACAGTGAAGACTGTTACATCCACGCCTTCCCGGACTCCAGTTCCCAGCATCCTCCTGTTCTCCACACCTGTCTGCACTTCCCTCATCAGTCTTCCCGCCATCTCCCCGGATTCCCAACACCTGTTGTCCTCGTCAGCACTCCCTTTAAGTTGGACTCACTCCTTGCACTCCTTGTCCGTTCTTGATGTTGTTTAATGTGTGTGTTGCAGTTTGATATTCCTGGATTGCTAATAAAGCCTGTTATATTGTGGATTTCCGTACTCGCCTCGTCTTTGCAGCAGTACACCATAACAAAGACTATATGCAATGTTATTTTACTTGCTTTATTAAATTCCTGTACCTGAAAAGTACAGTCAGATCTACCTGACAAACCTGAAAAACAGTGTTTATTTAATTTGTATATTTGTTATATTGTATTTATTTGTGCTTCGGTATATATTGTATCTTATTTTATTACTGACTATTTACTTGTCTTTAATGTTTTAAATTTATTAGTTAGGCTAGTAGTTTTAGCTTTGGTATTGAAATTGGAATAGAGAATTGTGAATTTTCACAAAACTTTGGTGTCATTACAGCCTGTTTTTGCAAAAACACTTTCATGGTCAGTAAAAAATATTTATGGCTGCTACATTTTCTTAAGTCACCGGCCATTGGCAGGTGTGGAAAAAAAATTAGTTTTACGCCCTGTATTTGGGCAAAGATTCGCAGTTGGGGGAGAAAAAACATGTTTACTTCAAAGGTTTGGATTTCAGTGTTGTAAGCAATATGTGTTTGCTTTCTCATGACATAAGGACATTAAGATGTCAAATAATACTTGCTACTCTTTCCAATATTATCACATTCTTGTGAGGAGGCTTCAGGGAACATCCTCCACTGGGTTCCAGCCTGTTTACATAGCCATTATTTAGTGCTGCACTCATTACACCAGAAGATGAAGATCTCATGCTTTAGTTGTCACAGTCTGCACTCCCACATTTGGCATGCTTGTGCGTGTTAATTACATTTTCCATTAATATACATCACACCAATTGAGGCCAAAGCAGGATGTTTTTTTTCCCTCCTTTTTGACAGAAGTTAGTTGTTACATGTATATTGCTCACAGCAGGTGGAGTGTCTGTGTGGATGAGTAAGGCCAGAAAACATATTTTACGTACACATATGACCGTAGACACAAGCTGCTAACGTGCAGTCAGGTTGAACATACTGTATTGGACATAAAGAAAGCCAAGATGACCTCTTGTAACATTACCTAATAATAAAAGCAGTCCAACATAAACTTTATTACATAAGACATTACCAACACAGAAGGCGACAAATAGTACAATAGATTTGTAGAATTCCTCATATTACAAAGGCACATTGTTTAGTTTATATTTTGACAATATTACTGGTTAAGAGACTGTGACCTTTGCAAGAGTTTTCCATGCAACACAATGCAACATCTGTGAAACGTTGCGAAGAATGGAAAAAGTTTCAGCGTCTCTGTAGCTCAACGGACAAAAGTTTGTACATAGAGTATATACATATAGGCTATTATTTAACTTTATTACAATTGATTGTCTCACTGGTTTGATTTACAGTGACTTCCCAGAAATAGTTAATTTATCTATAACAGATATAGCTGAATAATTGCGTGCAAAGAAAGACTAAATGTACCCAGCTGTTATACCAGTAATTAGATTCTTTTGCTTTCAGAACAATTGCCATTCACCCTGTATTTAGACATAAGGACATCAGTAATGTAGAGGAATTTGTTATAAGATGAAGGGGTGAGTGAGTTTAGACATGAAGGTCCTGTCAGGAATGTCTGTGACTTTGCTTTGCTGATTTCAGGTTTTGAACTTCAACACATTTATTAAAGAGTAATTTTGAGGAATTCCATTCTGGACAATAAAATCTTAAGAACAATGAGATATTCTTCTCAGTTAACAGTTAACAATCTATGATCGCATTACCTCTGAGACATTACATTAAACAGATCAAAACTTTAAAGGAAAGTTTAACAGAGAAAATTGAACATACTGTGGTACCAGTCATCATACATTGTGAGATGTGTGCTTAGCCGCAAAAGTGCCGCTGACCTTTTCAGGAATTTACTGATGTTTTATACGTTTTATGGGAAATTTTACTTCTTGATGGCATGAAGGGAAAATGTTCAGACCCCTGCTTAAAGTGGGATGATCTAATGGAAGAGGAATGGAATGGCAAGGTCAGGTATGTAGCTTATTATAAAAATAATGTTTTTCATTTTGTATAAAAACCTACAATTAAAAGGGGAAACTAGTGTCACTTTTCAGAATTAAAGACAAACACATTTTATTTAGTTCAGAAAGAACAAGATTTTCTAGATATCCACCATGGCACAGAGTTTTTGGAGTTGCACAACTATAGCCATGAGAATGTTACCACATTGTGCTCTTGATCAGTGTTTCTGGCCGTCATGAATGAAACTGTGGCACCACCGAACACATCAGTCACAGATCTGATGACACAAGCACCAGGGCTGTAATCAGTGTCTCAAAAACACACACCAAGGAGACTTTCTGGTCTGTTAGCCACCCGTCTACACAGACACTCTCTCTGTTGGGGCTAAAGCATATGTGTTGGCTTAGCCCCTTCAAAGTGTTACTGGAAATGTTGCAGTGTGTGAGTGTGTACGTGTGTATGAAGATGACTTATTTCCTGTGATGTGTATTCCTCCAAAAAATGCAGCACTGAAACTGCCAATGTCCCATGGAAAAAAAATGTGACACTTTACAATAATGTCTCATTTGTTAACATTAGATAATGCTTATGAATGAGCAAAATATTTTTACAGCATTAATTAACCTTTGTTAATGTTAATCAAAATATTCATCTTCATGTTAGTTCACAGTGCATTAACTAATGTTAACAAATACAACTTTAAATCTTGAAAAATTATTGGTAAATGTTGAGATTGACATTAACTAATGCTGTATAAGTATTGTTAAATGTTAACTATAATGAAACCTTATTGTAAAGTGTTACTGAACTTGACTGTGTTTGCATGACAACCAAAAACCTCATACTACAACTGATTTATTAAATCTCTGGAGACTGAGATTTTGATCTGATTCTGTCTTGGCATTTGAGGGACTTGGGGAAAGAAGGCAGTAACTTTTTGATGACTCAGCTATTTTGTTAGCTACTTTGTGAAGGAGAGTTTTAACACAAGAGCCAGCTGGATAACAGTTTGACTTACTGTGAAAACCCGGAGCAACTAGTAGAAAGAATTTCATTTTAGTACAGAACAATTATAACAATATCTAATTGTAATCGAATTGTACATTGAATTTTTTTCATAATTCTAATGGAAAAAGATTGTGAAAGTGCATGCGAATTAAAACCTAAACTATATTTACTTAAGTTTAAAAAATATTAACATAGGCCTATATATAAACATACATAATGTATACATTATTTAAACTATTTTATGCATGTGTGCGTGTATGTGTATATATGTATGTATGTATATATATATATATATATATATATATTATATGCATGCTATATTTTATGCTAAAATATATTTAATAAGGCGTTTAGCAAGGAATATAATTATTAATATTTAATATAGTGAGGAAATGCTTAAAAACAGTTGTATGAAACCGTGTATGTCTCCCTCTGCAGGACATTTAACAGTAGTGAATTTCCACAAGAAGCTTTAGATGCCTTTCAGAAATCTCACATAAAATTCTCACATTAAATTTTATGTTCCCCATCTATATGTGAGCCAGTCAAAAACAGTGTAAATATGAAAATGATTATTATATATAAAAACAATGCTAAAATGTGTTAATGTTTATATGGCCAGTAGTTACAGTTAACATTCCAAAACAAATAAAAACACTGCACACAAAGAAATGAGTTCAAAGAGTTCAGTTAAGTTTTATTAAAAGCCAAGCAAACATTAAAATACTGAAACAAATAACCTTTTCCAACCCCTTTTTTGCTCCAATTTTTACAAATCACAGTTGTTCAAAAATATTACAAACGATTCAATAAAACGTTTTCTTTTTTGTCTTCTTTTTTTTGCAACAGCAGCAAAAACATTCTGATTTTGTATTTTAAAAGCCCTTAGTAGTGTGTATGTGTGTGTGTGTGTGTGTGCTTTTCTGGTTCAGAACAAGGACAATAATTACAGAATCAGAAACTTTTCGGTTTAGGACAAGAACAATAATTAATCAAACTAAGAAGTTAAAAAAAAACCCCACAAAGTGCAAAACAGCTTTAAATAGTCACAGATTTGAAAGAGGAAGAGAGGTCAAGGGAAGGGTCAGCCGAACACCTACCTCACCCCAAGAAGACAAAAAACAAAATGGCAAGGACCACTTAAACAGTTCACCTCACCACACAGTTGGAAAGAGAGACAGTGTCTGCCATAGGGAATGCAAGTGCTCCACTATAATTGACAGATGTTGTTCAGAGAAGTAATACGGCCCTTTTCTTTCATAGAGATGAAGGTGGGTTTCATAGTACAGAAAGGAAGCTGGTTGGAGAGCCCTCCTGTTGAAACACAGAAACTAACAAGGGCTTGAAGTGGTCTCTGCTTTTGACCTGAGGTCAGATTATTAATTTTACAAGCATTAAGATGTGGTTAACCGTTCCAGTTGAATACAAATGTTGAGAATATTCAGTTTTTAAAAAAAAAAAAAAAAAAAAGACAATCACTGCAATAACTGCTGTCTGGTATTAGTATGTTAGAAAAATACACCTAAACCAAAGTCATATTCCAAAAACCATGTTGTGTAACATATTCCCCTGCCCTACATAAATTTATATTACCCTTAGCTTTGTTTTAAAAAAAAAAAAAAAAAAAAAAAAAAAAACTTCTGCTGACTGTAGAGGGCGCAAGTATGCCTCTGCTCTGACTTTGTTAATGTGCATGTGTTTACGTTCACTCGCATCCAAACCAGTTATGATCACTGTTCACAACAAGCACAATTTTCACTCAGCTCAGCACAAGAAAAGAGGGATGAAAACACCCAAAATGTTGGTGGGGGAAAGCATAAAAATATTTCACATCACTCGAAGAACAAAGGGTATTGCTACATGCTGGCCACAGGCATGCAGAAAGAGCAATACAGTGGTCTGCTGGCTGTCATTTAAACTGTGTGTGTGTTTGTGCACTACAATTACCTTAATCAAAACTAAAGGCAGTGACCTCTCTTCAGAAAAATGTCTGATGTTTGAAAAAATGTTGTTGTTTTTTTTTTTCCCCAATTAAAAGGCACGGTAACACAAGAATAAACCACAATTCTCAAGTGCTCTCATTATTCTTCTAAACAAGCGGGTTTCTTTGCTGTACTGCTAATAAAAAAACAGAACTAGCTACTGTACAACCATAATGTGTCATTAATAATGAACATGATAAACGTTTAGTCTAAATTATCTGTGAGAGTTATCTGGATGGACTTTTGCAATCAGGGCTAGTTTCTTTTTCAATAAGACAAAAGTGCATGATAATTCCTTAGTAACGAAAGCTACAGTTACTCATAATTACATACAAGTTAGCGCTTAGACCATTCCCATGCACATCTTACCTGTAAACGTGCACCGATAAATACTGTACAATTTGTCTCTCAAGACTATTGTTAAAGGAACACTCCACTTTTTTTGAAAATAGGCTCATTTTCCAACTCCCCTAGAGTTAAACAGTAGAGTTTTACCGTTTTCGAATACATTCAGCCGATCTCCGGGTCTGGCGGTACCACTTTTAGCATAGCTTAGCATAGTTCATTGAATCTGATTAGACCGTTAGCATCTCGCTCAAAAATGACCAAAGAGTTTCGATATTTTTCCTATTTAAAACTTGACTCTTCTGTAGTTACATCGTGTACTAAGACCAACGGAAAATGAAAAGTTATAATCAAGGAACTTTGCTGCCGTACCACGGCTGCAGCAGGCGCAATGATATTACGCAGCACCTGTGAGCCCCTGCTTGCACAGGGAGTGTGCCTTGTAACCATGGAGACGTTAGTGAGAGGCTGCGTAATATCATTGCGCCTGCTGCACCCATGGTACGGCAGCAAAGTTCCTTGATTATTACGCCGGAATGAGAGTATAGTTCCTAGCCATATCAGCCTAGAAAATCGCAACTTTTCATTTTCCGTCGGTCTTAGTACACGATTTAACTACAGAAGAGTCAAGTTTTAAATAGGAAAAATATCGAAACTCTTTGGTCATTTTTAAGCGAGATGCTAACGGTCTAATCAGATTCAATGAACTATGCTAAGCTATGCTAAAAGTGGTACCGCCAGACCCGGAGATCGGCTGAATGGATTCGAAAACGGTAAAACTCAACTGTTTAACTCTAGGGGAGTTGGAAAATGAGCCTATTTTCAAAAAAAGTGGAGTGTTCCTTTAAATTGAAAGAAAATCGACAAAGAACATTGTCTGTATCAAATTTGAAGCTAAAGTGCATATTTAGCAAGCAGTTATACTGTTAGCAGGGATCTTTCGTTTTGTTAGCCACTGTAGAGGGCCTGAACCGATCTCACTTCAAAAGGTTAGTTCACCCAAAAATCAACATTCTGTCATTATTTACTCACCCTTGTGTTGTTCCAAAACATTTTTCTTCTGTGGAAGACAAGAGATATTTTGTTTTGTCAATATAATAAAGTTGAGTCGAGCTGTTTTGGATACCATTGACTTTCATTATATAGACAAAACAGCTGAAACAGGAGGTTAAGTAGATGACAGAATTTGCAGAATTTGCTGTACACAAAGGAAGATATTTGGAAGAATGTTTGTAACCAAGCAGATCTCACCCCCATTGACTACCATAGTATTTTCCCCCCTATGGTAGTCAATGGGGGGCGAGATCTGCTTGGTTACAAACATTCTTCCTTTGTGTTTAGCAGAACAAAGAAATTTATACAGGTTTGGAACAACTTGAAGGTGAGTAAATTATGAAATTATGGGTGAACTATCCCTTTTAAGGGCAAATTGACCTTTCTAATACTGTATATAAAACCAACTAAACCTCCTAAATACTACAGAAAAACATACACCACATGTCCTCGAAGTCAAAGTTAATCAAGGCATATTTGATTAAAGCACAAGGTACAAAGACTTTGAGCAACCGACATTAAAATCTTATAGTAAGTATGAAGGATTTTTTTTAACGCAAGAACAAAATACATAGGGCCACAAGGAGCACCGTTTTAATGGAAGAAACCGTTCCATGCTACAAAATGTTTTAAAAAGCTATAGTTTAGAAACAGTCAATGCCATGCACATCAAAGGCAGACCATATCTAAAAAAAGGTGCAAAAGAAAAATGGTCAAAGAAGAAAAAATGCTAACAAGCCCAAAATCACCACAGCAACAATGCTTTCAGTGCCAACAAGCATGCTAATGTTTGTAGTGTTCTCGAAGCGCTCATCTGGGGTGATGTTTTTTAACTTTAAGGGACAGACAGAAAAGCTGTGATTGAGTACATAATTCATCGCAGAGCCAGTCTGCAAATTCATAGTAAGGTCATACATTCATTACTAATTATCAAGCCTTTAGGCATAGTGGAATCTCTAAACATTCATTTATTTGTCTGCCCCTATAAATAGCTTAGTGGCATTACTAGAGCATCTTAATGAGATGAACCTATAATAGTTCTCCTACAGGTGAATGTCAAAACAATAGCGTACAGATGGCAAGTGACTGCTCTCTGTTTTCCCTATTCTTTTGTAATTTATTTATTATTTGTGTGCGGATCAGCCTGTCTGGCTCTGCGTGTCTATTTTTGTAGCTGTTGATGATTTCAGCTCGTCTGGTGCGAAAAGCAGGGTGCAGCCTTGAGGAAGCAAAATCAGAAAGCCAGAAATAGAAAAAGGGTGGCATGGAAAACTTAAAATGTCTCTGATTTCTCATTCACTCCCAAAGTAGCTATTAATAACACTTTTGTTAAAAGGCACGGAACAGGCAAAACAAACATGCTTCACCGAGAAATACTTTAATGTAGAAGGGAAAGTGTAACATGGTCATAGGCACTCATGTTTTCAGATGGAAGGCAGTCGAGACAGACTCTAGCAAACGGATGATAATGACGCTTCACAGTGCATGCACATCTGAAAGCAGGAACCAAACTGTCAGTTTAACCACAAAACCTGTTTCCAAAGAAAAAGTTCGAAAGTGAAAGCTTTTCGATCAGAAAAAGGAAGATACTACTGATTTACAGCTTATGTTAGGATATTTTGTTATTAAGATTGTCAAAACAGGTAAACTTGTGTAAAGGGGCGGTCACACTACACTTTCAGTTTCTCTTTCACTTCCATTCATACTGATGTGAATGCTGGAGACCAGAAATGCAAGGGCAAGCAAAGATTTCGCTGCTTCCCAAAATTTAAATTTGGTGAACCCTGACCTGCAAATTTGTATTGTCTGAAGGCGTGTGAACAACAGAAGACCAATATGTCATGGCGTGACCAAGGGGTCCTTGATTATGATTTCACTTTTTTAACTTTAGTTAGTGTGTAATGTTGCTGTTTGAGCATAAACAACATCTGCAAAGATACAACGCTCAAAGTTCAATGCAAAGGGAGATATTTTCTTTGACAAAAATCACTTTTTTAAGGACTACAACAAACGGCTGGTAAGGACTACAACGAGCAACTACATAAATTTATCCACTAACCATTCTGAAATGTCCAGTTGCATTCTATAAGTTGTAACTTCTTCCTGAGTCTCTCCATCAGTGTCCGACTCTGAACAATGTAAGGTTACTGACAACTGAACACTTTTACTGACAATTGTAATTTTGGCTGCGCGAGATTCTCCTGCTTTGTTGTTGAGCAACAGAAGCGCAAGCTGTTAAAAATCCGCCCTCTTCTGGAAAGGGGGCCAGGAACAGCAGCTCATTTGCATTTAAAGGGACACACACAAAAACAGCGTGTTTTTGCTCACACCCAAATAGGGGCAAATTTGACAAGCTATAATAAATGACCTGTGGGGTATTTTGAGCTGAAACTCCACAGACACATTCTGGGGACGCCAGAGACTTATATTACATCTTGTAAAAGGGGAATTGTAGGTCCCATTTAAATCTGCAGGTTTGCTGCATTACATGAGAGTGGAGTAGATTGTATATTTTTACATTTTGCAATTTATTATTATTTGTTAGTTAATTGATGAATTGAAGTGATTTTGCATGCTCAAAGTCTATTGTGACCGTCCCTTAAAGAGATGGGTTAGTGGTTGAAAGCTGTGACATTTAGCAGACTATAATCCTGCATGTGTAAAGTACAAACTGAAGCGTCACATTGCAACATATCAAAAACTACAGGAAGTGGATTGATAGTTTCTCCCTCAGTTTGGCTAACTGCAGAGGTAGAGGAGCAGAGGAATAACAGAGGGGAGCGGCGAAAGAATAGGAAACAGCACAACCTACTTTTTGCTTCGCCAATAGCCAAAATTGTGAATTAGTGCTACAAAAACGAGTGCATTTCACAAGGATGTGAAGATCTTACCAGGACTGACAAACAAATGAGAAGCTAATACTTTCTAAAGCAAGGTAAACTCAGAAGGCATGGGCGCCCCCCAGTGGTGGAGGTGAAAGGCAAGCAAGTTGAAGAGCTTGCTAGTGGTCATATCACAAAACTTAATTGAACAGAATGTCATATAACAGTTGTGACTGTTAATACTCTCCTGGCAGTGGTAAAAATAGCCCTAATTTCATAGTTTACTTGCTGTCAAGTTTTCATTTCAGCAGATTTTGGTAAGGCGTTTGTGTTTGAGTTGTCTGTCTGTCTTTGGTGCTGTCATAGAGCCTTTTTGTGAGTGACAGACTTGAACTACTCACCCTTTCTGTTCTACCACATGAACAAAGTTAGTAACAGGACAAGTGATCTGAAAAATAGTTCTTCAGTAGGCAACACAATTGGTTTTATATGGGGCAATGGAAGATCAAAAATGTTGAATTTTTAGTGAGAATGTAGGCAGGGGCATTTACCACCCCTTTATTTTAACAAAAAAAAAAAACAAAAACAAAAAACATATATATCCCTGCCGCCATTTTAGTTGCTAGTTGTATTCAAAGCTAAGCTATGTTTCAGCTTGTAGGCATTTGACATGACGGTTTTCCCAGAAATAGGTCTCGCAGAGAAAAACTCAACACAGCAGCACCATGCAGCATCCGTGCGCCTGGGCGCCAGCGCTCAGACGGGGTGCTGGTGTGAGTGTGTGTGTGTGTGGTCTTGTATAATAATAACAGTCTTAAGAGGCGAAAGCAGGTCACTGTAATGATGCCGTTCCCTACGTGATGCTGCAACAAGACCTGTTGCATTCGCACAGTAGAACACTTAACATTGAGAGTGAGAAAGATTTAAGACTTTCTCCAAGCCTTCTCCCGTTTAATGACACACGCTCTGAGCTCTTGTGGCCGGCAGCCCACGAAGGCCCAGCACGGGGAGGGAAGGCAAAAGCGCAGAGGCAAAGAGGCCCCGGGCTCGCTTCTAGCAGTCGGGACGGGCGCACTGAAGCAAAAACAGGGCTCCCCAGGCTTGGCTACATGCCTCTGGACTGAAATGAGGGTGAGGGGTATTGGGGGTCTGAATGGATGGATGGAGGCAGACCCTCAGGAAATGTGGGGTGCTGAGGAGGATGGATGTCTCCAGAAGCACCAGCCCCGTTTGGTGTGCTGCTTGCGTAGAATCTCTTCCTCGCGCTCTCGCTCTTTTTGAGAACGGAGGTAGCGGTCTTCCTCCTTCAGGAACCAAACAGGGGGCCAGCGATGCTTCTCAAAGTGTTTCTGGTTTTCTGGAACAACAAATGAGAAGATGAAAAATCATTTTCTTGTCCAGTATTTATGTTTTTTGTTTTTTTTTTCCAATGGAAATATCTAAAGATCCTTACAACAAGATACATTTACTTGAGATGCAAGATATTATGCTTGATGCTATGTGCTGTATTCAGAGACACAATTTAGATAGGTTTATGGTTAAGGAAAGACCTTTTTGGAAAAAAAGTTTTTAAAAAAGTAAAAAAATAAAATAAAATTTGAAAAATGTAATAAAATAAATAAAAAAAATAAAATTCTCTTATTGAACTAGGTTTATATTTATTATCCCAGTGGCAAATAGTTTTTTCTTATGTAATAAATATTCTGATATTTTTATTTAGATATGTTTACTCTAAAACAGAATACTATAATGAGGGTATAGTGCAGAGTACAGGACAGAATTTATTTTTTTTAAACTATATACACTACCATACACTATATACCTGTATACATTGTATATATAGTGTATGTACAGTATATATACACTACCGTTCAAAAGTTTGGGTTGGTATGATTTTTTTTAATGTTTCTGAAAATTACAATTTAATCCCTATTTTAATATATTTTAAAATGTAATTTATTCCTGTGATGGCAAAGCTGAATTTTCAGCATCATTACTCCAGTCTTAAGTGTCACATGATCCTTTAGAAATCATTCTAATATGCAGATTTGGTGCTTAACAAACATTTCTTATTATTATCAATGTTGAAAACAGTTATGCTGCTTAATATTTTTGTGGAAATTTTGATTTTTTTTTTTTTTTTTTTTTTCAGGATTGTTTGATGAACAGAAGAATTTTTTGTTTTGTCTTTACTGTCAGTTTTGATCAATTAAACGTGTCCTTGCTGACTTTATTTTATTTACACATAATATAAATCAAATAAATAAATAAATACACTTCTTGCCCCTTACCAGGAGACATAGTCTTCATGTCTTTAGGGAACTTGCGACAAACACTATTGTAGTTGGTGCAGATGTGATGCAGACACCAGGCAGAGAGCTGTTTGGCATTGTGGAACTACAGCAAACAGAAAACAGAGTTGGCAATTTGGCACAGTGTGATTTCTCTCAATGAGGCTCATTTGAAAAGCAAAGTGTGTTTATCCTTTGAACTAGAATAAAGAAGGCTATGAATGAATGGCAATTCTGTAATGTGCTCCATTGGTTATATTGTCACTTCATTACTCAGTGTCATTTGCATTCTATAAAAGGCTTTCTTTGTTTATCTTTATTAATGTTACCTGAGCCATCTCCAGATAGGCCAGCACCTGTCCATCAATGTCCACCCCTTTAACGGACAACTGCAACAGCTCCTCAATGGCATGTTGCTCTGTAGACCATGGCAAAACACCACACAACAAGTGTTAATATGTCAGCTATGAGGCTTAATGATTAACAATTTGATGACAAAAAAAAAAAAAAAAATTAAACTCCATAACAAAATCGTCAACAGTGAAACATTTCTCACCTTCACTGGTGTATTTTTAACAAATACTACATGCTATTGTTTAGCGGTAGATAATATTAATTTTATTTATTTATTTTAGTCTTGAAGCTTTGACGAGTTTAAATGCTATCAACATTTTAGTGTTTGGCATGTGATAAATTTACAGATACAAATAACAGAACAGTGTCTTTGCAAATTCATGTTTAAAGAGTTGTGTGAAAAAATCAAGAGCTCAGTTTTTTCCCTCCCCAGGCCCATTAACCACAGAATTATACAGTGTTTTTTTCAAGATACGCTGTCTGCCTTTGGAGCCATCACCATACCTACCTGTTAGAGCTACAAGGCGGGGAAGACAGAGGCGGTTAGATAGTATTATAAGGTCCATTGGCTCCAGTTCAGGGCATGGTGTCAATACACCACAGTAGAGAAACTCCAGAACGGCTCTCATACAGGCACAACTGGTGTTGGGGATAGACACCTGAAAATAGAAACAAAGAAATAAAAAGTGGGAGTTAGCAAAAAACACCCTAAATATTTCAAGTTCACAGTTATTAACAAAAGCCCACATTGAGAAAAGTTTGTGTAAACAGATTTCATAACCCATGCTGAGGGATGTTTATTCATAGCTCATCTCCAGGACATGGAAACTTGAGAAGCAGATTGATCCACGGATGAAACAATCTGCTCCGCACCTCTCCCCTATTGAGACCCGCATGGTCCTGGCTGCTGACCATTAGAGGAGGCCTTCTTGTTGATATGGCAGGACCCGGAGTGGCCAAGAAAGCGGTTAGAAAGGGATGTATTTGTCAAGGAAGGCTTGTGGAGGAAGGGGCCCGGGAGAGCGATAGAAGGGCGAGGGCAGTGGCCTCCACAAGGGGTCTTTCATCCTTCAGGAGATTAAAGCACTGTGTGAAACCGTTGACAGTCTCAGCTTAAAGCTGTGGAAAAATAACTCTGTGGGCTTGTCGCTACGGGAAACCTGGCCTCTGCATAAACAAGAGCCAACAAACCAGCCTACAGGAGAGACTGTCATCATATACGTTAACTGTGAACACAGAATATGCTTTAAAGAAATAATACACAACATTCAATAAGTCTTAGTTTCCTTATACTGATAAGCAAATTGTGACAAAATGCACTAAGATTGTTTTCAAAACAACCACTTGGTGCACCAATTTAATTTTAATTTATGGATTTTCATGGATGTATGTCATATTAGTACAAGCACACACTACCTTTCAAAAGTTTGGGGTTAGTAAGATTTTTCTTTGAACTTTTATTCAGCAAAGACACATTAAATTGATCAAAAGTTTTCATTATAACAATAACAAAAAAAATCTATTTCAAATAAATGCTGTTCTTTTTAACTTTCTATTTATCAAAGAATCCTGAAAAAAGTATCACGGTTTTCACAAAAATATTAAGCAGCACAACTGTTTTGATCATTAATATTAATGATAATAATAAATGTTTCTTGAGCACTGAATCATCATATTAGAATGATTTCTGAAGGATCATGTGACACTGAAGACTGGAGTAATGATGCTGAAAATTCAGCTTTGCCATCGCAAGAAGTAATAACATTTTAAAATATATTAAAACAGAAAACAGTTTAAATTATAATCATATTTAATTCTATAATTATAATATAATATTTCACAACATTACTGTTTTTACTGTATTTTTTGATCAAAGACTTCTATCAAAAAAGAAATTAAATCTTACTGACCCCAAACTTTTGAAGAGAACTGCATTTCAAAAATGAATCTCTACTGTGGGACCACTCTGCTCATCCTTCATAGAAAGTTGCAATTTTAGTGCCATTGTACTATAGGAGCACACATGAAGGCCACATGACATCATTTCCATCGTCCAACACCATTCATAACCTAAATCACATACACTAAATCTAAAATGCAGGAGAGCCTATGTTTTGACTCTGCATTGGCTGAAGGGTAAAGAGCAAACAAAGGCATGCTTATTCTTTCAGCTCCAAGGAACAGGCAAGGAATTAGGGGAGAGCTTTCAGCAGGGACACAAAGAGGAAAGTGCCAGGCCTATGAATCAATCCATGGCAACCTTCTTCTTATGCTGTCGTCATGCTCAGACTAAGCATTTGTTCCTCTGTGAATTAGGACAGGATGGAGTGGTTTTAATTGCCTCTGCTGTTACCCTGTTTGAGGACTGAACACTTATAGGGCGCAGATGCTTGTAGCAACCTGGAAACCACTAGCACCAGTGTCTTTATCTTGTGTAGGGTTTGTCATCTAAAATAGTGCTCAATGTGAGTAACATCTTCTTTATAATGCTTTAAATAACATATACATCCAATTCAGAAAAGACTAGACGTGTCCACTTACCCTACATAAACTGCACTGAGTTGTGAATTAAACTAGAACAAGTGCAAGACTCAAAATGCATCAAACCACAACAAATGTCACAACAGAATCTGTACTGCTTCCGCCACATGAGTTGTGTTTGGTGGGAAGGGACCGGTTGCTGTAAGTCGACACAGACTCTTTAGGTCAGAGATGGTACATTGGGGGGTAACAAGATGACACTCAGCGGCACTTCAGAAGCCTAGGGGTGTCCTTCACCTGTCTGTCTCAAAGCCAATTAACAGAATGTCAGAGTGAATATGACCTCTCATTATGGCTAAAGGGCAGACTTAAAAGACGCAGAGGAGACACAGTAGGCAACTTCCTGTTAAAACCCAAAGATAACAATGGTGCTACAGTATGAGTGAATGGAAATTTTGTTTGCCTCAATCCTCCAAGCACAATCAAACAAACTCTAGATTTAGTGGACACAACTGTAGGGAGGCACAGTATGTAAATACCATATCAGTTATCAGATTTTTTTTTTTCACAAATAAATTGTGTACACTCACATGAGAAGAAGACTATTTTCCAAAATAGTGTTCTAAAAAATGTGTTTTAATTATATATGGTGCGGGTCACCCCTCTAAGTGTATTCCGGCATGTTGAAATGACGTGATCCGCGATGTTTCACTAAACAAACACTTACTGGCTCATTGGCTGCTGCCTCTGTAGACAAGCTAGTAGCATAGCGTAGTTTTGTGATGCGAAGAACAAAAATTAGACAATGAAACACAAGGGTGCTTTCTTTACCAGTGGAGACAATGGGAGAATCAGTACCTGTACGGCTGAAGAAGCAGAAAAAGTCCAGAAGACAGAAAGACCAACAAAGACAAAAAGCTATAGCATACACAATGATACGTATACAAAAGGTGGAAAGATTTTATGATGCTGAAAATCCTGATTATTGATGCCTAAGTTGCTTCTTTTTTGTTGGACAGGTATGGGAATGAATTATTGTGTAGACCTCTCTCTAAAACTCACTAGTATCAGTGTAATTTAAATAAAACACAATGACAATAGTGATGATCCATGTCAATAGATGGCAGTGTAGCGTCTAACAGCGTGGTATTGGTACTTAAAGTAGAAGAACAGCGATGTGAATGTTTGCTAAAGAACTACTAAATGCACCCTTAGATGTAATCTTTAACAAATCACAAAATGAATATCCATTTCTCATACTGTATTTTATAATATGATGCTTAAAGGGTTAGTTCACCCAAAAATGGAAATTCTATCATTAATTACTCACCCTCATGTCGTTCTACACCCGTAAGACCTTCGTTCATCTTCGGAACACAAATTAAGATATTTTTGATGAAATCCGATGGCTCAGTGAGGCCTCCATTGACAGCAAGATAATTAACACATCTCAAATGCCCAGAAAGGTACTAAAGACATTTAAAACAGTTCATGTGACTACAGTGGTTCAACCTTAATGTTATGAAGCGACGAGAATACTTTTTGTGTGCCAAAAAAACAAAATAACGACTTTTATTTAACAATATCTAGTGATGGGCGATTTCAAAACACTGTTTCATGAAGCTTCGAAGCTTTACGAATCTTTAGTTTCAAATCAGTGGTTCGGAGTGCGTATCAAACTGCCAAAGTCGCGTGATTTCAGTAAACGAGGCTTCATTACGTCATAAGAGTTTCGAAATTTCAATGGTTCACGTGACTTTGGCAGTTAGATACATGCTCCGAACCACTGATCTGAAACAAAAGATTGAAAAAGGGGGTCAAGACCCAGGGCAATGTGTGTAACGGAGGAAGTGGTCAGCAACCAGACTCTTTCTCATCAACTAACAACTGCAGTGCACCGAAACCACAGTCTCCGCCTTCATCGTCTACATTTTCACTTCGTCTTTTGTCTCACGGGGAAAATGTGACAGCTTCTCACATTTGAGCTTCCGCTCCCTCTTGTGCTAATCACACTCAGAAGTATGATATTGCTGAAAGGAATTCTGACACCTAAGTGTCTTCCATATGTTCAGACACTTCCTGCTTTAAAAAGCAGCATGTTCAAAACAACAGAGAACAGCGATCAGGAATTGTTTCTGAACAGTTCCTGAGACTCACATTGAGTTTCATGTGATGTAAACATACAACATAAGAAGACCTATAAATAACATTCATATGCAGAAGCAGTGCAGACGTTGTATGGATTTTTAAAGTTGTCTTTAGAAATATGTATGTGCTGCCTAACCTTAAAAACCTTGAGAGATATTTCTGAACAAGGACTAGAATAGTAAAGCTTACATGTGGTAGATCAATCAAGGACAACTCTTGACTGAGGCAAAATAATAATGTGCAGCTATATACAAGAAACATTTGAGCACAGACTTTGAAAAATACACTTATGAGTGAATGAACAGGCTTTACTCAACTGAAGGACACTTTCTAAATATTTGCCACCCTGAGGTCTTGCAAGGGCTTTAAATCTGGTTAAACAACACCTTCTGTACTGGCTGCCGTACAGACAGTGACAAGGGCTCGCTCTATTCAAAACGTCATTCTAAAAATAGTACAGTGTTCACTACAGCCAGTCGCTACTGTCTAGTGTGCCAGACCAGCAGAGATGAGGACCAAGTCATTTGGCTGCTCTTTGCCTCACATCATTACTGTAATGTGTGGAACCAGCTTCATTTTTTTTAACACTGTGGAGCATTTAAGCCCAGTGAACATTTCTAAAGCAACTGTTGCTTAGAGCCAAGAAAGAGGCACTAGAGGGACACTTTAAAGTGGAATAGCAGTATACAAAGAGTTTAAGAAAACTTGGTTTCTATGAGTCTATGAGTCGACTACCAAACAACCCATCGCTCCCTCCTTGTGAACTCCTGATGAATTTTCCTTCTAATGAGATCTCTAATCAAAACTTGCATTAAATGTGCACTGTGTACAAATAAGAGACAAAACAGAAATAGCACTGCCTCAAAGTTAGTTACTGAACTAACTATTGGAGATATAGACATTATTTCAGTGTCAACCAAAATTAACATCAAAGATATACATTAAAGTGATACTCCATCAACAATAAAAAAAAATCTCTCATCATTCATATACCCACATGCCGTCCCAGATGTCCCGTCTCTGTGAGTCCATATAATGCAAGTGAATGGAACCATCAAAGTTGACACTTCAAAAACCATGTAATATGAACACGACGGTAATCCATACAACTGCAGTTGATGAATCAATGTCTTCTGCATCGAAATGTATGTGAGAACTTTTTAAACTATAAACTATTGTTTTCGGCCAACTGATATACATGCATGATGTAAGCGTGTTGTGAAACTCGCACGAGAAGTGGTGCAGTGCTTTAGCATCACTAGCTGGGTTTCCATCCAAATGTAAAGCAAATCTTATCAAAGTTTGCAAAAAAAAAAAAAAAAGAAAAAGGTAAATTAGGTGCATTTCTATCAAGTTGTTCGAGAGGATGACAGTGGTATTGATAACCTAGTAACCAACAGTAAATAAATTCTTCATGCAATACTTCATATTGCGCATAAAAACAGGGTGATGGAAACATAGATACATAGTGTTTAGTAGTAATTTTCTCAAACAAACCTATCGTTTTGCTAAAGAAGATATTGATTCATCAACTCAGGTTGTATGGATTACTGTTGTGTTTGTTTTGTGTGTTTTTGAAGTGTCAAGAAATCTATCTACTTGCATTACATGGATTCACAGAGATGGATTATTTTTCTAAAAATCTGCTTGTGTTCATCTGAAGTAAGAAAATCAAATACATCTGGGATGGCATGAGGATGAGTAAATGATGAGAGAATTTTAATTTTTGGGTGAAGTATCATTTCATTGCATGTCTTTAAAATCAAACACTATTATACTCCTTAAAATTCCACGCTTGACCAAAGAGCATGTCAAGCTTGTCAAAGCAGAACCAAGTTTACTTGTCTCTGGCCACCTTGTGTTGCTCTCTATGTGACATACTCTCAGCCAATGCTGTCAGAATAGAAAAGCAGACAGCATCCTATTTCCCACATCAGTTTGTACTTGTGCTGTAAATCTAGCTCCCTGTAATGCTTGTAATGTTATACAGGGCGATCCTGTTCACCGGCAGGCCTGGACAATTATAACCCAGCCAGTTGTATCTCTGCCTCGGGTGTTGGTCAGCTTGGTCCCGAGTTCCTGCCCTCAGAGAGCTTGTCTTTCTAGAACTTGAGCTGACAGCCGGTAGCCCAAGGAAATCAGAGAGCATGCACGGGATAGACCTGGATAGAGTTATGTTCGGGTGAGATCGGCCTCAGAAAGGAATACAGCGAAACCTTACCTTTGACACCCGACTTAATAGTTTTGGATGAAAAATGCATGAGCTAAATTTATGCCAAGCAGAAACTGTGATATGTCAGAATAATTCCACAGAAAACAAGTGTAACTTCATCAAAAACTGTGTGGAATGG
The DNA here is from genome assembly GCA_039654765.1 of Mylopharyngodon piceus. Classification (NCBI taxonomy): domain Eukaryota; kingdom Metazoa; phylum Chordata; class Actinopteri; order Cypriniformes; family Xenocyprididae; genus Mylopharyngodon; species Mylopharyngodon piceus. Next base: position 25,062,146 of record CM077443.1, on the reverse strand, counting down.
TTATCATGTGGTAATTTAACATGAAATAAATTTAAAAATTGCTGAAAAATACCCATTAGAGTCCAATTAACTATACATTTTTTAAACACAGACTAAAGCTTCCTTTACACATGATTGTGCTGAGGAAGTGATACTGCCTGCATTCCAGGAAGTGCCCAGTCTAACAGTCTTCCTGTTTGCAAACTATGCAATGCACCGAAACACACACAAATATATGAGTGTGTTTTGGTATGAGATTTTGTATAATCTAAAGACACAGTAGCTCATGGATCAAAAATCGACTGCTGTCCTGCACATGACATGCCGGGAAAAATATATTTATCATGTCCACAAATTAAGAATTCGTTCCCTCGTTTCAGTAAATCATGGCCAAATTGAACTAATTCGTTCCTTCGTTTCGATTAAACTAAAACAAGGGAACGAATTATTACAATGTGGCCTTGATTTAGTTAAACGAGGAAATGTATTAGTATATTGTTGTGCGCAAGATTTACTTAAAAATGAGGGAATGAATTAGTAAAACATGCTGGTGTATTATAAGTCGTGGAAATGAATTAATTTGTGGCCACAATATACATAATTTTTCCCGGCATGTCATGTGTGGGGTGCCGTACATATGCAATGAAATGAGCAAAATACTGCTAAGTACCTGATCTACCTTGTCTAGGAAAATATGTCTTTACCTTTTACTTTCTAGATCTTTTGATTTGGAAACTTATATTTACCATTCAATAGTATGATTCTTTTTTTAAAAGAAATGAATACTTTTATTCAGCAAGGACACACTAAATTGGGCAAAAGTGACAGTAAAGACATTTAAAGGGGGGTCTAATGCTATTTCATGCATTCTGACTTATTTACCCTGTTAAAGAGTTGGTGCTAAACATGGCCAAAGTTTTAAAACACGAGTTGGACGTATAACGGAGTATTTCTGACTATTCACACGTCGACCAGAGCGAGAGAGCAAGAGCACGCCCATCAACGCGCTTCGTTTTGGCTTTACGGAAGTCGTTGGCAGTGCTGCACAGGACTTGCTCGAGAAAGATTTGTCACTTCGTTTTTAGACCACGAAATTAACAATGTCACCAAAGAAGTGTGTTTTTGGTTGTGAGGGAAAGATAACCTTGCATCCCAAAGAACCCAGCGTTAAGTTGAGCTGAGAGATTTGTGCTCACGCATTACATTGATGCGCTCTCGATATTTGTCATTAAAATAACCTTAGAAACTGCCTTAAATTAACTATCAAAATAAGGATAGTCGTGTCTGATAGTTGCAATCACTGTTTTATTGGTTAAAATGAATGGAGAATATCTCGTGTTTTCCCGTGGCTGCTCGAGCCCTCAGGATCGGTGCTTATGGTTTCATAAACAAGGCCCAGTTCTACACTGGATTTACAGATCGTTTGAAACTGAAAGATGGAGCGGTCACAGCGGTAATGATCCCAGTCATGAGTCGGAAACGCAGGTGGTGAGTAAAACTGCATCAAATGTCTGTTTTGTTGGCAATAGGCGCCTAAGTGCATATAATGTAAACAACACGAACGTAGTGAATTCATAAATTCATTATTCATCATTCACTATACGCTATATTCATTATAGTGATTCAAAAGTTATCCAGGGATAATGCGATGGTGTATTGTGTGTGTTTAAATACATTTGTTTAGCTGACCATTGATAGCTTGCAGACGATCGCTACGCAAAAGCTGCGCATGCTCGTCACTCTTTAGCTTCGCCCACGGCACACCTGTTTTCGGAAAGACTCGGTACAGCGTATGTATCTTTTATAAATATGATAAAACTAAAGACTTTCCGGAGATATGGAGGATCCACTACTACTCTATAGGTACTCAAGATTAACATGAGATTGGCAGAAACTGTGTGTGATACCCCCCCCTTTAATGTTACAAAAGATTTCTATGTCATATAAATGCTGTTCTTTTAAACTTTCTATTCATCAAAAAATCCTGAAAAAATGTTTTCACAAAAATAAAAAGCTGCTGCTTTTTAATCATTTTTCATTTTCAAGAAAAGTTTCTTGAGCAAAAAATTCAGCTTTGCAATCAGAGGAATAAATTACATTTTAATATTAAAATAGAAAATAGTTATTAAAAAAGGCAATAATATTTAAAAATATTAGTGTTTTTATAGTATTTTTGATAAAAAAATTTTTTTAAAAAAAATACAGCTTTGTTGAGCATAAGAGACTTCTTTAAAAAAAACATTAAAAAGTTATTTTCCAAACTTTTGACAGGTACTGTATATGGTCAGAAAAGTAATTCCAACATACTATAGGTCATTTCCTTCTTTCTCAAAAGGAAACTCATATCCAATATGATTTTTTTTTTTAAAAAGTACAACTATTACAACTGATGCCAACCTATAATAATATGACACATGATGTCAAAACTAGACCAACTCCTAAAGTTGGTCTACAACCTGCAAATAAATCTTTCTAGACCCCTTCTAGTTTCCCTCTCTTGGATACAGGAGCACAGACAGAAAGCTGATATATCTCAGTGTGTGTTCCCGGTGGCACAGGACCTCCTCTAATGTCTCAGCATCAGTCAGCCTGGAGCACTTTCCTCAGAGGCCTGTTTAGTCCTGCGGGGCTGTTAATTCATCCACATGGATGAGATGTTCTCTTGTCGCAGCTCCATCAATGTGGGTCAGGCTGTCATAGAGGTGGCCTAGTTTTAACTACCTGTGCCACTTTTTTAGTGGGATTTGTCAGAGCTCCAGGGTAGGAAGGATCAAGGTGACTGAGTCTAATCATTACTTTGTGGGTCCATAAATAAATTTAGATAAAACTTTGAAAATGTGAAATAGTTGTACCCAATTTTCTGTTGAGATTAAATCAAACCGATATGACAGACATACTGATGTCAAAAGTTGTCGCGTCGCACCGTGCCACAACAGCTTGAGGCTGTCTACACTTGACATGACAAAGCAACCTTTGCAAATCTATGTGTTCTTCGTGTCAGAAGTAGCATGAGCGTTTGGAGTATGTCAGAAATAGAACAGAGCATCAGTTTACTGTCGGAGATTTTTTGTGTTGTGTCGCATCCGGTGTAGACTGATTATAATGGGTTCGTTCTATTTGCTTTTGTCGTGTTGAGCCACTTGCGTCTGGTGTTGATACGGTGTGAGAGTAAAAAATGTCACAAGTGTATTTGTCTTACTGCACTGGTAAATTTTTTTACAACTTGTTTTAAGTATAAAAGTATAAAAATTCAAATAACAAGTGAAAAAAATCAGTCAGTGCAGTAAGACAAAATACACTTCTTAAGGCCCATTTCAGCACGAAATTTCAGCAAAATTTTGTGGAGAAAAAATGTCAATAGTGAAGCAATACATAAAAAAAAAACTGTCAATAGTGTAGCAATAGTGTAACAAGCAGCTTTCTATTGAATTCACGTGCCAAAGTTCAACAAAATATCTGTGGGTCCATCAGGCAAAATAATAATTCCCCTCAAAATTTCTCCAAGCAACGGTAAATGAGACCGCACCTTTAATACTTATGCAGTTTTCCTACACAGGTAAATCTTCTTTCGAGCTTATCAGTATTTGTCTATGACCTTAGCATAGATAGCGCCATGATCCTGCTTTAATGAAAGGCGAATGACTAAAATCTCTGCTCACCTCCTCTATGTAGCTCTCCTTGAAGGATCCTCGAAACATGGCTGCCATCCAATCACAGCTTGAGATGAGCAGTGGCTTGTGGGCTGGCAGATATCCGTCGTCTAATCGAAACACCACATCTAAAACCGGGAGGAAAAGAGCACACATCTCGGCGTGTGTCACAGAGTCGAGGCTACAGAGGGGGAGACAGGTGGACGGACGAACACAAAGAGACAGACGAGAAGACAGATAGACACACAGACCGATAATAAATAGACAGATTGACAAGGCTAAGGATAAGAAGACAGAAAAAGTGAAGGGAGGGCCAGACTGGGACCATACAGGGGGCAAATTAATTTTAGCTGCGAATCCTTTAGAGACTGACATCGATGACTCTACATGTTCAATGTGGCTCACTCGTTATGTTAAACAACAGATGATGTTGGACGGGTTGCTTAGCATTATGCTGCGGGTATCAGGAGGGCATGATGGGAAAACTGCACCTAATTAAATTCAATGCTGATTTTTATTCTGAGGGGGGGGGGGGGGGGGGGGGAGCAAGTAAATCTCTAATGATTTGGTTTCTAAACTTCAGCATACCCTTGGGGAATGTACAAGTAGTCTTCAGGCCACAGTGGAGATGAAAAACAATCAAACATGAGAGAAGCACCTTCATGGTTGGGTAATGAGATTATGACAATTCCAGATGATGCAATGAAATAAACAGGTGTAAGTGGAGAGTACAGGAGTGTTAAATATTAAAAGGTTAAACATGACAAACATGCACACAACACACAAGACGTGACAATAACAGAAATTAAGCGACACAAAACAAAAAGCAGAAATGCAAACATGTTCACAATATGCAAATATTCATTGACAGCAATGAAGGGAATTTAAAACACTCTACTGTGTATTTCCTCAAAAATAACCACAGAGACTGAATGAAGGAAAGGAAAGATGAATTGTGCAAATTGACTGCTCTACAGTATGAACTATTCTATTCCAATTCCACAGGATTCTGGAATTGAAAATAGAAATCATGAGACTCAAGTCAATGGTGTCACTACGAAAACCTTTTGAATGTGACACACTGACAGGTAAAGGAGATTAGATAGCCAATAACACCAGAACTTCCTGAAGAATCAGCATTATACAAATCAGGACAGTTAATTAGTCCAAAAATCAATTAGAACTGTTCATTTTTCCCCCCCTCATTCCCTTAGCAACAGCAGCTATAAGATGCTTGTCAAAAGTCATTATAGTTGGAGGTTGAAAACTGGAGAAAACTTGATTCAGTTTTTCAGTGTAAAATGATAGAACAGACAGATAGCAGGGTAATTTATCATGATACAATATTTATAATTTGTCAGGACATTTGGGTCACAAAATTATATGAACTGATTTTCCCTGTGCGCAGTGTGTTCTGGTTAAGTAAGTATGAGTTTAATCTAACATCGACAATGTTACCAGATGGATGGATGGATGGATGGATGGATAGATAGATAGATATAGATAGATAGATAGATAGATAGATAGATAGATAGATAGATAGGTATACCAGCAAAGGTGCCCTTGCTCAGACACTCTTTGATGCGATTGGCACGGCGCACGTGGAAGGCTTTGGTGATCTCCTGGTTCATGAAGCTCTCACGGTTCAGGACGTTGGCCACCATCATACGCAAGTCGAAGACCTCTAGAAGCTCAGCGATGGTTGCCACCTGCATCAGGTCCCCACGTTTCTCATCCAGGTGACCCGTGTATAGGTACTGCAGCACTGCCTAAAAGAGCCAAGAGAAGGGAAAACAAATAATGTGACACCGCCGCAAAGAGAGGTCTTCGCTATTATTCTGTATGTCATCTAAATGCCAATTCACACTGCACCGACAGACGCAGACCAATGCCGATAGTCACCAGATTACAGTAAGTCACTTCTCAGACATTCCACGACCCAACAAAGCCAATTCAACACGTTGAATCGGCGTAAACAAGAGCCGACTGATGCCGACACTGATCCGAAAAAACACAATGAAGTGTGTACAATGTGAATTGGCCATAAGTTTGTTCTTACCTGGAAAGGCCCTTTTTGAATGAGATCATCCATGGACACTACTGTCATGAGTCTCATCCGACCTGTCACGGGGTCATCCACCATCTCCAGGTACACCCCCAAGAAACCACGCCCCCATCCCAAAAGAGCACGGCCTGCTCCCAGGGGTCCCAGAGAGCACTGGCCTCTGGCAGGCAGAGCGTTATCACTCTGTGAAGTCCTCAGTGAGCCCTGCTGCAACATGAGCAGCCTATTTGAACCCCTAGCACCACCTTCACCTTCCTTATCAATGTCCAGGCTCTTGGTACGCCCAGCCTGTTCTTTGGCTCCTCTTCGGCTCTGCTCCTCTTCCTCGCTCCCCTCCGAGCTCTCCTCACCCTCCTCCATCCCTGCCGCTCCAAGGTCCATTGTGAAAAGGTCATAGAACTTTGAGCAGGAAGTGGCCAGGTACACCTTGTGGGCGAAGACACGAGTTGTCCCAGCCTGGAGGAGAAACAAGACATCTGCACACAACGGCTGGCAGAAAAGAGAGTCCGGACCTTCTCCATCCATGGGAGGAGGATCGGGGATGCCCACCACAGGTCGTGGTGGTCTGGGGGGGAGGAAGGGGGCCTGGAGGAGGGGACGCTGAACCTTCTTTAAATGGGACTTCCAGAACTGAAGGTGGCGTCGAGAGATGAGCGCAGCACGGATAGCATTGTCAAACACATCCTTTACACCGAACTGAGCGACAATGCTTGTTTCATAGTATGGAATGCCAAGTTCCTTAGCGACCTCATGGCCTCGTTCTGGGGGCAGGATGTCTGTAGGTTTGATGGGTCTAGGAGGGGACAGTTAAAGAAAAAAACAGAAGCATTATTAAAGCCAGATAGAATATATTACACTACCATTCAAAAGTTTGAGGTCGGTAAGAATTTTTTAATGTTTTTAATGTTATCAAAAGACTCTTATGGTCACTAAGGCTGCATTTATGTGATCAAAAAACAGTAAAACAGTAGTATTATTAAATAATATTACAATTAAAAAGACCTGTCTATTTGAATATATTTTAAAATGTAATTTATTCCTGTGATGGCAAAGCTGTCAGCATCAATACTTGAGTCTTTAGTGTCACATGATCCTTCAGAAATCATTCTAAAATGCTGATTTCATGCTCAAAACATTTCTTATTATTATCATTAAAATATTATATCATTATTATGTTGAAAACAGTTATTTTGCTTAATATTTTTGTGGAAACCATGATACATTTTTCAAGATTTTTGGATGAACAGAAAGTTTTTCCATTTGGATTAGAAATCTTTTGAAACATTATAAATGTCTTTACTGTCTTTTTGATCAATTTAATGTGTCCTTGCTGAATTAAAGTATTAATATCTTTTTCTTTTTTTAAATCGTACCGACCTCAAAGTTTTAAATGCTAGTGCAAAATATCTCTGACATATTTTTAACAGATTTTTGAAATGATAATATTTGAAATTTTTTAATATTATATGGGGGTACTTTACCCATCTTACCCTACAAGCTATCAAAGGCAAGTGTAGCAAATTCATAACTGACCACAAACATACAAAGATGCACAAGAATCCTCTCAAAAAAGAATGAAAAACTTTTCATGCTAAAGTTTAATAACAGAATATGTGCTAGGAGTGGGTGTAGGATGTGGTCGTACTTGGCCAGAGGCCGGCGAGCCCGGTTAACAGCGTCCAGATCAGCATAGCGCAGGTCCAGCTGGCAGCCCACCAGGATGATCGGGGTGCGGGGGCAGAAGTGCTTAATCTCAGGGAACCACATCGTGCGGACATGGCGCAGGGAGTTCGGATTGGCCAAAGAGAAGCACAGCACTACCACATCTGATCTAAACACACAGAGAGAAAGAAATCTGTTTATTTTAAGAGAATACATCCGAAGGAATCATGTAATAGGCAGGAAATTGGCAAACCCTGGACACTAATCATCCTACACAGAGGCTTTAAATTGGACAGTGAATCACTGTTATTGGAATAAAAACTGTGAAATGCAACAAACAAAAAATGCTGTGAGCTTCCTTGCTTTTAAAATGTCATAAGTCCAGATTTATTATATTTTTTATATTATTTCATATATATTATATGGCTTTAACATTCAATTCATAATGGGATTTTTGCATAAATGCAAATCCAAAGACCACCAACGCACTAATCATAATCAGTCTTTTGTGAAATAAAAGTCACGGTATTACCATTTTCCCTGCAGCAAAACATAAACTTCATAAAGAAACAGTGCACGAGCGAGAAGCCAAATAGAGTAATGATTGTGTGTGTATTAATGCATGTGTGCTCTTCCAGTGAATGTGTGAGCATGCAAGGTGTTGTGCAAGTTATTAAAGCATCTCGTCTGACTCAGTAACCAGTGCTGGTCTAATAATAGCGAGTCATCCGACCATGTCATATTTCACAGCTGCACTCACAAGCTCATCATGTGAGACCAGCATACACAAGAATGACTAACGGAGCACCGCATTGTTGTTGTAATGTAAACAGACTTGGTCTAGTGGATTTCACCACAGTTATGCATTTACATTGGAAAGTGCTCATGAGCATGTTTATAGATATAATATGACAGTCAGTGTTTCTCAGACAACATTTCTAAGATATTTTCTTGCTTTCTTTGATATAATCTTTCTGGAAAATACTTATTCACAACATAAAGTGAAAATCTAGAAGTATTACTTTTTTGAAACAATATGGCTTCTCAAAAATGTTTTATTATTGGCGAACACCTCATGTGTGATGATTAAACAATAGAATTTCCCTGAAAACATAACATTAGCAAAGTGGACAATTATAACATGTTTACTTCCTTTTAGAAAATATATGGTAATGTTGACACTGCAATGGGATTGCCCATATACAGAATGAGCTAGATCGGCTAAGCCTTATTACTAAACTAAGACAGCATTTTAAGCCATACTAAGGAATATGTGTAAATGAGCTTACAGCCTCCAGGGGTCAAAGTCGACATCCTAGTGTCTGTGCTTCTGTTAGTGTGTGTACGTTCATGAACAGGGGAATGTATGCAAAAATATGTGGAAATGGGTCAGAGATAAATAAAAAACAAAACAAAACAGACTGACACACAACCACAGATGCATCCACAATCATTCACCATAACTCAGTGAATAATAACCACTTAGAATTGCTGTAAAAGCGAGTGTTGAGGGTCATAAAGGACTATGTTATGCAATCAGTGTGTGTGGTGTTCTGTAGCGCTATGTAGAGCATGTCTAAGTTCAAACTCCTGACTGCATGTCTGCTTGACTACACTGTAAACACAGTCTTGATTACAGACACACATCTAAACATACAAATAAGCCTAAATATTCTAACAACAACGAAAACATGCAGAAGTAAACAATTATTTTTTACGGAGGTACCATAGCACAATGATGGTATCAGTTGGTAATAACCATCTTTTCAAAATGAAAGTAAAAGACATTTACAATGTTACAAAAGATTTCTAAATCAAATAAATTGTTATTTTGAACTTTCTATGTATGATGATATGCATGCATAAATATGTGTCAGCCCGTGGAGGAGGGCTTCCCCACTGAGTCATGGTTCCTCCTGATGTTTCTAAATAATATCTAAATAAGTTAGGAAACTTTCACTTGCATTTCACAATGTGTTTTGTCAGTTTCTGTTCAAAGATAATTAATGGACTCAGCTAGGCTTTGATAAACATTTTCAAGAAATGTTAAATGTGTCTGTGTGGGTGTGTATTTAGCTAGAGTAACAGACACTGGGGGTGAAGGTCACCTGATTCTGTGTTTCCATAACAGGGCACCACCATTAATAGTGTTTTATCAGCTGACTGCATCTGCCTCAGTACTTTGCACACGCACTGAACGTGTCTGATCTCACAGACACACATCCTGTAACTCATTCACACAGATTTCTCTTTGATAAGAGAGAGAGTCTTCCACACTCTCTCTCTCTCTGTCTGTCATACAAGTAATACTAAAAACACACCACATTCACAATGCTATAGCATTATTAAATTATTGGATGAATTACATAATCAAAAACTCATTTGTCATGACCTCTTAGTCTACTATGTGTATTACCGTTCAAAAGTTTGGGGTCATAAGATTTTTTTCGAAAAGAAATTAAAGGGTTAGTTAACCCAAAAATGAAATTTCTGTCATTAATTACTCACCCTCATGTCGTTCCACACCCATAAGACCTTCGTTCATCTTCAGAACACAAATGAAGATGTTTTTAATAAAATCCAATGGCTCAGTAAGGCCTGCATCGCCAGCAATAACACTCCCTTTTTCAATGCCCAGAAAGCTACTAAAAACATATTTAAAACAGTTCATGTGACTACAGTGGTTCAACTTTAATATTATAAAGCGACGAGAATACTTTTTGTGCGCCAAAAATAGCCACTTTATTCAACAATATCTAGTGATGGGCAATTTCATAACACTGCTTCATGAAGCTTCGAAGCTTTATGAATCATTTGTTTCGAATCAGTGCTTCAGAGCGCCAAAATCACATGATTTCAGTAAACGAGGCTTCGTTATGTAATAAGTGTTTTGAAACTTCAATAGTTCACATGACTCTGGCAGTTTGATACACGCTCCAAACCACTGATTCGAAACAAAAGATTTGTAAAGCTTCGAAGCTTCATGAAGCAGTGTTTTGAAATCACCCATCACTAGATATTGTTGAATAAAGTCGCTATTTTGTTATTTTTGGCGCACAAAAAGTTGAACCACTGTAGTCACATGAACCGTTTTAAATATTTCTTTAGTAGCTTTCTGGGCATTGAAAAAGGGAGTGTTATTGCTGGCGATGCAGGCCTTACTGAGCCATCGGATTTGATCAAAAATATCTTAATTTGTGTTCCAAAGATGAACAAAGGTCTTACGGGTGTGGAACAACATGAGGGTGAGTAATTAATGACAAAATTTTCATTTTTGGGTGAACTAACCCTTTAATCCTTTTATTTAGCAAACATGCATTACATTGGTCAAAAGTGACAGTAAAGACATTTACAATGTTACAAAAGATTTCTATATATCAAATAAATTGTTCTTTTGAACTTTCTATTTATCAAAGAATTCTGAAAAAAAAAAAAAAAAAAAAAAATCACGGTTTCCATAAAAATATTAAACAGCACAACTGTTTTCAACATTAATAATAATAAGAAGAAATGTTTCTTGTGCACCAAATCATCATACTAGAATGATTTCTGAAGGATCATGTGACACTGAAGACTGGAGTAATGTTGCTGAAAATTCAGCTTTGCCATCACAGGAATAAATTACATTTCAAAATATATATTCAAAAATAAAACAAATATTTTAAATTATAATAATATTTCAGAATAATATGGTTTTAACTGTATTTTTTATCAAATTAACGCAGCCTTGGTGAACATAAGAGACTTTTTTCAAAAACATTACAGTTTTGAACGGTAGTATGTGTGGTTAAAGATCTGGGCTGGCACAGGTTCAGTCCCAGCTTGTTTTCTAAGAAAATGAGCATTATGTTTTGAAAAACATAAATATTAAGAAAAAAGAATATGTAAGTATATGTGGGCAAACTGCATCGCCTAAATATATTTATTTTTATTGCTTGATATTTTGTGCAATGAAATGCCTTTTAAGTGCGACTTAGGGTGTGTTGTCCGGGCCAAAACAACCAAGAGAACCAAACTACAAGTGTGAATACACCCTTAGATGTAGACACTGTAAGCATTTAGGAACAATGTCAATCTCCCTCATCCTCAGTGGCTACTGTGATCGGCTGCACCGCCTTGAGCCAAAGCACCACTTCTGATCCACTGATCCTCCGCTGCCCTGCACTGCGCTGAGAATAAGAGCCTCCATGCAGTGCTCTTTGGCTAGGTTTACAGTACATTACCTTCCCAGCTGGGAGGATTAGGGCAATAACCAAAGCTTGGCAGGGCAACACATGCCACAGCCAAGAGTGGAGAGATATCAGAAAAAAACAAATTGAAGATTGATCTGAGCAATTGTATTGTGGGACATGGAGAGTGTGAGTGAGTGAGTGAGTGAGTGAGTGAGTGAGAGTGTGTGTGTGTGTGTGTGTGTGTGTGTATCTATCAAGGCTTCAGTGACATGGCCTATTGGTAAACACACATGCCATGACACACTTAGCACTATGAGTTCAAATCCAGCTCCATATTGTGTAACTGACCTGCCATAAGCAAAGCGTCTGTCTTTGTGATGGTCTCCAAATGTGTCCCACAGCCTGAGGGAGACACTGACCTCGTCCACCACATCTCGTGACCTCTCCAGCACCTAGACAAAACACTTAAACTGTTCAGTAAGGTTTAAATTGACCCAGCACACCAATGCAAACACATTATATTAATTATATTCAGCTTTATTAAACTGGCAAGTTCATTAAGAACAAATTTCATATTTGCAATTTCCTGGCTAGGATTATTACAGTTAACTAAAAGTAAAAAGTAAAACTAAATGAGCTTAAAGGCACAATATGTAATTTTTCACCGCTTGAGGTCGCAGATTCAAAACAAAGGCGTAGCTTGATGACGCCGAGATTGAGGGTGGAATCTTGGGAGATGTCGAAATCATGAATCATGTTCATGGTTGAGATTATAAACGTTACTGTAGTATGAAGCAGAGCAGGGCCTGTGGGAGCTGAACAAGGCCGCTGGAGCGAATGCTAATGAGAGACGAGTGCGACACACGCCTCGATAGCAGCTCAACTTTTATTATGCCGCAGTCGCCACTTCCGTTTCTTCCGGTCAAGTGTATGTGGGGTAACGCAGCGCTGTTTTATCATATTACATAAATTTGAGTGTGTTGAAAATTACGTTACTCTGTGTGTTCGCTCGGTGGCTGCTAAGAGACACTTGTTGCACACTGCAATAAGCTAGATCGATATTAGAATATCATATTAATATAATTAAGAAAACGAGATTCAAACAATAAGACTAAACGTGTTGAGCTACAGTATATAAAAATGATTAGTTTTTGGTCTATAAATGTATCCAAATAGTTGTTCCCTTGTCTAATAAAACATGTAATATATTAAAGCGTTTTGGTGTTTCCATGGTTTCTACAAAATAAAACCGGAAATTGAGGGTAACGCAGGTAAGTAAGTAAGTAAGTAAGCAAGTAAAATTGCTTATTTCTTATTTTTTGGATATTTTAATCCAAAAATCTTACATATTGTGCCTTTAAATGAACAAATATAACAAGTATACAAACAAATAAATGGTATATATATCCCCTCTATTTGAACTATTTTATATAATCTAAAGCCTATAAATACACTGGTTAAACAGGTTGTACTCCATTGCAATTGCCATGTATGTACAGTTACAGTGCAGTATTTATATAAATCAACATTTAATGCTTTTCAACATATACACAATATGCCAAAGGTCTGCCCACCTCCTGGCACACACGGTATTGGTCGATGGCCCAGACAGTTGGCACGTGGGTGGCAAGCAGCTGGTACTGAGTAAGGGTGGCATTGCAGGCACGGGCACAGATTAGCCGGGTCTTGCCCACTGCGTTATCACCCACCACCACACACTTTATGGTCTCCACATTGGGTCGCTCATAATCTGTGTCTATATCCATGGAGAAGGCCCTAAAAGACAGCAAAATAGAGAGAAATATTTTAAGTAGTGCTAATCATTTATTGTACTGACAAAAAAAAAAAAAAAAAAAAAAGAGGACAAAACAGTTTATCATGAAGTATAAAAAAGAAACTCAGTTTCTAATACATTTCCATTTGTTTAATTTACAATGAAGTCCAAACAAAACAAAAATAGCAAAATACAAATGACAAACAATAAACTATAATAGGAAATTGATAATAATTCTCTCCATTTACTGTGGTTACTCAAAACAACATCCACAATAATGAATGGCGTCATCTGTACTGTCTACTCATTCACCAAATGTTCAAAGTTTAAACAAAAATCTGGGTCAGGTGCTATTTCTGTCTGAGGAAGGAACAACAAAGACAGCCAACACAATTCTGCACTTGGCTGTACAGCGTTTCAAAGTGTGTGAGTTTCAAAGTCGACGTGAACAAGTGCATATAGCATTTTTTTTTTTCTTTTGGAGTCTTAGAAGAATCCACCTGAAGCTAACTAAGGTCAAAGCCCAGTGGCAATGCTGATTTGTATGAGAGAACACAGCTAAACCAGACAGCATTAATTCTCACGCTTTGCCCAGGATACTGAAACAAACAGCGTTAACACATAATAATAACTCTCACATAAACATTGACTTAAACCTCCTAGGTATCAAGACTGCAGCTCTGTGCAGAGAAAAGAGAAAAAACCTGCTGAGGGATGCATCTGAAACAAATCATTAGGAGACCTGCGTGCCAACACATATGACTGTAACTTAATATCCATGACAACTAGAAAGTTCTCTTTTAGGTTCAAACAAAAGCAAGAAATGTGAGATGTGCTTTTTTCTCCCCCCTGAAACAATGAGAGATTTTTGGTTTCATAATGGATGCAGACATTTGTTCAATAACTGCTTTGCTTCAAGAAGTCACATAAATTTGAGCAAGTGCATAGAGCTGAAAAAAAAAAAAAAATCAATATTAATACACCACTATGATAAAAGAGGCCTTATAAAATTAAATACAAATGATTTTGGGAACCATAACTCCTCTGTGGCTTTAAAAGTGCACCCGCTACGGCTTGAATTACCCTTGGTAAATGCACTAAAAGTGTCCTGAGCTGCACAAATCAATTAGCTTTCCGGGAAACAATAAAGAATTTCCTTGAATAAACACACAGGCAACACTCTTGGCCAACTAAGAGCAGTGCATTCTTTTGATACAGCTAAAGTGATACAGCTATCTACATTACAAGCCGTCCTGAGCTCCGCTGTCCAAGACAGCTAACGTTCCATAAAAAGAGCTCATGAAATATTAATACGGCCACTGTTTATTGTTCCACTGACAAAGACGTCACAGTTCTGGCCTCCAGTGACATACTGGGGTTCTGAAAATGATTTTCATTCAATCAATTCATTCTGAGTAGCAAGGTGGCAATTCTGACCAAGATTAGTAATGTGTCAAAACGGCCCATAATAGGTTAGAGGCGTTTTATCTAGAGCAGCGGAGCTCAGTTAATTCCTCATGAGGGAAATGTGACAGCCAGTTTTGAGATTTTGGATCAGTGAAGAAGGTTTCAGAGACGTCACTGTGAAATGTTGTCATTGTTAAGGGTGCTCTGGAGGAAGCTTCTTTAACAGGTTACATAATGGTGGCACATTCATCAACGGGCTGATGAAGCCGAGCTGTAAATGTTATCTAACAGTAATCTTTATAACTGTTGTGTCAGAGTCACCAACATTTATGGAGGATTCTATCAAGGTGAAGATGACTGCATATGACTGCAAAAAAAAAAAAAAAAAAAAATTAATTAGTTCAAAGAAACAGACTTGAGTATGTTTTACGTACGTGGGTATGTGCAAAAATTGGGGCAGTGGGTACAGAGGTGTGAGTGCAAGCTTAGGCACTTTAAACAATCAACCACAATGTTTCCACTTTAACTCTCTACACATTATCATTTATGTACATGGGGGAAATTACATTCAAGTGACAGTTCAATCAAAAAAGACAACTCTGTCATCATTTATTCACCCTTGTGTCTTTCCAAACCTTAATGACTTTCCTTCTTTGGAATATAAAAGGTGAATTTTTTATTTTTTATAATTTTATAAAACACTACTGTTCAAAAGTTGTTGTTTTTTTTTAAATGCATCACAGTTTCCACAAAAAGATTAAGCAGCATAACTGTTTTCAGTATTGATAATGCAGGGCTCCAGACAAAAAAAAAATTCATTAAGGAGCCATTGGCTCCTATAGGGGGAAAAAACAGGTGCCAAATAATTTTTTTAAGAGCCACACAACAATGAACTTAAATTTTTTAAATCACTTACTTTTAGTCATCCTGTTGTTATATATATATATATATATATATGTATATCCCCTTTACAGTTTCAGCATTTTCATCTTGTGATTTTTCTGGGAAATGAATGTCACTATTTTCACTTAATATTATTATAGTTTTTGTTAATATTTTGAATCCGATTAGATTTTTATATTTTCTGCTTTCATTTTTCGTTAAGTTTTAATAATTTTTTTATTTTATTTTTGGTTGTTTTTAAACATGTCTGTTTAGTTTGTATACATTTTTATTTCAGCAATATTTATTTCAAACAATGACAAAAATGTTTTTAATGGTTTTTGTTAACTATAAAAACACTGATGCTAGAAACATCTTTATATTGAATAATATGTGTCAAATAATGTTCTTAGTCTTTCCTTCCTGAAGCTACAACAGTTTACTTTGAATCAAATGAAAATAAATATAAATATATGGAAATAAATGTATAAATAAATATTAAATTTGGTATAACCAAATAACAGGGGACATTGCTATACATACCACTTGACTTTGATCAGGCCGAAATGCAGCGGGACTCTTATTTTGAAATGTCTGTGCTTTACTTTTGCTGCTAATTCAAGTTCAGATGAGGAAGATGAGGAAAAAATACAACCGCTTACAAGACATTATAATATAAATAATATAAAGTGAACTTTGTCATAATTGATCAGCATTAGTTCATAAGCAATCTGTTGACAAATGTGCGCTAATCATTGAATGCCAGCTGCTCTGAAGCAGTGTTGTGAGAGCCTGAAGAACGCACAACAGCGCCATCTTTTGACTTTAAAACATGCAGCGCTCACATTTATTTAAGGAAATTAATATTAATAATCACATTAGAAAATCGCGATTTGTTTTTCCATCCACAAAATATAAGACGCCTTAAAATGATCATTAATACTCTTGTTATACCATTTAAAATACTGAAGACATTTTATGACCTTAAATTTATCTGAGGAGCATGAGCGGAGTGGAATAATGAAAGTGATCAGCATGATTGATATTCGAAACGGTAAGCACGCGCTGCATTGTGTGTGGATCTGGAGTCTGCTGAGCCGGTTTCCCCTTTTGAATGACGAATAGCCTATTAGACGAATTTACATGAAGAAATAGGCAGTTGTCTCCTTTACAGTAGAAGTCGGTGTGTTCAAATGCAGCTTTTTTGCACCGACGCAGGCGACAACACAGTCGGCTTTCATCAGCGCTAGTTCTTTGGCGTCTGTTTGGTGTGGGATATTTTTCCATAGGCCTACCTGTTCATATTTCGGCGCTCTAACTCAGTGAAACTTTCACGCAATCTCATTTAATTACGTCAACACAGAAAATGATGTGATAGGCTACTGGTCACAGAACACGCAAATAACATTCAAATTTTACAGTCATAAAGTGTGAATTTGTATGGTCGCCAATGGCGACCTCAGCAAAAATATCACTCGCAAATTAATATTTTTAGTCGCAAATGCAACCGTTTTAGGCACAGTCTGGAGCCCTGTTGATAATGATAAGAATTGTTTTTTAAGCACCAAATTAGAGTTGTCAAAAGTACCGACTTCGGTACCAATCGGTACTGAAATTTTAAAAATGAGGCTTTGAGCGCTGTTGAGCGGATTCGTAAACACCTCTGATTGGCTATTGTGTTCACGTGCTCATCAGATATGTCTGTGATTGGCCTCAATGATCAACGCACGGGAGCATTTGAAAGCACACGGAAGTGTTTGAATTTGAAAGCGTTTTAAAAGCGGGAGCGGGAGCATTTGAAAGCAGACATATATCAGTGGACTGGTACCGAAGTCAGTACTTTTGACAACTCTACACTAAATCAGCATATTAAAAAGATTTCTGAAGGATCATGTGACACTGAAGACTGGTGATGATGGTGAAAATTCAGCTTTGTCATAACAGGAATAAATTATATTTTAAAATATATTCAAGTAGCAGTCATTTTAAACTGTAAAAATATTTCTCAGTTTTACTGTTTTTACCATATTTTTGATTAAATAAATGCAGCCTTGGTGATCATAAGAAAATGGAAACTTTATGATAGCTTTCTGTGAGAAACACCTCAAATTTAAGCCACTATTCAATGAAAATCTTCCCTTCCTTTAAAAATGGCACTGAGAAACATTTTTGATGAATAATACCTAATAATAAATTTCAGCCTGTTTCTCAGACACTACACTGTGCTACTGTACAGCTTCAGAAGATTTAAGATACTTATATGACAACTTATATGGATTAATAAAAAGTTTACGATGTTTTTTTGTCATTTGAAGCTTGACAGCCTAATTCATTTTCATTAAAAAGATCCATTGAAGAAAGAAATTTTTACAGAATTGAATCAACATGTGGGTGATTAAATGATAACAGAATTTACATTGTTGTGTTTTTGTCTATCTCTGAACACTAGGTCAGAATGTCTACGAACTGAGTACAGTTTCCTTTTGTGACACACAAACACAACAAACAAATGTGTATAATAAAAGCAATGATACCAGAGACATGGATGTCTCATGAAGCTTTTAGCAGAGTCAGTTGAGTGAGTCAGTGTTTTGTCATGGGGAATGAGACGAGCAGTGTACCACACTAGCGCTTGTTTTAGTGACAGGCAGTGATAGAAACAGTGGGAGGTGAGGTCTGAGAATGAGCAAGAGAGAAAGAAAGAGAGAGATGAGACGCGTGGCAGACGCCCACTCCATTCACAAACACTGTACGGGCCCACACAACAGTTCGTCTGCTTGTATTCAGTCCTGCCAGCCTCAGTGTGTGTGTGTATATCTGAATATGTAGGTAGATAGAGAGAAGAATATCACAGCATGTGGACCAACTACAACCCACAAGCAAATATGGCAGTTAATGAACAATAAACTCTTTTGGTTAGGTTATAATAACTTAGTATAGCACTCTCAAGCTTTCTTTCTCCACATATTTCTTGTGGCAACCACTAAAATTTAATTATGGAGTCAAATGAAACATTTTCAGGATCTCTTCACGAGATAAATCTCAAACAAGAGTTTTCTTCTGCAAGTTTGACTGTCCTTTCCCTCTCTGTACATCTGTCTTTCTAGACAGCTGGGCAGCGGAGACTTGCTCGCCCCTCCTGCACTGTGTGTGTGTTACATAACAGCTCCAGTGGCAAAGGCTGCTCTCTCTGCCGTCACATAACCAGAATCCACGATTAAAAACCTCGCTCTTAGAGAGCACCTGCAAGCCCCTGTCCTAAAACACTGAAACCAGACCTTCCCTTTTTTATAAAATGAAAACTAAATCAATCCAAATCATATCAACACATAACCCCTGCCTGTCATAGTGACCTAATTTCTGTAGTTTCCATCAATGCATCATGCCAAGTGTTTTGCCCTGAGGGTGTCCGCATGGTGTTTATATAGGCATATTTTCAAGTGTTTATAGAGGAGACATGTAAAGACAGGCTATGCCATAAGCGCAGACAACTTATGTAACGCGGTGGTCTCCTGCTTGCCAGTAAACAGGTTAAAGTAGAGCAGTGTATTGCTGCACACCAGATTTGACAGCGTTTCCAAATACCAGACTGCTTCAAAATAGCAAACTGCACCACTGCAGCGTACAACCTCAGAGAGTCTTATACCACATGCCTTTGTACTGCAAGGAGTCAATGTCTCTTAGTGGATCAATGACATTTTATAGCCGGGCCACAAAGTCGTTCAGAGTGCTAAGTCCTCCAGATCAGAGAATGAGTTAGATCTTTCCCCTTAATGCCATCACTCACTGAGGAGTAATGGAGGAATTAACTATTGAAACACTGAGATCTACTATGTCATTGTGATAGTGTTTTCAGTGAAACACATCAGGGGCGTTTCATTTACTTCACATGCAGTAGCCACAAAAACTGTCTTTGCATTTTATAACAAAAAATAACCAATTTTAATAATACATAACTGATTTTTAAAAGAACTATAGCACATATACCATTTCAAGCAAAACATTGGACAAAACAAGTGTGTTAGGTTTCAAATGAAAGAATAGAGAATAAGTCTAAATTAAGACCAAATGTATTTACGTATTTTCTTTGTGTGAAACGTTAGCAGATCATGCTGACTTCAGGTGCACCTGGGAAATTCATACCTCCGATTCTGGCATTCATTATTATGATGTAACCCATTCAAGTCAGAAACATAAATTAGCCTAAACAATACAAACTTATGAACAATAAACCCAAATAACTATATTTCTATCACTTACTCATTTCTATCACTCAATGTTTGTGTTACGCAAAGTAAAAAACTGAGTGATCAACTACACTTGTTGTCTATCAGCTGTTCCATACACCACACCTTTAAATTGATTGAAATACAACATGTAAAACTAAAATAACTTGCATAATTATCCATTATAAATCACTACAGGCTTGCTTTTCGCTCTCTACATGGATTACAGATATATTATGTTATCTATATTACAGATCAGTGTTTCTGCAATATGCCAAATCGACATGCCCCTTACAACTTTTTTCAGTCATTCAAGTGCTCAGAACTCGTAATTACAACATTTCCGACCCTACTTGAAAAAAAAAAAAACCCCTTGACATCAGTTGGTTAAAAGTTATTGAAAATGGCTCTGAAAAGAAGTTCGTTCTGAGAAAGCACTAGCATCATTTGTTTGCACATGCCACATGGTTTGATATTTAGTTATATAATATTTTCTTATCTAAGTGCAACTTAGATGCCCAAAAGTGTCCAAATACTTTTTGGAGGCAATATATACCAATATATGGTATTTTCCGATGATCCTTAAACTGATCGTAACTGCAGCCGACTCGCACTCATGCCCTCCATGCTATACTCCAAAAAAAGTTTACATCAGCAAGAACAACAATAGTAATTACAGTGAGATGTGCAGAAGTTAAACTTCTTCATAACAAAGTGACCCACCAATTAAGTCTTCAACAAGAGTTTAACTTTAGCACAGTGGCCCACCTTGACTACAGCTTCATAAGTCCTATGGACCTAAGCTGTCATGTGCACTATAAATACAACTGTACCTTTACCCTTGAGAGCAAACTCAGCAATGAGAGACTCATTAAAGTCAGCCCATGGAAAAAAAAAAAGGAAAGGTGGAGTCCCCAGACTTCAGCTCTCAATGGAACAGCTAAAGCGAATGTATTCAAATAGCACTGATAGGGGTGTCTTTTCTGAGAGCATTTTTGCTATGGATGATCGCACAGCATTTGTTTTATGATTATCAACACTTGTCATTTGGATCAAATATTGTCAGATAAGGTGAGCACACAAAAAGCTGGTTACATGTGCTGAATACAAGTTGTAATATAAAATCTGAGTCACATTAAAAAAGAAATCACACCACACTTCTGTTATCAATTTCTGAACAGCATGACAGAGCAGGATATTACCTGCAATTTGTAATGAGTGTGTAGCAGCAGTTGATTGCTGACAAGTAATGTTTGAACAATATAACAGTCACATCATAAAATAATGATTGCTGAATCAGCAAAAGACTAAAACGCTTCACTTTGTCCCTGGATTATAATGGACAAAGAGTCAGTAAGATCTCACAATAGCATTAGCGGGAGAACTTGGCTCATGCATACAAAGCCACAAACAAAAAAACACATGCATCGTGGTGGAATTTCAGAGAATTCAAATGCTCAAGATATTTTCTTGTGATTAGATCAGTTGTAAAGGTATTGTGTGAAACGTATAGAGGTGGCCATTGACAAACCCCCATTCATACTTGTAAGAAGCCCTAATTCAGCACCCATTCAGAATGTGTTTCATTGAGAAATATAAACCAGTAGTGAATTCTCTCAGTAAGAGGATTTCTCGCTTTAAGATGAAACAGAATGCCAGTGAATGAAATGTAAGTTCATATAAGAAAGAGAGAGAGAAAGATGCAAGAAAAGGTGAGCCAAGCCCATGCTCGACACCGAATCAGAGTGTGCCATGGAAAATGAATACATACATACATACATACACGGTACTATGAAGACTGAGAAGATGCATAGCAACAAACTAGCCAAAGCAAAAAGGTGGCGAGTTTCAGCAGCCGCAACGTGATACAAAGACATGCTTCCTATGGCAAGCCATTTTATCATTTATTCTTTAAGACTATTATTATGCTACTAGTATTTAATAGAGTAGAAACTAGAATATTTTTTAACTTTATTAGTACCTATTCATTATATAGTAGTACTTATTCATTATATACTAATAATTATACCAACAGCAACAAGTATAAATTCAATTAGTACTAATTCCTTTGCTACTAGTCACTGCCAATATTGACAAATGATGACAAATCCCCAACAGTAAAATGATGCCCCATTTTATTTCTGACATAATCCAAGTGCTTGTACCACTTCTGACATTAAGGACAAATGGATTTACAATGGTCTCTTTGTCATATCTAATGTAGACAGCCTTAAGCTGGTGTGCCGCATCCCGTGTAGACACAGTGTAGGTTTTCACTGAACTATAAAGTAACAATTATAAAATTCTATCAATTTTAAAATAGCATCTGTAACTAGTGAAATAGAGAATGTTACTGATAAAAAATTGGGATTGATATTACCGTCTCATAAACATGGTGAGCACATAGTAAAAAAGGTAACTAGTAAACAGCGAATAGCTGTTATGTGAACCACAGAGTGGAATTTGTTACTGTCAAAATGACTAGCAGAAAGGGCATAAGTTGTAATGCATGAGTACTGTTGACTAACTGAATAGATACTAGTCATTACGCAGGTTAACAGTATATATATATATATATATATATGAATGAATGAACGCTAGTATCTAGTTATTTGAATGAATACATGTTAAAACGGCTTGCCATACGTTTCCAACATCAAGCGTTAAGGATGGGCGGTGGTTAGTGTGTTTTTACTAGTCAGTTTTGATGCAGTTCTTAGTGCAGTAATGCAACATTAACTAGGAATCCGCAAATAAATGCTGCATGATTGTCGTGAGGTGAAACAAAGTGAAATTTCTTCACCTTACCTTCCGACGCTTCCAGAATTGACCCACATGCCAGTCCGCGCGTGGTTCCCTCCTGGCTCCCGTTAAACCGGGTGCAGGAGATCAAATCAAACCTTTAAATGACTGAGACGTGTCTGAAAAACTCTCGACTGTTTGTGTTCAACTCGCTGGCGTGTCACGGCTGACACAAAGGCAGCATCTTCACACTAGCATTCTCTGTTGAGCTGAAAGAGATCCCCTGAAACAAGTTTGCAGAATGCAGTGGAGAACCTCAACCATTAAGTGTGCTACATCTAACCTCACTCTCTCAAAGATGCCTCTTTCTCCTGAAATTACTGACATTTATAGGTAAGCTCTCATTTTGGGGCGTTCGTTGGTGTGTTATTGTTTCTACAGCTGATTTCGCCAATGACACGCCTCTACTTGTGCGTCACGTAAACTGAACTCACCCCGAATCCATGGCACTGTGACTGGCAGCCAATCAAATCTATCGCGGCCGATGGCCCCGCCCCGTCTGGAACACTCGGCCCGTTAACCCACAATCTACCAATCATTTGTTTAGTCTCTCTGACAGGCGGCGCGGTTACAAAATGTTTTTACATTGTAGAGTACAGAACACATTGTAGTTGTGTTTAAAACTAGTGTCATACATTGAATCATTGGATTTCATGTTTTAATACATACTCTTCTTTTACGTAAATGATAAATGTTTACATGGTAAAACCAGGATGCGATGTATTCGGATGTGTATTAATAATTAATAGTGTCATTTCCAAATAAGTGCGACAGCTGCTAAAATAATAATAAAAAAGTCATTAATAGAAAGCCCCTCTTGTCTCAAAGATCTATATAAACACTAAACAGCATAATATTTAGTGTAGGGGGTCTCAGCAAATTTAAAATATTTTAAATTAATTAGCAGTAACGATTTATCATTGGCTATTCATCAATTCACCATATTGATTCCTTAAAAAGGAACATCTTTTTAAAATAAAATTAACAGAAGTTGAAGTTGTTGGGGGAGGGGGTCTTAAAAAATAAACATTTATTGAAAATAACATTTTATTTCATATGGTGACGGAAGCTCATTGATATAGCCTATTTGTTCCTGTGACATACTAAAACAGACACAGCAGGTAATGAATACTGACCTCTAGTGATATATACTGGTATAAAACACAACACAGGCCTCTAGTAAGTGCTGAGAAAGACCACCAAACACCATGGTGTTCCTGTCAGTATTTAAATTTTGAAACAGTGAGCACTTAAAAAACTCTGTTTTCTCAAACATCTAGACTGCGGATGGGGTCTGATCATGATGTCATTGCACAAAGCCTGGTATGATGTCAGTCACAGATTTTAATGAAACACATACAGCCCCTGTTCCCACACTTCAGTCAATACAGCCTTTTCTGCCATCCATCTCAGACCCAGCTGGACTCTAGCAGGCATGCCAGTGCCAGTGCAGCAGTGGGCCCTGAGAAAGTGATGCCCCTGTGGCCCCTCTGGAGCACCCGGAATGAGAGTGAGAGACGGAGAGCCGGGACTGAGAGACGTGCAACTCAGAGCTATGAACATGTAGGCATTGTGGGATTTTTCTATGAAAGGGTTTACATGGAATGATGTATTATGAGGTGAGGTTAGTGAAAGTGTCTGAGCCTGTAATTTACAGTCAGGCTTCTTATACTGACATTATGAGTGCAAAGCAAAGGAAATGGAGGGCAGAAACATAAATTAGGCTGGGTGGATGAAGGGTGAGCCTGGGAAACATTATGAAGTGTCTCCTGCAGAGTTAAGCTATGTTTGTTATTGTGGATTTTGGATGTGAACCACAGGTCATAAGCACACACATTTAGACACACTATACATGCACATTAAAGCGTCTTTTTCCATTCTCTATCCAACAAACTCACACGTACTCTTACTTGGCATAAAGATGCTAACATGATGCATCCACTGTTCATGCAAGTAGCCAGCCCTTACAAACTGTGCTTTATACAGCTATCATAACCGGATGCGTAACACATTTTACTGCAAACATATTCAGCTTTAGACTAGGCAAAGTAGGTCAGACCTGTTATACAATGGGGAATCTTTTTAAGGGGCATAAATGCAATGAATTTGAGCCACAAAAAAATTAAAAAAAAATAAAATAAAGCATAAACAGGAAGTCATAGGACGGTACTACATCAGTACAGCGATACCAGCGGACAAACTGTCATCTTGACTGGGAACAGTGAACTGTATGCTGCACACCCCTGTCATGGGTACTAATAGTTTGTGTTAAAGAAGGGATAAGATTTAGCGCCATGGACACAAAGTCTCCAAACAAGTCCTTAAGTGCATAATGTGGAGGAAAAAAGATGAGACTGACATTCTGAGAACAGGGGGAGGTTTCCTGGTATCAGTCCACAAACAGTGGCATGGTGTTGCCCATGTGAGAGGCTTGTGAGGTTGTGTGCAGAACATCCAAACAAAGATAAGGTTTAGAAAAACAATGAAGATAAAATGAGAGAAAAGGGCAATGAGTGTAGATATACAGAAAATAAAATCATTTCTGGGTTACTATATTGAATTTTTCTATTAATAGCCATTAATTACAAAATTGTGAGTGTGTGTACAAACATGATCATCATGATCTAATAATATACATGAGGAGGGGGAGTCACATTTATATTCAAATTAATTATAACATACACAGAACCAAAACCCTAAAGTGTAGCTATAAATTACTAAAATCAATCAGAAATGAATTCAGTCATATTTAGAAAGTGTTTGTGACAACGTGTTTTCTGCTAAGCTCAACATTAAAACTTTATTTTACTTTACTGCTGATTCATGCAGTGAATGCTGCAACCTGTTAATATGGCACTGGAATCAAAGTCAGCATGAAATTCACCCTATTAATCTTCTGAATGCATATAGATTTTATTGTGAAGAATTTGTGAATTTGTTTCATTTTTATTTTATTTTTGACCTCATTAAAACAAAATCAAAACATCTTCTCTCTGGTGACATGCACAGAAATTCTCCAATTATTTAGTCCGCTTAAACCCCGCCCCTGCAGGCTCACGTTTATCTGCATCCATTTTTGAGTGCAAAGGCCACATCTCAAAAACCAATCAACAGTTGATGCATAGAAGTTCCCGCTCTATTTATTTATTTTTTTTCCGATAATCCATTTGTCATATTCTTGGACTCTTATTTTGATATTCTGTTCACATTTTCCTGCTCTGTTTAGTTTCGGTTATGTCCCTGTTTGTTCCTGTGATTAATTATCATCAGCTAGATCTTATTTAGTTCCTGATTATTCCCTGCATATATACTCCCTGTTCAGTTTAGTCCTGTCGGTTATTGTTTGTTTCACGTGTTTATACTTCTCCTTAGTTTTGTGGATCATAATAAAGATTATTTTTTATACCCTTCACCATGCGATTGATACAGCCAGAAACGTGACAGAATAACCATCACGTTTAAGGTAATAACCAACCCTCAAAAATGAGTAAAGAAAAATTA
This sequence comes from Mylopharyngodon piceus, assembly GCA_039654765.1. NCBI lineage: Eukaryota > Metazoa > Chordata > Actinopteri > Cypriniformes > Xenocyprididae > Mylopharyngodon > Mylopharyngodon piceus. The sequence continues at coordinate 25,036,026 of CM077443.1, read as the reverse complement.
GAATGGACTTACCAGCGCTGCACCTTCTTCTCCTCCCAGATCACTGAAATTTACTGGGGTATTTGGGCTGGATGCTCTGGCACGGCAGCCTTGCAAGCCCGAGGGTGCCACTGAGCTCGTCCCAGAACTAGAGCCAGATATCATCACAGTCCTGGAGTCTACGCATGCTACTCAGTTTCAGGTCCACTCCTGGCTCTGGGGTGCACTAACAGATCTGTGGTCCACAGATCCAGTTCCCAAGTCCCCACCCTCGAATCCTCGCCTTCTTCACCGGTCCTGTCCAGATATTTGGATGCGCCGGTCCCGATCTTCCTCCTCCAATGTTTCTGCCTGACTTCCTGGTCCCATCTTCTCCGCTGGTCATGGCCAGTACCCTGGATCCGTCTGCTTCGCTGGTGTCATCCAGGTCCTCGGCTCTGCCCCCGCTGCTAGCTTCGTGCGGCTCTGCAACTTCGCCTCGGGCTTCCTCTCCACCAGCTCAGCGTGACTACTCCGTTGAGCTGGTGGAGGGGACTACTCCAGGCTCCCTCGTCCCTGCAGATCAACCTTGGCCGGTCGTCTCTCCACCGGGCTCCTCCCTTCCTCCCGTTTCCCCATCGTCCTGGCTTGCTCCATCGTTGCCCCAGTCAGCTGAGTCCCTGTCTCCACCTCGGCCCTGTGAGCCAGCAGCTCCGCCTTGGGCTTCCGGGCAGCGGATGTCACCCTAATCCGTCGGCCTCTCTGCTCCGCCAGTTCCTCTAAGCACCCTGGTTCCATCTCCGTCAGTCGGTCCCCTGGTTCTTCCCAGCCCTTCAGCCAAAAGCTCCACCCTGGGTCCTCCCACTGTCGGCTTCACCATGCTGTCTGTCTCCACTGACTCCTCCTCATCCCAGTCCATCACCGTGTGAGGACACGCCTTCTGGGAGGGGGGACTACTGCCACGGTATTGGACTCTTATTTTTATATTCTGTTCTGTTTTCCTTTAGTTCAAGTTTTCCTTCTGTTTAGTTTCTGTTATGTTCCTGTTTGTTTCTGTGATTATCCCTGCATTTATACTCCCTGTTCAGTTTAGTCCTTTGTTGGTTATTGTTTGTTTCAAGTGTTTATGCTTTTCCTGAGTTTTGTCATAATAAAGATGATGATTTCTTATACCCTTCATCATGTGATTGATACAGCCAGAAATGTGACAACATTACACTCGGATGTATGTCTGATGTACAGCAGAAAATATCTGTTGCTACGTCTGTTTCATCGCGACTTGATGGAGGGGGGCAAAGAGGGGAGAATGTGAGACAGACTTTATCTCCACAATACTGGGACAGGCCACACTGTCTTATCAACCTACAATTTCAAGCTCTCCAAGTATGTTAACACTGTGAGTTCAGGCCAGCTGTCAGTGGGCTACATGTGGCCTACATACTGTTCTGATTTATGTACAGCACGCTAGGTGTAAACTTTTTCCAAAGCATGTTCATTCTCATACAGTAGTAGCTTTTCTTTTGAACACTGAACATATAAATATGACTGACGATTGACGAACAAATGACTCTTATGAGCTGCTTGTTTTTAATGAATCAAAAACATACAGGGTGACCAATGTGATTCATTACCACACGTCTCTCACGAGGCTGTTCTTTTTAGTGAATCAAAAACATACAGTACAGCGGGACCAGTGTGGCCCGATTCATTAACATACAACTTTAATGAGATGATTGTCAATGAATATTTCAAAATACAAATTAGCACTTGAATTTGAATCAGTCTGAAACACTGTAGAAGTTGCAGCTTTATCAAAGAAAGAATTTCTTTCATATGTACTGTAAGCATAAAGACATTATAACGCAACGTAATCGAATTGAGACATCTGTATCGATACGCAGCCCTACTACAAACACAATCCCTAAGTCAGTGAGTCAAGTGGAGGCAGTTTGCCAAGTTTGCCACTGGACGTATCATCTGATACATCCAATGGTAAAACCACCTCCCAAACACAACTCCTCCACCCAGCACTCAAGATAACGCGGTGATGTTGTTGTTTGTGTGACAGCAGGTACACTTCTCTATTCTATTGCAAACAACAGGCTTGAAAAAATGACAGTGGAGAGAGTACGACGGCTTTAAGGTGGATTCCCTACATTGTTCAGTGACATGAAGCTGCTTTAATGAAGATGAAGTAAGCTTAGCCATGCTCTAGACTTCAGTCAAGACTAACTCACCAGGCCTCATTAGGAAGGGGTTATCAGTACCTTCAAGCCACTGTTAGACACTTCTGCTCTAAATCTGCAATCAATTAATATCTAACCACCTGATAAACACTTTGACAAGCACTCTGAGCTACTATAGGCCTTATCTGCTTATCGAGTAAGTCAGATGTGATTCTCATGCGTACTGTAGTTCATATCTTTACTATTAGCAAGACATCTAATCTTACAGTAGAATAGGAGACAGTAGTGCTGCCCCTCTTATCAGGATATGATTCATGTGTTAAATGTGAACATCTTTAAGCAGAACCCGCTCAAATGAAGAGGCTAATCTAATTAAGCCTATACTCAGCTGTTTAATCACACTGGGGCCAAGTGCAGTACGAGCTTCCTTCAAGATAACCAAACTTCGGCTTGAATGAATTGACTAATATAATTTTGCACATATAGCTTGGAATTTGGAACTATAATGACCATTATGACTCAGAAGGAACGTTTTTGAAAAATGACACTTACGCTGTCACACAAAAGATAATGAAAGGAATATCAAGTCAAGTTTTCAGGAGATGTAGATCCTTTTCCCCCCCTTAAGCCTCATAACATGTCAATGACATCATTACCAGTTGAACTCAAAGAACTGTGTGATTAGCCTGAAGTCAAAGTACTGCTCCTCTGAAATGACATTCATTTGAAGACAACTTTACTGTTGCTTACCAAAAAGCTGCGGTCATAAACAGACAAACCATTTTATTTAGTTTTATCCATAGGGGATTAGCACTTGCTGTATATAGGAAAAGACATTAAAATGAACTTTTTTGCAAATAATTAACCAAATTAATTATTCATTTAGCCTATCAATCATTGTTCTGATCTGTGGAATGAAGTTACTCAGTGCTGCTATTTGATCTATTGTGCTATTTGTAGGAATGCTGCAATGTTCTTAACCAGTCACAAGTGTTTAACAAGAATATTTCATTGACAGAGACAGTGGAACAGGTAAAACTTTCCTCTGAATCCTTTGGATTGAATCTTTACTACTGTAGCTTAACCAGCAAGTCAACTTTGGGTAACCTGATTAACTGTCAGCATATAGGCTGTGCCAGTCCACCAGCTATATTAGTCTGAAACCAGCAATAACCAGCATGAAAATTCATGCAAATCTTGTCAGTGGGGTGCAGTTAATAAATAAAAAAATTTAAAAAAATAAAATAAAAATAAATAAGTTGCCACATGATGTTTACAAGTGCACGCCAACATACATAAAATATGAATACACAAAGAGTCGAAATTATCTAGTTTGTATTCCAAGCAAAAGGAAAACTAGTATAACGTGACATTAAAATGTTGCAGGGTACAGGAGGACAGGCAGATTTGAACAACATGCTAATTAAATATGTTAACATGCCAAAATATACATCTCTAAAGCACAGCAGGCCAAATTGGAACCTGGCTTTTCACCGCCGGGGAAATGAGGAAGTACACTTCACTGCTGTTATTCTGCTATAGGAGTTGAACCTGCTGGAAACAAACTGAAGCTGTTGTGATTTTGTTTCATAGTCTCACATTTTTCTCAGTCACTCCTCATTTCTCTCTCTGTTTTGGGCGAAGGGTTTTTAGAGAGAATTGGAATGTATTTCCATAGACTGTTTAAAACTGGGATTAGAAGAGTAAATAAATAAAATTAGGCCCAAAAATAGAAAGATGGTTAGCAAATAAAGAGGAAATGCTATAGTACACAGAACACAATCAAAGACAAATACTCACAACACATGCACATGAAAATAGAATATGGACACAAACACATGCACACCCAACAAATTGACTGTCTGGCACCCTGCTGAACACTTAAAACAGCATCTCCATAAAGCACTGGAAAAATCTATATTGGTGTTATTCCTGTGCCTGTCACAAAGGCTCATATTGGCCAGCAGTAACCAATCATGTCATTACCATCACAATATAGCAAAGTTGCATGCCTTTTTCATCCAAAACTTTTCTCAGGATTTATTATTTTATAGTAAGATGTTTACTGTGAAAATAAAACACTATGATCAATTGTTTGTTCTAGAAAAAGCAGTACCACTGTCAGTGACATATGCTAATGTACTGATCACATATTGATTGGGAGGGACAGTGGTACAGTTGCACTGCAAGATGCCAGTATACACCCTGTTGTATACACCCAGCTTTACGAATCTTTTGTTTCGAATCAGTGGTTCGGCGCACCAAAGTCACGTGATTTCAGTAAACGAGGCTTCGTTACATCATAAGTGTTTCGAAATTTCAATGGTTCACGTGACTTTGGCAGTTTGATACATGCTCTGATTCGAAACAAAAGATTTGTAAAGCTTCGAAGCTTCATGAAAGTCGTTTTATTTATTTTTTTTATGGCACACAAAAAGTATTTTTGTCTCTTCATAACATTAAGGTTGAACCACTGTAGTCACATGAACTGTTTTAAATATAACTTTAGTACCTTTCTGGGCATCTGAAAGTGTTAATTGTCTTGGTGGCAATAGAGGCCTCACTGAGCCATCGGATTTCATCAAAAATATCTTAATTTGTGTTCCGAAGATGAACGAAGGTCTTACGGGTGTGAAACGACATGAGGGTGAGTAATTAATGATAGAATTTCCATTTTTGGGTGAACTAACCCTTTAAAGTAACTTTGATGCACATTGTATTTAACCTTGAATAGACTTTTTAGTCATAAAAAACCTGCAGAATAATTTCAAGGTCTAAATAAAAATACAAGGAGTAAAAGTTTTATTTTCTCCCCTTGGAAATGTAATTGTGTAAAAGTTATAACGTGTTGTTTCTGTGCCACTAGAGACATGGGATTTCAAAAAGAAAAAAAAGTTTGTTTGACAGTAAACGGGTTTCCTGGACACTCCCCAATTACAATTACAGTAATGAAGTGCAATTACTCAAGTACTGTCCACCCTTGTAATTGCAAATATACAGTGGCCTCAAAACACTTTTTGGAACCTGAAGTCAAGTCACACTTAAAAATAGCTATTGTTTTATCATTTAAAACAGCACTGCTTGAAAAGCTTGTGCAATAGGCCACAAGGTTTGATATTGTTAGATCATGCAATGACTTCCATACATTTGTACAGATACAGAAAACTTCATCTGAAACAAATAAAGCAATCTGTTATGTGCTGGATGGCAGTCATACAGTAGGCTGCATTGTGTGCCTTTGTACAAGGGAGTCTTCTTATGTTTTGTGCTTCTTTATGGGAGGAATTACAACAGAAGCTAGCAAGTTTCGAGTTGTGGGTGTTCTGCACAAAATGCCACACCGGCCACTCCCTGCTCTACAGGGTTTTCCTCATGACTCATTTTGTGTGCTGGCTTACTACTACTGTATATGATTTTTATGGGATCACAGATCAAGTTGGGTGTGCTATTCTGGAATGCGGTTTTCAGGCACTGCCGGGACAACGGGTCAGGTTGCTTTGCATCTACTATACAAACAGCAAAGGATTTGAAATTTAATGTGTTTCTATATTTTACACTGTGTGCATGTGTGTCTCTTCCTGCACTCTGTAAATCAGAAAATGTATTGTGACCTCATCACAAAATGAGGTATTTCCGCTGTGAAATAAAGAATGTCAAACAAAAAGGAGATGTCATGATAACTGGGTTTTTAGAGTTTGTGTGTGTGCGACATTTGCTCTCACACAAATATACACGCCGATACAATACATACAGTATACACACAGAGCAAAGGTGTGCTTAAAGGGCCGCTTAATTCTCATTTAATGAAACCCACACTGACCCAAGAGAGCCCTATGAAAACTTTTTTTAAAATGAGTCACATTTTGCACTGCAGTAACTTTTGGGCTCAGGAAGTTATGCAAGAAATGTGAACTCAAACAGTCAAGGAAACATGGACATTTACTGAAGCCACAGTGTCTTGATCCAAAAGCAACTGTTATGTGATTTGATAAATAAGAAAATATGCTGCACTGACTGGATCAGACTGGTCTTGACTCTGGGTCTGGAAAAGTCAAAAATGTTTAAAACTGTCTGTCTGTTACTTAACATGCAAGCAGTCTGTAACACACACACACACACACGCACACACACACACACACACACACACAATTACCACATGCAGAAGGCCTCATTTAAATATGGGTGCATCAAATCTATGCTCACATGTTGCTTTTGTGCAATTATTCTTTGCAAAACACCTGGATACACTCAGAATTTGCACATGCAATCTGTCAGATTGCACAAGCAAATTACTACCCACTTTACTTATTAGTAAATCAGGTCCCAAAGGTCCAAAACCACATATAGAACGCAGGCTGCAATTAAAGGATCATATCGATCATCTAAAACTAATGACAACAATTTCCGCTGACAGGGTTTTTTAAATTGAATACATTTCTGGAAATACAACACCGTCATTAGCAACTGTTACAAGTACAGGGAAATACTTCTGTGGAAGAGCAAGACATGGCCTAACTAACTACCCATCAAACAAAACAAAACTTTTTCAAAAATTTTCACCGCTAGAGGTCGCTTATTCAAAACAAAGGCGTAGCTTGATAACACCGAGTTTGAGCGCGGAATCATGGGAGATGTTATCTTCACCTCACAGCCAGTGGAAAAGAATCGGGATGGGACTCGGGCAGAAATCATGTTCATGGATGCGATTATTAACGTTACTGTAGTATGAAGCAGAGCAGGGCCGAGTGCTGTGGGAGCTGAACAAGGCCGCTGCTAATGAGAGACGATCGTGACACACGGCTCAACAGCAGTGGAACTTTTATTATGCCAAAGTCACCACTTCCTCTTCTTCCGGTCAAGCATATGTGGGGTAAAGCAGCGCTATTTTATCATATTAGATTTGAGTGTGTTGAAAATGATGTTATAATGTTGTTGTTAAAACAAGCAATATAGTTTCCATGTGTTTCCATGGTTTTTACAAAATAAAATCGGAAATCGAGGGTAACGCGGGTATGTCACTGATAGGCAATGCACAGACACGGCCCGTGTCCTGGTTAAAAAATTGCTTATTTCTCTCAATTTAAACATTCTTGGAAACATTTGGGATAATGTAAGTACACAAGTCAACAAAATATATAACACTGTTCTATGCCTTTATACCTTTAATATACAATTTTTAAAAATATCATCAATTTGAAAGTAAAACAATACTGCAATATTGCAAACACAAGATACCTTGGAATATAGTATTAAAAAATAATTACGTCATGCACCCAAAGGTTATTCTTCTAAATACTTAAAACTTAAAACTAAAGGTTATTCTAAATATTTTTTTTCACATACTTTTACATATTGTCATATAAACTTACATTGTTTGAAAATATTGATTTATAAAGAATACAGATATGTTCCTAATTCTGAATATGTGCATTTTTGTGTAGTCCACTTGTAGTGTATATAGGAATTTACTTCAGATCTAAAGTACAGTTAAATATATATTTCAAGTATAAAAAATTAATACATAAAGAGGAACATAGTAGTATACTTAGTGTAAATATAATATATAAGTAGTAAACTATAAGTATGATGTTAAGTTCACTTAAAGAAAACAGAGTATACTTACAGTATAAAACTACTAAACTAGTAGTTTACTGAGAGTACACTTCAAAGTGTACTTTCATAACTAAACAATGTGCTACAAGTATACTAGTAAACTATCAGTATACCTATTTTTATTTTTATACCCAAGTTTCCTTGTAGTATAGTTGCAGTACAAACAAAAAATATAGTTGTAAACTGGTTGTGTAGCTACTCAAAGTTTACTACTGTTACACTTAAAGTATACTTAAAAGTATACTTTTATACACTAAAAAGTGGGCCAATTTACTCTCAAGTAGTACTGAAATAGTACACTTACAAGTATACTACATTGATATTAGTATACTTACTACATAAAGCATACTTACAAATAAACTTAGTATTAGTATACTAAATAAAATTAAATTGAAGTATACTTTTTATAAGGGTAGTCTGTAATTGTATGAAAAAATACAAACTTTGTCAAATTTTAAAACAATACTGTCATGAAAAGCTTCTAACTTCAGGAGGCAATGACTCCTGTAGTGACAAGCAGTCTTGGGTGACTGAGTTCATGCGCCCCAAAAGTGTGTCAATAGTTGTGCAATGTGCAACCCTATCTGCTGTCTCCATTGATCTCGAAGCATACACACATGAACAAACTGACGGAGAGTAGGCGAGAGAAGCTGGACTAGGACAGGGAGGAGACAGGGTAAGGAAAAGGGGGAGGTCAGTGGACCTTATCACTGAGCAATTCCTTCATAACACCTGCCTGTCCTCACGTCTCTCAGCACTGTCACTCATGTTCTAGTGTCTGTGTGCACGAAACATGCTAACGCCACTGAAGGTTTCACAAGCAAAGCAATGGGTTCTGGGTTCTAATCTGCCCTTGTATATATATATTTTTCTCAGTAAAACCAAAGATGTGCATCAGTGATTGTATATCAAGAGCAGGGACACGTTTGTGTGCATTTTGTTTTGTGATTTCAACGGAACAAATAGAGAGTCTCCGTAACGGTTAGCGATAGATTGAAGGGCTCGTCTGTGCACGAGCCACCGCCACTGATAACAGCGGCAACAAGCACTCAGAATGATTTCAACACTTTCCAGCGCCAGATCACCTATTATTTAACACAAACAAACAAAATGAATACTCTGCTAGTCAAGATGTTTAATTTGTATTAGATACATCTGTACCGCGAGATGTTTCAAAAAGGGGTGGGGACAATATCGACCCTGGCAAAAAGTGGTGGGGGCATGTTTGAAACACTTAGTAACAAGTAAACTTGATGCATGAGCAAATATGATAATTGTCTGTGACATAATCAGTACTTAGTTTAGATGTGAAAAAAACTCTGATAGAAAAATTTTGATGACAGTGTCTGTACTCATTTTCTGTTTTTTTTTTTTTAACAGTATTTTTGGTGTAACCTGCCGCAGCACTATTTGCATTCATTTTTTGGCATAATCTATTTCATTGTTTCTGTAGCTCAAACAGTAAAGCACGGTGCTAGCAATGCCAGGGTCACAGGTTTGATTTCCAGGGAATGGATGAACTAAAAAAATGTATACCTTGAATGCAATGTAAGTTGCTTTGAATAAAAGTGTCTACCAAATTGCATAAATATAGATAACCCTGCACATAAAAACAAGACAAGCTGTGCTGGTCACTGTACATGTTGGTCAGAAGGTCTCTTCCTGTCTAGTGGGTGGTTCTTGGCCAGAATAAGCTACAACAAGGACCAGACTTTTACCGCAAGTCAAAAGTTTAGTTATGCGAAACTATTTAAAAAGTCCACTTACTCTCCACTCATTCTCACTGCATTACTAAAGCTTACAGTTTGTTTTTCTAATATTCGCCCTTTTTCCTACCCCGTTATAAGACATAAAATGAGCTGTTTTGCTGTAACTGTCTTTCATTCTCGCTCTCCTTTTCAAATCCTCTTTTTGTGTTTTTGTATGCAGCTGCGCCTTATTCAGCCGCGATCCTTTTCCCCTCAACCCCATGCGACTCTTCCCAAGGATCTACTCTCTTCTTTCTCCTCCCGTTCCCTCTCCCACTCTTTTCTCTCGCTATCGGCCCGCTGTCCTGGCCTCAACTTTCTTTGCACACGGACTCTCCCCTTTCAAAAACAACTGTGAGAGCAGCCAAAAACGCAGAGGGAGACAGAACACTGTACAATGACCGTCTCTCTAAACCGTATTGCTCCAGCACAGACGGACATCATGTGCTTTGGGGAAAAGATGCATGTTTGTTTTCCCCCATGTTTGTATATGCATGTGTGCAGAGGTCAGTTGCTGACAGTCGCCAAGAATGAACAGCACTTGTCTGTGTAATGTCATGTGTGCATTCAGCATACAGAATTCCATGTGTGCATGCTTCACTCATCCTGTCATGTGTTGTGGCATGTCCATCTATCTGCACACTGGAATTTCTACCTCTCTATGTATTCCTACTGGGATCTGGATGGCGCTTTGCCCCGGTAGAGAAAGTGGAATGCGGAACGCCCCCACCTCCCCCTTCTTGTATCAGGCCATAGGGACTGCAAGACCAAGTTAAAGATGTTGCTCAATACACTGGCCCCAGGTCTTATATAGCTCCCAGCTGTGTGGAGCTTTCCAGATCCTTGGTGCTCGAGAGCCCTGGAATGTTTGGAGTGCAAGCATGCTGGAAAGCTCAAGTCACCAACAACAATCTCTTGGAGATGGAGTAGAGAGAGAAAGAAAGAAAGAAAGAAAGAAAGAAAGAAAGAAAGGGTGGACACATGTTTCACAATCTGCCTCACCCAAAAAACATTTGTTTTAATTCCATGACAGATAACAAATGGGTGGAAAAATATGCAATTGTGCCCTTAACTGTTTTCAACTGCCAGTAATCATGTAATTACTGTTCTCATTGTGTGTCAAGTTTGCATTGTCCAAACAACACGATCAGCCTCAAACCTAGATATGAATCTGAGTTTAAACATTTGTCATGGCAAGTTCCATTAACTCAGTCTTAGATATGCATCATAGCATAAAAAGTTATTAATTCACAAATCAAAGTGAAATGACATAGAGTTTCCTTCTCTAACTGGTCTTGTATATTTTCAAATGTAAATATACTTATTGGGTGTTTCCCACAACAAGTATCATTAGGTATTATCATGCATTCATTATTAATACAGCAGTGAGGGTGCGGTGTGGATTATGACCGGACAGTCAGTGTTTACTCAGCTGTGTGAAATCTTCAAAATTTATGTAGAGAAATGTGGAAGCAATATAAAGTGCCATGTACATTCATTCAGAAGGGAAGGACTGAGATTTCTGTAATTGTAAACGTGCATTACGTGTTCCTCTAGCTGAGGAGGAGTTTTCAATCTTTACAGTGCCAATGACTTCTAGACGGACTCTTATAACCCATGGACTACATTATAATGTTTAACAGATTGTAAGAAGATTAATATTAGATATAGTTGGGCTGCTATGACCCACTGACCCCCTTTAGGGACCCCTACTTGAACACCCTGAGTGGAATCCTAAACCCCTATATAGATTACTCGAGTGACTTCTTGTCTGTTTACAAAACACTGGCTGTATCTCAAAACTTATTGAGCTGCCTACGTTTAAACATATTTAATGGGCATCATTCGCGCCAGCAATATTTTTCTAGGAAATATGGTCTAGCCATCTGCAGCCCTAGTATATCAACAAATGAACAGTCCCCAAAGCGGACAGTAAACTCACGAAGAAATGACTAAAATGTAAAAGTTTCACAAATGTACACTTATGGTCGTCCTTTTTTACACTGTAAATGGGTGTTTTCATCGTTATGTTTACAGCATCTTTGCTTCCAATCATTAATTGTCATAATAACTTAATTTCTATTCATTTTTTCTGTATTTTCGGAATTAAACTCAATTGTCTTTATTGTTGATTAATTTCATGTGGTTGAAAAAGTGCTAAGAACACAACTGCAGGTTGTCACCTGGCACCACTTTGATTTTTCCTTTGAAAATTTAAGGCAACAATTAAACTGAATTTTAGAACAATTGTAATAGGTTGCAATGTTTCAAAGCAAAATAATGCGAGTCTTGTCGTCATATTGACATCATGTAGTCAAGACAAGAAATTACATTTTAAAATCTGAGAAAAACTCTGTTCTGAAAACTAATGCACATATGGGCTAAAAACAGTGAATCACACTAAATAGTACAGGCGACAAAACAAAACTTATTTCAAAAAAAAAAAAAAAAAAAAAAAAAAAAAAAAAAAAGTTTTGTGTTTGTACCAAAAATAAAAACCTTACTTACCTTTAATGTGATTTCGCCTCGTGAATCTTTCGGGTTACGCCGTACGCGCTTCAGTCAAGTGCTCACTGCCTTCTACTTACTAAACCGTAGCCTACAGTTTTGTATCCTTCTTCCATAAAGATAAAAGAAAAGGGAGTTAGTCATTGAGCTGGGACAGCCCAAAACTCTTGGGAGGGACAGCAGATGCAGACAAACAGTTCTGAGATCCTGTAACGAAGGGTTTTGGTTCGGAGTCTCTCCCAGACAGACCAGACGAAGTGTGCTCGCGTGGTGCTGATGCGAGTTTTTTCTGTCTCGCCCTTTTGATTTTGTCACGCCTTTGAAAAGAGATTCGTACAATTGTCTCTCTACTTTGCCACAACTCTGTAGGAATGCACTTCGGGATATCCAGTCATAGCAACGTATACCAAACACACAAAAAATGACTAAATAAAGCAGCTCTCTCAATTGGTTTTGGGATAAAAATGAATCCCGCGAATCAAAAAGTCGCTGCGAATCGTGTGAGACCATCAGCGTGATAACAAGGAATGTAACTTTTCTTATAATTCAGTCCGTAAACGCGTCCAAGTAGTCTATGAGCGGCCAAAAAAACTACATGCCTGCTATTCCTTTGTCTCCCCTATCCCATCCTCCCACCCTGTAACATGTGAACTGCCCCTGTCTGTCACAGTCGCGTGCTCACCGTATCGCCTCCAGTCGCCTTTTGCCCCTAATGCCCGACTCTGTCTCGCTCTGGCTGCTGTCATATGCGGTCCACTTGCTGTCCTGTGAAGTCCACTGACGAACGCCAGCTCCTATTAACAGCGTGACGACACTGACACTGACACTACAGCGCCACTCCCATCCATTCATAAAGTGGAGCGCGAGCGCTTCTGCCTACTGCGCGCGCTAGAGCGCGTGGACAGTCCACTGCGCATGCCACTCAAAGGCTAAAGTTGTGCAAGTGATGGAATGGGACGTGTGTTTAAATGTGTTCTAAACATAGATGTGAATTGTTATATTTAGCTAAAAGCTAATGGGTTCACGGTAATGTGATTAAGTAAATGCTATTAATAATAAGATAAACATTACTGTCAATGAATTTATTTCCATATAATCAGTGACTTCCTCTCAAAGAATGCATGAAGGTAAATATTTTCAGTACAAGAACAAAATAAATAAAAGGAATGTAAATATTTAAAATATAAATATAATTGTTATTATCAAAATATGAAAAAGAGGATAAACAAAACATTGCGAAGGATTTTATTTCACTCTAACTCTAAATTTATTTAATTTTAGTGGTGGTTTTCTTCTCGAATATTGATGGTTTAACTTAATGTCATACACAGAAAGTATTACAATGGCTTGCCACACTTCCCATTTTAGTCTGCTGACTAGTCACAATGTCTCCTATCCTTCAGCAAAGGAGAAGCAGTGTTCTATTATAAGACAATCATTGTGCAACAAATCAGTTTTTTTATAGACAGAGATAAATAGAGAAAATAAAATAAAATAGAAAATAAATAGAGAATACATTACCTGCTTTTGTGAAAACTGACAGGGATATTCATGAGTAATACCTTTTGTATCTTTGTTATCTTTCAAAAAATGTTTTGCATTTTACAAAACAGTACTGACATAGTACAGACCCACAGGGGAAACACTCACCAGTGAGAATAATGCATGTTAAACTGTGCAGTAGGTTCACCTCTGTGTGGATGGCTCTGCTGGACCTGTCAGGACGCTTCACATATGGCCTACATCAGTGACACACATGCAGCTCCATCTCATTACAAACACACCTGGGGCACATTCAGCAGGGTTTGTTATTCTAGAACATTTCAGCAAATTTCAGCGAACACATGAAATTTCACTCCCACGTGAGACTGAGACTGATCCATTCTTAAGCAAAACTTAAACTTGAATAAACACTCTTGGAAAAATATTTGCTCATCAATACAAAATGTTAAACTGTGGCATATATGAATAATAAAAAAGTGAAACAAAAATAAAAAATTGGGAAACCCCATACAAACAAAAATAAAGGGAGAATTTCTTAATCTGTACTAAAAGATGCTTTTTAAAGATGTGAATAAAAAAAAAAAAAACATACTAATCATGCTAATAACAGCTCAGAAAGTCCCAAAATGTTTCTAAACTTTTTTTTGTTTTAATAAAAGATTCTGTCATAGCACTGACAAAGCAAGATTTTCCCTTCTGTTTGCAAAACAGTACACTGTTCCATAATAAATGAGCATCATTAGGTGATGCTGTTTACTGTTCATTGATCTTAGAACTTTCTGAGAAGTGACCTGATATTCCTTCTTCTTCTTAAGTAACATCCTTTGAGTTTTTCTGAATAATTATGCCGCACACTGGTTTTGCTGAGCCCAAATGACAGATGAACAGTGTGGCAGAAACATATCAGGCTATTCAACAGTAAAATCCATGTATTATTAGTTAGGACAGTCTTTTGCCACTTGCAAACTGTAGTATTGGATTCTAGTCGAACTTCCCTTAAAGGGATAGTTTACCCAAAAATGAAAATTCTGTCATCATTTACTCACCCTCAAGTTGTTCCAAACCTGTATGAATTTCTTTGTTCTGCTGAGCACAAAGGAAGATATTTAAGAATGTCAGTAAACAAATAGATCATAGTATTTATTTTTCCTACTATGGTAGTAAATGAAAACCAAAATTGTTTGGTTATTGTTCATTTACCCTCATGTCATTCAAGACCTGTATAACTTTATTTCTTCCGCGGAACACAAAAGAAGAAATAACCTGTTTTGGTTTCCATTGACTTCCATTGTATAGTAAAAAAAAAAAAAAATTGACATTTTTTCTAAATATCTTCTTTTATGTTCCACAGAAGATAGAAAGTCATACAGGAACAACATGAGAGTGAGTAAATGATGACAGTTTTCATTTTTGGGGGGTAAATTATCCCTTTAATGTTTTTAACCCTAACTTTTTAAAACAGATCTTTGTTAAAGCTTTTTTTGTATCAGAAAAATTTTGTACCAAATATTTTTCATAATGCATTTTTCATGTATGGTCTCAATTTGTTATGATATCATATAGGGCTGTATATTGGTTTAATTTAATTCTTTAAAAACAGTAGCTCTAAATAAAAAACTGTTTAATTAATTTCTGTTTGGAATGATACATATACAGTGCCCTCCACAATTATTGGCACCCTTAGTAAATATGAGCAAAGGCGACTATGAAAATAAATCTGCATTGTTTATCCTTTTGATCTTTCATTCAAAAAATTCACAAAATTCTGACCTATCATTGAAGTAAAACAATTGAAAATGGGGGGAAATGCTCATTATGAAATAAATGCTTTCCTCTAGTTCACGTTGGCCACAATATTGGCACACAATTATTGCAACGTCCTTTTCCCAAGATAACAGCTCTAAGTCTTCTTCTAAAATGCCTGATGAGTTTGGAGAACACCTGACACGAGATCAGAGACCATTCCTTCATACAGAATCTCTACAGATCCTTCAGATTCCCAGCTCCATGTTGGTGCTTCTTCTCTTCAGTTCACTCCACTCATTTTCTTTAGGGTTCAGGTCAGGGGACTGGGATGGCCATGGCAGAAGCTTCATTTTGTGCTCAGTGACACATTTTTGTGTTGGTTTTGATGTTTGTTTTGGATCATTGTCCCGATGGAAGATCCAATCATGGCCGATTATAAGATTTCTAGCAGAAGCGGTCAGGTTTTGATTTTTATCTGTTAGTATTTGATAGAATCCATGATGCCATGTATCTGAACAAGATGTCCAGGACCTCCAGCAGAAAAATAGGCCCACAACATTAAAGATCCAGCAGTATATTTAACTGTGGGCATTGGGTACTTTTTATCCATGTGTGCACCAAACCCATCTGGTGGGTTTGCTGCCAAAAAGCTCTTTTTTTAGTTTCATCTGACCAAAGAACCAGGTCCCTTTTGAAGTTCCAGTCTTGTCTGACAACTGAATATGCTGGAGATTGTTTCTGGATGAGAGCAGAGGATTTTTCTTGAAACCCTCCCTTGTGGGGATGTAGGTGCTGTTTGATAATTTTTTTTAGGCTTTCTGAGACTCAAGACTCAACTAATCTCTGCAATTCTCCAGCTGTGATCCTTGGAGAGTCTTTGTCCACTCAAACTTTCCTCCTCACCGCGCATTAGGACGATTTAGACACATGTCCTCTTCCAGGCAGATTTGTAACATTTTTAGTTGATTGGAACTTCTTAATTATTGTCCAAATATATATTTATGTAATAGACATTATTTAAGCTCATAGATCACTAATAATTTTCCACAGGTCATGTTGTCTAAAGTTTTTTTTGTCTACTGAAATTTCTTGGAAAGATAACTCAGCAATGTTTCGTCAGCAGAACAATCCAAAAACACATTAAATAATGGTACAACCCACTGAAGAGATCTGTGTCGATCACTCACAGCCTCGCTGTTAAAGGGGTGGTTCAGTGGTTTTTTTCTAGACCTGATTGTGTTTTTGGGGCGCAGTTTAACATGTCTTAATGCTTCGTTTTTTTTAAAAAAAGACGTGTTTTTCATATATTTTACCTTTATTCTACACCTCTGTTTCCATTGTCATTTGAATGGCTCGTTTGACTTCCTGCTTCTATGATACCACTCCCTCCGAAATACGCAATGTGCTCAGATTGGTTAGCTGGCCCAGTGTATTGTGATTCGCTGAAGCGTCCGGAAACGCCACGCCCTTTACCATTAGTTGTTACATGTGCTTCAGTGGAAATGTAAATAACGGCGTCTATATTGCTGTATCAAATTGAGCCCGAATCAGACCCAGATGAAGATGGTCAAACAGAACCTCTGCAATCGCGGCTTTTAAAGGATGTTTATGAATGGTATTTCATTTTGTATTTGTGTCAAAGTGTTTAGATATGCTGTCACTGCTGTTTGTTAGCTTTCAATATACAGTTTTATCCTGATTAAAGCTTTACTGTAGCCGAATACATGACTGAGTAGTAGCAGTTTTGTAAAGGTATCGTTTAATTTATAGCATGAACAAATGTTTGTCTGTGAACATAGAAGTTTGTAGGCGTTTGTTGGAGAAGTATGCAATAGAATTTAGCTAATTGGCTAGTGAAGCAAAAACGCGTTGGTCTTCGTTTACGTCCTTGATGCAACCAAAAAATTGCAGAACTATACATTTAAAAAACATGTACAAACAATAAAACGTACTTACAGTTTGGGGCTGATAAACAGCAGCTTCTGCTTTTAAAGTGGGAACTGCTTCTTTCAGTAATAGCCTTTGTGCAAATCCAGCATTGAGATTCTGGAAGCTGTCTTCCACGGCGCATCCAGTGTAGAAAATATCACAGATTATAATAAGGTTATATTATCTTTTGACGCGACGCTCGCGTCCGGTGTACACAACTCTTTCGCTTCCATTATGCTGCGCCACATGCCCTCACCCACTTTGTTGCGTGTTCCCGGGGGCAGTGTTTTGCAGGGTTTATGATGTCACCAACCCGGGAAGAAGCTCGTTGTAGTCCAAACCGGTCGTTTTTGTAGGCATTAAACTGCCATAACTTTAAAAGACAATATCTCTGTTTGCATTGAACTTTAAGCGCTGTAACTTTGTAGATACTGTTTATGCTCAAGCAGCAACATTATACACTAACTAAAGTTAAAAAAGTGAAATCGCAATGAACCACCCCTTTAAAAATCAAAGATGGCGCTGCTGTGAATAAGGTCTATAAAGTTTGGTAATCAGTGTCCATATTTGAAGCTCAGGATATTTTCACCCACTACACTCTTAAAAATAAAGGTTCTTTATTAGCATCGATGCTAGAAGAAACTTTGACATCCATGTAACCTTTCCATTCCACAAAAAGTTCTTTATAGTGCAAAAAGATTCTTTCGATTTTTTTTAAAAATGGTTCTTTTAAGAACTGTTCACTAAAAAGTTCTTTAGGGAACACAAAATGGTTCTTTTTGAAAACCCCCTTTTGGAGCTGTTGTTTTTAAGAGTGTAGTTTGAGCTTGGTGTGAATGGAGTTAGGACAAACGTATATAGACCAGGAGGTATTTTCAGGTAGGGTTATTTAAAATACCAGTCGCTGTCCAAACTAAACGACCCAGTTTATTTAACCTTGTGGCAATTGGCGATTTCACCAGGGTTTTCAGACATCCTGGGATCTGTTCCAAGAAAAAAGCTCCCTCATGCTTGCTACTCTGTTCCACAAAGTGCTGTCTGAAGTAGGCCAGTAGGATGTGTCCAGACTCGTCCCTCTCAGTTAAGATATGAAGTGTCCCGAGAGCATTTGAAAAATCTGTCTTCATCTTATTATCTCGAAATGATTAAGTATTGTACCAACTCATAGGTTCTACAGAATCAAATAAACAAATCATACTTATAATAGAGTTTTCTAAATCCAAACAGTATATCATAAATAGCAATGGAAGCACTCATTAATCCAAACACTCTTTTTTTTTTACATTAACTGGTAAAATTGTTTGTTTAGGGTGTTGTCTATGTATAGGCAGCCTATACAACAAGCTGTTGCTGATTCCCCCTGGGTTTTTATTCTAAAGTGTCTTTCCCAGCAGTTTTTTTTTCTTTTGCTCAGGCTTCTACCCAACACTATTGATGTACCCGTGCATGGGCACAATGGGGAATAAAGGTGGCTTCAGTGCAGTCCACTGCCTCTCTCCCTTCTCCCAGGGGGGTAAAGTGCTGATCATTGGGTCAGAAAGACCTTGCGTAGGCTGAATCTAACAAAGCCAATTCTGGCCAAAGCCATAGACACATGAAAGACTAGGGGTTAAGTCCGGCCAGATCAATTTCTTTCAGCAACTCTCTGTGTCCCTGGCACTGAACAGGCAGAGCCCACAATGGCTTGTTTTCTGTGGCATAGAGCCGTGCCATTCTCCTCACTGATCCACTTTACAAAAGCCCATTACAGAGGTGCCAATTGAGCTTGAACAATCATCCACAAAAGCTGTTATTTACATAGATTCTGTCCCCAGGCCCACTCTGCTCAAAAAAAAAAAAAAAAACCTGTCTAGTGACAGTTCTAGCTGAGCTCTCCTCACTGTGTGAGACTGGACTTTTGGGTCCAGTCACAGACAGAGTCGAGATCACTGAGCAGTAAATGCATTTCATGATAGCTATACATAATAAAAAAGTGCAAATAATAAAAGAATACTAATAATATTAATAAAATAATACAAATATTTATTTTATTATTTATTAAATAATACAAATATTAATAATAATCATAATAAAACAAAATAATACAAAATCAGCACATACACAAAAAAACGGTGTAGGATTTATATTAAAACAATTTTCATTCTGAAATTGGCAGTAAATTTCACATTTAATTACAAAGAAAAAGGCAAGTAGCATTTAATTAAATGTGAAATTTTATTTTATTTACAACTTCAAAATATATATTTTTTGCAGTGCAAATTGCAATTAATTATGTCAAGGTATAGACTGAAATGTGGGCATAAACCTTTCTTCAATAAATGCAAAGCACAATCAAAATGAAATAAATCTATTTGTTCATGACTAAAATGAATATTCCAATAAAAATATCCTAGTGAAAACTGTCACTAAAGCCCATCACTGTTAGATAGCAGGTGATACTTAGACTAAAACTGAGCTACTGAGAATTGAGGTTTTGCAGGCAGCCCATCCACACACCTGCGCTCCTCCAACCCCCCTCGCGTTCTACCCTGCGTTTCTCTAAAATCAGCATGATACGGTCTGATCTGGGCTGGTCTGCATAGCCCAACTGTACCCGCCACATGCCCATCCTCAGCATGGCTCACCATCGAGCACTATGAATAGAAACTTAGCGAACGAGAGATAAGCAGTAGGCTTTGGCACATGCCACACTTCGAGCAGCGCCACACCTCCGAGCAGCACTTTGGGGTTGTCATGGAAACAGGGACAAGTAGAGCTAACGCTGCCCTGACATCTTCATATCATGCCCACTCAAGATTATTAACATTGCATGTTTATTTCCTAACCTCCCTTACAAGTTAGTGTCTTCCTCTAAAATTTGAGGGTCAAAGGCCTACTTTTAGTAGGCCAACCCGGTGTTGTGCCGAATTTCGACCCCCTACCAGATTATTATCCCCTAGTATTGGTAGGTTTAGGAGTAGGTGTGGGGGAGGGGTTAGGATTAGGGGTGGGGTTAAGATTAAGCAATCAGGTAGCGACTTCAACGAGGGGGGTAATAATTTGGCAGGGGGTCGAAATTCGGCACAACACCGGAAGTTAGCAAAACCCTGGTTCCTTTGCCAAAACCCAATAGGATTTTTCCAAAGGCTTTTGGATTATTGGAAAAAATTAGGTCTGCGACTAAAAGAAGTTTATGATTCTTCTTACAACTTTTGTTCATCATGATAATCTTCAAAGAATACAACATTTATGAAATTTTGTATGAATTGTATGAAATTTTGTGTAAATACAATCAGCAGAACTCAAAAGCTAAACCTAGGCTATAAACGAACACCCATGTTGCATGACTGCAATATCACCATCATAAGCTTCTGACAACTCTTTCAGTCTTCATTTAAAAACATTTTTCCTGAAAGTTTGAGTTTATAAACACATCGAGGCAGTGAAAGCGAACTAGTGATTATGGGATTTATGATTAATGGCATTATGGGACTGAATAAATGCACTCGATAACGTCCACTATGGTTTCGGACACCACTACAAATGGCTGTCCCCTCAAGTAGTGCTCTATTTAAGGGTATAGGGGGCGATTTCAGACACAGCCATTGACTTCAGGACGATGATACAAAAAAAAAAAAGATAACAATAAAAGAAACAATCCAACCTCCAAGAAGTCAAATGTAGGCTACAGTCACTCCGTAAGCTGCTAAATTAAAAATGCCAGGATACTATAACAAAAAGTGTTATAAATGCACATTATTTTTTTATGGAAATAGGGGGAGACCGGGGATGGTTGTAACATGGGTTAATTGTAACACTTCCAATTTCTCCAACCAGGAACAAGTTACAAATCACCTGATTCACTTCACACATGCTCGGGTTAAGTCCTTAATTCCACATGTGGGAGAGTAGAGACCTGTGGCAGACACAGCAGATTTTAGTGGACAAAAACTAATTTTGATATAGGAAAGTAACTTTTTTTACTTCATTTATTTTTGTTATGGCAATTCCTGCTTTGTAGTTAAAGCATGTTACAGCCTACCTCAAGTAAACTTTTAGTTGTATTTATGCTTTTTTTCATTATTATTATTTCAGTATGCCTAGGTCAGGGGTGTCCAAACTTGGTCCTGGAAGGCCACTGTTCTGTAAAGTTTAGCTCCAACTTGCCTCAACACATCTGATTAGAAGTTTTCAGTATGCCTAGTGCCTTGATTAGCTGGTTCAGGTGTGTTTAATTTGGGGTTGTTGCTGAACTCTGCAGGATGGTGGCCCTCCAGGAGCAGGATTGGACACCCCTGGCCTAAGTCTTGGAAGAGAAAGACAAATTGAGGGATGTAAAATGAGCATTTGCTCATTTTATTCATTTTTGTTACACACGCACACACCAATTATGTTAAAAAGTCTGAGTTGAATAAAAAGCTTTTAAAACTTTCATAATGTTACATCTCACCCCAGGGTCTGTTACAACTAACCCAGACTTTTGGGTGAATTGTAACATTTCACTACCCGGTTTGAAACTAAACCACACATTTTCTGTTTGTGCTGCAAAGATAACAGATATGTCATGTAATAGCTGACACTTGTTACTAGTTTTTGAATGCACTGGCTTAAAAGAACTCCAAGATACACAGAAATGTCAAAAATGTTACAACCATCCCCAGTCTCCCCCTATAAAAACTAGATATATGACGTTAATCATTGTGGAAGCATATTTTATGAAAAGAGTCGATTCAAACCAACAGCATGATTTCTAGTGATTATAACGTGGTATTGCTTTTATTGGCTACAACAGTTCAGTAAGCCAGTAGCTACTTACAGTTTAAACAATATTGGCTGTTTCTTTTTATATTTTCTTGCCGCCAATGAAAGAAAAAAATCCAAACAAAGTCAAAATCGACCATTGTGCGTTTCTGAAACTGAATGGACTGAATTATTTATTCAATGACTCATTCATTATTTTGTCGCCATTGTATTATAATTACAGTAATATAATTATATTATATTATATTATATTATATTATAGCATTGTGTTTTCAAATATGAAAGGAGAATGCATAGCGAATGCATCTGTCTGATGTGTGGATTATTCACTAACTTTAGTTCACTGATAGAATCTACTTGTGCTGCCAGCAGAAAATCCCAGAGAATATATGATATAAGACAAAAGTTTACCATTAAAGCCCACCTCCTACACCTTTTAAGGCTAAATTGTGATCTTAAATTGTGCACTTCATTTGACCACTTTCATTTAGTGTCCATCCTCATTAACTGTCTGGAAAGACTAAATGAACAGACTGCCATGTTTGTCTTTCTGCTCCATTTAGATTTCTGCATTTGTTCACCTCTGATCACGCTGTCCAGGCCTGAGTGCCCATCTGGAGACCACACGGTCCATCAACCCAGTCTCCTATATAAACCCAGTCAAGAGGAGAATTCCCTGTATAGGTGTTCTATTTACAGGGCATGCCGATGTCACGGCCTCTAGGATCTTGTGACTGTGATGTCTGGAATAGTGAACACTGACTGGTAATGTGCTCAAGTTTAAAACTGACTTCATGTGTATCAGTGTTGACATAATTTGTATTTGCAGTGTTTTGTGTTGTATATTGGATGGAAAAACAGACTAAAGATCT
Source organism: Mylopharyngodon piceus (assembly GCA_039654765.1). Taxonomy (NCBI): domain Eukaryota; kingdom Metazoa; phylum Chordata; class Actinopteri; order Cypriniformes; family Xenocyprididae; genus Mylopharyngodon; species Mylopharyngodon piceus. The sequence continues at coordinate 25,013,223 of CM077443.1, read as the reverse complement.
GAGTTCAAGCCTAGAGTCTTTAGGGGGGCTGAGAGGATTGGGGTCAGGTTTGTGTTTTAGTGTGCACGTAATTATGACTAGTTTAAATTTCTGCTCAGCACAGCAAATTTAGATCCTCTCAGAGGGCAAAGGCCACAGTGTGTGTTACGAGTGTAGTGGGTTTCCTTGAGTGACAGCACAGCTGGAGCATACAAACACTCACATACACACACACAGAAGAAAATAACCCACAGTACTCCCATGTTTGCTCATGGTAATTATATGTTATGTAATTGATATGTCTCTGTTGTGGCCTGCAGCCAGTTCACTGGGGCTGTCGTTGTTTTTTAATTTTTTAATATGCATGCTAAAACATTGGCCAAATCTACATCCTTTGAGGCAATATCTGTACAATGTTCTGTTATTTTTAGCCAGTAAGTGAATGTTTGCACAAGCACGCTGATAAGAAAAAATAACAAATATCTTTGCATGCACTATTGAGACAAGAAAATATTGCTTACACTGCTATGTCAAAGTCCTGTTCCTGATTCAACAAAAACTACACTTGTTATTGAAGTCTGTTATGGTTGATTACAGGTAACTGCTCTAGATCTAAATCTTAAGTGTATGTTTGATTGTGCCATGAAGTCACCGGTTTCCCATGTGGTACAGATCAAAATATATTGACTTTAAAACTTGACATATGAAACCAGGTCTTAACACTCTGTGAAAAACATACCAAGAACTCCCTGGAAAGACCTTGCTGCTCTGCAAACATTATTAGTTGACATAATCATGAAGTGACTATCTAACTAAATATCTAACTAAAACATTAAGTTCAAAAGGGTGGAGTGCTGCATTCAAGCCTGAGAACATACTTTGTTGTTTGAACTGAAAATGTGAATAGGTATGGGAATAATAAAGAATTTATTGATTCCGAATTCCTCTCAACGATTCCATTTCCTTAACAGTTCCATGAATGATTCTTTTTGTACTTTTTAAGTAATATTTGGAGGTGAAATGCAATTCCATTGCCAAATGATGAGGTAATTTCAATAACAAATATATTTAAAACAATTTTTGCAAAAGTTGTGTTTACAGAGACATTTAATGACACCGTATTTATAGAGGTGTCAAATGCAATCCAATAATTGGCCTTAACTATAAAAATATTAAACAATGTGGTAACATATTTCATTTACTAATGTTTATACAATACTTCTGACAAAATGCTGTGTATCTTTAGATGTCACATGAACAACCATTCAGTAGCCTACCTATCAGTTGTCAACAGTTTGATTCACTAAAGAACCGACTCATTCTAATGATTCCTTCGGAAATCAGACTAGTTGGCCTGTATGTTTTCGATTGACACAACAGTAATTTGTACATTTCTGGCTCACTAAAAAGAATCGGCTCATTCGGTTAGTAATTGGATTACATTGCTTACGCTGCACAATCAGTTCGTGACATCACCGAAAAGAAGTACGGGGTGCTTCTCAAATGGAAGGCTTCCTTCTAGGGAGGCTGCGTCCTTTCTAGTCCAGTCCTTCGGAGGCTTGTATATAGGCTAGAGTCCTCCTCAGCATTATCCACTAGAATGATTCTAGTAAGTGTGCATGGCTACGTCATAAATGTCACGGTGCGAAAATACTATTAAAATTATCATTTTAAAATACATTATATATTAAAAATCTTTATATTACCTGACTTTCTGTTAATGCAGTACAGGTAATTACAACTCTCTGTGGTCTCCCAGTGGTTTACATCACACACAGTTTAGCATTATGTGATTCATTTACAACAACAACAACAACAAAAACAATGCCTTCATCTCCAAAATCATTACTTGTATTCCATTACATAGTGAAATTGGACGAGCTCAGTGCCAATTCATTTTCTGCTAATTCTTTTTTATGAATTAGAATGTGTGCAAAGGATTGTGGGTGATTGGAGGATGTGAAGGATACACTTGATGCATCCTTCAATAAGCCAAATGAAGGACGTGAAAAAGGCTGTCTTCAAAGGATCCTTCAAATTGAGACATCCTTCAACAGAGCTTGATGATATGGCATCTAAGATATGCAGCCTTACTAGGTCACAGCCTTCCGATTGAGAAGCACCTCAGGAAACTCTGACAATAGACTTTAGTCAGGGTAGATAAAATTAATTTTACAAGCATGAAAATGAGGCTGTGAAGGATAGACTAACAGTCTTTATATTGTCATGTGCTGTACAGGTCCTAGATCACATGCAATTTTCACAACTCAGCTTTCAAAAGTGTTTTATTGAAGTTTATGTCTTTTGGAAAGATATTTCATCAGCTGAACAACCGACTGAGCATGGGACCTGATTATTCACCATACCGGTATTTCTTTTTTTAGAACCAGTTTCCAAACGTTATTCTGGAACATTTTGAACTGTTTCTAGCCTGTAGACCATAATCTCTCACACACAAACAAACACACTTACACATGCTACTTGAGTGTTCTCTCACTTTTCAGGGTCAATGTGTGAGGTCATGGTCGAGTCCCCCTACACACCCCCAGCAATCAAACACACAGCACTCCATCGTCAAGTGCTCTGCCCCTGCTAACGTGTTGATCTCTGATGCCTGCCTGCTAGTGCCAAGCCTTCAGGCTGTCTGTTCACTTCTCTGTGCCAAACTCACGCCCTTGTACCCTATCCTGCTGTGCCATTTGATTACACCTGGCTCAGGATGTCCGTTTCTGATAATTGAGGTGCAAATTCAGCCTGATGACAATAAACACATTTAATCTTTATACACAATTACCTCTTTAATGAAGCTTTGAGATAAACCAGTGGGCATTGCTCCATGCTTGTCTCTTAGCTGAGCTTAAGGATGACCAGATCAAAAAACATAGACATTGGAATATTAGCATGCATGACAGTAGCTAAGATCTAAAAAGCCGTGATTATTTCTCATGCAAGGTATGTAATTTTTTTGAATATCTAACATTTAAATACTATGTAACAGAAATTTTGAAGTCTGTTAAAACTGACCTCACGATACCTGGCAACGCTACCAGGATGTTTCTTGAGCCAGACAATTAATATTAGCTACAATGGGAAAGAGGGACTGGTGAGGTTAATAAATGTGGAATATTCACTGTCTGCCTTGATTTCTCAGGTATGATACTGACAAGTGGTTTACACCTATGGTTACCTGTGTAGAAATCACATTGACAGACATAAATAAATAAATAGCAGATGCTACTTGGTTTGATATTTTATATCTAATGGAATTAAATTTATAAAAAAAAAAAAAATGGGGGAAAAATTACTAAAAGTGTTCAAATTCTTTTTGGGGTCACTGTCAGTGTTGGGGGTAACACATTACAAGTAACGCGAGTAACTAGTAAAGTAATGCATTACTTTTAAATTTACAACACTATATCTGAGTTACTTTTTCAAATAAGTAACGCACACAAGTTACTTTGTTTTCCCATTTTTTGACTGACACCTCTCCTGTCCCCATGTTGAGAGAAATCGGGAGTAAGTGCAGAGGCGTTGGGTGCGCTGTGTAAACATAATGGTTATTCTAGACTATTTCTAGACTAAATGTGAGTATACATTTACTCATTTAATACTTCTCCTGGATCCTATTCTTCTGTATTCCAGAATGGCAGCACAGCTGAAAGGCTTGTTTGTTTGAACTGCGCCCTCTATTGTACAGGCGTGAATTTGCATTTCTTTCAGTCTGAAGCTTATTCATTTCACTTTTGGTGTGAAAGAGCCTTTATATTTGCCAAAAATAGAACTTTTTTGTTGTTCTAAAAACAAACAAACAAACAGCCCAGCCCAGATGAGAAAAAGTAACGCAAAAGTAATATAATGCATTACTTTACATAAAAGTAACACAATTGACGTTCGCAAAGACGTTCGCATTTTTAAAGAAATTTAAACAATAAATACCGTTTTGTGGCTCTTTAATGTGTCGTGACAGATCGCTGTAGTGCCTCAGTTCAAGCGGCTCGTGAACCGATCATCTCTTCCTACTAGTTCATTTATAGCATCAAATAAACATGAAAGAACATCATAAAGAATGTTGTTTCAATCGCGGAAAGACGTCAGTACACAGTTTTTCAAGTTCAAGTCCACCTACGTTAATCTGCTAACTTCCCTGACTGCTTTGTCGGACAAAATGGCGGAATTTCCTGAAATTACATCCGGTCATCATCAGAGCTGCCACATAGTCAGCTAACGACAAATTCATGAGGAGATTATAATGAAAATTACTTCAAAGTTCACGTGACTACATTAGTATTGTTTCTGATCATCAGTTATGTCTTGTATGATATCTGTAACAACATTAGAATAAAATGCTGAGAAAAATATAAAGGAAAGAAACATAATATTTTCTAGTCCTATTTCGTTGATTTGATTGTTTTATTTCAAGTACGAGTTTTAAGAGCTGACTGATCATAACAAGCTTCGGTAGCTACTGTCTGTCTGATTCATAATGAAAAAGGCTACGTGATAAAGTCAGACTCGAGGTGTGACCATGAAACTGTATGACTAAGATGTTTTGGGGTTTTTTTGGGTGCAGACAGAAGGTAGGACATATCTTTAAAACAGCTCACTCTCTTTGTTTCCTTTTCTTACACAAAGCACCCAGCAGAGCAGATGGGAGCAGCTGTTGGAGCAGGTGGAGTGTGCACACGTCTCACTCTTAAGATGACCAGATGAATCATCAGCATGGTGTCAACCTCTTTCTCACTGCACTTTCTATCCCTCCCTGTCTCCGGCCAATCTCTCTTATCCAGTATTTGTCTGTGTGTCTGATCTCTCTTCCCCCTCCTGCTGATTCCAGTCTATTTATATGAACTAATTTCAGGAGACACTTTTCCCCAATTTCCTCCTTGCGTCTGTTTTTTCCTTAGCTCCAGACTGGTGAGGAATTACTTTGTCAATCCCTGTGTGGCCAAGCTTTCCCAGCAGGCTCAGCGCTAAGGCTGGTAGATTTTTGGAAGTTTTGGAAGGGAGAGCGAGTGCTGCGTGTTCCATCTAAATGTCTCCAAATTAATCATTCACGTTAATGGGATGCGTCCAGCTGAACATCAAAGCCGGGTCACTAGGTTCGGCTATTGCTAAAAATATGACAAACAGGCAGGACAGAAAGTGAATAAACTGTCATGTTTTATATGGACAGATTATTCTCCACAATTCAAAGCCAGTTCAATCTCTTCTTCATGAATAAAAAGACGTGCGTCTGCAGAGTATTATGATTGTGGTCACTTGCGTCTGTACCGTCCTCGAAACCCTCTCTCCATCTCATTTACATGAATAAACATGTAACATCTTGTATTAAAACATATTCCAGTCAGACTAATGAGCCTCTTATGGTCTCTATTGGCTAATACAAAGTACGGAAGCCAGCAAACAACTAATGCATGTTTATTTAAATCCCAAAGGCTAATTAAAGATAAAACGATGTGTCCGTGTGTAGCTGTCAAGTAAAAATGAGTATGATAGTCCCTCATTTATTATGAGTGTTTCTTCAACTAATGGGCACTTCTGACCCTGTGGGATTTTAGAAAATATAAAACACATTTTAAGTCAAGATGAAACTGAAGTAGCAACAGATCTTTTCTTCTTTATTGTGAGGCACAGCCAAGTGAAACGGATTAAAGAAAAAGAGAGAAAAAAAAAAAGTAAGGAATTGGTTCCATCCATTGGTTGATGATTAGATGGAGGCAGAACTGAATGAGAGCTTGCCATCGGTTGTAGGAAAGGATGGGGTTTAAGAGGATTAAATGATTGGAGAAGTCCAGAATACATCACAGAAGATCAAGGTATGACATTTTGATTAAAAATGAAGAGGCCCAAAAAATGTCAAAGTATTTTATCTATCAATATTACAATATAATACTGTACACAATATAACTGTCACGTTTTGCTGGTCAGTAAACACTACCATGGAGAATTCAATATATATTCTTTAATTAACTGACACTCAGGAGAATACAGGAATAATAAGCACTAACCAAACACGCAACATTAACGCAAGACAAAACACTGGGGAGAACTAATGGTTTAAGGATTAGTTCACTTCATTAATTAAAATTAATTAAAATTAAAATTTCCTGATAATTTACTCACCCCTATGGCATCCAAGATGTTTATGTCTTTCTTTCTTCAGTCGAAAAGAAATTAAGGTTTTTGAGGAAAACATTACAGGATTTTTCTCCATATAGTGGACTTCAACAGGGTACAATGGAGTTTCAGTTCAGCTTCAAAGGGCTCTACACAATCCCAGCCGAGGAATAAGGGCCTTGTCTAGCGAAACAATCGGCCATTTTCTTAAAAAAAAAAAAAAAAAAACCTCTTTAACCACAAATGCTCGTCTTGCACTGCTCTGCAATGTGCCACACATTACGTAATCACGTTGGAAAGGTCACGCGTGACACAGGCGGAAGAACCGATCCAGTGTTTACAACGTGCAAATACTGAGTCAAACGCCTTTTACAGAAAAAAAAGGTAAAACGATGCCGTACGATTTTGAAATTGGAGGAGAAAATGAGATAAAGTTTTTCACCCTACCGCGGTACTTCAACCTACGTCGCGCGTGACCTTTCCAACGTGATTACGTAATGTGTGGCGCATCGCAGAGCAGTGCAAGACAAGCATTTGTGGTTAAAAAGTATATTTTTTTTTAGAAAATGACCGATCGTTTCACTAGACAAGACCCTTATTCCTCGACTAGGATTGTGTAGAGCCCTTTGAAGCTGCACTGAAACTGCATTTTGGACCTTCAACCCATTGTACCCTGGTGAAGTCCACTATATGGAGAAAAATCCTGGAATGTTTTCCTCAAAAACCTTAATTTCTTTTCGACTGAAGAAAGACATAAACATCTTGGATGACATGGTGGTGAGTAAATTTTCAGGAAATTTTAATTCTCAAATTGAACTATTCCTTTAAATACACAAGGAGTGGTTATCAGATGAACAGAAACAAGTGCATGAAACTAATTACCAAACATGGAACAATGGACACAGACAATCCAAAACAGGAAACAGTGAAAACTAAACCAAAACAGAACATACAGTACACGTTACAATAACATACTTTTTGCATAATTTGACAAAATTAGAGCTTGAATGGAAATGAAGCACAGCAACATTCTCTTGTTGATTTTTCTGGTTCTGAATCAAGTGTACAATACAAATCTATACATAAAGATATATGAAAAGTCAAAAAGAAGAAATCTTAAATTTTAAAATAAAAATCAATCCCTTGGACATAAAAGTGCTCATAGTTGAAGAATCATCACAACATGCATAGAAAGCACAGAAGTGTAATAATAAACAAGCTTCCTGTGTCCACTGGAATTGCATTGTGCCACCCAGACTGGCGGTACCCATCTAAAAACACTGCAATCCCCTGGAGGCCACAGATCTGATGTGTCTGGAGAGCACTATTGAATTTTACACATCCTGTAAACCAGCCATAGTGTTTATTACCACAGATCCCTGACCTTAAACACATCTCACTGTGCTCTAACGCTGCACGGCAGCGTTACATAATTCCATTAAACCCACAGCCAATGGATGTCTCATCGACACTTTCTGGACTCTCTTCCTCTCTGTCCACCTTCAAATCTGATGGTCAGCGCTCTATTCTCAGTCCATTAGGTCTGTCCCTATGTGTCATTGATATTCACTCTCTCTTAATAACAGATATAGGGCACACACAGTGTCATTCATAGGACAAAGTTAAAAGTCTTACATAAGAGAGCATGGGGTGTTTTATCAATAAGCTGGCAAGGGAGGTCATGTGTGCATAATACTATGAGGGAACAACAGAATTATGGGCACAAATATTATGGGAGAAATACAGTCAAATGAGCATAAAAGATATTTCAACAGATTACTGATAAAACAGCTTGACGTGATAATGCACATTCCCCTGGTGCTCTGCTTTGACCTAAAAAAGAGAAACTTACACAGATGAATGATGTAATGACAACAAAACATTACAGTATGATAACAGGGTGTAAATCAAGGACAAGGACTCATCAGGGCCTCGTGGCAGGTTCATGAAGGACATATCTGACAATCAAAGTCTTCCTTTCTGTCTTTTAAAGGCAAACAGAGAGACGCAAAGGGACTGAAGTTAATAGTGATGAATATATTAACATAGTCAAAGGCTGCTTAAATACAAATTTGCTCTTGTTTTAAAAAAAAAAAAAAAAAAAATCAAGTTTTGAGGTCACTTCATGCCTTAAGATTTCACAGAGATGTCACTGAAGACAATTAAAACCCATTGCACACATGACTCTTACCCCAATTTATGGTTGATATGTTTTACATTTTGAAAAAGAATGTGTGCTGGATATGTTCTGCACACATTAAAAAAAAAAAAAAAAAAAAAAAAAAAAAAAAAGTGTTAAAATTGTACCCTTAGGGGTACAACAGCTTGTTGCTGGGGCAGTACCCTTAAAAGGACATCTTTGTACCTTTTTTACTCCTAAAAGGTACATATTAGTACCTTAAGGTCTGTGATATGTTTTTTTATTTTTATGAATCAATATGTTAGAGCTAAATGTTTTAATTATGATCTCAAATGTTGCAAATGTTCAAAATGTTTTAAAAAAACATTAAAGATATAAGATCTATTGCCATCTACTGGTACACATTTCTAATTGCAAAAAAAGCCACAGTAAATGAGTGAAACATTTATTTTTTAATAGTTTGCTGAATTGTCACTGACAATTGCTTACAATGAAACAGTAAATAACAAAAACTAAGACAACGACAAAGTATAAAATATTTGCTTTAACATCAAGCTGAAACAACTATCTAGATACAATGTGATTATTTCTAAGGCTGTAAGACAAATATAAAGAACATTATAATTCCCTTTGGAAAAAATAGTCTCTTCAGTATTTAATATTTTATAATATAACATTAAATAAAAACTATTTTGATAATTTCTGTTTTCTGAACCACAAATATGATTACATGTCATTTGATTCAATTACAGACCCCAAGCTTTTCATTGAGGTAAAAGAAAATGTTCAGTAACTTTAGGAAGTACATTTACTAAAATTATTTGATGAGCAAAACACCAACAGAACTACCTCTTCTAACATTTGTTTATATTGATACTTCTCTATCCAGATTAGACGGGGATCTGTATGTTCTCTTGTTTTACAGTTTACCTCAATATCAGAGCACAAAAGTGTATTTTTGTATTCAGTAGTACAACTGTCAGTCATGTAGACATACTTAACACAGACACCTGGTGTTCAAGTGGGGCTTTTTAGGCAATTTCAGGTAGTATCTATACAGTTAAGAAAATATTCACTCTACCCTGACCCTGCCTATCATGCACACCAATTTATTCACCAATATTTTGTCAAGACATGACCTTCCTGCTGCAGGTGATCCTCACATGACCAATGGGAATGCATGATGTTTTCCTGACTAGGCTTGCGTGTAGCGGATGATCTCACTCAAGTCATAGCCGGTCACTGCAAATGCGTAGCCGTCCCCATCACAGAACTTGGCTCCACAGATCTGTGTGTCAGTCACACACTCATTGTACATGTGCTCAATCTAGAAAGGGCAGAGAAAAGCGAAGTGCATTTGAAATCAGCTGAACACGCATAAAGTGCTTTGCAACACTAAAACAACAAACAAAAAAACAGCATTTATTTGAAATAGAAATAACATTAACATAAATGTATTTACTGTAACTTTTGATCAATTTAATGCATCTTGCTGAATAAAAAAAAAAATCTTAAAAATAAAAGCTGAAATTTTGAATGGTAGTGTATGTGTCTGTGAAGGGTTTTACCTCTACACTGTTAGTCTCTGGGGTCAAGCTCAGATGCCACACTCTAACCCAAGAGTCTTCTGCTGCAGAGAGCAGCTTTTGCATTAAACAAAGGAAAACAATTTCTGTCAGGACCACTATCGTCAAATATGACTGATAATTGCATAGAGTTTGGATTAGCGGTATGGTTCTGTTCTGGGCAAGAACTCCCTGCACATCCATGCAGCCTAGCATGGATAAGAGCAGGGAGAGCAGCAATAACCCCCCTTAGGGTAACAGAACATAACCAACATAAATGTGCAGATATCATTCATGTCAATAATTTAACGTGCACATTTTTCAAGAATTAGTCTGATTCAAGGGGAATCAGAAGGCCAAATCCTGACTGACGAGAGGAGGAGCTGGGGATGGAGGAGGGTAATTAGCTCCTGAGAAATGCGATATCTACTGATAATACTGAGGAGCTTGTATATTGATGCTGTGATAGGCATTGTATTCCTATAGGTAGACGTAAGTCACCTGGGAGTCAGCTGATGTGAGCTTGACTGACGTGACCTGCCAGAACTGACGCTACGCATGATATCAGTATATGAGAGCCATTTACCATTTTAAGAATACAGCTGATTAAGAAAACTTTTTAATTAAGCCTATTTCTGCTCAAAACAGATGTAAATATAAAGATTACTAGACACAAAGTGCACATATGTACTGATCCATGCATTAATTGTAAGATATTCAGACAATACTATATACATCTTTTCTCTCACCAGGCCAGTGAATGGGGCAATGTCCAGTGAGTAGATCCAGCGTGCATGGGCATTGACCTCTGCATGCAGTATACCCGTGACTGCCTCATACAGACGGATCTGTCCCGTCCCATAGCCGGCAATGACTGTGCCCTTCCACAGTTTTACTGAAGAACAACTTGTGCTGAAAGAAGAATATACACATTTTAAAAATATATGTACTATAATATTCTTATATAATATACTGGTATGTTTATAGTGAGCCTCTTTCATGAAACACAAGCAGAGTATGTTTTGGTGTAATCGTTCTGACGTAAATTTTCGGATTCATGAAATGGTTTTCTGTTCTTTTAGGCAAACTGATGACTGCATTTTGATAACACTTACCAAAACAAAATATAATTACAAAATTAATTAGTTTAATTAGTAGTAATTATTCAATTGGTTGTATGTAAAGCTGAGCACCAGCATTTGTCAGCAAGCTTAACACTTACTGAATCGCTTTTGTTAAAAATATGGCCAATTAATTAATTATTTTGCATCTATGCAATATACTGGAGCCAAACCTAAGAAGGGAGTCCAAAAGATCCCACAGGATTCCTGTACACATAATTCATACAGTTGTAATTCATGGGCAGTAATTAAAAATTAGCTTATATGCACTCCCTATTTATAAATTATTGGAATTCAATAGTTTAACTATCAAATCTCAGGTTTCCGGAGGAGAGTTTTTTTTGGGGAAGGTCCACTTTACGTTCAAATTATTTAGAATATACTTATATATTTACGAAAGTTTCATGAATGAATCCCATTGTCTCTTGTTACTTCCTAACATACTCAAAACCAGGGATCTTGTTGAGCAGTTGAAAATCCTCTCCTGATTTCCACACACAGAGGAGGCCAGAGTCATCAGCGCTAACTAAATCAGCAATGCACTCCTGCAAAAAGAGGCCAATTGAATATTAAAACATTTGAGCCACCAGTAATTTAAATCAACTGAACCAAACATAACATGACAAATAAAACACACAAAATAGCATTTGCTATATGGTTTACAAATATAATATGAAAGTTACTATAAGTTAATACCAGACTGCCTGAGCACTCAGAGGCCATGTCTGTAATGGCCTCTTTGTGTTCCTCCAAAACCTCAGACAGGGTGATGTTACTGCCTTTACTGGGAACGTCAAACACCAGCACCGAGCCAGATGAGACCCCTGAAAAAAGTGCGAGGAATGGAAAGGGGCTCTTTTAGTATACATACTAGGGAAATATATAAATGGCTTGCTTAGAACAGACAGTTATTTACTATATATCCACCTCTGACAGATGAAGCCACTTACCTACACAAATGTGTTTTTCCCGCACCGCTGCAATCCCTCGGGCAAACACTGCTTTAGCTGGGAAATTACAACAGATTATTTTAGTTTTATGAGGTACGCAGTTAGTCAACAAATTTCACACAGTTCTTTCTTCAAGTTAGGTGAAAATAAATAAAAGAAAAAGAATAAACCCATTTACAGAGACAGTGGTGTGCACTGACCTGTGGGGGTCTCTGGCGTGTCCAGGGCATGCCAATAGACCATAATGGATCCGTCTGATTCATACATCTGATGAATAAACATAGTTTAAGTCATGTTTCCCATGCACTTAAAGAGCATGGCATAACACTTGACCCACCTGGATTCCTTTCTGAGAAGTGAGAACAAGAAGATCTCTTGAGGGCAGGACACACCAGGCTGCCTGTCAGACAAAAAAAATGTATATGATCTTGAGTTAAATGTTAAAACAATCAAAAGTAAAAAAAAATACTGTCAGCTTACTAATTTGTGGTGTTAAAATAGTGACAGCATTAAAACATAGTAAGCAAAACTGTACTCAAACGGTACTTTAGGCTTACCTGCATGATAAGTGAGGAGCTGGTGGCCACGTTGCCTTCTTTAGATTGCAGCTGTCGGTGGGAATAGTTCAGCCCGTCCCAGGAAGCGCTGACCATGTTTACCACGTTGGCGTGGACCACCGTGAAATAGGTGAGACAGCGCGGCGCGATACGCAGGACGCTCAGGTTGTTGTAGAGCGCGGACGCGCTGCTCTTTATCGGAATGCTTTTCTCTTTGTGGTACATTTTCGACATTATTTGGAGTAGGGATGTTCTTTCTGAAATACGAAGCAGGACTTGGAAATCAGTTTAAACAAAATGGACAATTGTGCGGTAATCCTGAGTTTCTTGAGACAAGAGAATGCGGTGCTGTACCAACACTAAATCGGATTTTAGCGGTATGTCCAGACTGGTTTAACGCAGCAAGATATGGAATATAAAATACGTCTTCTTTTCCAGTAACAACACACTGACATTCAATTAACCACAGGCATTATTATTTACCATGTAATCGGGCGTGATGCATACATAATTTTAACAGCTACCAAGCCTGAATGAAGGCAACTGATGGGTTCTCCTGTTAATCCTCTTCTTTTCAGTGCAAATACTACATAAAATGGCTCCTCGTATGGAAATAACATACGCCGTTCCCCCTGTTATCAGACCAGTCAAAGTCAGATAAGAGGTATAATGAATATTTTTGTCTAATTGTATTCAAGCAAGATCTCACCACCATTTCGCGTCTCTTGCAGCCATAGTGACGGAACAGACATGTGTACGTGTGTAGAACGTCATAATTATCTGCGGTGCACGGAGTGACGCACGGTTCTGAGCGTCTGAAAGCAAGTGGTGCTCTCTCTCTCTATGTTCTGTATGGTTATATCACTGTATGTTCATGTTCAACAAACAAATTTAAAAAATATCCATATTGTTTCAAACAAATGCTATCATTTCAATCGTTTCATAGATTATATTGTTTTGGGGAAAATATTAGATTTATAATTAATATCTAATTACCCTGCTAAACAATATTTTGTAAAATATAATGATAAATGTCTGTTGTAGTTTACCTGTTGTAACAAATGCTCTGAAACAGCAGTGCTAAAATGGGGTGTGTTCATGACCATTTAAGTCAAATTTTTTTCAATAAAATTTAAAAGATTCAAAAGATGGTTGACATGACAAATTTGTGTTTGATGTATTTGCTGATGGAAGGATATGGATGTAGACTGGACTGATATACAAGTATTGGTCTGCTCATGTTTGCTGGTGTCTACAAATCTCACAATGAAGCCACAACTAGTTTATGGCATGCTAAATCAGGGAGAGTGATGTTTCGGGCCACCATGCCACTGTGCAAGTTTAAAAAATGATCAAGGGTCATCCGATTTGATGACAAAGAAATATCTGCCAGGTGAGAAAAACTTTTAGTGACAGATGGAAAAAAAAAATGGATGGAAAGACTGCAGTTAATATATAATACAAGTAAACCTTTCAAATATTGCATTAAAATCTTGGCAGTATGTGATGCCAGTAGAAGCTATGCCTGGAATATGCAAGTCTACAAAGGAAAACTGCTAGGGCAGAAATCAGGGCAGATGTATATTGTACTCCAAGTGACAACTGCTCTCCAGGGACACACAATAACATCCGACTATTTCTTCACACCGTACGCCCTTTGCACAGAGCTTCTTCAGAGAAAATTGACCATAGTTGGAACTGTGTGCAGGAACAAGCCAGAGCTCCCACATGTAAACAGAAGACACCTCGTTGGCCTATGGCACTGTTTTACAACACACTGTACAATTTCTGTGCTGTGGAAGAAAACTGAGGGAAGAGCTACCAAAAGAAGAATTTCTGGAGGAGCTAGAGAACACTGGAGCACAGGTATACCCCTCATAAGAAGATGGCACATTCCTTGACACCAGCCTCTCTGAGACTGATGAGGAGAGCACAGAAGAAATAGCCAGAGGAAGCAGGTCATCACCTTCTCAACAACTAAGGAAAATTTACTGCCTTCTAGTGGTTAAACCATCATTAAATTTTATTCAGATTTTTCCCCCCACCAGATGGCACCAATCTGCCTCTTATGAATTAGATACTTTTTTTTTTTTTACACTAAAATAATCCTTTAAGTGAAGATACAAAATGTGTTTTTATATTTTATAATATTATATTAAAATGAATTGTGTAAATAAAATCCCTACCCCAAAATACAAAACAAGTGCTTTTACGTTTTTATAAAAATAATATATTATTGTTGTTTCTGGTTATTTTTTTTTGTTCTTACTATACAGATTGGGTTTTTCAAATGAACAAAACCACATATTATTTGGTTTTGTTGTTGTTTTGTTTGCCAAAAAAAAAAAAAAAAAAAAAAAAAAAAAAAAAAAAAAAAAATAGATAAAGATTATCCCCATTTCACTTTTTGTAGCACACTGACAAACAAGAAGCTGCCTGTAACCCTCCTACATAATACAGATATCAAAATCTCTTTTGATATTTAGTTGTGAAAGATCTAATTGTTAGCCTTCTGTGGGAGGTACAAAGGTTCCTCCTTCTGAAAGACCTGAGCAGAATGTTTTTTCTTTAGTCCTCTCAGCGAAAAGCAAAGCATTTTCCTAAACCAAAATACCAAATGTAAAATCTGAAATTTCCTTGAATAAAAAGTAATAGAAAATGTTAGCAGTAAAACAATTACAGTATGTAACAAAACACACAATAACCTCAGTTGCTCACCAAAGTTTATGTGTGAATTTGAAGACAGCAAGTGAAAGGAACAAATGAATGACTTGATGTACAAGAGGCCTGCAGAGAGGTTGTGGTTATGGGGTTTGTGAAGGTAGTTAGCATGGGCCCCATAATGGGATGGGCATCAGAGGGAGGGAAGGCAGAGGTGACAATGTGATAAACAGAGGCTTTACAATGGCCAAGTTGCAGACAGAAAGATCCCAAATTACAGTCGCTGATCTCAATCTGAAATGGTATTGACTCAATTCAGATTCTGTAAGAACATTCTTCAAGAAAACTCATCTGCAGGATTTGTAAGGCTACAGCAGTGTAAATGACATTACTGATTAGTAAGACAACTTTTCTGACACAATTCTTAATTTAAAGGGTTAGTTCACCCAAAAATAAAAATTCTGTCATTAATCCCAGTAGGGGTTCAATCTTCAGCTGGCTGGCAGAAGCAGCCACTGACAGGTCACGTGACCTGGTGGCAGCTGCCAGTCTGATTCTGGCAGGTCTGTCAGTGGTGGGCTGGTGGCTGGAAAAGTGTAACGCGTTCCCTATCACTCTTGCTGCACAGAAATACACAATTTTATTGTTATGTATATAATATTATGACTCTATTCTTTTGTATGATTGACATTTTAGATGGGTTTATCTCAATTAAAGCAGTCAAATGACCGTGATCTCAACTGGTTGCAATTGACGCTCAGCCCAGGCAGCCACTGCTGAGATGCGAGTATAACGCGTTCCCTATCACTCTCGCTGCATGGAAATACTCAATTTTATTATTATAAATATAATCTTAAGACTCTATTCTTTTGTATGATTGACATTTTAGGTGGGTTTATCTCAATTAAAGCAGTCAAATGACCGTGATCTCAACTGGATGATTACTGACGCTTCGCTGGACGCTAAACCAGCCAGCAACTGTCTGAATAAATTTTGGTTTGACTGTATATAAATCATAGCCTATATAATCATAAAATTATTCTAATTATCATTAAAGCTAGACAATTTCATCAAAAGAATAGAGTCATAAGAATATATTTATAATAATAAAATAATGTAGGCTATTTCCATGCAGCGATAGTGATAGAGAACGCGTTATACTCGCAGCTTGAGCGTCAGTAGGAACCAGTCGGGATCACATTTATTTGACTGCTTTAATTGGAATAAACACCTAAAACATCAATTGTACAAAAGAATAGAGTCATAATATATTTATAACAATAAAATAATGTATTTCCATGCAGCGAGTGTAGCACACGTGTCAAATAATATTGCACTTGTTACTAATATTACCATAGGCCAGTAGGTTCGACTATGGAGATGTAATAAAGACAACACTGGTTAAATAATAAAGCAAATCTTTGTATTAAAATGAACTATTAAAGAAATTGCTGATTTTTAAAAGGAAAAAAATGAAATAAAATGCTAAATCAACAATTTGTCACAATTTTTGTTCAGTAGCAATATAGTGTGTTAAGACTTTTCAATTAAATTCAATTGAAAGTAAGTGAACGATTTCACCTGACTCTTTCTGTTTGTTCGTTCAGTTATTCTGTTGGGTGCACCCTCTAGGCTATATGAATTTCCTAGAATACTACACCAATATCAATTTTCAAATAAACTTTTACAAAGTTCAGTTGCAAAATCGAACAGTTCACTCAATCACATTAAAAAAAAAATCCTTGGAATTGAACACAAAGCAAAATAACAGTTCAGAAGAAAATAATCAATAAATCAATAAATCAGTTCAAAAAGGTTGAGTTCGAAAAGTTCACTTCAAAAGTTAGTTTGGAAAGTTCAGTTCAAAAAGTTTGTTTGGAAGATTCGATTAAAAAATTCGGTTCAAAGATCCGATTCAAAAGAGTTCGGGGAATCCAAAGTTCTTTAGAATCGCGGGAAAATGATTCTACAGTTCCAAAGCAAAAACAAAATCCGTTGGAAGGAAAATACTCTTGAGCAGTTACTCAAAAACAAAGCTCAGTTCCGTTTAGGAAAAAACTAGCAGGCAATTATAACTTTCCTACCCAATGCCACAGGTGTTGGTTTGAACTCAAATTTCACAATCAACGTTCATCTCGCTGGAGGCTCGCCATCTTAAATCGTCACGCTGAAATGAACGCAGTTCCAGCGTAGGACAAAAAACCTGACCAAATCCAAAGAAAATATACCATATCAACTTTTCCTGTTTAATCTTCTCTTACGATTTTAACTTTTACTCAAAGTTATACTGCTGCTCGTCTCACCAGTCACGCAGAGAAAATAAAATGGCTTCCCCCATACAACAACTAGCGTGGTGGGGCGGGACTTTAACATAACCTCACATAATTGGACAATTACTGAAATGTCAATCATCACACTGACATGCCTTTCACTTAGATTTTATAATTTTTCTTACACTTTTTACTCATATCTGGTTAGTTTATTATTTTAACAAACTCTTAAATTATTTCCTTTTAATAATTAATTCGTTAAATTATACAGGGTTACATTCTCCCCTCCTAAAGGTAAGCAAGTCTCTTTTTGTTTTGTCCTTTACTTGACCCTTCAGTTAACTCTTGGGCAGTATTAAGTCAGCTTTTGGTAAGTCAGCAAGACTCATTGGATTAACCACTGCCTCACTCAAGGACTGGAACAAGTTCTGGACTACTGAGGTAAGGGGATTACCCAACTGTGGGTAATGGAATTTCTTTGGAGGTTTTGGGACCCTGTTTGAACGTCTTAGGTTATGATCTGTACTGGATCTTGCATTTGCATTAACTTGTTCTGTTCTTTCTTCCAGGTCCTGGACTTCCTCTGACATATCCATTTCCTCATCACCAGTTGGATTGGATGATGGTAAGTAGTCTCCGTCAACTTCATTTCCTGATGGTATAGTCTCTTGTACTTCAGGATCTGTAGGTTCATTCATTTCTGTCACCTCTCCTAGACTTTCATCCAGTGGAAGAATGTTAGCTGGACTGCTCACAGTCTGAGGTAATTCCGTTTCATGAGGTAAGTCTGGTTCCTGAGGTAAGTCGAGGATCTCTGAGTTAAGTACTTTTCTTTTCCATCAGCTACTTTCGACTTTGCGATGTCATATGCATAGGTAATCCTTGTTTCTCCAGCAGGAATTCTACTGAATATGCAAATTTCATCCTCTGAATCCGATTGTTCCTCACCCAACAGTTCTTTCTTTCTTTGGCTTCGTGTCTTAGGCTTGGAGACATTTTCTGGATCAGGAACACTTTCCTCAGAAGTAGTAAGAAAACCACAAGGTAATAGTAGATCCCTGTGCAACACCAGTGTTGGGGAAGCTACTCTGAAACTGTAGTTTGACAAACTACAAGCTACTCATAAATTAAAGTAGTTAAACTACAGTCAAGCTACCCTTCTGAAAATGTAGTTAGCTACACTACAAGTTACTAACAAAAAGTAGCTAGCTACATTGAAACTACTTTGATTTTTTTTTTTTTTTTTTTTTTTAAATGACATAGCCTATTACAAATAAGTGAATAACTGTTAATGAAGAATGTTTAAGTAAAATGTTTGGGGTTTAAAACAACACAATGCACTACAATTATGATTTCAAAGCGTACTGTTCTATTTTGTAATGTATATCAAAAGATACAATACTCAAATGTAGCCTATATCTCACACCAGACTGTCAAAGTGCAAAACTGCTACAAATGTCACACCAATGCAGGCCCGGTTCTACGCACCTAAGCACCCTCAAACGCAAGCAAAAGCAAGAGCACCCTCAGTTGATACTGTAATAATATCATATTGGCGAAACAGATTTGGCAAACACTCCAGTGCGTATTTGTGTTTGCGCTCTGGAGAATTTCAAATGTTTCTATTTACAACATGATTTTGCAGCGGTGAGCAACGTAGCCAATCACAGACACAACTGTTGATCTCTTGAATGCAATGGCCAATCAGGGGTGTTTAAGTTAGTTAGAATCACCTGAAGAAATGCCAGAGTTTTTATTCAGCACTGAGTTTGCATGCTCGCGAAGCCTTTCATTAACAAAGTGTACACGATGTAAGAGACTCATTGTGCAGTGTAGACAGCTATAATTGAGATGAGTTTTTAGTGATTATAAAGGAAGCGCTCTTTGCACGCTTTATATAATACAATCAGAATTTTAATATAAGTTTTGTTTTTCATGCTATGAGAGGACCGACGACCAATTACACTCTACAGTTTCAGACGTGATATCTACATATAAATGGAGGATTCACACTCAGAATTGCTACCATAACCATAACATGGGACAAAAATATGCAATAATAATAATAATAATAATAATAATAAGCAATGTGCAGACTAGAAAAATATTTGAATTTTTGTATCAATATTTTTTAAATTCTATTCCAATTATTTGTAAAATTAATGACTTAAAAAAAATCTTAAATGTCTCACTGTACATTGCTAATCTTGTTATGGTGGAGCCGTTGCTTACACATTACATATGCACTTTACTATAGCATCCTGACTAATTTCAGAAGCACCCTCAGTGATTTGACTCTGGTACTGGGCCTGCACCAATGCAAGAACAAAATATATGCAACTTAAATTGGATACACAGAAAAATGCATGATAAACTCACAGCACATGCATTGATGAAGCTTTGAGACGCGAATCGTGCGCTTCTTGCGTGAACATTCTGAAACCCGCGCAACCTATTTTATTAGATCAGCCTTTGCCGTGTGATAAGCGCACTAAGCTATATAGCGATTTTGTTTTCTGTTCAATTGACGGATGCTTTGCCAATGCAATGACACAAAACACCGCGTTAGTGAATTAGGTTCATTATAAAACTATGGCGGCACAGATTAGACTATGGCGGGTCACCACTGTAATAAAATAGTTTGCATACATTTGATATAGACTGCAATAAAGCAGGACAATCAATTTAAAAAAGGCTATTCACCTGTGTGCTTGAAGTCTTCGACATAGACAGCGTTTTAATCATTTGTTTATAAACTAAGCGTAACCTTTACTAATCGATTCCTGTGAAGTGTAAACCCACTCCTTACATAATCATCAGACGATCTCTTCTTGGTGAACTGTAAAGCCGCAAGATGCGTGATATAACAATAGATGGCAGTAATGCACGATTTTAGTTCGTGATCTAGTAAGACGCTGTGTTGCTTCAATGCATCGCAGGCTCGTCAGAACGCAAAACGGAATGTAGCTTGTAGCTTTTGGTCGCGCTACACCGCTACTTGCTGGAAAAAGTAGTTAACTACTGGAAAAGCTACACTGTTTTAAAAGTAGCTGAACTACTGACAAGCTACTGAAAAATGTAGTTAAACTAGTAGCGTCGCTACATGTAGTTAACTACTCCCCAACACTGTGCAACACTCGTACAGGAACATCTTTATCCTGTGGGAGAACTTTATAAACCGGCAGGTCTCCTACTCATTCCACTACTATATGGATAGTAGGCTCCCACTTGTCTGCTAGTTTATGTTTTACACTGATTCGTACGTTCCTTACTAAGACCTTATCTCCCACTTCAAGGGTTGATTCCTTCACTTGTCTGTCGAATCTGTCCTTATTCCTCATTGCAGACTTTGAAGCATTTTGAGTGGCAATTCGGTAACTCTCCTCAAGTCGGGCTTTGAGACTTTGGACATATTTGGAATGCGACTCGTGGAAATGTTTTTCTACAGGTAGCCCAAAGGCTAAATCCACTGGCAGTCTGGGTCATCTTCCAAACATGAGTTCATATGGCGTGAATCCAGTTACCTCATTTTTTGTGCAATTATAAGCATGCATTAATGGTTTCACAAAGTCGTGCCAATGTGACTTATCCTGCTCCTTCAAGGTTCCCAGCATGTTTAGAAGCGTCCTATTAAAGCACTCTACGGGATTACCGCGAGGATGATAGGGAGTTGTCTGCGCTTTGTGAATTTTTGCCATCTCGCAAAACTCTTTGATGAGTTTAGATTTAAAGTCAGCTCCTTGATCGCTTAGGATCCTCTCCGGGAAACCATAGTGGACAATGAATCCGTCCTAAAGGCACTTGGCTACAGTCCTTGCTTTCTGGTTGTTGGTGGGTATGGCAACTGCATACTTAGTGTAATGATCCGTCATGACAAGTACATTCTGGACATTACTTCGGTCTGGTTCGATGGAAAGAAAATCTATACAGAGCAACTCAAGGGGGCGTGTAACCTGGATGTTGACCAAGGGTGCAGATTTTTCTGGCACAGCTTTCCGCTTAATGCACCGTTCGCAGGTCTTAACCTTCCTCTCGACATCAGCACTCATCTTTGGCCAATAAAAGCGAGAACGGACAAGGTTGAGGGTACGATCTACTCCCATGTGGCCCATCTGATCGTGCAGGCTCTCTAACACCATAGCACGGAACTTCACAGGTATCACCAACTGGTAAGTTGGGTGATCGTCACACTGCCGTCGCCTGTACAGGACTCATCTGACTGTACATGTGACTGTTCTTGTCACATGACCTGCGGTGCGCCGGAGGCATTCTGAAATGTTTAGATGTTTTCATCTCGCCGCGGCATAGGCACGCCTGGAAACATTTGAAATATCGAACATTTGAAATAACGCGCCTACATTTGAAATAACGAACTTGCGCGTGCAAAAGATGCGATATGTGAACGGCCCCTAACTCTCCCAGCCGCGAGTCCTGCTACAAAGCACCAGATACAACTAATATTAGCTATAGCAGCATCTCACACTCAGGTACAAAAACAGTTACAGTCTACTGGTTATAGCCTAAATGTGGCAAGAATAAAAGGTAAAAATAAAAGGTAACATTATTCTTGAAGTATTTGCTCTTTTTTTTCTCTCCATAAAAAAAAAATATTGGAATTGGAATCGAGAATCGATACGAACCAGATTTGATAAGCAGAATCGGAATTGGAATTGCTAAAATTAAAACGATACCCAACCCTAGTAGTATCATCTTCAGCTTCAGCGCATGCGGCTCAAACGGCTCAAAACAGCAGTAAAGAGCACATGCGGCTCAAACAGAAGTAAAGTAGTAAATCCTAGTGATCATCTTCAGCATCAGCGCATGCGGCTCAAACACCAATGCACAACAGGGCTCCAGACTGCACATAAAATGGTTGCATTTGCGACCAAAAATATTAATTTGCGAGTGATATTTTTGCTAAAGCGGTCGCCATTGGCGACCATACAAAATCACACGTTATGACTGTAAAATTTACGTTATTTGTGTGTTCTGTGTGACCAGTAGCCTATCACATCATTTGTTGTGTTGACGTAATTAAATGAGTTGGAGCGCCAAAATATGAACGGGTAGGGAAAAATATCACACCAAACCGACGCCAAAAAACTAGCACCGATGAAAGCAGACTGTGTTGTCGCCTCGCGTTGCCTTTGTTGGTGCAAAACAGCTGCATTTGAACACACCGTTCTGCTCCTGTGTTAAGGAGACAACTGCCTATTTCTTCATATAAATTTGTCTATATTCGTCATTTAAAAGGGGAAACCGGCTCTGCAGACTGCAGATACACACAATGCAGCGCATGCTCTGCTTACCCTTTTTAATATCAATCATGCTGATTACTTTCATTATTCCACTCCGCTCATGCTCATCAGATAAATTTAAGGTCATAAAAAGTCTTCAGTACCTTAAATGGTATAACAAGAGTATTAACGATCATTTTAAGGCGTCTTATATTTTGTGGATGGAAAAACAAATCGCGATAGTCCCTAATGTGATTAACTTTAATTTCATTAAATAAATGTGAGCGCTGCACGTTTTAAAGTGAAAAAAAAATGGCGCTGTTACACGTTCTTCAGGCTCTCGCAACAGTGCTTCAGAGCAGCTCACAATCAATGATTAGCGCACATTTGTCAACCAATTGCTTATGAACTAATGCTGATCAATTATGACAAAGTTTACTTTATATTATTTATACTGTAATGTGTTGTAAATGGTTGTAACAACGTAATTTTTTTATCTTCCTCATCTGAACTTGAATGATCAGCAAAAGTAAAGCACAGACATTTTAAAATAAGAGTCCTGCTGTATTTCGGCCTGTTCATTCATCAAAGTCAAAAAGTATGTATATCAATTTCCCCCGTTTGTTATTTGGGTACACAAACCAAATTTAATATATTTATATATTTATTTCCATATATTTATATTTATTTTAATTTGATTCAACGTAAACTGTTGTAGCTTCAGGAAGGAAAGACTAAGAACATTATTTGACATAGGCTATTATTTAATGTAAAGATTTTACTAGCATCAGGGTTATTATATAGGGCTGTAACGGTGGCAATTTTTTACTACCACGGTGGGAAATCACCAACAGCCGCCGGTGTTGCGGTGGTGGGATCTGGTGGTTGGACATATATATATATATATATATATATATATATATATATATATGAGATTGCGATAGACTTTCGTCGTCATTTTGATAGACAGGATCGCAAAAAATACTGTCATAATCAATTATTACCCGTCATTTTAATTTTTATATTTTAATGATAAGACATTTAATAGCTTTTAATTTCGTCCACATTTTCATTTTTATTCACAAACTTACAGGATAAGCAAATAGGCCTAGGCTATGCATTTATTTATATTATGAAAAAAAAAGTTAAACAAAGACTGCGTCACTTTTCAGTTTTCATCTTGAACACTTGTCGAGGATCGTGAGTGAACGCGATCATCCTTTCCTCTTTACTACTTTACAAAAAAATGTTGAAAGATACAGTAGCTTACCGAAATCTGTCTCACGTCAGTTCAATCAGTGTTGCAAACAATGTCACGTATACCTCAGAAAAGCCATTCGTTGACCATAAACTTATAGTCAGCAAGAAAAATAACAAAATGAACCATTTAAAACAAAACGAACTGGATTAGAAACTTAATTATGCAAGTATAAGTATTATAACTTTATTATAAAATGGACTTAAACTGGGTGCGTGTAATCAAACGCATCGTTTTCATTTTATTCTGGAGACTGAACTCGCGCTCTGCTGCCACACTGGAGTGCACTCACCACCAACTGGACAGGGGTGGGAATTACAGTTACAAGCAACATCAGCCTCAGTAATGTAGAGAACTCCATCCCTCAATTCTAAGCGGTTCCACTCCCTCAGCAACAAGGGTATATCTGGACATTCATACCTCACTGACCTGCATGGCATTTGACCTTCTTCTAAGTGACTGATGACTTGGTTCAGAATGACATCTTCCCTTTGTTCACGCTGCAGGTCTATACCAGTGAAATCAGGTACTGCAGACTCATCTTCAGTCAGGTCTTGAGCAAAACAACCAGGAATAGCATCCTGCTCCATTGCCAAGGACTCCACTAGAGCAACATGGTCTCCATACTCTTGCTGAACAATGTGCTTATCGAACACAGCTTGAACAACTGCACAATCCATGACTGCGCCTTTATCTCCACCTAGATGTTTGGTAGCGAATTGCTTAATTCGTTCCTATTCCTTTTGTGATACAATGTCATTGATCAGCTCGCCATGGGGACGTCTTGATAGCCCATCAGCATCTTGGTTCTGCTTTCCTGATCTATAGGTCAGATTGAAAGAGAATGCGGCTAACGCTGACAGCCAACAATAACTTATATTCTTACTTCTGCGAAGCTTGATGCCATAAGTAAGAGGATTACTGTCAGTTATGACAGTGAAGTGATTGCCGTACAAGTAGTCAGAGAATTTCTCTGTCACTGCCCACTTTAGAGCAAGAAACTCCAACTTATGGGCGGGGTATCGAGACTCACTTCTTGAAAGACCTCTACTGGTGAAAGCTATGACCTTTTTCTCTCCACCTTGCTCCTGATACAACACGGTGCCAAGACCTGTGGTGCTCGCGTCTGTGTGGAGGATGTAAGGTAAGGTCGGGTCTGCAAAACCAAGCACCGGAGCACTGGTAAGTTTGGAGATAATGGTGTCGAATGCTTCATCACAAGCAGTTGTCCATCGGCTCCCAAATTACTCTTTCAGGTTAAAATAATTTTCCTTCAACTCACTGTTTATGGTCTTGCGATTCAGTGGGGCATAACCAGCAGTTAAGTCATTTAAGGGTTTCACTATCTTGGAGTTATCACGGATGAACCGTCGATAGTATCCCGAAAATCCCAGGAATGATCTTAACTCTTTTAAGTTCTTTGGTTTTGGCCAGGTCTTAAGAGCACTGATCTTTTCAGGATCTGTCTGGACTCCCGTCTCCGATATTATGTGGCCTAGGTACCGGACTGAAGTTTGGAAAAATTTGCATTTTTCTGGGGACAATTTCAACCCATATTCTCTCAGCCTTGTCAATACTTTTAGGAGTCGCTCTTCATGCTCCTCAGGAGATCGGGAGAACACAATCAAATCATCAAGAAACACCAAGACCTCGGAAAGATGTAGATTCTCTATACACTTTTCCATTAATCGTTGGAATGTACTCGGTGCATTGGTAATTCCTTGAGGCATCCGATTAAATTCCCAAAATCCTAAGGGACAAGAGAAAGCGTCAGACTCCTCCATTTCTATCTGGTAATAACCAGACTTCAAGTCCAGGACAGAGAACCATCGAGAACCTTTTAAGGCTGAAAAAGACTCTTCGAGGTTCGGCAAAGTGTAGGAATCTTTCACAGTTTGTAAATTCAGCTTTCTGTAATCCACACATAGTCTTATGTCGCCATTCTTCTTACGTACGACTACGATTGGGGACGCAAAAGGAGACTTAGATTCCCGGATTACTCCTGACTCTTTTAGCTCTTGCAAGTGCCGTCTGACAGCAGCCAGATCATGAGAGTGAATAGGATGTGCCCTTTGCTTAAAAGGGGTTTCGTCAGAAAGCTTGATGTGATGCTTGACTTTAGATGTTCAACCAAAATCAAGGTCATGTTGTGCAAACACATCTGACATCTCACTGAGCTTCTTACTGATCCTATCCCTCCACTCTTGGGGCAATGGGGAGTCCCCAAAGTCAAAAGTAATCGCTGCCTTTGAGCAGCTCTGACCGGCAGGTACGGATCCCACCTCACATTCTTGAGGGATGATACTTTCAATGGCATGCACTTCAGCCACCACAGCATTTGGCTGCAGTACTACATCCCGATTCAACTCATTCTGGATTCATAGCTGGATGGTCAGCTTTTGGGGTGGAAACGATGGTACTTGAATTACACCACTTGGGAAAAGGACACCCCCAGGGAGAAAGAAATTTGTCGGGGGCTCCAGAAGAACACATTCTTTAGCAGGTAAGCAATTCACATTTGTTCTTCCACAAAGAGCAACTGTCTGCTGTGCTGGAATGACTACGGGCTCCTTGCTTTGTAGTCTCACAAGTCCAAGGCATCCATTGGCATACTGTTATGCCATAATTCCAGAGTTTTAAGCACAGCACTGTACCCGTATCGTGGAGAACGGTGTTCAAGGATATTCAAGTCAGAACATTCAGCATACAAGGAATCGAGAGTGTTAGTCCCAATCAAGACTTGAGACTGTTTTTCAGGGTTGAAATCAGGAACGACTAGTGCAAGTGTGGAAATTTCAACCTCAGATCCTACCATGTCTTCTGGAAAAGTGATTGGAATTTCAACATATCCTTTATATGGAACTGGCTGACCATTTGCACCACTGACCTCAAGCAGAAGATTCAGGGACTTAATTGGGTGATTAGTCAAGCAAGCTTGGTAAAAGGACCAAGGAACTGTGGTCACCTGCAACCCTGTGTCAAGCAAGCAATGACATTCGGTTCCTGAGATCTTGACTTGCGCGGTACACTTGGATCCGACCAGATGCTGAATATGGGATTTGTGGTGTGTGCCTGAGATTTTTCTGAAGGGACAAACTTTAGGTTCACCAGCTCCAGTTTGTTCTGCAACTGGAACTGTTAGGCGTTTAAAGAAGCTGCACCAACATGACTGTTCTCTCTATCCCACTCTTGTTGCTTCAACCACAGTTCGTTTCTTTTCTTTTCAACTAGCCTGGGGTTCGGAGAATTTTCACAGGTTACAGAAATGTTGCCATCTTCACCACATCTAAAACCAGGGCGTGGTCTGAATTTCGTGACAGGATGGCCAGTTGACTTGAACAGTTGTTTGACAGCAATCTCAGGAGTGGTAGGAGAGGGTGATGTCTTATGCTTCGGTTTGACAGTCTTTCTAGGCTTTGAGAGAGTCAGTGAAGTTAACTGTTCCTTTAGCTCAGCAATTTGCTTCTTCAACGGTCTCAGACAACAACTTTGACTCGTGAGGGGATTTGCTTGACATGGCAGTATCTTGACTATAAGCATGTGCAGATCTAGGTGATGGCTGTGGTTTCTGCTTAGAAGCACCAATGTGGCTTCTCATGCGCAGCAATTTCTGTGCACTTTTGTCTTCTCTGGTTCTAAGAGAACGCAATAAGTCTTGAAACTCAATAGGGTCATCTCTATGAGTTTCGAGGCGAAGTTCAGAAATAAGGATGTCATCCCAGCAGCCTCTGCAAAACTGCCGTAGAAGATGGTGGTTGGCTTCGGACGATTTAATTCCATCTCCCCTGACTGCCTTGCTCAGAGCAACTTGAAGCCTTTGGAGATAGCTAGATGCTTTCTCTCCATCATTCTGTAATGTGTTCATGAATTTTGAGAACAACTCATCACCATCGTCAATTGCACCATAAGCTGAATCAAGCATGTTGAGGTAAGCTCTGGGAGATGCACAAGGCCCCAAAGACTTAACAGTATCAGTGGCAGGAGGCAAGAGACTCTCCATAATTCTCCTTACTCTTTATAAGTCAGACACAGAAGGATCATCAAAGAGTAATTCAGCATTACAACGCCAAGTGTCATAATCAAATTCATTATTGGGCTGGGGAATTCTCTCTGAGAAAGGGCGGAGCTTAACTACAGCAGTGGATGGAATTGCTGCAGCGACTTCACTCTTAACTATATGCTCCACAATAACTTTCTGCACTACAGCAGGATTTAGTTGAACGTGACTCATAGTACCTGACAACCGTTTTTCAGACATTGGCAAGTCATCTTGATCAAGTGTTGGCACATTGGGTATGGAACTAGGACTCTGGACATTCATCTTGGAAGCATTCTGCTCTCTGATGGAATTGAGCTCATCAAGCGCAGGCTCGTCTTCATCCACCTCATCTGGAATTAAGGAGCTCGAGATCTGAGAGAGTTCTTCTCATAACAAAGCTTTGAAAGATTTTCCACTTTGCTTAGCAATGGTTTTTAAGGTAAATAAGAGGTTGTAGCACCAGAACTCTCCTCACAAGAGTAGACACTGCTCAGGGCTCTTATCTGGTAAGTTAAACTTGGGTTTTCTTTGACTGTGTAGCTAAGGGGTAGCAAGGGACTTATTGATTCAATAGCTGATCCAAAGTTGTACTCTACAATGGTGTGGTCATGATACTTGGACTCAGGATCGTTAATGGGAAGGACTCTTGCGATAGAACCATGACGTTTTAGAAGATGAAGGACCTCTTCATCCTCAAGAGTGCTAAATGGTCCACTGACTAGAAGAGCATTTAAAACTTTGATGCTTTCCTTCTGTACTATTTCCATGTTCTTGATGTTTATTTACTTGCCACACAATTAAACTGATTTGAATGTCTCTTTTGTTGACTACTATTTTTTTCTTTTGAAATGTAAAGCATCAATAAAAATATCAATTACATCTCCTGGCTGGCTCACCACTTATTATGTAGCACACGTGTCAAATAATATTGCACTTGTTACTAATATTACCATAGGCCAGTAGGTTCGACTATGGAGATGTAATAAAGACAACACTGGTTAAATAATAAAGCAAATCTTTGTATTAAAATGAACTATTAAAGAAATTGCTGATTTTTGAAAGGAAAAAAATGAAATAAAATGCTACATCTACAATTTGTCACAATTTTTTTTCAGTAGCAACACAGTGTGTTAAGACTTTTAAATTAAATTCAATTGAAAGTAAGTGAACAATTTCACCTGACTCTTTCTGTTTGTTCGTTCAGTTATTCTGTTGGGTGCACCCTCTAGGCTATATGAATTTCCTAGAATACTACACCAATATCAATTTTCAAATAAACATTTACAAAGTTCACAGTTGCAAAATCGAACAGTTCACTCAATCACATTAAAAAAAAAAAAAATCCTTGGAATTGAACACAAAGCAAAATAAAAAAAAACAGTTCAATAAATCAGTTCAAAAAGGTTCGTTGAAAGGATCAGTTCAAAAAGGTTGAGTTCGAAATGTTCAGTTCAAAAGTTAGTTTGGAAAGTTCAGTTCAAAAAGTTTGTTTGGAAGATTTGATTCAAAAATTCGTTTCAAAGACCAGTTCAAAAGATCCGATTCAAAAGATTCAGTTCGGGGAATCCAAAGTTCTTTAGAATCACGGAAAAATGATTCTACAGTTCCAAAGCAAAAACAAAATCCGTCGGAAGGAAAATACTCTTGAGCAGTTACTCAAAAACAAAGCTCAGTTCCGTTTAGGAAAAAACTAGCAGGCAATTATAACTTTCCTGCCCAATTCCACAGGTGTTGGTTTGAACTCAAATCTCACAATCAACGTTCATCTCGCTGGAGGCTCGCCATCTTAAATCGTCACGCTGAAATGAACGCAGTTCCAGCGTAGGACAAAAAACCTGACCAAATGCAAAGAAAATATACCATATAAACTTTTCCTGTTTAATCTTCTCTTACGATTTTAACTTTTACTCGAAGTTATACTGCTGCTGGTCTCACCATTCACGCAAAGAAAATAAAATGGCTTCTCCCATACAGCAACTAGCGTGGTGGGGCGGGACTTTAACATAACCTCACATAATTGGACAATTACTGAAATGTCAATCATCACACTGACATGCATTTCACTTTGATTTTATAATTTTTCTTACACTTTTTACTCATATCTGGTTAGTTTATTATTTTAACAAACTCTTAAATTATTTCCTTTTAATAATTAATTCGTTAAATTATACAGGGTTACACGAGAGTGATAGGGAACGCGTTATACTCGCATCTCAGCAGTAGCTGGCTGGGCTGAGCGTCAGTTTCAACCAGTTGAGATCACGGTCATAACTGAGAAGAGTGCAAGGGTGATAGGGAATGCGTTACACTCTGCCAGCCACCAGCCCACCACTGACAGACCTGCCAGAATCAGACTGGCAGCTACCAGGTCATGTGACCTGTCAGTGGCTGCTCCCACCAGCCAGTTGAAGATTGAACCCCTACTCCAGTAATTACTCACCCTCATGTCATTCCAAACCCATAAGACTTTTGTACATCTTCGGATCACAAATGAAAATATTTTTGATTAAATCTGAGAGCTTTCTCTTTTTTCTCAAAAAGTTCATAAAGAGATCGGAAAACTAATCCATATGAATTGAGTGATTTAGTCCAGATTTTCTGAAGAGACTTGATCGCTTTTGTTACATGTGCCCTGGGTCTGTGTTTCATTGTCATCATATGGACTCCATTTCCCACAATCCCCCACCTAGGAACCAATCATGCACTCACACCTGTTTCCCATCAGTGACCCTTTATAAGCTGCAATCACACACACACTCATTGCTGAGTATTGTTTAGCCTTTATCCGACCTTGTCTCCGTGTTTCATTGTCCTTGCCTTGCCTTGCCTTGCCTTGCCTTGCCTTGCCTTGCCTTGCCTTGCCTTGCCTTGCCTATGTTTTGACCCTGGACTGTTTTCCTTGTTTGATGATCGTTTGCTGCCTGTCTTGACCATTGCCTGTGTTTTGGATTACTCTTTTGCCTTGCCCTCCTGTATCTGTTTGCTGGTGTTTGACCTCTGCCTG
Source organism: Mylopharyngodon piceus (assembly GCA_039654765.1). Classification (NCBI taxonomy): domain Eukaryota; kingdom Metazoa; phylum Chordata; class Actinopteri; order Cypriniformes; family Xenocyprididae; genus Mylopharyngodon; species Mylopharyngodon piceus. The sequence goes on along the minus strand of CM077443.1, from coordinate 24,982,325 downwards.
TACGACTACGCTCATTTTAATAAAGCCTGCATGTGGATCTCCCACTCCATCGTCCAGTTCCCTTCGTTACAGCTTTATATGATGAACGGATTTAATTTAGGCTTTTATTCACATATAAACATTGATCAGCAAACAAATAAAAACTCAACCGAACCTGAATGAGGCATGAGGACAAACCTTTTGCGGTAGCTCAGAGTGCTGCGTAACACGAAAATGAACCTCATTGGTTCTTGCACGCATCAAGCAAACATGCTTGAGCTTCCGTTTACCACAGCTGATGTGAGTTGATGAAAGTTTATATGAATAAAAGCCTAAATTCAGTCTGTTTATCAAATAAAGCAATTGTCTCTTCAGAAATTTGGACTAAAATGCTCAATTTATAAGGATTAGTTTTACGCTCTCTTTATGAACTTTTTGAAGCGTCAAAGTAGTAGTTGCGTAGCTGTCTATGGAGGGACAGAAAGCTCTCAGAGTTCACCAAAATGATCTTCATTTGTGTTTCGAAGATGAACGAAAGTCTTACGGGTTTGGAACGACATTAGGGTGAGTAATTAATGACAGAATTTTTTCCTTTTTTTGGGTGATCTATCGCTTTAAAGTTTTGTTCCACTCTCAGAATAGACATATATCCTCACTTTGATGTGATATTTTCATGGACCACACCTTTGGCTGAATTTTGGCTGGTATGTCTTGGACTTATACTGAGACCTATGGTGTGGATGCAGCATCATGCCATTGCAGAAATGCTCTACTTGTTGTCAGCCATAATTTATTTTGTTAGCAAAATAATAATAGGAGTGGTACAAAGATAAATCATCTCCAGGTAGAGCATATGCTTTTATAGTAAAATTAATTTCCTTTTCATTTTGAAGTGACTACGCAAACTTTTTAACGCAAAGTTTGTAGTCTAGAAAAGTAGCATTTTGTATAATTATTTTATTTTGTCGGCTCTAGAAACACAAATAGGTGGAAACATTCTGTAAGTGTTTTTGCTCGCGCTCCCATTCTTTTTAGATACCGCCTGACTGTCGACACCAACTTAGCAACAACACAGCAACGGGAACAGAAGCTCTGTCATCTCAGCTTGAATGGAATGCTATTCAAATTGCTGAGCCTCATAAAATGGTCATTCTCTTTGCACATCTTCTGTAGATTACAGTTAAGTTTTCCTCACTATTATTGTTTGATGAAGTTGAAAATACAACATAGTCTTTTACATTAATATGCAAACTCGAGTTTCATGATCATGTATGGTTGGTTGTTGTCGTCGTGATTTTCTTAGTTAAGTTTACTGTCTTTCCCCCAACATAGCAGAGCACTTAATTGCCTTTCATCGTCTTTTGTTAATTAGTATTCTGCACTCACTCTTTGAACGCTTGCGCTTCATGCGCCATAAATTTCCAGTCTTCTCTCAAGTGAAAATTTGTTGTGCTACAGTGTCAACTATCGGGTGGATCAACATTGTCGCTCTTCACTTTCTGCTTTGCTTTAGGGGGATATCAGGAGCGGTGCGAATTATTACTTGATTCGCGATTTGTATCAGAACAGATCATAACTGTAATCTGGAAGTCTTATATTTTATAATCAGTGTTGTTATTGCGCCACATAGCCGCGGTGATGGATGTCATTTGGAGAGGATTCTGCACTTTTGTTCTCACAACACTTGTTTTTGAAGGTAACGAGCATGTGATATATAGCATATATATACTAAATATCAACCAGATATCTTTACTTCAGTTTTTAAATTTAAATAAAAGATATCTTTATCTATATTTTAGTGTTTAAAAGAACAAATTTCATTTGTTGATAAACTAGCTAACTTGGCTGTATTACAGAAACTTCCTCTCTTAATTCTTGACTTAAGATTTTAAAAAGTTATATTTCATGAAATACGATAGTTACTAAACAGATAGGATAGGATTCTGAGGATGTTTCTGTAATAAAGCCCAGACTACTCACACTTTAAGACAAATTAGGCTACAGCTCCACGAATATATTATGAAAGAACTTTTTGTGTATATTAATTGGTAAATATGTTAGAGTGTTCAAAGGGAAGGGTGGTCTTTTAACTTTGTCAAGACTGTTGTTATGCATAGATCATCTATCTCCCAAGTTGTTTGTAGTGCTATTAGCAGCAGATACTGTATGTGAGGTTTTTGATGCATGATTAAAGATGTATTTTACATATACTGTCCATATTTGCAATATGATTTGTGCCTATAATATATGTTACCTAACTTATGTATTATAAGCTACAATAATGTCTCTTTCCCCTTGTAGAATTTACAGGACTCATGATCAGGAATGAAGAGCTGAGAAAGTGTGTACAGGTAAATGAAGGTCAAGTCAGCAGCAGGTTAACCCTGCAAGAGTGCAGGGCAGATTCAGCTCTGCAAGAGTGGCACTGGAACCCAGAGACACGCTCTCTCAGCAACCCGCAGACCGGAGGGTGTCTAACTGCACCCCAGATCCAGGAGCATGAGAGTGTTTGGCTGCAAGCTTGCAGCTCTGAGGAGGAGGATCGCGAGGGCCAGACCTGGAGCTGCTCTAAAAAGGGTCTCCTGACATTACACGGCAAGGGTCTGCATCTGAGCGTACGTCACGATTCCTCCAAGGTCTTCCTTTCTAAAGATCGTGGGAAAGGCAGCAAGTGGAGGACAATGGCTAATCAAACGGTATGCGAGGAGACTGACAGCACACATCACGGCCAGAATGTGTTGCAAGAGTCTCAGCAGACACTTTCAACTGGACCCCGAATCCTCACTCAAATTCGCTATTGGCATTGTAAGAGAGTTAGATTAGGAGTTCTTTCATAAAGATAGGTCTGTGTTTTGTGTTGCATTTTGTCATCCCATCATTTTAATTAATGACATCTCATCCGCATCTGCATTTAAAACTCCACAGAATTCTGCCGAGCATCTCTTGAAGGTTACTCCTGTCATACCTGCATTTTCTGTCATGTGCATTACTTTCTCATCTTGTCATACAAAATTTGTACCAGGATCCCCACAGTTTTGGAAAACCTGGAAATATCACAGAATATAGAAATTGTGAATTCCAGGCATGGAAAAGTCATGGAAGTGTAATAAAATATCATTGAGATTTTTTGGTTAGAAGGTTCAGAAAGCCAAATTCTCAATTGAGCCACATTCAAATCTCAGGCTGACACAAATAAGTTATTCATTTTATTAATTAAAATGAATTATTTACATATCTTAATTCTAAGGATTGGTATCTGACATACAAAATGGAATTCCTTCCCAAAAATATCTGTATTTTTTTAAAAAAAACTTATGCAGCAGTCATGAACGACTGGAAATTGATTGGTCAAAAAGGGCAGGATCCCTGTGTACATTGTCTGTTTTGCTTTCAATAATGACTATGCTATATTGCATAATTGTATAATATTGTATTTCTTTATTTTAGCTGGGAATAATGGCCAGACCTCTCAAATAAAGTCCACTGAAGCAACACAGACTTCAGAGGTATTGGCTGAACCTCAAAGTAGCGTAGAGCCTGGGGGACCTTCTGTTAATGTTTTTACAACAGACTATGGTAAGTTCTCTTCTGTTTCAGAAAGTTTGATTCGTTTTAGCAGTTAAATGCTTATCAGTCAGGAAATAGGCTATAAACAATCAAATATTCAAAACATTACATTTCCCCCTGGAAGAGTTAATTGCCTTATGTCCACATGAGGGCAGTAGAGGAGAGGAAACCTAAATACAGTAATGCCTTTGGTCATGAGCCAACGAAAGATTACTGAATTTTAATGACAGAAAATGAGTAAAAATACAGAAAATGGCTAATTGGTAATGGGTAGAAAGGGAGAATATTAGTTGGTGATGTTCTATAATGTTTTTTTTTAATAACAGGAACAGGCTGGAAAATGACAATGTTGCTTCTAAGCAGTTTTGCCCTGTTACTTGGGCTTGTGATCCTTACTCTTAACATTTACCAGAACAGGTAAGATTATTCTCATTTTTGGTAAAAAATAAACCTTCAAGATCTTGTAACTCTGAATGTCAGCATTTAATTTTACACATGAAGTAGAGAAGGAATTGATCTGTTTTTCATTGTTATGAAACTGATCTATGTGAACATGCGCATTGAAATCAGTTTCATAACAAGGAAAGGCTCAATAACAAGATTTCCTCCTTTATGAGTGGCTGATCTATTTCTTATCTTCACGCTCAGGAGGAAGAAGACTGTTGTGGTGCTGAAATCCTACACTCCGACAGGAGAGGCCAGTCAGCCAGGTTCTCCGGTGCCTAGTGAGAGAGCCCCTCTAACCCGACACCCTATGAAACCTGCTCAGTCCCCCTTTATCCAGCGAGGCGAGATCCTTGTTGAATGGAAAGATGGAACAATCACCCCACTGTTTGAAACATATCTAACTGACTAAACGGCATTATATATAGAAGAAATGAGCGAGAGTAACTTATGTATCATGCCTAAGAAAACTGACAGAATTGAATTGATGGCTTTATTAACTTATTACATTGAATTCTTGATTCTGATTCTGCAAATAATGACCATTGTCCAAGAAATTATCACAACTTTAACAGCAACATATTGATCAGGGGCCAGTTGCATAAAAGTTATAAACAGTTTTAAAGAAAGTCATAATTTTTTTAACTTGTAAAACTAGTCTTAGCGGTTTATGCAACCGGACTCCAACGCAAAGTGTTCTTGGATGCTCTGCGGTTTCTGTCTTCTCACTTAAAATCATTCAAAATCAAATCAATATTTTATGTGCTTTTTTCAGTTTTACGATTTATTTCGCTATATTGACTATCTGACTGTATGTTATCCCTTTCATATCCAACATGTTTTTAAAAAAATCACAGACATCTGTTGGGTTTACTGTGCTTCTGCAAGCAGAATGCCATCCCTCTGTTGAATTTTGAAAGATTGAGGTTGGGTTCTGATCAAAGACAATATTCTGTACCTTGCCAAAAAGATATAAGGTAACTTCAGGTCAAATACTGATCAAACTTGACAAAAAATATACTGTAGAATCAACAACAATTGCTTATCTAATCTGCATCTGGGTATGTGCGTGTAAAATAGGAATGTTGTTTCTTGGAAAACAATAATACGTTCAAAACATGCCTCTTAAATGCACTGATTTGGCATTGAAGAAAGCCTCAAGTGTTGTGTTTGGCAGTTTTTTTAGCAGTTGTGTAGATTATTTTTGAATTGTATAAGCCTAACTGAAATAGTTTTCCTGAAGACAGTTGTTATTAATGTGATAAGAAATTAATGTAAAATATATGAAAACCTTTTGTATAAAAATAATATTATTAAATATCACATGTAAATCACATGTAATATAGTTAGATTTAACATTTCCAATAAAGTATTCTTGACATGCACACTTTGTTGTAACTTGTACTGAAGGGGTGGAAGGGCACCACCTTAACTGTTTTGCCAGATTTATTATCAGACTAACTTTACCTGTTTCTTTTGACAAACTGCTTTGTACAGCTCTTCTGCCGAGGACAACAGCGGAGAAATGGAAAACATGTCTGTGCAAGTGTGTTGTTAGGGTGTAAAGCATACATATTTTGAGGAGAGAGAAGTAAATGTGAGGTTGACATGCAAGCATGAAAATTTAAGCTAGAAACACATGTGGTATTGCACATTCTCACTTCTTTGAAAAGTAGGTGATATTTTTGTTCACACTTTTAGTCTAAATTAGTGTTTCTCAACGGGGGCGTTCAGAGAACAACGGGGGGCGTTGGAAGCAAGATTTTTGAAAGGGGGGCGTTCAGGTGTTCTTGGGGGGCGTTCACAAGTTTACACCAAAGATCCAGGCAAGACAAGATTAAACTTGTAATTACTTACAAAAGAATTGCCTACAACATTCTAAAATCTGCCAGTTTAATGCGACATGCTATGTATCGTTTCTTTTGCAACGACTCCATTATTTTTCCAGTCATAGTCCATCGCTGACAAGAATCAGCATTCACGTGCACAAAAATGTGTTGACAACAATCCGGTGGCTAGAATCACGTAGCGGAGGAATGGAAAGTTGACAAGCCATTAAAAAAGTATTGACTTAAGAACCACTTATATTTTCAAATATTTTCAATAAATTATGTTTCCATTTACTCCGGTGACGAATTTTAAAATTAATTAAACTAAATTCTATATAATTAAACTAAATAATGTCAGAATTATCAAAGAAATTCAATGCGCAGACGCAGATTATCTTGAGCTTTGCATAAGTTCAAATGCGCGTTAAGGTGATGGAAACAATTTATTGGCATACTCATGGTGTGTTGTGACCATTTGTGCGTAAAACACCATGGCATTATGCATTAGGCCCAACAAAGTCTGACAAACACAGCCCTCGACATAGAATTCAGATGTTTAAACTCGTAGTCATTTTGTGCGCGAGCGCGTTCATGTGGAGGCTGCCAGTGTATGCGCATATATAAGCGTTTAATCATCCGTATTTCATCAGTTCTTCTGCGTCTCCTCACAGCATATTAATAAAACGATGTCCAACAACACAAATAGTTCTCTCTTAAGTCTCCATCACAAGTTCCCTTCAACATAAGTGTAAGTTAGCCTATATTAAAAATAAAATAAAATAAAATAAAAATAACAAAATTTGTTTTCATAAAATAATAGTCGAAAATGAATAAATATTCAAAATATATTTGACTTAATTGATTAACAAAGCGAAAGAAAAACTATGTGACAAAAAGTAGCCTATATGGTGCTGAGTTTGATTCATTTTTGTGAAGTGCGGCGCTCCACAAACAAGTTCACGGAAAGGAAACTGAGATGACAAAAAGCGCATCCTATTTTACAAAAGCACAATGTTCTGTTTTTAGTGTGAGTGTACACAAATAAAAGTAAACTTCGCAGTATCGAATGATGTCTTACTCATATCTGTAAATTACGGAGTAAGTTGTTTGTGCTGGTATAAGGAAACAGTTGAAGTGATCGTGCCGGCGCCTTGCGTGCGCACACAACATATTCTAGCATTGCAAACTTGACATCGCAGCCTGTTCATTATCAAAATAAAATACAGTCAACCAAATATATAAAAAGTTACACTGCTCATTTTAAATACTCCGTAGTATCCTATCTGTGCCGTTCAGCTTGACCACCGCTGAAAGTGGTCCTGCCAAACACATTTTTGCTCATGTGAGGATAATTTTTTTTTCGTTGATATTGAAACGGGAGTGAAGTACAAATCCTAGTTTACATAATAAATGATAGTTCAGCATCCAAATACATTGCTAATATGGAAACATTTGAATTCGTGCCGAACGAGAGAGGTAGGCCGCGTGAGAACACCGGTTCCCTTTCGATACTACACTTCCTACTGCGTCGTCTGCCGTTTAGGCAAGACCAGTGGCGTGCTGAACAAAGGGGTGGACATGTTGTCCCGGAGCAACCTTCCCTCGGATGAATGGTCGCTCCACCCCCTCGTGGTTCAGAAAATTTGGGATGTCTTCGGGAGGGCAGAGGTCGACCTCTTCGCCTCAGAAGACAACTTTCGTTGCCCAATTTACTTTTCAAAGACCAAGGATGCGTTGGCCCACGACTGCGTTAATTTAAAAAAAAAAAAAAAAAAAAAAGGGGGTCGCTTTTAAAAAAAAGATTGACGGCCACTGCTTTATATGTTGCTTATGTTATGTGTTGGAAAACACAAAACACGGCATGGACCACTTTCGGTATTATGTGAGAGGGGGGATCCCCCAAATGAGTTGCCGGATCGGGCTTGTTCCGGTGTTGTGCCGGCACAAATTAAGCCCTGCCACTGTTCAGTCAAATCAAATCTGTTATTTGGCTTATAGTGACATGCTTTTTAATTTTATAGATATATATATATAGTGACATGCAACTGTGCTCTCTTGGCGCTCGTGCACAGTCCACCCAGAAGAGCGCTTTATCACTGAACGCAGGTTTTAATGAGGGAGGGGCCGGTGAACTTAAAAAACGGTGATGTTAATTCATGTTTATTTCTAGAAGAGATGATCGGTTCATGTGCCACTTGAACTGAAACGCAGCGATCACACACACACACACATAGACACACACACACACACACACACATGTCCCACCCACTTTTTAAAACAAAGTTACGCCACTTTATACATGTCATATACAGTATAGGCCTACATGTACTTGATTAAATAAATAAATAAGTGTTAATCTGATAACGATAAACTAAGTATTTGATTAGAATATACAGTAGTGGCCAAAAGTGATGTCGGAAGGGTATATTTACACAATATTTGCTTTTAATGACACTTCAGGTTCAATTAAACAATCAAAGTATGAGGAGTAATGTATATTGGGAAGAAGTATACACTAAACTTGGTTGAGGTATTAAAATTTTTGGCAAAAAGGCAAGCTCCAGAACATAATTAAACATGAGTTTTGTTGTATTATTCAAAAATAGAAAAACAAAAAGTTCACAGGAAATAAAGCATACAGTGACTACAATGTAATCAGTTATTAATATTTTGTTGTTTTTTTATTACAGCAGCCATTCTCCTGGGCACTGACTAGCTAAACTTTGCGCATGTGTCGTGCTTTACTTCTTTCCAATCCTCCTTAAGTTCTTCCCAAAGTTAAGCTTCATTGGAAGACCTGCATGACTTATCACAATTCAGGTTTATAATTTCCCAAAGGTTTTCAATGGCTTTAAAGTCAGGTGACTGAGGAGGCCACTTTTGATTTCAAATTGCTGAGCATGAACAATTTCATTGTGCACAACATTTGCTGTATGCGCAGTGTGTTTGGGATTGTTATCATGCTGGAAAATGCAGATCCTCCATACTTGGCTACATTGTGTTCAGCAGGATTCCCAAGTATTGGTCCATTTTCAAAATGCCAGGAACATTGTACATCCTTCCAACACCTGTTGCAGACATGCGTCCCCAACCTCTCAATCCAGCCTCTTGTAGCCATTGGTTTACAGTTCAAGATGAAATTGGAAGTTGGAGGTCTCATCCAGGTCTTTAGAAGCTGTTTTGAGGTGGCCCGACATTCAGGTGATTTCCATCCTCCTGTTTTCCTTTACCAGTCCACTAGTCTTCCTTGACCAGCCAAAGCACTTTATATTCTGGTAGTCACATTGTGCTGAGCAATATCCAAAACTGAATGGACCAGATTTAGCCATTTCAACAATATCCTCCTTGGTTGTAGAGGATGGCTGCTTCCATCTGGCCATTCTCACTAAAACCCACAAAATAACATGTAATAATATATTTGCCACATAGTCATTTATTGAATTATAGGCTAGGAATAATGAGTGCAAGATTGGTATGACCACACAAAAAGTGATGTCCACACAATTCTATATGTTTCATTGCATCATGATAAATCATACAATTGACACAATACAATGATACAATGTGGAAGATTAGTTTTACACTCCAGTCACAACTTCGCAACATGCATATAAAATATTTAATAAATATTTAATATGTGTGTGTTCTATGGGGACCCAACAAAGATAGTAATACCAGTAATTTTTTACCTTGTGGGGACATTTTCTTGGTCCCCATGAGGAAAACAGCTTATAAATCATAGTAAATTATGTAAAAATGCAGAGTTTTCTGTGATGGGTAGGTTTAGGGGAAGGATTAGGGTTAGGGGATAGAATATACCGCTTAAAGAGTATAAAAACCATTATGTCTATAGAAAGTCCCCATAAAACATAGAAACCCAACATGTGTGTGTTTGTGTGTGTGTGTGTGTGTGTAAAATTTGAATTTGAAGCATACCACATACCGTATGTAGCACAATAAGACAGATGACAGAGATACAGCCTATAGTGTGATACATACGTATAACAGTTTTCACATACAGAAGAAATACACATTTACATTCCACCGTAATGCTGTGGACCTGGGACTGGTTTTAGTTGTGTGGTTTTGTTTTGCATTTAAGCATATTGGCAACATTCACATAACATATTTTTGTTGTGTTGTATTTATTTAAAACTTTACAAGATAAGAGGAAAAGGTAACCACGAAGAAGTGGAAGACATGTCTGTGCAAGTGATGGGGTGCGATAGCTTTTTTGAAAGCAGGTGTGTTTTGCGTAAAATTTGTGTGTGTGTGTGTGTGTGTGTGTGCGTGCGTTTTTGTGATTTATGAGGACACAAATTTGTATATTGACATGGGTATTACACTGGTATTACGACGTAAACATGAAATATGAGGACATTTCATGAGTCCTCATATTTAAAATAGCTTTAAAAACATACTAAACAATGTTTTATTAAAAATGTAAAAATGCAGAAAGTTTCCTGTGATGGGTAGGTTTAGGGGTAGTGTAGGGGGATAGAATGTACAGTCTGTACAGTATAAAAACCATTATGCCTATGGAATATCTTCACTTTGCTAGCAAAACCTGTGTGTGTGGGTGTGTGTGTGTGTGGTTAATCATTATCATTATCTGATAATATAGATATCTTTGGATTGTAGCCAGGTCACTGTCAGATACGTTCCAGAGATAAGACAACTTAAAATGGCCAGCATTTTATTCCATTTTATATTAAATCTGCATTGTTCTGTTATCATTGTGTGCTATGCAAATAAACCAAAAGGCAACAGCTACAATCTGAGTATTTTAGTCCCTGTGACAACTGTCCCTGACATAACAGTATCCATAAACAATCTTTCATCTGTTTCCTTCCAAATATGTTGAAGAATTCAAAACATACAGTATGGAGCACAAGCTCTGTTCTCACACATGCAGTATAGGTATCATATACATTACACATATGAGACAGGACCATAGAAAATGCTTGTAATTGTCTTTGTATAAGCAGAGGCTCTCCCACAGGATATCTATCAGAATAACAGAGGATGTCCCCACCCTGATGCATGATTGAGCATGATTGGGTTACTATCCGTTTCTGCCGTCCTCTTTCCATTGGTTGTGTATTTGTATCTCTGATCACAACCTTTTCTGTTCTCTCACAAGCATGCAGTTATGGAAATTAGTCATAATGGTCATGTGCACCAACTGCACGTATTTTGCTTCTTTAAAATGCATCAGGGAGCTGAAGAAACGAGGGAGGATCAGATAAATGAGATGATTCCTAACAAAAGATCTGTTTAATGAGGCTAAAGTCCCTGAACGAAGGTCAAATAGACAAAACACTGTGCAGAACTTCTAAATGATGCTGTTTTGTACGGAATGTAAAATCTTAATACTGTGTCCCTTAAGGAGAGATTTGATTTGTGGTTTCTTAATTCACATATTCTCTCTCTCTCTCGCTCTCTCTCTCGTTTTTTTTTTTTTTTACAGGAACTCTAAAACAAATAGGTTATTGTTTGACAGGATGAGCACAAAAGGTCATACATAAAAAAGTGCAGTGCACTGTCACATTAAAACAATTTTGAGGACACAAAATCTGAAAAGCCAATGTAAGACTGACATGATAGTCAGATCAACATTGCTGACAACAGAGGTCTTGTAGATCATTTAAACTATGAAAGATGGTCATATTTGTAACAGTAAGATGGTCATATTTGTAAAAACCATGTCTTGTGGAGGAAAATGGATATGAACAGTTAGCATTTCTTTTTGTTTCACTCTTTTCACCTTACACCAAAGCACCTCATGTGTAAAAATAACTGTTGTGTTATCAGAGGATAAAAAAATTAATCAAGGGCATATTAACAAGTTATTTTGATGTACTGGACAAGAAAAAGAGATTTTGTTGTTGTTGTTGTTGTAAGGTAGAAAATTTAAGTCATTTAGTCATATTTTAAATCATCCTACACAGAATGTGGTACAATTCACATAATTTTGATCACGATTTGTTAAAGTATGCTATATTATCTTTTTCAATGTATCTATGTTTTAATCAGCTACTGAAAAAAATCAGAGCACTATAAACAAAATACAAGAGATTTAAAATCAGGTACAGGTTTTACGATCTGATAGAAATTTCTTTGAAAAACATCTGAAAAAGTGTCATCAGTATGGATTCCTCTCAGCTTGTTTTTCCACATGTGGGCAGCATATGGGTTGGCAGCATCTTAAAGGTATGCTGTGATGTTTTAGCTCCCAGCAAAAGAAGCAGTGACCCTTTAAAAAGCATGTCTTCAGGCACTTTTGGTGCATCAAAAAAAGGAAACAACATAGTAAACTTGGGAATGTCCTTGTGAAAGTACTTGTGGACCTCAAAGAGTGCGACTAAATCATGACTTGCACATTTTGACCAGACAGATCATGTTTGTTTGAGAATATTGTGGATATATGCTCCAAAACAACACAGTTTTGGCTAAGGTAAAAAAAAAAAAAAATCATAAATCTACAAACTATGCACATATTGCTCAGTGTAAAGATGAAAGGACATAATGTTCTTTTGGACATCACATGTGGTACTGAGGCCAGTGTTTATAGCTACAGCCGTGAAGTCTTTCAAGAGGATTTTCACGTACATTACAGGTTTCTGCGGAGGGAAAAAAGAAGAGGCGTCCTCCCATAGGGCGTTTTATTAAAACCACTTGCATTCTTAGTTGAACTCTACACTGTCTGACTTCTCAGTTTACTAAATAGTCTTAAGTGCTACACAAAGAAGGTAATTTATTGTTCAGAAGATGAACTAGAAACCAAAAAACCAATTCCTTCTCTTTGCATTTTCCATGCCAGCCATCATGGGAAATGTGTGGCTCTGTCGCTCTAATTTTTTTTTACACAGGAAATTGATTTGGACAATGACACATGCTGTAATTGCTCAGCAGATTCCTGTTTACGTAAGAACCCCACACCCAAGGACAATACTTTGTGTTATCAAGCAAAATGTTCATAAAGCAATTCAAACAGAGCAAAAGCCCTGAAATAACTGCAGATTTCACACCTCATTAAAGTTGGCATGCATTACCTAAACGCACGTTTAGGGGCGCCATACCTAAAATGAAATATGTGTTCGGAGACCTCCATGCAGGTGTGTGGGCTCTAAGCCAGCACTGGATACCAGTGCAGTAAGCTTTATAGAGTCTAAACAGGGCATGGGTTTTGTCTTGGTACTTGTTCAACTTGTTTCTCAAACTTGTTTGAGTGGAAATTAGGACAGGAGCTGTTGTGTGATCTTCTTCGCTGAAAAATGAGTCCAGGTTCTGAAAGTGCATCAGGCACAGAGAAGCAATCTGTTCTAATGTACCCACTGGAGAAAAAGGACGCAGTGGCTAAGGGAGTCATATTTACTGAAAAGAGAGGGTTTTGTAAAGGTGTGCAATATGAGCTAGCTGAGAAGATTTCCTGATATATCTAACTTGCAGAATGTATATGTCAAGGAACCATATGGATGATTAATAAAATTCAGGTTTACATACCGTTTTTAAAAAAGAAATGTATACTTTTACTCTGCAAGGATGCATTTAACTGATTAAAGGTGACAGCCCTAGTGAAAAATAAATATACCAAAATGTATTTGAAATACATTTATTTTATGCTAAGTACCTATACTACAAACTCATTTACATATTTATCTACTTAAAGGGGGGGGGGGGGGGGGGTATCACACACAGTTTCTGCCAATCTCATGTAGTAGTGCATCCTTCATATCTCCGAAAAGTCTTTAGTTTAATCATATTTATAAAAGATAGATACGCTGTACCGAGTCTTTCCGAAAAAAGCCGAGCTCCTGGAGGTGTGCCTGCCGTGGGCAGAGCTAAAGAGTCACGAGCGCGCCCAGATTTTACGTAGAGATCGTCTGCAAGCTGTGACATCACTATAAATAAAAAGGGAACAAAAACGTTTGTGTTGTTTACATTTTATGCACTTGCCGATTGCCAAAAAAACACAGACATTTGATGCAGTTTTACTCACCACCCGCGATCTGCAAATCCAGGGCCAAACTGGGACTTGTTTACAAAGCATTCATCACCGAAATTCCGGGAACAAACAAACATACGTGCACAACTCCGTTGCTGCCCCGGAAAAACAAACTTCATCCACTGTTCCCTCAACGCTGGGTTCTTTGGGAAGCTGAAAAAGGTAATCTTTCCCTCACAACCAAAAACACACTCCTTTGTTGACAGGAGCTGCGTCTCATTTCGAAGGCTGCGTCCTCCGGAGGTCGCATTTGAAGGCTGCATACGTCATCAAAGATGTCATATTTAAGAAAAGTAACCGTAATAAAATTGACTGATATTCATTGTGAGGTGTAATATACTGTAATTTCTTTCTTACTTTGCAATCTAACGCAAATTTTTCTTAAATGAGACTGCCTCGATGATGTATGCAGCCTTCAAAGAGTGCAGCTCCTGAATTGGGACACAGCCATTGTCGAAAAACCTCTCGGCTTCCGTATCCCGAATGAAGTGCATTGATGGGCGTGCTCTTGCTCTTGTTCTGGGTGGTGTGTGTGTTTGCGCGCTTATCAGGGAGAAGTGCCCATACAAGGAATTCCGCTCTTATTACGTGATAAAGGCCATACTCAAAAAAAAATTCGGCAAAACATGTCCACAACCGGAAGTAGTATATTTGTCACAGAAATACTCTTATAACTTTGGCCATGTTTAGCATGAGAATGCAACTCTTTAACAGTGTAAATAAGTCAGAATGCATGAAATAGCATTGCACCCCCCCTTTAATATAAATACCCTGCAACTGTACTTTTGGTATACTAAATTGATATACTGATATGATATTAAAACGCATTTTAGTTCAGTATTACCCAGTGTATTCAGCCTTGCCCTGCCGTGTCCTACCCTGCCTTGCCTTATTGTGCCTTGCATTGTGTTTTCCCCTACGGGGTAGTTTTTATTTTTTTTTTTTTTGTTTTTTTAAATTAAATAAAAAGCCCATAGAAGTCTGTGCCTGAGTCCTTGACATTCCTTCAACCACACCGTAATGCATCAATCAACAAGCTTCAATTAATGCACTGATTTAAGTGTAGAGAAGGCTGGTCTTCCTTTGTTTTGTAATTGGTTTTAGAAATGTAAAAAAAGTTATTGCTCTGTCAACAATGTGTTGTTAGCAACTATTTGTTTTTGTAGGGTTCTGGGAAATAAATCAGGGATATAATTATTAGAATTGAGTTCTGAGAACTTTAACCTGACATGTTGTGGCTTGGTTGAAGCAATTGTATTAATTCACTTGTTTGTTTTCTTTCTTGAAGGTGGAATGTATTATATTTTAACATGCACACACCCAGGTGTTCTCCCAATGGCCTTAATATGAATTAATGTGAATCTGAGAGAGACTGGTAATATTCTTACTCTCTCATGCTTATATTTAAGCCTCCAGTAGTCCACACCTATTGTTTCATAAGGCCTCAATTACTTGTTACATTCATCTTGTGCTGTCTTTGAAAATGAATGGCTTTGACATGTTTTGAATCCTAACAGATTAACACCAACAACCCCAGGAAGAGTACATGAATGTGCACATCCTTTACAAAGACAAAGGACTGACAAAGGGTGGTTTCAAATTAAACAAAATAAAAACGACAAAACATCACATTGTGAGGCTTCTTTAAAAAAAAAAAACCTTTATTAAGATAACAATCAATTGCTTCAAAACATTGAATCACAAAATTAAAATGGTTACGAACAGATACATGAGAGGATGACAATACAAGCCTAAAGACTGTAATGTCATGCAATTGTCAGGATTACTCTACTATCGACTGTAAAGTTTCTTGAAATGCGTACATGTTAAGTTGTAATCCCTAAAATGTAAAAGGAAAAAATCTTTAAAATTCTTTAAATGAAGATGAGAATAAAAAATATTTACACAATAAAAAGTGAACAAATAAAAAAAAGATAAGCTTTTGGTAGAACTGCTCACCTAGCTCAACTTCTTAACATGAAAGTCAACATATTTGGATAATAGTAGTAAAAAAAAGTGAAATATTGTATATTGATAGTTGCTACACTACATTTTTACTAACTTTTCAAAACAGTGAATTAATATAATTCGTGTTGCTGAAGAAACGCCTTTTCCCTTAATGGAGGAATCTGGAGGATGTGTGAAGAAAAAAATAAGAATCATTTAAAAAAGTATATAAAAAAATGTCTGATGGAACAATTAAGAAAAGTTTGGTATCTAGAAATGTTCAGCATTTAAAGTCCATTTGATGGTCTGCAAGACTATCAGAACCCCCTCTGAAACAGAAGAGGGAGTCTTGTGTGGTACAAGACATATTTATTGAACCCAGAGACTCATAAGCAGAAAGCTTATGTGGATTTATGGTGCAGAAGGCTGATGGAAATCACGCAGATCAATCCTTGCTGGCGACATCATTAAGTTTCAAAGACTCTTCCCTAGATTTATTCTTCTTGTCCCGTGCCTCTCCCTCCACATGCCACCCCACCATCAGCTGGTACACAAGCACACCAATAATGGATCCGATGAAGGGGGCGAAGATGGGCACCAAAAACCAACAATCCCTGGCACTGTTGCAAACCAAAATAGAAACACTCATTACTTTTTACTGACAGATGGAAAAACTTAAAAGCGTTGCACATAATATGTTAATAATAATATGGTCATAATATGTACATAATATGTTCATGTTCATGTTATGGGAATTAAATGTATACACTTACGTGAAGACTTCACCACCCCATCCAGCCATGGCGGTGAAAAGACGAGGCCCGAAATCTCTAGCTGGGTTAACTGCATAACCAGAATTGAAGCCCATGGAGAGGCCAATGACAAGAACGCTGAATCCCACCGTGAAGGCCTCAAGACCTTGGGGAATCGGGTTGTTGTAGGGGTCCACAATGGCCAGGATGCAGACAATCAGAGACGATGTGCCTATCACCTGGAGAGATGGTTATATTTATAATTTATATACAAAAATATAAAAGATATTACATATAATACCTTTATTATACATTACGGAACCCCCTAAGGGAACATGGTGATGGAAAAAAAAATTGAGATGGGAGAACAAAATTATATTTCAATGCTTCTGCATTTGCTTGCAAAACTAAAAGTATTGCGTTCCCCCAATAAACTTTGCATTCTTTCACAAAACATTTGCGTTCTCTCGCAAAACTTTTGAGTTCTCCTAAAAAACTTTGTGGTTGCTCTTGAAAGCAATGAAATGTAGCTTTGTGAGCAAATGCAGTTTCTTGGGGGAAAACAAAAGTTTTCCTTGCATTTATTATTATTATTATTATTATTATTAACATCAATAAAATGGGGTATATATAGAGCATGTGTTTGATGGTTTAATGAGAGATTTTATTATTCATTTAAGTTAATTACAAGCTGGTAAGCTTGCGGTTACTGACCTGGTCAAAAAATCCATTTAAGATGGTGAGATGCGGGCTGGGGTAAGTAGCAAAAATCCCAGCAGTGGCTTTTGGCCCAACTACAAGCAACTCATTTGATTCTCCAGCATAATCATACATTGCATCTAAAATAAAATTTAAAAAAAAAATGTCAAAAAGGAGAAACATAATATACACTTTTGACAAGAAAGAACATTAATACTATGTAACATGTACCATGGTATTCAGCAAAGATAATTGCGGCACCCAAGAAGGATCCAATTGTTTGGAACAGAAAGTACACAGGAAACTTTCTCCATTTTTCTCGTCCCAAGAGGCAAAGAGCAAATGTAACTGCTGGATTTAAATGTCCGCCTAAAGATGAAAAAAAAAAAAATTCTTTTATCCAATAAGTTCATCCACAAAAAATCTTTTATAAAAACTAGGTCTTGTTTTTATAGCCGTTCATAACAACAGCTTAAGATGCAATTTTAGAGGAGTTTGCCTACCTGACACCTGGCCGCAAACCAAGATTCCAAGGGTAGCGGCAAACCCAAAAGCAAGGTTTACAGTGAGAAAGAGTCCATGAGATCCTTCACTTAGTACCACTTGGGCCACTGCACCACAGCCAAACATCTGTGAATGATGTGAAAAAACTACATGCGTTAATTACTGTTTGAGAAACCACACATTGTTTCAAGTGTGCTATTTCTTTCAGCACTATGAAAAATCATTTTACCATCTAGGCCTTTCACAGCATTTAAATTGTGAGCCACAACATATACTTTACACTCGTGATGAGAATAGCAGGTTGCAGTTTCAAACTCTGCTAAAAATAAAATAAGTAGTATTCCCTTTTGTTGGAACACTACAAATCTATAGTGACTTTGGGCTGCACATCTTCACATAGAACATCTCAGACAGGTCATTACAAGTCCCTTCTGACAAAGAGCAATTATAAGAATCTGTTCAGACTTGTGGCTGAAGTTTTCATTTTAAAGGTTACCTCAGTGTGACCCTAAATACCTGTGACATTATATTGAATTATCAGGCTCACTCTATGGCTTTTCTAAAGTCAAGTAATTGCCAGGGAGCATTGAAGAGCTTTCGTGAGCGTAAAATCTCAGCAACAATGTCAACACAATTTATCACCTAAGCATGGCCCCCAAAGTATTTCCTTTTGTTTTCAGTAATGATCACTAAATGCTAATACATTTCCTTGTGTTATTCATTTTATTTCACCTTTTTTCCACAGTATTGTGTGACCAAAGACAAATGGTTCCTGTTTCTGCTCTAGGAAGAATGTTTGCTGATAAAGTCAATATCACAACACTGACCTTCACAGACAAAGACTGTGTTCAAAGTAGCTTGCACATCGAACACCTTTTGCCACACAGCAAACATCACCTGTTGAGTGTTTCAGTTATCGCATGACCACTCTATTCAAGTATTATCTCTCATATAATCAGGGCCACACACCTTAAAAGCAAACTGTGAGTGTACTTCTTGAAATGAGTTTTTACTGAAGTGCTTGTAAAATCACATAATTGCCCTGAGAGCATTATGTAGCAGCAGTTTGGTGCCAATATTCTCTTTAACAAGAGTCAAATTTCATACACCTCCTGTGACTGTCATGCACACACACCCCTGATCTCTTACAGCGGCCGTTTCTTCGCTGTAGTCTGCCGCGTGCGATGCTTTAATCAGACATCCTGTTTAGCGCAATGTTTGACAACATTTCCGTGACTGTGTAGAAAATTGGTGGGGAATTGTCAGGTATCTGTTAATAAGCCTTTTTTTTCCATCCTGGTGAATATCTAAATATCTAAACACTAAATATGGTTGCATTAATGTCAAATGTTTCCAAAATATAGATTTTATATGTTTAGGATATGAAAAAATGGACTAAAGTATATTTCAAAATGAATCCTTGTTGTTCGTGTGGCAAATGCACTCTGATGATATTGGCTCAATGCCTTAAGATGATTCATTAAACCTCAGCATATTATGTTATTTCTCACGTGTGGATTGTGGTTTTATAATGGAAGTGATGATTCAAGTTCTATTTATCGAAAGCTTTGGTATGCGCTTCTTTCCTGATGCAAGCTGCATTACTAAATGCTATGTGCGCTGTTTGTCACAGAGAAAATTGCCACTAAATTACAGAGGATGTTCAAGTATGTTTTTTTTCTGTTTATCATGTATGTCAAGAGCATTTGTTTTTCTCACGAACAGGAGTAAGATTCTATCTAACATTTTTTTTCTTATCTATTTGCAAATTACTTCCTTTAAGAATAGTTCCTCAGGATATATTTGACATTCATATGTACTTTCAATAATAGACAATGCAGTAAACTTCCTTTATAGGTTCATCATGTATGTTTCAATTGTTTTTAAATGTTTTTGTTCACACAATGAAAGTCAGTGGGATCGAAAACAACCCCAATGACTTTCATCGTATAGAAAAAAAAATACAATTTGAACAGAATTTTCATTTTTGGGTACTTTTTGAACTATCTCTTGGATTGAAGACCAGTTGCAGGAGACTAAAACATGCTAATGTAAGATCTATAGTACAGATTTATATGCTAATTTGCATGAATCTATCATTCAGTTATTTGCTTATGGAAAATGTGAGTTCTTGCAAGTGCCAAAGTACTCATTACAGCCTGACTCTGTCATCAATCTGAGTGAGAAGAAAAGCAAGAGTGTGCAATTGAGCAATTCCACAGCTGATGCTCTACTGTAGCAACATAACACTACAAACAAAACTTTATTACAGATCATGTGAGACATAAACACACTGTTTCAGACCATATGACAAACTGCATGTGTATTAAGTTCTACTGACCTCAGCTTTGATGCTGTTACAACTAATGTTGTGATTAAGTGTCTAAATTATGATTAAGGAGAAATACCCACCACCAGGATGAGAGTTCCCAAGCATTCAGCCAATCCCTGGCGCAGCAGCTTGTTACGGATCTGGAAAGTGTGTGCAAGCTTATCCAGAATAGTCTTCTGCCAACCCATCTTTCAGCCGCGTGCGGATGTCTTTCTTTGACTGCGTGAAACAACCAGTATGTCCTCAGAGATGTATACTCAAGTGAAGGCCAGGGCTCTGCTCTTATAGCCATGCTGGATCAGGACCAGCCCTTCATGCTCCAGCCTGCCCCCTTACATACTTCCTTATTTCACACACACTCACCTATACAGCACATTAACTCCCTCGAACCCTCCCTGTACTATTAACTTATGCACTCACACCCCTTCACATTGCATTCCTGTGCTGTTCCTCTCTATTATAGAACAGGTTCTTCTTTTTTTTCTTTTCTTTCCCCTTTCTCTCACATCTTTGTATTTTTGAAACCTTCTGAAACTTCATCACCTTCTATTAAGTCTTTTGGTTTAAATTTGGGCCAGAGTGTGAAATTTTAGAAGTATATTTGACTAATCTCTAAAGGGCCAGTGGAAGGAGAAGAGTTTCATTTTGAGTTAACATAAAGCATGACTAAGGCTCTGGCTTCAGGAATGGGCAGGGTCACTTGCTTAGTAGTATATGATTCATAAAAAATTCAGTTACCAATGAAGCTGATTAAGCACTAAATTAATCTAAATCATCATTATTTTGAAACATATAATTGTTTTGTTTTTTTACAACAAGGCCATTAATATTCTGAAACACGAGAATTCTTATTACATCATTTTTTTGATTGATTGTGACAGAGGCTGTTTATTTGAATGGCAAAACTGCACTATGACTAATCATTAATACTGATTTAATCAAATACTGATTTGGCACAGTCAAATACCTGGTTGCATAGGCTATAATGTAGGTGATTTCTGAATAAATGGTATTTTTTAAATAAGAAAAAAATAGAAAGAGCAGTATACTCAGTGGCGGATCTAGGATTTTTTAAAAGCAGGGGTCACAATGAGGCCACCTAGTTTAACGTTCATGTGCAATTCTTAAATTAACGTATTTTGCATACATTTTATCTCTTTCCTTTGCTGCTGGCTCTAGCGCTTTGTTCATTAACTGTTCTTTAAAGCCCTAAGTTCAACCACTTTCTGGATTTGGAGTTTTTTCTAAACACTTTCTGGATTTAGAAACTATTGCAATAACAGCTTAAATATTGTCATATTTTATTTTTTTCTTCATTAAGAATAACACACATAATAAAATATAAAACAACATTTGAAGAAAAAGAAAAAAAGGCTTCTGTGCAAATTTGGAGTTCTGTTTTCACATTTTGTTGTATTTTGGGTTCCAACAAGAATAGGTAATAGCTTAATGTTGTTCTGACCATGTTTTATTTCAAATCTGAGAATAACTAAAGATAAACTCTTTAATGTAATGCATTTTTTTTTAGGCCATGCCATGTGATTTTGCTTAGAGAAGACTAATATGCTAGTTAATAGTTTTTTTTTTTTTTTTATACAATCTGATGAGGCTTCTTATTACAGAATGAGGCAAACATACATTATTTTGTAATATTCTGTGATCAAGGCTATTTCGATTAGCATTGCATTCTCAATATAGCCTACTTTATTCTTATGAAAATACCTGAGATGATGAGTCTTACTTTTATGAGTCTACCTCGTACTTTCTGCACAAGGGCGCCCTCTGGCTTCGAGTATGAATTAAAACATACATTACAGCAATAATCGAATTCATTTTTAATGACAATTAAAATGTGAAACAGTATTAACCATCTGGAACTTTATCGTGAAAGCGCTAACAGTTTCTTAAGACATTGCCCTGTTTGTTCTCTTTCTTGTCTTGATTGAAATTTCAGTGAATTATTCATAACAATTAACATTACACATTTATTTAACCAAACACACCTCTACGTAACGTGAGTGTCTTGATCTTACTTTAATTTTAAACCAAATTCCTCAGTTTTTCTACCTGTCGATAATTCTAAAGGAAAGCACGCCTGGAACCTAACGTTGCTATAGTAGGCTAACAAACGCATCGTCCACTCGCGCCTGTTTTAAAGATAAACCGCATGCTCTTATATTAGCAGAAGGCTTATAGGTTCAACAGTGTTAAGTTAAATAGCGCAAACTTTATCATTCAACTGAACTGTACACATTCATTTTAGACACTTACATTACGCTCTTGCGCCGTCCATGTAATAACGCGGGTTGAATTGACGTAGATCAGCGATGAGTGACAGGGCAGGGGCACTTCGGGGGCCAATCAGATTTCAGATGGGTCAGTGCCCCTCTGGCCCCACCCCTGGATCCGCCAGTGAATATACTTCACGACAACACAGTGATGTAAAAAGTGTTAAGAAGATGACAATAATATCTTCGTTTTGCATTTTAATAAAGCTGCTGAGAAGAAAAAAAAACAAATGAGTAAAAGTTAAATCTACATATATGAAATCTTATGTGTGCATTCTATCTATCTATCTATCTATCTACACCCTGCCACAGCACATCCGGCATCCGCATTGCATGTCCTCCCTGACTGAACAGGAAACAGCACTGATGCACATCAAAACAGAAAAAGATGCGCACAAATAGAAACTGCAAAGCTCTTGAATCCACCTGTCCTGAAGGGTGAACTGCTAATATTTGATGTAACAGTTGGGAGAATATTTTCATTGTAATTTGCAGTGCAGACTGTGGATCAAATAGCCAAGGCTATTTTCTAAATGTCAAATAATGTTCATTATATTAAATTTATTTACACCTTTTATGCATTCAAATTTATGTAATTGCAATTCTGTCTGTAATTATGACGCATGTAGTAACCATGTTTCACAGGAGCCCTCCTATACTCCCTGAGATCAGTTTTTATAGATTTAATTTAATGTGGATGAGGCTAGAACTGTGGTCTTTATGTTAAACGGGTCGGGTACAGAATTCATTTATAGCTAAATGCTGCTGTCGGATAACAAGTGTTTTCTATATATTAAATTCTGTGGGTGCAGGTCTGCCAAGAAGAAGAAGAACCCATGCAGGACTCTGGCACACAGCACAAGCACAAATCAGAATCAAAAGATTTAAAGCCCGAACCTCCATGGATTATGGACCAAGGTGTCAATTTACCTAATTTGTAAAATTTGTTCCAAATCTCTCAATGTTTGCATCTTTGGCTATGTTCACACTGTCAGTCCAAATACGATTATACAGTGCCCTCCACAATTATTGGCACCATTAGTAAATATGAGCAAAGGTGGCTGTGAAAATAAATCTGCATTGTTTATCCTTTTGATCTTTCATTCAAACATTTCACAAAATTCTAACCTTTCATTTAAGTAAAACAACTGAAAATGGGGGAAAAAGCTCATTATGAAATAAATGTTTTTCTCTAGTTCACGTTGGCCACAATTATTGGCACCCAATTATTGCAACGTCCTTTTCCCAAGATAACAGGTCTGAGTCTTCTTCTATAATGCCTGATGAGTTTGGGGAACACCTGACAAGATATAAGAGACCATTCCTTCATACAGAATCTCTCCAGATCCTTCAGATTCCCAGCTCCATGTTGGTGCTACTTCTCTTCAGTTCACCCCACTCATTATAGGGTTCAGGTCAGGGGAACTGGGACGGCCATGGCAGAAGCTTCATTTTGTGCTCAGTGACACATTTATGTGTTGGTTTTGATGTTTGTTTTGGATCATTGTCCTGATGAAAGATCCAACCACAGCCCATTATAAGATTTCTAGCAGAAGCAGTCAGGTTTTGATTTTTATCTGTTAGAATTTGATAGAATCCAAGATGCCATGTATCTGAACAAGATGTCCAGGACCTCCAGCAAAACAAATAGGCCCGCAGCATTAAAGATCCAGCAGTATATTTAACCGTGGGCATTGGGTACTTTTTATCCCTGTTTGCACCAAACCCATCTGGTGGGTTTGCTGCCAAAAAGCTCTTTTTTTAGTTTCATCTGACCACTGAACCAGGTCCCTTTTGAAGTTCCAGTGTCTGACAACTGAATATGCTGGAGTTTGTTTTTGGATGAGCGAGGAGAATTTTTCTTGAAACCCTCCCAAACAACTTTTGGTGATGTAGGTGCTGTTTGGTAATTTTGTTTTTTTAGGCTTTCTGACCCCAAGACTCAACTAATTTCTGCAATTCTCCAGCTGTGATCCTTGGAGAGTCTTTGTCCACTCAAACTCTCCTCCTTACTGTGAATTATGTCCTCTTCCAAGCAGATTTGTAACATCTTTAGTTGATTGGAACTTCTTAATTATTGCCCTGATGGTGGAAATGGGGATTTTCAATGTGTTAGCTTTTTTCTTATAGCCAATATTTGTGGAGGGCACTGTATTTATCCGAAATTGAAATCTGATCTAAAATTATTGACTCCACATTGGCTATGTTCAGACTGTCAGTCCAAATCCAATTTTTGTGCATATATCCGATTTCGTGTAGATCAGATTTAACATTTGGCGTATAGCCTACCTACCAACGCAACATCATAGAAGCCAATGCAGATATTCCGGAAAACGAAAGAGTGGTATGGACACACAAATCGGATCTGAACAGGTGCGATGCATAATGTGGACAGTCAATAATTTTAGATAAGATTCCAATCGGATACACAAGGCATTTCATGTGATCCTGGATTTCATCTAGTGGAAAAGTTTGGTACTGTGCCCAAAAAATCTTTCTGAAAGTTCTTTTTTAGAGATATCAACCTAAAATTTGGCACAGATATTCAGCTTTGATATTCTTGAAGTTTTAGACTTAAACATACTTTGTAAATATATTTTATATAAAATATAAAAAAATATATTTTTATATTTTACATTTTCATAAACTTAAAGTTGTATAACTTTTTTAAAACTATACTTTTACAGCTTTTTTTTTTTTTTTTTTTACTTCTACAATAATCTGTGATGTGTTCCTTTTAAAAAGATACCAAATGCAAGTGCTCTAGTATTCAAGATTTTTGACAATTTAAGTTGGAAAAATAATTTTCATATGCTCAAAAGTGGGACAAACACTTAACAGCTAAAACAACGTTTTTTCACAAATTTTGAAAATAATTTTTTTTTTTTTTTTTGGTTATATTTTGTTATGTTGGTTTTTAACTACCCTTGTGAAAGTAAAAATAGAGTGTGAGAACAAACAGTGGAACATGTATTGCTGGTCAAGTTTCTGAGAAACTACTGCTGAATGTAAAAAATCATGAGGTTTTCAATCTCACAAGCTGATGTTATCAGTATTCACATCATCTTTTGCATTACTGACATGCAAAGTTCCCTATTATAGAACTTTTTATAACTTATTTATAGAACTTGGTCATGTGACCAAGATATACAAGAATAACACTTGCTAACAAAACTTTTTTTTTTTTTTTTTACTTCTACAATAATTTGTGAAGTGTTCCTTTTAAAAAGATATCAAGCGCAAGTGCTCTGAAGTATCATGTCACAGAGGTTACACCATCTGCCACACCAGACCCTTCAGCTCCACCCACTCGTTTAGCCTCACCCGAATTCTAATTGGACACACCTGCACCAGCTCACAAATTATAAGCAGCCACTCTACCATTCCACATTTGTCTGGTCTCGTTGATACTTACCTGTCGACTTACCTGACTCCTCACTGCCTATGTTTCTCACTGTTTCCTCAGTCTTCCACGATCTTCTTCTCCAGTACCAATCATCAGGCTGCTACTCATCCATCCCTACAAAGAAACAGAGACTATTACTACAGAGTTAAGTTCATGCAAAAGATCTACAGTAGTCAACATTTGAAGTTGATCAAAACCTTTCATCAAAGTTGTCCTAAAACCTTCTTCTTAGGACAACTTAGTTCTTAGGACAAATTTGATTAACTTTTTTGATCCACTTCAAATGTTGACTAATATATATACCATCTACTCACCTGTTTGATTCATATGTTCTCTGCTACCATTGTCAATAAAAACTGTGAATGATATTACCTGTGTCATCGTCTTCTGTCTGATGACAGAAGACCTGACTGACAAAATGTAACATGGTGCAGGGACTTCTGAAGAACATCCTGCAGATCCGTTTGCTGAACTAGTACAAGCCGTCAGTCAGTTTCTGTTGTCATCTGCCATCATGTCTTCGTCATCTGCCTCTGCCAGTCCCATGGCCCAACCAGCGACCTTCTCTGGTGAGGAGGATTGCAGCGGGTTCCTTCTCCAATGTTCTCTACAGTTCGAGATGCAACCCCTACTATTCACCACAGAAAGAAGCAAGATTGCGTATATCATCTCATTACACTTCAAAGAGGTATTCAGTCCTACATCATCTTCCATTCCATTCCAATACATGAAGAACTGTTCCGTATTAACCAAAGAAACTCCTCAGTGAGTGATTATGCACTCAGATTTTGTACTGTGGCGGCCACCAGTGGCTAGAACGAAACTGCTTTGTTTACTGCTTACCGCAGAAGCTTGAATACGGAACTACGCCGCCACATGACCATCTACAATAACGTAACTGGGCTGGAAAGCTTAATTTTCAAATCGATCTGCATCTCTCAACACCTTAATGCTTGCACGTTAAATCAACCCTCTGCTCAATCTCCTCCCGCCACAACATCTGTCACTCCTCCAGCACCAGAGCCTATGCAAGTGGACTTATTCCATCTTTCCCGTGCAGAGCATCAACGTCGTATCCAGAATCATCTGTGCCTTTACTGTGGGTCTGACAGACATCTGATCCCTAGATGTCCCATCCGTCCGCCATGCCCAGTGGTGAGTACCATCCAACTACCACTTATTATTGCAGCTCTAACTCGCACTACTGTTTCATTGACTACCTCCAAACGATCTGTTTCAGCACAAGCCCTCATAGATACTGGATCCGCTGGAAACTTCGTCTCAGTCGAACTCCTCCACAAACTGCAACTCCACAGAAAGACCTGTTCACACAAGCTGGATATCCACACTATCCTGGGTACACCACTGAGCCGTGGCAGTATCAGACATTGTACACCCACAGTGAAGCTCCGCATCGACTGCCTCCATCAAGAAATTATCTTGTTTCTGGTGCTGGAGGGTTCCACTGTGGACATCATCTTGAGATGCCTGTGGATGACTCAACACTCACCAATTGTGAACTTGAACACCGGGGAGATAACTCAGTGGAGTGAGTATTTTCACTAGAACTGTATTTCTTCTCTCAAGAAAAAAAAAACCTTCTTCAGAACCATCACTGTCAGAGTCACCTTCATCCACCACGAATCTCATTCTTAACTCCACTACCATCGAGAGTCCAGAGTCAACCATCAAAACTGAGATCCCTCATGAATACCGGGCATTCCAAGATGGTTTCAGTAAGCAGTTGGCAATGGAATTACCACCTCATCAGCCATGGGACTGCGCCATCGACCTGCTGCCTAGGGCTACCTTAGCAAAAGGTAAAATCTACCTTTTGTCCGTCCCGGAGCAGAAGGCCACGGAGGAATACATTGCAGAGGCACTCAAGCAGAAGTTTATCTGTCCATCTACTTCCCCTGCCACTTCTAGCTTCTTTTTCATTCTCTGGTCCCAACCTCTCTGAAAAGTTGCGGGGAGCTCAGATCTTCACCAGGCTGGACTTGCGGAGCGCCTACAACCTCATCAGAATACGTGAGGGTGACGAATGGAAGACTGCTTTTATAACACCTGCAGGACACTATGAATATCTGGTTATGCTGTATGGCCTGTCCAACTCACCCTCCATATTCCAAGCCTTTATGAACGAGGTGTTCCAGGAGTTCTTTCATCATTTCGTCATCATCTACATCGACAACATACTCATTTACTCCCAGGACCTGGCCGAACATTGCCACCATGTGAAGCAGGTCCTCCAGAAATTCCATCTCTTCCATCTCTACCTCAAGCTGGAAAAGTGTGAGTTCCACCGCAACACCAACCACTTCCTCGAATACATCATCACCAAAGATGGAGTGCAAATGGACCAGAGGTAGGTGGATGCCATCCGCAGTTGGCCACAACCCACCACCATCAAAGATCTACAACTTTTTCTGAGTTTTGCAAACTTCTATCGTCGATTCATCTCTAACTACAGTTCCATCAGCTTGGCCAAGGACATCGTCTCTGATCGTGGGCCTCAGTTCATCTCCCATACCTGGCACTTCTTATCAATCAGACTTTCTTCCGGTTATCACCCACAGACCAACGGCCAGACTGAATGCAAGATCCAGGAGATCGGGAGATACCTGCGGTCCTACTGCCATCAGCACCAACACGACTGGAGTCGTTTTCTTCCCTGGGCCAAGTATGCACAAAATTCTCTTTGTCAATCCACCACTGGGCTAATCCCCTTCCAGTGCATACTCTGCTACCAGCCTCCCCTGTTTCCCTGGTCAGAGGAACCATCGGACGTCCCAGCTGTCAACTACTGGTTTCAGGAGAGCGAGAGGGTATGGGAGTCAGCACATATACACCTCCAGCACACAGTACGAAGACACAAGAGCCAGGTCAAAGCACAAAGATCTGCAATTCCTATCTACCATCCGGGACAAAAGATCTGGCTCTCCACCAGGGACATCCGTCTTTGTCTGTCCTGTCATAAGCTAAGTCCCTGCTATACCTTGCACTAACCGCTGAGTATTGCATCTTACCTACATTTCACGTTTCACTCCTCAAACCGTTCACTGATCCTCTTGTTCCTTCCACAGGGTCTGGTGATGATGAAGTGCCTCCTCCTCCACCTAAGGTCATCGAGGATGACAACATCTACTGTGTGGAAACCATCCTGGACTCCTGACGACGGGGCGGCCGTCTCGAATACCTAGTCGAATGGGAAGGATATGCCCTGAGGAAAGATCGTGGGTGAGCCATGATGACATCTTAGACCCATCCTTACTTATTAACTTCCACGCCAATCATCTGAATCGTCCAGCTCCCAGAGGTCGAAGCCATCTGCCACACCAGACCCTTCAGCTCCACCCACTCGTTCAGCCTCACCCGAATTCTAATTGGACACACCTGCACCAGCTCATCAACTCACCAGTTATAAGCAGCCACTCTACCATTCCATATTTGTCTGGTCTCGTTGATACTTACCTGTTGACTTATTTGGATTCCCAAAAATGGTTCTGATCTATAGCATGAGAATTTAATGTCCAGGAGTGCTTTGATGACTTTGATGAAAGAGGATATCATCCTGTCTGAATGCGTTAGTGTATCTGTGGTCAATGTGGTGAATTTCCTCTAACCGTGTTTTTACAAGAGAAACCATCTTCCCAAAAAATTAAAGAAATTTCAGTTTCAAGACTTTCTGGAACATAAAAAGTGGCAAAGCTAAAGGCCTAGACAAGCTATAAATCTTACATAGTCCTGTCCCTTTTCAGTGCTATGCTCATTGTGTTCTGTCTTTTGGTTTGTATTATCACAGCATGAAGGTAAGATCTTATACGTTTATGAATAAACAGCTCATTTTAAAATCTTTCCGCTCTACTGACTGACATTTGTTAGGACATTCGCTTCAAACATTACAATGCTCATAACTTTCATTAACTCTACAATAAGTAAATCCACTTCACCAGCTAATTACTCTTCGACAGCGATACCATAGAAATTCTTAATATGGCCACGTGCTTGTTTCTCTTGCGGATAAGGTCTATACAGTGCAGATAAGATCCAGTAATCAAACAAAGTTGCCTGATCTCATCTGACATTGTTCATTTTCGTCTTTCTCTTCTCTTCCATTTCCTCTTCATCCAATTCAAACAGCAACATTGGCTTTTACTGCTGTAGGCTATTTTCACTGAATAGTATAAGCAGTTAGTGTTTTCTTGTGAGATAACTGGTGAGTGTAGCAAAAAGGGTAGTTTCTGATTTGAGTAAAATAATAAAATGCGTTTGCATGTGTACCTTCTATAATATATGTGACTGATGATCATTGAATGACACAATATATGAACAGAAAGTGATACAAGATCTGCACCCCTGTTCAGGTACATATTGCAAGTCCATGCAAGCTTGTGCAGAATCCTAGCTGGGGGAAACTTCCGACCAATAACTCTAGGACTATGACTGTATGAAAACACTATGACTATGTTTTCCCCTGACACAATGACTGACAATGAAGTCAGTGCACCTGTGTAAAAGCCATTGCATAACCTGGCACTATTAGGACTGCCTTTAAGCCACTGCTTATGGAATGTGAGAAACAACTGTTTCTTACCCTTATGGAGTGTGAGAAACTATAGTGGAACATGTATTGCTGTTCAAGTTTCTGATAAACTACTGCTGAATGTAAAAAATCATGAGGTTTTCAATCTCACAAGCTGAGGTTGTCAGTATTCACATCTTTTGCATTACTGACATGCAAAGTTCCCTATAATAGAACTTTTTATAACTTATTTATAGAACTTGGTCATGTGACCAAGATATAAGAATAACACTTGCTAACAAAACTACACGGTTTAAAGAGCTTCTTATGAAATTGGGGTGGAATAATGAGCCACATATCAACCTGACATTTTGTAATCTTGCTCATGGGCATAGTGCTTCTAAGATTTTGAACATTATAGAGCAGTGAGAGCAATCGCTGCATTTTAGAGCAATTTGGGAGACAGTTTGTTTACTGTCTTAAGGGAGGGTTGTGACAGAGACAGGATGGAACAAGCTAACACACTTTCAAACCGTAGTGTATCCAGACACGACAGGTGTGGCTGTTTTGAAAAGCAAAATTCTTCTGTAAAGAGGAGTAGAAGGAAATGGCTGATGACAGGATCAAAGCTAAAAGATGACAGTACAATTGTTGCAGCTGAAGCTGATGCTCATCAACCCCCTCAAAAAGAAATTCACCACTGTCTTTTCAAGAGACCGCTTTGTCAAGTCTGCTATGTTATACCACATTAATACAATTATATACATAGACACATGCTTCTGTTCAATTGAACAGTAAAACAGTAATATTGTGAAATATTATAACAATTTTAAATGATTGTTTTCTATTTTAATACATTTTAATATGCTATTTATTTTTAAGTTGAGTTTTCAGCAGTCGTTACTCCAGTCTTCAGTGTCACATGATTCTTCAGAAATCATTCTAATATGCTGATTTGGTGATCAAGAAACATTTCTTCTTATTAATATATTGATAATAATATTGTTCTTATAATTTAATATTTCAATGGAAACTGTGATAATTTTTTCCCAGATTCTTTGATGAATAGAAAGTACAAAACAGCACATTTTATTTGAAATAGAAATCTTTTGTAACATTATAAATGCTAAAGAGTTGCTGAAAAAAAAAATTAATTTCTTTAAAAAAAAAAAACAAAAAAAAAAAACTTGCTGACCCCAATCTCATGAACAGTAACAAATATTTACCAATTTACCAGCTAGTAGCTTTTTGCATAAATAACATGCAGAGTTATTGGTCACAGAATATTGTGAATGTTTACCAAAGATAATTTTTCAGATCATGTTTTAGCCTTCTAAAGAAAAATGTTTCCTGTGGTTCAGTAAACACCAGCCAAAACCAGTCAAACTGCAGAGAGCTCTCATTAACTGAATTGCAGTTGTGAAACTGAAACTGTTTTGAGTCACAAAAAAATAATAGTTCATAATCATGAAGTAAGTTTTGTAATTATGACCTTTACCTTTTCAATAATTTAACCACACTTTGAATATCAGGTATTGTTTAATTCAATCAAATTTCTATAGCGCTATTCACAATTTTGAATGGAAGCAGCTTTACATACATATAGAAAGTAGTTACAAAAGTAAAGATATGTAATTATGACAAATAAAGAAAACAGGATATAGTCAGTTTGAAAT
The DNA here is from genome assembly GCA_039654765.1 of Mylopharyngodon piceus. Taxonomy (NCBI): domain Eukaryota; kingdom Metazoa; phylum Chordata; class Actinopteri; order Cypriniformes; family Xenocyprididae; genus Mylopharyngodon; species Mylopharyngodon piceus. The sequence continues at coordinate 24,950,369 of CM077443.1, read as the reverse complement.
AGTAAAAGAAATTTACATACTTGATCAGAAGTTATTAATTTAGTATATTCCATACACCCCAATGCACCTATACTGTACTAATACACTTTTCCCATTAATGGTACTTTAATGGCCCGTTGCACTTTGAAATGTGGACTGCAGCCCTTTGGGTTGTCAAAATATTATGAATTATTAAAATGATCCTGACCAGTCCTAAGAAATTACACAAAAAGTTAAAATGTCAAATAAATTCAGATCATGTTTCAGCCTTCTAAAGAAAAATGTTTCCTGTGGTTCAGTAAATACCAGCCAAAACCAGTCAACCTGCAGAGAGCTCTCATTAACTGAATTGCAGTTATTGATAAACTTATAGATGTCCACTATGGCAAGCTGTTTTGACTTTTATTCATTCTCAGGATATGAATTCTTGATATCAACAATTCAATTCTTGATATCAGGAATTACATTTCCACTAGTAACAATGTTAATTCTTGATATCAACAATTCAATTCTTGATATCAGGAATTACATTTCCACTAGTAACAATGTTAATTCTTGATATCAACAATTCAGTTCTTGATATCAACAATTCAATTCTTGATATCAGGAATTACATTTCCACTAGTAACAATGTTAATTCTTGATATCAACAATTCAATTCTTGATATCAGCAATTCAATTCTTGATATCAGGAATTACATTTCCACTAGTAACAATGTTAATTCTTGATATCAACAATTCAATTCTTGATATCAGGAATTACATTTCCACTAGTAACAATGTTAATTCTTGATATCAACAATTCAATTCTTGATATCAGCAATTCAATTCTTGATATCAGGAATTACATTTCCACTAGTAACAATGTTAATTCTTGATATCAACAATTCAATTCTTGATATCAGGAATTACATTTCCACTAGTAACAATGTTAATTCTTGATATCAACAATTCAATTCTTGATATCAGGAATTACATTTCCACTAAAAACTAGAATTCTTGATATCTGTAATTGTATTTTCACTAGTGAAATATCACCATAGGCTGCCATTCAAATTCAATTGTTGATATCAAGAATTGATTTCTTACTAGTTGAAATTCCAATTTCACATATCAGAAATACAATTTTTACTAGTAAAAATAATAATTATTGATATCATTAATTACTTTGTTTCTAGTGCAAATATCTATTCTTGATATCAACAACTGAATTGCTACTAGTAACAATGTTAATTTTTGATATCAATAATTTGATTGTCACTAGTGACAATGTTAGTTTCTGATATCATGAATGTGATTTTATGAGATACGAAATTATATTGATATCAGAAATACATTTTCAGATATCAAAAATTCACATTTTTACTATTAGCAATTCAATTGTTGATATCAAAAAGTGACGTTTCAACTAGTGCCAAATTAATTCTTGATATCAAAAATTCACATTTTTACTAGTAACAATGTAATTATTGATACCAAAAATTACGATTTTTACTAGTAAGAATTGTATTTCTGATATGTGAAATTGGAATTTCAACTAGTAAGAAATCAATTCTTGATATCAACAATTGAATTTGAATGGCAGCCTATGGTGACATTTCACTAGTGAAAATACGATTACAGATATCAAGAATTCTAGTTTTTAGTGGAAATGTAATTCCTGATATCAAGAATTGAATTGCTGATATCAAGAATTAACATTGTTACTAGTGGAAATGTAATTCCTGATATCAAAAATTGCCATTGTTACTAAATGTAATTCCTGATATCAAGAATTGAATTGTTGATATCAAGAACTGAATTGTTGATATCAAGAATTCATATTCTGAGAATGAATAAAAGTCAAAATGGCTTGCCATAGTCCACTGGGTGGCGAAACCATGTCTCTGACTAATAGATCATACAGTATGATGGGTTTCTGTCAGGACATTGTGAAATCCTGTGAAAACACAACTGTAAAAAAGGTACTATGTAGGCTACCAAAAATAGGCTTTTAACATAGAATGATTCATCAGACTTTAAAGTAAACAATGAGCACATCCACATTCACAACTGAAATATGAGTGAAAAATCGGGTGATTAATAAGATCTGGATCAACTACACTATAAAAAAAACCCCATCATTTTTACAGAACTGGCAGCTGTGGTTGCTAGAACAATTCTATAAAATACAGTTAAAAAATGTAAACATACAGAACAACCTGTAAATTTTAAAATTTAAAACTGTAATTTACAAAATCAGCTGCTGAATTAGTGAGGCCATGCTGTTACTAAAATATGTTTTGTACCTTTAACATATACTGACAACCACTGTAACACAGGGAAGAGAAAGACACATGACGAATCAAAGTTTATCAAAGTAGCTTTTTCACAAGCTGAGGTAAATACTAATATATATATATAGAAGGTACAGTGTTGGGGGTAACACATAAGTACATACGAGTTACATATTCAGATTACTTTTTTCAAGTAACTAGTGAAGTAACACATTACTTTTAAATTTACAGCAAAATATTACTTTTTCAAATACGTAACTCAAGTTACTTTGTTTTATTTCTGCTGACCTTTGATGATCAAATTCAACCATTCGAATAAGCAAAAATGACTTTAGATAAACATCAAATTTGTGTTTCTTTTTTTGTTTTGGTTTTATTGCTGAAGTAAGAGTACATTTTCCCAACACTGAGAAGGTGTATACAGTGTCATACACTCAAATACAAAACACCATCATGGTAACACACATCCCTAGTGAAAAATAAATACTTAATTGTATTTAAAATACATTTATTTCATGATAAGTATACTAAAAATACACTGACATGTCTATAACTGAAAAAACACTGTAAATGTAGTTATTTCATGCGTCCATGAAGCACAAACTTAGTACACTACAACTTAATTTGTAAAGTAGTACCTTTTACAAATGCAATTGGGGAAGGATGAAATATATATTCATCTTTAAGAAAGTACACTGGCTAGACTCCATATACAACATTTGAAACTTGTTAAAAGTGATTATCATAATGATGTTCTCTGAGCACAAAAACTACAGTATGTTTGTTCAGTTAAGCAGGCAGTTTCTGTATATGTTTGATAAGTCAATCTCGCCTCACCTTACTTTCACAGGCTATGAAATGGAATTCATCAACAATCGGTTTTGCTGTACTGTTGCTAAACAACCAAACTCGCTAAAGTGCACACTATTGGGAATCTGTGTTGCAGATTTGGCACATTTCTCAGAAGGAAACCTTTAGAGTCCACTTTAGCACAAACAAGTATATTTAATACAACTTTAGTTGAACTTCAGCACTGCAGTTTAGACAACTAAAAAGCATTTAGTACAAAATTAAATGTTGTTCCAATTTAACAGGCTTTAAGTATTCCAATTTATAGTGTACCACAAATACATTTAGTTATACTAAAGTACATTCGAATAAATTGTGCTTAAGTATACTATTTTTCACTAGGGATGACACTAAATTAATGCAATGAACATTAATTTAACAGCATAAGATGTAACATAAAACCCTAATGTACATAACTGATAACAATAAAATCATAAGAAAAATAATAATTAAAATAAAAAACCATAAAATGTGAAGCAGGGAATTCTGGGAATGTCATGAAATGTAAAGTTAGATCTATTACAGTTTTTCCCCATATAAGGAATATAGTCCGTAATTAGTTCTATATATTGTAAATATATAGAATTTCTATCTGACATGCTCAGGCATTTTGAGACAGAAGTCTCAATGAACCATTTGTGCAGAAATGTGATTGCATCACACCATGATCTCATTAGTTTTTGTATGTATTTTATGTAAAATGTGGTTCTACCATACATTACAATTGCACGAAACATACAATAGTGACATACTGACAGCATATAAAACGTAAATCATTTTAGTATGAACAACTTTACAGACATAAAAGATGTTTATGTATCATTATTTAATTATGAATATTTAATTTATGGAATTTATTTGGTATGAACAGTCAGATTTTGTTTTCAGTTGCATCTATTAAACACAGTTGGCTCATTTACTTTTTAAAAAAACCCATTTCATTCTGTTCTGTGTTGTTTCACCTATGTATAAACAATGAGACCAGGCTAGATTGCTGCATTATTTTTTTTAAAAAAAAGATCATAACTTCTTTTTTACTACTAGTTATAACATGAAATAAACATCAGAAGGTATGTTGAAAGATACAACTTACTGAAACAACTTACACCTAATCTTCAACTGCAGAAATACGTCAAATCAGCTTGTGAACAAACTGGCATTACATGTACTTCAGGAAAGTCATTCAGTGCCAGTATCTTGTTAGTTTAAGAAAAAAAAAACAAAAAAAAAACATTGTTAAATACATGCATTACATTATAAACACATTATATTTTTACTTTAGATGTTATGATGCCTTAATTATTAAATGTATTTCAGATCTCCTAATTCTATCCAAAAGAAATCTGAAAAATTGTTTGAAATGTTTTTTAGACAACTATATTTTCTGAAAAACTATTTAAATAAATACATATCTATAACGCATTGGCTGAGAGTCAAGATGGGTCATCCCTGGGTCTGTAAAGTTTGAAAATCCCTAGATGAAAATGTGACATATAGACAGACTGAGCAATGTCACACATTAGATTAATGTTAAACAACCTTCTCTGTTTAAAGAAATATGACACAGAAGTTTTCAGTTATTTATATATGACTTACAGTACTGCCACCTGATTACAATATTGACACACAACCCGAGACTACTATTTACATACTGAGGAAATAAGAATTAATTCTCCTCAACCTGTCTCTGGAATTACCTCATCCAAATTCCTGCTGCAACAAGTTTTGCACTGCTGTTCGGGCTGTTGTCCAGAAGTGCAGTTGTCCCTGACAACTCACTGAACAACAATAGATTTCTGCAAAGACACATACTATGACTTCACGCTCAGTGAAACGCATGCCTGAATACAGTGTTAGCAGAGATGAAATACTGTACACATTTCTCTGTCTTTACATAATACATTAAACTTGTTTTCCTTTCCTTCTTTCAAACTTTGTTTGCTCTCTTAACTAATTACCTTCTTTTGAAATAGAGCTCATCTTTTAATGGTTTCGCCATAGTTAATATCAAGATATAAGAAGACTTGCATATCAAAATAAGTGTTCTTACTTTTCAGAGAGGACACAACTAGAGGGGTGTAAGCAATTGTATATCTACAGTATATACACTATATTGCCAAAAGTTTTGGGACGCCTGCCTTTACGTGCGCATGAACTTTAATGACATCCCATTCTTAATCCGTAGGGTTTAATATGGAGTTGGCCCACCCTTTGCAGCTATTACAGCTTCAAATCTTCTGGGAAGGCTTTCCACAAGGTTTAGGAGTGTGTTTATGGGAATTTTTGACCATTCTTCTAGAAGCGCATTTGTGAGGTCAGGCAGTGATGTTGGTGAGAAGGCCTGGCTCGCAGTCTCCGCTCTAATTCATCCAAAAGGTGTTCTATCGGGTTGAGGTCAGGACTCTGTGCAGGCCAGTCAAGTTCCTCCACACCAAACTCGCTCATCCATGTCTTTATGGACCTTGCTTTGTGCACTGGTGCGCAGTCATGTTGGAACAGGAAGGGGCCATCCCCAAACTGTTCCCACAAAGTTAGGAGCATGAAATTGTCCAAAATGTCTTGGTATGCTGAAGCATTAAGAGTTCCTTTCACTGGAACTAAGGGTCCAAGCCCAACCCCTGAAAAACAACCCCACACCATAATCCCCCCTCCACCAAACTTTACACTTGGCACAGTGCAGTCAGGCAAGTACCGTTCTCCTGGCCACCGCCAAACCCAGACTCGTCCATCGGATTGCCAGACAGAGAAGCGTGATTCGTCACTCCAGAGAACACGTCTCCGCTGCTCTAGAGTCCGGTGGCGGCGTGCTTTACACCACTGCATCCGACGCTTTGCATTGCACTTGGTGATGTAAGGCTTGGATGCAGCTGCTCGGCCATGGAAACCCATTCCATGAAGCTCTCTACGCACTGTTCTTGAGCTAATCTAAAGGCCACACGAAGTTTGGAGGTCTGTAGCTACTGACTGCAGAAAGTTGGCGACTTCCGCGCACTGTGCGTCTCAGCATGCGCTGACCCTGTTCTGTGATTTTACGTGGCCTACCACTTCGTGGCTGAGTTGCTGTTGTTCCCAATTGCTTCCACTTTGTTATGATACCACTAACAGTTGATCGTGGAATATTTAGTAGGGTCCAAATAAAAGGTAAAAATATTTAGTAGGGTCCAAATAAAAGGTCCAAAATATTAGAAATACTTTTCGCTGTGTTGCTATTTGTCATGAGCAAGCAAATGATTAAACTAACAATGTCTAGAGAGAACGCGAGCGTTTTGCTTATTAGCTATAAACCCATTCAACATAACTGCATCGGCTGGTTCATTGCAGTTGGGGCCCCAGTAAGACCTCATCAGTAAGTCCCCATCAGACCTCTGATATTAATTTATGCTTTATTATTGTTATTATTACTAATTAATTAATTATTATTACTAAAAAAAAGTCGCCAGGAGGATGATTTGTTTGTGTTATAATCAGTGCTTGAAGTGGGGGAAAAAGGTGGCGGTACTCTCTTTGCATTGGCAAATCATGACATTTTTACAGTGAAAAACAAAACTTGGAGATATTGCTGTTACAACAATTTATTGTTATTTATTTATTAACAACATAAATGTATTTACACATGTTTGTGTGTGCGTGGCTGCGTGCGTGCGTGTGAGCATTTCACAAAAACTAAAGGAAAGCTTTAACTGTAACCTATATTCTGACTAGTTTATTCGTTCATATATATATATATATATATATATATATATAAAACTAAATACGACCTCACGTTTTATACGTTTGCAGCCTCTGAAACTTCCGTCCGTCATAAAAATTAATTCGGATGGTTCGATTTTCTGCATTTTATCGCATCCGTAGCAAATATTTTGAGGGGTGTTTTTGACAATTGAGAGCCACCAAATGACGAATATGAAAAAACGAATACGACAGTTTCGGACTCAGTCAGGGTGCAAGGACCTTAAACTTTTGAGGCTTGCACAGCTTCTCGAGGAGAAATCAAACAAATGAGCGCCGTTTTCTAAAGTCTATGAGCGCAGCACACACAAATAAACTAAATTGACATACTGCAGTTAAATTTCAAAATGTGGTGTTTTTATATTTATAACATTTGAATACAGTTCAGCAACACACATCACACGACCTGACGACCAAGAGAGCTGACAACTGACCATCACTTAATTTACCATCACCTCGCGATTGAAAATGTGACACTGATATGACAGTTCAACAAACAAGTTAATAATGTTAAGTCACTTACGTTTTAGACGAAATAATGACTGTTTTGGTCTATTTTAGCAGCGAAAATAGATCCGATGAATCCAAACAAAGATCACAACATAGCGCATCTCACAGCAACACTCAATCGTGTTTTGAATGATTCAGTGTTTTGAACAAATCGTTTGAGTCAAAGATTCAATGACCCATTCACAAACATCTGTCTCATTCTTGATGAATCGGCCGTTTGAACGAATCGTGAATGAACGACTCAATGACTCGCTTAATAAAACCGCTTATCACCTGCATTTGCGCTCCCTATCGACAAACCAATCAAATTTGTTCAAAACTTTTTTTTTTAAATCAGTCCAAACACATTTTAATTTTATTCAGGAGTTATGTATATACAAAACTATAACTTTTTATGACAGTAGTTTAGTGATAAAAAAAATTGCAATTTTTTTTTTTTTTCAGGTTTTTTTTTCCTCCCATCCTGTAGCCTACTCGCGCCCCCCCGGTTGAGAACCACTGCTTTAAAGGATTAGTTCACTTTGAAATAAAAAATTACTTCGTAAGTAGAATACGGAAGGCGGTCTGGCGGAAACTAGATATTTTACTTCATAACTTGTTAAATATGGATATTTTTTTACACAAATGCAGCGCTTCGCTTCAGAAGGCCTTTATTAACCCCCCGGAGCCATGTGGAATATGTTTATGATGGATGGATGTGGATGGAAGCACTTTCTTCAGCTTATACTCGTTGGTCCCATTCACTGCCATTATAAAGCTCAGATGCAGCAGGATATTTATTAAAATATCTCCAATTGTGTTTATCAGAAAGAAGTCATACACCTAGGATGGCTTGAGAGTGAGTAAAGCTTGGGGTAATTTTCATTTGAAAGTGAACTAATCCTTTAAAGGAACTTTACATAAATCATGTTTACACTCTAAAACTGGATTTTGAGACACCAACAACAAAACCTGAAATTCAAGTTTTTTCTTTCTTGAAAAGTCGGTGTACTCCCATCTGATCTCATCCTCTGACAAGGCATTAATTATGAAATCTAAATCTTGTCGGTTAGTTCCAGTCCACACCTCTATTCCTAGAAATGGTGTATCTGATATCTTTGTCAACATCTGACTTGATGTTTTCTGTTTCTGTTTTCTCACTGTTCCATTGCAATACAGTAACATGGAATTTAATTAACTGGTTGATACTATTGTATTTATTTATGATCACTGATATTTTGTTTTCAATCACATTTGTTTAACACAGTAGACTAAAATGTTATTAATTTGAAATTATAACATCTCATTCTGTTCTGGTGCCAACATGTTTCAAATGATTATAGGTTAAATGTAACATTTATTTTGTTTGCTGCAAGACAAAATAATTTTCTCAATATGCTGAGACTCCATGACCATAAAATACATTACAAAAACAAACAAACAAATGTAATTCATTTTATTTATACATGAACACACAGCCATTTGGACTACTTTGGTACATTTTAGCAATACATAAATCATTATCTGTTATGTTTTTATTTATACATTATATATTTTTAAGAAATTGTTGGGGTTAAGAGAGTGAGATTAGCACAGGGGTGTCCAAACTCGGTCCTGGAGGGCCACTGTCCTACAGAATTTAGCTCCAACCTGCCTGAACACACCTGCCTGGAAGTTTCCAGTATGCCTATGCCTAAGACCTTGATTAGCTGGCTCGGGTGTGTTTAATTGGGGTTGAAGCTGAATTCTGCAAGACAGTGGCCCTCCAGGACCAGGATTGGACACCTCTGGATTAGCAGCTCAGAAATATCTCAAGAAATTCATACTTCTGGTTGAAAGGGAAGACTGGCACGTTTGGCTGATGCTCCTCTCTCCCATTTGTTTTGATTATCAATTTACTTTGAGTGGTTAGTGAGGATTTTGGAGCTTTTGAACATTTCTGATGTTATTTTAGTCTTATGTTTTACTCTTGTATATTACTTCTGATGTTATTTTAATTTGGAATCACATTACACCTGTTGGATTCTTGTTTTTATCTCTGATCGTTATCTGCTGGAATCAACTCGGCTTGCCTAGCCTTGACTTAGACTACTGCGATGTTGCTGTTAGTGTGGATTAGAGACCTGCGCGGGAAGGATTTTTCAGTCCCGCGCCCGCCCGCTCCCGCAGGATTCTGTCCCGCTCCCGCAAAAAAAATGTTATATTGTCCCGCTCCCGCCCGCAACATTCATGTTTTGTCCCGCTCCCGCCCGCAAAATCCCGCATAAAAGTAGCTTATATAGATTTTTGTCCGTATATCCGTGAAATATTAAGTTATGTGTCACCACAACATCCCAGCATAAACGCTTCTGATAAAATATTTGTTATTAAAGCATCAACATTCACAAACCACAGTTAGTTTTAACCGAAAAGCAAGCTGCTGCTTGCATGTATGGCAGAATGCGCGCAAAGAGCGCTCCCTTTATAACGACTAAAAAGCTGACATCTCCGTTCATCGCGATCTCACAAAGCTCTGTTATTATAACACAATGAATATATGAACAATAAATCTTTCATCATGTTTACACTTCGTGTGTTATAATAATAGGATTCGTGAGTGCGCAAATTTCTGGATTCTAACTGTTAAATAATTTCTTTCTTGGGCTTCACTTTTTGACTTTCTTTGTGTCTTGGGATTTTTCCATTGTGCACATCATGTACCTACCTAGACAAAACAAGAAGTAGTAGTCCTTGGACACAATGACACTCTCACACGCAACCAGAAGTTGAAGACACACACACATTTACGCACATACATTTCTTATTTGTTATTATATTTCTTGAAATGCCATACATGGTAAGGTTTGATTCTTAAGTCGTATGATTGATGCTCAAGCCATCCTGGAGATTGTTGTTTGACCTATGTCTATAAATATGACCCTTCTTCCTGAATAAATCTGATAATGCTTTGGGGGAGACCAGGGACAGTTGTAACAGGGGACGGTTGTAACACCTTGAATTCCTCCAATCAGAAACAACCTAGAGTGATGACACTCACTGTGCACATGCTCAGTTAGTTTCCCTCCATTCTTGCCATAAAGAGAGCCACATTTGAATCTTCCTGACGGAGTTATCTACAAAAGATTGTTTTTGAGGTAAAAAAATTACGTTTCTTTCTGATGTACTTTTTTGGATGCTGTTATAGGATCAAATGTCCATGAATTCAAACAAGTATTATTAGAATCACTGTTTTGTAAGCTAAAAATAGAAATGGCTAACAAGTGTCAAACTAGCAGTCAGGCTAGCTCACATGAGATGAAAACATGGTTGGTGATACTGGGACGGTTGTAACGCCCCGTTACAACTGTCCCAGTATCACCAACCAAGTTTCATTTATATTTTAAAAACTAATCAAGCTAAAAAAAAAAAAAAAACTGCATAGTTTCTCTTTAATGTGCAAATTAAAAGTAAAATGTGCAATGTGCATCGCAAATTAAATGTAAAATGTCATCAAATCACATTTTAAGGTATTTATCTTTTTTTATGTAAAGATAGTCAGTGTGATAGACAGCATGCCAAATATCAGAAAGAGGACGACAGACAGGGGAGTCCCATTTCCTAAACATGTTTGAGTTCATGTTTAAACTTTTTTGAGGTGTTCTACCCAATAAATAATTTTCTTGCATTATAATTTGACAGTTTCATCCTCTTTTTTGTCATTCGTGTGAAAAAAGGTAATCATTACTTAAAAACATGAAATGAATAGTCACAATAACATGACTGATAAATAATATTTTCTATTTTGAGTATATGATTGATTCATTATGTATATTTTAGACATGTTACAACCGTCCCTGACATGCGTTACAACCGTCCCTGTACACTGGGACGGTTGTAACAGTGGAGAGACTGTATTAAAATCAATTTTGCAACCTGTACATATTTCATAAAACCACTTAAATACATTGTTTCAGCAGTTGACAGATTGAAGTTTATAATATAACAAATTGGTTATTCCAGTAAAAAGGTTTTTGATGTATTGCTAAAAATTGCAAAAAGTGTTACAACTGTCCCTGGTCTCCCCCTACCACTTGATCTGTGTCATTCTCCCGAGATCTCGCGCTGCTGCTGCCACATCACAGGGGTTGAGGCGCCTGTTTCTAAACTGATGACTGAGACTACATATATTCTACCTATGATTGAGATTTTAATCTAACACTAACATAAACACCTGATTGTGTTGCGTCTCCATTGCGTCTCAGAAATCAACAGATATGAAGCTCTAGCGCAAGTTCTGCCGGGAAGACTCAAATGTTACGTCACTTATTAGTTCAGATCTAACCAATCATTATCTAACACTTGGAGTATAAAAGATCGGTACTTACACATGTCTGAGTTCGCAGATGCTGACGCCAACCTTCACCTCCATCCTCCCCACCACCACCAGGATGGTCCCTGTCCATACTTCCCGGGGGTCGGCTACACCCCTGCCTTCAGCTTCAGGCAGGAAACGCAAAGTCCGCAACCCTCAGGACATGAGCTACGGACGGGGCCTAAGCCAAAGAACGTTATCTTTTTATATTTTGCTTGCTGATTGGTAATAAATATCATTGTTTCGTTATCTTGCCTCCCAAGTCTTTCTGGTAGAAATGTCTGTGATTGGCTACATTGCTCAACACTGCAAACACAAGTTATAAATATAATCTCGCATATGCTTGCGACTGAAAATCGTTTTTATATTATTCTTGTTGCTTTTTTGCAATATATGAATAACAATTTATTAGTTTTTAGATATTTTATGTTTAGATATTTCTATTTTGCGGGAGTCCCGCGAATCATTTGATTCTCCCGCAACCCGCACACGAGTAGTGTCTCACCGCCCGCGCCCGCACACGCCCATCAAATCTTGTCCCGCGCCGCACTCTGTTGCGTTGGGTCCCGCGGATCCCGCGGGAGTGCAGGTCTCTAGTGTGGATTCTTCCTGCATGGCTTTAAGGCACACTGTTCGGCAATATCGCTTAACCTAAAGGGGAACTGTAATTTGGAAAATGACACTGTGTGCTTTTTTTTTTTTTTTTTATATATATATGTTGGAATAGCCTACTCTTTTTATACATTTCTGGGTAAAACTCTAGACTGTTGTGTACTGGGGTTCATTTAAACAACCTGTCAGTGCTTAAACGTAAAGCGTTTACAGAAGAAAAACTTAACCTTGTGTCCAAAGGATAGCTCACCCAAAAGTGAAAATTCTGTCATCATTTACTCCATCAACTGTTTGGTTACCCATGTTCTTCGAAATATGTTCTATTGTGTTCAGCAGAAGAAAGAAATTCATACAAGTTTGGGACAACTTTAGGGTGAGTAAATGATGACAGAATTTTCATTTTTGGGTGAACTATCCCTTTTAACTGAAACATGGCACAAACAGTTTGATGGTCTTCTTTTTAATTAACTTACTCCCACAGGACACATGCTATTTGATCTCCCACAACCCTCTAGCAGAGGTGGGGGTATCATTGTGTTGCATAATCAATAACAGTACAGTAGAGCAGGGGCATCAATGGGTATGGCAGGGTATGGCTGCTGCCATACCTTGGCTGCCTGGTCAGGTAAATGCAAAGTAATATATTTTTATTGCAGGATTAACAGAGTTATATTACGTGTAACATAAAATGTGTAACTGTTTAATAAAAGAGAAAAATAAAAGCGATCTAGTTGTTAGATTCATGTCATGTGAGTTCAACGATGCTGCAAATGTATCTGTTGACAATATAATTTTAACCGCAGAGCCAATTACAGGCATTTCTGTTTAAAATAATGACCAATCAGAGGTGTTAAACTTACCGGTAGTGAGAATCCTCTCAGTTCAGTATCTCAAAACACCAAGTTTGTCTAGCTCAAGTTTAGTTCTACATGCGCACAAATTCTCTCATTATAACAAAATGGAGACACGATGTAAATAAAAGATTCATTGTGCAGTTTAGTCAGATTCATTAATTAAAATGAAAGAGTTTGAACTGACTGACAGCTTCAGTGATTATAAAGGATGCGCTCTTTACTCGCTTTCTGCGTAATTTCATTCGTAATTTGAAGAAAAGTTTTTGTTTTTTCATGAGACTTTGTGACTTTTCCTACAATTATACTTATACTTTAGACAGAATAGACAAAAATAGATTTTTAAATGTTGTAATGGTGATTTGACAATGTCTGAAAAATAAATTCAAAAATAAAATGTGTGGAAAAAACTATTAAGGAGTAAAAATGGCTAATGAGCCAATAAGTGCTCCTCTGTAGCCATCTACTGGTTATAGTGGTAATGTCTTTTTAATTTTAAAATAAAATTAAAAGTGTTAGTTTTCCTACATTGCGATACTTAAAATTGGGGACAATATTTGAAGGACTATCTCTGTATTGAAAAAAATATATTTAGTTACCACTTGTAGTACACTATGGGTTTGTGTACTACAAGTGGTAACTAAATACATTTTTTCAATACAGAGATTGTATGTTAAAAGCACATTTTAGTTCAAATTCATGGTGTCTCAAAATAGCACAGTTAAGTACACTTAGATGTTCTTAAGATTACCTTAAGAAGTACTAAAGAAGAATTTTTAGTATATTAAGAACAAAATTAGTGCGCGAAAATAGAGCACTTTAAGTACATTATGGAAGTGTACATTTTTTCACCTGGGGTGGTTATATTGCTGTCTATGGATGAGTCTATACCTCTCGGATTTCATCAAAAATATCTTAATTTGTGTTCTGAAGATGAATGAAGGTCTTATGGGTGTGGAACGAGGGTGAGTAATTAATGACAGAATTTTCATTTTTGGGTGAACTCACCCTTTAACACCCAGGAACACTCAGGGAAACACAGGAGAAATTACAAACCACTGAACACATACGAGAACTGACAAGGAACTGAACATAACAGGGAGTTTAAATACAAAATTGATGTCTGACTGGCTTGACTGTACATGACAAGGCCTGGAAAGACTACTTACATGAATATAAGGCTGAAATTGTATCAGCCAGGTCTCATTATTTTTCAAAGATAATTGTCAATAATCAAAGAAATCCTAGACACATTTTATTAACAAAATGCTAAAGTGTTTTTTTTTATGTCCCTGCTTCAACTTACCTTTGTAATAAGTTTCTTGATTTCTTCAGCACCAAGTTTGATATTGCTCGTAAATGCATTCTTATAACTCCTATTTCATCTGTGAGAGTCTGATTCTCCTCTTAATATTTCTGATTTTTCTGGCAATTCTCTCTAATTCTCTCAAATTATTCTGCACTAGACCTTCATTCCCTTGGTAATGAGGTTTCACAAATGAAAGCTTTCACTTCCATAGTTGATCCCAGTTTCACTGTTTTAATCATGTTTTACTTCCTTGTGTCCTGTTTCACATCCTATGCACTGGTGTTGTGCCAGCAGCATTTAAAATTATTTCTGTAGCCCTTGTTTTTTTGTAAAAAAAAAAAAAAAGAAAGAAAGAAAGAAAAAAAGAAATGAACTAACGTGTACAATCATTACAATTTCTATCCCTTTTCCAATTTTCACTTCCTTGCAAAAGATTTTAGAGCGAATTGTTGCTTCTCAATTACACTCTTATCTTTCTGTAAACAATCTCTTTAAGCCCCTTCAATCTGGCATTAGTCAAGGTCACTAATAACTGGTTAATTGCTTCAGACTCTGGCTGTCTTTCAATTTTGATCCTTCTTGATCTCAGTGCTGCTTTTGACACTGTAGATCATTCTCTTTTAATCACCCATTTAGATTCTGTCTTTGATGTTTCCAATACTACACTAAACTGGTTTAAGTCCTACCTCTGAGATCATAAGCAGTTTGTTACTATGAGTGGATGCAGGTTGGAGGTTGGTTTGGTGTCTGTGACTTTTAAGCTGAAGCTTGGCAGATGAGATTTGTAGAAGACAGATCTGTAGAATCGCGAGATTGAAAAAGAATGAGAGAGTAATCGCAGGACAGGTTGAT
The DNA here is from genome assembly GCA_039654765.1 of Mylopharyngodon piceus. Taxonomy (NCBI): domain Eukaryota; kingdom Metazoa; phylum Chordata; class Actinopteri; order Cypriniformes; family Xenocyprididae; genus Mylopharyngodon; species Mylopharyngodon piceus. The sequence continues at coordinate 24,935,072 of CM077443.1, read as the reverse complement.
GAGCATGTGTTGTTGATGTTGTTCCATGGATTGTATCTGTGTGTTGTGTTCTTGAAATAAAACAGACCTTATATCTTCATAAAACACACGTGTGGACATTGTGTGTAACAAAATTGGAAAAAGAGGATGAGGAGGCAGCACATCAGTTTGTTGTCAGTGTGGTGGAATTGATTAAAGAAATGAAAGGCCAGGGTGCTTGTGAGGCAGTGAGGAGATTAAGGGAGGATGAAGATGAGCTGGAACAGTTGAAAAAAACAATATGCAGACCTCCAGCTTAGTTTTCAGAACTCTACAAAAGCGTTAGAGAGTGAAATTATGTCATTTAGTGATCAAATACGGATCAAAGAGAACAGAGCATCTCCAGCTATATTCATGGATGCTCAGCTGCAGCCATCACAAGTGCCAGAGGTGACCATCAGACGTGATTTCAAAATTTAGGGACAAATAGGTTAGAAAGATTGGCTATCTTACACTAATTTAATGCATCAGATTGAAAGTGGAGTGCAGAAAGGCCATACAGAGACAGGAATTGTGGATGCGGTTGTGAAATTCCAGTTAAAAGCTGATCTGGAAAATCAGTCCATTACACATGAAGAGCTCATTGAGAAATTGAATGAGGCTGCAGGTATTGAAAATGAGAGACAACAGAAACGAAAGAAAAATACATGTGACTAAGGTAAATGAGCTCCAGGCCGATGTACAGGTACTACAAAAACTAAAAGAAGCAGCAGATGGACAAAAACTCACAGAGGGTGCAACAGCTAGAGGGAAAGAACAGAGGGTCCAGAGCTACACGTCCAAACGTGAGGCTAAGTTGTTTGAACTTGTCAAACAGTTGAAAGAGGAGATAACAGAAATCAAAAACAGTCACAACCATCCTTCCATCATGGCCGCCCATCTTTCAAGAAAATATGTAAGTCATGTCAAGTGTCACTAATTTGGCCTCTGTGGCTCCCTCACCTGAGTACTAACTCTATCACGGACTTCATAATACTCACTACCTCCAGTTCCTGTGATTTTGTGATACACATTTGGTCCATATATCACCCAAAGTCTTAAGTATTAAGAGTTTAACTCCCTGGGGTCAGCAGTCACATCAGCGATACCACCTTGTTTTTTAAAACTGTGAAATGTCTTCTTTTATTTGTGTACACTCACAATAAAAAAAGTAGTGCTTTTTGCAAAATAAAGAAAACTAACATGATGCGTGATCTGCCATCTCTATCTCTCAATGAAGCATTCTGATACTTCTCAGAAAATGAACTGTAACTTAGAGAATATTTATCACACAAATATGAGACATATGTCCTAAGAAACGTTGAAATGTCAGGTTTTAAATAATGTAGATCAAATCAAAAACAAATAGTCTCTGTTTATGTCATTTGTTTGATAATAGAGAGATGTCAGTCATTCGCGAATCACCTCATTATCTGCTAATGCGGCCACGCCCACAGAGAGCACGCACTATTCAAAGGCAAATTCTGAGGCGATCCATGTAAACAGAGTCAACGCCGTCATCAACCGCTGTCATCAACTCGAAAAAAAAAATGCATCAAGTTTAGTCAGATTCATGTACTTTTCATCGTTTTGAGACATGGTGAGGAATAATGCTGGAAGAATTTACCTCAGAGAAAAAGTACTGGTTTCAGTTTTATTTTGAGGATCAAGCCGAGGATTGTGAATGGTAAGTTCTGCATTCTTAAATTCTTTATTCTAATCATGATATAGACTGTCTGTGAATATTAAAAAGACCTTTAAATATGAATCCTGCATGTTCTGTGTATCTCTGTGTGAATGAATGGCGCAGATGCGGTTTCATTTACTATACATAACTTACTTACATAGTGATGCTTGAAAATGGGTTCCTCCTGGTGCACGACAATGCCCAGCCTCATGTGGCGAGAGTATGCAGGCAGTTCCTGGAGGATGAAGGAATTGATACCATTGAATGGCCCCCATGATCGCCTGACCTAAATCCAATAGAACACCTCTGGGACATTATGTTTCAATCCATCCGATGCCGCCAGGTTGCACCACAGACTGTCCAGGAGCTCAGTGATGCCCTGGTCCAGATATGGGAATAAATACCCCAGGACACCATCCGTCGTCTTAGGAGCATGCCCCGACGTTGTCAGGCATGCATACAAGCACGTGGGGGCCATACAAACTACTGAGTACCATTTTGAGTTGCTGCAATGAAATTTCAGCAAAATGGACTAGCCTGCTGCATCATTTTTTCACTTTGATTTTCGGAGTGTCTTTGAATTCAGTCCTCTGTAGGTTGATAATTTTCATTTCTATCAAACTATGTGGCATCCTTTCGTTCCTAACACATTACCCAGTCCATATCAGTATAGATATCCAGCATGATATTTTTCCCCATTGAGATCTGATGTGTTTTCAGTGTTCTTTTAATTTTTTTGAGCAGTGTACAACCCCTCCTTATGAAAGATCTGTAATGTTACATATATGTGACATTGGGTGTTTATGATAAATTTTTAATATTACATATATGTTACATTGTGCGTTTATTTCTCAGTTGAAAAAAAGACATTTTGTCAGTTGTTTTACTAGGTAACAGTTTTTTTTTTTTTCTGTTTATTTGCTTTTCCACAACATACATCAAAATTATTACTTTTCTGGGAAGATATAACAAAAACCTTTTTCAGAAGTAATACAGTTTTGCATTTTATTTGCTTTGCCACAACATATTTCAAAATTGCTTGCCGATTTGACAAATCATTGTTGTCAGTGAAATGGTCTTAAAATGGTTGCGTGACATGTTGTCAGCCACCATGGGACACCTTGTGTCATTTTCCCAGTATGCACGATTTCCTGGCATTTGGTGCAGACCCATGCACAGATAGATATTTCCAGTATTTCAGTATTTCCAGTAGATCAGTATTTCCATTTCTTTAACAGTGGTGTTAACATTCTTCTGAGTTCCAGATTTTTGCACACTGTACAAATTTGTTAGTTCCTTTAGTAACCTTAAGCATTTCTGCTGTTATGAACTTTCTGAAATACTCCAGGGGTGTGTGAAGATTGTCTGGAAGTGTGACACTCAGCTCTTTGAATGTGCTCTCAGGGGTTTCAAAATGTTTCTTTCTCTAAGAAAATGTTTTGTTACCCTGGCTGGTTGAATTTTGCTTCCCAGAGTTTATGCTTGGTCGTGCAGCTTCTAAATCTAAATCACTTGATCTGCTAATGTCTGAATCAGACCCACTTGATTCATCATCCTCCATGTCTTTCTTGCTAGGAGTGTAATCAGGGTCATCAATGTCTTCATCCGAGTCACTGTCACATCCCTCATACTCACTGTCATCTCCCTGGATAAACTTCAGTACATTCTGAACATCAAGTTGTTTTTCATGTTATTCTCACTACAAAAAAGATAAAATAACCTTAAAATAGGACCAGCATATGATATAAACATCTTGTTTTAGTTACAGGATTGCAAAATAGTTTTAAAATACATTTAATTAACAATCTAATTAATTTGACATTATTTTTATGTTTACATTTGTTAAAATATGCTTTGAAATGAAAATATATAACCCTAAAATAATCGAATCAGCTAAATTAATTGAGCAGCTCATTACCATTTTTTTTAATGTGACAAATACGTCACATCAAAATTCCACCTACTGTTTTAAGGTTAACAGCCCGATGTAACATATATGTCACCACAATATTTTCATAACTTGTTTTATATCAATTTGTTCAAGAAATGTATTAAAATCAGGTTAAGTGTAATATGTTATTAAAACATTAGAATTGTTGCATGGGTTGAAACATACCTTTAGTAACAAAAACAAGCGGTTTTAAAAATTGCTGACACTGCAACGTGTGCTAACCAGACAGGCCACCATTTTTGGAGAAGAAACAAAAATGCAGAACAAAAATGCACATATTGTCACATGACTGAACCTGTGTGTTCCTCATATGCCACTTAGGGACTTCCTGAGTTGAAAGTGAGGGATAATGCTTTATAAAGACCTTTCCAGATAATCACCAGTGTTTGTGACACCCGCGTCACTGCAGGTTCTTAGGGGTTAAAAGCAACTGAAAAAAAGCACAAATGTCAGGGCATGTCAAAACTTCTCCAGGGCCCCAAAACCCCCTCAGACACCAGAGGGTTAAATGCTGTTTTGTTACTGGAGTCTACTATCTGATCCAGACGCAGACCTGTGATTCATATGATTTATCTCACTCACTACAGCACCATTCATTTATAGAGTGCAACAGTCTAACAGTCTAATCTTGGTTAAAGAGTTACAAGCCATGAACCAAGCCAATCAGCTAGGTGAATCACAAAACAACAAAATTATTTACAGCAAAAAAAAGAAAAGAAAAAAAGAACTACAATATGCCACGGTAGGTTACAAATCAAGCAGAATGCAGGATCTAAGCACAAGCAGTTTTAAGTTTATTTTAACAACAACTGAACTAAACGCAGGGCTTAAATACAAAGGGATTAATGAGTTAATTGATAAGGCACAGGTGAATAGAATACAACAATCAGACACACATGAACAGAATACTAAAACAATCAGTAACCAGGGATACAGGCAGGGAATGGAGGATGACAGAACTAATCTAGAAACTGACACAAACAGAAAAACAGATTACAAACGAACTCTACACATGAACAGACAAACTCAACACGTGACCTAATCCTCTTCAGCTACCTTTTGCTAGTATAGCTTATTGTAACGTCTCAGTTACAAAGGTAACCCTCGTTCCCTGAAGGAGGGAACGGAGACGTACGTCGGACAGACCGACGAATAGGAATCTTGCTAGAGAGGCCAATCTACTTCGAGTGTAACTAAAACAAGCCAATGCACATTGGCATGCAATCATATGCAGCAGCTGCTCGCCTCGCAGCGCGGGTACATAATGAGCAGCAGGTGCGTTGCATCTTCAGGTTTTCGCTGAGGAGCCGAACCGGTTAGGCGGCAACATCAGCGGGGTACAACGACTGTGGCCACGGGACGTACGTCTCCGTTCCCTCCTTCAGGGAACGAGGGTTACCTTTGTAACCGAGACGTTCCCATTCAGTCGGTCACGTTCGACGTACGTCGGACAGACCGACGAATAGGAATCCCTACCAAAGTGCCACAGGAGCTGCCCCCTTCCAGCGCTCTGTTGTAAGCCACCTGAACCCCCTTGCCTAAGGACGGTGGGACAGGGCTAACACAGAGAGTGTCGATCACTGCTGTTCCCAAAAACCCATTCAGTGAGACTATTGGATAACGCTGGGAAAGCGTACCCTTTCGCTGGGAAAGGAATGCTGCGGAAGCCACATCCTTCCCCGAAGGAGTTATGTGGAGAAGTACATATGGACTAACCCCGTAGGGTTGTACAACATATGGAAGAACTGGGGTGACTCCAACTCGATGAGAGCTGGGTTCTCCCAGAGGGAAAGACACAGGCTTCGTTTAGGAGCAACCGTGGAACTAGACATATGGGATCCCTGTAGGGTCACACATATGGTACCCAGCCTAAACCCGGTTCTCAAGGATACAACGGAGTATAGGCCTAGCGCCAGACGCTCCGCCACGTCGGCTGCCGAAGGGAGATCGGAGGACTCAACAGGGTCTGCCTTGTAGGGACTCTCTGGAGTAAAAGCGCATGTAAGCGCAGCAAGCCGACACTAAGCCGGGGCCTCTCCGTGCCTCTGACCTGAGGTGAGAACACGGGAGGAGACCGGCTCGACACGAAGGCTATAGAATCTAGCGAACGTGTTAGGTGTCACCCAGCCCGCAGCTCTACAAATGTCTGTCAGCGAGGTGCCACGAGCCAGCGCCCAGGACGATGCGACACCTCTTGTGGAGTGAGCATGCAACCTGAGCGGGCAGGGCACACCTTGAGCTTGGTAAGCCAAGGCGATGGCGTCCACTATCCAGTGGGCCATCCTCTGCTTGGAGACAGCCTTTCCCTTCTGCTGGCCTCCGTAACAGACAAAGAGCTGGTCAGAGGTCCTGAAGCTTTGGTTTCTGTGTATGTACAGTCGCAAAGCGCAACTGGACAGAGCAAAGCCAGGGCTGGGTCTGCCTCCTCCGGGGGCAGCGCTTGCAGGCTCACTACCTGGTCCCTGAAGGGAGTGGTAGGAACCTTGGGCACATAGCCAGGCCGGGGTCTCAGTACCATGTGGCTGTCACCCGGCCCGAACTCAAGGCACGATTCGTTGACCGAAAATGCCTGCAGGTCCCCTACCCTCTTGATGGAGGCCAATGCAACCAGCAGCAAAGTCTTCATAGACAGAATCTTTAAGTCTGCTGACTGCAAGGGCTCAAAGGGAGCATTCCGGAGTGCTCTTAGCACCAGAGCAAGGTCCCAAGAGGGTAAGGGGGGGGGGTCGAGGAGGATTTAACCGTCTCGCCCCCCTAAGGAACCTGACGACCAGGTCGTGCTTACCAACGGATTTGCCATCTATGTGGTCGTGGTATGCGGAAATAGCAGCAGCAGCATGAACCTTAAGGGTGGAGGGAGACAGCCTACGCTCCAACCCTTGCTGCAAGAATGAAAGCACGACTCTGATCGAGCATCTTCGGGGGTCTTCCCGGCGAGAAGAGCACCACTCGACAAACAGGTTCCACTTCAAGGCGTAAGCACGTCTCGTAGACGGTGCACGTGCCGAAGTGATGGTGTTAAGTACCTCGGGGGGTAAGTCACCTAGAACCTCCGCGTCCCGTCCAGGGACCAGACATGGAGTTTCCAGAGGTCTGGATGCGGGTACCAAAGTGTGCCCCGTCTCTGAGAAAGAAGGTCCTTCCTCAGAGGAATGGGCCAGGGAGGGGCTGTCGCGAGGAGTGAAAGTTCCGGGAACCAGGTCCGGTTGGGCCAATAAAGCGCAACTAACAGGACCTGCTCCTCGTCATCCCTGACTTTGCACAAGGTCTGTGCAAGTAGGCTCACTGGGGGAAACGCATATTTGCGAAGGCCCCGGGGCCAGCTGTGCGCCAGTGCATCTGTCCCGAGTGTTCCCTCGGACAGGGAGTAAAACAACTGACAAGGGAGGTTTCTGGTGAGGCGAACAGGTCTACCTGAGCTTCTCCGAACTCTCTCCAAATCAGCTGGACCACCTGGGGGTGGAGTCGCCACTCTCCCGACAGCGCAGCTCGTGATAGCTCGTCGGCCACATGGTTGAGCACACCGGGAACATGAATGGCACGAAGCGACCTCAGATGCTTCTGACTCCAGAGGAGGAGATGGGGGGCGAGTTGCGACATGCGACGGGAGCGCAGACCACCTTGGTGGTTGATGTACGCAACGGTCGCAGTGTTGTCCGTGCAGACCAGCACATGCTTGCCCCGTAACGGCCCTTAGAGGCGGCTCAGGGCAAGGCGTACTGCTAGCAACTCGAGGCAGTTGATGTGCCAGTGCAGTTGGGGGCCCGTCCACACCCCGGAAACTGCATGCCTGTTGTACGTGGCACCCCAGCCGGTGGCGGAGGCATCTGTGAATACCACAGCATGCCGGGACACCTGTTCTAGGGGCACTCCTGCCTGAAGAAACAAGGGGTCCGACCACGGGCTGAAGGCTTGGCGGCACTCCGGAGTGATTGCCACCTGGAAAGTGCCGCGTTGCCACGCCCATCTCGGGACTTGGCCGTGAAGCCAGTGTTGAAGTGGTCTCATATAAAGCAGACCGAGTGGGGTTACTGCCGCTGCGGCTGCCATATGCCCCAGGAGCCTCTGAAAGAATTTCAGTGGGACCGCTGTCCTGCCCTTGAAAGTATTCAAGCAGTTCAACACCGACTGAACACATTCCTCTGTGAGGCGTGCTGTCTGCTCGACCGAACCCAACTCCTTACTGAGAAAAGAGATCCTCTGCACAGGGGAGAGTTTGCTCTTTTCCCAGTTGACCTGAAGACCCAACTAGCTGAGGTGTCTGAGCATCAAATCCCTGTGTTCGCACAACTGATCCAGCGACTGAGCTAGAATGAGCCAGTCGTCGAGATAGTTGAGGATGCGAACACCCTGTTCTCTCATGGGAACAAGGGCTCCCTCCACGACTTTCGTGAAGACGTGGGGAGACAGGGCCAGCCCAAAGGGTAGGACTCTGTACTGATATGCTCGACCTTCGAACGCAAATCGCAGGAATGGCCTGTGTCGCGGAAGAATCGAGACATGAAAGTACGTGTCCTTCAGGTCGAGAGCAGCCCCACCCATCTCTGGGTCACCCGTCTCAGGGGTGATTTTTCACTAACCACTTAAACAGTAGCAGAGACGGGAGGCGTCATCTTCCTGCAGCGGACACAGTAGAGCATGCTGGGCCGGAGTTTTTTTTTGCAGGGGACGACACCCTTGGCAACGAGCAGACTGAGGGCCCACGAGGAACTCAATGGTTTGTCGGGGGAGGCTCCCCGATCTGCTACTAACTGAGGAGAACTGCTGGGCTCAGTCCCCGACAGTGTCACCGAAAAGGCCACCTTGTGAGATGGGAGTGTCGAGAAAGCGTTTTAGTTTGACGACCTCTCGCACCTCAGCAAGGTAAGCCAAGGGGGCGCTTCTGGACCACTGAGGTGGACATCGTCTTGTTGAAGGCCTGCGCCGTGACTTTGATCACGGTTAGTCAACAAGCGCAGCTCAACCCCGGCTCAGAACTACCCTCATGCATAAAGAGTGCCTTGGCCTCACATGCAGGGTGGGTGTGGTCTGTAAACAGCCACCCCACCCATAAGGGTAGTGAGAGAGTAAAAAAACTTTATGCAGATTTTAGCACTTTTGGTGTTCCATATTTATGGCACCAATATAGTTCCATACTGCCAAGTTTTCCATGCACATCCGGAACACCTGGGAAAGCATGGCTGTAAACTCTGAATCTGAGTCAGCATAAGCACACACCATTACAGTGGGCAGCATCACCCTCATTTCCAGAGCATAACAGCCCTCTCTCCGATGCTGCAATCGACATCTGACCCTCAGCTGGAGCCCTGAATGAAATGCTAGGTTCCCCTATGAGAAGGACCAGCAATCCAATCCAGAAGCTGCACAGCATGCAATGCGCTATTTGCTCAATAATGGCAAACGAAACAAAAAACAGAAAATAAAGAGAGGACTTCGACCCCGCTGCTGTGCTGTTCGCCCGCACTCGAAAAAAAAAAAAAAGAGAAGTTCAACCAAAAAGCTTGACTCGTCTTCTAGCAGACACTTGCTTACAGAGAACAGGAACAAACACCGTTCGGCTCCAAAGCGAAAAGCTGAAGATGCAACGCACCTGCTGCTCATTATGTACCCGCGCTGCGAGGCGAGCAGCTGCTGCATATGATTGCATGCCAATATGCATTGGCTCGTTTTAGTTACACTCGAAGCAGATTGGCCTCTCTAGCGAGATTCCTATTCGTCGGTCTGTCCGACGTACGTCGAACGTGACCGACTGAATGGGAACTATAGCCTACCTATACTTAACTACCTTTACATTACATTTTGAGTTGCTTGTATCTTGGCAAGCTAACGTACAGTTTTAAAGTAGCTTCCCAAACACTGCGCACTCATTACCTCCCACCTTGTTCATTACAATTACATTTCATTGTCTTATCCAAACAAACAATGCTAGATTACAATATATTGAAAATGATAAGGAGCTAGAGTTTTTATATATACCATGCTGTAATGTCAGCTCATATAATCCCTATGTCAGATAATTCACAATGGTTTCCCATCTCATCCAGTAAAAAATACTCTCAACCACCAGTTTTCCTGGTTGTCCTTCATTATATCTGAGCTGTTACATGCCTCTGCACTTATCTCCTCCATGATCCTTCTTTGTTATCAAACCCATACTCTGGAATTGTGTCACTATACAAAAAGATCCACATTTAGAAAATGTATCTAATATTATACAACATTTTGATCTGACCCTCAAATTTGGTTGTCCAAGTAGTCACCATACCCTACTTTGTAATTTTTTTTTTTTGGGCGTGCAAATGGAAAATGTTTGCCCACTAACAGCGTGCTTGGATGCCTGGAGATGTGGTGGTGAGTATGTGTGAACTGTCATGGATGGATCTGCACCATCCATACATAAGATTATCCTTTTCTCATTCTTATGTAGATCTAACAATATTAAGTAAAATAATACTTTTGTGAATACAACTTTGAGAGATTTTAAAATGAACATAACAGCTGAGATCAGCTCACTGTAATAGAGATTACATAAACTATATTACCACCTGAAACTCATCCAAGTTGTAAAGAGTCTTCCAAAGTTCTGTCCTGATAGACATGGAATGGAATTAAGTGTTCCTGGAAAAGTAATGTTTTCAGAGAAGATACCATACCTGAACCAATAGGCCAGCATAATGCTTTCCAACTCAAAGCAAAAATAACAAGATTGAATCAATGTGCAGATGGGAGATGGAGGAAAAACGAAACTAAATGTACTCATTGCTTTTTTCAATCCAAAAGGATGTTCAGATTTCTGGGAAACCTCCCTCCCCCTTTAGAGAAAAACGTTACCTGAGGCTAAATGAAGTGATCAGATATGAAGAGAGAGAAACTACAGACATTATGACGTACGGTTTATAGAAGCATGTTTGAACATAGACTGACATGAACTGAAACTCATTCATAACAGCAGGGTTCTTACATTCTGAGAAAGTACATTTCCATAAATCCATTCTTCAAACAGCTTGTCCTCTGAAGGGTTATGTGGGAAAGGAAAATTAAAATTGAATTAAAAAAAATTTAATTGAAATGAAATTGAAAAGAAATCCAAAAATGTTTGACATTTCTGTCATTAATTACTCACCCTCATGTCAACCCGTAAGACCTTCCTTCATCTTCGGAACACAAATTAAGATATTTTTGATGAAATCCGAGAGGTATATGACTCGTCCATATAGACCGCAATATAATCAACACTTTCAAGGTCCAGAAAGGTACTAAAGACATCATTAAAACAGTCGACGTGACTGCAGTGGTTCAACCTTAATGTTATGAAGGGATGAGAATACTTTTTGTGCGCAAAAACAAAACAAAAATAACGACTTTATTCAATAATCCCCTCTCTTCCCTGTCATTATCCTTACAGTTGCCCCAGTAAGCACAGTGAAGGCTTCCGTGTTTACGTCCAGCTCAGTATTGGCCAAAGCTGATCACATGAGCAGCACGACGCATGCGTGTGATGCTGACGCAGGAGCCGGCAAATAATGAGTCGGCGTTCTGACGTAGAACCTGGAAGCGCTGGACGTAAACAACGTATGAGAATGACACAGAAGATATTGATGAATAAAGTCATTATTTTTATTTTGTTTTTGCGCACAAAAAGTATTCTCATCGCTTCATAAATTCAGTCACGTCGACTTTTTTAACAGTGTACCTTTCTGGACACTAAAAGTATTGATTATATTGCTGTTTATGGACGATATACCTCTCGGATTTCATCAAAAATATCTTAATTTGTGTTCAGAAGATGAACGAAGGTCTTACGGGTGTGGAACGACATGAGGGTGAGTAATGACAGAAATTTCATTTTTAGGTGAACTAACCCTTTAAGCAAATCTTTCAATAGTATAATACTAATCATTTTTCATTTCTTTAATGTAGCTCCTCAGTCCACAGGGAAACTTTACAAACAATATTTAGTCATAAAAAAATGGTAACTGCTGCATATTAAATTTCACAATACAAATGCTGTTTTTCTGTAGTGGGAAACTTCCAGTCCAGCACAGATTTTAGAGTTCAGAATCTGAAATCTGATATACAAAATCTGATATTCACTTAGGTTTACATGATTTTATATGATTTTTACATGTTTATTAGATATAAGGTAATTAGTAACGTATATTTAACATTATATTACATTTAATACATAATTAGTTTACATTATAGTGTGAGTGAAGAATGAAAATACTAATAAAATTTAAAAAAAACAAATAAAATACTAATAAAGCATATTTCAAAGTATTTTACTTTGCAAGATTTGTAATATAGACACAAATAAATTGAGCTTTCTTACATTTCATCACATTACATATTGACAAATGAGAGATATTTCAGATAAGAAAATGGGATCACTTTTAAAAAAAAATAATTCTTACGTGCTGCCAATTTGAATTCATAAGCTGACCAAAAAATCTTTCCACATATACATTCAATGAGTTGTGTGGAAACACCCAGAAGAGGTTCTGACAACATAAGACGAAAATACTGAGTGAACATTTGGAATGAGGAGGTTAATATCGCTCTCACACTCATTTCTTTACACATCTCTTACAGAACTCTTTGTTTGTGCCTTTATTAAGGTAAAGCTGCATAAATATTATAATGCAATAATAATGTCAGTTCACAGCACAGCACACCCACAATTGAGCATGTTTTCAGACTCACAAGCTAATTAACATAATTATGTGCAGATGTGATTTGGAGAGTGTGAACAGGCAGGAGGTTCTTCATTTTGAGTTCTTGTTATCACAAAGGTTGTTGCTCTACGGCTCAGGAGTATTACCTTGGCTTAGGACGTAGTGTGCATCAAAAAATTCTTCAGAAATGATTATACAACATTTATTTGTTGAAGGCCATGAGAAATCCAAACCATCAGGTGTTCATTAATAAGATAAAGACCATCAGACTGTGTGTTTATTAAACATACTGAGATAAAGCCAGGAATGTTTTCTTGTGAGCTCTTACTCATTTCCATGTTGTTATTTTTTTATTGAATGTGTATTTCAGGTTCACATTTCAGCATTGGAAACGTTATTATTTTAGGCTTTCATTCCCCTCAGAGGCATCTATGAGCCTGTACTTGTAAAGCTTGTACATTTGATACCTTCATATGCGCCACATAATCATCTTGTCAAGTGGGGAAAGTTGGCACAATTATGAAAGTATTTGATGTGGTCCTTCTAAAAATATACCGAGGGGACATGGTGTTGTATTAGAAAGTTGGTGGTTAAAAACTAGAATCAGGACTTTGCAAAAAAATAATGCACATCATGTTGGAAATATGAAATGAGTCAAAATATTTTTGGGTTAACTTGTCTCTGACTCTCTTAAGATACAGCACTGAGGCTCACGCTGGGCGTTAAAATGGAGTGAGCGCTTGCACACAGCCTCAGGTCACCAAAATTCACTAAACACTGCATCCGTTCAGTGATTTTCCTGCTCATTTCTGCAATGAAGAAATGCCATGTAAGCATGTCTATTATAGACATGATGGCAATGTTGCAGCATTAAGGGTTGAAAATGATTTTATATTGCTTTGCCAGCCATTTTTGAAAGAATTTGTAAAGAATGTGAAAAAGGCTAGTTCTCTTAAAAGTGAGCCTCTGCGTAAAATACGCTACAGGGATGATAAAAGAAATAAAAAGTCAATAACAAAAAAGAAAGCCCCATGCAGTATACACACGAAGATCAATCCTTGCTATAAGTTTTTTTTTTTTTTTTGGATCTCGCTTATACTTTTATCCTCTGGCAGGCTCAGAGAAGTCTGTTCATTGCTGTTTTGTGGAACTGAAATGATTTGTGGGGGATTTCAAACACAAAGGAGACATAAAAGTCTTCAGCTATTGACTTTCCTATTGAAGAGAGGGGCAAAAAATCAAAAACATCTTGGTTGAATTACCATGGAGATTCAGCAGTCAAACAATAACAGAGAAGGAATGATATGAGGTATTTGCCTGGTGTATCTCCTTTCGACAGAAAAGTTCAGATTTAACCAATTTTCAATAAATTGCAGGCATATTAATACAGTATAATCTACCAGAAAACAGTGTACATACTCTAACATCCTTATTACTTAAAGGGTTAGTTCAACCAAATGAAAAATCTGTCATTAATTACTCACCTTCATTTCGTTCCAAACCCGTAAGACCTTTGTTCATCTTCGGAGCACAAATTAAGATATTTAATTAACAAATTAGAACCTGGAAGCGCTGCACTGTGTTTACATCGTCAACCACATCAAAGACTGACACATAAGAGAAGAAATGGTTAAATAAAGTCATTATTTTTATTTAGTTTTTCGCACAGAAATTATTCTCTCGCTTTATAAAATTAAGGTTAAACCACTGTATATACAATTTTAACGATGTCTTTACTACCTTTCTGGACCTTGAAAGTGGTAATTGCGTTGCTTTCTATGGGGATCAGAAAGCTCTCGGATTTCATCAAAAATATCTTAACTTAACTGTTCCAAAGATGAACGAAGGTCTTACAGGTTTGGAACAATATGAAGATGAGTAATTAATGACAGAATTTTCATTTTGGGGTGAACTAACCCTTTAGATCTCAGTTGAGATCATGTCAAGCCATTACAAATCATGACTGTGTGAGACAGAATGTTCAAGCCACAGTATGTGTAATCATTTCAGAGTGATGACACTCTAGATTTACGTTCAGTGTCACACTGTGGCAGCTGACAAATGTATATCCATTAAGACAAGGGTCAAGGGTTTGACCCTTAGTTCTCAGAAACTAAATGTATGTACTTACTCACAAAGTCAAATTTCAACAGACATTACTAACCTCACTGACTACATCCTGTACATTCAGAACGATTGCCACACATGAACTATACGTTCTATAAGTTCTATTGTTAAACTGATGTATGCGTCAACTTTAGTTTACAGAAGCATTTTGAAGCTTTATGTGATATAGGCTAGTCATTGTCTAGTCATTTAAATGTGTCTCATTCCAATGCATTGCCAATCTGTTGATGCATATCACCTCATAGTATTTATGTGCTCTACCTGTTGTGCATTCATATGATTATTTGCCAGATTTTAGTATTATTTTTGTTGATAAGGTTTACTTTAAATATGGATTATTAAAGTTTAGAATACATCAGACGTAATAAAAATGAGAACTTCTTTAAAAAGAGGAGGGCAAAATATATTTTGTATGAGTGTATTTACAATTAATTTCAATCTGCTAAACATTTGCCACTCAAAGAACCTCACTTCAGCATTCTTCTATCCTGTAATAACCACTATCATGCTTTCATTATCACAGAGAGAACAAAAACGTGTTATCTTTGGTTAGCAGAGATTTGTTGATAAGAAGGACACATTTGTTTGTCATGGTTTGCACCTGAAGTGGCACCGGTTTGTTCCAGTCAAGCTCGATTCCAAAGAAAACACCAGAGGTATTAGAGAGAGTTCCATCTGTGAGGAAGTCAGCAAACCCAGCTCAACTACCAGTGGGTGGAAGATCTAGCTGTCACATTCAAGGATGTGGCAAAAGTTGTATCATTTCTCATCACTCACTGAGAACAACTGAGTACTATATTCAGAGTGAGGCCCAATAGGGACTAATGAACTTCTTTATTTATGACAGTGTATTCATTGTGCTGCTGGCAAAAAGGAGGATCCACATCTTGTTTTGTGCATTTATTTTCATACTGTATGACTGATCCAAAGATTCATCTAATCTAAGTGTTAAATGTCTTGTGTGTGCTAAACTAAAACAACTGCCCACATACTTCAAAATAAGAAATAATAGTTTTTTTTAATAACAATTTTAAGCGAGGATACATTAAATTGACATTTATAATGTAACAAAAGATTTGTATTTTAAATAAATTATGTTCTTTTGAACTTTCTATTCATCAAAGAATCTTGAAGTATCATGGAATCCAAAAAAAAAAAAAAAAAAAAAAAAAAAAAATTATTAAGCAGCAGAACTGTTTTGAACATTGATAATAACAAGAAATGTTTCTTGAGCAGCAAATCAGCATATTAGAATGATTCTAAAGGATCATGTGACAATTAAGACTTGAGTAATGATGCTGAAAATTCAGCTTTATCATCACAGGAATAAGTTACATAAATTA
Source organism: Mylopharyngodon piceus (assembly GCA_039654765.1). Lineage (NCBI taxonomy): Eukaryota > Metazoa > Chordata > Actinopteri > Cypriniformes > Xenocyprididae > Mylopharyngodon > Mylopharyngodon piceus. The sequence continues at coordinate 24,919,292 of CM077443.1, read as the reverse complement.
CATTTTAAAATGATTTTAAGTAATATATCACAAATTAATATCAGCCTATACTGTTTTGATGTATTTTTAATCAAATAAATGCAACCTTCTTTCAAAAACATAACCGACTGCAAAGTTTTGAAAAGTAGGCCCATGACTACACTGTAGTAATCATTCCCAGATTTTAGGTTTGTTGTTGGTTGGTTTGATTTAGGTTTGTTGTTGTATCCACTTGTTCTTGATAATTTGTTAGACAGACATACAGAAGTCATGTGATATTCGATGAAAATATGTAGATACACCGAAATATTTTTAGTTGTTATTATAGTAAACTGAATAGGCTACATTAAAATACTGTGAACGATGGGAGTCCTGCAAGATAAATAATGGCGTCCTTAACAAGCTATACATCAGTTGGGCATAACAGGGATTACAAAAAAATATTTTATAGGGCTCTGCAATATCCCTTTAAATAAGGCAGCAATATGCCATGGAACCAAACCTTCAGGGAATAAATGAAAGAAACTGAATATAAAGAACGCTGTCAAGAAGTCGCTCTGAGGTGAATAAGAAATCAAAAGCTCATGCAGGTGTCAAGTGCATATAGGCTTAAAGCCTAATCAACGCAGAGCATATATGCAATATAGATGACAAACTTCCAGTAATACTGCAGACAAGTCACATTTGAGAAATCACAGTATTTAGCAATGGGGACATTTGCACAATACAATTACCAAGAGATGAGGGCTTGAACTAAATGGAAATTCAGCTGCAAGTAAAACTAGTTCTGGGCTATAATTGGTCAAATAAAACTCACATGTCAGGACAACATGATCACATTAATTCTTGATGATATTACAGAGCTCATATCAACTGGTATTAAGACTAACCCATTATTTTCAAACTAAATTTTAAGCAAGTGAAAGAATCAGATTATTCTTATTATTGAATCTCTAACCTTTAACAATCAAGTCCATTTAAATCTCTGACCTTTATAAACAAAAGAAACGCTGGGAAAGATTTTAGATGGTCTTTTTGTTCTAATCGCTACTTCTGTATTTTACTGAACCTTGTATGAATTCAGCGTCAGCGTGAGGCCAGTCAGGAGATGCGGTTCAACGGTTCAGTTTCCAATCACAGATGTTTTGTCTCCCTCTTCTGCGAGCTTTTATAACTGCATCTGTAAGTTTTGTCCGAAATCTAGAATTCAAGGGTTTACTTTCATAGCGTTATTTTGGTCAAGAATTATCAAAAATTGTCAGATATTATGGTTTTCTGAGACGATAACTATGGTCTGAATTTGCTGTCACATGTCATGTTCATTGTTATGACTTATTAGAAGTATATGTTCATTTATTCACACTGCTCTACCCACAGTCATGCCGTTTAAACAGAGAAGGCTGGATAAGATCAAGTGCCCATAGAGTGAGGCTCAAGAGGATTTAAGTGGAGGAAGAACATGATCAGGAGATCCCAAAAACGCCTTTCAAATGCAGAGAACAACTGTCTGGACATCTTTAAAGCTGGAGGTTAGAGTTCAAAACAACCTTGACTTCCCTGAATCTAAGTGCTGATATCCCATGGTTTTAGAAATGAAGTACTGACACAATCTGAAAAAAATAAAGGTTCCAAAAGAGGGTTTTCACAGCGATGTCATAGAAGAACCATTTTATGTTCCCCAAAGAACCTTTCAGTGAACAGTTCTTAAAGGAACCTTTTTTTTCCTCTGTGTGAGGAACATTTTAATTATCTAACAAACTTTTTTCCCCACTATAAATAACCTTTTGAGCAATGGATCTTTAAAGGTTTTTCATGGAACCATAGATGCAAATAGGCCTAAAGAACCTTTATTTTTGAGTGCAGGGAGCTCACAGTCCTCTCAAAAGACAAAAGAACTCAATAGAAACTGTTGGAATGTTTGGGGAAAAACCGATTGCCAAATGTCTTTAAATCCTCGGCAACACACCTAAAGTGACTTTCTAATTGTAATGGGTTGATACTCGCTCATAGGTTTGTGATTGATGTTTGCTTAAATGAGACAAAAACACAATCATCATTCAGGACATGAAAATGAATACCAACACCACAGACCTGAGCGATAAACCAAATCATGGTCACATATGACTAAGTTGACTGACAAGTTAAAATTTCCAGACGGCAGATTGTGTCACACCCAAATGTGACTACCATGACAATGTTCTCCTTCCTTTTTAAAATATTTTTTTGATTATAGGAGGGGTTATGGGAAAGGCCAGAGTAGTATTAAAATAATGAGTACACTTTATGTGAAGCATTTTGTCTTGGAGGAACTGGATCTCACCAAGCCCCTGCTTATTTATGATGTGGGTACAAAATATCAGTATTATACATGAATATATTGTTGTAAAGACTTTTTTTTTTAAAAAGTTCTAAATAACTTCTTGTGTTTAGTAATAGCTTGTATGATTCATTCAAGAAAAAGCAAATACATACTGAAGCTCATACTATTAACAAAACAAAAACACACTTTGTTCAAACAGGTTTATTATCCTATAAACAGTATTCAGCATTGTACCACAAAAGTTCAGCAAGTAACATCTCATGTTATTCCAATTGCATACCTTTTCTGTTTACAGTATTTACAACTTGCCATCAAAAATGTTTATCACATTTGTCTATAATCAATCTCATAACTGTTCTGAAATGAAGTGATGTGAAAATCTCTGAAAAAAACATTTTAGCTGTGTGTTATTCAGAGTAACACATTTTCTGTAACATTCAGAAAAATAAACATTCATGAGTTGAAACTTCATAAAGACCAAACATATGCACTGCTTAAATTATAATAAGGACCACCAACTATTTTGTCAGCAATATAATTGTGTGCTGAAAAAGAAGTTATTAAACTAGCATCAAGTTTGAATCAATCTTCCATAGATTTTATTCAACTTTTGCATTAACCACCTCATAATTTATCTTGCGTTTTATCTGGATTTTTGAAACACTAATACAGACTTGGGAGGAGCTAAATTAAGATAGAAGAATGTGTCTTTCACATTAAAAAGATACATTTTGTGTCCATGGTGTCCACATCCGTGAACAGAATCGGCAAAAGAATGTAAAAGGTGTATTTCATAGGGTATGAGAAAATTAAAATTAAATAGTACATACTGATCTTGCATAGTCAGCTCATTCATCCCAGCTTCCAACAGACAAACCCCTGACCTCTGGGAGTGAATCTGTAAAAACTGGCTCATCAACAAACACATATTCAAAAGTAATGTAGTGGTATAAAAGCATTGGCAGGCAAACTGTGGGCCCAGTGTTCTTCGGTAATGAGTGAAATGTGTTACAATAAGGAAAGATTCATTGAGGGCTGGATAAAATCTCAAGTCAACTACTACGGAAACTGATAACGGAAATCCCAAATATGTCATGAGACGCAGGGAGCAGTTAAAATGAGTACTTAAGAGAAGCCAAGACTTAAATATTTATCTTCATCTCCATGAAAAATCAATGAATGCTTCATTCAGTATTTTTAAACCTATGAACTTCTAAATAAATCCATTAAGAGAAAAAAAGCTAACAAACCACTAATTACTATCAGTGTACTTCTAAAAAAAGTCAAAAGCAAGTTTTATAGCAGTGGTAGTGTATTTTATACAAACGCTAGCAATTTTGAAAGTGGACGTATCAGGCACTTAGATCGTGTTTGAGACGACGTCAAAAGGACTGCAGTATAATTCCACTATAACCTTGACCTATAGTTGAGCTGTGGCTTATCAAGGGTTTGTTTTTTGGAGTCAGCCTTTTCTCAAAGGAAAAAATTCCCACACACCTGTCAAACACAGAGAGAACAAAGCCAGGCTGCCTGTACAAAGAAATTAGAGAAGATGCAGATAGGAAGAGCAGATTTATCTGTCCTTGGACGTGAGCTTCTCGATCAGCTCCTGAAGGGGTGCTAGCTCTTTCCGATCAATCAAATTAAACTCCTGGAGAAAAAAAAAAAAAAAAAAAAAGTAGAGAGAGAAATGTTTTAATTTGCGTTATCCCTGTAAAATATCATATTCATATTCTTATGATAAGCAAAACCACTCAGGAAAACACCAACTAACACACCTCAATGACACAAGTACACACCTGAACGAAGAAGATAAAGTGCTTGAAAGAGGTGTTGAGGTGCGCCTCCTCCTGCAGCTGGATAACAGAGTCAAAGTGCTGGTGGTAGATGTGAGCGTAAACACGGAAGAGTCTCTTCAAAATGGTCTTGGCCACCGACATGAAGTTCTTCGGGAAAGGGACCCCTATAAGTGTCACACAGAAAAACAACTTTAAAATGATCCAATTATGCTTTTTCTGATATTACCTCACATGTAGTGTGTAATACAGTTGTTTGTGAATGTAAAAAGTCTGCAAAGTTTCAAAGATCAGAGTGCACAACAATAGGAGGTATTGTCTTCTTAACTATGTGAAACAATTTTACAGTAATTCCAGCACAAACCTACATAGATTTGTAACAAATTTGCATAATGCCAGCCTATTTTCTTCATTGGCTGCCTGTGAACGTTCACTTTGACCCGCCCTGCAGTTGCAGCTGAGGCCTGGGAAAGTTTGGTTTGTGTTGTCACTTGTAAAGAAGTAACCATTTTCTGTGCTGCAAAAGCAATTCCATTTTGCATTCATCATCCAAAAGATGAAGACTTGGGCTTGAACTGATACGGTAAAACTGACGCCATTGTTACTGTTCATATCACTGTGTGCCTCCAAAGCTGAAATTCCATTATGGTAATGGTTGTTTCATTTTATTAAACTGTTTCAAATACTGTGAGAAAAGTGGTGATGCTGCAATGTATATTATGAGAAAATTAAAGTGTTTTATGTCCTTGGATGCATGTAAACCTACTGTAGGAGGCCTCCAAAACAAAATTAGGAACCTTTAAAATAGCATAATAGGGGCACTTTAAAAACTGCTTTAGAATCAAAGCAAAAGGAAATGGTGGAAAAAATGACCAGCAGAATATGTAACTAGTTTTCTTGAGAAGACTTAATTGTTTGAAGCATGTTTTGTTGATGCTTTAAAAGCACCACCATGTGGACAATTCCCTCCATGATCATGATGAGCTATATAAAGAAAAAAGCATACCAAATTTCGATATCATGCACAATAAATTAAAGGAGAAGCACACCTATTTTTGATGGGAAAAGTGTCTCATCATCAAGCTGATCCTGGACCCAAGTCATCAGGTAATCAATGTACTTTGGAGCGGAACATTTTATTGGTTTTTTTATGTTGGTCCCATCAGCCCAGTGATATTCATACCTGCAGACAACACACAAGAAGCTAATTAAAAGAAATATATTTTTTACATTTACATTACACATGCAGCACTCTTTTAAAGTACACATTACCGTTCAAAAGTGAACTTTCTTATGCTCAAAGTCTTGGTAAACATAAGAGGCTTCATTCAAAAATGTTCAACATTTTGAACAGTAGTGTGACGGCCGTTTCACACCACAAACTTGAGCTTCATGTCAGTGTAACTACATCGTCACTGCAGCTACAGACGTGCGAGAGTATTCACACTGGAAACATTTGTACAGAGTCACAGCAGCAGCTCCAAAGCTACATATAACTGAGCATTTCTTTATAAAGACAACTATATTTGTTTTTAGAAGTTGGTCATTTATAAACTTGATAGTCTTGAAAGTTTGTTAACATGGGGAGATGTACAACATTCACATGTAAATGGTAAACAACAAACACAACCAAGAAAACAGCTCCGATCATGTCTTTTCAGTCATACTTTGATCTGTTTACAAGACAGCAAACTGCGGAAAAAAAAGGGAAAAATCGGATTTGATTTGGGTAGTGCTAGAATCTATATACCTGTCTGTGTATTACATAATAAACTAAAAGAACGTTTATATAAATCATATTTTTTGGCTAGTTTACTTTAGTTTTTATAATACACCATACTTTCACACAAACTGAATAATTGAAAACAAGTTTAAATGGGTAAATCTTCTATAAATATTTTTCATCCTTCATTTTCTTTTCTGACATACTCCAGTTCTTGTTAAAACACACTAGACATGCTTATTCTGTGCATTTTGAGCACTTTTTGTGTGAAATCATATTTATTTTGTCCATCAAAAGTGTGCTTTCACTTTAATTGAGCGTGAGCAGCGCAGCAAAAATAGACTCGGCGCAGAAACACCCGCTTCACTGCTGTTCACGTGATGCTCCTGCTCCCGGTGTGAATGCACTGATTGGTTAACAAAAAATATGCGCTGCTTACGCATGCGGTGTGAAACAGCCATAATGCTTAAAATATTTCACATGATAAATCCCTGTTAACCCTTTGACGCGTACGATCAGTCTTGGCTGGTCCCTGGAGCGTACGATCACACTGGTGTGATTAGAACGTTCAGTGCATCACGTGATCAATTGCCAAATTCAAATGTTCTTGCCGCTTTGGCTGGCGCTAAACCAGAGACGGAGGCGCGCAGCGCTTTTCATATATCACAAATATGCAGTGTTTTCAACCGCATAATGTTTATTTTAGGTTTCAGACATTTAAATGCACATAAGTACTAACAAAACAATATATTTAGAGTTTGTAAAATACACACTGATGTCTATGGAAGCGGCAATAACAATCATTTTCATAATAATTATACGACACGTTTTACACAATGTGTATCTTACATGAATAAGTAACTTTAAGGTTTACTCTATTCTCCCAGTTCATCTGCTCACTTACTTTCATGTATTTCGGGAGAAGTGGATGAATTTGCGTGTTGTAAATCCAAAAGATCCGATTCTTCGTGCGCGGCGCAAACTAACATGGCGGCTCCCATCGCGCATATAGAGGGTATGCACGTGACGTCACAGTCGACCGTTATGACTGCGGTTACGCCCACTGAGTGGCAGTATTGGTTTTCAGAGTGAATGCCGCGAAAAACACACAAAACACATCTAAAACGGGAAAGAGCTTTGCGACTGACTGTACAAACAGCTTTGACACAAAATCTGAGGTATATTTTTACAGACTGCTGAAAGCTACAGAAAAAAGAAACAAATAGGTCGCTGCAATTCACAGAAACAGCTGGACTCCAGGCAAAGAAACATGTTTTGCAGTTATCATTTTGTGTCAAAATGTTGGATTTTGGGGTAAAATCATACCCTATATATTGTATTGTTATATATTGTGTTGACAACTCATCAATTAAATATTTACCATCTTATATTCTGCATAATTGGGTGTTTTAGACAAAAACTATACAAGTTTTAGGGCTGGACGATTTGACGATATATATAACATTGATATAAGTGATCACTCAGATTTAGACCTACCTATATTGTAGTTATATAAAGTGTTCACAGGAAGATTTGCTTTATGTATTTCCCCGGCGTCGAAATCAGGTACATATAAATGTCAGGAAACACGATTCCTGGCTGCATGCCAATATCCATGGATTAGGTTTCTTTGACATGTCATAAGGAACACTTTCGAGCCCAACCTTTAGTGTAATCGTTTGTTTCACTCGCGTTTTCGCAGTTTCCCCTATTAAATCCAGTCATGCAGCAGGTTCTTTTGCCACTCAGTCCAGCTGAGGGAGCGCGTTCCGGCGGGAAAGTGACGTCTATGCATACCCTCTATAGCTCATCTAACGCGATCGTTATAAAGGTGTTTAAACAGCAAAACATCCACTTGCACATATTTGACAATCGGAATATCAGATATTTCATGCTATAGTTAACAAATTTGTGAATATTTTGAATAAAAAAGAAAAAATTAAATAAAAGCAGATCATCAGTCATTCAGCGCTATTGTGGCTGCGGTGTGTCACGTAACAAGCAATGACGCGTCACCATGGAAACAATAAAGTGATACGTTATAAATAACTGTCGCCTTGAAAAACTCACGCTGGGGGCTCAGCCAGAATATTTTAAACTTACGTGTGAAATACTTACTTGGGTCCAGCAGACATTAGTGGGCAGCTTTCCTCAGTGCAGAAGTCTGTGATGGTCCCATACAACATGTTGATCTGGTTAAAGAAGTCCACAGCTACGAGCACATGAAACAGCATTATAGTACAAACTCATGTCAGCATCTTTAAGCATGTAGAAACCCACAGTCTGAATGAATCATATTTTGTTCTAAACAAAAACAACATAAATATCTACCCTATGCAGTTCCATCACAACCCTCAAGGGGTTTTGGAAGCCCTGCTGTAATTATATAACAGAAGTTGGGTACACCCAATATTTCATGAGCTGCAGCAATTAGATGAAACCCTAAACCTTAGCAACATCAGCGCTGCCAGAGTCTGTATTCAGCCCTCTGTCCCTGAGGCTAACATTCTAAGAAAGCTCCACTGTCTCTATTGTTAAAAATAGAAGAAGGCCAGAGGCTATCCAAGCAACTGCCTCTGAAATCTTACAAAACTGACCTACAAAAACAGGCCTTATAAAATATACGTTAAGTGGGAAGATGCATTTAAACGTGAGCGTCAGCATGAATACAGAATACTGATTTTGACTGTACCCATTTTAAATGGTTTTGAAATCTGAGATGGTAGCATGTGTGCACATAGAATATTTTCTTTGAAGCCACAACACTGAATGTGACAGACACATTTAGTCTGAGATGCGATTAGAAGGAATGATGCATGATGACATGTCTACATCATTAGGTTATTCACATTATATTTTAATTTAATTTTTAATTCTACGGACCTACTTACAATTGAGAACTATAGGGGACAAACATAGAACACTTTTATAATCACTTTTTTTGGTAACACTTTATTTTAATGTGTCCTTGTTACACGTTACATGTATTTACTATAGTAATAACCATAAATTAGGCATAATTACATGCAACTAACCCTAAACCAAACCCTAATCCTACCCTAACCTTATAGTTAGTACATGTACTTAATAATATTATTCAGTACTTATATGTATAATTACATAGTAATAGGGATACATTAAAATAAAGTGAAACCCTTTTTTTTTTTTTTTTAAACACACTGAGGATGCAAACACATATTTTTTTTTTTTTTTTCTTCTAGATAAAAGTCACATGCTTACTGTTGACTGCCACCCATTCATTGAGGTCCTCTCCATCAGGGAGCATGACGGCCATGCGCAGGTTTCCGCTGCCTAGCGTGGCCTCTGCATGCTTCAGTAGCTCGTACTGGTGTGAGCCCTCTGGAATGTTCTTCTTCGGTTTGAACGTCTTTGACGAGCGGCTTCCACTGTGGAATGATAGAAGAGTAAGAATGCAGGATGTTCATACTTTAATGATTTGCTGCACACTTACACTGAACCAAAAAAATACTCAGCTTGGTCAAGCAAAATTTTATCATATTGTACATGAAATACCGTTTATTTTTAGTTTTGAAACCTGTTTGTGTGGGATTAAACAGTAATGTAATGAGATAAGATAGAATGTCCAACAGCTATTGGTTAGGACAAGTCATTTATATAGTAGAGATGGAGTTTATTTTTATCACCACATGCCTAAATCAAATTGCCACTTAAATCTGGCAGCACTCAAAATACAAGCGAAGATGAGGGTTAATATTCTTCAAAAACGTTTCCTGGCTTCTGGGACAAATTAATGCTGGTATACTGCCATGAATACTATTCTTAAAAAGTAGAGCTGCACAATTATTTGTTAAAAGATCGCAATCTCGATACAAACACCCGCACGATCTTATTCATAAATGACAGCATTTCGGCTATGTCTATTAAACGTTTTACAAGTACGATCGCAGCAGACATTCAAATCTGCGTTGGCGCTGCCACTGAGCCAGAGAAAGCAGTTGTGATAGATACGAAACAGCTCCACAGTCTTTTCAACCACAGTATCACTACATCTGTGTCACAATTAGGGATGTCAATTTACATAAATTCCCATAATCGATCGTTGTTTTAATTAACTATCAATTAATCGATTAATCGTTAACCTTAACCACTTAAATATGAAGCAGAGGGCGCTAAGTTATTATGTTACTTAACATCCATTTAGATGTCATTTTAAAGCTTTGAAGCTTGGATTTACAGTGAATATAGGGAATATGACCATCACTTAACAAGTGCTTTTAAATTTGCTGACATACTGGAAGTTCTCTTTTCATAGTGTGAAGAAAATAACTGCTTTACATGAAATTGTGATCTGTAAAACCATAGTACATAACAGATAGACTTGTGTCATATAACGTTGAAAAGGTATCAACTAGAAGAATACAATAATCATATTTATTTCAGTTTGAGACCAAACTATACCAAGTATTTGTATGAAAAAGTGCCACTTACACACATGCAAACCGTATGATGCTTTTATGCCAAGTTTTTCTTTGTAACTTTGCGAAACATTAGTAAACCATAGTAGATCCCATATCTTTTAGAGCAGGTGGTCTCGAACGAGCCCAAACACAACATAAGACAATGAGTAGATCACAGAAATGACATGCTGCTTGGCTAAAGTTATAGGACTTCTGGGATCCGATCGCGTCACGATCATGACTGTTTTCTAACATCATTTGAAAGTTCAACAAATGGAAACTGGATCTCGGGTGGAGTGGGTGGGTATAGTGGGTAGGGACAATGTGACATGCTGTGACACGGAGTGACATGACATACTGCTTGGCAATATAGGACTATAGGACTTCTGAGATCCAATTACATTGCCATCATGACACAGTGCTTTCTAACGTCATTTGAAACTTCAACCAATAAAAACTGGATCTTGGTATAGTGGGAAGGGACGATAAGTAGAGACCAATCGGACACTGTTTTACAGCTGAGGCACACTTGGACTGGTTTGATTGCTCTTGATTAACCATGCGCCACAGAATAGGAGCACACAACTGAAATAGCACTGAAAGATCATCACTCATCACCCAGGATATTATTACTTGTTTACTATTCTATATACTTTTATTGTGGCAATTACAGAAGTATGTAATTCTTATGTTCAGTAAAATCACTTGTTTGGAGTTTTTTTTGGACCCTAAGCATCATTAGTACTTCACAGAAGTACTAGATAAAAGTTTATAGTTCGGATATAAACACTGATGTGTCTACGGAAGCAATATCAAAATGGAGTAAACCACCTTTAGAAAGTAACAACGCTTCAAATAAAGATTGTATCAATTTCATTGTTACACCAGTAGCTGGTGACAAGTGACTGTCAAAAAATGTATTTGTCATTGAATCATTCATTCAAGAGATTTGTTCAAAAATGCTGATACATCTAGTAATGAAACAGGAGAAGTCTTTTTGAGCAAGTCATTGAATAATTTATTCAAACTGATAAAAAAAAATAAAATTTTTTTTAATAATAATTCAAATAAGAAGTAAACTAATTTTTTTTTATTTATTTTTTTTAAAAGATTGCAGCGATTAACATTTTGTCAGAACCTCTAGTAAATTACATGTTATTTTGTTTAGTTGTCTATTCAGAATCTTGGTAATATCATGATCTCTATTATAAACAAAACAAAAAACAAAACATGATTCTCAATTTACTCGTGCAGCTCTACTTTAAAGTCAGCATGAAATAAAAATTCACCCTAGCTATTTTCTAAACGCACGTTTTATTGGTCTTATTGCAAACAATTCATCCATGCATATGTTTAATTTAATAATTCTTTGACATTGTAATGTTATAAAATATCATAACTAGACCTTGTGGTGAAAACAACAAAGCTTCTCTCTGGTTATGTATGCAGGACTTCTACAATTATTTACTTTAAACCCCGCCCCTGCAAGCTTGCGTTCATCTATGTCCACTTTTAAGTGCAATGTCCACATCTCAAAATTCAATTAGAAGCCGAATAGCCAATGCATAGAACAAATACCAATAGAACCGATAATTCGTTACACTCGGATCTGTCACAAATAGTGCTGTCAAACGATTAATCGCATCCAAAATAAAAGTGTGTGTTTACATAATATATGTGTGTGTACTGTGTATATTTATTATGTATATATAAATACACACACATGCATGTACATATTTAACAAAAATATATTATATTTATATATAAAATACACTACCAGTCAAAAGTTTGGAATCGGTAAGATTTTTTATGTTTTTAAAAGAAGTTTCGTCTGCTCACCAAGGCTGCATTTATTTAATTAAAAATACAGTAAAAACAGTAATATTGTGAAATATTATTACAATTTAAAATAACTGTTTTCTGTTTGAATATATTTTATAAAGTAATTTATTCCTGTGATCAAAGTTGAATTTTCAGCATCATTACTTCAGTCTTCTGTGTCACATGATCCTTCAGAAATCATTCTAATATGCTGATTTGCTGCTCAAGAAACATTTATGATTATTATCAATATTGAAAACAGTTGTGTACTTTTTTTTCAGGATTCCTTGATGAATAGAAAGTTCAAAAGAACAACATTTATCTGAAATACAAAGCTTTTGTAACATTATACACTACCATTCAAAAGTTCGGGGTCAGTAAGAATTTTTATTTTTATTTTTTTGAAAAGAAATTAAAGAAATGAATACTTTTATTCAGCAAGGATTCATTATTATTTATTATTTAATTTGATTAAATAATAAAAATGTATTTTATAGTCACATTATTAATAATATTTAACGTTCTTTCAACAACCTTTTATTTGATTAATAGCAAAAAACTTGAAAAAAAACAAAAAAAAAAAACAATAACAATTCCCAACTGGAAAAAGGTCAGGAAAAAACACCTTAATACATTTCACTATCAAAGACAAGCTCATAAAGAAGAGGAATTACATTTGACTTGGAAGAAAAATTTTATGAGGTCAGCGGTGTTTATTTAACTCATAGCCCTTTAGACAAGCCACAAGGATAGTGCAGAGAGCTATATGGAGGTATTCAACACCTCCTGAAGACTTCATAAACGTATACAGGTATACTTCTCTAGCATGGCATCTAAGCTGGGCCACTCCTCCTCTGAGTTGACCCTACAAGCATATGTGCCTTTACTGGTCTATCAACACCTCAAAGCCAGCCTGTCTTCACCAATTCAACAGCTGCTCTGTTTAGTGTGTCCACCTGTTTAGACACATACAGAACAGGGTTTGCATAGTAAAGAACAAAAGGAAACTGGAAGTGATCAACAAATACAAACCACAACATACAAAATCAGACAAACCTTCTGAAAAACTCACTTGAATAACCAGCATGTGTCAAGCCAACAATAAAGAGGATCAGAACAGACCTGCGACCCATTTTCGGGTCATGACGCTCCCAAATGACATTATCTTTTACCCCTAATGACATTTCCCTGAGTCAGGCGACTGCAACAGAGCATCAAGCAGAAGTCAGATGGGAAATTCCAGTCTTCACCAAGCGAAAAACATGTGGCCAAGACCAAGAGCACACTCAACTGTTTGAGGGCATAATTTTGCTGTTTTAGCAACAAAACAATAGTGAAAGACACTCTTTGCAGATATCAATTTAAAGTCTGCATAAAACAGAAGTTGTGACATATCTGAATGAAGCAGCTTCTCGAACAAGAAAAAAATGTAGGGTGGGACTTGATTTTGCCCATTGGGAATTAATTGGATCACTGTGGTTTGCTATTGCTGTGATCTCATGTGAGAGACGGGTTGTCCTGCCCTAACACAGAAAAACACATTATCAGAGAAGAGATGTCGCTGCAAAATGAAGGGGAAGTTATTTTGATTAAAGATTATGAGGGCACATACATTTGTCTCTCATTCTAATTTTTCTAATTGGTGGAAGGTTTAAGTGAAAGTGACGTGACAGGTAGCCAAGTATGGTGTCCCACACTCGGAATTCGTGCACCTATTTCACCTATCCAAGTGCACACACACAGCAGTGAGCATTGAACACACACCCGGAGCACTGGGCAGCCATTTTTGCTGCGGTGCTTGGAGAGCAATTGGGGGTTAGGTGCCTTGCTCAAGGACACCTCAGTTGTGGGTAATGAGAGTGGAAGACAGCACTATTCATTCACTAACCCCACCTACTTTTTCTGCCGGTACTGAGACTCAAACCCGCGACCTTCGGGTTACAAGCCCAATTCTCTAACTATTAGGCCACAACTGCCTAATGCAAGGCTTTTCTTGTCTTTACGCTCAGCTGAATCATACAGACTGATTTACAGCACAAGTACTTCCCATTTTCAAAGGAAAGCAGAAGAAGAGAGAAATGCACTAGTCTTTACATTGTTGACAAATTATTTTTGTTCTTCATGATACTTGTTTCTATGATTTAGCTCTCACAACAATTAAATCCATTGTAAGGTAGTTTCTCCTTAGAAATATATATATAGATATCTAGGGAGAAACTAGCGTTGGGCAGTATATCGAGTTTGTACGATATATATTGCTATATTTTTATAAACGATATAGGATGAGGCAATACCGTTTATATTGACAGTAGTTTGATATTACAAGCACATCTGAAAAATAGTGAAGGACACAGAATGAGCTGCTGCGGGAAAGCGCATAATCCAATTTGTCCGAAACATGAGACATGCTTTAAATTAAAGGCTTCAAAATAACTCATAAGATATAGTTACCATGTATAGTTTGAAGTGGCTTGCACTTTCAGGTCCTCTGACAAACTTTTTAATGTGTTTGAATTGTAAGTTAAACACCACATTTCACAGCTATATTCTCCATCTGTAAATGTTAGAAGGTCATGCAAATATTTCCATTTTGCTGTTAGGAGTGGACGAGCCTTAACTTCAGCTTGAGTTAACAAGTTTAACTCCGCTAAACTTCACAGACTTCAGGTTTTTTTTTTTTTTTTTTGCAAATAATATATACTGTAGCATAGCCTACATTGGTTACATTCACTGTATTTGTTTTCATAGCCAATTTAACCAGCTTTATAAAGCCATTTTCATGAACACTGTTTGTAGGACATTTGGCAGGATGTGAAATAACATTTTTTATAAAATAATTTTACCCAAATATTGAATATATATATATATATATATATATATATATATATATATATATATATATATATATATATATATATGGTATATTGCCATTCAAAAAACAAAACAAGATACGTTTTTTTTTTTTTTTTTGCCATTATCACCCAGCCCTAGGAGAAACTGAAGAATACTTTTATAAATACAAATGTGAAAATCAACACAGGCTGCACATGAGAACAAATCAACATTTAAAAGGAAAATGAACTGCACTGGGACTTACAACACTGGGTTACTGTACAGTTTACGGTATACTGGGATTATAGTGGGATAATCCAGACTGATCATGTCTGGATTTCAGGTTGCACTCTGATGACAAATCATTAAGGTACGAACCGTTAAAGCGACAGAACACTTATTAGGTCGCAATTATTGGTGACAACTTTTTTTTTTCGCGTTTTGCTGGAGGGACACATTTGAGGAAAAAGCTACTTGTGTCGATCCACAAAACACTACTATATCCCTTTTACATAAATGACATGATGTTGGAAAATAAGGCTCTGTTCAGAGTCAGATTATTGTAGTAATAATCCAAGTATAGTCATAAAGGATGAGTAACCAAATCCAATTTCATTGTGATGGCCTCATGTACTGGCTAAGTATTCTTCATTAGCCAGACTACAGTTTTGTGTTATGATGGTCACGCACTAAACTGCTAAGATACAATCAAACTGCGCTTCTATCAGTTTTTTTTATATGTCATAACTGTTCATTTCTAATAAGTGACGGCTGTGAGTCAGGATTGCTAATGGACAGGCAGCTTAGGGACAAAAGCAGTATTTCTACGCTTGCTAACTAGCCATCAGTGTTCCCATTTAAAGATCCCACTCATACTTACAATAAAAAGCTCATCTCTCCTTGAGGCAAATGCTCTGTAGATGAGAAACAGGCACTAATCCGTTATTTTGACTGTTGAAAGGTGGAAAAGCAAGGAATTTGAGCCTTAATGTCTTCAACACTCCAACAACACTAATCCTGCCCGTGCAAAAGTTCTCCTTCCCATCCAAAGTCTCTCCAGAGCCCCCAAGATCTCGCGAGATCACGACACCCACTGCACCGCCTATCTTTTAAAAATAAGAGTCACGTTAAGCATAAAAATATGAAGAAAAATATATTATTGTTTATTGTGAAAAGGGCTGTACAAATAATTTTGAATTTTGAATGAAAACTATTCTCTTCAGGTTATACCATATAGACTGTAAAAAGATATGTAATAGTATCTAATATTAGGTAGACATAGACAATAAGATACACTCTGAACTTATTATAAAGTAAATATTCTCGAGATAATGTTCTAATAATTGTTTTTTTTTTAATGTACATTGACAATAAAAAAGCAAAACTTTAATTTTACAAACAACATGTGTTTAGACAAAAGATAAACTACACCTTAATAAAAAATAAATAATTTCCAGAAAATATTTTAATAATTTGTTTTAGCTATATTATAATAATAAAAAAAATCTAAATCAAGAAGCTTATTTTGCTGTTTTGAACTACAATTATAGAGAACTATTATTTTGAAAGGACTGTCAAGCTCGAGGGGCGCGTGTTGATCACGTCATGTTGTCCTCTTACGCAGTAGGTTAAAGTGATTTGTGGGGCAAATGAGCTGATCACACCGTGTTAACTGAGTCTATTTACTTTAGGTTTCATGCAAGTTTTAAATTGAAGTTTTGTACAGTACAAGATGTCTGCATTCAGTAGGAGCGCACTCTTGTTCTCTCTTGTTCGTTGTATCAGGAGACAGCAGCAGTTTCCATGCCTGGAGACCCTGACTCATATCAAAACTGCGCAGTCTACAGCAGCACGAGGTCGAGATGTTCATTCATTTTCAGCGAGATATTTAGCAGACCGTGTAGCCAAGCATCCATGGATATTATATCAAAGAAGCCTGTCCACTGAGGTACCTGAACCATTTATGTTCAAACAATTCAAGACTGTTCCATACACAATTTACTGTTTAACTGTTTTTTTCCCCCTGACACTATTCCTTTAATTTTTTTAGGCACCATCTAAAGAAGATGATTACCCACCTCTACCCGAATACACCCCTAATGAAGAGCCCCAAGCAAAGGAAGTGTTCATCGTCCAGGTCAGAGGGATTCCCTGGTCATGTACTGCAGAGGACTTAATTAACTTCTTTTCTGGTACTTGTTTTGGTCTTTCACAGTCGTAGAAATCTTTTTGGAGACATGCTGTTGTTCCTCTACTTGATTAAGTCAATTCAAGATATGTTAACATTGAAAAGCCTTACAAAAAAAAAAAAAAAAAAATCTAATTTGAAATGAAACCGTTTATTGAACCTTTAGACAAATATAGAAAGAAAATCTTTTAAAACGTTTGCATGTGTTTTATGTTGTGGCCCATGATACAGTGAGATGTACAGTGCAAATAAACATTCCTCTAAAGTCTGTTATAACATATTTGATACTTACATTTTCACGTGATTTTTATGTATGGACAATCAAATTGCTTCAGTCTGGTATATGTTCCTCTTAAAATATTAATAGCAATATAATAGTTATTCTTACATTTACTTTATAAAAATAATTAGATTTCACAGCAAAAAGACACGTGTTCCACAACCTGAATTTGGACGTCATTAAAATTATACTAAAAGGCCTTTTACTTGCTTAAATAGTATGAACAATCAATATTATTATAATTCTGAGGCCTTAGAAATTCAGAAATAGTATGTGTGGTTGTCAAGGTCCTGAAGATGTTCTGATATGATCTGCTCATCATGTGAAGATTGTAGGATTCGAGGTGGAGTTCAGGGAATCCATATAATTCACAACAGGAATGGCAGGCCAACAGGACAGGCGTTCATTGAGCTGGAGCATGAGGAGGATGTTTGCAAAGCATTGGATCAGCACAAGCATTACCTGGGACAGCGCTATGTTGAGGGTATGCAGAATTTGTATTTATCATTTGTCCAGTTGTACATAGAGCGCATATATAGTGAACACTGGTGTCATGTGTTTCAGTGTATGAGATAACAAACAAAGATGCTGAAGCCATATTAAAGGCTACACAGCCGATTACGGAGTCAGATGGAGTGGTGCTACTCAAAGGGCTTCCCTACAGCTGTACTGAGAAAGACATCATTCAGTTTTTCCCTGGTGAGAGATAATGTAAAATGTGACATTTGAAAATCATTGCACTGATAAAAGCCTTATGCTTCATTTGTCTGTTTTGATGCTCTCAAAACAGGGTTGGATATTGTTGAAGATGGAGTTACAATAGTCCTGAATAGGAAAGGAAGAAACTCAGGTGATGCTTTCGTGCAGTTTGCCACAAAGGAAATGGCTGAAAAGGCCCTAAAGAGAGACAGAGAAGTCATTGGAAACAGGTTGGTATATCATCAAGTAATACTTAAAAAGAATGAAAATATAGTTTTCAGGAACATTTTTGTGTTTTTCCTTTGAGACAGTTCAATATGCTTGCACAGCTATCTTTGGATGAGTCCCACTCATCCAAATTTTCCCACTCAAGACTATTTGTATAATTTTAAAGTGAAGTATTATGTTTTTTTGAGTCATCTTCAGGTGACACTTTTGGTATTAAAAGACAATTTTTATCTGTTTGATGCCAAAATATTTTAGATTGAATATGTACTTAAATGTTTTGGATTTATGTTTACAAAGGTTTCCCCCCCCCCCTCATTTGCAGGTATGTTGAGATTTTCCCCAGCAGGAAAAGTGAGATCCAAGTCCAGTATGGAAGAGGGCGAAATGAGACTTCAGGTTCCACACCAGGACCCGAGGACACGCCACGCAAAATGAAAACGGGTACGATGTTTATTACAGTGTCCCTTTACAACCAGGCTTTAAAAATTAATACACGTTGTATACTGTGTGCACTCCCATGCATTGACCCTGTGGGTCCTTAAAAAATCTTAAATTTAGTTTTATCAAATTTAAGGCCATTAAATTTTGAATGAATTTCATTCATCAATTTGCATTTTCATTCAGCCTGTCTGTGTGCTGTTTTTGTTCAAATAAGAAAGTCAAAATTTTAAACGGCATGCAGTGTCATAAATGCTAAATAGACGCTAATGTGGATTCTAAAAATATAAACAATTAGGATAATAAAGTGTTCGTGTGTATACCATATGTACATATGTATGCATGTACGAGTAATGGTATAATGAATATAAATTTATAATTTTGACTCATCCCTTCTCTTAAAAAAATGGTTTAAAAGCTGAAATGTGAGGTTTTCATTTTATAAAACCTGTGTTTGAGTTGTAATGTTGTTTAAATCATGAATTTTAGTCATTTTCCAGTTTAGTATGTTACCATAGACATAGACCTTCCCTGCACATACAGTATCAATTTTATTTGTGCAGGTCTTAAAAAGACTTACATTTGATTTTAAAACCCAGCAGATTCCCTGACTTTATTTTTGTGCACAGCAAATGGTAACCCTATATCAGCAACACAAAACCTCATTCACATGAGAGGTCTGCCATATGAAGCCACAGGAGAGGACATTGTAAAGGTAAAATGTTATATTGAATATATTCTATTCAAGATATAGCATGATTTTTGTTTGCTCTTCATGTGCTTCACTGTCAAAAAGGTTGTCAAAAGGAGTGTAATAACTATTAAAACGTGCAATTAATATGTAATTATTAAAACCTAATTTGATCGTGTCCATTATATCATCTATACTAAATGACTGAGGTGTAATTTGTGTTCCAGTTTTTCGCTCCCATCAGACTGGTGAAGGTTCTTGTAGAGTACAGTCCTAACGGACGACCCACCGGTGAGGCAAAGGCCTACTTCAAAACACATCAGGATGCCGTTTCAGCCATGTCCAAAGACAGAGAGTATATAAGTAAGCAATGAACATGTCTGATCTTCTGAAATAACCCAAAGGTGGCCTGATAATTAATATAAACATGAAGTGACTAACCTGTTTTTTGTTTATTTGTATGTTTTTCTGTCATCCAGAGGAGCGATATATTGAGTTGTTCCTGAATTCATCAGCATCAAGGGAGGAACAATAGGATGAAAGTAAACTGTATTTAAATGCATCCCAATGTATTTAAGTTATTCAATGTATGAGTATATTACAAGAATACATAGAACCACATTAAAAGAGAACTTTACAGATATTGCCTGTTCTGTTGTTTCTTTTCAGACATTTCAGATTGAAGCAATGTTAACAGAATAGTCACGTGTAGTAAAAGTGTCCAATGTTTTTTAAAAAGTACCTGTTCTGTTGCTGTACTTGTAACTTTGTGAAACCCTTCATGCACTTCCAATAGAGATATAAGTATGCTGTTTATCCCAGGCATACCAAGCCATTCCACCAACCTTAAATTCTGCCATAAATGTATGTTCATGCATTTATATATTGATCATGTATAAAATTGGTTTAGACTGAAGAATCCACATTATAATACAATTTTATTGTTTACCTAATAAGAATAAAATACATTATATGGCAGGCGTTTATCTCTTTACATTATTTCATAACATTTTAATGTAGTGTAATTACAATCTTCTCTGTGACAAGTTCCATAATATGCCGTTTTGTCTGAATTATATCTTTTTTGCACAATTGCACAATGTTTGGACTCGAGCGTTTAAAATGTTAAATGTATGTGCCTTGTTCAGTGCATACTGTAGTTTTCAAAAAGCTGAAAATACTATCCTGACTACAATCGATCATCTCCTAATTCAGTTTTTATTTTTATTAAGATATCAATATTATGTTATTGTATTATTACTTGCAATATTGAATGACGGAGACAATTCAAATACAATAACTGCATAAATCCACTTGGTGGACAGCTTCACTCATCCCCAATAATTATATGAAATCATGAAACAATCGTTCTTAAAGCATTTCCCACAAAGAGCTTGTAAAAATCATCCCTTTTTGGCAAATGTATGCAAAAAAAAAAAAAAGATATGTTGTATAATTGAGATGCCCGATACTGATGGATGATCCAGGATGCGATATGCAATTTTTGTACAGCACCATTTACGTTGATAAACCGTTAAAGCTACTGACAGGACAGTCTGTGCTTAGAGATGTGCTTGACCTCAGGATGGGGAGGACCCGTACTGCTGCAGTAACTGTGAGTAGCAAACGTCACACACGTGTTCAGGGTTGATGGAGGAGGGCAGAGGGAGTTCATTAGCCATGCAGTTTTCACAGAACACGCCACTGCAGTTCTTGCATTGCCTCTGAAATGGTTAAAAAGACACACCTCTAAAGCACTTGTAAAACAGTTCTATTCCATAGTTCTGATGCTGACAATCATGTTCCTTAAAAGTAATGTTATAGCAACAGTGCCTAATATGCATTATGTTGTGCTTTAGTCACTGAGGAAAAACAGTACAGTACCATTCATAAGTATGTGTAATGTAATGTATGTTTATTTATTTGATCAAAAATAGAGTAAAACTAATATTGTGAAATACTATTAGAATTTAAAATAACCGTTTTATATTTGAATATATTTTAAATTGTACATTATTCCTGTGATGGTAAAGCTGAATTTTCAGAAGTCATTACATCACAGAAATCCCTTCTTAATATTTTTGTGTAAACTGATATTTTTTTCAGTATTCTTTGATTAATAAGTTCAAAAGAACAGCATTTATTTTAAAGAGAAATCTTTTGTAGCATGACAAATGTCTTTTCTGTCACTTTTGATCAATTTAATGTGTCCTTGCTGAATAGGAGTATGAATTTTTAAAACAAAATGTACTGACCAAAAACTTTTGAATGGTAGTGTAGTTTAATAATGAAGTGCTATTAAAAAGCAATGATCTGCTTAATGAGGACAGAATTGCTTTGCTTTGGTACCTTGGGTGTAGTCAAGGAGTCTTGATTTTCACACATCGGGCAGATGGAAAGGTCAGCATCTTTACAAAGAGGCTGGTCCTATCAAATAAGAGAAATTCATGAATATAAAAATAAGAAATTATTGAAGGGAACAGCTCAGATTAAAAAAAAAAGTAATAGAAAAATTACTGATCAAATGTACCTGTTCATCTTCTTGTGAAAGTGTCCTGAGAGAAAGTCAGTTTTAGTTTAATTTTGATAACATTGAAGTAGATAATTACAGTTTTATGCAACTGGTTCAGCATTTAAGATAGACTTACAAACTGGAACTTAGACTTGACTTGTCCTCAAGTGCAGTACGCAATGTAGAATTTTCTTTTTTGACAGACTCTAACTCCTATATAAAAACAAAAAGACTGAAATTCAGGGAACAGCACACTCTACATAAAGAGAAAGCAACTGAATGGCACTATAGGTAGAAAGCAGGTCTCACCTTTCTGATGTCTTCCCCGTGCTGCCTCATGTCTCTCTGTGGAGGCGTTTTTCCTAAGAGAGCTTCAGGAGTGTGGCCTCCAGGATGCTCTCTCCATTTCTTGAGCTCTTGTTCCAAAAGCCATCTATCACACAAGAAAGATAAGGGCTTGTTAATTGTGATAGAAATATTTTATGTAATGGCCTCAGAAGTGGTCAAAAGGGTATTTTCAACATGAAATGTACAGAAAATGCAGACTAAGGATGCTCAGGTCAAAGACCATATGACTTTTTGGGTAAGTGTATGATTAGCTCAGATCATTACAAACCAATCACCAGAACAAATCACAGTGAAGAAGACATTGATTTTTACTCAACTGTAAGACTTAAATGTGCATGTATCTTTCTATTCATTGAGACTCACTCGGTTGTTGTGACCAGTGGCCTTCCGGCCGTAAATAAAACTTCATTTCTGCAAAGAGCAACTTGAAAGTCGTGTCAGGTATATGCTGCGCAGCTGAGGAATAGAAGTACTAAAGATTCTACCTTCAAAAGACCACAGCAGAGACAGTGATAGTGTTGGAAGACTATAGAGTCGCCCTCGGGGTGAGG
The DNA here is from genome assembly GCA_039654765.1 of Mylopharyngodon piceus. Lineage (NCBI taxonomy): Eukaryota > Metazoa > Chordata > Actinopteri > Cypriniformes > Xenocyprididae > Mylopharyngodon > Mylopharyngodon piceus. The sequence continues at coordinate 24,896,447 of CM077443.1, read as the reverse complement.
CTGTAATACTCTGAGTTAGTATTAATGATCCTGTGTCGGACCAGCGTACACCTGAGAAGGACGGTGAGAGTGTATAGATGCTAAAGTGTGCTCATGTGTGATTGAAGTAGTGATAGTAGCTTCTTGATGGGACGCCGTCACCTTACTTCGGGAGGGGAATTACCTCAAAGTATTGGAAATGTATTAGAAGTACTCAATAAGGGAATTACCCCAAAGGTTCTATAGTACTGTATTGGTGTTATAGTATTGTATTGAATTATATTTGGGACGGGAATTACCCCGAAGGTACTGTAGTAGTACTGTACTGTAGTACTGTATTGGTACTGTAGTATTGTATTATTTTATATTGACAACTGGAGGTTGTTCGATTTGTCAGTGGTGAAGTCAGATTAGTATTCGGAATTTCCACAACATAATATAACACATTTTCGTGAGATAGTGATTGTAATATCCACTTTATCCGTGGCTGTGCAATCATCTGATATAATCATAATATTTCTACAGTCAGGGTTCAGGAAAGCAATGATAAAGCCCTATGATAAGATCAGTGACAAATTTTAAGTTTAGACTATATAAATTTATTTCCATCAATTTATATTAATCTCATTTGTTATAATTAAATTATTAAATGTATGATATGTATCAATTTGTTACCAATTAGTTAATCCATCAAGTACCATGAAATAATGATAACAATAAAATTTATATTTATATTTGTAATTAAATTAATATTTGATTTAACAATAAATTAACAATATTTTTCGCATTTATTTGATGAGGAATACAGTAAAAACAGTAATTTTGTCAAAGATTATTACAAATTAAAGTAACTTTTCTATTTTTGTATATTTTAAAATGTAATTTATTTCTGTGATGCAAAGCTGAATTTTCAGCATCATTACTCCAGTCTTCAGCGTCACATGATCCTTCAGAAATCATTCTAATATGCTGATTTGGTTCTCAAAAAACATTTCTTATTATTAATGTTGAAAACAGTTGTGTTGCTTAATATTTTTTAATCCGACTAACCCCAAACAGTACTGTGTATGTAGAAATTACCATTAACCTGGATGGATAAGGTCTGTAAAAATAGTATTCAATGTTAGTTCATGATGCTTAATGAATCAACTAATAACGAACCAGATCTTTTGTTTTCTAGATATTAGCCACTGAAACAAAACATATTGGTTGACCACTATATATGTAACATCACAACAGTAAATCTCAGTACCTCTGCCGTCGTAACTGCTCCACCTCTTGCTGCAGACTCTCAATCTTGTCCCCAAACTCCTGCTTGAAGAGTCGATTGGCCTCATCCGCCAGGTCTCGCTCTCGTTCTGCCTTCTTACATCTGAATTTGGGCCACATTAACTTAATGAGGTGAAATGAAAACTTAACTAAACTAAAAGCCATGGAAAATGAAGATGATAAAAGCATAAAAAAGGACTAAGGGAGGAACTTAGACAGCTAGAGAGGACAGGAGGAAAGGTGACTAGAGCAGAAACTGTAAATACTCAAGAAGGCAAAGTAGTCTGAAAAGTGTCTGATTTTTTTTATTAAGCTATATTTGTACTACAGTTCACATCTATATTATGTCTACATACACTTCAGTCCGTTCACAATTTAGAGGATTTCATCATCCAGACATTTTGCAGAATCTGTAAAGCTTGGTGTCACAAACATCTTTCCAAAGCTTTGACATTTGGCATCAACTACCACTGCATCAAATTCAGATTTCAATTAAGTTTACAATAAGCTGTAAAATAATTCAGGCACGCAATCTTGCACTCAACATCATTTCTTGCAAAAAAAGCTAACATAACCTCCTGAATATGCCTGAAAAACATATTCAGTTCATTTGTCTTGCTTGGGCATCCATCAAAGCACTCAACATCATCAAACTTAAACAAGTTGGTAAAATATTCAGATCCAAGATTTTTGAGAGATTAACTGAAATTAACCGAATAATATGGTGTTGCATACTATCATATAGAGTATAAAACGATTGTACGTTTTTGTTAGGAATGTTTCCCCGTGCTGGACTGAAGTGTTTTATGGTTTTTATAATGCACCAACTTTGAGAAGTATCCTGCTATCCTTTTTTTTCAGTATTGAGAAGTAGAGATATAAGAGAGATGCATTTCCATTACTTAAAATGTACGTTTGCCATCTTTGATCTAAGATTGGCCAAAACAGCTGCATTTTACTTAGGTTAAAACATACAGAGGGAGACTAGAGACAGGAGCACTGGATCAGGCGTACAATATTGAAAAATGAGGGGTGACACAGAAGCAAGAACTGTAGTTTTCAGTCCGGTTTCAAGACAAAATAACGGCAATGGATCTGAAACCCAGTAATAAAATACCCTAGTCATCTATGTTATGCGAAATCAAACTGAAGATCTGATTTTTTAAATTTTTTTTTTAAAATTTAAGCTTTTTTTGGAAACTATCCGGTGTTTGCGATCATTTTATTGCTGCCTCTGAAGGAGTTTTCCAGCAGCTGTGTTCAAGCTTCGTGCCTGTTTAGCCATGTCGTTCTCACTGCTCAGGAAAAATGAGTAGAAACACAAGAGAATGAGCATGCAACAAATGTCAAATGAAAAGGTAAAAGCAAAGAAGGGATTAAGAGAAGACAGAGACAGAGAGCAGAAGTTATTGCAGAAACAGACTGTTGACGACCTGTGGGAGGTAGCAATGTTTCTCTAAGAATTGAAACAGAAAAGAGTGGACTTGTCTTATTAGTGCTCTATATATTTGATTCGCACTTTCTCTCTGTCATGATCATTCTTGTTCACCGATCAGAGGAAATCTGTCCACCCTGAACAATACATCCTTGGAAATTTGTTATTATAAACAGTGGGATCCAAAAGAATTGAAAATCTGTGATTCAAAATCTAGTTTCTCATTTGCTATAAAAATTGGTAACGCTTTACAATAAGGTTATTAACTAATATTATTAACTATAAATCATTTTAAAGCATTATGTAGGTTAATGTTAATTTATAAATATATACAGTACATAAATATTAAATACATAAATTGTTCTTTAATTTATAATGTTCAGTCATAATATATTACCAAAAATTATAATATATTCATATAATCATAATATATTACCAAAAATTAAAAAATATATATAAAAAATGTTTTAGTATTACATACTTTAAAGCATTACCACAGTATTCTATCATATCTGCATAACATCTGGGATTCAAAAAAAAATAAAAAAAAATAATCAAGACTATTTTTGGGTCACGGATCAAATAATAAAAATTGACATTAATCATTTGACTTTGTAAAGACAGTCAGATGTTCTTCCTTTGCAATTTAACTTAGCACTAGAATTATGATGCTAATAATAAAATTTGTAATGAAAAAGGGTAAATTAAAGGAATAGTTCACCAAAAAATGAAAATTCTGTCATCATTTACTCACCCTCAAGTTGTTCCAAACCTGTATAAATTTCTTTGTTCTGCTGAACACAAAAGAAGATATTTTGAAGAATGTGGGAAACAGAACAGTTCTGGGGCACCACTGACTTCCATATTATATTTTTCCTACTATGGTAGCCATTGGTGCCCCAAAACGGCCTGGTTACAAAATTTTTCAATATATCTTCGTGTTCAGCAGAACAAAGAAATTTATACAGGTTTGGAACAACTTGATGGTGAGTAAATGATGACAGAATTTTCATTTTTGGGTGAACTATCCCTTTAAATCAGATTTTAAACAAGAGGCATTTTCACTAGTGCTCTCAGACTTTGTTTCATAGTATCCATGTCAGGTGTAAATGCTGTGCTGATGTACTTAGACTCTCTCACCTGCTCTCCAGCTGTTTAATAATGCTTCCCATCTGGTTTGTTTTCTCCTCCAAGCGGCTGATGATGTCACTCTTCTGTTTTGCACTGGTCTCTGAGCTCTACAGGCCAGACACACACAAACACACACCAATAACATGCTGCATCCAAAATAAATGCAGTTTTGCTACACTAGATGAAATTGGTACTAACGTAGTTGTAATGTTCATAATCTTACTAACAATTCCGCACATAAAAGCCAATTGAAGCAGCAGCCGGATTCAGACAAATGAATAGAAAGTCCTGCATTTTTAAACAATGTATGGTTAGTTTACCCCATTATTTTATGTTGATTCATAAAAAGTCTGTAAAAAAAAAGTATTTAGTTTACAGTAGTACATTTTAAAAAGTTTTCTGCCAAGTTCAACACACTATGTGACTCTGAACCATATGTCTATTTTCTTCTTTAAATTGGCAGTGTCAAATCAAATCACTTTGTTGTCACTCCACCATAGAGTAACCTGTTAAAGGTTTAGTTGACCCAAAAATGAAAATTCTGTCATTAATTACTCACCCTCATGTCGTTCCACACCCGTAAGACCTTCGTTCATCTTCAGAACACAAATTAAGATATTTTTGATGAAATCCGAGAGGTATATGACTTGTCTATAGACCGCAATATAATCAACACTTTCAAGGTCCAGAAAGGTACTACAGACATTGTTAAAACAGTCGACGTGACTGCAGTGGTTCAACCTTAATTTTATGAACCGACAAGAATACTTTTGTGCACAAAAACAAAACAAAAATAACGACTTTATTCAACAAATTTTCCTCTTCCCTGTCAGTCTGTTATGCAGTTGGCGAAGTGAACACATTGCAGAGCTTCAGTGTTCTACGTCAGAACGCCGACTCATTATCGCCCGGCTCCTGCGTAAGCATTACACGCATGCGTCGTGGTGCTCACGTGAACACAGCCTCGGCCAATTCTGAGCCTGCGTTCGGACATAAACACAGAAGCTCTGCAATGCGTTCACTGCGCCAACTGCGTAACAGACTGACAGGGAAGAGGAAAAATTGTTAAATAAAGTCGTTATTTTTGTTTTGTTTTTGCGCACAAAAAGTATTCTCATCGCTTCATAACATTAAGGTTGAACCACTGCAGTCATGTCTACTTTTTTAACAATGTCTACCTTTCTGGACCTTAAAAGTGGTGGTTATATTGCTGTCTATTGACGAGTCATATACCTCTCGGATTTCATCAAAAATATCTTAATTTGTGTTCCAAAGATGAACGAAGGTGTGGAACGACATGAGGGTGAGTAATTAATGACAGAATTTTCATTTTTAGGTGAACTAACCCTTTAATATGGGAATGAAAATAAATAGGTACTGCTTACACTGCTTTTCTCTGTCTGTCTATATAAATAAATAAATAAATAAATAAATAAATAAAGAGGGAGCATGTTTTGCTGAGACTTGAAAAGCAGCTCCAGTGTTAAACCTGTGAATTGTGAGAAGCTTGTTTTGTAATAAAAATGTGTCTCTCATACCTGTGACTTAACAGAGAGCTCATGGTTGAGTGTACGCAGGTCATCTAACTGGTGTCTGAGCTCCACCAAAGCATCATGTTTTTCACAGATGTCCTTCTCTAGCATCTTCATGGACAACTCCATCTCCTGCTTCATCCCTATTTGCACCTCCAGCTCCTTCTCCACATCCTACACACACACACACACACACACAGGTTCTTAAGACTTCTCCTCGAAAGAACTCTGACTCGATTCTTTGAAGACCCCACATCAGAGATGAATTTGAAGATGAAGAGAGTAATACACACACAGGCATTAATGTTTTACTCACCAGTCTGAGCTGAGTTTCCTCTTTGAGCTGTTTGCGAGTTTCTCCAAGCACTTGACCGTTTGCAGTACCATCTGCCCTTGTTGCCTTCAGGAGGAACAGAGGTCAAATATCAGACCACAAAGCAAGCCACAAACAAAACAGTGTGTTATGACTGCAGACTGTGCTTGCAAAAGTAAGCTTGTGGTTTACTTTTAAATAATGAGTAACATGCAGTCAATCATTGTTGTTTGATCGAATGATTGTTAACAGTCAGTACTTCAGTGATATTGCTGTGGGTTCAACACAATGTTGTTTACCTTGCGACTAGACTCCACTAAGTAAGAACTTTCCTCCTTCACTCTTTCCAGTTCCTCCTGCAGAGTGATAATCCTGTTGTTTGCGACAGCAAGCTAAATAACAAGAAAATTTATTTTATTATATTTTTTGGAAAGAAATTAATACATTTATTCAGAAAAGACAATTGGTCAAAAGTGATAGTACAACATTTATATTGTCACAAAAGATTTCCATTTCGGTAACACTTTACAATAAGGTTCATTAGTTAACAGTTAACATGAACTAATAATGAACTGCACTTATACAGCATTTATTAATCTTTGTTAATGTTAATTTCAACATTTACTAATACATTATTAAAATCTTGTTAACATTGGTAATGCACTGTGAACTAACATGAACAAACAATGAACAACTGTATTTTCATTAACTAACGTTAATGAAGATTAGTAAATACAGTAACAAATGTATTGCTCATGGTTAGTTCATGTTAGTTAATACATTAGTTAATACATTAATACATTAGTTAAACGTTAACTAATGTTTAACTAATGAACCTTATTGTAAAGTGTTACCTAACAATTTCAAATAAATAATGTTCGTTTGAACTTTCTATTCATCAAAAAATCCTGAAAGTTTCAACAATACTATTATGTACCACAACTGTTTTCAATATTGATAATAATGAGAAATTGTTCTGAAGAAAAATTCTTGAGCAGCAAATCATCATATTAGAATGATTTCTGAAGGATCATGTGACACTGAAGACTGGAGTAATGATGCTAAAAATTCAACTTTGCCATCACGGGAATAAATTATATTTAAAACAGTCATTTAATATTTTGTAATATTAAATTTAGCAATATTACTGTTTTTACTATATTTTTGATCAAATAAATGCAGCTTTGGTGAGCATAAGAAACTTCTTTTAGAAAAACCTTTGAACGGTAGTGTGAATTCAGTTCTGTTTCATTTAAATCATTATCAGTCATGTATTTCCCACAACTTCAGTAATCCATTAGGTTATAAATTAAAACCCACCTCCTCTGTAAGTTTTGTGTTGGATTTTTCCAGCGCATCCACTTTGGCTTGCAGGTTATTCACTGACGCACTGGGAAAGGGGAATTTAGATTGACAATGTGAGATTGCTAATGCTTACAAACACGACCCCCAAGGTCTATGTTGGGTAAAGTGACTGCACCTTAAATGTCTGTTCAGTTCCTCCACGTAATTCTTCTGGTCAAGAATAGCTGTAATCTGTCCATCGCTGCAAGCAAAGAGCAGCTTTAGAGGAAGCACTGATCTTTCACAAGAAGTGCAAAAGCTGTCAGCCTAAAACAACTAGCTTCAATTGAAGAAGTTAAACATAGACTTACCCCTCTGTGCTTTTGCTACTGTGCGCACCATCTTTCAGATACATGGAAAAATCTATGACTCCAACCTATAAACAGAGTAAATGAGATCTTATTACCCTGCAAAAAAATAAATAAATTCACTTTTTGGCAAGCACACTTTGGAGAATAACATTAAAAGGACAAAGATAATGCTTTCTTCCATCATCTGTTGTCCTCCATTGCTCAAGTCAAAAGTAACTAACCTGTGAGTCTAAATCTTCTCCCTTCATACACAAGTTAGCATCAATGACATTCAGGCCCACCAAAAGCCCAGCGATCACAGCTCCTTCCTCTTCCATCATAAGAGCGTTGGGCTCGTAGAATTCACTGAGGAAAACAACAACAGCAAATATAAGACGTTTACAAAACTGGATTGCAAGACCACAATTACAGCTTTTATATTAAAGGCCAAAAGCAGGAACTGTACCTGAGCAAATCTTTTCGGTTGATGATGGTCTTCATGTAATCTGAGAGCTTCTTCTGCATCAAGGCCAGACGAAGCCATGCTCTGCCTCTTCCTAACGGGGTTCTGAGATAAAAGAACAACTTCATATTTCAAAACACAGCATGCATAAAATAAATAGCACGCTCAGGCTGAAGACGTTTCCTTACTTGAGCCCAGGAAGGTCTTTGACACTGGCTGTGATCTCACCAGCCTCTGGAGTCAGCTTTTCAACAAGCTCCAGAGGACCCCAAAAAGACTTATTTTGACCAAGGAACGTCTTCTTACCTAAAAAACAGGAGATCTTTAGAAAAAAACAAAAAATAAAACCTGAAGACAGACTGAGACCAAGAAATAAACCTGCTAAAGACCTGGTTTCACTGTACTATACATTAAATGTCCCAACCATTGTGAAGTTGCACAATAACTGTCAAGGTTAAGCATTACAAAACAAAACATACTGTACTTACAGGATTACAAATTGTATACACAACACACCAAAGTACTGTGCAATCAGTAATTGTCAAAATTAATGAACAGATGACCATGTTATTATTACGTAAAAGACACAAATGATGACCAGAGATTACTCTGTGGAAAGTGGAATTATGGTTGGGATTTTTTCCACTTACTTTTAAGTCCGTGTTTCAGGCAGTGCTCCATGACGACAAAAAACTGCTGCAATGGGGCATAGTCTGAGTCCAGCGTGCGGCCCAGGTTCAGTGCAGACTCGATCAAGCCCTTGATGCTCAGCTTGGCCATGTTCATCAGGTTAAGCCTCTCGATGGCAATGGGGTCCTTGGGATCTGAAGTAAAACAGAAATTCAAACTTTATGTTAGATATGATACAATTCTCTCACTATGACTTCTCCTACACACAGTATTTAACTTGATATGAACAGTATATGAGAGTTTGGATTAGAGAACTTTCCATTGACTGCAACTACATGGTTTCCTCTAAACCTGGCAAAAAAAAAAAAAAAAAAAAAAAAAATTAAGAAATTCTGGTTGATGCAATTTGAAATGCATCAGATGCGGACTGAATTCATTCCAACATTACAATCATCAAATTTTCAGATAAAAGGGACAAAACAGATTATTTTTTGTTTGCTGTTGTTTTCAGGACAATCTCAATCCAACCTTACAATGTATCACAACTTACATAAACTACAGCAAATCAATTTTTACTAAATTCAATTTCGGTTTCAGTTCTCAAGCCTCAACCTTGTCTGATCCTAAACACACCCACAGTAATGCAATTATTTCATCATCAAGACTCTTAATCTGTCTGTTAGCCAATAGCTTTTTTTTTTTTTTTAATAAGGACAGTGATGGGAAAGAGAAAGACTGATTAAAAAAAACAAAAAAAAAACATGAGTTTTCCTTGGGTTGACTTTATAAATGGGCCGAGATGAGCTCATTTGGTATTTAGTCAAATTTCTCATCATCTCAGTGTATTTACATAGCAAAAGAAAGAAAGAAAGAAAGAAAGGTCTCATTACTCTTCTGGTTTTGCGTTTTAGCAGATCTCGCCCCCCACTGACTACCATAGTAGGGGGAAAAAAAATACCATGGTAGTCAATGGGGGGCAATATCTGCTTGGTTAAAAACATTCTTCCAAATATCTTCCTTTGTGTACAGGAGAACAAAAAAAAAAAAATGTATACAGGTTTGGAACAACTTGAGGGTGAGTAAATGATGACAAAATTTTCATTTTTGGATGAACTATCCCTTTAAGACGTCAATTGACTTTGATATTTTTGCATTGAATCACTAATGCAAAGACAAAAATGAAGACGTTCCAAGGCCATGAAATGAACACGAAAGCCAATAGATAGCTTTCAACAGGTGTGAACAAAAGACCTTCTTGGTGTAGCTTCACACATTCACACAGGAAAGAGTAAGTCAAGCCAGACCTACTCAAGCCAAAGGTTACACACACTTCAAAAAAACAAAGTCTGTCTCTGTAAGGACAAAGAGATTGTTTTAATCGATATAAGAAGTCTCTGAAACATAAACATTTAATGTCTTTTAGAGGCTCTAAATCTGAAGAACCAGCAGTTGATAATTGATAGCATGAATGCTGGTAAAACCATGCGATTAACAAGTCAAATCAGCCAGAGAATGGGGTGGGGCAGTGAGGCAGCCAAAGAAAACAGGCCAGACAAGAGCAATCCAGCCAAATGGGTAGCCAAATATTTTGCTAGCTACAAAGATAGCTAGCAATAAAACAAAAAGTCACAGAGACAAAGCTATTGACGGAAACATCAAACCAAAAAAAAAAAAAAAACAGGAAGGGAGATAAGACACTGAAAAAGAGAGATAAAGAAAACAACAAAAGAACATGAAGAAGGTAAAGCTTTGGAAGCTGTGGTGCGAATGTGCTGTTCAGGGAGGCTGGTTCAGTAAAAACAGGGCCGCGCCTGCTGTGGTTTTAGGATGGTGCCCGAGGCGGGGATGAGGTGGACTGGGGAGAGTGATGCCACCATACGCACCTTTTAATTCATCAAGCATTTGCATTTGCTCCATCAAATCTGTGAAATCCTCCCATGAGTCTTTGCAAAAGGCAATGGAAAAAAGAAAAAAAAAAAAAGCAGAAAAGGATTGGGTCATGCACATCATGGGAGTAAACCAAAGCAACAACAAGAGACATCATGTTGGGTGTATATTTGGGTGTAGACTCTTATGTACAGAGCCAAGCTCACTCTCTTCTCACTGTCATACATTAGCACAAAAATTTTCCTAGTGAATAAATTCAGAAGCACCATAACAGAGACTAATAATAGCAACCGGAGTGTTGATGGTCATTAAGAGCCACTATAATGTGTCAGCAATTCTAGATCAGAAGACAGTTACTATGAAGTCATTTGACTACACTAGACAAAGGAGCTCAAATAATGCTCTTCTTGTCCTGGACGACATCTTATCTAAACAATTTGTTTGACAGAAGGCCTCAGGAAAGAATGTAATATTTCCTCTTTATCCACAGCACTAGAAATAATATCCTTTTTATTGAGTACATTCATTCATTATAGCTTTAAAAGGATAGATTTTAGTATAGTAATTTATTCACCTTCATGTCACTCCAAACCTGTGTGACTTTTTTTCTTCTGTGGAACATAATACAAGATATTTTGAGAAATTGTCTTGTGTTTTCTCTCTCTCTCTCTCTCTCTCTCTCTCTCTCTCTCTCTCTCCATACAACGCAAGTTAGTGGTAAGCAAAACTAACTGGTAACTAACATTCTTCAAAATATCTTTTTTTATATTCCACAGAATAAAGTAAGCCATACAGATTAGGAACAACATGAAGGTGAGTAAATGATGACAGAAATTTCATTTTGGGTGAACTATCCCTTTAAGATCTTCTATGTCGCTAAGCTGTGGGGGGGGGGGGGGGGACAAAAATGAAATCAAACCATAATTGACACTTAATGAGGCAGCGCACATCAACTACATTACAAAGAACATCTGCAGTGAAACAGACCAAAAGAAAAAGGCAACTAATCAATATTGACTGATTTGCAATGGATTAATTGAAGAGAACATTTGTTATAAAACACCTATGAAGAAAATACTGGAGAAATCTCTGAGAAAACATACTGTCTTGACTTCATTTGGCTCTGGAATCTGATGTGAAATTAAAATCTAATGTTTATTGCACTGTGATAGTGAGGAGACAAATAAGTCACACAGTGCAAAGGTGATGCAATTCTTGGAAATGTATAACCAACAAACTACTAGACAAATGTGTAAACAGACCTTATCAGACAATGTTTTCTATTCCTTGTTTTGCTACATGCCTGCTTCCTCCTCGCCCAATGCACAGAGAACACATTAGACTGAGATAACTGTTGCTATTAACATGTGGATTCTGGTCGGTCGCATCTCTCTACTGCCAATTGATCACATCCCTTCAAGACATTTGATTGAGTAGGAATCTCAGGCCCGTTTCCAAGGCAACAGTATTGTGTCCATATGACTGTGTTTCCTGATGTCCTCTTTCAACCTTTGGCACAGTAAGCCGTGACTCTCCAGTAATGCACTGGATTAGCAAAACAATTGTGAGCTCTGACCACAAGTCAACACTATTCTAAAAAACAATATAGTGCCTTATATTTTTTTCTTTACATAAGTGAATAAATAAAAAACAAAACGTAAGCAATTTGGTAAAATGCCTTTTATTTTTATTAAAAATAAAAAAAAGTGGCATCAAACTATATTAAATCATTTGTTAAGGCCTGTTCACACCAAGGATGATATAATCGTTCTAATTTTATGAGAATAGGGAAGTCCATAGCACATCTATATCTCGATAACCACACAGAGGAACAATATCATTGGAATTACTTTCAGAAATATCTTTTCCAACTGATGAACAATAAAAAACATTAACAGAATCAGAATCAATCTGACTTTTAAGAGCTTGAGAAGCTCTAAGAACAGAATGTTACAATCCATTGATATATTTATCCTTAAAGTTATCTTTACAGTCATCATTTTTGGTGTGAACAGGCCTTTATAGTTATTTAAAAATATATATGATCAAGAATCCAAATATCTTACAATCAATGACACTAATAGTCTAAATAGAGTTACAGTTTGTCAAAAATGGATTTATTTTTATTATTTCATTGGAGGGACTCTCATTCTGGTGGATTTTCCCAACTGTGTGATGCACATACTTTATTTGTTCAACGTGACAATTTAATTTGACAATTTAACTACAAAACAGCATATGAATAGCTTCATTCAAATCATTCAGTGGGAAACAAACCTTCACAACCACTTGTACTCCATAAAAACTACACTTCCAGGCAGGCCTGCGGGAACGCTGAGAGCATGATGGTGGAAGGTTGGGCCAGCACCGCCCAGTACGATAAGAGCAACGGAGGCCTAGTGATGCTGTGCGCGCCTACCTTCATGAGCCGGCTCGGGATCTGGCGTGAGCGAGATATCGTTGAGCTCACGCAGGCACAGCCATTCGCCATCCACCGACACACGGAAGTTGCATAGGTAGATGGTCTCTCTGGCAGCCTGTGTGATCTTGTCAGTAGTGGGGGTGGGGGCCTCGCTCTGGGGCGTCAGATCAGACATGGTGACTCAGCTGATAGCTGCTGCGACGACAACAACACTTACAATGGCGGCCGTCAGCAAAGAGTCAGGTGCAGGGAATAGAAATAATGACTTATTTTTAAAAATCCAGTCCAAGTAAGAGTCTTCTCCAGTACAAAGGAAGAAGGAAAACAACAGAGACAAAGAAAACAAAGAAGGAAGAGAGAAAAAAAAAAAAATCAACCAGCAGTCCACGCCAAACTTGGCCGAAAGGATGCTATTCTTCTGTGGCTCAACGGCCTCGTCTTGCAAATGAGCAGCGACAGCTAAAATCCTCCGTGTGAATAAAGGCTTCAGTGCTCTCTGGCTCAGCACAGCCAGGGGATTGAGATGCTGTATGAGCCTCAGCAGAGCTACAATCAGAGATGTCTCTCTCTCTCTCTCTCTCTCTCATTCCCTCCCTCCCTTACAGCCCAGCTGCTCGCATTCACCGGATTGGCTGCATGCGCTGCAAATGGGAGGGTGTTGACCAAGATGGCTGCTGTGATGCTGAGGAGGATTGTGGGAGTCACGTGAGCAGATGGTGGAGGGGGTACAGTTCCCGAGAGGCCTGTCAGATGGGGGGGGGGGGGGGGGGCCTGTTGCCAATGATCCACATGCTAAACAAGAGAAGTATGGAAGCCCTACTGACTAAGAACCAGAACATTGTTGATAAAGCTGCTGTTTACTGGACAGCATGTTTAAGAGGAGCAAGATGGCACTTAGTGTAAAATTAAACTGTGTATGAACCAATCATAAAGTTCTACAGATACTTAACGCTTACTGATCATTTGGGGTGGTGTCATAAAAGTATAAGTAATATGATGAATATGATTTTTTTTTTTTTTTTAAATCAACGCCTCTGAAAAAAGAACCTCATATGCAAAGTCATGTAAAATGGGGTTTGAATATTAGAAGTTATCTATTATTCAAACCTCATTAATTATTTATAAAAGAAAACACTCATGCATAAAAAAGATCCATTTATAACACATTTTGTGAAACACCATTGGGTACTGATATACACTACCGTTCAATTTTAACTATTTTAATTATTTTGAAGAAATTAATACTTTTATTCAGCAAGGATGCAAAAAAATTATCAAAAGTGACAGTAAAGACTTTTATAATGTTACAGAAGATTCAATTTTGAATAAATACTGTTCTTTTTAACTTTCTATTCATGAAAAGACCCCTGAAAAAATGTTTCACGGTTTCCGCAAAAATATTAAGCAGCGCAACTGTTTTACATTGGTAATGATAAGAAATGTTTTGAGCACCAAATCATCATATTAGAATGATTTCTGAAGGATCATGTGAAACTGAAGACTGGAGTAATGATGCTGACAATTCAGCTTTGCCATCACGGAATAAATTACATTTTAAAATATATTCAAATAAAAATCAGTTATTTTAAATTGTAATGATATTACACAATATTAGTTTTATTGTGTTTTTGAACATATCAATGCAGCTCTGGTGAGAATAAGAGAACTCTTTCAAAAAATCTTTTAAAAAAGAATCTTACTGACCCCAAACATTTTTATGGTAGTGTTGTATCTCTAAAATTAGGCATGTAAATAAAAAATACACAATTAATTTAAACACAAGAGCAATGTCACATAATTCAGTAATACAGTTCTTAGTGAGATATATCATTACAGATACTGAACCATAATACTGGATTGCTAATTCACAATGCAATAAACAACAAAGAGACAATGGGATATATTAGTCTGATTTAACCCTCTGAAGCATGCAATCACAAAAGAAAGAAAAAATATATTTTGTTTTCATTTTCACTTCTTCCACAAAACAAGAATATAATAATCTCCAATCTTTCCTTTCTTCAAATGTATGCATTTAGAGAAAGCTGCACTTCAGTCCATTGTAACTGAATAAAGTGTTGAATTTTCCAGAGTTGATTTTTTTTTCCATTTATGTTGCCATAATTTATGTTTGCAAGTGACTGCAATGCACCCAAAATAGAATATTTTCACTTTTAAAAACAGCACATTTGCATAGCATAACCCTGACATATACATACTCCATTGTGCAATTCTGCTTCAATCACTATGTTTTTTGACCTGTGATGTACTAATAAAACCTGTGAAAATTATTTACTTAGGTGTTGTTAAACAAGTACATTTTATCCATAAAAACAACAACTTCCTGTTTCACAATACCCTGGCATTTTCTATTTTTCATCTTCTCAAATGTGACAGCTATTCAGCTCTTGTGGCGTTATAGGATAGCAAACTGTGTAAACACTTTAGTTCAGGGTCCAATTCTCACTATTAACTAGTTGCTTATTAGCACGCATATTACTAGGATATTGGCTGTTTATTAGTACTTATAGAGCACATATTTATACCTTATTCTGCATGACCATATTCTACATATCTTAATCCTACCCAATACCTAAACTTAACCACTACCTTACTAACTATTAATAAGCAGTAATACACTTATTAATAGCACTTATTAATAACACTTGGACACAAAATCTCAGCAGGTGCACTGTGTCATCTAAGAATTGTTTGCATATGGTTTCACGGATTCAGATACCATAATCTGTTGACATACTGCTTTTTGCAGCATGCTTATTTGGATGTGGGCAATGACATAAAAAGGACAGAATTATGGGTGATTTGGATGTAACATCACAACATGAATTATTAAAAATGGCCTTTAAAATACCTGTTCAGTGTAATGGATACCATACATCAGAGGGTTCACAAAATTATCACTGTTACACAGCAAAATAATGTTTAAAAACACAGAAAACCAAGTGACAGCCTACACAGACAGCAGTTTTGGGTATCACATGCACATTCCAACCGTTTCCAGTGTGAAACCCAAAAATGCTGCCAAGGTAGGAAGCTTACTAGCAATTAATAAACAACCATCTGACAATCACACTCGCCAGACTAAACCCATAATGCATTAGTCCTCATTGTGAACATGACCTCAAAGATTTATAGTTTATCTGAACTGGACATTAAAGGGACAGTTCACCCAAAAATGAAAATTCTGTCATCATTTACTCACCCTCAAGTTGTTCCAAACCTGTATTAATTTCTTTCTTCTGCTGAGCACAAAAGATATTTTAAAGAACATGGATAACCAAACCATTGATGGACCCCACTGCCTTCCATAGTATGAAAAAAAAAATACTATGGAAGTCACTGGGGTCTATCAACTGTTGGGTTACCCATTTTCTTTAAAATATCTTCTTTTGTGTTCAGCAGAAGAAAGAAATTCATATAGGTTTGGAACAACTTGAGGGTGAGTAAATGATGACAGAATTTTCATTTTTAGGTGAACTGTCCCTGTAAGACTGTGGATATTCATCTACATCCATACAACAGCTGTTATTTCAATGCGAGCTGATGACAGTTTGTGCCATGGGTGTATTATTTTTTGCTGATGAATTATAAGTCAAAAATTCAAGAAAAATTACCATTCTAAAAGAGTCTGAAACTGAACAGCAAAATGCAAGCTTGCATAAACGCTGCAGTGGCTGTCATTGTGCAGTTGACATTGAAACACAAGGCTTAGGCTGTCAAATATTGCTGCATGTTCAAGAGAAGCAGACACCATCACATACTATTAAATAAACACATAATGCAGACGATCATACGATATACTCACTTCTTGTTTTCTTGTTAGTCTTCTCAATCTGGAATTCATAGCGCACTGGTTCAGGAAGAGAAGAGCTAGTCTTGGTAAACTGTATACTTGAGTTATAAGTTAGCGCCTCCTTAAAGTAAATCACCGAGGCCGGAGAAAGCGACTCCTCTGGACTGTTGACTGCATGTCCATCGCTGTCCTTCATGTGGGGTTTGAGAAATTCATTAGATGACACTAAAGTTTCGGAAACTTCAGTGCTGTGCTGCTCCGATGCTTCTGAGCTCTGGTCCGCCATCTTCAGTTCAAATTCATGTGACCACTATGCGTCATCCCATTCAGCTCTCGTGTGAAGCAAACTCATGTTTATCCAAGACTGTTTTAGGATAGTTATACATTACGACTCGGCGCCTTTTAGCCGTGTTGTTTCTAAATTCTCCGCCAAAAAATAAAGAAATAAAAAATGTTGGTCATATGGTGTGACGTAGAAGATCAGCTGAGTGAGAGCATTTAAAGGAACAGCAGCAGCATCAGTACAACCTCAAAATAGCGGGAGGACAAACAACTTCACAACCACGTCACAACAGTATACTGTAGGCCTAAGTATGTGTGCAGGTGCAGTGCTGGGTAGTAACTAATTACATGTAATCTGGATTACGTAATCTGATTCCAAAATTATTATTATTATTATTATTATTATTATTATTGGCTAAATATTAGCTACTGTTGACCTAAATTATTAACTTAAACTCTAAGGGCTTACTTCAAGTAAATATAGTAGGGCAAAGAGGTTCAGCTGACAAAAAAGTTGGGGAATCCCTGCAGTGCATGTAAATATGAAATGTTGTGAATTTGTACATTTCAATGTTTTTCAAAGACAAAAGCCTTCCAGAGACAGTAATACAAGACTTAGTGGGTGATAATTCAAATGATAATTGTGTTTGTCAGCAGTTAATTAGATATGCAATGTTGAGAAAATGCTTCTTAAAGCTTCTTAAATTTACTCACCCTCAAGCCAGGTGTATATGACTTCTTTCAGCCAAACACAATCAGGGTTATATTAACACCTAGGATGGCTTGAGGGTGAGTAAATTATGAGGTAATTTTCATTTTTGGGGGAACTATCCCTTTAAAAGTGATATGATTGCTGTAAATCCAGTGATCAAATGCTGTGTGGGTCTTATTTTTCAGTATAGGCCCATGACTATTGGCTGGTCTGTGTGTGCAATTCCACAAACCTGGACATGCAGAAAAGTTGTAGGGAATGAATGGGAGGAAAACACTTTTAAAAAATGATTACAAGGACGAACTACAAAGTAGACTTTATAGTTCATGTTTACAAATGACTCACCACTAGAGAGCGCCATCAGCAGTGTTTTGATTCTGTCCGGTGTGTTACTAGCTCAAGTCTTCTAGTAACGTAGATCTAAATAGATGTAAATATTTGCTACAGAGTGCTTAAATAAGAGTGGCCTGGTAGTCCGTTTTAGAGAGATTTAAGATCTGTGATGTCTTAAAGATTCTTTTTGGGGGGATTGCCATATTTCAGTTATTCCTTCAACATACATTCATTCTAGAGGCCTTCAGATACAGTATTGCATAAGCAAGTTTAAATGGGCTTCAGTATATTAAAAACTCTGCTGCTCGTGTGCTTACCCATACCACTCCATGTGAACACATTGCCCTCACAGTTGCACTATGGCTTCCCATTCAAGCTAGAATTGATTTTAAAATTCTCGTTTTAACATACAAATCATTATATGGGACGGCACCAGCTTTTCTTTGTTATCTCATTATACTCTGTCACGTTCTCTACGTTCTGCTAACACTCTTTCATTTTATCAGCCTTCATGTAAACTTAAGACTATGGGGGAAAAGAGCCTTTTCATTCAAAGCCCCCAAGTTGCTCAAGGAATGCTCTTCCTTTCACTATTAGTCCAGGTATGTGCAAAATTTTAGGTAAAATGCTCACTTTTTCACATAAGCATGAAATTTGGTACACTTGTACAGTTTTGGACCCTGAACATTTTCAGAAATGGAGCCATCACAAAAACGACTTATGGTCACCATGGCGACCATTTTACTTTCCGCCATAACCAAATTATTAGTCAAATAAACTTCAGGAATATCAATCTGTCCAATTAGGAAGCATAAGTGGTTGTGAATCAGTTTCACCTGCTTTGGTGCAAATAAAAGTGACAACAGGTGCACTGGAGAGGCAACAGCAAAAAGGGAATGATTTTGCAGGTGGTGGCCACAGACAAGTTTTCTCTCCTTATTCTTCCTGACTGATTTGTCTTTAGTTTTGGGTTTTGTTAGGGTCCTTGTCACTGTCTGTAGCATGAGGCAGTACCTGCAACCCAATCAGGTTGCACAGGCAATCCAGTTCCTCCAGGATGGCACATCCATACGTGCCATCGCAAAGAGGTTTGGTGTGTCTCACAGTTTCAGGAGCATGGAGGAGATACCAGGAGACAGGCTGTTACTTTTTTGATCTACGATGGCGCCGCGCATGGCAGCCACGGTGCTTAGCTCTCCAGTGTTTGTACTGTTTTTGTTAGTTTTTCCTGTTTTTTGTTTTTCAAAAGTTTTACCAGGGATGAACTGCTGAACATTCGGCAGTACACACCACAAAATCTTTTACCGGATTTCGATTATTCAGACGTTTTGTTGAATGTTGTAGTCGGCGGAGCGGCAGCGCTGTTTAGACGCTTCAGGACGCGCAGACGGGGGAAGCGCGCCGGCGCCCTCGTGAAGCTCAGACAGCGCGGATTAAGAACGCCGCTGCCTAGCATCCATCTGGCGAATCTCCGCTCTCTACCCAACAAAACGGACGAACTCCTTCTGCTCTCCCGGACAAATAAGGATTTTTCGAACTCGGCTGCTCTGTGCTTCACGGAAACCTGGCTGAACGACGCCATTCCGGACAGCGTGTTAAGTCTGCCGGGCTTTCAGCTGTTTAGATCAGATCGCGACGCAGAATCAACGGGGAAATCGCGCGGCGGCGGGACGTGCTTTTACATCAACGAAAGGTGGTGTTCAGATGTAACTGTGTTAAAGAAGATGTGCTGTCCCGATCTTGAAACACTCTTCATTAACTGCAAACCGTTCGCCGCGGGAGTTTTGCTTGTTCATTCTGGTGAGTGTCTACATTCCTCCGCAAGCGCACGTGAACTCGGCTTTACAGATACTCGCTGATATGATCACAGAGAGTGAGCAACAACACCCGGACTCTGTTCTAATCATTCTCGGGGACTTTAATAAAGCGATTCTCTCACGTGAACTTCCAAAATACAGACAGCATGTTACTTGTCCCACCAGAGACAGTAATACACTGGATCACTGTTACACAGCAATAAAGGATGCATATCACTCTGTCCCACGGGCAGCTTTGGGGCTCTCTGATCACTGTTTAGTTCATCTCATACCGACCTACAGGCAGAAACTGAAATCAGCTAAACCTGTAGCAAAGACTGTAAAGAGATGGACCACCGAAACAGCGGGCTTTACAAGCCTGTTTCGAATGGACTGATTGGAGTGTTTTTGAAGCTGCTGCCATTGATCTGGACGAGCTCACAGAGACTGTTACATCATATATCAGTTTCTGTGAGGATTTGAGCATTCCTACAAAGACTCATTTAACTTACAACAACGACAAACCATGGTTCACTGCAAAACTCAGCCAGCTCCGTCAGGCCAAAGAAGATGCTCGCAGAAATGGGGACAGAGTCTTGTACAAACAGGCCAAATACACACTGGAAAAGGAGATCAGAGTGGCAAAGAGGAATTATTCCGATAAGCTTCGGAATCAGTTCTCTTCTAATGACACGGCTTTAGTGTGGAAAGGTCTGAAAGTCATCACCAATTACAAGACACCATCCCCCAGCTCTGTGGAGAATCAACAACTGGCAGACGATCTGAACAAGTTTTATTGCAGGTTTGAAAAATCACCATTCACACCTCCTGTAACCCCCATCTCCCCCACACCTGCAATTCAGTTCAGTGAAGATGACATGCGCCAGGTCTTCAGAAAGAACAAGAGAAGAAAGGCACCAGGCCCAGACAGCATTTCACCAGCCTGTCTGAAAACCTGCGCTGACCAGCTGGCCCCCATCTTCACACAGATCTTCAACAGATCACTGGAGCTGTACGAAGTCCCCTCATGCTTCAAATGCTCCACCATCATCCCCGTCCCAAAGAAACCCCAAATTACTGGACTTAATGATTACAGACCTGTGGCTCTAACGTCTGTGGCCATGAAATCATTTGAAAGACTGGTTTTGGCTTATCTGAAGGACATCACTGGACCCTTACTGGACCCCCTGCAGTTTGCTTACCGAGCAAACAGGTCTGTGAATGATGCAGTCAATATGGGACTGCATTATGTTCTGCAGCATCTGGATAGACCAGGGACTTATGTGAGGATCCTGTTTGTGGACTTCAGCTCTGCTTTTAACACCATCATCCCATCACTCATCCAGCCCAAATTAACTCAGCTCTCCGTGCCCACCTCTGTCTGTCAGTGGATCACCAGTTTCCTGACAGACAGGCAGCAGCTAGTAAGGCTGGGAAAATTCTCATCCAGCACCCGCACCATCAGCACCGGCGCCCCTCAGGGCTGTGTTCTCTCCCCACTGCTCTTCTCCCTGTACACCAATGACTGCATCTCTAAAGACCCCTCTGTCAAGCTCCTGAAGTTTGCAGATGACACCACACTGATCGGCCTCATCCAGGACGGTGACGAGTCTGCTTACAGACTGGAGGTTGAACAGCTGGCTGTCTGGTGCAGTCTTAACAACCTGGAGCTCAACACGCTCAAGACAGTGGAGATGATCGTGGACTTCAGGAGAAACCCCCCTGCTCTCCCCCCACTCACCATCATGAACAGCACTGTGACTGCAGTCATTCAGGTTCCTGGGCACCACAATCTCCCAGGACCTGAAGTGGGACAACCACATTGAGTCCATTGTGAAAAAGGCCCAGCAGAGGTTGTACTTCCTTCGCCAGCTGAGGAAGTTCAACCTACCACAGGAGCTGCTGAAACAGTTTTACTCTGCCATCATTGAATCCATCCTCTGCACTTCTATGTCTCCGTCTGGTTCAGCTCAGCTACCAAATCTGGCCTCAGAAGACTACAGAGGGTAGTCCGGTCTGCTGAGCGAATCATTGGTACAACCCTCCCCACTCTCCAAGAACTGTACTTATCCAGAGTGAGAAAAAGGGCAAAGAAAATCACTCTGGACCCCTCACATCCAGCACACTCCCTCTTTGAACTGTTGCCATCTGGTCAACGCTACAGAGCTCTGAGCACCAGAACAACCAGACACAGGAACAGTTTCTTCCCTCAGGCAATCCATCTCATGAACACTTGACAAACAAGGAACACACAACACTATTATACATACTTATTTATATTTCAAATTTGCACTCATCATAACTGTACATACAAATTGTCTATATTATATATTGTTTTTTGCTTTTTTTGCACTTTGTCTATCTTGTATATTTGTATATTATTCTTATTCTTTTTATTATCTGTCTTGTCTTGTCGCTGTCACTCTGTTGCACTGTGGAGCTTCTGTCACTAAAACAAATTCCTAGTATGTGTAAACATACCTGGCAATAAAGCTCTTTCTGATTCTGATTCTGATACATGAGAAGAGCTGGACAGGGATGTAGAAGGGCAACAACCCAGCAGCAGGACCGGTATCTGCTCCTTTGGGCGAAGAGGAACAGGAGCACTGCCAGAGCCCTACAAAAAGACCTCAGCAGGCTACAAGTGTCCATGTTTTGAACCAAACTGTCAGAAACTGACTTCATGGGGGTTGCATGAGGGCCCAACATCCTCTATCGCAACCTGTGCTCACAGCTCAGCACCATGCAGACCTCTATGTGCTAGCCAATGGTTCCATTACTGCTGTTCGGTACCGGGATGAAATCCTCAGAGCCATTGTCAGACCTTATGCTGGTGCAGTGGGACCTGGGTTCCTCCTGGTGTATGATAATGCCCGGCCTCATTTGGCTAGAGTGTGTAGGCAGTTTTTTGATGATGAAGGCATTGATGCTATAGAGTACCTCAGGGATGACGTGTTTTTGTAGGCCAACCCGGAAGTTAGCGGCGCACGGGTTCCCTTCATTGAAAGCCTATGCATTTTTCCCATAGACTTTTGGAAAATCGCAAAAAATAAGCTCTGTGTTTAACAAAGGGTTATGATACTTTACAAGTTAACACCACATTTACACATTTTGAATCCTAAATAAAGTCGTCAGATATAAAAAGCTAACAGTAGGCTACAAATGGACTACAGCACACCATGGTCGCGGATCAACGTCACCACCAAGCTTCCTCAAACTTTATTTAAAAAACAACTTTATTTAAAAACATGCTCGCTGATTATGATCAACGTCACCACCAAGCTTCCTCAAACTTTATTTAAAAAACAACTTTATTTAAAAACATGCTCGCTGATTATGATCAACGTCACCACCAAGCTTCCTCAAACTTTATTTAAAAAACAACTTTATTTAAAAACATGCTCGCTGATTATGATCTGCGCTGTGTATGAATACTTATCCACTTTTTCATGAGAAATGCTGTCCAAATGTCCTGTTTGTCATGATGACGTCTAAAGTCCCCGCCAAAGGAAGTAGTCCCTTTTAGCAATTTGTTAGCAACCGCCGACACAATAAAGGATTAAAAAATCACAAGCGGGTTAAAACACACCAGTTATATGTCATTAGATCAAAACGTGAAAATATTTAGAGGCTTTGTTAACCACAGACCTTATTTCAGGCGATTTAGCAAAAACCCATTCAAAAAACCCATAGACTTGAGGGCGATGGAACTGGAAGTCCTAAAATGCTAACTCGCTTCCGGGTTTTGCCTACAAAAACACGTCATCCCTGAGGTACTCTATTGACTGGCCCTCACGTTTCCCAGACCTGAATCCAATTGAGAACCTCTTGGGCATTATGTATTGGAGCATCCAAAGGTCTGATCCAAGTCTGGGAAGAGATCCCCCAGGACACCATCCTTCACCTAATCAGGAGCATGCCCAGAAGTTGTCGTGAGTGCACACAGGCTAGGGCTGCTCGGTTATGACAAAAATCCTAATTGTCGATTATTCCCTTGAAATTGTAATTGTAAATATAAATTACGATTATCACAGTTTACACTGAATGATGTTTTGAATAGCATTATACAGTTGTTTGAAGCAACTGCATGCCATATTTTTATATGAAAATAAGCAAGCTGAAAACACTCCTTGAAAAACTTGTATTACTTTTCTATAGCATTAAGCCTCAAATGTCATTGGTTTGGTTTCTTTTTTTGAATAAAAAAGTAAAAATATACGGTATTATGTTATACCAAAACTAAAATTAAAAATGGAAAAAAATAAAATAAAATAAGATAACCTGTAGAAGAAGAAAAAACACACTACTTATGCACACAATAATGTACTGTATGTGGACTTTTTTGTTTCTAGTTTGTTTTTTGTAATTGCACTTTTGAACGATTACGTAATTGTGGCATCCGTAATTGTAATCACGATTAGAAATTTGATTCTTTGTGCAGCCATACACACTACTGACTTACATTATAAGTTGTTGTGATGAACTTCATGCAAGTTGGATCAGCCTGCAACTAAGTTTTTACATTGATTTTTGGTGTGATTTTTGAACCAGCCCTCAGTATGTTGATGATTTTGGTTTCCATTGACTGTTGTCACATAATTTTGTTATTAACAAATTACAGAATGTATATGAATAAAGATTTTCAAATTGAATACTTCATTCATTGAGATCCAATGTGTGATTTAAGTGTTCCCTTATTTATTTATTTTTTGAGCAGCGTAGATTTGTATTTTTTTTTTTATTTTAAATTATAAATTAGACGTCACGTTGTTACGGAGACTCAGACAGGAGGATGTTAGTGAACCCAAAACAGTTTATTGAACAAAATGTTATTGGGATGAACAGCACAGCACTGAAAACAACAGGCAACGGGTATGTATACTGTATGCGAATATGGTAAACACATGCAATGGCAGAGTTATGGCAAGTAGATGAGGCTTTAACAGAGAAGTAATGGTGAGTATGACAGTCTTGAATGGGAGTTGCTTGAGTCCTCCAGATGTGTGAAAGGAATAGGGAGGTGAGTATGATTGAATGGAGGGAGAGCCTTGTGTGTCTGTGACACACATACAGTATGTAATATCTCTGGATGTAATAAAATCTGGCTGAAGTAGTAGATACACACTGTTCCTTATTAATAACATATTTTGATAAAGATATTTCAAACATACAACCAAAGGAAAGTTATAATTTAGAGTTTTCATCTTGAACTTAATTATGAAAATGATAAATAAATGATAGCCATACAAGAAAATAGCCTGTTTTATCATCGACCTGGTGAAAAGTCTGATCACTTAGAAAAGTTATATCAAATCTTTCCATAACATGCCACATGATTTGATAATTTTTGATCATTTGATTATTATCACCACTAATAATATCACATCTTACTAAAACCATTTGTACATATGACAGTCAAAACAGAGAAAAATCACTGTCATCTTAAATCTTCAGTGTATTTGATCCAATCCTACTTAAACAGTTAAATTCAACACAGTTTCTTTATTTCCTGTATGGAAAGTATGTGAAAAGAACTCCCAAAGGAAATACAATCTCTTCCCAAAAGGCAAACATTACAAACTAAGTGACCAAACATATGCTAAGCTCTTATCATTCACTTGAGAGTTGTGAATGTTAATGTTGAATGTTAATGTTTGACTAGTACCAAGAAGACCTTGTTAATACACTCACTAATAAATAGAATGATTAAAAAAAAGGTCTATTCCTTATGCTTGAACCAGAAGAAACAAAAATTAATAATAATAATAATAATAATAATAATAATAATAATAATAGGGTCTCAAAAAATGCAGATACCATGCACCTTCAAATATCAAAACAAGGGGCTATTTCTGTTCTGTCCGGGCAACTTTATCCCTAAGGACGAAGGATGTGTGGTGAGAGCATTTCATTGGAAGACTGGAGAATGAAAGTAAGTCTGTGCTTTACAAGGGAAAGTCCGTACAAGAAAGAAACATTTCTCTGCATCTGCCTGTGAGGTGAAACATGAATCAGGCTGTTCTTACACTGCTGTGCGCTCTGATGTTTGGAGTAAGTCTTGTACACTCTGCAGGTAAGCTGATATCTATTGGCTTTTATTACTTGCATCAAATAAGCCTTTTACTTCACCCTTTATATTGTTAGTGTAAAAATAATTATTTAGAATAAAAAAAAGTCTTTAGAGTTTCCCTTTTATGTTTAATAATCTTTTAAAAAGGTAATTGTTATCCAGAAACAAAATTTCAGTTTGAGGTCAATATGACACACAGTTAAAACTCATTAAGAAAATACTAAAACTTAAAAGATCAGTTCATGTTTCATTTATGAAAGTATATGACCATATATGTATAAAAGTATATCATT
This sequence comes from Mylopharyngodon piceus, assembly GCA_039654765.1. Lineage (NCBI taxonomy): Eukaryota > Metazoa > Chordata > Actinopteri > Cypriniformes > Xenocyprididae > Mylopharyngodon > Mylopharyngodon piceus. The sequence continues at coordinate 24,870,452 of CM077443.1, read as the reverse complement.
TCTAAGCATTAAATGGACTATAATGGATAATCTACAGTCTGTCCTTATTGAAAAATAAACCCTGCAGTGATCAGTTTGTCAGTCATTATATAAAATATCTGACCGCAGAATGCAGTGATTGTGCAATCAGAATGAAGTATTACTGAAAGCCACAGAATAAAACATAATCGTATTTGTTGATGTTATTGATGAAAGTAAGTTATTCTAAAATGTTTCTGATAAGCATATATGCATCATAATAAATGTCTCTTAATGTTTGTGTGTGAGTGCGTGTGTGCGTGTTTTTGGCATCAATCCAATCAGTGACTTAGAACAATTGTTTTCTGCATCAGTGTGTACATTAGCCCTTGAACTTATCATTACTGTTGTTAAATATAGGGCATGGAGCAGGGATTTCACAGCGCTGTTTATGCAGAGGCAGAATGCTGAAAGCAGTGAAGCCTAGATACATTCATGCAGTTGAATTGTTCCCACCAAGTGCCTCCTGCTCAAAGACCGAGATTATGTAAGTATGCATCCTTTAACTCCTGTTACAAGATATAATGTTTATGAATTACTATTTCTTCTAGAGATTCATTTTTGCAATAATTAATGAACATTGCATGTCCTCTAAAATGATTTGATTTTTTCCCCCTGCTGACTTTCAGATTGACTCTCACTGGAAAAGGAAAGGGAAAAGGAAGGGGGAAGAGGTTAAAGGTGTGTCTGGATCCATATGAGAAGCAAGGACAGAGATTACTGAAGAACAAAGGGTAAAATATGCACTACTGTTACGCTACCACTTTCTGCATGTATAACAATCAATTATAATGCTATGTTTTATGTTTATGTATGTAAGAATTAAATTCTATGTCATTGTGCCATCATTCCTAGGATTCAAAATAAAAAGCAGAGGAACAGAGGAAGAAAAGGGAGGAATAAGAAGTCTGATGACAAGGATGACTAGTGAAATGATTTTCTCCAGCATGTTACAACACACGCTTTTAATAACAAAAGTTTTCAAAGCCATTTAGCCATAAATGTACGTTTTTCTTATTTTGATTTGTTTTGTGATTTTAAACATTTCTCTGAAGAAAATGATACAGGTTAATTTTAATGGCAGTAAATGATTTGATCTGTAAGAAATCATGACCACCAACAGTGTTTTGGATAAAGTATTGGATAGCTTGTGTCCATAATTATATCTCTATTCACTTCAACTTTAACTTTTTATTAATTCATTTTTATACAAACCTTTCTAATCCAGAGGAAATCTGTGTGTGATATAACCATGAAATAAAAATAATTCTAAGGGTAATTTGGTGTTTTGTTTACTTAAGAGTATTACTATGAAACAATTAATATGTTTTGATGGCATAAGGAAGAATCACAGTGGACTTTGACTGTTGAGATTTTAAGTAACTACTACAGTATGAAACATTTGTCTACAATATGAAGCGTCTATCGCTATCTATTGATACTGATTTCAATTAACTGAAAAAATCATTACAACAATACAGTGCAGATTTTGTCATCCTAATGCTCTATAATGAATCACACTTCCTTACGAAAAATAAAGAAACCATTTGTGAATTGAACACTTTGACTGAGCTTGTTTTCTCCCAAGGTTTTTTTCTCCATTTCTGTCATTTGATGGAGTTTGGCTTCCTTGCCACTGTCGCTTTTGGCTTGCTTAGTTGAGAACACTTAATATCCATCAACGTTCCTAATTTAACTGCACTGACAAGGTTGAGAGCAAAACTGAACTGAGCTGAATAACAACACTATTGTCTTTATTACCCTTATGGAAAGAAAATATATTTTCCTATATGAATGATCAATATATTACACGATTTAACAGTAGGCCTATATTTGAAAATATTCAGAAAAATATATTGCGTAAATATATTACAATATATTGAATAATACATAAGGAATTGGCACTTTTCATATATTGAAAAGTATGTGATAATATATTTACTAATATATCATAATGTATGTAATTTTATATTCAGTAATATACTTCATAATATATAGATTTATATGTGCTCAGATATGGTACTGCATGCATAATATACACAGTTATTGAACTGAACTGAACTGACCGTTCGCAAAGACCCGCCCCCTTTAGTTACTGTTGCTATGTCTGACAAGCCATGCCGCTCTCACGCCACACATCATGTTCTCACGCAGTGAAAAGGGTCCATCGTGGAGCAAAGAGGACACTGACAACGCGTCGACAGACAAGGCAGAGAAGGTTACTTTTGAAATGGAACAAACTCTCAAATTTGAAATATTGTAATTTTTAAAGAAATTTAAACAATAAATACCGTTTTGTGGCTCTTTAATGTGTCGTGACAGATCGCTGTAGCGCCTCAGCTCGTGAACCGGCTCGTGAACCGATCATCTCTTCTTACTAGTTCATTTAGATGTAATGTTTGGCCGTCCCTGAACCCCTGGCTCTTTTCTCTTGGCTTATTTCTCACTTTTGTACTTTGTAAGCAAATGTTTAATATTATTATTATTATTATTATTATTATTATTATTATTAATAATAATAATAATAATAATAATAATAATAAAAGTCCACCGACGTAATCTACTAACTCCCCTGACTGCTTTGTCAGACATAATGGCAGATTCGGCGTTATGATTGGTTAGATCGCCTGTCAATCAAACTCCCTGCGAAGGGTCAATTGAGCTGAATAATGACTATTATCTTGCTACAGCTGCTTTACAGAAGAATTTGAATTTGTCTCTTATTTAATAAAGTTTTCATCATTAATTCTGTTACTTTTCTGTTTGTTATTTTGAAGCTGCTCACAATTTCTATTGTATAAAGCGATATAAAAAATAAATGTGACTTGACTTGACTGCTGAATAGTAATGGCTGAAGTACATTCAACTCTGCCTCCACAGAAAACACCCTGGAAAATCTTGTCCTGCTGTACACACACACACACCAAATGTACAGTTTATGAGAAAAGACTATTATCAGAAAGTGGAAGCACAAAAGGACACTGAGTATGTCATTTTAGACTGAGGAGAAAAAAGTTCTAATGAATGAGGACCAATGAACCGATGGCATAGTTAATATATAAATAAAATAATTTTAAACAATTATTAAACCATTTATATTGTAGGACTGAAAATGAACAAAGATATTTGAAAACATTCTTACCATTACCATTTCCATCTCTTTCTCTTTACACTTTCTCTCTCCCTTGCTCAGTCTCTCTCTCTCTCTCTTTCTATCCCTGAGGTAACATTTTATATACATGCTGCATACAATTAATGGTATGATTTTATCTATTTTTAACTATTTCAAGTGTTACCATAACCAGATATTGTCATTAAACCCTTTCAATTACAAATGATGTACTAACTAGTTTAGATTCGGTATTAACTTTGAAGTGCTACCTAATGCAATATAATAGTCACACTATAGCAATGCTCTCCCACATATTTTGCTAATCTATCTGTGCTTATTTACATAGTTGGTATAAGTAGCAGTGGGTGGTAACAGACAAGAAATGTACAGTTTTACACCATCATACTAATAACGTTTCTTTAGTCATTCGGCAATCCTGCAGCCTGAACCACTGTGAAACCACCTTACAGCTTTGTATTAATAGTAGCAGTTTACACCTTACTGGGGACAGAAGGTAATTTGCATGAAAGACCATGGGAAAGGGCACACCCTCCATCTCTAAACTCTTAAGACCTTTATTACCTTTTGGTTTATTTCTGTGGGGATGAGACCATGTACCAGTCGCACTGAGACATTTCAAATGATACCAAACATGTATAGTGCTGTACTGTATGGTAATTGTTCACATTAAACTATATTTTTGGCTGAGTTTCAAGGTGATTTCAGTGTGTGGAGAGAAGATATAGGAGAAGAGGGAGTGAAGGAAAGGAAATGCAGATAAGACAATAATGAGGTGTGATCTACTCAGTGTGATTGCGTCTCGGATGAGGATGCAAGAGAGTTCAAATGTTCATTTTGCAGAAAAGTCCTTTGTTTTCTCAGAGAGTAGCCCTCTTTGGGTCCTAGACAGCTCGGCACCAGTCTTACAATATATAACAGATGTAAGATATAAAAATAGTAAAGAAGTAAGACAGTTATTTGATTTACACTTACACCAGAAGCAAATAAATATTCCACTTATAATAAGATAAACAGTCATATATTGTAAAAACAAAGCTATAATGCACAATATGAGTTTATCAAAGAGTGACTATGTAAATCACAAAACCATTTTACTTCCTTTATTGTTGTATATATTATATATGATGACATATATTGTACATTTTTTTAAATATGTAAACATGGTGACACAACACTTAAACACTTAAAAAATGACAACTTTCAGATTTCATCTGCACTGTTGTTACTGTTAATTTCCCAGAAACCAAATAAGATTTTAGGAAGTGTAACTGGAACTCAGCCAGATACTTTTATGTACTAAAGCATCAAATAGGGGAATCCCAAATTGTCTTAGATTTGTATAAAATGAAGCAAGTTGGCTCATTTACTCACATTTGGTCAGCTGAGTGGTTTAAGGTGAAGAGATTGAACAATGAAGTCTGTGGCTGCTCTACTTGTTTTTGTCATTTTGGCTATTGTTGTTACTGAAGGTAATATTATTTTTGCTTATTTTAATATTTTACTAACTCAAAACAATCTGTCACTTCAGATTGTTTTAGACCAGGGGTGACCAAGCTCGGTCCTTGAGGGCCACTGTCCTGCAGAGTTTAGCTCCAACTTGCCTCAACACACCTGCCTGAAAAGTTTCACCTGAAAGTTTCTAGTATGCCTAATTAGACCTTGATTAGCTGGTTCAGGTGTGTTTAATTGGGGTTGGAGCTAAACTCTGCAGGACAGTGGCCCTCCAGGACCGAGTTTGGACACCCCTGTTTTAGACTGATCATTTTCATCATTTATTTCTATCACCCTCTAGGGCAGCCTGGATTTGGACTCCAAAGATGTTTATGTCGAGGTGCTGGTGCCAAAATGGTGAGGCCAAAGCTGATAGAGAAGGTGGAAATTCACCCTGTTAGTCCATCTTGTGGACATCTGGAAGTTGTGTGAGTACATTGATTATTTATCTTTCTATTCATAAGATCTATATAGGTGATTTGTTTTATCATAATTGAATATAGATTTATCTATATTCCCTTAAAATAACTTGACTGTGTCTGAACAGTGTCACGCTGAAGAATGGTGCAGGGCGAAGATGCTTAAACCCAGAGTCATTGTTTACCAAAAATATCATTGAGAGGATTGAAAATAAGACCAGGTGAGTCTTATAAGTAACATTACAATTGATACTGAAACTTCATATCTTTCTTATGTGTATGTGTGTATTATATAAGGATAAAATACATAATAATGTTTATGTTTATTCTTTTTAGGAGTGCTCAAAAAAATGTGTGAAGTGGTTCAACTGTGTTTTCAAGTGTGAAGGTTGTGGCCAGTATGGACTCTGTTATTAAAAAGCTTGATTGATTATTTTATTTATTACAAGAGATTATTTTATACATTATGCTTTCACATTATTTTATGAGAATTTTAATTTATTATTATTATTTTTTATTTATTTATTTTTTTTTAAAAAAACAAGTTGTTATATGTTCTTCTGTTTGTATATGTTGTTTATTGTCAGAGGGAAGTTTCAAATAAAATCTTGTGAAGGTTTAATGGTCTTTGTTATTTTCTGGAGAAATATTAGCTATGCTATATAAATACATAGTTATGTTACACAGGTGTGCGTGTGTGTGTGTGTGTGTGTGTGTGTGTGTGTGTGTGTGTGTGTGTGTGTTTGTGATTTATGAGGACACAAATTTGTATAATGGCATGGGTATTACACTGGTATTACGACGTAAACATGAAATATGAGGACATTTCATGAGTCCTCATATTTAAAATAGCTTTAAAAACATACTAAACAATGTTTTATTAAAAATGTAAAAATGCAGAATTCTGTGATGGGTAGGTTTAGGTAGGTTTTAGGTAGTGTAGGGGGATAGAATGTACAGTTTGTACCGTACAAAAACCATTATGCCTATGGAATGTTCTCACTTTGATAGCAAAACAAACCTATGTTTGTGTGTGTGTGACCACCCGTCAGCCCAACGACGGAATCCAACGGCCTGGGCAAAGGTATAATGTATAATGTCTTTTCAGCACTTCTGTGAAGTTCACTTAATTTTTAGAATTTAGTTTCAATTTTACTTTAGCTGCGCACTTAATCTGAGTCCAATTTCAAATGATTATTACATTTAGTTTGTGATTCTAAAGTATTGGTTATATATTAATTTAGATATTTGATTATTCTGGGTATCCCATATTTTCAATTATTCATTCATTAGGGATCCAATGTCGCATAGAGAACTTACGCCAGCCGGTCATAGTCTCACGAACACAAACTCGTCAGTTCTGATCTTAGACAGTGTATGCAGGGTGAATATTTAGTCAGCCGCACTCTGCTTGCTCATAACAAAAAGTGTAATTTTTGTATAGTCATGAAAACTGAAACTTACTGAGGAAGTGATAGTCAGAAATCGGAAGGCCTTAAATGATGAGCCCCGTGCTCCATTCATTGAGCCCTCAGTATGATCTATCCTGAACACAGATTTGCAGTAACAGCAGACTCCACTTTAATCTACTAGAAATAATGATTTAAGAATAATACAGAATTATTCAAAAAGAACATTTTATTTGTCAGATAAAAATGTATTATGCCAATTACATAATTAGACAATTAGAAGCCAATTCAGAAATAATAGATACATAACTTCAATTGCTCAAAGATGACTCTAAGAGTAAGAAATGTATGCCTGACCGTGGGACACACAGTGGTGTGTGAGTGTTTTTAAGACACTCACCCAGCACTGCATGGGGGTTTCTGGCTACAGAATTTCCCAAATGGCTGCTCTGTTACCTTCCCTTAAATACCTAGACCAGAATAAAAGGATTGTATTTACACCAACACCTGGTTTTGTGGGAGAGGAGAGGGTTATCAGATATCTTGAAGAGACACCACCCAAAAAAGGAAGACAGAACCTTTCATTGAGATCTTCTCTCCAGATTAGTAAGTTTTATTGTTTTATTGCAGGGTGCTTGATCTCAGCTTTTGTCTTAGCAGGAAAATCAAGGCTTGTGTGTGTGTTTGGACTTCAATGGCAAAATGTAAACAAGAGATCAGGAAAGGACATAAAAACACAGGCGAGTCATTGCCTGGACAACAGCAGCCAATTCATTTTTTCTACATCATTTAATACTTGGAAACAGGGCCATCCCTAGGGTGGTGCAACTGGTGCGGGCACCTCAGCGAACGGACAGAGGGGGACATTCTGCCTCCTGCCTCCCCTGCCGGAAAGCAATCACAAATGGACCCAGGGGGCCCCGCTTCCTCTAACTTGCACTTGGCCCCACCCCATGCTTGAGATGGCACTGCTTGCAAATACTTGTTTACTGTAACATTTAGAAACATTATGTAACTTCCACAAAATTATGAATTTAGATGTCTTAAAAAAGTGGTAATAGTAAGTATAAATAAAAAGTATTGCATTCATATAATTATCCTTAAACTGAGGTATACCAAACACAAATAAAAGACAAACAAAATAAACAATGAAAAGGAACAAAGGAAACTAAGTCCACATATCAATGTAAGAGGGAATTTTACAGAGCACAAAGCAAGGGTGAAGACAGAAATGTCAAACTACTCAAGTTACAATGGTACAACAAATGCCATAGTTAGAAGGAGGAGAATAACAGCACTGTGAATGAGTCTGTGGGAACAGTCATGGGGAAACCGCAAAAATGACCTACCACTCACAGAAGACAGTTCAAAAACTGGTAGTAACAAGCTCTACAGGAACTGCAGGGCCGTTAATATTTTTGCATTTAAAACCTGAGACGAAGGGCAGTGAAATGAAAAAAACGAACATGTTTTTAACGTCACGGTGTCCTAAATATGCAGAGCTCATGCATGAGATGCAGTCAAAGAAGTCTGTCTAGGTTGCATAAAATGCTTAGATGAGTCTTACAAGGGTCAGTGTCACCAGGCTCCTCTGTCACACACCCAGCGCTCACTGTCAACAGAATTCTAATCACCCGCACCTTTCCCTCATCAGCTCACTCATCAGAGATGCCCTAGAGATGCAGCCGCATCATTTTCCCACCGAAAGAGCCAAGATTTCATTCATCCAATGACATATAAACTGAAATATAAAATCATTGTTTTTTTCCTGACATAATCTCGTTTTCCATAAGATGGACTTGAAGGGATGATTTCAATCTTCTCAATGTTCTTAGTAACATTAACAATGTTAGTAATTAATTGGTCATTCTTTATAATTTGTCATAGTTGATAGTTCTTAATGAGGCTAATCTCAATCAGTAATTATTTATTACCTATAAGGAACGATCTTAGTCCTAAATTTGATATTACTTGCTGTTTAGTTAAGCTTGTTTCCATATTACTTAATAGTAGCTGAAGTGTATGTAGTAGTAGGCCTACTACTCATTTGTCCTGCATTACTTCCTGCATAGTTACTTATTAATGATGGACCATTATTCTAAAGTGTTACCCATTTGGTCTCTAAATTAATCTTGAGCTGAAAGAGTGTTTGAAAGAATTCACATCTACTTCCAAAATTGTAGTAAAACAAACTCTTCCTCATTGGCAAGAGCAATCATGACACTAAACGACAGGAGACCAAGCCACAAATCTAAAGCTTTGAGCAAAGGCATTTCAAAGAAATGGGAAATCAAAACTACTGTGCTTGTGAAAGTGAAACTAGGAACTGTGCCCGTGCTGTAAACCCCTGGTCTTCTGATGGCTATATAAGCAGCTAATCGTCTTCAGTAATAATAGCCTTAGACAATCATCAAAACCTTAAAAACAATGAAGACTGCAGCAGTTATTGTTTTTCTAGTCTGTCTGCTTGCTACAGAAGTACAAGGTGAGTGTTGCCTATTAAGACCTAATATAATACCTAGTATGTATTTTGAAACTGTATCTTTTCTAAATATTAGTTTGTTATCATGTTCTGCAGCTAATAAATCCTAATCTCTCTTCCAGGGCAGAACCAGATTCACAAAGGCAGGTGCTTCTGTGCTGACAAAGGAGCGGATGTGGTTTTACAGAAGAACATTGAGAAGTTTGAAATCATCCCTCCAGGTCCATTTTGTGGAAAACGGGAGATTATGTAAGGACAAAAACAATGATTTTGAATGGATATTTACACATTAATGGTCATACTGCTATCTTAACACTTTTGGACACATTCAGCTCATCTTTCCTTTTTTTTAATTTCCAGTGTCACTTTGAAGAGTGCAGAGCGGAAATGCTTGAATCCAGAGTCTAAATTCACCCAGAATTTAATCAGGAGGGTTCTTGAAAAGATGTTAGTGTACTTTTTTGTGTGTTTTGCTAAACTAAAAATGAGAACCAATTTCTGAAATTAATAAATTGAATATAAAGTTATTTAAATATTTCTAATATAATATGAGGAACTGTTTCTGATCTTTACAGGACCCAGCAGTAGGAGATACTCAGTGTGAATCTGGATTAGCTGCTGTGTTACGCCACTGAAGAACATCCTGATACCCATCAAACGCTGTATGACCTCTAGATGACAGTTATTGCATTTGACTAGAGAACATCTGTATAAACTGTTTAGTAGTGTAAATATTTGCTTGTTAATTTGTGCAACTGACTGTGTAGTAATTATAAAATGTTATTATTTTATTATCTGTGTTCACTGTGTTATCAAATAAAAATGTTTTCTTTAAATTAATGGGCTCTGTTAATTCTTAAGGCAAAAATTGAATTTTCCACTGTGCAGGTCAATATAAGGTAACATTATTTAGCATACAGAAAAATGATGCATCTTTCAGTATATTATCAAGGGAAGAAAGAATTTGCTCATTTAGTTTTTAAAGCACAAATTTGAACATCAAAAACATCAAAAAACATATTTTGAACATCAACATAGGGTAAGATGACCTTGTACTTGAGACAAGAAGCCTCCTACGAGGAAGCCTCCTAGCCTCCTATCATTAAATATGATAACCAATATATTTATTATCATACTTAATCATTTTTTAAGTGCCATTATATAAAATGCTAAATTTATGCATTTTGACAAGTTCAAATCAAAAATCAAATAGCATTATCCCAGTCAAAAAGATACATCTGAACTACATTATAATTCTATGAATCATAAACAGACCTATATTTTTGAATGGACTGAAGGGATGTCATAATAACAATAAACTGAGTTCAGATTGAATGATTCTGCTCAATGAAGAATAATGAAGATGAATGAAAATAATGGGGCTTTTGCCCAAAATCTTACCCTGTCTTACTTATATCACTAAAGACTGTCGAGCTGTTCCACATTAGACAATATAGTTTAGTTTTAAAGCTTTAAAGTTGGCATGAAATGGAAGTTGTGATAGTCTTTTCTTCCCATTCTGCTTGTTATGTTGTGGGGGAGCACACAAACATGCCAAATATTAAAAATAAAAGGATTATTGTGTGCATAAAGATAAAAATGCTTTGGTGGAATCTGGCTTGTCCCGTAGATGGTTTCCCATAGATTCCGTTTCCTCGCTAGAGAAGCATTCAGTTTTTCCGCTTGCAAATTCCGCCATGTAAATAGTGAATCCACCATGGCGCAAGCGCAACTGGCTTTTAAAGGGAATGGGAGATGAGACTCTGATTGATCTGTTGCACTTTACGCCCAAAACACACCCATTACTCAACCCTTACAACCCTTTTAGACCATGCGCCGGGCACACTGACCATTTTTCTCGTCGTTAAACTAGCAAAAGTGGATTCGGACACGCACTTGCACCGTACGCTTTAGACCATGCGCTTAAATTGTTAAAATAGGGTCCTTTAACTGAGCCTGGTGTCTCCCAATGTTTTTTTTTCTCCATTTCTGTCACCTGATGGAGTTTGGCTTCCTTGCCACTGTCACTTTTGGATTGCTTTGTTGGGAACACTTAATATCCAGCAACATAAATTTAACTGCACTGACAGTATCGGATGCGAACAAAACTTGAATTGAATTGAGCTGAATAACAACTCTATTGTCTTCAGTAGAGCTGTTTATAGCTGAATTGAACTTGTTTCATAATTGATGAAGACGGTTATTGAATTGAACTGAATTGAGCTGAATAATTATCTTGCTACAGCTTCTTTACAGCAGAATTTGAATTTGCATCATTAATTCTGTTACTTTACTGTTTTTTTTTATTGTGAAGCTGCTTTGAAACAATTTCTATAAAGTGCTATAAAAATAAATATGACTGCTGAATAGTGCATTAAATGGCTGAAGTACATTCAATTCTATCTCTGCAGAAAAGACCTTGGAAAATCTTGTCCTGCTGTACACACACACACACACACACACACTAAGTTTTCAGTTTATGAGAAAAGACCCTATTATCAGAAAGTGGAAGCACAAAAGGACACTGCAGTAATACAGTATGTCATTTTAGACTGGGGAGAAAAAAAGTTGTAGCCTATTGAATAAGGACCAAACCATTGACACGTTTATATCAGATGTTAATATATAAATAAAATAATGTTGAGCAGTTGAGTGAAGTGAAGTGAGTGTAGTGAAGAAAAAGCAATAATGCACAATGAGTATATGAGTGACTTTGTAAATCAGAAAACTGTTTTACTTCCTATGTTGTTATATCTTATATCTGATAACATAGATAACACTGTACTGTGAAATATGTAAACATGATGACACAACACTTAAAACTTTCAGATTTCATCTGCACTGTTGTTACTGTTAATTTCCCAGAAAGATTATAGGAACTGGACCAGATACTATGCACTGAAGCATCAAATAGGGGAATCCCAGACTGTCTTAGATTTGTATAAAATGAAGCAAGTCAGTTCATTTACTTACATTTGGTCAGCTGAGTGGTTTAAGGTGAAGAGATTGAACAATGAAGACTGTGGCTGCTCTACTTGTTTTTGTCAGTTTGGCTATTATTGCTACTGAAGGTAATGCTATTTTGCTTATTTTAATATTTTATTTACTCAGTACAATCTGTTGCTTTGTTGTTTTAGACTGATCATTTTCATCATTTATTTCTATCATCCTCTAGGGCAGCCTGGGTTTGGACTCCAAAGATGTTTATGTCGAGGTGCTGGTGCCAAAATGGTGAGGCCAAAGCTGATAGAGAAGGTGGAAATTCACCCTGTTAGTCCATCTTGTGGACATCTGGAAGTTGTGTGAGTACATTGATTATTCATCTATCTATTCATAAGATCTATACAGGCAATTTGTTTTATCATAATTGAATATAGATCTGTTTATATTCCCTTAAAATAACTTGACTGTGTCTGAACAGTGTCACGCTGAAGAATGGTGCAGGGCGAAGATGCTTAAACCCAGAGTCATTGTTTACCAAAAATATCATTGAGAGGATTGAAAATAAGACCAGGTGAGTCTTATAAGTAACATTACAATTGATACTGAAACTTCATATCTTTCTTATGTTAAAAATGAAGAAAGGATAACAGAATAATGTTTATTTATGTTTATTCTTTTTAGAGTGCTCAGTAAAAACTGAAGTGGTTCAACTGCATTTTCAAGTGTGAAGGTTGTGGCCATGTGGACATTCATTAAACAGTCATTAAAAAGCTGTATTGATTATTTTATGTATTACAATAAAATATTTTATATATTATTTTTACACATTAAGTTATGAGTAGTTTATTGTATTTAAAAAAAAACTGTTATCATATGTTCTTCTGTTCGTGTCTATTTTTATTGTCAGAGAAAAGTTTCAAATAAAATCTTGTCAAGGTTTCATCATTTTTGCCTGAGTTAAGGGTCTTTGTTATTGGTTCCTGCACTTAAAAAAAAAAAAAAAAAAAAAAAGAAAGAATTGTTAAAGAATATTTTCAAGATTTACACATTTCAATTAATAGTAAAATTCCATAAAATTGCATTTAATAATCCTTACATATTATTCATATTATGAATTAAGAATTTTAAATGACAAAAAAAAAAAAAAAAAAAAAAAAATTATGCTTAATAGAACATTTTGTATAAATCTGAATGGAACAAGGGAATGGACATAGGCGTAGCTTGATGTTCAAGCTTGGGGGGCCAAACCAAGCCAGTTGATTTGGTCAGTCACACTTTTAAATACATTTTAGCTGAATATCCATTCACACCACACTACAGGCAAGCAGTATATATAGGCTATTATCCGCCAAAATGCAGATTTGTCACGTGACAACTTCTTAAGCAAATTAGATTGATTTATTAATTTATTGACAAAATAACATTTTAAAATGTATTAAAATAACTACATTATATGCATATTTATTAACTGAATTTTAGTTTTGTTTTTGACTTTGGTTTCCAACGACTATGAAAACACGATGCTGCGTTCTGTTCCTTTCCTTTAAAGTGGAGGTCTGTCTCCCTCCCTACGTAACGTTCAAATCAGTCTTATCATGTAACGCGACTGTCGTAATATACAGTCTCCTGCCGGACGTGCTCGATACTAAAAAAGAGTTAAAAGTGTATTGAGCTGCGAAAGAGACGCTGTTCCCCAGGCGGCTTTCTGTGCACGGGATCCGAGCAAAACAGTAAACCTGCTGCTGTCTCTGTCATTTAATGTTAATCAAACAACAAAAGAAAACAAGAGAATCATTGACTGCTCTTCACTGAATATCTTTAATAAATTTAATAAGAATCAATGTAGGCCTATATTTAATTCATACTGTGAAGACTTTGCAGTGTTTTATTATTTACATTTGATTACTTTATTCAATTTCTAGCCTATAGCATACTATTATTATTACTAGACCAAATTGTTTATTTCATTTGTATTTTTTTCTATTGTATTTGTCCTGTTGTTTGTAATTTTATTATTTTTTATTGTATTACTGACTGTTTCAACTCACTGGTGTTTGTTGACAGTGAAACTACTCTGAAAGAACAGATTAAGGGGTGGGGAGTTATTTTGGGTTTTTTATGAACGCACTGAGAGGGCCCCCCTTACAAAGTTTTGCTTAGGACCTCCAGAAGTCTAGGACCGGCACTGAGTATAAATACAATAAAGAGTCATATTTATTTAACATCATTATAAAACTGAGGTTTGCTATACAAACAAAAGACAAACAAAATGAACAATGAAAAGGAATGAAAGGAAACTGAAAAGTCCACATATCAATTATGGAAAAATATTACATAGAACAAATCAAGGGTTCCAACCACACAACTTTGCGATGTTGTTTGCCAATGTTCGTTGGAGCTATGATTTCGGGAAACACAGACTCATTGAACAATGCTGATAACAACGGAACTTGCGACCATAGTTGGCTAACGATGCTTTCGGGAAATGCACCTCTGGTCCAGAGCAGGTTTTATTCTGGATTAGAGATCACAAACCAAAGCTGAACCAATCAGCTGTGAGCAAAGTGGCATATCCAAATCCAAATTAAAGCAGTTTATAGTGAAAAAATTTTAGAGACAAAATTGCCTGTCTTCTGCTGCTAATTGTTTATTATATTTATATTATGAATTATAGTATATATATATATATATATATATATATATATATATATATCATATTATTTGAAAATTAATATTAAACTTTGCATTTAAATGTATATAAATATTAATATTAATATATATTTAATATGCTTTTAAACAGATTAAGCTTATGTGTATTTTTTAAACTCTTTGTGACCTTATATGAATTATTATTTAAATTCAGTTGATACACATACATATAGTCTGATGTTTTCATTCAGCCACCTTCTCAAACTCTCTCTGCAGCAGCAGTGTTTATTCCTGCCTTGTAAATGTGTTTAAATGTATGATATTTTTCATAACTATCTCTTAATCTTCAACAGAGAAGTGAATTGCACTGTCTCTCTCGCGAGAAGTGAATCAAACTGACGTTCTCAATGTTCTGTGTTATTGGCTGTTCACTGCACATCACATTTTGAGGTGCACACACTTCAGAGTTAATCACAAACTCTAAATCAAATCCTGAGTTGACAGAGAATGTTTATACCAAACGTTGTGAGCCCGCTGAACCTGATCTAAACCAGGTTGGATTTGTGGTTTTGTCAACTCTGAAACTCAGAGTTTGTTCAACTAGCTTCATGCAACAGGCCTCTGCTCCTGCATTAAAAATGTAAAGACAAAAAGATCTTAGTAAACCTCTCATCAACACTGTACACCCAAATAAGTTGGGCTAACTCAAAAAAATTGAGGTAATCAGTTACATCAAATTTTTTGAGTTATGATGTTCCCAATTTTAAGTAAGCAGAACTATCAAGTTTTGAGTTTGTAGTACTCATGCATGTTAATTGCTCCTAACACTTAATTCATACATTTAACTTAAAATTATCAGATTATTTCAACATAAATATTTTGCTAGTAAACATAAACTAATTCAGAAAATGCCAACTTGCTAATTTGCTAACATGTTAACAATAGCATGGTATAGCATTTACTGAATGTGTACAGCAACTTAAAACATGTAACTTACCTGCTCTCAAACCAAACATGTGCCACTTTTCACCATGATGGTAACTCTCCAAAAACAAAACATTAACAGAAACTCTTCTACATTAGCATAACAAAACATTAATTGCTACTAAATCTCCCTTACAATTAATCTTGCACAAAAAAACCCCATTATATAACACTTAATTTTATCATTTACTCTCCCTTTTGAATCCCAGCCCAGTTTTAGTTAAACTTAAATTAGCCTAAATTAAAAGAAATGAGTTCATACAACTCAAAACAATGAAACAGTTCAGTTTACTTGAAAAATGTCAGTGCCGTGAACTCAAAAGAAAAAGAAAGTCTAAATACTCATAATAGTTCATTTAACTGAACTAATTTGTTTAAGTTTGTACTACTCAAATCAATTAAGTATTTTGAGCGTTAGGGTTTACAGTGCAGGGCTTCAAAATCAGCATGACATTGCAAATTGTTTTGTTGTTTCTTTTTTAACATAAATGTGAGCTTCCTGGAGGTAGTGAAAACTGATGATTGATTCTCTTCCTCTGAAAACAGAAGTATGGTTCATGTCCTAGTTTGATGTGATGTCACCGATTTTCATCATCACAGTATTATTCATTTCATATCCAATTTAAACATTTTAACAATTTGTACACATGGAGTTGAACACATTTGTGGCACATTTGATTGTTTGTTGTATATTTGTTTGAACAAATAACATTATGGGTGAATGTCAGTATTATGGGTGGTTTAGTACTTGTGCAGGAATGTATTACATTTGGTCTCTAAATTTATCTTGGGCTGAAAGAGTGTTTGAAAGAATTCACATCAACTTCCAAAACTGGAACTCTTAAAACAAACTCTTCCTCATTGGCAAGAACAATCATGACACGACACGAGACCAAGCCACATATCTAAAGCTTTGAGCAAAGGCATTTCAAAGAAATGGGAAATCAAAACTGCTGTGCCTATGAAAGTGAAACTGGGAACTGTGCCCGTGCTGTAAACCCCTGGTCTTCTGATGGCTATATAAGCAGCTAATCGTCTTCAGTAATAACAGCCTTAGACAATCATCAAAACCTTAAAAACAATGAAGACTGCAGCAGTTATTGTTTTTCTAGTCTGTCTGCTTGCTACAGAAGTACAAGGTGAGTGTTGCCTATTAAGACCTAATATAATACCTAGTATGTATTTTGGAACTGTATCTCAATATTAGTTTGATATCATGTTCTGCAGCTAATAAATCCTAATCTCTCTTCCAGGGCAGAACCAGATTCACAAAGGCAGGTGCTTCTGTGCTGACAAAGGAGTGGATGTGGTTTTACGGAAGAACATTGAGAAGTTTGAAATCATCCCTCCAAGTCCATCTTGTGGAAAACAAGAGATTATGTAAGGACAAAAACAATGATTTTATATTTCAGTTTATATTTAGTCACACATTAACGATCATACTGCTATCTTAACACTTTTGATCACATTCAGCTCATCCTTTCTTTTCTTTTTGTTTTTATTTCCAGTGTCACTTTGAAGAGTGCAGAGCGGAAATGCTTGAATCCAGAGTCTAAATTCACCCAGAATTTAATCAAGCGGGCTCTTGAAAAGATGTTAGTGTAACATTTTTTGTGTGTGTAGTTTTGCTGTTTAACTAAAAATTAGAACCATATGGAAATTTCTGAAATTAATAAATTGTATAAAAAAATAATAATAATATAAACATTTCCAAAATAATATATGATGAACTGTTTCTGAACTTTACAGGGCCCAGCAGTAGGATATGCTCAGTGTGAATCTGGATTAGCTGCTGTGTTACGCCACTGAAGAACATCCTGATGCTCATCAAATGCTGTATAACCTCTAGCTGACAGTTATTGCATTTGACTAGAGAACATCTGTATAAACTGTTTAGTAGTGTAAATAATTGCTTGTTAACTTATGCAACTGACTGTGTAGTAATTATAAAAGGTTTTATTTCTTTTAAAATTTAATTTTTTGTATATTCTTGTTTTATGTTAATCTTTTGTTACAATCCACTAATGGTGTTTAATTATTTTATTGTCCATCTGTGTTCACTGTGTTATCAAATAAATTTGTATCCCTTAAATTAATGGGCTTTGTGAATTCTTAGGGCAAAAACTGAATTTCCCACTGTGCAGGTCAATATAAGGTAAATTTATTTAGCATATTAGCATACAGGACAATGATGCATCTTCCAATATATTATCAAGGGAAGAAAGTATTCACTAATTTAGTTTTTAAAGCACAAATTTGAAAATAAAAGGAGGCTATACTGCACCACTAGGATATGATGAACCTGGCTTGGACAAGTAGCCTCTTGGGTGGAAGCCTCTGTCATAACTGTCAGTTTTTATAGAATATGCAAGAAATATTTATTTGTTATCATATTTAATGATTTTTTTTAAAGGTGTCATTAATGTAAAAATGTATGCATTTTGAAAAGTTAGTTTAACAATTGACAGACAAATCAAATAAAATCATCCCAAAGAGATACATCTGAACTGTCTGGCCATCTGAGATTTCAGTATGGAGACAAACATTAGAATCATGATCTTTTGGTAGTATTACATCACATTATGAGTGCATATTAGCACCGTTTATTGTTTGCTTTTGGCATCTGTCAGAGCATTTTGGACTCTGGAAACGGTAACATGTGACGTCAGAATTAACAAGCAGATTGTGACGTATAGCCGAGTGAAATGGCTTCTTGAATAAGGAAAAAGGCCCCTGGTATTAGTTTTGTATGTTATTAGCAACAATATAAAAAAATAAATAATAATAAAAAAAAAATTGTCCATTGGGAATTGGTTGGATGGTTGTGGTTTGCTATTGCTGTGATCTCATGTAAGTGACAGGTTGGTCCTGCCTTCACGCCAAACACGTCATCAAAGAAGAGAAGAGAAGACACTGCAAGAGGAAGGGAAATTACTTTGGTTGAAGATTACAAGGGCACATGAATTTAAAAAAAAAAAATATAGCGATGTGCAAGGATAAACCATTATTAAAAATAGAAATTGTCAACTTCAAATGTCAATTTTAAGCCAACATGTGTGTGGGAGTCTTCTGTCAAATTCTGATTGTTTTCTGAAGAGTCAATA